>LR824555.2:5312500-6640000 GCA_902850265.1 Spodoptera littoralis | reverse complement strand
CGCGTTCGGGGCTCTGATTGGTTGGTTTATTAGCGCCGGCCAATCAGAGTGCCGAACGCGCAACTCGTACTAAGGCGTCTGGACGTAAACGGAACACTTCCGAAACGCTGACAAAAAGAAATTGTTATTACAATTTTAATCATTTTTGTTTTCTTTTTTGTGTTTAACTGCCTCGTTGGCCGAGTGATCGCAAGTGATTCCCGGGTCGGGCTAAGAATTACTGGGTTTTTTTTTATTCTCCGTAGCAGCACGGAATCGATTAGAATTGTGCCCGATATATGGCTTATAGGCTCACTCTCTATTACATGGGACTCATAACATAAATAGTGAAAAGTGGGTGTTACATTGTACAGTGGCATAATGTACTCTGGCTACCCCATCGGGGATAAAAGGCGTGATGTTATGTTATGTTATGTTTTCGTGTTATTCATGCCAATCAGCCTTGACCAGTTGATTACAACTATTATTACATAAAAGAAACATTTAATTCCTTATGGATCACCTATCGGCGTTTTTCGGGAGCGTTTCGTTTACATCCTACACACGATTTGCCATAATCGCAATGCTTGCCGAACTGAAGACCGCAGTATAAGGTTCAGATATATCAGACAATGCTGTTACCCAACCTCTGTTAACTATTTTGTAGTTCTTATAATCAGCTCTTATTAGTACTAATGACAAGAGTACAGGTAGTGTATCTACTCTACAACCGGCTTAAAACCGTTGTTAGTCATAATGATTATAGACCGTGAATTTGAGACTTCGCGCTTAAGACATTGGACGCCTTTTCGTTTGTAGTCTGACGCCAGCGGAGTATTTATTATCAACATTCTTTTGTATGCAATCAAAGGCTTTAACCCATTGAAATTCATCCCCTAAATTTGTTTATACAAAAGTAGTCTCTAAACATCGGAAATAAAGTCTATAATGTACTTAGTGGAGAGCGGTCACCGGTGACTGCGTGGGGATGTATGGTTTAACAATCCATACATCCACTACTAGCTTCTGCCCGCGACTTCGTGCGCGCAATCCCGATATTTCCCGTTCCCGTATTTTCGGTAAAAAAGTAAAAAAAAAAGAATTGGGTAAAAAGTATCCCATATCCTCCCTACCAATTTTTAGCCAAATCTATTCTGCCGTTCTTGAGTTATAAGTAGTGTAACTAACACGACTTTCTTTTATATATATATAGATAGATTACCGAAACCCTTTGCTTAGCGATCATGCTTACGATAAAACGACGCAAAATAGTAACTACACTACATAAAAAATCACACAAAAACAACTCACGCAAATCTATTTCGAATAACAATCGATTCATCATTTTTTGTTTGATACACTAACATGTGTACATACTAGCAACATTCTGTTACTCCCGCTAAACTAATGTTGCCAGAACAAATAAGTAAACATTGATCTTTTGGTCCACCTTGCGTATATTCAAACGAAGTATAAATATTTGTATTCACTAATAATATTATTGGCTAATGCGTACGTCAGATATTACTTAGGATTTCTGTAGTATTTTTTTTTCTTTTTGAGAATGGTACACGTTTCTATTTGTTGGAGTTTTATTACCAACTGGTATTAATTAGTCAGTAATGTAATTCATTAATTATTATTTATATTAGGTTTGCTTCTAGAGTTTTCTTTGTATATTTAATTTTCTATTGTAGGTACATTGTTTTGTTGCTAAAAATGATAAAAATTACTTATTTTGCTTTAGTTTAAACTAGAATTTGCCAGTAATTTCCGCAGTGCGGATAAGTTACTTAAAAGTTTTTAAAAGTGTACTAGAATACAAAAAAACATAATTTTAAAGACTGCCTCGTTAGCCATGTGGTCGGAAGTCGGTCTCGGGTTCGATTCCCGGGTCGGACAAAGTATTTAGAATAATTCTTAGTTGTAGAACGGAGTCTGGAAATGTGCCCGGTATTCCCTGTCCGCCATTCACTGTCATCTTTGGTGAAGAAGTAATAAATAAATAAATGAATAAATATTGCATCACACTTCGTTTCCTAAATTTGTGTAGAACTACAAGCTTTCGACCTTCTCTGTATAAACGTAGAATTACTAATTTCAAGGACGAAAGCATACTTTAATTGACCACTTGTCACTTAATACCATGTATGCCATTATGGGCATGTTTGCGAATCGACAGGCGTTTGATTTTTTATTTTTATTGGGGAGGTTGGGGAAGGGGAGGGTAATTGGGCCTCCGGTAACCTCATTCACACGACGAAACACAACGCAAGCGTTGCTTCACGTCGGTTTTCTGTGAGGACGTGGTATCACTCCGGTCGAGCCGGCCCATTCGTGCCGAAGCATGACTCTCCCACACTTAAAAGTATACATACAATAAGTCTTACTTTTCAATATCAGGCAATAGTTGTCCCTTGCACCTGGCTTCCCATTTCGACCAGTATTTGAATCCTTCTTGCTCAAACACCTTCACTGCGCAGATGCCATCGTCTTTTATGTCTTCGTCTAGTAGTGCTGAAAATGGAGAGATTACGATAATTAAATAATACGACTTGAACTTGACTTTAATTGAACTTGAAAAATATTAATAATTAAACTATATAACTATTTTAAAAATAATGTTGTTTATCATTTCTTCTTTATATTTGTTGGATGTGATGATATTTTTTTAACTCAATTGACAATTAATTTTTATCTTTTTGTATCTTAAATTCTTAAGTTGTATATATTTAGTAATAGTTAGTATTTATTTAATTAAGTATATATGATGAAGTGTATTGAAAACACATAGTTTATTTCAAAAAATTGACAATATAATAAAAATTAATGATTGATAATGCGGTGTTATAATGTAATAAATTAAATTAAATTAATTAAGAATATATACTTTTAATAATAATAAACTGTAAATGTATGGACCCAATATGTCTGAAATAAATTTATTTTATATTTTATTTTATTTGTTTATAACTTATGAATGCTTAATCTTTTGGTGCGTAACAGCGTTGCGGGACACACGACGTCATTTATGTATATGACGTCGAGCAATGCTGCTTATGAATATGAGCTCGTCAAACAATTACTTAATAAATCGTTAAACACATAATTTATTTCATAATGTTTCACTAGAGTTATAAATCAGTAGTCTTTGGTTCACATAAATAACATTTTGGCAGATTTTTTTTTTATATTACATATTATTGATTCTCCACGGACTTTTGGACCGTGCCCTTGTCATATTTTTTTTACAATACGTCTAATCAATATTTATAAAGTACCTAATTAGACACTGCCATTAACCACATCTATAATAATACATACATAACATAACATCACGCCTTTTATCCCCAAAGGAGGAGGCAGAGGTGCACATTATGCCACTGTACAATGTAACACCCACTTTTCACTATTTATGTTATGAGTCCCATGTAATAGGGGGTGAGCCTTTTTCCATATACCGGGCACAGTTCCAGACTCCATGCTACTACTGAGAATTTTTTAAAAACCCAGCCGACGCGGGAATCGAACCCGAGACCCCTTGCCCGGCAGTCGCGACCACTCGGCCAACGCGGCAGTCTATAATTATTACTACAAGAATAAATTATATAATAATTAGCTGATTATTAATTTGGCAGGTTCACACTACATGTGGGTACTCTGGTCTCTACTGCATAATTATTCGCTTCAATTCTGTTACATAACAAAATAAACAATTCAGACACACACCAATGTTAACATTGTCCGTGTCTATAAAAGAGTGCAATCATAGGCCTCTACCCACATTTTAGAAGTTAACAAAGAATACTTGAATTAATGGCATGTCGTGATGGCCCGGAGGTTTAAGACGCCCACTTCTCATGCATGAGGCTGCGGGTTCGAAACCTACCAACGGCAAGTACCAATGTGACTTTTTCCGAGTTATATGTACTTTCTAAGATTATTTAGATACCACTGACAAACGGTAAAGGAAAAACATCGTGAGGAAACCTGGACTTATAATTTCTAATTATAAGTTTGAAATCACCAACCCGCATTGAGCAAGCGTGGTGATTAATGCTCTAACCTTCTCCGTGTGAGAAGAGGCTTTGCTCAGCAGTGGGCATTTATAGGCTGTTGATGATGACTTGAATTAATATATCAGGACTTACCTTCACAAGTAATGTCACACTTCCCACCTTTCTTGCCTTCCTTACACCATTCACTTCCTATCTGAAATTATAATTAGAACATGGTGACTAAACTAGTTTTGGATATCGCCCACTTTAACTCCTAATATTAATGTTAGTCAATGCAAATCAAGTTGTGGATACCATCACTGTAAGTCCTTATATGTAAGTCAATACAGATCAAATTCTTAATCTAATGTAATACACGGTGCCACTACGGAACTAGAGAACTCAGTTATGATCCCCAGAAACAAAACTACCAATGTTAAAAGATGGCAAACTTATTTTTAACATAACATCACGCCTTTTATCCCCGAATGGATAGGCAGAGGTGCACATTACGGCACTTAATGCCATTGTACAATGTAATACCCACTTTTCACTATTTATGTTATGAGTCCCATGTAATAGGAGTTACCCTATTGCCATATACCGGGCACATTTCCAGACTCCATACTACTACTGCGATTTTTATAAACCCAGTAATACTTCGCCCGACCCGGGTGAGAATCGAGAAAAGAAATCGAACCCGAGACCCCTTGCCCAGCAGTCGCACTTGCGACCACTCGGCTTATTTTTATGCAACCAAAAATCGTGTATTGAATCTTCTGGAGTAGTGACCCCGAATTTTCTCTTGTGCCATTAGGTGCGTTTACAAATTCTATATCTAGAATCTTTTAAGTACTAGGCTCACATAAAATTTCAGAAGTACTTACTTGGAACAATCCATAGTACTTTCTTCTAGAACTCTTCACTACAAAAGCTGATGTGTTTCTGTCACTCTCCTGTTCTATTAGGCATACCCCTAGAAAACAGAAAGTGAATTGATTAATGAAGGGATCTACACTTGATGAACCTCTTTTAAAAATAATGAGAAATTAAATCTCGTTTCATTAACGTAACGTTATGTTCATATAACACTAGCTGTTGCCCGCGACTTCGTCCACGTAGAATGTGATTGTTGTTTTATCCCATGGGAGCATTTAATCGGGATAAAAAGTATCATCTAAGTCAGCCCATTATCCTGCCTGTATACCAAATTTCATGAAAATCTGTTCATTCGTTTCAGCGTGATTGACGAAGAAACAGACAAACATCCAAATATCTAAATATTCAACAATCCAAACAAAATAACTTTAAAATTTATAATAGGTAATATACGAGATAATGTGTGACATAAAATTCTCGACAGGATGTTACATTTACCTAAGAATTAAACAACTCTCGCGTCACTCACAACTCATAATATGTTATTACGCTTAAAACAAATTATTATTTTGTTGACAAACCTTCGTTTGCTTTAGATAATATGAATTTTCTTGTTTTCTTATTAGATAACGATTTGATTGACGTGTTTAATTTTGTGTTGTGTTTTTGACACTTGATTGTGTGACATTTAAAATGTTGAATATACTTTTGTAATTAATTAAATCCGCATGAGAATGCGTCATTTAAATCACAAGACAAGGTTCTGAAGTGTTGTTGTGCTTTTTCAGAGCCTATATTAAGATTGTGTTCAAATTATTTGCTGCCTCTGTCGTGCAAGAATCATACTTTGGCACAAATGGGCTTGACCAAAGTGATATCACGACCACAAAGAAAACTGGCGTTAATGTCAACTTATTTCACTGCGTCAGTAAGGCCCAACGCCCAAATGCATCGTAGTTATAACTCCTATCATATCCAATACATGGGATATGATCCTGTCTGCTTGAGATTATCTTTGGGTGGCGCTGATCAATTACCATCAGGTTTCATCATCATCATCATCAACAGCCTATAAATGCCCACTGCTGAGCAAAGCCTCTTCTCACCCGGAGAAGGTTTGAGCATTAATCACCACGCTTGCTCAATGCGGGTTGGCGATTTCAAACTTATAATTAGAAATTATAAGCCCAGGTTTCCTCACGATGTTTTCCTTCACCGTTTGTCAGTGGTGTCCAAATAACCTTAGAAAGTACATATTACTCGGAAAAGTCACATTGGTACTTGCCGTTGGTAGGTTTCGAACGCGGGTTCGAGTTCGGATTCTCATGCATGAGAAGCTAGCGTCTTAAACCTCCGGGCCACCACGACCAAACCATCCAAACCATCAAGTTTAGTGTCTTTTTTTTTTAAAAAAAACGTTACATTACGATTTTCTCATGTGTCGTGGGTGCGTTTACAAACATACAAGTTCACATACACAATGACACCCAGACCCGAAAAAACAATTTGTGGATCACACAAAGTGTTGTTCCGTGCGGGAATCGAACCCGCGACACATTGCACGGCAGCTGGTTGCCCGGCCACCGCACCAACCGTGCAGTCTATTCTAAATTTTTGCAAAATATTGACAAGACGTTAGAGATACATTCCAAAAATATGTATCTCACTCTTGATACTCTAGAAAAACAATAATGGCCTCTAAAGCGGTACAAATTAGGTTGTTTTTATATTGAAACCGACTCATTGCATAACGCCGGTGGGTGGTAACTATTTACTTCAAAACTGATGACTAATACCTCATTATGTGTGAAGTCCAGACATTGAATTGACCTTTGGTCAACGTATATTATATACGTCTAATGTCTATGAACAATTGTACATACATTATACATACAGCTGTATATAGCGTGGTTTTGTTAGGTTTTAAATTTACATACATTACATAACATCAGGCCTTTTATCCCCGAAGGGATACGCAGAGGTGCACACTAGAGTACAAAGTAACA
This sequence comes from Spodoptera littoralis, assembly GCA_902850265.1. Lineage (NCBI taxonomy): Eukaryota > Metazoa > Arthropoda > Insecta > Lepidoptera > Noctuidae > Spodoptera > Spodoptera littoralis. The sequence continues at coordinate 6,633,138 of LR824555.2, read as the reverse complement.
CCCACTTTTCACTATTTATATTATGAGTCCCATGTAATAGGGGGTGAGCCTATTGCCATATACCGGGCACAACTCCAGACTCCGTGATACTAATGAGACTTTTTTTTTAAAAACCATGTAATAATTTGCCCGTCCCGGAATTCGAACCCCTTGCCCAGCAGTCACACTTACGACCACTCCGCCAACGAGGCAGTTCTAGATTACATTGAGTTTGTACATGATTAAGCTATATACTTGTCAATTGTTTTAACTCATAAATCGAAAGTGTTCTATTAATTGTCTATCTCTGCTTTTCCCTTTAAAAATGACGTTACGGTTTAATTTAATTCGAAGTTACAACATTTGTAAAGCTACCATTATCCTTTCATCATAAGATTATGAGTTTGGACTAAAAATTAAAGTTAATTATCATTAAAGCGACCCCAAATGGGGTCTGTTCAGCTTCTAAGTCATCTCTTTTTATACCTCTACGGCAAAAGAGTTCAGTTTCCACACTCTTAATATAGACTGAAAATTTTAACTCCTTCTAAAAAAGTAAACGAACAGTATCCATATTAATTGTATAATTCCAATGCCGAAGTCATAACAATTTTTTACTGCATACCAATCACCATTAGGTACCGTCTACAAACCTATACATAGCAACTTAGAATATGAAGTAACAAAAATATTCAGAAGGAAAATAGCGTTAAAACCAACGCATTAATTGGCCCAGAGCTTTCTCATTTTTTATGGTACAAGCTGGTAAATGAATAGACGGATCACCTGATGGTAAGCAATCGGCGCCACCCATATGATAGACATCCGAAACACTAGAGGCGTTATAAGTGCGTTACCGCCCTTTTAAGTATTAGAAACTTGAGGACTATTAGGGGATTCGGAGATTGGAGAGATTGAGGAGGGGGTAATTGGGCTTCCGGGAACCTCACTCACACGGCAAAACACAACGCAAGCACTGTTTCACGTCGGTCAGAGTTTTCTCATTTTTTTATGGTACAAGCTGGTAAACGAGCAGACGGATCACTTGATGGTAGGCAATCGACGCCGCCCATATGATAAACATCCGAAACACTAGAGGCATTACAAGTGCATCACCGGCCTTTTGGGGATTAGGAACTTGAGGACGGTTGGGGATTCGGAGATTGGAGAGATTGGGGAGGGGGTAATTGGGCCTCCGGTAACCTCACTCACAAGACGAAACAAAAAAAAGCGTTATTTCACATCGATTTTCTGTGAGGACGTGATTTCACTCCGGTCGATTCTGCCGATTCCTGCCGAAACATGCGTGAGAATGCGGCTTTGTAACCTGTCAATGTAACTTCTTCAGAATTGTATGTATTCTCTAAGATTTTTAAAACACAATCGACAAACGGTAATTAAAAACATCGTGAGGAAACCTGAGGATATAAACATAAAACCAGTTATAATTTTAAAATCGCTCACCCGCATTGAGCTAGCGTGGTGATTAATGCTCAAACCTTCTCCGTGTACAGATAGGTTTTTGGTCAGCAGTAGCCACTTATAGGCTGTTGATTGTTATATATTAATAAACTATAAAACTCTATGAAATATTCAATTGTGACGTACTTTGTGGTATTTCCTTATAGATACTGAGTTCTTAAGCGAAAACATAATTAGTAATATTACGTAATGTCATGACTGATAATAACTGTGTGGTGACGGTTAAGCAAAATATACAGATTGTTTTGTATTACCCATATAAGTATCAGTATATCTTCTTTCATTTCTTTTTTTGATTCTGTATTATTTTTTATTATATTTGGATCTGCATGCTGTCAAATAAATGCTTTTTCATTCTTCCTTCTTTTTTCTTTCAGAAAAATAAAATAGGAGTGTCTGTTTGTGATATTAAAATAACCAATTTTTACTTTTTTGTCTGTCTGTTTGTACTGGCTAATCTCTGGAATAGCTGGATCGATTTTGTAAGACTTTTATTGGCAGGTAGCTAATGTACTAAGGATTACCATAGGCTAATGTTCTAAAATTAAAGTAGTTACTGTCTCGTTGTACGAGTAGTTGCAAGTACAACTGTTAGCCAATGCGTCTTGAGTTTAATTCTTAGCCTCAACAATCAATAACTTAGGATTAATATTAACGATATCTAAGTTGTCAGTAATAGGTACACAGCGCAGATTGGATTTATGTCCGGTACACAATTGACATTCTATTACATGACTCACAACACATGCTCATTGACAAAAAGTAAATGTTACATTTAAAAATCAATCCTCTGCCTCTTTTTTTCATCCTCTTCCTTTTTTTGAGGGGGAAAAAATCATCCAATGACTTCTCCCGCCAGGGTGAGGCGAGAGGGAGTGTCAGACTCTTACTGACTAAAAACCACCCCGTTCCTACTCCTGCACTTCGAGCCGGAGTCCCGGCCACCCGTTTAGTCTTTCGCGGCTCCGTATCGGTATTAGCCCTGTTGAACCCCATCTGTGGTGGATCAATCCTCTGCCTACATTACAATTACATGCGTAAGTCGTACGTGAGGTTGCCAATCGAAACACTAAGATAGATTATTGTCCTCTATATAACATGTAAGCGTAATCTATAACCTATAACACTAATAGAGTACGGTAAAATACTCTTGTTACACAATGTTTACTTAACTAGTGCCAGTCTGTAATAATAAGCAAAACCCATGATCAGAATAATCGTTTACAGTGGTGTAAAGATCTTCAACTTAAGAGTATCATTAAAAAATACTTTAGTTTTTTTGGAATTTGATAGTATTTTTCAATTTTTGATACAATATCACTTTGTTATAAAAAGTACTGGACTAAATCGAATGAAATTTGATTAAACACAGGACAAAACAGAAAGATTGTTATAAAATTCGACCTCTTTGACTGAATTTTGGTGTTACATTGTTCTCGCACGATCGAACCAACAAAACTATGTAACTAGAGAATTGTATTGTGAACCTTATTGAAATAAGTAACCTATGGAGTTTCTTACTCGTTCTTCTCCATGGGAACCTTGGAGTGAGCATGCTTCACTTGAAAATTTTTGTTGGCGTTCAAAAGTGCGTTCCTGGTCTGATTGTAAATGATTTTGACCTTGACTTTGAAAAAAGTATCACGCATCAAAAAAATTCGGTAGCCATAGCAACCGAAACAATAGCGAATCACATAAGGAAAATCCGTTCACCGAATCATGACTCGTGATCAGTAATGGGAGAACACAATGGGCATAACTAACCATTATACAATACACCACGACTACAAAACAAACTATACAGGTCCACCTTACCGTGACCCCTCTTTATATGATCTTTCTGCACATCCGACGGTGAGTTTATACTGGTTTTGCTTAACTTGATGTGTGCCGTGTGTACTAGGCAATGTATTACTATTTTTTATTGGAGGTCTTATAAAACAGGTTGGTGTGTTTGTAAGATTCGTGCTACGAAATTACAAGTGCTATTTGAATAAAAATTTGAGGTAAAAATAGATTGATTTGGGGGTCTGTGTTGTTGTAGTTAATGCCCTATATCCCTTTGATGGGGCAGAGGGCGTGCACAGAAGGCATTAATTGGTGGAGGACTCCGGTATTATGAATATGTTTTTATTTTTCCTTATTTGAATGACGGATGAATAATTATTGATTACTAGCTACTTCACGGTTCGGTTTCACCCGCTCTGCTCAGCTTCTATTGGTCGTTGCGTGACGTTTTATAGCCTATAGCCTTCTTCGATAAATGCGCTATCCAACACAAAAAGAATTATTTAAATCAGACTTGTAGTTCCGAAGATAAGCGCGTTCAAACAAACAAACAAAAAAACAAGCTCTTCAGCTTTATAATATTAATATTTTCCGAACCAAGATAAAGGATATGACATAATAAAATAACTATTCTACAATTGTTATTTTAGTCTTATTCTAATCCATTAGGATTACATCATTGGGATTACTCACACATGTTGTTTTGGTAATGGACGACATGTCCATTACTGGACACCACGCTTATTTCCTTATTCCTATCTATCATTAGGAATAGAATCAAGAATACTATTCTGAATAGTTTTAAATAAAATCATTTAAAACTGTATCGACATCGCCCTCAAGGTACCGTCATCGAGGGAACAAGCATTAAATTTGGAATTTAGCTGTCGAATAATAGGATTAATAGCCAAACTAAAAATCACTGGCCCAAGGGGATCGCCTTGTTGACAGCCAACGGCAGATTCCAAAAGGTTTTTTTATACTAGGGGGCTCGCATCATTAAAAAGGTTGAAAAACACTGCTATTCAAATCAAACTTGGCAGTATTAAAACAATACTCTCGCCTGTGACACAGGATTATCCTAGTACAGGCACCTAACCATGCGAGATCTATTTTACTTACCCAAGAAATATTTTTGTATATGTGTTCATTTACATTTTTGAATTAAGATTTTATTTTATTTTATAATGGAGAAAATTTAAGTGTGGTAGAGCCAGTTTCGGCACTAAATGAGCTGGTTCGACTAAAGTGATACTACGGCCTCACAGAAAACCGACTTGAAACAACGCTTGTGTTGTGTTTCATCGTGTGATGTGTGTGTGTGTGTGTGTGAGGTTACCGAAGGCCCAATTACCCCTCTTGCCCAATCTTCCCAATCTCTAATTCCCAACAACCCTCAAATTCCTAATCCCCAATAGGCCGGTAACGCACCTGAAACGTCTCTGGTGTTCCAGGTGTCAATGACCGGCATTGATTACTTACCATCAGGTGATCCGTCTGCTCGTTTATCGACTTATCTTATAAAAAAAATCTGTAGGTATTTTGTGTCATGAGCTCGTGAAAACTATCAAATTAATTTATATTATTTTCCTACGTTTGCGTTTTACAAATAGTTTCAAGCCACAATGAGAGATCTTAGTTACAAGACGATTTAATTTGATTCACAATTCATTTATCATATTTTATAACAATTAATTTTTTTTCTATGTGTATATTTTATTTATTGTTATTATTTTATATTAAGTATTTATATTTATACTATATTTATTTAGTTATTATTTAGCTTTATTTTTTTTATACATATTTCTTATTTTTCTGTTACACACTGTGTCTTTCGTTTTAATTAGATTTCCTGTCTCAGATCTACTGGAAGAAATTCCAACAGGAATAAGTAGCACCTTTGTACTGTTATTTTATATATGTGTTATCCTCTGTGCTGTCTGTGTGTACATCAATTATTAAATAAAAATAAATAAATAAATAATAGAACTCATTCGATATAAAACAAGTGACAAGCAAGGGGTCCGTATTACTGGGTCTTTAAAAATTTCTCAGTAGTAGCTCGGAGTCTGGAATTGTGCCCGGTATATGGCAATAGGCTCACCCCTTATTACATGTGACTCATAACATAAATAGTGAAAAGTGGGTCCTGTACACTGGACATTGTACAGTGGCATAATGTGCACCTCTGCCTTCCCCTTCGGGGATAAAAGGCGTGATGTTGTGTTATATATTTTATAACCAAAGCTACATAATTATATTACAAATACACAATATGATCCGTACATAATCACATCGTCATTTGTTTTTCTTGATTACGAAGAAAAATTATTTTTATTATTCCGAGCGCGAATACTACGGTTTGAATGTTAATGAGTTCAAGGACCTGTATTTATTGTGATACTCATTACATCTCTCGGTTTCACTCAAAATATGAGCATCAACAGCCTATACGTGACCACTATTGACCAAAGGCCTCTTCTCACACGGAGAAGGTTTGAGCATTAAACATCACGCTTACAATTTAGCGATGGCAAATTTATAATTAGAAATTATAAGACCAGGTTTCCTCACTCAGTTTCATTCACCGTTTGTCAGTGGTGTCTGAATAATCTTAGAAAGTACATATAATTCGGGAAAAGTCACATTGGTTCATGCTGTTGATAGGTTTTGAACCCGCACCCTCATGCATGAGAAGCGGGCGTCTTAATACTCTACAATTTAACAATGCAATATTATTATCTAGAACTGTCAAAACGTTTACCTAATTGCTTATAGCGTCTCCAGTTGCCGTATTTGATTTAATGAATACGTACAGAGAGACGACAGATGTTTTGCTGTGCACCTTCAAGGATATTATCTGTGTGCACACTTGCACAGTAGTTTAGTACAGTTACATTATTGTAAACATTTACATAACATCACGCCTTTATCCCCAAAGGGGTAGGCAGAGGTGCACATTATGCCACTGTACAATTTAACACCCATTTTTCACTATTTATGTGATGGGTCCCATGTAATAGGGGGTGAGGCTATTGCCATATACCGGGCACAATTCCAGACTCCTTGTTACTACTGAGATTTTTTTAAACTGTCAAACACCACGAGGACACCGTTTACCGCAACCTATTGTTCTTTAATTGAGTCTATAATGACGGTACTCAAAGGGTTAAACCTAGTAATACTTTGCCCGACCCGGGAATCGCACCCGAGACTCCTTGCCCGGCAATCGCACTTGCGATCACTCGGCCAACGAGGCAGTCTACATTTATGTTTGCATTATTAATACAATTTCATCGATATTGAGTTTGGAGTACCCTCAACCGACGAGCATGCTAGAAAAGACTGATGACTGTTGATGAAGCAAAAGAGGTATGTAAGAACCGTAGCAATTGGCGTCCCATAGTCTCTGCCTACCCCAATTGGAGACAGGCGTGAGGTTATGTATGTCTATTGTTTGTTTGAAGGTGCTAATTTGCGGAACTACTGGATTGTCTTTTTTAACCCTTTGAGTACTATCATTATAGACACAATTAAAGAACAATAGGTTGCGGTCACCGGTGTCCTCGCGGAGTTTGACAGTTTAAGATGAATAATCCATTTATCGAGGGAAGTTATGGGAACCGAGCAGCCTGTGACACTAGCTAACTATACCTAGTCTTCTACTTTACTCTATTAAATTTAATTTGCAATTATGTTACAATCATAATGTAACATAGTATGCTATGCTTTTTTTAAGAATGGAAAATCATCAAATTGTCTTCTCCCGCCTTTTTTTTTTTTTTTTTTTAAGGGGGGAAAATCATCGAATCACTGCTCCCGCCTGAGTGAGGCGGAAGGGAGTGTCAGACTCTTACTGACTAAAAACCACCCCGTTCCTTCTCCTGCACGTCGAGCCGGAGCCCCGGTTACCCGTTAGGTTCTCCGCGACTCCGAATCGGCATCGGCCCTAATGGGCCCCATCTGTGGTGGTCTGATGGCTCTTTGAGGCGCGCGCGGAACGCGACGCGCCGTACGCTCGGGTCTGTTTCTGGTCGGACGGGGAGCCACCCATGCTCGCCGTCCGCAGGCCCGCGCTTACGGTGGCCGGAGATCGTCCCGCGATCCCCGACGCCCGGTGTGTACTTCGCGATGGCTGGGTTGCGAGGAGGCAGCGCTTCGCTGCCTCACGCGTCCCGCCTCCTCCTTAGCTAGCATGACTGCTTCGCAAAAGGAGGAGACGGCATCCCAGTCCCCCTCGCTCCGCATCATGGCCTGCACTAGGCCCGGACGCGAGAGGTCGCCATCGCCGATCACTTCCCTGAGGGCACGGCGGTGCTCAGCCCACGCAGGGCATTCTCCCACTGTGTGTTCCACCGTGTCCTCAGGGCGGTCCTCGCAGTGATGACACCCGGGCGTTTCCTCCCGCCCCATCAGACACAGGTACCTCCCGAAACTTCCATGTCCGGTGAGGACCTGCGTCAGGCGGTAGGTGAGGACGCCGTAGCGTCTCTCAAGCCACTCCTCAAAGAGGGGACTTACCGCTGCAATGGCAGCGAGCCCAGCCCTCGGTTGCGACAGTCGTTGCTGCCATTCCGCCATGAGATCGCGCCGGAGCTCATCCCGCCACGCACTTATCTGGCGCGGCAGCGGAGTTTCGCCCCGGCGACGTGCCTCCGCGCGCATGATACACGCGCGCGAGCACCTTCGCCTCCAGATCCCACGGCGGGTAATCCGGCAAGGAGGTTCGCCGACTCCCCAGATCGTGCGGTATCCGCGGATCATTCGGATCGCCATGACCCTCTGTGACATGAGCAGCGTCCGAGCAGGACGCCGCAACAAGTTCGGCGCCCAAACAGGGGCGCCGTAGAGGGCCATGGACCGCACGACCCCGGCGTATAACCTCCGGCAGGAGGCGTTTGGCCCCCCGAGGTTGGGGAGGATGCGCTTAAACGCAGCCCCCGCCCTCGCCAACTTTGGAGCCAAACGTCGGAAGTGCTCCACGAAGTTCCACCGACTGTCGAGGACGAGCCCCAGGTACTTCATCGTCGTCTCGACGCCGATGGTAACCCCTCCCGCCATTATTTGGGACCCACCCGGAGGTGGCGCGTTCCCGCGGCCATGAAAACACATGGCCTCGGACTTGTGGAGCGCCACCTCGAGTCCCAACTGCCGGATTCTTTCAACGACTGTCGCAACCGCTGTCGCCGTTAAGTCGGCCGCCGCCTGGTGCGACCTCCCGTGCGCTAGCACCAGCGTGTCGTCGGCGTAGCATATTGTGCTAACGCCGTTCGGGAGGTCAGTGCGCAGCACCCAGTCATAGCCGATGTTCCACAGGAGCGGCCCCAGAACCGAACCCTGTGGAACACCGCGTGACATCTCTCGCCGGTTCCACTCGCCCCGGTGACCGGGGTAACTGACGGACCTGTCCGTCAGGTAAGCCTCGATTACACGACGGAGGTAGGTAGGCACCCGGTGATCCCGCCTAGGAGAGAGTGTCAGACTGTTACTGACTAAAAACCACTCCGTTCCAACTCCTGCTTTTACCTGGAGCCCCAGTAACCCGTTAAGTTGTCCGCAGTTCTCGGGCATCAGCCCTGCTGAGCCCCATCTGTGGTGGTCTGATGTCAATTTTAGACAGGCGCGGTACGCGACGCGCCGTATGGGTAGTAGGCTCTAGTAAACTCTGCTAAGCTAAGCAGTCGCACCAAGAGATTTTTATCTATTCTACTACCAAGCATTTACAATATATTCATATACCAAACATCAATTTTGTCAGTAGTTACTATTTAATAGAATAGAGAATGATTCTGATTCATAGATCTCTAATTAGACTGACATAAGCCTTTCTTGTCGAATTGAAATAAATGATTTTGACTATACAAAGTATTTATTAGTGTAAAATAGTATAGTTGCTCTATTTTGAATAAATTTTGAAACTATACATACTTCTGTAGTTATTTTCATCTTCATTTGAATAAATCAACCATTAATATCACGCTTTAAATTACCCTGAAATTATCAACTCCACATAACAAACATCGCATGCATTACTAACATAAAATGAAACATCAGTACAAGAATAATATAATTATCAAAAACTCAAATTATGTACTCACAATTGCTAAGAAATGTCCTTGAGAAATTATTCTTCAAAAGTTCACGAGTCAATTCGCATCTCTTGTACACTTTTGCTTGGAGTCCCAAACATAGCGTTAGAAATAAAATAATTTCAACGACACGTGCGCTCCTCATGGCGACCGGTTTCATACTGATAGTAGACTTGTTTACTAATATATATTATGCATGCGTACACGCACCTTTGACTTTTAGTTTGAGGAAACTGTAGCAAATGGTGCGATGCAATCGAAAATATTGTTTATTCTTGAGTGTATCGAATCGTCTTTTTTCGATAAAAATAATTATACAGATCTATTTTTAGTATCAGATTGTTTTTGTCTCCGTTATGAATAAGAAATTATACTATATTATTTTATTATCTTGCTATATTCAAATAATGAATACACACATAATAACCTCACGCCTGTCTCCACCTGGGGTAGGCAGACTATGGAACGCCAACTGCTACAATTCTTACATGAATCTTTAACTTCATCAACAGTCGTCTTTTCATGCATGCTCATCGGTAATCAATAATGAATCTTTTTTTAACCGAATTCCCAAAAAGGAGGAAATTATCAATTCGGCTGTATGTGTTTTTTTTTTGTGTGTATGTTACGCGATTACCCCGGCGTTTGTGGACGGATTTTGATGATTCTTTTTGCGTTGGAAAGGTCATATTCTCGGGGTGGTCCCATTTACACCAGGTCAGGGTCTTGTGATCGGATCCCATGGAAACTGAGGGAAACTTTTCAAAATTGTATGGGAGGCGAGAGCGTTTCTAATTTTTTTTTTATAGTATTTAAAACTGCTACATTTGATGAGGATGTGGAGTTGATCTGATAATGGAGTCAAGAGACAGTCGAGGGAACTCCTCGAGGATTTGTAGCAATGTTTGGGCTTAAATTATGTGTATTAAGAAGATCTTTACATCTAGATGGGATGTGATTATCAATAGGGGCCTGATGATGAAGTAGTTTGATAGCGAAGGGAACTCCTCAACGGTTAACATTAGCTACCTGGTGTTTGGGCTTTATTAATTTATAGTTATGAGAACTTTACATCTAAATGGGGTGTGATTGTGATTAGGGGGCTGATAATGAAGTAGTTGACTTCTTACCTACCACTGGGTGGGTAACCTATAAGTACGTATCACTAATAATACTTATATTTTGCTTTTTAGTTTTTAGGTTTTTGTTTTTGAAGTCGGTCTTTTTAATTACTTTCATACATAAATCTCACGACAAACTGTTATATTACTTAGTTGGTCATAATCGCTAAGCATTTAAAGTCATGCAAACTAAAGTCAGTGTCAGTGATTTCAGACCAATTGCGGTGCTGTGTGCACCAGCCAAAGTATTTGAGATGGCTGTTCACAATAGCCTTTATGCGCAGGTTGGGGCTCATTTGTCTGACGCTCAGCACGGCTTCCGTCCTGGATGCAGTACAACGGGAAACTTGTTGCACCTGATGACGCTGTTGGTACCAGCTGTTGACGCTGGGCTTCAGGTTGACGTAGCGTACCTTGACTTCAAAAAGGCGTTCGACACAGTCGACCACGACATACTCTTGTCGAAGCTGGCTGGTATGGGTTGCACATACCATACTGTAAAGTTCTTCGCCAGTTATCTTCGGGATAGGCGTCAGTATGTGGACTGTGGCGGACACTTTTCGGAGCCCTACTACACCAGATCGGGCGTCAGTCAGGGTAGTAATTTAGGACCCTTATTATTTATTATCATGGTAAATGATTTACCAACGGTGGTCAAATCAAGGTGTCTTCTATTTGCTGATGACCTTAAGTTGTCAGCAGTAGTTAAAGACACAGCTGATCGTGACATGCTGCAGCACGACTTGGACAAAGTCACTGAATGGAGTCACTGCAATAAACTATATTTCAATATTTCAAAGTGCTCGGTGCTTTCATTTGCCCGCACACTAAACCAACAACACCATCAGTACAGCATGAACGGGGAGCTGCTGCAGCGTGTCACGGAGGTAAAGGATTTAGGCATCCATTTCTCCAGCGACTTAAGGTTTCGTAAACATGTGGTATATGTTTGTAAGAAGGCGTACAGGAATCTGGGATTTGTGCTGCGTCAGGCAAGTGATTTCACGAATATCAGCGCATTAAGGGCTTTGTACGAGGCTCTTGTGAGGAGTCATCTGGAATACAATGCGACCATCTGGAGTCCGAGCGAAATAAAATATAAAACAATGCTCGAGCGGATACAAAATAAATACATCAGATTTATGTATCTAAAAATATATGGGATATATCCGGGATACCCGTTACTGTATCCCACCTTATTCTGTCTCGGTATGGTGGGGTACTACAAATTGGAAGTCAGGCGTGAAGTAGCATCGGCAACTTATCTTCTGAAGGTTTTAAGAGGTAACATACAAAACTCTGGTATGCTTTCGAGATAGGTTTTTGTATGCCGGACGACTATGTGGCGCGGCGGCGCCGCCCGCGGCTGCTGGTGGTGCCGCGGGCGCGCACCAACCTGCTGGAGCGCGCGCCGCTCACTCGTGCCTTGCGCACTCTTAACACGGTGGCTGATGTCGTAGACATATTTAACTGTACACTGAGCGAGTTCACAAGGACCACTTATTCTATAGTGTGTAAGGAAATATAGTTTATAGTTAAATATAGTTAATAGTTTAGGAAACGTATTTTAAGTTACTATGTCGAATTAGGTTAAGTTATCTGTAATGGCAAAGTAATTGTATTAAATTAAATAAATAAATAAATAAATAAATAAACGCGTATATATAAAATTTTAGCTAAATCAATTGAAAATGCGTCTGCATCAAATTTTTGTTGAAAGATCATACTACTCATACATTGTAAATTAAATAACGACTTGAAAAATATTTATATTCTAATTAAGTACCCAAGTGTATCAGTAGAACCATGAACTGGTTATCAATGCAGACATTTGGAAATACCCATATAATTACATAATTAACTTTACCCCTAGACAATGATAACACAGGTTTATCTTGCATATGAGTTTATTGTGTTCATGCTCTTTTATAATTAACTAGTTTCTGTCAGCGACTTCGGTCGCATTCCAAATGACCAACAATGCACCTAACTCATGTGTGGCGTTTGCCGTCTGTGCTATAAAAATGAATAAATTAAATAGTAAATTGATATTAAAATAGTAATAGCTAATACCCTCGACCAACACCTGAGTAGGCGAGCGTTAGATGGTTGGGTCAAGGGCCTGATGCAGAAAGCAGTACTTCTGGACACGGCGCGTATTGTCCGGAAATTCCTTTCTCTGTAGCCCTGATCGTCGGTAGCTTGGATTTCTCCCATTACTGGTGGGCTACTGCTTTATATATTTTTTTATAATCAAATATTTAAAAATATATAAGTCAATAAATTGTAATAGTATCTATTTATATGTGATAAGAACATGTTTTTGTATAACTACATAACCGTTTATAACTTGAATGACTTGGGAAAACCAAACAGCAGTTTTAGAATGAAGATCAGACATGTAGGTAGTAAGATTAAGAGTTGAAAAACCTGCAGGACGTTATTGTACAAGGAAAGTGTGTTTATAAAAATACACCTCATGACATTATACATCGCTTTTATCGGAGGATTGGTCTCAAGATGGCCCAAGTTCGTGTCTATGAGGTAAAGTGTTGTTGAATATTTTCCGGTAACACAAAAATTCTTAGGAATAGCACATATTTTAGAATTCTCCTTCATCTTAAATGTTAGTCATTTTGAAAAAATAATTATTGATCTGACTGCAATCTCTAATGCAATCTTTGGATTAAGATCGACTTTTGACATTAGTTGTACGGAGTACCTGTCACAAATCAAGGGCGATCCAAATATCCTACTAATGTTACATAACATAACATCACGCCCTCTATCCCCGAAGGAGTAGGCAGAGGTGCACATTACGGGACTTAACGCCACTGTACAATATAACACCCACTTTTCACTATCAATGTTAGAAGCCCCATTTAATAGTGAGTGAGCCTATTACCATATACCGGGCACAATTCCAAGCTCCGTGCTACTACTGAGATTTTTTTTAAATCCTCTAATACTTTGCCTGACCCGGGACCCCTTGTCCAGCAATCGCCAGCAACCTACTAACATTAAAAATGCGAAAGATTGTACATTTGTTTGTTTTGTTACTCCTTAGCGTCAAAATGGCTGAAGAGATCAAGATGGAAATTGGAACAGGAGTAGATAATGGTTTACAATCCTTACTAATATTATAAATCGGAAAGTGAGTTTGTTTGTTTGTTTGTTTGTTCCACTTTCACGCCGTAACTACTAAACCGATTGCTTTGATTTTTTGCAGATGTGAAGTTAAAAGTCTGGATTAAATAATAGGGTACTTTTTATCCCGAAAAAAAGTATATTCTCGAGGGAAAACGAAATTATTCGTATAGATGGCGCTGTGTGTATTGGTATATGTCACATAGGCTACTTTTTATCCTTTTGTGACGCGAGCGAAGCCGCGAGTAGAAGCTAGTAACACATAAACCTTCATTATTATTTATCCCACTACGACACAAACGGAGCTGGCTGGCAGAAGCTTTTTTTAAAGAGGGAAAATCGTCGAATGACTGCTCCCGCCTGGGTGAGGCGGGAGGGAGTGTCATATTCTTACTGACTAAAAACCACCCCGTTCCTACTCCTGCACTTCGAGCCCGAGCACCGGTAACCCGTTAGGTTTTCCGCGACAAGGCTGACAAAAGTTAGCATTGGAGTAGGATTAGTTACTAATTTTGGCCACTATGCTACTTAATATAAAAGACAAAGCCAAAAGGATTAGTAAACTGTCACATTTGTCGAAGAACCGATAACCGTTGGGGTAAACGTATTCTAGAGTGGAGACCGCGTCTAGGCAAACGTAGTGTAGGGCACCCTTCAGCTAAGTGGAGTGACGATATCCGCAAGGTGGCTGGCAGTGGTTGGATGAGAAGAGCTGAAGACCGAGTTCCAGCAGTGGAAGAACACAGGCTGATGATGATGATGAATATAACCGATTACAAAAGAAAATACATTTTATTTGTTAATATTTTTTTATTTACGAATGAAAATGGCATCACATAAATTACTTATGTACATTTTAAACTAATTAAAGCAGAACAAAAATGTTCTTTAAAAACATTAACTTAAGTGCGATTTTGCCGCGTTACGTTAATTACAATGCAAATAAAGCTCAAATACCATATAACGCATGTTATAGAATTTCAAAACTTATTATAGCGTATTAAAAGAAATAATATTATCATACAAAAATCGACCTTATTCGATTATTTAAACCAAATGTAAAAAAACTTTGCTTTGATGGATTATGTCCTAGCCACTAGTAACCTAGGGCCTGTGCGAGTCACTGTTCTAACATAAACTGACAATTCGGTTTAATGGCAATGCCTTTCACTCTTCAAAAAAATTCAGTCAATAAATCAAACGGCTAAATATACAGACTAATTAAATCATATGGCTGCAACAGATATAATATACAAATAATACTACCCCCTGATCATAGTTCCAAGTACAATAATTATAACGTCTATAAAATTGCCTTTTACTGGTCAAAGTGAAATAATTAGATTTTTACTCTGACTTTGACAACCACGTATGCATCTTAGCTACAAAACGCAAGTGAGCATTGGAAGCAAGGAATGTATTGTGAGAATGCATTCCTTTGCCGCCTCATTGGTTGACGGCGGCAATGCTTTGTCGACTCGGCATTGCCAAGCCAATTCCCACTTCCAAACAAATATTTGTATGAACCACAGCTATTTGTTTTCCATTCGATTTCCACAGTCAACGTATGGATATGAAAGTCTTTGAGTCTGTAGGTTCACCTTCGTTTATTTGTAGTAGCAGTTTCGTATAGGGCAGTAGTGAATTAAATTTTCAGCTGAGTTCGGGCTGTGTTTTGGAATAAACTTGACATAATTCTTAACATTGTGAGTGTATGAATTTAGCAGATTAGAAATTGATTCACAATCGTATTCACTCGAAGATAAAATTTATTTTTCAATAACTGTAGTATGATCATAATATTTCTTTTACCCCTATTGTAACTACAAAATAACAATAATACGCTTCTACGATATTGCAAGGAGACTCTTGCGACATTAACAACTTTGTGACGCGACTTTTATCATTCCTTTTACCTACTAAGGCTTATAGTCCAAGACAGGATGCGTCATTGCCGCCTATTTTCATTTATAGATTGCATGCATCCGTGCAATATATAAATGAAAATAGGCGGCCTATAAATGCTTGCTTAGAAACAATGAAAACTGTCGACGAAGCGACAGCGACAAATCCGCCTATCACTTTTGACGACTGTATGTATTCGTGAAAACGTCGTGGACAAAGATACAAAAATGGTTCAACATTTTTGTTTTGTAGCTCTCGTAATAAAAAGTCGCGTTACGTTGTTGCCATATTGTTACGCTACATAATTAACATATAAATAAGATACGTATGATTTTGGAGTGATAATAAAAGGTTAATACAATTTTTTCAGTATCAACATTAGATATCAGTTACAAAACAGACAACCTTCAATAATAGTCTTCCAAAAAGACCGACCGAAATGCACAATTACAATATAAGTTTTCACCACTTTTAAAAATTATATTATGCTGTAGGGCCTAAGACTTGGGCTATTATACATTGGGCACCAAACTGTTACCGAAAATTCTTTTAAATAATATTTAAAAAAGTAGTATTAGTTATAATTATCCTAAACTGTGTAATATCTTCCATTTCAATCCCTTTATTTCTATTTATAGCATCGATTTAATATCAAATCCAACAACAATATCACCAAAAACAACGTCTTTATTAGAATCGAAGTTACATACGACTTAGCATTGACTAAAAGTACCTTAATTAATAACAAATGTCAGAGCCTCGAGTTAATATATTAGTTCTAAACTAAATCATTTTCGAGAAATACGTCTTCACAGAAGACATATTTTATTTTAGTAATTTATTAGAAGCTCCCTAAAGTTTAGTTAATAAGCTACAACTTCTTGAAAAGGTAAATGAGAACATTATGTGTGTATATGATTTCACTTCTAAACATTGTATATTGAAGTATGAAATTCTGAATTTATAATTAATTTTACATATGTATTAACTAGGCTATAAGTAAAAGTTCAAGCAAAGTCATTTAGGCAAAACAGGTTTTAAATGAATTTCTACTTTATTGGTCCAAGATGTCTTCCTTGTGGAACTCCACATTCTTCTAAATCATTTAGAAGACTTGTAAAATTTTTGTTTGTGTAATGTATATTATTCTTAACGCTGGATAAACTATTAAATAAAATGAAAGTAAAAAAAAAATACAAAAATTAATTTAGGATAAAATCGATAACTCGATATTTACCTGAGACAGATTAAATATCTGACGACTATTATAGTTTATTTCTGACTTTAATAAATGGAGAATCATACTTCTCCATTTTTTGTACATAAAATTAACCCACGATTAATTTAAAACCTTTACGAAACAAAAAAAACCTAACATGCACACTCCAAAACTTTATACTTCATACAGTAAACAATAGACTTGAAACATATTAGATTTGTCAAAGGCGTTTGACAAACTCTAACACAAATACACAATGCAACTCCGTTACCTTTTCCCAGAAATCGAGCTCCAAAATCAGTCAATTTAAAGACTTATGAAAATCATTGATTAGTAATATACAATAAAATTAAACATTTAATTTTAACTTTACATAACTCCTTTACTAACTAATTAAGTAGAATTAATTATATTTTATCTCTTACACTGATATTTACGCTGCTATCACAAGCGAGAGGTGATTTAAAACATTACTTAGATTCTGTTATTACTGTTACACAGTACTATTTATATGCTTATCAACTAAAATAACTTTGTTCCCGTCTTATATTGTACTTTGATCTCTCAGATTATTATTTACATGTGTGCTATCTTGCGTAGATAATGCGAAGTGTGTGGAGATGTTTTAAATGCATTTGTTGCAGTGAATCTAAGAACCTATGTAAGATAATTTTACTGAATTCTATCGTCGAATGTTGTAAGGTACTCCTTTCTCGAATCTGTACAAGATCTGTTTTACATGCTTGCAAGTTTTTTATATTGATGAACTTTTTCTAATGGATGCTATAAAATTCTATATATAAAACTGTTAAGATGACTGTTAACTAACCAAAACACAATTAAAATTATAACTTAAGCGTATTTGTTAAATAATATAATATAGAGTCCAAACTAGCGTGCCATTTGGATACATCAATTTGAAAAAATAATAAACAAACAATAATTAAAATAACATTTCCAAAACACCTAAAAACTTTTCAAAGTTTAATTTAAAATTTTAATACTTTCAATAATAATCCAAAATAAAATATATTATAGAAAATTTTCACGACTAGTAAAATATACTTCCACGAGTCCCATTACACTTTTGACGTTGCTGTTAGCATCACATAGCTGGCTCTTGGATTCTCTTCCTGCACTGGTTCTTGCCTAAAGCACCTGTGGGGCTCAAATTCCGTTGGTTTCTTTAGCATCTTCCTAACAAACCAGACTAACCCAATTACTATCACCATCAGACCAAGAGCCACACCGATCAGCGCTGTGTTCAAGCTCTTGAAACCTGCTTTCATTTCCAAAGTTCCAAGCGTTTCTATTAGTTGTGGGACCACACATATTGTTCTTCTTTCGTCAACCTTGTACTTTGAAATGGCTGCACAGACTTCATAAGGTCCTCGGATAAAACCTTCCATGGATATTTCCAGAGTAGATTGGCATGGAGTATCTTTCTGGGCTACTAATGAGCCTCTTGATAAAACGGCTAAGACAATGTAGCAGTTGTTGATTGGTCGAATGTCGTTGGACAGTCTTTGGGAGCGAGGTAAGACATATTGTGGCCTTTGTGGAAGACCTAAGACTGATATAAGAACTGTTAGGACTCCTTCGTTCGTTACGTTTGATCGGACTTCGGAGACTCTGAAATAGGATACTGAGATAAATAAAGCAGTTTCATTTATAATTATTTACTCTAACTGCTTATTCTAAAGGCTAGCTCTATATAAGAAAACATACCAATTTAGTACAGGGCTTTTAAGGGGCAAAAATCTTCTACTCCTAAACTCAATTATATGTTCGGTATCTTACCTTAAAGGATTACTCTCAGGAGGTCGAGTGACGACTATAGGGACAACTGTAGCAAACGTGGCTCGCTGTCTCACTTGCATTGGGGCACCGCAGCCCAATACCAAGGAAAGAGGCACATCAGAACTGTCCATTTCTTCTAATGCTATGCAGAACCTGAAATAAAATAAAAACATTTTTATTTTGTTTTCGTTCACGTTTATAAATGCCGACAGCCATGTTTGGGTATTGATTTCATATGATGATTTAGAAACCACTAGCACACATATCACATCCAGACTTAAAACACAAATTTGTTGATTACGTAAAGTTCTGTGTGATAAACGAACCCGTAACAAAGCCGGTCAACACCGAACTATTACTTCAATGCACAGAAGAATACATACGCCTGCCAATATAGCAGTAGCATTTGACTCAGTATTATGTTATTATATTTCCATCAGGCGTCTACAATGTTACGACCGATATAATGTACGGCCTGCACTGGGTAGCATTCGATATTAGATCCACGTACACTAACAAGTCTTCTATGCTCACTGAGAGGAATCTCAACCGATTTACTTTAAAGTGGTTTTCTATTGAGTTCGTGAACGTGTTTTATTATATTTTATACTTTGAAGTTATATTTTGCTGGCTATGTTTAACCTTTATTGTAATGAAACTTATGAAATTACTAGCGAAAAGTTTACAGTCTAAACCTCTTCTGGTGTCTTAATAATACGTCTTTGTATGTTGCAACCCTGTTGTAACCAACAATACAACACTACCAACATAATAAAATAGTTATTTTTTGTAGATCGGTTAAGGTGTCATTAGGTTTTCAAAAATAACTGTTTTCTAGACTTAATAAATAATAATAACTTAATTGACACTAATTTAAACCTTTGCTAAAACAATATTTATATTTACGTTACTGATTATAGATTTTATACTTGATACAATATATGAATGTCGTGTCGTGGTGGCCCGGAGGTTCAGACGCCCGCTTCTAACACATGAGGGTGCAGGTTCATAATCTACCAACGGCAAGTACCAAATTGACTTTTTCTGAGTTATATGTACTTTCTAAGATTATTGAGATACCACTGACAAACGGTGAAGGAAAACATCGTGAGAAAACCTGGGTTTATAATTTCTAATTATAAGTTTAAAATCGTCCACCCACATTGAGCAAGCGTGGTGATTAATGCTCAAACCTTCGTGTGAGAAAAGGCTTTGCTTAACAGTGGGCACTTATAGACTGTTTATGTATGTAATGTACAATATGATATGATATGTCTATTTTAGAAAAAGGCATTTATATGTATGAAAGCCTGCCTCTTGAACTAGGGGAAACCTGGAAAACTTGAACGGAATATTTGACAATAACTCTTATTTTTTTAATATTTGATAGGTCGTCGTTTGACCACTATCTCATAATCCTTTAGAACCGAAAACCACAACTTCAATCCACTTTCTATTATAAGAACTTATCAAAAAACTTACGTGTAATGATCAACTGCATCAATCTTCAATCCTCGCAGCACCACATTGGATGGAGTAGCTCTATGACAGGCTACATGCTTCGGTAGACCACCAGCTCTTGAAGCTGTTACGCCAGTACACCTGTAACGGTTAGCTGATAGGGGATCCACAACCCAGGATAAATGGACTTCTTCATCGTCGTACCATGCGTCTATTAAGTGTACCTGGTAACAAAATAAATAAATAACATGAACGGTGAAAAAGAATTATAACAAAATATTTTTTGGTCAAGATGTATCAATTCTATGTTATTATGAATCCCATGACTTAGGCAGCGTTGATAAAACTCAATCCAGGACTTAACCTAGAAAATTAAACCTTAAATCTATTTATTCATAGACGTATTTCACTTAACTTAATCAAATAATCAGATAGCAAAATGAATCCTAAAAGAACACATAAAAAAACTAAATTAACTAATTTATGCAAACTAATGAATATGAGGCTACTTCCTACCACTGGTAGGTACTATTATTAGATACAAATACTATGACTAATTCTCAACGACAAGCAATGAATCCTACGCAAGTATTTTGGATAGCTATAAAATTAATTTTACCAAGACAGTGTTGACAACATACCATGGTCTAGTAGCATCAACATTAAGATATGGAATAATTTTCTGGGGGAATGCAACCGGTAAAGAAATGGTCTTCAAGTGTCAAAAAAGATGCATTAGGGCTATTTGTAATCTGCAGTCTACCGACAGCTGCTACACTTTCTTTAAAGACCTCAAAATTTTGACGGTCCCCTCATTATACATCTATGAGACTGGTATGTTCGTTAAAAACAATTTTAATAATTTTGACCGAGTAACCAGTCAACGTCGTTGTGACCAGTTACACTTATTAAAATCTAGAACTGCACTATACAGGAACAGTATCTTTGCAATGGCTCCAAAAATTTATAATAAACTGCCTAAATATATAAGAAATGAAAATAATATTATACTTTTTAAACGTAAATTGACATTATTTTTAATTGACAAGACATATTATTCTATTGACTTATTTCTAAATGATAAATTTTGACATACCATCATGATTCTTATATACTTGTTTAATTTAAATATATTAATAATGCTTGGTACCTGCCTAACTTAATAACTATTTGTACACCAATTTTATTGGTAGAACATAGAGATGCTATTAATGTATGTTAAACACCCTTCTGTATAACCTGTGTTCACAAATAAATTGATTTGATTTGATTTGATTTGAAGATCGAAAAGTAAATTTTATTTAATAGTAATAATATTTATGAACAAAGTGAGCATCAGCTGAACAGAAATATGCAATGTATTATATCAAAAGTTCACGTATTTTTTTAAAGGGGGGGGGGGGAATCATCCAATCACTTCTCCCGCCTGACTGAGGTGGGAGTGTGTCGAGTGTCAGACTCTTACTGACTTAAAACCACCCCGTTCCTTCTCCTGCACTTCGAGCCGGAGCCCCGGGAACCCGTTAGGTTCTCTGCGGCGCTTCTTTGTTGAGAGTTGAAGCCGGCGTGCGCTTACACAATACTCGCCGACCCCTAAGCGCACGCGATCTTTTTATGGAAACACGAACGCACTAGGGCGAGCAAAGTTCACGTATTGGATAACAGATCTAAGGTATCATCACCATTCAATAATGTGGATAGACTGATACGAGAAAAGCCACGAGCAAAGTTAACATCATAAAAACACCTACGAATATCAGTAGATTACTGAGTCATCAAGATAAATGTGTGAAAAATTCAATAAAACCAGTTCGAAAACGGATATTAAACCTAATCTTAAAACACATTAAGTTCAATTTTAGATGTTCCCACAATCTGATAACTTGAATATGGTTAGATTGTGTAGCAAAGATTATTTTTTTGTTGTGACTCATTCATAATCGGAATTTAAAAAAGTTTTATATCCTATGTTGCTATGGTAAGCATTCACTACTCTAATACGATTGTCTCAAGGTTAATTTTCATGTCAAGCATTGCCTTCTATTAAACTAAAAAGTTCCCTCATTACTATAATCATTGTTAAACAGAATCTTGTAAATATCTTACCTTAGCATCAGAAATCGGCAAATCCTCTTCAGCAGGCACTTCCAGTTCTTCATCATACAAATCATCATCTAAACCTTCTTGCTTATCGCCATAAACATCAACATTATCATCAACAGCAACTTTATAATCATCCACGATAGAATTCGCTAGTACTTCGTCACGAGGTACTTTATTTAAATCATAATTCCCGTCTTTCTGTTTGTCTGCATGTTCGTCGTCACATAGCTTGTTTTTCGACAATCTAGATAGCAAAGCACCTTCTAAATGCGGTGGAGTAGCACACACGGCAGCAGATTTATCTGTTTGGGGCAGGTTTTTTGCCTCCCTCAACCACCTTGCGAATCCGGCCATTAGGCAATCGCAATTAAGGGGATTATCTGCAAAAGAGAACAGAATTTATCTTTACGACCCGAATAAATGTGGGTGAAGTTTACTGAGGAAGTTTAAAGTATGAGTAATTGCTTATTTGATTCCATGCAATTTAACTTTTTGTTACTTTTGATAGGGAAACTGAATTTTGCTTCCCTTGTTTAATGCTGTTTCGAGTTGGAGAGTTAAAATTATTTTGCATTTTACTTTTATTTTATCATATTCTTTTTTTCTTTTACGTTCTTATTATCATGATCTCCTGAAATGTTAATGCAGTTTAATACATTACTCTTTAAATCTCAATTCTCAAATTACCAACTAGCCTTTATCAACCTCTTTCTATTTAACCCCAAATCAAACTTAAAATAGTCTTTAACGTCCACAACATAAGTCAGCTAATTGAATAATCTGCCAAAAAACACCATAATAACAGCAACAACATCATTCCAATACATTAAACAATGTTTCTATTTTCCTTTTATGACTGCGTAAAAAATTGTGCTAGAAAAATGTATTTACGTCAACAAAAGTGTCAGTGGCCAGGATTATTCCTTTGAAAAAAAAATCATAAAGAGTGGGAACTACAAAGGCAGAATAGTTAAGAGTCATGCAACAATATAACACGAGGTTATCGACGGTCGAACAAAGACGGCTCGACGTCACCACAGTGAGACGTTGGGCATCGACAAATATCTGTTCGAGACATAGGAATACAGGAGTTTGGCTAGCAATTGAAATAATTTTCTTTATGACTTTGTTGCAAAATATTTTTGTTGCTTTTAACCTATTTACCGTAGGCCAGTTTCTAACTAATCAAATTCAATACTTGTGCTGAAATGTCATGAAGGATAATTTTATACGAATTTCCCTACAAGTAGTGACTTATGAATGACATCGTTGTAATATTTGATCACATATATATGACACTTATTTCCCTTTAATTAACTAGAAAACAATCTATAATTACGCCTTTAATTAGATCGATAGAAGTGTTAAAATTATTTTATGTATTAAGAAGTTAATAATGTTTTTCGGCTAACTCACGTAATTATTTGACGAGGAACTCGACTCGACAATCGCGGAATGCTGCTTATGAATTTTAGCCTCTTGCATGGCTTGAAACTAGTCAAGTTCCTTGTCAAATAATTAAGTAATAGGTGAGTAATAATTAATTAAGTATACTAAGTGAGATATACTCACGAAAGTTATAACCGAAATATTGAGAAATTGAATTTATTATTATGAAAACGTCCCAATTAGTTAACAGTTCTGATTTAGCTCACTTTTAATCCAATATAACTTCAAAAACTACAAAGACAAAAGTACAACATGATAAATCCGCCATCTTTTGAACCAGTATGTATCCCCAAAGTGCGTATCATCGTTTCCCCATTACCTTCAATGGTGAACCGGCCGAGATCCTTGTGCAGCGCCAAAGCTTCGTCATCTATCATCGAGATATCGTTATCATGGAGTAGTAACTCGGTCAGTCGTCGAAGAGACTTTAGAGGCTCGGCAGAGAGGGATCGGAGGAAGTTGTGAGACAGGTCCAGGTGTACTAAGTTCGTTAGCTGTGCTAGAGATGCTCCTGTGAATGTGAATGGAATTGGTTAAGAAAAATAATAATGAAATATGAAATAAACTGCACTGTGCTGGTGCTGTGGCTGGGCAACCGGCTGCCGTGCAACGTGTCGCGGGTTCGATTCCCGAACGTAACAACACTTTGTGTGATCCACAGATTGTTTTTTCGGGTCTGGGTGTGATGTGTATGTGAACTAGTATGTTTGTAAACGCACCCACGACACAGGAGAAAACCCTAGTATGGGGAAAAGTTAAAAAAAAAAATTAAATAGGCAAAATATACACGATGAAAATCTCGTAAAATTAGATGCTTGTACCTTCTAAATTAGTTTTGTATCGCGGGCAGAAGATACTGTTTTGTATTATTATAGTGCGCAGCAAAAATGTTGAATGATATATAAAACGTACATTTAATGTTTGATAATCAACTAAAACTACTGATTTTCGACACAGGGTTAAGTCCTTTTTACATTTTAAACCATTTTTGCCCCATTTTAAACGTTTTTTTTTTCCTTTTTTGTTCTATTTTAAACAAATTCCCTTAATAGATAGTAAAAAAATACTTCATGTTCAGTTATGTAATTTTATAAAGGTTATTTAATTTTCTTTATTAACACAACTTTTTCATTGTTAGAAATACCCTTTCATTATTACAAAATTAAGGATAAAAGAAATATTTTTCTAAACAATACATCGCACAAAACCAACTGTCTCTCTTTTGTAAAATGAAAAATAAACATCCATAGCTGTAGGGCTACGGAGTCTAAAAAGAGAAAGATATTTGTGATAGGCATAAACATTATTAACTCCGGTTTAGAAACATTAACTTAAATGTTTGTATAGTGTAAAAGTTGCATTTGTATCAGTTTGGAGTTGTTATGCTCACTCAAAGATCTCATTGGCGGTGGCACGTGCATTGGATCGCTCGATTCCCTACAAAATGGTTGAGTTGGGCGGTGCTGGGGTACGTGTCATATTCGTGAACGGGCACCGTCAATTGAGACTGGTCAGCTCCAGACTGTATGATTTTATTGTCCTCAAGGTTATTTTCTTTTTCAGTCCCTTTGACTGGATTTAGGTGTTGCATTGTTCTCAGACAATCGAACCAACAAAACTATGTAACTAGAGAGTTGTATTGTAAACCCGATTGAAAAAGAGTAACCTATGGAGTTTCGTGCTCGTTCTTCTCCATAGGAACCTCGACCTTGAAATGAGCAACTAGCTTCACTTCTAAATTTTTGTTGTTGACGTTCAAAAGTGCCTTCCTGGTCTAATTGAAATAAATTATTTTGACCTAAATCACACAATTACCCTGAAACAATATCTTTTTGCAACTTCCAAAATTCATAAGATCGATCTTAAAAAAATAAAACAAAAATAGTTTGATTCCATATTTGACTCGTTTAAAAGAATTCTTTCAAGAAGTAAGTAAATGTTTAAAAAAATACATTTTCCTCGTTATTTCCTTTCGGCCCGAGGCAATACGGACTTTTTTGCCGGAAATTAAAACGTCACGAAATCGACTAAAAGCTTTTTAAGACGTTATCTGTTTTAAATAAACTAATGAAGAGGTAAGTTGATAGTCTTAATAACTCGGTTCGTGTTTATTCTAATGATTTTTTGGGTTTTTGATTGTTTTTTTTTTTTGTTTTTGTATAAATGTTTTTTTACTCAAACCTTAGTAGTAAATGGTTGATTGAATGATTATGATTGCGGCTGTTTAGATTGAAATAACTTAAGTATTTTTGTCCCCTAAAAATGCTTAAAATCAAGTATTTGTAGGATTCAATTATTCCTAGAAATGTAAAATTAGTCTTGAGACTTCGTTCCGGACACTACCCATCGGCTAAGTTTGCATTCCTTATGAAGAAGAACAATTCTCCAAATTTCACAGTTTGCAATAAAGTTGAGGATATGCAACATTTTCTGATGGATTGTGTTCGGAATGAGCGGGAACGTGAGTTACTCATTAGAGAATTAAAACTTAATAAACTGGATGTAGGCTTAATACAGTCAATTCTGTCTTCACCATGTTCAGAAACTACAAAAAAATTTTGTAATTTAGTCAAAATAGGTACTTGATGAGTAACTCAATTTCCTTTCTTTTTATTGTAAGCAAAAATTTTGTATGTATTTGATAGGTCACATTTTGTTAAAAGGTATGATGGGGTTGGCATATCAAAGATAAAAACCCCTTAAATAAAAAACAGATAAAAAAAAAAAATATCAAGCATTGCAAGATCACCTTAAATATTATTTTGACAAGCTATTAGTCAATATGTTTTTAGAAGTAAATCTACATTCATACACCTTCCATATTTGCAAACTCACTATCCAAAACGACACCAACAAAGAAAACCAAACCATATCACCAAATAAATTAAGCACATAATACCAAAACTTACCAGATACAGCTACGATCTCGTTGTGCGACAAATCCAGGTGCGTCAAGTTGGCAATGTGTTTGAACGCATAGTCCTCGAGTACATCTATCTGGTTGTTGTGCAACTTCAAATGAGTTAAGTTCGTAAGACCTGGGAACATGGGCGGTGAATTAAAGGATATTCGGTAACTAAGGGTGGTGTAGTGTGGTGTACTTGAATTTTGTTTGGGGAGTCCATGATGTAAAGAGGTTGTTTCATTTATTTTTTGTAAGTGTTAACTGGAGACTAAATTTTCTTATTTTATTAAGAAAAAACAACTGTAATTTTTACATAATTACAGATTAAGATACAAAAATTGTTTCCACACCATCCAAGACGTCTTCATATTGGACTGGACAGAGTTCGTATTTTTTATTTTTTTTTATAAAATGAAGTCTAAAATCACGGTTATAACATGGAGTCTGAAATTTTACGTAGTGATATTAAGGGTCACCCTTATTACATGGGACTTGTAACACAATAGGGTAGATGACTAATTTTTATTTTGATGTCCATACTAACGAGTTAAAACTAGTTTAATTCAATATCGTCAACTTGCGTACGTACTATACACATCTATGCATCTATCCCGCTCTAAAATACGAGCAAAATACGAATAAAGTAGAAGATAAACAATACACAGCGATCCCATACAGCATGCATTTAAATTGAATTTAAATCAGTGAAGTATTCGTACGTCTCGTTTATGAGATTGTAAGTTGAGATCTCGAACTTATTTCATGCATATGCATGCAATGTTCTACGAGAATGCTGTTAAATATTCAAGCTTTTGATGAGTACAATTTTACTGAGTGAAAGGAATTATTTTTCACCCGTTTTTCTGTTGAAGAGTCAGACAGAGGTGACACGTCATCTATTGTTAGTAAGGGTAAACTAAAAACCTAAAACCTTGGAATTCCCAATAAAATAAATTGAAGGACATTATTATTTTATCTTCTCATCATTATTTTATCACCGAACGAATATTTTCCCCATCTTTTTTTTACACACATAACATCACGTCTTTTATCCCAGAAGGGGTAGGCAGAGGTGTACATTATGCCACTGTACAATGTAACACCCACTTTTCACTATTTATGTTATGAGTCCCATGTAATAGGGGGTAAGCCTATTGCCATATCTCACTTTTCACCAGTTCTATAACTGGCCTATTCTATAAATAAATATCTATATATTAATTTATAAGAACCATTTTAACAAAGCCACAATTCCAGAGAAGTTTTTGAAAAACCTAAAAAGCCGCTATGATACTTTGTTCGACCCGGGAATTCAAAACGACACCCCTCACTCACCAAATCGGATTTGTGACGACCAAGAGACAGAGCTTGTTAAAATTCAAATTTATTTATTTAATCACCAATATTCCGGTAATCCTAACCTATGTAACTCACCAGACAGAGCCCCTCGTCGTATGCTTGCAAAAGTGTTATCCGACAACTGGAGCGTATTGAGGCAGGTCAGTGTGGGCACTGTGGATGGACCCAGAGGTCCTTCCAGGGCATTACTGGATAAATCTAGATCCCTCAGCATGTTAGCCTCCTGGAAATGAAAGGATAATTAGTAAAGATATCAATGTGTATCATACTGTTGAAATGCGGACTTCTTAAAAATATATTTAACTAGCGGACCCGATAGACGTTGTCCTGCATATTATGATATTTCAAGCGATAAGGGTATTAAAAAAAGTATGAAAGGAAAGACCAATAAAATAATAATTATTATTGTTAGTTTAGGATAAATAACCTAGACACTGACTGCAGAGCCACCTGCCGGGGTGAATCTAAACCATCTAGGGCGACACCCAAACGCATACAGAAAAATTCATTTATATCGGTTATGCCGTTTAGCAGGAGTTCAATGACATACATACATACAGCAGAATTGTATATGTAAAGATAGATTTCTTATCAAAAAGTATTAAAGATGTTTTATTTGAATTGTCATCACCAGATAGGACACATTATAACTACACATTATAATCTACATGTTAATATCAAGATTTGAATATTAGGTCCAAATCTGTGGATTGAAAACTAATTCTAAGACTCGTGCTAAGCAACATGATGATATTTTTTTTTTTCAACTAGCAGACTAAAGCCTAGGCTAGCAAAGATATGTCGATGTTTCGCAACCCTAAAATACGATGATTGTAGGTATAAATTTACCTTTCAATACTTTTATTCGTATCTTATTGAATGAGCCTAATTTAATCCTTATTTCGTTGTAATAAGGACTTGTATAAGAAAATTACACTTGATTGATAATAATAATCAGATATTCGTTAGGGGTATTACGAAATTAATGCTCTTAAAGTAAAACGGTCCGTGCTAGACCCAAGGTGGGCGCCAATAACATTCGTCTCAAGAGCAATGTATAAAAATTGAATTCAGAATTATTCAATTTCATTTTATCAATTTAATTTACATCTAATCAATTACATAACTATTTTTCTTAATGATTATGTTTTCAGCTTACTCACGCACCTAACTGTCTAACGAGGAACTTGATTAGTCTAGCGTCGCGGTTCGCGGAATGCTGTTCATGAATATGAGCCTCAAGCATAGCTTGAAACTAGTCGAGTTCATCGTTAAAAAGTTACGTAAGTAAGGCGAAAACATAATAATTAATTAGTATATCTCACGGAAGCTATTTTTCTTATTCAAATTGTTATTAATAATAACACCAACAAGGTATTAATTACCGGCTTCAAAAAAGGAGGAGGTACTATGTTCGGCAGATAGTTTTTTTTTTAGTTCACCGATTACTCCGCTATTTCTGTACCGATTTCCAAAATTCTTGTTTTGTTTGCTCATATTATAATGATATTACTTAATGGTCACAAAATTGTAAATTAGATATCTATTAAGGTTTTAATGAATAATTTTGTATGGAACCTATGGCGCCAACTTCTTACCTATCAGTGGGTGGGTAACCTATCAGTACAAATAACAGATTTTTTGCTTTTTAGTTTTGACTTTGTATGTTATTAGTTTTTGGTTTTTTTGAAGTCGGTTTTTTAAACGCAGTTTTTTTGCCTTTTGAGGTACATACTTTTTAACTCGCAATGTTGACGATTCTAGAAACTAATTGTACTGTGCATAGCTAGCGAAACATGCTGTTGTAAAATATGCATGTTAAAGTATTTAACACATCTATAATTACCTTCAATGTGACCAGGGTCGGAACTTTGAGTAAATTCCCTCTCAGCCTCAATACACTCAATTTTACCAGTGGTACGAATGCTCCTTCCAGAATGTCAGTCAACTGGTTGTCACTAAGATCCAAATATGTCAAATTCTTGACTCCCTGTAAAAAAATATATTTGGCATTGTTATTACCGTATTAAGCATTTTTTAAATGACAATTTATAAGTTTGTTCTTTAATAGTTTTTATATTTTTTTTTATTATTTTGTACGCCAATAGGGATGATGACAGGGTATGAACATTAAAAATATAATTAGTCCGTCAGTTAGGTAATGAAAAAATATTAGACACGTATTTTTTTTATTTTGTCGTATAATAAAACAATACTTAGATAAAACAAATCAAAGTTTAGGAGTGGGGGCTAAAACGTCATTTTTACGTATAAAATTTACATAGAAGTGACGTCACGCGACATTTCAAATCGATGTATCGTCGAAAGTATTCGTTTCTGTAAGAAAATAAAAAATACGTGTCTAATGATTTAAAATAATCTACCAGACGGACATTAAAATAAAAATTAGGCATCTATCCTATTGTGACAAAACATATTAAGATGTTACCGTTTTTACTTTACCACCTGCATTTTCATTTGTATGTATAATGTTACCTAAAGTATTTGTATGCCTAAAATAGGCTGATCATAGCGCATTTTAATCTAAAAATGACCAACCAAATGTACCTATGTATCTCAAATAAAGGTTTTATTTCATTTCACTAAAATGAGTATTAAAAACACTAGATACCAATATTTACCAAATAAAAATATACTATAGTCAGGATCTTTATTGGCAAAAAAAAAATTATACCACCTTCTTGAGTGGAGTTTATATGTATATAGCCCACTGTTATCTAAACGATGTTGTTTTGTTTTCGACAACCACGTAAACGCGGGCACAGCTAGTGAGTATTAAAAACATGATCCTTAGATACATATATGTACATTAAACCAATTGAACGAGTAATTTTTAAAAGACAACATGAATAACTCAAGAATTATCTTCTCATAATGAATTTCTTAGCTAACAATCATTTATTTTCTTTATTATGTTAAGCCTCGAATAAAGATTCGTAATTTCTATAAGCTGTGTCAATATTAGTTTAAATTAATCATGTACATTTGAAAATGGATCTTACCTTAAATGAATTAGCGTCTAATGTATGAATTTTATTATTTGACAAATCTAAGCGATCGAGGTTCCATAGTCTGGTCAATGCTTCAGTTGGCACCACTGATAACTGGTTATTGGGAAGACCTGTAACAAAATATAATTATAAATCTTTATATATAATTCTTCTGTGAGTATGTATATATGTATGAGTCACTGAACTTCTCTCAAACGACTGGATCGTTTTTAATGCAATTTTTTGTGTTGTTCAAGGGAATCTGGGACTGGTTTAGATTCACAAATCAGCCCGGCAGATGGTGCTGCAGTCGGTTTCTAGGTTATCTATCTGTACCTATTATTACAGGACAACGTCGGTCGGGTCTGCTAGTATCTATATATAACTCAGTTACACTCAATTAACTAAAAATCGCGAGTTACTCACGTGAAAATACTGAGAAAACCTCAACTAGTTTCCAGCCACCGAGGGGCTCTTCCTCTTGAGCAGCGTGCGCAGTCGCGGCAATGTCGCGCAGCATCATTATATTCTTATTTTTTCACATTTAATGGGACTGACATTTGACCACTATGTGGTAATTGGCATTCACGTGAGTAACCCGCGATTTTTGGTTAATTTATGTCGGAATACTGAAACGCTACTCAATTTTAAGTCGCGCTTAGGTATAGTTCTGTCTGCACTAATTCTTTGTAAAACGACAGAGATGGCACGATATTTAAGCACGACTTAAAATTGAGTAACGTTTCAGTATTCCGGCATTAGTATGCCTGACGATAGTTATTATAAAAACACAGCTATACTCAATCGATGATCGAGTTACAGTTAGTGAGAATGTGATTGTACTTTTCTTGATAGGCTCATGGATTTTATAATACAGATAATGCCGGCATACAACATAAAAACTAATTATAGATACAGTTACCAAGTGTTAAAAGCGTATAAAGGCCACGGTAACCGCTTGCCACCATCGTGGTATAAAAAAACATTAGAAAACATGTCATCATCATCAACAGCCTATAAATGCCCACTGAGCAAAGCCTCTTCTCACACAGAGAAGGTTTTGAGCATTAATCACCACGCTTACTCAATGCGGGTTGGCGATTTCAAACTTATAATTAGAAATTATAAGCCTACGTTTCCTCACGATGTTTTCCTTCACCGTTTGTCAGTGGTGTCTAAATAATCTTAGAAAGTACATATGACTCGGAAAAAGTCACATTGGTATTTGCCGTTGGTAGGTTTCGAACCATCACCCTCATGTATGAGAAGTGCGTCATAAACCTCCGGGCCACCACGACGGGTAGAAAAAATGTCCTAAAAAGAAACCTTATCTCAACACTGAAAGACCATTTAACCGAAAGAATCCGAAACCTTCACTAACATACTGTGAAGTTCAGTTAGTTCAACACGTTAGAGCTTACACACTAAGCCCACTGACTCGGTGTGTTTACTGCCACCGTTTCGTGTACTGGTCCCTAATTCCATTTGCAATCAAGATACACGGTTGGCGACAGTGATGTAGATAACTGGAAAGTACTGTCGTGTCCTTGAAAATATTGGTGATGTTTATATTTTATATTTTTTTTATAAGCACTATACGTAGAGGCAATGCATTTTACTATTAATTTTTTTACGCAACCAAAATATATATTTTTTTGTTAAACTTTGCCACACACTAGGATTTTCTCCCGTGTCGTGTGTACACATACACATGACACCCAGACTCGGAACAACAATCTGTGGATCACACAAAGAGTTGTTACGTGCGGGAATCGAACCCGTGACACGTTTCGTGGCAGCCTGTTGCCCAGCCACCGCGCGAACCGTGCAGTCAAATTGTGTTTTTAATAAAAATCTACGACCCAGAAATTCTTTATTAAAATTGGACTAATTATTACTCAACACGTTTATTAAACTGTCAAACACCAAGCGGTCACCGGTGACCGCGACCTATTGTTCTTTAATTGTGTCTATAAAACCGGTACTCGACGAGTTAAATTTGATAATAGTTAAATTGTGAAGTAAAATAAAAATCGTACCTACAATGAGATAAAGATATAAAAATACAAGACCGTTGTCGATTATGAATTTTGAGAATACTCCCAAAGACCACCTGATATATTTTCTGACTTCACTAAAGATACCACATCTAGCCATCTACATCAGCGCTCATCTGTACCATTCGCAGCTAGAAATGTGTTAGTATTGTTCATAAAACAGCCGAGTACCTGTGGAAGTAGTCATGAATACATCAACACCTAATTTCGGCGGAGTTACAAAGGAACTTTATCCTAATGAAAATGACTTAGGGAGGGTTATGACCCTTAGTACTTATTTGGTTCTAGATAACTGTATAAGAAAAAGTTTTAGTAGGGTGAACTCATCTAACTTCGTGACAAAGGCATTTGAGTAATAAAATACCAATAAATTATTAATTAATTTAATTCAGTCTCCGCATGAGTTTTAATCAGTCTTTTATGAGGAATATTAGCACAAATAATCAGATTTTTTTCTAGAAACCTAAGAGTTCTGGCAAATTTACTAAACCGAATTATTAGGCGAGTCACAGAATTAGATGAGTTCACCCTACATAGGTAACGTAATTAGATGTTAAGTGATGATACTATTTTGATATAATATTTTTTGAAAGAACATTTGTATGTTTATTTAATGAATTTTTTATTAAATGATGATGCGTGGAATAACGATTTTGAAGTATTTATTATAATTAAAATAATAAATTCTTACTACGACATCGTGTTGATTAGAAATTAAAGTAATATGTAGACTTTTAGAGCTCATTGGCACATGAAGAAATATGTCCAGTCTTATTACTAAGAATTTTACACAATCTCAAACTTTCATTGTAACAAGCCAAAATGAGGCAGTGCATTAAAATTCTTAACAAAAGCGACAACATTCAATATATTCGGAATGAGTATTCCGAATGTATTTTATGTATAGATGAGTATCCATCACTCATCAAAGCAAAATCATTATAATCCTTACTATATAATATATAATATTATAAATCGGAAAGTGAGTTTGTTTGTTTGTTTGTTTGTTCCACTTTCACGCCGTAACTACTAAACCGATTGCTTTGAATTTTTGCAGACATAAAGTTAGAAGTCCGGATTAAATAATAGCGTACTTTTTATACTTATTATATACTAAAATTTGATATTCCCGAGGGAAAACAAAAGTATTGGTATAGATGGCGCTGTGTGTATTGGTATATGTCACATAGGCTACTTTATCCTTTTGTGACGCGAGCGAAGCCGCGGGTAAAAGCTAGTTACCAATAATTCAAATAACTATAAGAAGTTTTATTCTACTATGGTTAAGATCGTACCGTAATGTGTACCTTAGCCTACACCTTCGGGGATAAAAAGGAGTGATATTATGTTATGTGGTTAAGATCCTTTACTGTATTATACACTAGCTACTTTCCCGCGGTTTCACACGCGCTGCTCAGCTCCTATTGGTCGTAGCGTGATGTTTTATAGCCTATAGCCATCCTCGATAAATGTACTATCCAACACAAAAAGAGTTATTCAAATCAGACTTGTAGTTACGGAGATTAGCTCGTTCAAACAAACAAACAAACAAACAAACAAACTCTTCCGTTTTATACTTTAATAGTATAAGAGTATAAGATTCTCTCGTTCGCCTCGTTGGCCGAGTGGTCGTAAGTGCGACTGCCGGGCAGGGGGTCTCGGGTTCGATTCCCGGGTCGGGCAAAGTATTACTGGGTTTTTAAATGTTGTCAGTAGTAGCACGGAGTCTTGAATTGTGCCCGGTATATGGCAATAGTCTCACCCCTTATTACATGGGACTCATAACATAAATAGTGAAAAGTGGGTGTTATATTGTACAGTGGTATAATGTGCACCTCTGCCTACCCCTTCGGGGATAAAAGGCGTGATGTTATGTGTATGTAGTATAAGATTCTCAACTTACCCAAAGCAAATAAACTTCCAGCAACAGTACTAAACGCTCCTTGCTGCACCCTCCTTATATCTCCAGAAGATATGACCAGCCCGTGCAACCCAACTCCAGCCAGTTCTGACACTGAAGATGAGGACAGTACTGAAACTCCTCGGAGCGCACAGTCCAGGAGTGATACTGCTGTGTTCTTGTTTCTAGCCTTTTGTTCGCGGAGGTGACGGCCTATGATCTGAAAGAGAGGTGATATTTTAGATGATTGGTTGAAAAATTGGATTGGTTGGACTGCCTCGGTAACCGAGTGGTCGCAAGTGCGACTACCGGCCAAGGGGTCTCGGGTTCGATATCCGGGTCGTGCAAAATATTACTGGGTTTTTAAAAAAAAATATCTCAGTGGTAGCACGGAGGCTGGAAATGTGCCCGGTATATGGCAATAGGCTCACCTCCTATTACATGGGACTCATAACATAAATAGTAAAAAGTGGGTGTTACTTCTGCGTGCTCCTCTGCCTACCCCTTCAGGGATAAAAGGCGTGATGTTGTGGTTGAAAAATTGACTTTGATGACAGGGGGATAAAGTTGGTTTTGGCTTTTGTGAGGTGTGAATAATAAAGATTTTGTTGATAATGTTTGATGGTGTGGATTATTGTGTAGAACTTTTAGCATGTAGCATATTGTTTACAATTACATCCTATCATCATCATCAACAGCTGGAAGACGTCCACTGCAGGTGGCGAGTTGTCGTTCGACGTGGAGGACTATGCAGGGGGTCTTTGTCCAGAAGTATCATCTCTTGTAATGTAAAAACTAACATGTATTGAAAAGTTGATAACTGTGCAATTTTTTTCATTTATTCATCGTATTGATCTTCCTAATAGTTCATTAAAAAGCCAAGAATAATACCTGAACTAAAGAACCAACCTTATTCTATAGGCGACACAGTTCATTAAATACACATCAAAAATATACTCAATAAATAAGAAATAACTTCTACAGCACACAAAATACAGAATTCAATTCAAGAGATTCGTCAAATTAAAATATACGAAGAAAAACAAACGAATGTCGGAACAAAATCCGAAAAGCCTACAATAGAATATTATCAAATCCAAGTCGTTTCAACAAAGATAAGTCCCTAGTAAGAATTATTTAAAACGTATTCCTTGCCTAACGTAATCCATACTAATATACTAAACATGCGAGATTGTGTGTGTCTGTTTATTTGTTCGCCTTTCACGGCAAAACGGAGCGACGTTTAGACGTGATATTTTAAGTGAAGGTAATAATTGATGCGATGGAGCGTGCCAAATACTACTTTTGTCTCTTTCGCTAGAAAAGTGGAGCTTGACCCTACTTCTCTAAAAGTTGGAAATTTGTATGGAAGATTCCACGTTTTTAAAGATACAAAAGTTAAGAATTGGTATGCGACCCATTTGTGACTAATAAAATAATTGAGCATTTTTTAATCTTTCTATTTTGTTAGTCTGCCTGTAACCTCATGAGGGCTTAACGGGTTGCCGGGCTCCGGTTCGAAGTGCAAGAGAAGGAACGGGGTGGTTTTTAGTCAGTAAGAGTCTGACAGTCCATCTCGCCACACCCGGGCGGAAAAAGTCATTGGATGATTTTCCCCCCTCAAAAAAAACCTTTAAAAAAGCGCGAGTGAATCCACGGGTGGAAAGCGATATTGTAAAATTCGTAACGTTTTAATTAAACACTAGTTGAATAGAAAATGAATGGAGCCATTCATTAACGATCGAATTAATTAAGGGAAAAATATTTATCTAATTTTGTTCGGGATGCTGAATACAGTTTGGTTTATTTTCAAGGTTCGAATGGTGAAAGTGAAATAAAATTAAAAAGAGATTATGTCAACTTTTGTGTAAGTTAATGGTATGAAGCTGACGTGCAATTGAAGATACCTATGTTCAGCGGAAGACGAAAAAGACTTGATAATTATGATGACAATGCAAGTTATAAAATAGTTTTCTATTTTCTCGTTTCAAACTTTTTTCTATTTTTTCCAAAAAACAACAAAGCCCCAAACTAGGATTCTCCCCTGTGTCGTGGGTGTATTTACCACATACAAGTTCACATACACATCACACCCAGATGCGAAACAACAAATTTGTGGTGAGTGCTCCGTGCGGGAAACGAACCCGCTGTACGTTGGAGGGCGGCAGGCCACAGCACCAACCGTGCAGGCGCACGATTAAAAATAACTACAGTGAAAATAATAATACCCATAAGTAAAAAACTTAATTTAAAAGAAAAATTGTACTTGGTAGTGTTACGTGTTAGTACACGTAACACTATACGATTTGATTAACAAAACATGCTACTAAAACTAAGTATAAGTAGAACAACTACCACCCATATAAGCAAAAACCAATTATAATCTAATTCATCAACGTAACACACAAAGAGCTCAACATCACAATCAATTTTGAGCGCTATTTAATAATATAAATAGTGAAGAATTTCTACTGAAACTATTATGTGAGGCGTATTGAGTCAAGTCGGTGTGGTACTTGGCAGGGATTACTAAAAGCCGCTTTCGAGACGAGAGGGAGCGCCGAGCTATTGTCGTACATCGTGTGAAGCAAATCTGTCATACGTACTTGCATGGCTTGTATGATAGATGGAAAATATGTCATAGTCATATCATTGTCATGTTCACAATTGAGTGAAGGAGCTTCGAAGATTTGAGTGGAATGATTTTTTAATAATCGAATTTTTGGCAACCCTGTGTGTGCCGATTGACAGTGAAATTCGACAAATTATGTCGAACCTTCTATTAAATCAAGTTTTCTTTTTACTGAGGATTTGACGACTGACACTGTACCTTAATGACATTTTTCCTTATCATCATCATTATCTTAACCTTATCCCGGTTGCTTCCTTCGGGGCTAAAAACATACTTTTTTGCTTTGTAACCTATGGAGTTTCTTGCTTGTTCTTCTCCATAGGAATCTACACCTTGGAATGAGCAAATAGCGTCACTTTAAAAAAAATATTGACGTTCAAAAGTGCCTTTCTGGTCTTGAAATTAATGATTTTGACTTTGACTTTTGTCTCTCCACCTTCCCATAATCTTACGCAAAAGACCACATCTTGCGTATAACTTGCCTGTGGCATTATGTCCACTTATGCACCATGATTGTGCATTAATTTTAAATCTATATATCTATAAATGAAACCCGTTCCCCGTTGTCACGCCATAACTTGAGAACGGCTAGACCGATTTGGCTGATTTTTTTTTTTTGTTTATTCTTGTCAGGAGATGGTTCTTATGACAGAAAAAAGTCCTGAAAATCCTACGAGAATGGGAGAAGACGGGATTGCGCGTACGAAGTCGCGGGCAGAAGCTAGTAAATAAATAAAATAAAACATAACATCACGCCTTTTATCCCCGAAGGGGTAGGCAGAGGTGCACATTACGACACTTAATGGCACCGTACAATGTAACACCCACTTTTCACTATTTATGTAATAAAATAAACTTGCCAAAAAACACCAAACAGCTGGCTGTTGGGTGTTGGCCTTTGAAGCTGTGCACGAAGTCTATTGGCCAAAAGAACAGGCTCTATTAATGTTCCATATCTTCTAGTTTAAATTGTCAACTAACACCAAATAGCCAACCTTTGTAGCTATATACCAATACTGGGCTGAATAGCCCCAAACAATATTGGTGGTCACAATATGTCTCTAAATATCCAATAGGCCAAAAGCTTGGCCAGTCGCATTATGGCGATCGTATTTGTACAGAGCCGATAGACGTTGAATCTGAAACAATACCTTTCAGTATCCCTTACTATGGGTGTTTTCGATGGTGTGATATTCTTTTACTTTTGTGACAAATATTGTCATATTTAATAGGGTCTTGTATCTTTCTTATTTTCTTCTAAATGTTATGGGAATCGGTTGAATTTCTGAATCAACTTAATGATGCAAGTTTCAGAAAAGTTGATTTAAACCGGAGTTGTCGTGTCCTCTGGTGTAAAATCCGATGCAACAGTTGAAGCTTTGTCTCTCTGATCAATCTGATCACATCCAATAAATAAAAGTTTGATCATAATCTACTAAGATACTTTGATAAGTATCTTAGTATAATCCACATCCGTATATTTTTGCACTAGAACATTTTCTGAACAATAAGCTAGTTTAATGAAATTGATTTTACTTTCCGAACTGGTATCTTGGTCCATCAACCTAGACATTTCATCTCCTAAATTCGAGTACAACGAGTAAGTCACTAACACTATCCACAATTCACTTGTAGAGAGGCGTTCAGTAAACAAAAGCTATCGATTGGCAGGTGCGTGAATCGGTGGGACTTTGATAAGGGTCCATGATCGCCCTTCGAGCTCTTCACGTCAATAAACGTCTCAAACCGGGGCTAAGTGCCCCTGACCGATTATGAAGAAATAAGGGCGTTATATGAAGGAAATCTTGGGTACCCACCTATGTTTGATTGCTTCTTTCGATGAGTATTTCCTTTCGGTATAGTATTTTGATCATAATATTCTGGTGGCTGTAAGTATTTTCAACTCATCGAGGATGCTAGACAATTTTCAGATATTGTCCTACCTAACCCAGACCTACGTTAAATCTGCCAACCAGTATTTTATTCTTTAAAGAAACTTTTTTCCCAGTCTAGAATTTTTTCCTGTATCGTGGGTGCGTTTACAAATATACAAGTTCACATACACATGACACCCAGACCCGGAAAAACAATATTTGGGTCAAAAAAAGAGTTGTTCCGTGCGGAAATCGAACCCGCGACACATTGCGCGGCTACCAGTTGCCCAGCCACCGCGCCAACCGTGCCGTTTTACAATTAGTATCAAGCAAAAAATTCAACAAAACTTTTGGACCGTCTGATGGTAAGCGGTCACCGTGGCTGAAGCCTAAGAACACTTGCAATACCAGAGGCATTACCAGTGCATTACCGATCCATGCGTAGAAAGCCACGAATTCAGTGACACATGTCATAAGTCCCAAGTATACTTAAATAACAACACTAAACATGCCTACATGCCTATTAAAAACATAAAAAAACGAAACACAATCAATACAAGTCTATTCCAAAAAACTATATCACCTAACAATTTTTCTACAACAAAATACACAAATACCTGACCGTTGTAAGCCGTAAAAGAAAAAAAAATACAAAGACAAACAATACCACGAGATTCGGTGAACCAGTATTTAAACACTTCAATATAAGGTTTCAGACGATTCGCTGAAATTCTAACAAATGCCTGAAGGGACTATAAACAACTATGTGTGGAGGACAGTTATAATTTTCTGTTTAACTCCATTTCATTGGAGGTTTTATATCACTACACAGTATAAAACAAAGTCGCTTTCTCTGTCCCTATGTCCCTTTGTATGCTTAAATCTTTGAAACTACGCAACGGATTTTGATGCGGGTTTTTTTAATAGATAGAGTGATTCAAGAGGAAGGTTTATTTGTATAATACATGCATATTGCACCCGTGCGAAGCCGGGGCGGGTTGCTAGTTATAAAAATAAAGAATTGGAACATGAATAGTATTCCCAAAAGGTAAGGTTCATTATTAAATGTAACTCTAAGTTAAATATGTTCGTGGTCTTATGGCACTGGTAAGACTTGCAATGGGGCCTACCGTATTATTATTTTGCTCACTAGATGGTGCTATTGTAAACATCTCGTTCTTCATCTAATAGGGAATTAACTAGTGTCAGGCCATAGGGCATTCAATATTTGACAGCTGCTGTGATTGGTCAAAAATACCTCTTCCTACATTTGCGCCGTCTGATGAGCAAACATAACAAGCCCGCGATTCCTTGAACTGGAAAACATGACATCATCGTTGACAGTTCATGACAATCCCCTACTGGATTCCTCTACATGAGAGGATTTGCCACGCTTGGCATTAGCAGGCGGGTTGGAGATCGCAGTTGATTGGTTTATTAGAGAGCGCTGCTACACTGTCTCAGACACCCATGGTTCTTGCCATTAGGTGGTAGGGTGGTGTTAAATGTATTGTACGTACTTTTGCGTCATGCGTCATCATGTAACTAAATACGTATGAACTGACACGAACAACTATCAAAATGTGAACATCTTCTACTCACCCATTTTCATAATAAAAGCGTAAACTTCCATAATGTAACGAGTGTTCAAATCGTATAAGAAACAAAACAACATCGGGTCAGTGACGTTCCTTTACGCCCCGTTTCCTTTATCCGTTCCTTTATACGCAATGTAGCTGCATTGATTTCAACTTCGTGAAACTGCTGTTATTGTTTTCTTTGACATGCTACTCTGAATTTTATTCGGTGTTATATTGGGATTTTTGGTTGGGAAAATGTGATAATACAGTAGTAATCACATCAATCATCATC
Source organism: Spodoptera littoralis (assembly GCA_902850265.1). Taxonomy (NCBI): domain Eukaryota; kingdom Metazoa; phylum Arthropoda; class Insecta; order Lepidoptera; family Noctuidae; genus Spodoptera; species Spodoptera littoralis. The sequence continues at coordinate 6,591,985 of LR824555.2, read as the reverse complement.
AACAGCCTATAAATGCCCACTGCTGAGCAAAGCCTCTTCTCACACGGAGAAGGTTTGAGCATTAATCGCCACGCTTGCTCAATGTGTGTTGGCGATTTCAAACTTATAATAAGAAATTAAAAGCCCAGGTTTCCTCACGATGTTTTCCTTCACCGTTTGTCAGTGGTGTCTAGATAATCTTAGAAAGTACATATAACTCGGAAAAAGTCACATTGGTACTAGCCGTTGGTAAGTTTCGAACCGGTACCCTTATTTATACCTCCGGGCCACCACGACATATATATAGACTAACCACGTAGATGGCAGTATTTTACATAGAGGGACTGTAAACTGCTGGATGTAGGTCGCCTCAACCTCTCCACCGAAGCCAACAGTGGGCCTCTTGTGGCTGATAAAATGATAATGATGACGATGATGATTGCCAAGCTTCTAGGAGTGATACCGTTAACAAAAATATACCTTAAGTACCTAAAAATAAAGTATACCTGTAAAGCAGTGTGGTCGCCGGCACATCGCAACGTGTGTGGAAGATCGCACGAGCACTCCGCCGCCGGTCGTGCAGAGAGACCCGGGCACCTCCACTGTGCGTCCACGGCGTGCAGCAACGTGCACAGCACGCACACCGCGCCCATTAGCCACATCCTGAAAACGAAATTAAATAATAATACTTTATTAGTTACTTAGAAATATCTATTACATTATAAAAGATAGATCCTTGTTTGGAAAGAAGTCGAAAGAAAATATTGCTGGTATAGTCTCGTATGTACACCATATTTTTTTCTAAAATAGCTGATCTACATAAATTGTCGAATTGGGTGAAACGTCCAATTCGAAGTTGGACAATTGTAGGATTTTTTGGTTAAGAAACCATTCGTGGTTTTAAATTTCATTCCCCGACACGAAACAATGTCTGGGATGTCTTTAATTTCCCATTGAAAGAAAACAATAAATGTTTACCTTTTAAAAATGTCCAGTGATTCAATTGTTTACCTAATCCGTTTTAAAATAAATTAAATCTTAATACTACACCAGAAAAATATGAGACCATAAATTCTTAAATTCAAAAACAAACTCGCAAAGAACATTTAGAATCAAATGGAAAATTTTCCACGAATCAAAACCAAAACAACGCCAATTGGGTCGTCATGATAAATTATTGTTTCTGTTCTTGTTATTACTGGAAATATGGAACTTATGTAGGTTAGTACATGAATCAAAAACTTCGAACATACCGCCACATTAACAATACGGGAGCAAGCTAAACAAAAAGTAACAATCGTACAAAATTCTGTAGTCCCCTATAAAATTGAGATACGACTAGAGATTGGGACAAGTGGCATCTTAAAAGGCAATTCCGGTCATAATCCGAGGTACTTGTAGAAGAATGGAGCTGGTGCAATGCGTGCTTGCGACATAATGGGACGTTTCCACTGAGTGACGACCGGATGAGGGGTGCAAGTTAAGATTTGTAAGCGATTTTCATGTAGAACCACATGATAAGGCTATAGTTATGGTTGCTAATAGGAAAACCTTTTTCTGATTTGGATCTTTGATTAAAAATTTCGAATTGACAACTCTTCAGCAAGTTCAAGGCATTTCCTCAATTACAAGACTATTCTGCGAGTATTAAATCAAGAATATAAAGGTATTTCAAACAAGTCAGTATTGCTGAATATTTTCAAATGGAAACACCAAATAAGTATTTATTAACCCAACCAAAGTTCAAACAGTACCTTTTAGTGATTGCTAACAGTCCGAAAACGTCCTCAACACAGACGTTAATCCCATTGTGGAGTCATGTTTAAAGCAAACCGCTGTAAACTTATCCCTGGGACCAGAACTGGCTACGTTGGGAACAGGAGCTAGTTACATGACTATTGATAACAGTGGGTGACGGACGGCCATCGACCTCCCACTCCCGACGGCTACATCTTCCATACTTGTCTATATTTCACACCTGTTCACGTGGAAAACTTAACTTTCAGCTTTCTGAATAATGCTCTATTGGTCGAGTGCTTGTGAGTATCACTATCGAACAATATTTTCGAATACTTCTCTGTATGGTAATAGGCTCACCACGTATTACATGGAACACTTGGAAAATGTGTGCACTTTCACTTAACTCTTCGGAAAATAAATGGCCTATTGGCATAATATATTATGTAAATAGCATATTGTTGGGAGCTATTAGGCCGTGGTCTTCGGAGATGTCTGCAACATCAGAGGTATCTTTCAGTCGTTGTAAAAAATATTACCTTTTCAAAAATACTACTTAAATAACAAAGAGAGACACACAGATCTCTTTGTTTTTTCTTTGTTCAATCTTATATCAAAAAGGTGATATGTATTTACTTAGTCTTTATTTTTTGCAATAACTTTCTATTACAAAAATAATGTTCACATTTCATTCGACAGTACAATACGCATACATTGTACGTCGCTGTTCACACAAGCAGCCACAGCGCTCTTAAGGCCAGGACCGCCTAACAACCAATTAACGGTGGTCTCTATACCACCCAAATTTCGCCACTTCTGTAAATTTACGAGGGGTCAACGTATATTGGTTGGTCTTCCACACGATATATCACTAAATGTTAGTGGTTTTGACAGGGGACGGGCAGAGTTTTGGGTGCAAACACTGTTTTACTGTGAACTGGTTATCATTTGCATTTTGATTTAGGTAGCCATTTTAAAATGTTTGGTTTTTCAAAGGTCACGTCGGTGGATTTTTCAGGGTTTAGGCTTCGTTTCTTTGGTTTTAGTATTTTGTTTAATTTTCTCTTCTATAAGACTGGATAGAGACATTATTATTACCTAAATTACTTTTACACTGTGACCGTATCAATTTTTCACGAAAGACAAGCCTAATTGTATCGCCGTCCATACCCGTAACTATAATATTACTCATATAGTGCAAACCTTAAAAAAATAGTTTAAGTCTATTAAGCTTAAAGAGGCTCCAAACAAATAAACACTATCGTACTTATAATATTATAATATTAGTTGAGCACAAAAAAGTAATTTAGAAAATAATTTCCGGACCGATGTAAGGAAGTTGGCAAATCACTCGATTAACGTCGATTTCAAACCGATTCCAGCGAATAAAAAGAAACAACCAATATATAAGTAAATACAATAACAGTTTACAAACGTTTATATTGTACTGAAACAATACTATTCACGCGATACCAGTAGTGTCGGGGTCCCTAGGAAAAACATGTTCATGGAAACTAGCGCCAAGACATGCCCCAAGACATTTATGCCGGAATACTGAAACGTTACTTAATTTTAAGTCGTGCTCAAATATCGTGCCATCTCTGTTATTTTACAAAGAATTTGTAGAGATAGAACTATACTTTAGCATGACTTAAAATTGAGTAGCGTTTCAATATTCCGACATTAGACTGTTAAAATATATTTCTTAAGGAATTAATTAGTAAAAATTCTCATACTTAAAATAGTAAATGCTACCTTTCTCTATTTACTTTATAAACACGCAATGTGCAATTCTAAGCTTTGTACTGATAAGTATTGTATGTAAATATTACGATTCATGCTAAGTAAATTGTTAAATCTATTATTTTACTACTTATTAATCTACTTTTTTTATGTTATGTTTAATGAACTGCTATTTGTTGCCCTTTATAAAGTAAAATAAAAAAATAATATATAAATGAAAATTGTTCAATAGTAATCTGTTTATTTATTTTAGTCCCCGTTATATTCATATTTATGTTCTAAAATTATCTAAACCAATACTACAGTTTTAAAAAATGAATTCTTATAGGTATGCTGTTTAAATAAAATTAAACAAGGCCGTTATGTTTTTTGTCTGTCTTGGCGCATGCACTACCGTGCTCCCAAATCCGTAACGATACGGATCCGTAAAGATTCAGATCCGTAACAAAGCAATTTACGGAATGACTTTAGTTCCGGAGTTCCGTCCCGATCGCTTATCGAACGCATTCTATCTTTGTCTTATTGTTATTTTTTGTTTTACATTTATAAGCTACTGTTTTAATAAGGTGTTATTTCTGTATGTATTATGCTACATTCACACTATCGCGCGAGCGGACACGAGGTTGAGGTACATTGCAGTCTTATAATGCGAGAAGGACTTTAACTCATCTATAATAACATCAATGTATCTCGGCCTCGTCTCGACTCGCGCGAGAGTGTATATGTAGCATAAAAAAATAAACTGTTTGTCCTACTAATAGTATTCTAAATGCGAAAGTTTGTGATGATGTGTATTCTTACTCTTTCACGTGAAACGGATCGAGATGAAATTTGATACACCGAGGTAGGTTGCAGTCAGTTAGAGTCTGACAGTCCCTTTCGTCCTCCCCAAGCGAGAGGGTTCCATGAGGTTATTCCTAACTTGAGGTCAAAAAAAAGGGATAGATTATGATCTGGATATACATAGCCGCTTTTTAACGGGACGCGGGCAAAGCCTCTGGCAAATTGAAGCTAGTATAACATTTAGGTACAATGTACAAATCCTATTGTCGTATTAGTGAAGATTCCCTTAATAACTTTTTTGCCTTTAGAAATGTGGGCTAACGGTATTCCGTTAGCCCACATTTCAGCCATTGCAGCATGCTATTGCATAAAGCGAAATAAAATATGAAGCTCAAGGCAAGAACAAGGTGATGTGTGGATCTCAAGACAGACCATGGTGAAAAACTTCAATTGATCGGTCTCTGTCTCAACTAAGGGCATTAAGTCAAGTCAATTAAAACTCTATATAAGCACAGTGAGCCAGCAGATGAATTTACTTCAATCTGTCAAATTTATTTATTGGATGTTCGACTTTATGTCAATATAATAAAATTGAAGATGTAATAGGGAAAGTCAGAAAAGGATAGGTTCACCTGCTGACCAGTGTACATAATGTTAAAATCCATATATTTTGGCTTGAGGTTGGTTACTATTTTGAGTAATCTATAGATACAATGCAATCTATATATATAAAAATGAAACCCGTTTCCCGTTGTCACGCCATAACTTGAGAACGGCTAGACCGATTTGGCTTTTGTTGTGTTTGTTATCGTCAGGAGAAGGTTCTTATGACAGAAAAAAGTCCTGAAAATCCTACGGGAATGGGACAAACGGGATTGCGGGTACGAAGTCGCGGGCAGAAACTAGTAAATAGATAAGATAGATACCTTTTTTTTAACGTGTGGAAATCTTCATGGATACCCTTTGTCTAGACAATGAGCGTCAGACAGCAGGTTATGTCGGACTCTTACCGACTAAAACCACACAGTCAATCCCAGAAAACAATGAGAGAGTCACTGGGTACTCGAATGAACGAACTCATACCTACCTATCGCCTCTTTGAAACAACAACATACTGAACAGTCTCAATATTGTATCTCTATTTACTTTTAATGTCACCTTTAGAATACAAAACAAAATCTAGCATTTGACCTGAGATTGGATAGGCTACAAACAAATACAATTTAGTACTTAGATTGAGACCTAGAATCTCAAAATGGGCACGTATATCTATTTTCTTATCTAGAGACTATCTTTAGAATTTGCTGAACGATAGAAATAAAATGAAGATAAATATTTATGCAGAGTTTTTATGCAATAAAAATGTTATTGAGTTATTTTTTTTAATCCTTTCCAACACTAGGATTTTCTCCTGTGTCGTAGGTATAAACATACAAGTTTACATGCGCATGACACCCAGACCCGAAAAAATTTTTGAATCACACAAAGAGTTGCCCCGTGCGGGAATCGAACCCGTTGCGTGGTAGCACATTGCCCAGACATCGTTTTTGCTAAAACAATGACTACATGTTGATGAAAATTTTAATCTTAATTTTTTTTGAATCAATAAAAACAATACCTTGAGTTCAATCACAAAAAAAAATCGAAAAACCAACCTAAGACCCAGACTACCACAGATGGGGCCCAGTAGAGCTGATACCCGATACGGAGCCGCGGAAGACCTAACAGCATGCTTGGGGTCCGGCTTGAAGAGCAAGAGTAGGAACGGCGTGGTTTGTAGTCAGTAAGAGTCTGACACTTCCTCTCGGCGGAAAAAATCATTGGATGATATTCCCTACTTAAAAAATAGACCCAATCTTATCAAAAGCATTTAAAACTCAACCGATAAAATAGTCAAACACCAAAATTCACAAATTAATCTCCAACAACAGCTTAACTTTACCGATCCGTTGTCCATACACCTCAGTATATTTACTCTTGCAAGGACATTGTGTCCTCTCCCAAGAGGTCACTATGTACACACGGCTACACATCGAGCTTTACATAACCAGTATAAACTGAACGTTAAATGTGCGGAAAGATGATGCGACGCGATACCAGGATAAACTGGTTTTGTATAGATTGATGTGTGTACCAAGTGTCCACCGGTTACATTGAATTTAGTGTTTGTTGCAACTAAGTTTGCGTGCTGTAAGAGAATTAGATGAACTGAAGTGACTGTGGTCAAAGTTTCGCAGTGTAACATTAGATATTTGGAGTCAGAAAATAGAACTAGGGTGTTATTAAATAGTAGAATGAAGGGATATGGATATTATGAGATGTTAAACTAGAAATTGGTGTTTAACCGCCTCCAAAAAAGAAAAAAAAATAGGTTCTCAGTTTAACCTGTATGATGTATGTTTGTTTGTACGCAATTATCTCGCAATTGGCTGAACTGGTTACGCTTAGAAGAAGGGTGTATATTAATAAACCGAATCAAATCAAATCAACGTATTTGTTAACACATGTAATACAGAGAGGTGTTTAATATACCGACTTCAAAAAAGAGGCGGTTGAATTCGGTTTGCCTAAACGTGGTTTATAAAAGAATGATTTATAAACCAGCTACTTTACCCAAGTTCTCAAAGGTAAAAAGTAGCCTATGCGTTTCTCCAGACCAAAATGTAGGTCCAAGTTTCATTCCGGTTCCTCCAGCCGTTTTGCCATAAACCGGTACTTTTTCAGAGTTAAAATAAAATACTATTATAGTATACGCACTTTTCGCCAGTTATAATAATATGCGAAAGAAAACAAACCTATCATTACACACCAAGTAAAAATCCAATCACTATCAATCCTCTAAGAAAAACTCAAAGCGCGCACATAGCGTCACTTCAAATCCTCAGATTAAGCTAAGTCCTCATTGGTCAGTTATGGCTGCAGCACTGTTACGATTGGACGGTTCGGTTGTTAGTGCACGTACGAATCCCTGGATGACAGGACAGGTTGGACGGATTATTGCCAACCAAATTGGGTACAATAACTGCTTGGCTTTCAAGCGTGGAAATTCGGATTGAGAGATCAAGGGGATTTCGTGGTTTCTTAAATTGAGGACGCGTTTAACGGTTCGGAAATTTAATTTGAATTTCGTATTTTAAATGTATGGAAGTTTATTGTAATGTGTAAATAGTGCTGCGTAGGATTGTTAAGGTTTTCTATTAATAAACTCTCAGCACATAAGTACACGTAGTTTGAAACGGAATACAATTAGAGAAAATGTGGGCGTATAGTGTGAGTAATTTGAAAACAGATTTGGTAATAAATAATATTAGATAGTATAAAATAACCACTGATAGTAATAAAAACGAGGTGATCCGACAGAGAGCTAAAGTTACCGATGTAGCCCAAAGGATTAGCAAGCTGAAATGGTAGTGGGCTGGTCACATTTGTCGAAGAACCGATGACCGTTGGGATAGATGTGTTCTGGAGTGGAGACCGCGCCTAGGAAAACGTAGTGTAGGGCGCCCTCCAGCTAGGTGGAGTGACGATCTACGTAAAGTGGCTGGTAATGGTTAAATACGCAGAGCCGAAGACCGAGCTCAGTGGCGTGCCATTGGAGAGGCTTATGTCCAGCAGTGGACGAAAACTGGCTGATGATGTAGTAATAAAAACACCGTTTATTAGCCGTTGTGAAGTAACTACTCGATCTGACTGAATGAACAAAAATCATTTTTAAAACCAGGTCGCTAAAACGATGCAGACACAGTCTCTTGAAACAACGACTGCTTCACCTGGCTACTATTAACTTAGACGCAGAACATACATTGACACGAAGGACATTTGCTTAAGTCTGATAATGTGGTAAACCCTATTATTATTAGTATTTTTTTAATGAGCCATCAGACCACCACGGATGGGGCCCAACAGCGCTGATGCCGATTCGGAGTCGCGGAGTACCTAACGGGTTACCGGGGCTCCGGCTCGAAGTGCAGAAGAAGGAACGGGGTGGTTTTTAGTCAGTAAGAGTCTGACACTCCATTCGATGATTTTCCCTCTTAAAAAAAACCCACGCACACATAAATAACCCACTGACATTTTAGTGCTTCATTCATTTCTGACATTGTGTTCGCCCTTTTTATAACGTCCTTGTTTAAAAGTTTATCTATCAAACCATAGAGCTTCGCCTTAAGCCCTATGCGTTACAATTGCGTGCAGTTTTACAAAGTGAATAATTGGACACTCCCTGCTATAGAGCGCAGGCAGAGCGAGCCAGTCGCCGGTGCAAACTGTTACAGGATACTAATATTATTAGGTAAGTGACACTTATTGGGAATAGGGAAAATGTATCTTATTGACGTTTGGATAAGTCATAATTAAGGTTGTTAAAAATTAAATGAAAGTTTAATATTAAGAAAAAAAAATAGAAAACTGCTCTAAGTAAGAATGTCTAGAATATTTTTCGGTTTAATGCTTGATATATCTTGATTATCATATAAAAAAAATATACTAATAATCGAAGAAAGTGTAACCAAAACCCGAGTGAATAAGTTGCTTATGGGATGACGTGCTCCATCGTAGACTGTATCATTGCTTACTACCAGGCGAGATAGTGGTCAAACGTCGGCCCACCAAATATAAAAAAAAACTGAAAACTATCAATCGCTTTTCGCTGATTTCGCTTCGCGCATTTCGCTGATTCTATACTTCAACCCAAAGGTTGCCTGGGAGAAAATGCCATATGGCATTAAGTATGCCTTATGTACCTAATTTGTGTGAATTAAAGAGTTAATAAATAAATAAATAAAAATAAAATCAATGTCATAAAAAATCCGCAAAACAAAAATTTCATTATCCAATTATAATCATAATCATTACGTATGAATTTTACAAAATACATAAACGACAATACAATACTGTAAATCGGTCACCAGTAACTGATTCGACATTTACACATTAATTTTTCATTATTAACTCACTTTGTTAGCAAATAAACAAGTGACGCAATATATTTTTCACAGTCAATGAAAATTATGAAATATTTCACAGTGTTAATGATTCAATGTGGATTTTGTATCGGATGTATGTGTGTAATATTAATTTGATTTTAACATTAACATGACTGCACGATTGGTGCGGTGTCTGTACTACGTGTAGTGGGGTTGATTCCTACACGGAATAACTTGTGTGATCCACAAACTGTTGCTTCGGGTCTGAGTGTTATGTGTATGTGATCTGTATGTTTGTAAGCGCACCCACGACACAGAAGAAAATCCTAGTGTGAGGCAACGTTTTTTTAAAAACACTAAAACATTCATCAGAATACATGACTAGCTCTGTATGCGGTAACTTCACTTGGTCTTAGAAAAGAAGGTACATCCAGTTACTATCTACATAAATCCTAATAATAGCTCCGTGGTCACGTGAAAGAAAGACAGTTTCGATTTTAAAATGTTTGTAAAGATTGTTGTTTTACCTATCACACATTTATAAATCCAGCTCGGATAGAGAATGCTGAAGAGAGATATAGGCTACCCACAGGTGCAGCCGTGGATAGTAACTAGATAAATGTATAAATGTAAAAAGACTAGACTGCTTCATTGGTCGAGTGGTCGCAACTGCGACCGCCGGGCAAGGGGTCTTGGTTTAGATTCCCGGGTCAGGCAAAGTATTACTGGGTTTTAAAAAATATCTCAGTAGTAGCACGGAGTCTGGAATTGTGCCCGGTATATGGTAATTGGCTCACCCTCTATTGCATAAGACTCATAACATAAATAGTGAAAAGTGGGTGTTACATTGTACAGTGACATAATGTACACCTCCGCCTACCCCTTCGGGGATAAAAGGCGTGATGTTATGTTGTATGTTGTTGTTGTAAAAAGACTGAGGAAACTTTGTTTATACTTCTTGCATAATATGCTCGCGAACTAGTAGTAAACTGAGTGCATTTAACATGTTTTACTTATTTGATCATTGCTTTGTACTGGAAGCGCGGTAATGCTAACTGTGTCCATTACACGATTTTGTACTCTACACTCATTTGACGGACCAAGTCAATAACAAGCTACAATATAGATGATGACAGGGTATAAAAATTAAAAATCTAATTAGTCCGTCAGTTAGGTAATGAAAAAAAATAGACACCTATTTTATTATTTTGTTGTATAACAAAACAATACTTAGATAAAACTAATCAAAGTTTAGGAGTGGGTACGTCATTTTAGTGTATAAATCGTACTCAAAAGACGTCATGCGATATTTCAAATCAATATATATTCTAAACTATTCGTTTCCGTAAAAAAATACGTGTCTAATTTTTTTTAATAATCTACCAGACGGACAGCTTATTAGGTGTATTAGTTGTGTAACAAAGTCTAAACCTCTCCACCAATTATCATCCAATTCGATTTAGCCATTCTTGAGTTATAAATAGTGTAACTAACACGACTTTCTTTTATATATATAGATTACTTAGAAAACAATAGATGATGATCGCGAATTGCCTTGTTAAAACTGGTGTCTACTCTACACCATCGGCATACTAAGTATCAAACAGAGAGTTTGAATTTCACCAAGAGGGTATCTCTTTTTGTAGCTAAAAGTCAGTCAAAGTCTTAGGATCTTGCATCCACCTACCTCCACTAATCAAATAGTCAGTTCGACCCTATGACAGGGACCATCAATTGTCCGCCGCATAGGACCTGCCACGAGGCAGTCTCAATATGTAAATATAGGCGCACCGTCCAAGGCTTCAATTTCTAGGAACGCAACTCGATTACCCACGTGAACCGATCTGCCAATTACTCGAGTTCGTCTAGTGGTAAATAGCTTCACTATACTGCTTTGTTCGTTGGTTATTGTCGAAAGATATTGAAAATAAAAGTTGCATTAAGGAAAAGCAAAGCCGACAAAATTGTCCATTACGCATTTTTTTTTCGAGGGGCATAATCATCCGATGGCTTATCCCATCTGGGTGATATGAGAGGGAGTGTCAGACTCATACTGACTGAAAACCACCCCGTTCCTACTCCTGTGGTTCGAACCGGAGCCCCGGCAACTCGTTAATTCCTCCGCGGCTCCTTATCAGCATCAGCCCTATTTGTCCCTTACTCCTTTATTTGTATTGCTAACCATCAGGCTTATCCCATAAAAAAAAGAAACATCATTTCCCATCAAACAAACCGAAATTTTTCCTCAAAAGACAGAGCACAGACACAATACAAAACCGTGCCGTCTAATCAATGCACCTGTGCAACTCTCAGCACATATTAATTAGCTAGACTGATACCGGAGAGCAGGGTTAATTTAATCGTGCTGCACTGTTTAACGTCGGATAAGAGCTACGATTGCGGGCTCTTGATGTTTATCTAACATATCGATTCTAGTTGCTAGCAAGTCCTCAGTTTCTTTGTGATGAAATTCTCTTTTCTATATTACTAAATTTGCTCTGAAGGACGTTAGAGTCTGACACTCCCTGTCGCCTCAACGGGCGGGAGAAGTCATTGAATGATTTTCCCGCCTCAAAATAAATCGTAGTCCGCATCATCGCTTACCAACAGGTGAGCGATATTGGCAAAACGTCGGCCTCTCAAATAAAAAAAATATGGAAAATGTTGCCCAAATGTGAAATAACGTCAAAGTCAAAGTCATTTATTTCAATTAGACCAGGAAGGCACTTTTAAACAACAAAAAATTTAAAAGTGAAGCATGTTCATTCCTCGGTATTGATTCCTATGGAGAAGAACGAGCAAGGAACTCCATAGGTTACTATTTTTCAATTAAGTCAAATCATTATGAGTAGAGCAGGTCCATAGTTCAATTAGTTGGACTGTGTTGTATTGTGGTTAAGTGGTTGATAAGGCTGTTGATGATAATGATGATGAAGCACTAAAATAAAGACATAAAAGAAAGAAAGAAATACGCAATCACTCACAATTCTTCTCTTTCTTCAGAAAATCCTTTATTGTAGCCCATTTTAAACACAATGCATAATTCCTTTCTACAAAAACTCCCTTATTTTGTACTAAACAAACCCGACATTACAGCGATAACCACACAAACTTTCTTCGTTCGCTTAAAATATCCAAAAACAAATGCCTGCAGCGGTGTTCCATCTACAAGTTGCTTGCATCCGGAGCGCAGTTAGGTGCAGCGCGCACTAACGACTCGGGAACACAAAATGTATTTTATAATGAGTCCCGTAATGTAACCAGCGTACTATGTTTCCTTGGGGTTGATTTGAAGATTTTAGGGTGTGGCTTCTTTGAACATGTGGTCCAATTAGACCAACGAAGGTACTTTTGAATGCTGAAAGTACAATAAGAATGTGTTTAAAGTTGAAATGTGCCTGAGGAGACTATATAGTAAATCGTACTGTGGGTTATTAAACTGTGAACAGATACCATTGCAACGACTGTACGATAAACCACACATGGGTTTAGAATTTGCAGCGTATCGGGTACAGGGTGCGTGATACAGTCCCCTAAGCTTTTCAAGAAATATGAAAATATAATAACCTAATTTACGTAAAACAGACGTGTTTCTGTTTTTATTTCGATAATGTTTCCTTTTATATCGTTTCAAAATCTCCACATAAATAAATCGAATCTAGGTGTAATTATTACACCTAGATTCGCAACAATTTTTTGAAGATCGCACAAACAGTTGTTCCATGCTAAATTCAAACTTACCACGCGTCACATTACAGTCAAGGATTAAACAATCGATTAGAAGGCTGTGCGACGGCACAGCCTTCTAATCGATTGTTTAATCCTTTGTATAGCTACATGGTTCTCTTTTTAAATTTATGTTCCATAATGTCCCCAGTGTATATAAGTCCTAGTAACGCTGTTGTTAAAGCACAAAGAGTGAGCTACCTCACCGACTCATCGTTTTAATTGAGTTTCAAGTTTTTGATACTGCTGCCGTACTTGTTCTACGTATACCGTGATTTTGTCAGCTATTGTTCTATTTTGCACCTATAGACAATGAATGAGAGTTGGTATTTGTTTGAAATTAATGCTGAATGAGTGAATGAATGAACTTTGTTCCATTCTTTTTTTGAACGTGCCTGCTTTTTGTTGTTTTTTTTTTGTTAGTGCTAAGCTAATGATGTTATTTTTTATTAGGTCGACCTGTAACGAACTATGTAATAAGATATAAGAATCGGAAATTCACACACTTCTAATTGTTGTATCATCATCAAACTTAGTAATTTTATGTATATTAAATGACAGTGGAAAGAACAGAAGGTGACTGATGGATTAAAAGTCACCTAGATAATGTAAGACAGGTCTTCGCATACGTGTTAAATTTAATTTAATAGTCGTGATCGCCCGGAGGGTTTAAGACGCCCGCTTCTCGTGCATGAGGGTACGGGTTCTAAACCTACCATCGGCAAGTACCAATGTGACTTTTTCTGAGTTATATGTACTTTCTAAGATTATCTAGACACCACTGACAAACGGTGAATGAAAACATCGTGAGGAAACCTGAGCTTATAATTTCTAATTATAAGTTTGAAATCGCCAACCCGCATTGGGCAAGCGTGGTGATTCATGCTCAAACCTTTTCCGTGTGAGAAGAGGCTTTGCTCAGCAGTGGGCATTTATAGGCTGTTGATGATGATACGTGTTAATTTTAATAGAAGTTAGAAAAAAACGGACATAATTTACTAATATAGGCAAGTAACAAGAAGAAACATAATACACTAGTCTATTCTACAGAACGAAACTAAATGCATAGAGCTCCTTCAACTACATAATTTATTCATTGCATAACGTTGAACTGTTGACAGAAACAACCATTGAGACACATACACACACGCTTAAGAAAATTTCATTATGCCTCAACTCACATGGGTACGGTTGCAGTATTTATTTATTTAGAAAACCTCACTTGCTTAAGCCTTGTGGTGCTGGCAGCATAGTATATATTTCATTTTGTCAACACCCCATATCTTCTCGTGTGTGTCGTGAGAACCGATATGTGGCACCACCACCATGTTTAAAACAATCATTCAAAGCTTTTTTTATTTCATTAGTTGATTCTGTAGCCCCATTAAATTTTTGACATTGTTCGTTCCATCGTTCTGCCATATAATGTATCAGTACAATGTATACATACACAATAGGTAAAAAATCAGATAATGTATCAGTAAGATTTTAAAAAACATTTTTTTTAAAGAGTAACGATGAGTTTCTTGCTCATTCTTCTCCATTCGTAACTATGCTTTGGAACGAGCGCCTAGCTTTACTGACAGTCGGACGGACAATCCAATTATTATTGATGTTTTGAGCCTAATTAAGGATTAAGTGAAATAAATGATTTGACAAAGCTGAAAAACTTCAATCACCAACCGGCTTATCAAGCATGAAGGTTAGGTATAGCAAAACCTTATGCTAGTCCACGACAGGTTAGAAGCCCATGACAGTTCAGTAGTGGACTATAACGAGCCGTTGTTGTTACTGACCATCTACTAAAATACTATAATAACCTTCTACCCAACAAATAAGATCTAAAATCCCTTGCTCAGCAATAGCTCATCCAACCAAAGAGTTCCTAGTCTCATCATCACAAAATGCAATTCTGACAGTTAATTAAAATACTTTGTTTGTCAACAACTAGTTCATTGTTCTGTTTTAGTTCGCGTGAAACAACATCTGACGTCAAAGTTACACCAGTTTTGTAATAAACATTTAGCATCACATCGCGCTTTTATTCCCAACGGACATAGACAGAGGTTTTAGTTAACAGTTTTGTTATATTTTGGTGGCTAGGATAGGTGCACTATTTAGTAGAGGTGCCTTATTTTTAAAAGGGGAAAATCATTAAATGACTTCTCCCGCCTGGGTGAGGCGGGAGGGAGTGTCAGACTCTGACTAAAAACCACCCCGTTCCTACTCCTGCACTTCCAGCCGGAACCTCGGCATCCTGTTAAGTCCTCCGTGGCTCCGTATCGGCATCAGCCCTATTGGGCCCCATCCGTGGTGATCTGAAGGATCATTAACAAATTATGAGTATTGTGAGATTGAAAATGCTAGAAAAAAATACCTTTAAATGATATATGATGCCGGACAAGGGGTCTCGCGGTCGATTCCGGGAAAAGTATTACTGGGTTTTTAAAACAAAAATCTCAGCAGTAGCACGGAGTTTAGAAATGTGCCCAGAATATGACAATAGGTTCACCCCCTATTACATGGGGCTTCATAACATAAATAGTGAAAAGTGGGTGTTATATTGTTGACTGGCATTAAGTGCCCTAATCTGCACTTATGCCTACACCTTAGAATAGGTCGCGGAGAACCTAACGGGTAACCGGGGCTCCGGCTCAACGTGCAGGAGAAGGAACGGGGTGGTTTTTAGTCAATAAGAGTCTGACACTCCCTCCCGCCTCACCCAGGCAGGAGCAGTAATTCGGTGATGTTCCCCTTAAAAAAAAACACCTTGGAATAAAAGGAATAAAAGGCGTGACGTAATGTTTATTAAGAAGCTCTTTATTCACAGAATGGCTCGACCAACCCACTTGGTGCTGCTCCTGGTCACGCTGGGCGTAGTACATACTTCCCAGGGTCACGCCCGCTCCTTCACCAGATGTCAACTGTCCAGAGAACTGCTGCGGTATAATTTTCCGAGGAGTATGATACCTAACTGTGAGTGTAAATTTTCTATCCAATTTTAGCGGAGCCATAAGAACTGTTTTATAACGTAACATACACAACGTAGGCAGAGGTGTAACACCCATTTTTCACCATTTATGTTATGAGTCCCATGTAATAGGGGGTAAGCCTATTGCTATAATATCGGGCACATTTCCAGACTCCGTGCTACTACTGAGATTTTTTTTTTAAATCCAGTAATACTTTGCACGACCTGGGAATCGAACCCGAGACCCCATGCCCGGTAGTCGCACTTGCGACCATTCGGCTATCGAGGGAGTCGTATAACTGTATTATAGTTCGTGTGAAATTATTATAGTGCCCAAGTGTGTGGCAAAAAATAAGAGGTGGATATACATACATAGAACTATCCTAATATCAGTAAGAATGCATGATATATGAATATGAATGATATATGAATGATACATGATATATGAATATGCTTTGACTGTGTCATCGGAATAAAAAAAAGTCTGTTTGGCACAGATATAGAAGCTTGATAGAAGATGTTGAGGCTTTGCACATAGATAAACAATTCGTACGATAGTTTTTGCGTTATCCTTCCTAGTCGTCTTCTTCATTACTGAAGGTCGTGTCTAGTCTGGTGCACGCGTCACTTGATGCACAACCCTCCTCCAAACGCCCCTGTCCTCTGCGGTCTTTATGGCTTGTGGAACTGTCAGGCCGGTTAGGTTTTTTACAGCATCCAACCACCGGGTAGGTGAACGACCGCGAGGTCTTTTCCCGTTAACCCGACCAACAACCACAAGCTTCTCCAGATTGTTGGGGTCTCTACGCGCAATGTGGCCAAAATAAGTTAATATTCGCTGCAGGCATACAGTGGACAGCCTCGTAGTAATTCCGATCTCCTTGAGAATGGAGACGTTGGTGCGACGAGCGGTCCAGGGAATACGGAGCATACGTCTCCAGCACCACATTTTGAAGGCGTCAATTTTTGCTCTCTCAGTTTTCCTTAGGGTTCAGGATTCGGCGCCATACAAGAAAATGGAGAAAACCAACGCACGCATCAGCCTCACTTTGGTCTTGCGACATATATTTCGGTCCTTCCATATCTTGGTGAGTTTCGTCATTGCTGATTTGGACATCTGGATTCTCCTTCTGATCTCTCCGTCGCTGCCACCCCCACCATCGATAAGAGAGCCCAGATAAATAAACCGATCCACAAACTCCAAGTCTCTGAGTTCATGTGAGCGAGTGCATGTCCCCATTCTGTCCACAACGAGCACCTTGGTCTTGTTTTTATTTATGGTGAGACCAACCAGTTCGCTCTCCTTCTCTACTCTTGCAATCAACTCAGCCATCTCGCTCTCGGACGATGCAAACAAGGTAGTATCGTCCGCATACCTTAGATTGCTGATTCTCCTGCCACCAACAGACAGCCCACGCTCCCACCCCTCCAGAGCTCGTCTCATTATGTATTCCCCATATATATTAAAGAGAATGGGAGACAGGATACAGCCCTGCCGGACTCCCCTCCGAGGCCTAAATGGATGCGACAGACGCTGTTTACTTTCACCACGGTGCTTCCATCCCTGTAAAGATTAGCAATGAAGCCACAAGGTGTTTCGGTACTCCCATTTCCCCCAGGATTTTCCACAGGCATTCCCATCTTACACAGTCAAAGGCTTTTGAGTAATCGACGAAGCACATGAACATTGGGATGTTGAATTCGCGACATTTTTCTATGATTTGCCTGATGTTTGCGATCTGTTCTCTAGTGCCTCGTCCCTTTACGAATCCTGCCTGCTCCACTGGAATCTGCCACTGCAGAAATGCCTTAAGACGCTCATTAACTACGTACAGAAGAACCTTACTAACATGAGAAATGAGCGCCACGGTTCTGTAGTTTCCGCAGGACTTCGTAGATCCCTTCTTATGTAGTGGAATCAGTACGGATTCCCTCCACTCCTTAGGCCAGCAACCAGTCCTCCATATCTGATTGCATAGATTTTGCAGAAAATTGACTCCAGAATCACCTATTTGCTTCAGGTCTTCAGCAAATATGGCATCAATGCCGGGTGATTTGTTTGCTTTCAATTTCTTTATAGCAAATTCGATTTCAGACTTCAGAATCTCTGGTTCCAGAGGTATGCTGTTGAAGTTGTCCTGGGGGTCCTCCGACGCTGCCGGATCCGCATATAAGGTTTCACAATATTCTCTCCATCTGTTGACCACCCCATCTATGTCAGTTATTAATCGACCATTTGTGTCCTCTACAGCCCAGGTCCTTGGTTTGAACTCACGCGTTATTGATTTTATTTTCATGAACAACTCCCTGGACTGCATATTCTGTGCATGATCTTCAATTTCCGTACAAATGTTGTTATAGTACTTGTTTTTATCTTGCCGACAGCGACGTTGAACTTCCCGCGATAGACTTTTGTATCGTTCTCGGTCATCATCCTTTGAGAGGTGTTTAAGTAGTTCTTTCTTTTCTTTGATAATGTCCAAGTCTCATCCGATAACCAAGAATAGCGTGGGGCCAGATGTTCAGTTTGACTCTCCCTGTGCGCTACCTGTAATAGTTCCTTGAACCTGTCCCAGCCGTTATTCACGCTCAAACCTCCATCTATCGGTGCTGCTGTTATTTCCTGCTGAAATCTTGCTTTGAACTTTATTTGTTCACCGGGTGTAAGCCTACGTTTTTTCTTGTCAGTGACACGAGGGCATTTTTTCAGCTTGATCGACATTCTGCTTACTAAAAGCGAGTGGTCACTGCTGCAGTCCGCACCCGGATATGTCTTGGTGTTCATAATGCACGACTTCCACCTCTGAGGCACGGCGATATAGTCGATTTGGTTTCTCGTTCTATCTCCAGGTGAAGTCCACGTGTATAGACGTCGGGGGTGGTGTTGAAACCAGGTGTTCATTATAGTGAGGGAATTAGCGGCACAAAATTGTAACCATCTGTCTCCTCTTTCGTTCCTCTCACCCAATCCAAAGCGTCCAACCACCTCTCTCAGATGATCGTCCCCCACAGTAGAGCCTACTTTCGCGTTCATATCTCCCATCACGATATTAATTTCTCTGCGAGGTAAAGAATTGTACGTGTCCTCCAGCTTATTGTAGAATGCTTCAATAGTCTCCTCATCGGCAGCGCTGGTAGGGGCGTACACCTGTATGATGTTCATACGGCATGGTTGCGTGTTCAGTTTGATTGTGATTATACGGTCACTCACAGATTATTCAAGCACACATTTATCCATTTCAGCCGTAACAGATATCGCCACTCCATTCTTGCTTTCACTTTCAGGTCCCGAGAAGTAGATAGTATGCCCTCTGTTCGTTTTGTAGAACCCTGTACCTCTCATATGGGTTTCGCTGAGGCCTAATAAGTCTAGCTTGTACGCTGACTGCTCCTCATCAATCATTTCCCTCTTCACTTCTCGGATCATACCACGAACATTCCATGTCGCAAGCGCTGCCACCCTTCTCAGCGACCGCTGGTTCCTAGATGTTCTCCCACCTTCACCAGTAGCATTTACTCCACACTGCGCCCGATGAGTCACTCCAGTGTGGCCAGTAGCACATTTCACACCATGCGACCTGGGATCGTCATGGCGCCGGGCGGCGGCCGGGTCGCATGCCAAAGCATCTCTAATCGCATTTATGTCCATACTAGATTTCTTGGGATGTTAGTGCAGTGGTTTCCCGTTGCTTTCTGCACCAGGTCTTTCGAGGAGTATTTTCTCCTCAGGCGTCTGTAGCCTCATCCAGATAGTTTCCTTCCTGGGTTTAGGTTATACCGCCTATGCTCGGTCGCCATTGCCTCGTCTGTTGTTTTGCGTTATAGTACTTCCATATCCTCTAAGAAATCTCATTTTCTGTTTACGTATTTTATAAACCGTGAATTATGTATACAGGTTTAAACCTTAGGGCCAAGTGAAACAAGTGAAACAAGTGAAACAAGTGAAACAAGTGAATTTATTTCTGCAAATAGGCTACAAGGCAGCACTTTTACACGTCAATTTTATCAAGCGAACGATGAGGTCGACATTTCCTAACTGACTACTCTGAGAAGAAATGCCGAAACAAACTCAGAGGTCTGTCTCTTTTAAAGTCCAGACAAATATGTATAAAAAGATTACGTGTGAGAACCGTGCAAGTTCTTTCTGTAGTGGCCTTTTGAGGAAAGAACCACAACAGTTTGAGCGGACCCGTTCTGAAAGCAGTACGCATGTGTCGGTTTACAGTCAGCTCAATTAACAGATGAGGCTGAGTGATTCGACGAACAATACCAACCTAAAGAACATTTGCGTGGGTCGCACAAATACTCAAACTGTCAGAGTATGAGTAAGAAATAAGAAAAGAAATAGCGAGGCAAAGTCTCGCACGGTCCTAGCACTAACAATTGTAAAAAATAGAGGTAAATGTCCAGTTTAAAAAAAATATAAATTTTTCAAATGAAAAACAATATCACATTATGCTAATAATGTCAAATTGCATATAAAAAGAAATGTAACTATATGTTACAAACATGTCAACATGACCTGTGTGGACGTTACAGCGGCTTATTCCCAAGCCAGACTATCATCTAGGTAGTCTTTTATTTTATAAAAAGCTTTACTAAAAAGTTTATCTTTAATGACATTTTTAAATTTATTTAGACTCAAATTTTGGATATGGCTGGGAATTTTATTGTAAAAGCGTATACTCTGACATCTAAACGAACCACTTATTTTCTTTAGTCTAGTAGTGGGAACAACATATTTGTCTTTATTTCTCGTGTTGATATTATGTATATCACTATGCTTTTTAAATAAACTTTTGTTTTTATGAGCATATACTACATTTTCATAAATGTATTGAGAGGCAACAGTCATTACATTAATTTCTTTAAATAGTTCCCTGAGAGAGTACCTCGGACTAAGATTATAAATTGATCGAATGGCCCTCTTCTGCAAAACAAAGATAGATTGAATGTCAGCAGCATTCCCCCATAGGAGAATACCGTATGACATAACACTATGAAAATAACTAAAGTATACTAATCGCGCTGTATCTACATCGGTTAAATTTCTAATTTTTTTAACGGCATATGCTGCAGAACTGAGCCTTTTCGATAACTTATCTATATGTGGAGCCCACTGGAGCTTAGCGTCTAGGGTTATACCTAAAAAGACAGCAGAATCTACAGGGCCCAACTCATCACCCTTAATTAACACGCTGGTCTTTACATGTCTAACATTTGGCGTTGTAAATTTAATGCATTTAGTTTTAGTTTCATTTAGTAGTAGATTGTTGGCACTAAACCAATGTACTATCTCCGAGAGAGCGCTGTTTACATTATCAATGACTAATTGTCTACGTTTAAGTTTGAATAATAACGAAGTATCATCCGCAAACAGTACTATCCCGTGGTTATCCTTTACAAGGTAAGGCAAGTCATTTATATATATAAGAAACAAAAAAGGGCCGAGAATTGACCCCTGCGGAACCCCCATCCTGACAACAGACCCGGCGGAGATTTTTCCGTTTATCTCGACTCTCTGAATCCTGTTACTCAAGTATGAGGTAAGAAGATCCAGAGATTTACCTCTTATTCCATAGTGGGATAGCTTCCTGATCAATGTATCATGAAGGACACAATCGAACGCCTTGGATAAGTCACAAAAAATGCCCAAAGCGTCGCTTGAGTCCTCCCACGCGTCATATATGTGATTAAGGAGTTCAACACCGGCATCAGTTGTTGAACGACCCCTGGTAAAACCAAACTGGCTACCATGTAACAATTTATTTCTATTAAAAAATCTTTGCATTTGATTTAGAATAATTTTTTCAAAAATTTTACTAAATGTAGGCAGTACTGAAATAGGTCTAAAGTTAGTGGGGTCAGAAGTACTACCTGATTTAAATATCAGGAAACACACCGCGGTCGATACAGTTATTAAAAATTAGAGCTAATAAAGGTGCTATAATAGCTATAACAGAGCCGGCGATGTACACAGAATTACCCCACAAATCTGCAATTATTTAATCATAGTTAATTTAAACTTAAGTAATAACTTTCAACATTTGACAATTCTTCCACTGGCAAATGTCATTTTTACTCTACTAACTAAAACTTAACTGATGTTTGAAAAATCGCCTCTTAGTATTATAGAGTCGATTTTTCAATCAACAGTTAATTCTTAACTGTAGAATAAGACTGTCATTTGACAGTTTTTAGTATGGAGGAATTGTCAGATATTCAAAGTTATTTCTCAGTTAAATATCTAGCGTTGGAAAAATTAGAGCCTATTGCCATATATAAAAATTAGAGCCATATACGGGGTACAATTCCAGACTCCGTGTTACTACTGAGATTTTATTTAAAAACCCCGTAATACTTTGCCCGACCCGGGAATCGAACCTGAGACCCCTTGCCCGGCAGTCGCACTTGCAACGACTCGGCCAACGAGGCAGTCATAAGTAAGAGCCATACTAAAAAACTGTGAAATGTCATTTTTATTCTACAGTTATTGATTATTATACATATATTAACGAATAACTATAACTCCAGAAGGTCCTTTATTTAATAGGAAGGAGGGAGGAGGAGGGGGTTTATTACCAAAAATACACATAGGACATGTCAATCTCTCCTTTCACAGAAAGACGATCTACTTTACTAGGCATCCTATATACAGTATGAACCTATGAACGAACATACAGGATGTTCTCCATAACACAGGCACGTGATTAACTCACTCGAACGCATCCAATACATTTACACGCTATTGCACATCAAAGCCCCATGCTAAGGCTGGAAACCTGATGCACTATCACTGTATGACACTGGTTTTTGCACCTTATCCTTCTAGAAAGAGAGGTGGTTTTAATATTTTTCGTGAAGCTAATTTTCTTAATGTGTTTGACATGAAGTCTTTTTAATTTTAAACAGATGTCGTGTGGACTAAAACTATGAATAAATACCTACCTATAACGCCTTTTATTTATAAGTGATCGTATTAATAACAATTTGTATGTCGTCTGACGTACAAATTCATATTCTCGGCTTCAAATATCCTGATTTGGGTGTAGTAGAGTCTGGGTGTAGTAGACGCAATTAACTACATCCATATTAGGATAACATCAGATTAAACTACCCTAAACTGACTTTCTGCAACAGATAATGAACTTTATTCTTTTGTATTAAAGATATTTACCTTGACACACTCAACCATATTCTTCCGGAGCGAATGCACTAAAGAGCACGAGAGTCTCCTCCCTAGAGCTACCTTCAGCACGGTGGCACATTCCCGTTGCATTAGCTGCAGCTAATAACTTCGTTCTCTAGAGAATAGGATGTTCTGTGTCAAGCACGTGTAAGGTTCTAGGTTTCTAGAGCTATTTTAAGCTTATTTTTTTAGTTTTCCTGCCCTTTTAGACCGCCTCGCAAGGGGCATCGAGGCAAGGGGTCTCGGGTTCGATTCCCGGGTAGGCCAAAGTATTACAGGGTTTTTAAACAAATTTTTACAGGGTTTTGAAACAGACCACCCGTTGGGCCCCATCCGTGGGGCCCAACGGGTGGTCTGATGGCTGATGATGACGCGATGCGTTGTGCATTCGGGTTACGTTTGTAGTCGGATTATTAACTTAACGGCTATACTGTTACCTACCGGGCCTACTGTATTTTACCTTACCAAATAGCGCCAGTGTAACCCTCTAGTTCTTTGTCCAATAGGGAATTAGCTAGTGTTCTTTGTCCAATAGGGAATTAGCGATTGGATAAAAAAACTCCTTCCTATATTTGCACTTTCTGGAAGGCAAACAAGGATAGCGCCCATTCTCTAGTCGGAAAATTTGGTGTATTGTATATCTTATGCTCGAATACAGAAACGTCACTCAATTTTAAGTTATAATAGTTCTGTCACTACATATTCTTTGTAAAATGACAGAGATGGCACGATATTAATGTAAGACTTAAAATTCAGTATATTTTCAGTATTCGGATGTTAGTGACCTTGGTGAAGCAAGAAGAAAAATAGAGATATTTATAATATTGAGCTAATGCATTTTAAACACATACAAACAAATGGTTACGAACACAACACAAGTAAACCCAATAATATTAA
The DNA here is from genome assembly GCA_902850265.1 of Spodoptera littoralis. Lineage (NCBI taxonomy): Eukaryota > Metazoa > Arthropoda > Insecta > Lepidoptera > Noctuidae > Spodoptera > Spodoptera littoralis. The sequence continues at coordinate 6,568,035 of LR824555.2, read as the reverse complement.
GAAGACAAAGAAAGATCTTCAATGAGGACATACACATTCATAGTTAGGTAATAAAAATACTATTAAAACTCTACACGCAAATAAAGATCCTACACAAAAGGCAATAAAGCTCAATTTTGGCACTACCATTGGGTATAAAGATAAAATTTTACGGCTTGCATTCACGTAAGACAGGTATCGTAGCCAGGTACACATAGAGGTATAAAAACCAGTTTATTGTGAACTCGCTTTGTATAGTCTTTGCGCACATTCGACATTCAGTTTATACTGGTTATGTATAGCTTGATGAGCAGCGGTACCATCATACCTGAATGCGCTCTCGTGTTCTTCATTCCATATCTATATGAGAGCATAAATCTAATAAAATGTTATAGTAATCCTTAAACGTTGATTACGTCACAAACGGGAGCTAAAATTGAAATATTTTCATTTTTGTTACACAACGATAAAGTCCTTTTTACGTTGCGTTTGTTACGTGAACTCGTGGCATCGTGAGGATCTAAGTTTACAGCAGTTGGTGTGTATGAGTGGACCGTTATAAATTATTATCAAAAATTTCGGTTCCAGAGACGTAATTCAGGTCTCAAATATCTATGACATACCCAAAACTAGGAAAGTATCACGACAAATTATTAAAATTAATTCAGCAATCATGACTGCCTCATTGGCCGAGTGGTCGCAAGTGCGACTGTCGGGCAAGGGGTCTCGAGTTCGATTCCCGGGTCGGGCAAAGTATTACTGGGTTTAAAAAAAAATCTCAGTCGTAACACGGAGTTTGGAAATGTGCCCGGTATATGGCAATAGGCTCTCCCTCTGTTACATGGGACTCATAACATAAATAGTGAAAAATGGTGTTACTTTTGTGTGCACCTCTGCCTATCCCTTCGGGGATAAAAGGCGTGATGTTATTTTTAATTCAGCAATTCAAGAGGTAAAGCATAACAAACAGAGTAAAAAATGAAGCGGATTGCATATTAGCTTCCAAAACATAGTTTTTTCGGAACCCAATCAAACGCTTGACAAAAGTCCAAGAAATTTTCTACAGAAAAAGCTAAACCATAACAAAGCAAGCATACAAAAGAATATTATAAAAACATTCCAATACCAAACATTAATTCAATAAAAACGAGAATCGAATAAAACAGGATAACCGAAACATTCGACGAAACCATATCAATCTACGGTTAAGCAAAATGTAATACTATCGACTCAAAGATTGGATTTCTACGAACGAGGTTATAAGTTTGACTTATTTCCGATGGCCACAGACGAAAATAATGAAGTAGAGTAGATACCAATCCCTTGCTATGTCGTCCAAAGGATTTTGTATTTGCGACAATTTACTAAAGACTAGCTTCGACCCGCAACTTCGTCCGCGTAGAATAGTAACTTTATGCTGATTTTTGTTATTGGGACCTGGGCCCGGCCAATAAGCGGACGGATCACCTGACTGTTATTAATTATCTTGGGTGTCAACAAATTATACCCTATAACAAGACAAGTATTATTTATTATTTTAATTTTTATAAGTATCATTAAAATCCGTCCATCAGGTTCTAAGGTTAGTAAAGTGACAAACATATAAACAAGGTTTTTTAATTATCTTTCTGTTGCTGTTTTCTTATCGCCATATTTCTGTTTTATTAAACAATATTAATGGACAGACACATATTTTTACTGTTTTATTATATGGATAGATGTAAGGAATGCAATAACTGCTTTATTCTACTAGAAGATAATAAGATGAATAAGGGAAAAGGATTAAGATCCTATGAATGGGATGTTCAACTTCTAGATATTGGTTGATTAGGAATTTATTCGTGTACTTCTGTGTTATTCTGGTTTGGCCAAATATGTTGTGTATGTAATATGTTTGGTATCAATAACAAGAGTAATAATGTTGTATTGATAGCAAAATTATACCAAAGTCATTTGGTAAATTGCAACTACAACTTAAGTAAAAACAATTCAATATAATGTTGTTTAAATTGAAAATTTATTTTGAAATAATCAAAGAAAAAACTATTTGACTTGTATTTCTAATATTTTTAAATCCATTTCATCTCATCCAAAATATTTGAAACTCTACTATTGCAAAAAATCCTACCTATACTCAAAGAAAAAAAACTAATTCCTGACCATCAGTTTGGGTTCCGATATAAACATGCCACTGTCGACCAAGTGCATAGACTAGCAAATAAGATCATGGAATCACTGGAGGCAAAGTCTTACTGTGCTGGTGCATTCTTGGACATATCTCAAGCGTTTGACCGCGTTTGGCATGCGGGTCTGCTTTTTAAATTAAAAAACGCCTTACCGGATCATCTGTACGGAATACTAAAATCATTTCTACAAGGGCGCCAATTCTTAGTACAAAGCGGGGAAGCATTGTCTGGTCTCTGGCCCATACAGGCAGGAGTACCACAGGGTAGCGTACTGGGTCCCATACTCTACTTACTGTTCACTGCAGACTTGCCGACATCCGAATTGCTAACTACTGGAACCTTTGCCGACGACACCGCCGTACTAGCTGCTCATAGTGATCCAAAAATTGCCTCACAAATACTCCAAGAAGGACTGAATGTCATATCTGACTGGCTTAAAAAATGGCGGTTGAAAGCCAACGAAACCAAATCAGTCAATATTACTTTTACTTTGAGAAGAGGATCCTGCCCCCCAGTCACACTAAACAACATTGAAATCCCACAAGCAGAGCATGTGAGATATCTTGGATTGCATCTGGACAAAAGACTTACCTGGCAAAAACATATTTTCACTAAGAGAAAGCAACTTGGTATCCAAACACGAAAACTTTACTGGCTCATAGGGCAAAAGTCTCAGCTGTCTCTCGACAACAAAATACTGTTGTACAAGGCAATATTAAAGCCCATCTGGACATACGGGATCCAATTGTGGGGCACCGCATCTCACTCAAATATAGAGATTATACAGAGGTTTCAAAATAAAGCTCTGCGTATGATAACCAACGCACCCTGGTTTGTACCCAATGAGCTGCGTCACCATGACCTACGAATGCCCACTGTAAAGCAGGAAATCATACACCATACCAAGTGCTATAATGAAAGAATCCAACAACACCCAAATACTCTGGCTCGGTCACTAATGGACAATCACAACAAAGCGCGACGATTAAAGCGCAAAATACCTCAAGACCTAATCCAACCACAGTAATTATAACTACTGTTTAAATAATGAAGATGTGGCACAGGCCACATACTGAGCGAGTCTGCGTTAGCACAAACCGATATACTTCTGAATGTCCCACGAAGGAGACAGATTGTAGTATTTAATAATAATATAAAAAAAAAAAAAAAAAAAATCATCTTATAATAGTCCTATTTGGCAAACGAAAGGCTCTACTTCCCAGACTTTATTTTATTTAATCGACATTTCAAACAACTGCCAATCGGCAATCACTCTTGCCACATCTAAATCAACAAACAGAATGAATTTCATTCCATTTCAATATTTTTATTCGACATTTATCTATCAGTACATAAACGAAGTTTCATCAAATAAAGACGCATTACGTATACAATTAAAATCAGAACCACTCGAATATATAAGTCAAACTGTTATATTTAAATGCCCAATATAAATACACAATCCATTAAAACAAAACTAATCGACAACTTAAAATGAATATAACCTCAAAATATTAACCTTGAACACAAATTCTCACTTTCAATACAAAATAGGTTACAATACAATACATGTACAAATTAAATCAGAGTTAAAGCCTGTGCAGACGGGAGACTTATGTCTGTTGCGGATAAAAATTTGGTCAGGATGGTAAAGAAGATCGAAGGCGATCTTCACAGGGTATTTTGGTCCTCTCTGCGAGGTATTCAATGTTGATTTTGACTATATTGATATCCTACTAATTCATAAATGTGAAACTTTAGAGAATTTAATAATAGTAATCCTCCATGCCGGTTTTGGCTATCATGATCTCTTAAGAGGCTGGAAAATCCACCTTTGTTTATAAATATTCTTCCACAGAGTGGACACATGAGAATACCATTAACATGGTTATAGTTAATTGCCACTTGTGGTCGTGATGTTTAACTATGAGGATGTATGTACTAAATTTCCTGTATGTATGTACTATATTTTGTAATTCTTTCGCAAAAAACTACTGACAGAATGAACTTTGACATAGAGATAGATTATAGTATTCTAGTTTAAACTGTCAAACACCAAGCGGTCACCGGTGACCGCGACCTATTGTTCTTTAATTGTGTCTATAAAACCGGTACTCGACGAGTTAACCCGATAATGTGGGTAAGACACTGACAGAATCTAGTAACTTATAGAGAATACGTTTAGTACCAAAAAATATTCGTGCAGACAGTATCTCGTCTGCACGGGTCTTAAACGATTCTCATTCCCAACGGCATCAATTAAAATGTCTCGAACAATTTTAAACTTTAATGAAAAGGGGAGATCCGTAATGTTTTGTCATCTGAATGGTTCCTTTTTATGCAAATAAGGAGATCTCTCTCGCGAAAGTTCTGCGTAAACGCGTAATAAGGCCGATGTCGATTCATTTAGTGTGGCCCGCCTTTAGTGTTATTATTTGAATTAAGAATTTCGAAGTCAACGAATTTAATTTGAGTAAACAACGACAAAGGTTTTATTTTATACTTTTTTTTTAAATAGAACAAGTTTAAGTTTGGGTTTTGCTGTGAATCTAGATAAATGACTAGAGTTTGTTGGATTTTCAGTCTGATTTTGCTCCAAAAATGCTAAATCAATTTGCAAAATTTTAGTGTAGGTATAGATAGAAGAAATAGCAAATTTTAAATTCCTCAACACACTAATTATAAACCTTATTCTAAGAACTCTTTAGAAAAAAAATCCCTTGCTTCATCTGTGGCATTCTCTTACTTCTATCAATTCCCATACGACACAATCGTGACGACATCTAATACCCTACACGTTCATAAGACAAAATGTCAATTTGCGGAGCGAAGTAATTACAATATTACGGCACGGGAACGATCCGATATCACATGTAATAGGATTAATCTTAGCAGTGAATTAAGCATTGTAGCTGATTCAGCATACATAGACATCTGATGACTAGTGTATTGCCCTTGATTCTGGTTATGTGTTTGGTTCTACGCGTGTAACAGGACGTGAATAACCAATTCTTGTATATATGTATGTATCAATGACCTCGGAAGACTCCGATGATTTCTTGAAATTTCATAGTGGTTTCTGAAGCGATAAATCGATCTAGCTAGGTTTCATTTTCAGAAAACGTTGTTTGCTAAAAACAGACATCATCCAGTACGTATCCTCACCCAGTACACATCAAACAATACAGTAGTTACTTTGATAATCTTTAAAAAAAAAATAGTAACAGATCGGCGTACTTATAGAATGTGCTTGTTGTACTGTGGTAAAAGAGAAGACCAGACACTATTCGAACACTTTTGGAAAGACCTTTGATCACAAATATCGACACGGATGGCGTAGGATTGGCTCTGTAATTTGTACCGTGGGACTAACGATTGTACTTACAAATCTATGGAAAAATAATACCATAAAATTCAAAGCACTACATCACATCAAAATCCCTAACATCGAAAACAACACATACAAACAGCAAACATGTAAAATAAGTTCGCGTCTCGTCAACAATTTCGTCATCATTCGCAACCCGCCGCCTCCCCGTTTGTCGTGCAAAACTTTGTACGGGAACCAACCCCCAGCATTTGTTCCCGAGGATTTTACAAAGCGACTGTGATTCACGGAATAATTTGTATATTTTTGGAGCTAAGTTCAAACAACTTGACTTTTGTTCGGGTTATCCGTGTTATATTTTCTTTTGAAGTTGTTTCTATGTTATTGATTTATTATACACGAGTATGCAATTACTGAGTTTGTACAGAGGCCTTAGTACACGTACAGTACAGTACGAGTACGCGTTCGGCACTCTGATTGGCGGGCGCCAATGAACCAACCTATCAGAGCGCCGAACGCGTACTCGTTACGATTACTTTAAACATAAAACCAACTCGTAATAAGGCCTCTGCTCTTAGAAGCAAAACATAGTACATAAATACACATGATATAAAATTTTGGGTTAAACCTTTGTATAAAGAGTATAAGAGCCTAATCGCGGTTAAATGGTTCAGGCTGTTAGAGAACACTGCTGCCTAATATCACTCGAGTGTTTATTCACTTTGTGATCTTCTATGACATCTGCAGGTGTACCGTTAGGTACTCTACCAACCCATAAAAAATGAGGATTACCCCCAGTTCACCGACTGCACGAGATTTCTTGGCAGTCCAACCTTCCTTGCTTTTGCTTTTCTTTTGTAAGATTTCTCTGCGGATATAAAAAATCGTCTTTTTATTATAGTCTTAAGTCTAGTCCGCCGAGAATCTAAGGGTAGCGACAAAACATAATCTACCGCCACCTTAGTCATGCTAAAACTAGACTGGTTATAAAAAGTATTTTTTTGTTACAGGGGTGTGCCTGATTGAGCACGCGAGTGGCAGAACCACAGACAAAGTAACAAACCACAACAACTCGTACACCAGCTACGGACTATTCCAGGTAAGACGACAGTAATATAAATTTAATATAGTTTCTACTACTATCTAAAGGCAGAAGGGTGCTTTTTGCAAATCAAAAGAGTCTGCATGAACGCGATATACTCAAACACAGCCCGATGGATTTTTATAAGGTTTAGGTGGATGATTTTTGTTATAAGCCGGTAAATGACCATACGGATCACCTGATCGACCTGAAGCAATACCTATGGACACTTGAAACACCAAAGCCATTACAAGTGCGTTACCGGCCTTTTGACAATTGAAAATTTAATGATTGTGAGGAATTCGGGGATTGGGGAGACTTAAGGGTAATTGGGCCTCAGGTAACCTCACTCATACGACGAAACACAATGCAAGCGTTGCTCACGCCGGTTTTATGTGAGGCCGTGGTATCACTCCGATCAAGCCGGTCTATTCATGCCGATGCATGGCTCTCCCACACTTAAGACTACACGGGCAAAACTATTATCGAAAATTAGACCGGAAAAATCAGGAGAAAAGACATGTGGACGATGTATTAGTACTTGGCAATTTACTTAAAATTTTAAACGAAACCACGAGGGTAAGCTATTCTTCAATAAACCACATAAGATCCGGAGATTTAAAAGCATTTCCCTTGATTATCAGCTTTTAACAAGATAATACATCAATATTAAATCGGTTACTGAATTAACGACACGGCTTTTAATCCCTGAAGGTAGATAATAGATGAAGGTAGATGTGCACATATGTATTTATTTATTGGAACATCCACTTTTCATCTTTAATGTCTCATGCAATATTATTCCCCTATATTGATTGAGTAAAATGGGGACTCCTTTATATGTTCAACAGGTGGCGATAGTGTGATCCTTTCGTTTTTCATTCAGTAACAAATTAGCTAATTTAACTAAAAATCGCGGATTGCTCACGTGAATACATTGCTTACATACAAGGTTTTCTCAATTTCTGTATTCCTCTTTAGTCTTAATCATGATTTTTCCGCTGGTTTCGTATGTTCTCTTGTAATACATATGAATGGCCCGAGGTAAAAAAAATAATCATTCGAATACAGTACTTCCTCCTTTTTATAAAGTCGGTAAAAATTAATTATATCTACTGCTACTTGCTAGGTGTTACTTAAATGTTACCAATCCATAAAAATTTTTGTCTCGAAGCAATATCTACGTACCTGAAACAAAAAACACCATTATAAGAATTGGATAAAAATACAATTTGAATATTACTAATTTATAAATTAAACTGAACTGCCTCATTGGCCGAGCGGTCGCAAGTGCGACTGCCTCATTGGCCGAGCGGTCGCAAGTGCGACTGCAAGGGGTCTCAGGTTCAATCCCCGGTCGGACAAAATTACTTTTCAGTAGTAGCACGGAGCCTGGAAATGTTCCCAGTATATGACAATAGGCTCACCCCCTATTACATGGGACTCATTACATAAATAGTGAAAAGTAGGTGTTGCATTGTACAGTGGCATTAAATGGAATATATAATATTATGGATAAAAAACGTGATATTATGTTATGTTTATGTGTGTATAAAATTAAACAGGTATACCTAATAGAATTAATAGGTACAGCGTGAAATCAAGACCTAAGTTATAATACAAAAAAATTACTTTTGATAACGAAAAACACAGAGACCACAGAACATATTTATATATTCTGTGACGCAGACTATAATAAACTTATCTTTCTCGAAACTCCACAAACAAAAAAAAACATTTAAATAACGAAAACAAAACACAGTCGCCAATCACTCCGTACTCCATACAAACCTGAAACGTTCATTCATAAATCTGCATTACAATTAGTAGCCACACATATTTGCATGATCAGACCCACTAATCAGTCTAGCTGGACATTATTCCCACATTATGCCACTCTGATAGTCCAAAACTTGAATTTGAAATGCGTAGATCAGTTCCCGTGATTTTGGAATAGTAATGACGATGGGCTGGAATTAGTTGGATGGCTGTGATAGTCGCTAACTGATGTTATAGTGTAGTTTTGATTAGTGAGATATCTAATATCACGGTACCCGAAAGGGTAGATGAAGGAACATGTTATTGAAAGTAGCGGCATGGTGGCCCCGAGGACATCACTGACAAACGGTGAGTGAATATGAGAATGAGTGATAATCAGAAATCGGAAGGAATCATATAAAGCGGATTTTTTTGTTATTTTGTTTGAACGCGCTAATCTCCGTAACTGCAAGTCTGATCTGAATAATTCTTTTTGTGTTGGATAGCGCATTTATCGAGGATGGCTATAGGCTATAAAACATCACGCTACGACCAATAGAAACTGAGCAGGGCGTGTAAAACCGCGCGGAAGTAGCTAGTTCTTTTATAAGTTTGAAATCGCCAACCTGTATTGAGCAAGCATAGTGATTAATGTTCAAACATTCTCCGTGTGAGAAGAGGCCTTTGGTTAACAGTAATATCAAAAGATGCATTCGCTACATACTCTCTTACAGTTCTTAAAAGTACATACAATGTCTATTAAAATTTCATGGCGGCTCGGTCCTTATTTTGCAGTCTCAGATCGTAACATATATTTTATTATACGAACGTGTTACTGCCTCTCTGGGGCGACATAACGATACTAACCAATATTTATTTATTATTGATAACGAAAAAGTAATATAGGTACACTGAAAGGGGTAGGCAGTGTTGCAATAGAAACTGTTAATATAAACTTAACGTGATTTCAAAATTGTCTTTGACTACTCAAAATACAAAAGACTTGACAGTCTAGTTGAACAGAAACCACTTGGCATAGCTTGACATACACAGACGTCGAAGCCTGTAAAAACTCTAATTAGGATTTCAGAGAAATAGATTCTCGATATTATAGAAAAGCCTTCAATGTCTAGAGAATTAAACCAATTATAAACGTAATGTTTTCAGCTTTGAATGAATAAAGGGACACTGACGGACGGCTACTAGTGATTGCACCACAGTTGCTTCAAATATAGGTCAAAACTGCACCTATATTCAATTCAAATAAGGAATATTACATTGCTATACACAAGGACGTTGAGCAAAAGGAGGACAGAGTCTCTTGAAACAACAACTGAGGCACCTGACTACTATAGACTTACACGCAGAACACACACATTGACACGAAGGACATCTGTCATTTTCTTAAATGTGGCCTCAAGCGTAGTCACACGCACACATAAATAACCTACTAACATTTCGGTGCTTCAATCATTGCTAAGTGACATTCATCATCATCATCATCATCAACAGCCTATAAATGCCCACTGCTGAGCAAAGCCTCTTCTCACACGGAGAAGGTTAGAGCATTATCACCACGCTTGCTCAATGCGGGTTGGCGATTTCAAACTTATAATTAGAAATTATAAGTCCAGGTTTCCTCACGATGTTTTTCCTTCACCGTTTGTCATTGACATTACTACCGCCTTTTGTTCAACTTCCTTGTATATAGCTATGTAATATTCTTTACTTGAATTAAATATAGGTGCAGGTTTGGCCTATATTCGAAGGAGCTGTGGTGCAATCACTAGTAGGCCGGATGAGGTCCATTACAGATAGATCTCGTGTTAATTTAGACTCAAGTGGGATAGTTTGGTCACGTGTACTCAATAGTGATGTGCTGTTATCGATATTTTGGATGGGACTTACTTCTTACTAGTGATGTTTAATGCGTGGTAGGAGCGCAGACCTACGATATACGACATAATTATTAAATATGTACCTACCCGCAAACAAGAGATTAAATAATGTCATGGGAATTCGTTTCCCGTCATTATTATATCTTTTAAGTCTAATTATTTATAATTATTTTTATTTAACAATATTGTAAGTCCCATCCAATACTGTGTGATAAGGGAGATACATACACAAGGCATATTTCGAGAATTCGCGCAATTTTCAAAAAAATATCAATCGCGCAAAAATACCAAAAAAAAACACAACAAACTATGAGGTACCAATAAATGAATACGACTAAATGCAATGCATTTACCATAAAAGCTGTGTTAACACAATAAGTATATCTTCCAATATTAAGCCAAAGAAGTAAAATTTTCCAAACATTGTAAAAATTAATACAGCCACTAACTCGCGGCACCGTATCGTAAGACATAAATATTTTTATTTTACTAACCAACGTAAAATTGTTTGCTTCACTCGAATTGCACATAAGATACGAGTATGAGATGCAAACAGACAAACATTGAAAAATTATATACCTTTTTTGAGGGGGCAAATCATACAATGGATTCTCCCGCCTTGGGTTAGGCGAGAGGGAGTGTCAGACTCTTACTGACTAAAAACCACCCCGTTCCTTCTCCTGCACGTCGAGCCGGAGCCCCGGTAACCCGTTAGGTCTTCCGCGGCTCCGTAAAAATTATATACCTACATTTAAATTTTCTCCTAACTGATAACTCATTCCCAAATTTTTTCAGGTCGGCACAATGATAAGTTCACTATTGCTGACAATTATTACTTTAAACGTTCTTCGACTAAATTAATTTATTATTGGGTGGTATTTAATACTTTAACTGTAAATTCCCTTTTTTCAATCAAAATATTCGAAATTACCACCAAAAATACTGAATTGCACACTAAATTTGCTCATCAAATAAATCAATTATACTATACTGTTAGATCTTTAAAGCTTAACTGTTTTACTAAATGACTATCTTTTAACTAAAAGTAAATCTAATAATTCTCCGAGTGCAACAAAATATATAAAAACAACAAAAATAAAACAAACCTAACCTAATATTGAACAATTAGTGTGCAAATCAGTATTTTTGTTTTACAATTCATTTTTTTGATATGCAGTAGGTTATTAGTGGTTAAATTTAGTTTGCTTAAATTTCTAAATAGAGGTGCAGTTAAAAATTCCTCTTTATTAATTAATAATATCAAAAAAGTGTAGTAGCTATAGGTCTCATGTGTTTTGTGCGCGTACATTTAGCATAGAATTTGGAATGATGTATACATCTGTCTACACAGAGGAACAAGAGATGATAAGGCTACTATCCAATTCTACTAAACAAATAACTTGGCCGCAACTCTAATGCAACACAATGCATAGATACGAACGACGAAACACATCAGAAACGTACAAATAACAGTATGTCCATATGTCCATCTTCAAAGGCCGCACAAACTATCCATAACACATCCCGGGCTTTCAAATCCCGTAATATCCCGCACTATACACATCACTACACATCGTCCCGCGGCCTGTAGGCACAAAGCGTTGCCACAAACGTGCAAAATTATACTCCTTTGAGTTAAACTTAAAGCAATTCCTCGCAGTTTTGTATGTGTGAGTGTGTATAGAGTGAGTGATAATGTCACACGCATACTAAGGAATGCGGAGGAAAGGACCGGCGTGCTTCAAATGTGTAGAATAGTTTTAAAATGCTTTGTAGCGAATTTTGTTGCCTGGTCCAGTGCACGAGACGGGGAAACTAATTGGGTAGCTCGTCCCTTATTGGACTTATGACATAACTACCTAAAAAGTAGATGTAAGTATCTACTTTGAATTCTTGGGGAAAATAATTCTGATGTTTTGTTTTTAAGACCATAACCTTGCCCTGCATTAGGATTTACTCCTGCCACTGGCGCTAGTCTGTGAAATATATTTAAAAAAATACTCAAACAAAATATAATTTCCAAGTAAACTTGCAGTTTCTGACAATCCAAATACACGATAGTTTTAAAGCTTTCTATTACTAAATGATCTCCTAACGATTATTTTATAAACTACGTTTAAAAAAGCCGGATTCAAACCCCTCTTTTTTTTGAAGTCGGTTAATTAATATACTAAAACCTTCTCATAAATGTAACAAACACTTTTCTGAAAACCGCATCAAAATCGGTTCAGCTACATACATACATATATACATAACTTCACGCCTATCTCCCATCCCATAGAGTTAGGCAGAGACTATGGAACATCAATTGCTACGACTCCTACATACCTCTTTCGCTTCATCAATAGTCATCAGTCTTTTCATGCAGGCTCGTCGGTTAACGGTACTTGTAATTTGGCCCTTCTTAAATATATCGCCAACAGCTATAATCGCGAGATAATCGCGCAAGCATATAATATACATACATACATACATACACACAGGTCAACCTAAGAAACTCCTTCTTTTTTTGAAGTCGGTTTAAAAGCCTTTTGATAACATAGTCACTGTAACGGAACCATACATTGCGTTTGCTTTTAATCTATGTCAAAATAAACAAACAGAATATTGATATACCAAATAATGTTTGCAATACATTCATGTACACTCAATTTGAGGTTCTTACAAACTCATTTCAAATCACATGGCAGTATTTATATTGATCCCTTATATATGTCGTAGGATAATTTGATATTTCGAATCTTCGCGAAAATCCTAGGGGTTTTGCGAAAACGCGGATAATTAGACATAGGCGAAAAATTATCAAATCTTACTGGACAAAGTCAGGATTTTTGCGAAAATACTCGTTACTATAGTAAGATTGCGAAACGAAACGCTGGCTGTTATGAAATAAGAACGCTGGTTGGTCGGTCAGCGCGTTCAATAAGAGATCGTCTCTGATTGGTTGACGTCTTAAATGTTTTTTCGTCGTCTTAAACGACCAGTTTCATCCAATTTATGGATTACACCCTAAAATTGGATCATGTTTTTTTTACAACGACTGAGATCTCCTATTGTCTGTAGAAAACAACATACATACTAAAATTTTCAATAAAAGGTTTATAAAAATCAATTTAGTGATTTTTCTTTCTCACCTAAACTAGGAACCAATTAGAAGCCAGCCACCAAAATTGTAGCCAATCAGTGTTGAGCACATCAAATCTTACTATAGAAACGAGTATTTTCGCAAAAATCCTGACTTTGTCCAGTAACATTTGATAATTTTTCGCCTATGTCTAATTATCCGCGTTTTCGCAAAACCCCTAGGATTTCCGCGAAGATTCGAAATATCAAATTATCCTACGACATATACATAAAATAAAAAATATCTGTTTGATTGTCTTACTAGTTTCGTGGTTCTAAACATTATTAATGGTTAAGTTTCATGATCATCATCTTATCAGCCACTAGCGAACGTCCACTGCTGAACATATGCATCCCCCAAAGTTTAAAATATGCTTATGTGTGACGTCATGAGGTATCTATTTCGACTCGATATATGAGAGAATAGCTCATTACTATGACAATTGCAACAGACCATGGCCATAACAAAATACTATTATCATTGAGTGAGTTTAAGTGCCATGCCGGCCGGCCGACCGGAGTGAAAAACGGCAGAGCAGAAAACCGACGTGAAACAACGCCTGCGTTTTGTGAGTGAGGTTTCCGGAGGCCCAATTACTCCCCTCGCCAGTCTTCCTAATCCCCAAATCCCCCACAATCTTCGAATTCCCAATTCCCAAAAGGCTGGTAACGCACTTGTGTGGAGGTGTTTCGAGCGTCCATGGGCGGCGCCAATTGCTTACCATCATATGATCCGTATGCTCGTTTACCGACTTATATCATAAAAAAATCATTTCTATTAAACAAAAACGTTTCACCAAGCAAAACCAAGTACAAAACACTAGTCTAAATTAAACATTAGAAACACCACCTACCGAAAATCGAAAACCAACACCGAATCCACAAGATTGACGCTTTCAAAGCAAAAACTTGATAAAAACAAATAGCGATCAAATAAAGTAATTTAAGAGAACATATAGGGGATCATTTACTGAGGATAAATAGGGAGCACCTATGCAAGAGTCTCGTCAAACGAAGGCTTGAGATTAGCAATCTCATGAGAAAGTATTACTTTGCAAGACGTTATTTACCAAGCGTCTGATTTCAATCGGAGCTTCGATTTGCAGAGTGGAAGCTTCTTGTTAGGGCTGGGGGTAAGTATCGATTAGATAATGTATCGATAGTTTTATAGTAGAGGGTTTTAAATCGTGAACTTTTTTGTTTTGTAATTTGTATTTTTATGCCATTTACTTTCTCTTCGTGTTTTCTTAAAGTATTTACCTAAATCATTAAAATGAATTGTGGTTGAGACTTCGTATTGAAATCATCACAAATTTAAATTAGCAAGTATAAGAAACACGCTAACATATTGCTCGTCATTCACAGAAAAAATTACGGCATTTACTAAACAATAAATACAATAACAGTATCAACACAAAGCACATAACTGGTTACATAACATGCTACAAAACAATACACATCAACATATTAAATCAAATCTCCTAAACAATAAGTATCGATATCACACAATAATGGAATCATTGCACCCTTAACCCCACTATATCTCGATAGGAATAGATCGGAATTGATCTCGTCGCGGGTTCGCGGTAACGAGCGACGAAGCGACAATGCAAATTGCACCTTCCATCGCACGGTTACGTGGCTCTGCGCTTATAATTACATCGCTGGATCATTTATCGATAACGTAAATCGTACTTACAAATGTAGGTAATGTAAATCTATACTTATGGTACGTACAACAGCTAGGTGGATATTAGTTATACATACATGCTATAAAACTAGCATTTGGAAACCAAAAATCCTCCAATTTTCAATTTGTCTAATTTGGAAAACACACTGCCTGGCACCACCTGCACTTATATTCTCTCTACAACTTATCGAATGATCATAGTCAGTTGTGATCCCAGAACCTTTAATTTGAAACTATGGCTACACTCAACATAATGTCGCGGAGAACCTAACGGGTAACCGGGGCTCCGGCTCGACGTGCAGGAAAAGGAACGGGGTGGTTTTTAGTCAGTAAGAGTCTGACACTCCCTTCCGCCTCACCCAGGCGGGAGCAGTCATTCGATGATTTTCCCCCCTTAAAAAAAAACACTCAACATAAGACATCAAGATATATATGTCAAGACAAGCCAGGTCATTGTCATTCGAACAAATTTGGCTTTTGCTCAGCAGCAGACGTTTTCCGATTCATTATTGAGATCGAAGTTAGTAAAACCAATAATCTTACTAACACATTCATAAATCATCGATAAGTCGATAAAATTTTAAGCACAACACTAAAATGTAATAACTTCAAAAGTTATAACGCGTCGATACGGATATATTGGTGTTCGGTTATAAAATTCGTATTAAACTGTTGAAGATGACTCGACACGGGCCGGCATCGGATGGCCGTAAAATATACAGATATTTGATAGATACTAAAATATACTGATGTTGGGGATAAGAAAGTGTCTCTATCCACGTAGTTATTAGGTATAAAGAACTAAACAGCTAATGTTTTGTGAAAACATCACATTATACATTTTCAATATGACTTTCTATGGCGAGATTATTATAAGATATGCCTATATTACACCAACAGCCTATAAGCGCCCACTGCTGAGAAAAGCCTCTTGCTCATTCCGAGTTGGCGTTTTCAAACTTATAATTAGAAATTATAAGTCCAGGTTTCCTCACGATGTTTTCCTTCACCGTTTGTCAGTGGTGTCTAAATAATCTTAGAAAATACATACACATAAGTCGGGTAAAACCACATTGGTACTTGCCGTTGGTGGGTTTCGAGCCACCACGACGCTTATATAACTTAAACAAAATGCAATGTAAGGCACTTTAACATGTTTTTAAAAAGAAAACAATTACAGACTTCGTGTTACTACTACTTCTACTCGAAGATTGCTCTGCTCTTTGTTCTTTTCATAATATATTGGCAAAAAGTTGGCTTTTAATAAATTGATACATTACTCGAAGGACCACAAAATTAGATCTAAAAAACTACTAAAATTCACATTTTTCAGGAATTAAATTCAATAAGAAAATTAATAAATTAAATCGAAGCTATAACAGAAACAGATCTAATTACTAAAACACCAAAACTAATTAAAATCAATAAATCCCGGTATATCAGCACAGCACTATTAAATCTCAAAACAATTCCTCCTACGAAATTAATGCCGACATAGATTATGCAGATAGTGCTGGGAAGATGACGTTTATTCGACACTTGATTCCCGGTGACGTCAGCTTCCCGTTCCCGGGATATAACAAGATCGTCGTGAACTGTAATGTGACGTATCGGTGAGAATTGTGAACCGATTACCGTATTCAATTCGACATTGAGTTTCATTTAATTTTAGTTTGCAAGTTGCACTTGTCAGTAAGTAATTTGCACATTATTTTAAATTATTTAAAACGATGGGTTGATTTCTGATTTTGAGGAAACTTGATGAACTGATTTTGAAGTTATTCAAAAATAATAAATGGTAAAGGACGTCCATTGTTCGTTATTGAATCGTGAATTTGTAAAAGATTTGGTTTCAAACGACAACCAACAATTTTCGCCAACACCCAGTTATAAAAGAAATGATTGAGAAATTCGACAACGCAATCAAACAAATTAACAATCAAACTCTTTTATTTTATGGGATAAGCCGATGAACGAGCAGACGGACCACCTGATGATAAGCAATCGGCGTCGCCCATAGACACCTGGAATACCGGAGGTGTTACAAGTGCGTTACCGGCCTTTTAGGGATAAGAGATTTGAGGATTGTTAGCTGTTCAGGGATTAGGGAGTTTGGGGAGTAAGAGAGGATAATTTGGTCTCTGGTTTTCTCACTCATACGACGAAGCGTTGTTTTACGTCAGTTTTCTGTAAGGCCGTGGTATCATTCCGGTCGAGCCGGCCCATTTGTGTCAAAACATGGCTCTCCCATAATTACTACTGCTCTTTCAGATGTATTCAATTAATTCAAACATTAACTAAAAATTTGAAAACTGAGCAAAGCTCTACTAGTTTCGAACCACAGAGGGGTTCTTCCTCATGAGCAGCGTGCGCGGTCGCGGCGATGTCGCGCAGTCTACTCAGTATTTTCACATAAGCAACCCGCGATTTTTAATTATAGTATGTCTCACGCTAGTTATTATAATTCAGGCATGTTAAATACACGTACATATGTAAACATTTTTAACATAAAATACTCATGTTTTGTATCAGATAAATTTAATTTTATGAATTAACACGGTACACTGATTTATTAATCATTAAACGAGTGGTTCAAATTGCAAACATGATCAAAACAATATGGGACAACAAACATCGGGAATTTAATATTACTAAAATAAAATGTTCATAATTCATAGCCAAGCTACCGAAATCTATTTATCTATATAGATAATAAAATTGGAGTGTGTTTGTAATATTGAAATTAATACATACATACATACGATACACATACCAAAATAATATTCTTACAATTTTTGTTTGTCTGTATGTTTGTGCTGGGTTATCTCTGTAACGGCTATACCGATTTTGCAAGACTTTTATTGGTAGGGAACTGATGTACTAAAGAATAACATAGGCTACTTTTGTTCTGGAAAATTGAAACAAAAAAGTTATGTTCTAAAATTCATATACCATTCTACAGTATTTGTATAAAATTACAACTGCTATAGTCTTATTAATGAAATTAAAATTATAAATATGCAAAAGTAAATTGGTTAATTTCACCAGTAAGTCACCACAGATAGGGCCCAATAGGGCTAATGCCGATACGGAACCGCGGAGGTGTTAACGGGTTGCCGGGCTCCGGTTCGAAGTGCAAGAAAAGGAACGGGGTGGATTTTAGTCATTTCTACATATAAAATGTACATAGAAGTGACGTCACGCGACATTTCAAATCAATTTATCGTCGAAAGTATTCGTTTCTGTAAAAAAAATAAAAAATACGTGTGTAATGTATTAAAGTAATCTACGAGACGACATTAAAATAAAAATTAGTCATCTACCCAATTGATGTCACTGTACAATGTAGCATTCATTTTTAACTATTTATGTTATGATAATAGGGGTGAACGGTTGATAATGTATCAAGAAAAACAATCAAATAAAATTGATGTCAATTCCAATCACAATCATCACTGACTTGTTACAATTCATTACTAACAAACAATACCACCACAATACAGTAATGCCATCAGTGATCAGATAATTATACCAATGTTATCCGTATTGTGTGGCTAACAAAAAACATAAGCTCCCACTCATTACGCCGGCCGGCCGTATTAATAGTACGCCATGCCATTGTACGATTTCATTTCGTCACGTGTATCGAATAAATACGCTACTGAATACGGTGAGGTTTTGTTCCTGAACCAATACTCTATAATACGCTACACACTTGTATTTTTCAACGAATTGGTTTTTAACATACAAAAAAATACATAATCACGCCTTTTATCCCCGAAGGGAAAGGCACTTAATGCCAGTGCACAATGTAACACCCACTTTTCACTATTTATGTTATGAGTGCCATGTAATAGGGGTGAACCTATTGCCATATACCGGGCACAATTCCAGACTCCGTGCTACCACTGAGATTTTTTTTAAACCCGTAGTAATTTGCCCGACCCGGGAATCGAACCCGAGACCCCTTGCCCGGCCGTCGCACTTGCGACCACTCGGCCAACGAGGCAGTCATTGGTTTTTAAATACTTCGAAAATTTTAAAGAACGAATTATTTAAATTTATAATCAAAATCTAGTCCATCAGTAAATTTTTTGCCACAAATCAAATAAATAGACAATACTAATACAACTTTTACTGTAGGCCCAACTCCCCCCCCTCCTTCCCAATCCCTGAACCACCGACATACCTCAAGTTCCTAATCCCCAGAAGATCGGTAACTAAACGTACACGTAAATGGTAAACGTATTTGTAACGCCTCTGGTGTTCCAGGTACCCATGGGCGAGGGAGATTGCTTACAGGTCGTATCCGTCTACTTGTTTACCGGCTTATCCCATAAAAAAATTACCCATCGACGTAATACTACTGATGTTGAGTTCCCTGTGGAGTCCTAGTTTTCAAAAACTAACTTTACTCCTAATTTTTTGGTTAGAAATCTACTATATAAAAATAAGTCGAGTTTTCCTTCCTGACGCTATAACTCCAGAACGCACGAACTGATTTTCACGGTTTTGCATTCGTTGGAAAGGTCTCGGGCTTCGTGAGGTTTATAGCGAATTCAGGAAAAAAATGTTTCTTCATCTTTTAATCACTAAACGAAATGTTACATAAAACGAAGCCATCTGGTGGCGAAACGGAGTTCGCCGGGTTTGCTAGTGACGTATATATGTTGCGTTTTGCAATATTACCTGGTTTATGACAATAGGCTGGTCACGTTTTATCTAAAGCGTTCGATATAATCCAGTGTACACAGGCAACATTTTTAGCTTTACATTTTAGTTCGCTATTACTGAGTTTAAAAAAAAATCTCAGTAGTAGCACGGAGTCTGGATTTGTGCCCGGAAGCAATAGGCTCACGCCCTATCACATGGGACTAATAACATATATAGTGAAAAGTGGGTGTTACATTGTACAGCGGCATAATGTGCACCTCTGCCTACCCCTTCGGGGATAAAAGGCGTGATGTTATGTTATTTTAGTTCGGTTTTTAGATACACATATTCCGTAAAAACTGAAAATAGGAAGAAATTTATTTAGATACAGAAAATAAGTGAGGCACAAACGCCAATTGTTTCGTAAAATACATGTTTGATATTTTTCCAAACATCGACCGATCGACATGACAAACAAAATATAATGAAATTTTAAATCAAAACGGCAGATTAAATTGTTCCAAAAAAATCCAATTTGGTAACTCACATAATTTTTTATTTAGAAAACAACACTCATTTGAAATGAAAACGTAGGCGACAAAAAATTCCACATTTTGATTCGCAATTAACAAATCTGTATTCACGACAGGCTTTGCTTAAAAATCCTTTACGCGTTTATCCATAAAGCGAGCAATGTAAATGCAAATTTTCGCAACGACACGGCATGCCCACCAGAGTCCTGTATTTTGTCAGCAAACACGTTTTTAATTAATTCGCTTATTTATTTGAGGCTATAGTGATGGGACGTGAACTATTTTCCCGGTCCCGGGATTTGAATTACTTCTTCCATGTGTGATTTGAAGACAAATTTCTTGATAATGTTTTTTGTGTCACATAAATTAAGCCATAATACCTATTACACCTACTGTTGCACATCTCTGCATCACCCCATGGTTGACTGTTAGAGAATGCCACCCGGCATTAAGTCCGTCATCGTATGTTTAATATACAGAAGTGTAAATAAATAAAAATAAGAAAATAAATGTATTGTAAAAATATTCGTATCTCTTTTTGTAATCATATTCAGAAAACTTTACTCTAAAACGTATTTTAATAATTATTATGTCGAAATGGCAAGTTCTATCAAACAAGACATGTGATGTTATATGTATTATTTCAAACAGAAAATTTAAACAATTTTTGCAACATACAAAAACATTGTTTTATATAAATATTTTATTAGCAAAGTTTAAAATAAACACTCGAGTATAATGTAAACGTTTGATCCCTACATCGAATAGTACTTAGATAAAATAAATAGTAAATCGAATACTGTTTTTTTTAAGTTCATGAATGCGTTTATATTTTTGTTTTAGTTGGTACTTAGTTTTCTATTTTCTTTTCTGACTACATGAAACGAATTATAAATTCTTTAGTATCAAAGTCAAAGTCAAGGCATTTATTACAAATAATCCTTATTAAGGCACTTTAGAAACGTAAAAAATTGAATTGTCCGTCCGTCTGTCTGTCAGTGAAGCTAGGCTCTCGTGCAAAGTGTAGTTTCGAATGGAGAAGAACGAGGAAGAAGGTCCATTGTACTCTTTTAAAATTACATATCATATTTATCATACTGACAAATAACACTTGCACCTAAGTTAAAATAGCCAATGATGTCAAAGTTATTATTTTATTGACATATCACGTCACAAGGTAGCTTTTGTCAAACAATCCCGGGATCGGCTTCAAAATCCCGGGCTTACATTTTCCAGCAGTGGTAATCACTAGTGTCGATGTGGACGATGGTGGCCGCTGGCGATATTATCCATTTTGCTACTTATTTGCGGCGTGTTGATTGGCTGCGGCCGTCTCATGATTATGATGTTCGGTATGGTAACTATCAGGGTATGTCACGGGATTGGCGGACTAGCTTATGCTAACCTGGCACATTCACTGAAATTAATAACCGATTTGAGTGTACAATTTGTATTTCGAAGTCAATTTTTTATTTTATTTCTATAGATTTTCGGTCAAAAACTTAAATTAGATTTATATAAAAGTAGTTGTTTTGCATGCAACTGCAGTACGGAACAGGTATCAATCCTATTTTACCTCTATGTTATTTTTATCAACAGTCCTATAACGGTCTATTTAACGACCATTCCTCTAAAAGTCACTAGTAATGTTACCTTCTTACCCCAAAAACATGGCAGATCGATTGATGATCGCAGAATAATTAATTTCAGGTGTCAGTTGCTGCCAATCTTCCTGATATCGTTGCTTTATGGCCTCTCGTGACACCCTCAGGCACAAAGAAGGTAGCATTCTCGTACATTTACCCCAAAAAAGTCCGGAATCTTAATGACAGTGTCACATCACTAAATTGTAACGTTCTTCACAGATCAACAACAAGGATTGGTGCAAGAAGGGACGGAAAGGTGGACATTGCAATATTAAGTGCGAAGGTATAACTCATCTAGTTTTTTTCGTTCATTGCGTTTTGAGTGCACGTTAACGTTGGTTAGGGTTATGTAATTACATACGACGTGACGACGCAACGTCGCGACGTCATTACTGCATTTTGAGTTTTGGTGATTATCTTTGTTTAGGTATTAAATACGAGAAGACCTCATGCTCGATAACAGTGTCTAACCGACTTCAGAAAGAGGTTCTCAATTCGAAATGTTTTTGTTTTTTTAATAAAACTGACGACGCAATGCGTATGTTATTTATTGCAATAATTATTTTACGTGTTAATTAAACAAGCTAGTCAGAAGCACACTGCATATATTTTATAAACAAAAGAAGAACATAAAATACTGAGCTCAATCTTCAAATTTTTACACTCAACCACCTGAAAGGTTCAGAAAATATCGTCTTTACCTCAGACTACAGTCCGTGTACCAAGGCGTAGTCTCAACTATTATATATTTTTGTAAATTTTGTAATTGTATTAAAAAAACTGTAATTTTTGTAAATTTTGTAATTTGCATGCCTCAAGGCGTAATATGGTCGGAACTGTATCTACTTATGTGCTAACAACTTAATTTACCCATATTAGCAAATAAATGATTTGATTTGATATAATACCCAATATATTTTTCAATTCTAGATCTCCTGAACGAGGACTTGGCGGATGACGTGCGATGTGCGAAGCGTATCTACGACCGTGTGGGGTTCAAAGCTTGGCCGACCTCATTCTCTTATTGCAAGGAGAACAGTCTGCCTGACTTGTCTAGATGCTAAGTTTAAGACCTAAGGTAATAGACAAGTGCCGCTTGATATCCATGATGACTCCATGTTATGATGGTAATACTTTGCGACGATTTGGAACAAAAGTTAAAAAGCCCTTATATAAACAGTACCTACCTATACCTAATTCTTACAATTATCAAAAGTCTAGATTTACTATAATGATATTGATCAGCTGCATAATAAAATCTTGAAGTATAATAATTCAAAAGTGAATTGATTTGAAACATTACATTAATAGTGAAAAGTGGTTGTTACATGGCATTAAGTGCTGTAATATGCACCTCTGCGTATCCCTTCGGAGGTAAAAGGCATGATGTTTTGTTATTTATGTTGATTTGAAACTATTGGCACATGTTTTATTACCCCGGTGGTCTTTTTACCCGCGTGTTCGATTGTTATTTAAATTAGATTAACTAGTATTTTTTTATATTTGTTTTTTAAAGGGAGTTTGGGAGTTTGCATGTCGGTAATGATAAACGTTAATTTGAATGTGGAACGATGTATTTTGTGTATTTTATTTATCATTTGTCATAATAATAAGACCTAAAACTAAGTCTAAGATATTTTTATTAAAGCGTTAGAAATATGGAAGAAATGAGACATTATGTAACTCTATGCGTAGTACATAGATGTTCTGTTAAAAAGGGCAATTTATTTGACAATCCATTTCTTAAATGTTTTTCTTCGCTTTAATGAGACAAATTAGTTTAATGTAGACCGAAAGAATAAGTTATATCTATAATTTTTATATCAAAACATTTTATTTGAAAAAATAAATTCATAAAATTTTGTTTGTATTTTTTTTACCAAATACCTACTTTTGTCAGCACCAAGTCAACAGGGAAAATTAAAATAACCCTACTATACTGTATCTAAAGTCGTGGTGATGTCACGGAGAACCTAACGGGTTACCGGGGCTCCTCCAGCTCGACGTGCAGGAGTAGGAACGGTGTGGTTTTTAGTTAGTAAGAGTCTGACACTCCCTCCCGCCTCACCCAGGCGGGAGCAGTAATTCGATGATTTTCGCCCCTTAAAAAAAATGTCGTAGTGGCCCGGAGGTTTAAGACGCCCGTTTCTCATGCATGAGGGTGCATATTCAAAACCACAGAAATATATCTGTGTTCAAAACCTACCAACGACAAGTACCGATGTGACTTTTTCCGAGTTATATATAGGTACTTTCTAAGATTATTAAAACACCACTGAAAAACAGTGAAGGAAAACATCGTGAGGAAATCTGGACTTATAATTTCTAATTATAAGTTTGTAATCGCCAACCCGCATTGAGCAAGCGTGGTGATTGATGCTCAAACCTTCTCCATGTGAGAAGAGGCGTTGCTCAGCAGTGGGCATTTATAAGCTGTTGGTGATGATGATGATGACAGTATGTACACTATAAAGAAATAAAACATAGAATAAAACGCATGCAGCAATAAACCCACGGTTTTGCAAATGTACAACTGCTACAAGGCAGCAGTATAAACTATACTATTCTATCAGAAATCTTCTTTACATTTTCAACTTTATCTCTTCGTACGAAGATTGAATATCTATTGTAGACATTTTACACAGTGATATGTTTTGATGTGCAGTTGTCTTCCTCAGTCATATATCGGTACGATGGATTCCCGAAGGATTTTTAATTTGATAACGTTACAAACGTTTCAGTGATATGAAATATTGATGGATTACGGAGTTTAGAGGAACCGGGACGGTATCGAGGTTTTTTTGGGATAAAAATGGGTTTTGATGGGGTTTTGATTGGGTTGGCTTGTTGTATTCGTATTCGTGGGTTTTTTTTAATAATTCGCTGTGTGTATTTGGTCTTCGTTTGTGTGTATTTGGTCCTATACGGTACGAATATTTGTATGGTTCACTGGCAAATTGCATAGTTTGGATTCTGGACCCCGGTATATCTCAAAACTGCAACATCTACGATAGTCCTCCAATGGAGTAGGTATGGGATGACCTCTAGGACTTTACATAAAAAGGTTTACCACAATCTTAGTAAGCGGGTTCAAGATCGCTGTTGAAGTTTCTAGTTTATCAGAGAACGTTGTTGTCAGATTTCTATAAAATATACACATTTTTTTTAAGGGGGGAAAATCATCGAATGACTTTTCTTACTGACTAAAAACCACCCCGTTCCTTCTCCCGCGCTTCGAGCCGAAGCCCCGGTAACCCGTTAGGTTCTTCGCGACGAAAAAAATATACACATTAGGATTATATTTAGAGGATGTCGTAAAAAATACATATTTAAAGGATGAGAGCCAGTTTTATGATTACACCACTCGCGTGAAGAGCACGGATGGTGACTAATATATTCCACTGTTACGTCATTAAAATATGGTGTATGCATTGTATCGTTTAAAAATATACTCTATTCAAACATGTTCAACATTTTACCCTTTTAATAATTGCCACGTCGAACTTTGTAACATCAGTAAGTCCTAACAGAAAGTTCGTTCAAATAACTCTCGAGTGTAATGTTGCTATAAGTATTGCTGCAGGCGTTTTGTTAAACTCATACAAAACTTTTACACTCAGTTTAGCAATACAGAGCTTCACATGAAAAGGGCATTTCATACGAATTAGTTAATGTACAAGTTGAATGTTTTATAATTTTCTTTTGGCGTGTTACCTAATTGGTCAAGCAAGATGTCATGACTGCCTCGTTGGCCGCGTGGTCGCAAGTGCGACTGCCTGGGTCTCGGGTCTCTTGCCCGGGTCGGGCAAATTATTACTGGGTTCTAAAGAAATAAAAAATTGACAGTAGTGGCACAGAGTCTGGAATTGTGTCAGGTAGGTATATGGCAATAGACTCACACCAAATACATGGGACTCATAACGTAAATAGAACGAATGAAAGAATGAAAAGTGGGTGTTACATTGTACGGTGGCATTAAGTGTTTTATGGTAGAGTAGCACCTCTGCCTACCTCTTCGGGAATAAAAGGCGTGATGTTATGTTATCATGTCATGACTTGTATGAATGACTTATCTCAAGTGGGCTTGATACCAAGTACCTACATTATTTTTGGTATACACATATTTTACTCTCTTTTAGTGTAATACTATAAAGCACGAAGCCAGGAATTTTCTCACAATTAAATTGATATCAAAATGAACAAAACGACATGTTTGTAAGTTCATTTCATCGGAGTACGCTCTCGAAGATTAGCTAAAGCCGGTCAGATGTTGAGAGCTAGCCTCTCAAATTTCCGGCTACCTGGAAAGGAAGCCAGTAGCCGTGTGAGACTACTTGTATGGAGTTACGTAAAGTTACCTAATAGTAAGTATTTTCGGTAATCTATATTATTTAATATTTATATATAAAATCAAAAATCAAAATAAATTTATTTGCTTAACAAAGGTGTAGTACATAGTGCCTTTTTTGTAAAAATGAATTATACTGCTACTTACTAGGTATTGCTTAAATGTTACCAATCCTTAAAAATTTGTTGTCTCGCAGCAATATCGACATACTTGAAACAAAAACACCATTATAAGAATTGAGAGCACCTTTTTTTATTATTAAGGGGGGAAACCATCGAGTCTTCTCCCGCCTGGGTAAGGCGGAAGGGAGTGTCAGATTCTTACTGACTAAAAACCACCCCGTTCCTACTCCTGCACTTCGAGGCGGAGCCCCGGTAACCCGTTAGGTTCTCCGCGACATCACCACGACATTACATAGTGACTAAGGTGGTATTTATTTAAGTTACTCAATAAACCAAGCAATCAGTACTTGCCAAATGAATATAACATGTTTTGCACACACGTATTGTGCATTTGTATTAATTTATAGTGTTATAATCATTTAAAAATAGGTTAGTCGATGTTTAATCGATTATACTCTAGATTAATCACAGCAAAACTGTTAACATCGTAGTCATCATCGTTGTTCGGCCGACCGTCGACGATTTTGTGTCGCTCGATATTAACGATGAAACATCAATGAACTCGCCGTTGTTTACATCTGTGATAGGGTTGTTAGTGAATCGCATAGTTAAGTGCCTAGCACGAAAACTATTGAGAAAATACTCGTATCGACATCGAAAGCATTTTCTATGATTTTGTACAGCGTGCGTAAAAGACACTAAATGTCGCAAGCACGAATGATTTTGACGACTATTGTATAGTAGTAGTAGTAGTTCACGTGTGGGAGAGCCATGTTTCGGCACGAATGGGCCGGCTCGACCGGAGGAATACCACAGCCTCACAGAAGACCGACGTGAAGCATCGCAAGCGTTGCTTCACGTCGGCGTCGGTGTCCTTATGTGAGTGAGGTTTCCGGATGCCCAATTCACCCCCCCCCCTTTCCCCAATCCTTGAATCCATACAATCCTCAAATTCCTAATCCCAAAAGGCCGGTAACGCACTTGTAACGCCTTTGGAGTTCCAGTTGCCCATGGGCGACGCCGAATGCTTACCATCAGGTGATCCGTCTGCTCGTTTACCGGCTTACCCCATAGAAAAAGTAATCGTATCGTGTTGCTATCGAAACTTAGAACATTTTGACACAAATTGGAAGCACGAACGATCTTTTAACGTACGGTAACGTAAGTTTCGAGCCTGGCTATCGAAAACTATCGAAACATTTGTCACTTACAATTTGCCGGTGAGAAAGTTTTCGAAACATTTTAAATAAACATTTAAGTGTGGGAGAGCCATGCTACGGCACGAATGGGCCGGCTCGACCGGAGTGATACCACGGCCTCACAGAAAACCGACGTGAAGCAACGCTTGTGTTGTGTTTCGTCGTGTGAGTGAGGTTACCGGAGGCCCAATTACCCTCCCCTTCCCCAATCTCCCCAATCCCTGAATCCCCAACGATCCTCAAACTCCTAATCCCCAAAAGGCCGGTAACGCACTTTTAACACCTCTGGTGTTCTAGGTGTCCATGGGCGACGCCGATTGCTTACCATCAGGATCCGTCTGTTCGACTTATGCCATATAAAAAAATTAAGATTTTACGACGATTTTAAAATAAAATAAACTAAAACAAGTAGTGTACCTATGTATGAAATGATTTATTTCGGACTAAGGCCTTAGGAAAGACATAAGAAACAATAAGTGATCAATAAAACAAAACTATCGTAAAACCATGCAAAGCTACTTCCATTGAACATTACGCACTCGTATCATCATAAAATCACACCTATCTTTAACTGTATAAAGCAGATATTTATTTAAACACCTGCTTTTCCACATTCACAATGAAACGATATCTCTTATCCATTCAAAGAGCCAGTCTATCGCTTCACTGGAAATGCTTGTATTTAAACAAATATCAACTTTATCTTCTTTACAAATAGATGTTATTTTATAATGACACGAGTGCCATAAGTTAAATGTATGCAGATTAGCTTTGTCAGTTCTAGTGATGTGCTCTGACCATTGCTATCGTGTGTCATATCTTTAGCTTCCGTAACGTAGACCTTTATGCTAGGGTGTTATACGAGAATCAATCTTATTAACAAGGTTGTAAGGTTGGTATTTAAAGTTTTAAGATAAACTAGTGAATAATGAAATGCTCTTTGTTTAATACTTTTTTGTTCACGACTTCTTTTGCCAACATTCGGAAACTGCTTGATGAAGCTGTGTGAACAATCAAAACTTGCTCTGATAACTAAACATCAAAGCTTTAGTATCACAAATACTAGTAAAGTTTAATAAAAGACTGCCTCGTTAGCCGAGTGGTCGCAAGTGCGACTGCCGGGCAAGGGGTCTCGGATTGAATACCCGGATCGTAGTAGCACGGAGTCTGGAATTGTGCCCGGTATTGGCTATACTCTCACTCGCTGTAAAAGTGGGTGTAACATTATACAGTTGCTTAAGTGCCGTAATATTCACCACTTCGGGGATAAGAGTCGTGATATTATGTATATGTCTAATAAAAGTTCTGTAACTATTTTTTCCGACTGTAAAACCCAAAATCAAATTAACCTTAACGACGCAAGAATCGACACAGGAACTCAATACAAGCCGGTATAACGAACACCAGCCCATTATCTCCAACAACGACCTAATTCCGGCCTAAAACTGGTTTCCGAATCCAAAGTGATTTGCATTTGAGCACCATTAAAGGTATTATCTCAGGTATCATCATAATTGACAATAATTAAGCGATCTCCTTTGAGATAATCGATATTGATATCACTTCAAATTGATTGTTTATCGATTATAAATTGAATAATTTAGGTGAATCGGTTATAAAATCGATTTGAGGTAACCTGATAAGTAAACATACTTATCAGGTTAATATTCGCACCTTTTGATTGGTAATGGAGTAGACCTTTTTCCGAGTTGTATGTACATACTTTCTAAGATTATTTAGACACCACTGACAAATGGTGAAGGAAAACATCGTGAGGAAACCTTATGATTTCTAATCATAAGTTTCAAATCGCCAACCCGTATTGAGCAAGCGTGGCGTGGTTGAGCAAAGGTGTGAGAAGAGGTTTGGAGTAGACAGTGATAGTTGTTACATTGTGTACCTATCTCAGTTTTGTATAGCAATGGGTATACGTGTTATCTTATAATGCGACTTAACAAGAGCTAATTTGCAAACATAGGTCAGAGTTCGTAGGTAGACTTGTTAATGGGCCAGACAAGCGCAAATACAAAAAGATGCACACTTCCAGGCTATTGGGTGGTGTGAAGGTAGATAAGACCTCTGTGATGGTAAAGGTTAATGACCCAATCCACCAATTATTCCTCCCCAAAATCAACCCCAGTAAAAACAGAACAGCGCTGGTGGCAAGATTGAAGTCAGCCCAGCTATTGCTAAGGAAATGAAACAGGAGTTGGAGAAGCTAGAGATGCAATATGGCGGTGGCTCCGGAGTGGACATGACCTCATTCCCTACCTTCAAATTCAAGGAGCCGAAACTGGACCTCATCAATAAGAGTCTCGCCAAGTGAACACCTATTTATTAACGAGTGATTCTTTTGTCATGGTATATTTATAAGTGTATAATAATTTCATTGGATTAGATAGTAAAAAAACAGAAGGCAGACAACGAATTTGCAACGAACGGTGTCATCAGTGACAATTCTCATAATAAGCAGAAACTACGAACTAACCCTTTACGATCATTACTCACTTTTTTAACTTCCAATACGTCCATATATCTAAATATGCATATCACACTCTTTTTGAGAATGTCATCATTGATGCAATATTTTGGAATAAAGAATACCTTAATGAAATCTGTGCTCTACTAGTTTCTACTAAAAATCTCACGTATTCATAGCAACCAATTAACAAAAGCATAAAAATTAAAAGCCCATTACGATTAAATTTTGAAGAAAACATTACCTGTATCTTGTTTTAAATACGGTATCGTTTTATCGAAGGGATTTAAATCCCATTGGGAGAACAAAAACCGGCTTCTCCCATGAATAAACATATTTAATTAATTAAGTACCTTTTTGATTATAGGTAACTGTGCTATTAAACTTGTGATGACTTTACTTTAAGTCTGGTATTTTATTTCATTCCTGATGCTTATAGAATGTTCGTAATAACTATATACAGAGCGTAAAGGGAATGCTCCCGTAAAATACTGACAAAAATAAATATGATTAGTTTCACATCACATAATAATCACATAACGTCACGCCTTTTGTCTCTAAAGGGGTAGGCCAAGGTGCACACAAAAGTAACATCCACTTTAAACTATTTATGTTATGAGTCCCATGTAATAGGGGGTGAGCCTATTGCTACATACCGGGCACATTTCCGGACTGTGCTACTACTGATATTTTTTTAAAACCCAATAATATTTTGCCCGACCCGGGAATCAAACCCGAGACCCTGTGCCCGGCAGTCGCACTTGTGACCAGTCGGCCAACGAGCCAGTCATTAGTTTCAATTTATACCTAAAATCGTACCTAAGAGATTCGGTCGCAAATTTAAAAAATCACAATAACCAATAATTCTGAGTTGTCACGACATGATAAAAACTAAGGCTTGATGTGAGAATCATGCATATCAGTGCACTACATATTAAATTTGTTTTTTGGTTTTGTTGCCACTCTTGAAGAACCCTAACTAAATGTAACAACGCATAGTGATGTGAACGAATGCAATCGAATAAATTATCCGATCGTATTTTTTTATTTAGAATTCGATTGTTTTGTAATCGAATGAAAATTTGTGTGCGTTTATTGAATTAAATAATCAACTGAATACATTTATTTCATGGTCGGAATAGATTTAACTAAATCTATTGAATTTCCTATTGATATTGATTTTGTTGTAAAACATATTTGAATTTGTTTTTGGAATTTGTGTTTTTATTAGCAAATAATATTTATTTATTTTTTATTTATTTACACTTTTTGTATATATACAATGGCGGACTTAATGCCTAGTGGCATTCTCTAACAGTCAACCTTAATATACCTACCTAATTCTATTTTACCTATTTAATGTTAAAAAAAATAATGTTTGGTACAATAGTTTAATTCCAAATTATAATTATAAAATGTTTTGTCTTTAGTTTGACTGAATCTGTTTTTTTATGGGATAAGAGACGGATCACCTGATGGTAAGCAATCGCCCATCGCCCATGGACACTCGAAACACTAGAGGAGTTACAAATGTGTTACCGGCTTTTTGTGGATTAGAAAGCGGATTGTTGGGGATTCAGGGATTGGGGAGATTAGAGCAGGGGGGAGGATAATTGGACCTCCGGCAACCTCACTCACACGACGAAACCCAACGTAAGCGTTATTTCACATCGGTTTTCTGGTCGTCGGTGGCTGTGGTATTGGACCACTCCGGTCGAGCCGGCCCATTCGTACCGAAGCATGGCTCTCCCACAATTAATTGTGTCCACACTTGTTTGATTGGTCAAGGGTCATAAATTCGACCACTTAGGTACAAGGTCTGGGTTTTAATTAAGCAATGGTTGTCTTTCTATTTCTTTTACTCTCTAGTCACAGACATCTTCTTCTGAAGATGCTTGTATTGGACTATAATAAAACTGAATTTAATTACCATCCATACGAACAGCCGGTGACAAATATAGTTATGTCATAAACGTTTATTTCTTCAAAAAATTAAAACAGATTGCCTCGTTGGCCGACTGGCCGCAAGTGCGACAGCCAGGCAAGGGGTCTCGGGTTCGATTTCCGCGTTGGGCAAAGTAGCACGGAGTCTGGAATTGTGCCTAGTATATGGCAATACGCTTACCCCCTATTACATGGGACTCATAACATAATAGTGAACAGTGGGTGTTACATTGTACAGTGGCATTAAGTGCTGTAATGTGCACCTCTGCCTCCTCATTCGGGGGTAAAAGGCGTGATGTTATGTATATGTTTTTTGTATGTTAAAAACCAATTCGTTGAAAAATACAAGTTTGTAGCATATCATAAGATTATTGGTTCAGGAACAAAAACCTCACCGTATTCATATATTTATTCGATACATGTTATTATGTATATGTTATGTTAATTATAAAACAGTAGTATTCATAAGAAAACACTTGATTTCAATAACATTTCGCCACTACGTTAATCAAAAACTTAGGAATGGTCTTAAGCAAAACATATGTTACAATATTAGGGATGTTTGACCACCATTATCACCACATGTGGTAGGTACGTGGCATGTTTGACAACTTGAAAGTTATTACTGGTGAACTCCAAAAATTTGAACAATGTATCCGGTCTTAGGTGCAGTTCTGATTAAATTATCGGTTTAAAAACCACAATATATCGCATTGAAACAATGCGTTATTCCAGCAATATCTACCTCCACAAAATTAGGCAAAAACCTTAAAAAAATATCGACCAAATTCATTTTTTTAATAGAAACTGCGCGTCAGACCTTTCCTATAAACGTGAACCTTTTAAATTAAACTGCTACCTCCAACGCACCTACCATGAAGATCATAGCAAACCTTTTTATATAGAAGATACCCCATGCTTGGAGCTTGGGTCTTCTCTTATTGTCTTCGATAACAGTTGGAGCATAATGCTTCAACACTTCTGTCTCAGGTTTTTTGATAACAATAATGATGTTGAAACATAACATGTTTTTTAAGTTTGCATTTGTATTTTTTTTATGGCTTAAGCCGGTAAACGAACAGACGGATCACCTGGGGGCTTACTCTTGAATCCAATTCCGATCGATCGACATTGGTATTGTGAAATTTCGTACTCTTGAGTTGCAATACTAGAGCCCATTGCATCCGTATTGCGTAGATATTGAATGAACTAAATGGTATTGAGTTTGTCTTTATATTCCGTACTCTGAATGCTATTGTAACAGCTAAGATTGTGGTTGTATAGTGTTGACATTTAATAATTATTGAGATCATATTGGATTGAAATTGCATTGACATTGAGATTGGTTTCAAGAGTAAGCGCCCTGATGGTAAGCAATCGGTGTCGACCATGGACACTCGGAACACCAGAGGCGTTACAAGAGCGTTACCGGCCTTTTGGGCGTTAGGAGTTTGGGGATCGTTGGGGATCCAGGGATTGGGGAGATTGGGGAAGGGGAGGGTAATTGGGCCTCCGGTAACCTCACTCACACGACGAAACACAACGCAAGCGTTACTTCACGTCGGTCTTCTATGAGACCGTGGTATCACTCCGGTGGAGCCGGCTGGAGAAGCATGGCTCTCCCACACTTATATAAATTTTTACCTACAACACTATAGTCACATATTTACCTGCCTACCTCAAAATAAGAATAACATGTGTTACATTATCTACATACGATGATACAACACAACAACAGAACGTCCCATTTGGTGTCGCCCACAATAAGTTGACTCATCTTTCCATTCAGAACTATACGACCTGTTTTACCGAAGGTACGTGTCTGCTACGTTTTTACATATGTACGTCGTATCTACAAAGTATTTACATTTGGAACATTATCTACACCATCATCATCGTTTCCATTAACTGCTAGACTTATGCTTCACCAAAAGCACGCCATTAAGCTTAATTTTCATTTCTTTTGGTACTATTACTGAGGTTAATTTTCATCTCTTGTGGTACTATTACCTACACATGTTCTGAAATAGCCTACTAAAAGGCGTCCTATTGAACATGCCCAAAAATGTTCAAAAATCGAACGCGTGTCGATTCACAAACTTGTCTAAAATGAGCTCGCCGTCAACTGGGACTGGTCAGCTCCAGACTGTATTTTTTTACTGTCCTTTAAGGTTATTTTTTTCGATCTCTTTTACTATATTTTAGTGTTACATTGCTCTCGCATAATCCAAACAATAAAACTATGTAACTAGAGAATTGTATTGTGAACCTGATTGAAAAAGAGTAACCTATGGAGTTTCTTGCTCGTTCTTCTCCATAGGAATCTACACCTTGGAATGAGCAAATAGCTTCAGTTTTAATTTTTTTTTTTTTTGTTGACGTTCAAAAGTGCCTTTCTGGTCTAATTTAAATAAATGACTTTGACTTTGAGCATACTAAGTTTGAGCAACATTCAGACACACATGCTACTAAGTGTCAAGTGTTCAATTGAAGCATGCTTTCGTGCTTAAAAATATCATGTGTAACAGTACTAGGGCATGTAAAACCGGTTTTCCGGTTTTGCGCAAAATCGGAAATCGGCCAAAATTTTACGATTATTGAAAACCGGTTTTGAGAGCCAAAACCGGAGCTCAGCTCCGGTTTTCCCATTATTAAGTAACAATTAACATTT
Organism: Spodoptera littoralis; assembly: GCA_902850265.1. Taxonomy (NCBI): domain Eukaryota; kingdom Metazoa; phylum Arthropoda; class Insecta; order Lepidoptera; family Noctuidae; genus Spodoptera; species Spodoptera littoralis. Next base: position 6,533,397 of record LR824555.2, on the reverse strand, counting down.
TGTTTTAATCAAATTTTTTTCAAACACTCTTACAAAAATAATTAATATTGAGGCATTTAATGTATCCGAACCGAACACAGCCTGCATCCACCCATTTTCACGCCTCCCTCCACTACCCCCGCCTGATGCTTAACTAAATGAAGTGCATTTTCGTAGTCGATAAAACATATTATCAGCACGTCCGTTTGCATTTCTCTGCATTTTTGAAGAGATGGAGATTCTGAGATCGTTGAGGGCGAATAAAGCTTCACGGGTGCCTACACCAGAATGAAATCCGAACTGGCTGTCTCCCAGTTGTTCGTCACACTTTACTCTTATTCTGTTCTGTATGATGTTTAAGAACACTTTTAGGACATCTCTCATTAGACTCATCATCTGGTACTCTCCATATTTTGTTGCATTTTGTTTTTTGAGTATTGTAATGAACGTAGACTTTAGCCAGTCATGTGGAAGAATGCCAGTTTCGTAAATGTTGTTGAAGAATTGGTCAAGTACTTCCTCCAATAGCTTGAGAATCTCGATGGGTAATATGGGTATGTTATTTGGTCACGTAATATCTCCGATTTTAAAATAGTTGGACCCGTGTCATCAGTAATTATTTGGATATTTCTTGATGGGTCTGCGAACATCTCCGAGCCTGCACCCCGCAGTTGATTATTGATCTCTTTTTTAGTGCAATATGAATCATATTATAATAATATTATTTTGTAGTTTGTCTTCAAAGTTACAAAAATAATTTTTTTTTTGGTAATTGTGGCTGGCTGTATTTAATATTTAAAGATGCTACTTGTGTTTTCTATGTTTAAAATATATTATTTTTGATAGCAGACTTAATAGGTTCCAAAGATACCAAAAACTTATTTGTTGTTGATTTGATCTCAGTTAAATATTTTTTATACATTATAAGTTCATTGTTATCTGTACAATTATTATGGTTTGGATGTAAAAGAAGTGAATCACACAATTTGTTTTATTTGTAGACTCAGTGGGTATTTAAAAAAACGGTTTTCTTTTTTAAATTAACTACATTGGATTTTTTTGATAAAACCGGACCTAGCTCCGGTTTTCGGTTTTGGTACCAAAAAAACGATGTTCAAAACCGGTTTTGATGACTTTCCGGTTTTACATGCCCTAAACAGTACTGTGAGTATCAAATCACTGTGATCTGAGCCCCAACGGTTATAGAGTCTTGACTAGCTACAAATACTGTAACCATGCTACCTTTATCTGGGTATATTCTTCACTCTAGGACAGGGAACTTTATGGTTAACTACGTTACGTTACGTCATTTGACGAAAGCATGAATCCTTCATAAACCGTACGCGGTCTATAAATGACAAATGCCTGCATCTTGGTTAAAAATGACGCAACGTGGACAGCAGGCATTAGTCTCTTAAATTTTTCCAACTTTACTTTGAAAAAACACAAAGGAATGCTGTAGCTGTAATACTGCTTTAGAATCTTCATAAGAATATTACTATCTCCAATACACCGTAATTTACCTAAAACACTAAGTTATAGAGGAAACTAAAGATAAAATCATCCAAAGTAGTACCTAGTAACCTACGCTCCACTACAGTGACTCATACGCTACCAAAAAAGCTATAATCAACCTTAAATTTCATCCACCTACCAACCAAGTTAATACACGGAACCTTTTAAAAACTCAAACAGCAATAAGGTTCAAATTACCTTAGAATATCGGGTTATGGTCAACTCTGTTTACGGAGTATTCGTCCCAACCTTCAGGAGGTAGAGATGCAGACAACAGCATATCAAACTACCCTAAATTATCAAAATTCTGTAATCAATTTTCAACTTTATTGCAGACAAATAAAGTTGACATTTTATTAAAATATTTTACAGTGATGAGCTGGTCGGTACCAAAAAGTCGGACAATGCAGGCAGTAATGTCACTCAGACAAGATTCCCACGTCCCCAGTACGGTCATTGACGCCGATCCGATTATCGATTGGCTCGCTATAGTTTTTGCAATCGATTCCGACGATTCCTCGGCCTCCACTAACAAGAGGTTGACTCGATTATTCGATACCTACGTACCTATACAGTCTCGTGATTCCTTTGAAATGATTTCGTACGAATTTAGTCTCGAAAGTGTTGTTTGTCTTAGAAAGTTCTTGAATTTAATGTTTGTTGCTGGTACATAAATTAAATTTTAATACAGATGTGGGTTTTACGATTCACGTTTTATGTTTCAGTGATTCAATGATTCAATATATGAACACAAATGTTAGATTTTGGACGTTTATTGCTGCAGTACATCATAAAAAAGGCAATGAAAATACATTACTAATACATACTGAATAGTATGGACAACGTAAGTAGTAGACACCATAAAGAAGAAGTTGATAGTAAGATACGTTTGGCCTGGCTGCAGAGTGCAGCCGACTTTGGAAAGGGGAGGAAGCTAAGTATGTTTTTGTTCTACAGTAGAATGATAATGGCTTATGCTAAGGTTAAAGCATACTTAAGACAAAATAGATTGTCTGTCAGTCAGTTCATCAGTGAAGCAAAGAGCTCGCGTAAATTCGTATACAGAAGAACAAGCAAGAAATTCCATCAGACTCATTAGTCTCACTCATTAGTCAAGTTCTAGTTATCATCTACGAAATCAAATCGCTAATAACTTATTAATATAACAGACTGCGCTGAAATAGATGATACGCAATGACAATATTGCCTGACAATTTCTTTCATAAACTTTTCTTTAGCTTTCCTTACCTATGAATTCAAGTAGTTTCTTTCTCGTAGTTAAAAACAATAATTTGCTACCAGGAGCTCATGAGAGTGAGGGAATTATAGCTGGCATAACACATAAATATGTTTTTTTCTCCCTCGCACATAATATACTACGTATACATGATTCATAGCACGTTCTAATCATAGCCGATAGCTTATTACTACAAGCAATTGTATCTGTTTGACCATTTATCTTCGATACAAGGCGATGTATTAAGCAGGGATCTATCTCTTACCAATTGTTTGATTGAGAGTATGAAGACTGTAGAGCGCGTTTGGATCATCTCGCGTCTGTTGCTCAAAATAATCTCTCCATAATATCTGCTAAATTAGATTTCTAGTGATTCTGTGCACAGTTTGTGTAAGTACAACGTTTGGAGTTTGGAACAAAATTTTGCTAAACTTTTGTTTACTAAACTAACTAACACATTAACTAGTTTTATACCGCAACAACAAAGAGCGTATTCCTTTTTAAAAGGCCGGCAACTCACCTGTGTTGCGGGTGTCTATGGGCGGCGCTGATCGCTTACTATCTGGTGATCCGTGCTCGTTTGACTCCTATTCCATAAAAAAACAATATGCACATGATATCCAAATCAAGTAGCATCTTTAACCAATCCTTATCCTATCATATTACGTGTGCCGATGTGACGTACAAAATCGTCTTTTTTTCAAAGGTTTCTGAATAAACTGTCACGAGAATTGTGGGCCAAGCGCAACGCAAGCGCATACCGTATCCCGGCTCCGATCAAGAGTTAGAACGGTATAGTTTTTAGTCAGTAAGAGTCTGAAAGTCCCTTTCACATTACCCAAGGAGTAATTGGATTTTTATCAAGCCTCAAAAATGCTTCTTTCTCTCTTTCTTCATACTGAAGTATTATGCGCTCTACACTCTCTTCATACTCAGTACCCAAGTGCATATATGCGAATCAATCGACCTGTCACATTGTAAACTCCGCGCAGCCGTAGAAGGAATGCCGACGTAGGTACTGGGATCGGGTTTTCTTTCTTTATCTTTTTGCTTTGAAGGAAAGAAAAGCTTCCGAAGTATGCGTTTGTGTTAATATGCATTAATCAATTAATGTTTACTGTGGAACTGGCTTCGGTTGGAGAGATATATGCTGTATACTGTATATTGATTGTGAGAACTTTGTATTCGTTTTCATCGACTTCTATATTGAAGTGAGCCACTGAAATGATGTTTGTTTCTGTAAACATAATAACATCAACACGCCTTTTTATCCCCGAAGGGGTTGGCAGAGGTGTACATTATGCCAATGTACAATGTAACACCCACTTTTCTCTATTTATGTTATGAGTCTCATGTAATAGGGGGGTGAGCCTGTTGCCATATACCGGGCACAGTTCCAGACTCTGTGCTACTACTGAGATTTTTTTAAAAACCAGTAATACTTTGCCCGACCCGGGAATCGAACCCGAGACCCCTTGCCCAGCAGTCGCAATTGCGACCACTCGGCCAACGAGGCAGCCAAATTAAAGGCGTTTCTTGTGTAATTAGTTAATCTAAGAAGAAATATCAAAATAAACTCAAATGTCACAGTCAACGTCTCATTCCTTAGCAATGTAAATCGAAGTTCGGAAGCAAATCAACAAAACGAAAAAAACCATTTAAAAAATTCTCCACAAACACATATAATTCAAGTTTAACGAAAACATATACATACAAACACTAAGATACAAAGCCAGCAACTCATTATACATGATATAGCATCTAAATTGGAAAGTAAAGGTGGTGGTTCACTGCGCGCGCGCCGCCCACGCATGCGTAGGCGCCGACTACAATGACAGAGCGGTCGTGTTGCTGTTTGGACGCAACGGTGAATTCCGTGGGATAATGCGGTGAGAGGCAGCGGACTATATCTTGGTGACAGTGCTATGTAAGTTATTAGAGAAAAATATATATAGGTAAATGTAGGTTACCGATTAACTGCGATACTCAGAGACATTTTAAAGTATTCCTTAGTATCGTTCTGGTAACACATTTTCTATGATTAAATCCTTACTAATATTATAAATCAGAAAGTGAGTTTGTTTGTTTGTTCGTTTGTTCCACTTTCACGCCGTAACTACTAAACCGATTGCTTTGAATTTTTGCAGACGTAAAGTTAGAAGTCCGGATTAAATAATAGGGTACTTTTAAACCCGGAAAATTATGACATTTTGATATTCCCGAAGAAAAACTAAAGTATTGGTATAGATGGCGCTGTGTGTATTGGTATATGTCACAGGCTACTTTTTATCCTTTTGTGACGCGAGCGAAGCCGGGGGTAAAAGCTAGTTATATTTATAAGTGATTTAGGAATGCCTGAATCAGACTTTTGCTTGATCCAAACCTCTCAATTAGTTGTAGTCTCTCAAGTAGTCTGTAAGTGCACCTCACAGTTAAATAAGCGAGACAATCTATAAAGTATAGGTAAATGTACCTCTATAATCATACGTACAGGGCACGCGTAGCAGTAAAAATAAAAAATTGAAATACTTTAAATTAAACTGTCAAACACTGCGAGGACACCGGTGACCGCAACCTATTGTTCTTTAATTGTGTCTATAAATACGGTACTCGACGAGTTAAGTTTAAATCGTCGAGATTTTATGTCACCCGCTACCGCTCATGAATAAGCCCACCTTCACAAAAAAACACATAATTATTATAACAAATATCTCACAATATATTCAAATTAGTTTCAAAATACGTTCTCTATTAGAAGGCAATCGAATGTAGACCAAATCGGACCAAACATGGCAACTATATAGACACGGCTACATGACAAACTATACATAACTAGTATAAAATGACCGTGGTATGTGTAGAAAGCTCATACAAACTGAGACCATGATTAAGTGGATACGTATAGCTCGATATGCAGATCTGCATAAATAAACTACAATACCAAAACAGGTTTGAAATTTACTCATAAAATATTATTTCGTTTCTTTGTTTAAAGTTCTAGAAATCGGGTTTAATGGTGACATTAATTCGGTCTATAAAGATATGAATGGAAATATATATAAAAGTCTTCTGTTACTGGTGTCTGTGTTGCTGACAGACAACGCACAAAATTTATGTTATAAATTTATCTTTTTTTTATAATTATACTACCCGACAGACGTTATCCTTCATATCCATTTGAATGTTTAAACAAAAATTCATTCAAATTGGTTCAACCCTTTAGGATAACATACCTAGACAACGGCTGCAGCGCCATCTGCCGGGCTGATTTGTGAATATAAACCATCCAGGGTGCCACTCAAACGCATACAGAAAAATTCATTTAAGCCAAAAGTAAAGCCGTTTAGGAGGAGTTCAACAAACTTTTATTATGTTTTTTGTCTTCATTGCATGTAGCTTGTACACTGTGTCTGATGGGCTCGCTGCCATTGCAGCGGTAAGTCCCCTCTTTGAGGAGTGGCTTGAGAGACGCTACGGCGTCCTCACCTACCGCCTGACGCAGGTCCTCACCGGACATGGAAGTTTCGGGAGGTACCTGTGTCTGATGGGGCGGGAGGAAACGCCCGGGTGTCATCACTGCGAGGACCGCCCTGAGGACACGGTGGAACACACAGTGGGAGAATGCCCTGCGTGGGCTGAGCACCGCCGTGCCCTCAGGGAAGTGATCGGCGATGGCGACCTCTCGCGTCCGGGCCTAGTGCAGGCCATGATGCGGAGCGAGGGGGACTGGGATGACGTCTCCTCCTTTTGCGAAGCAGTCATGCTAGCTAAGGAGGAGGCGGGACGCGTGAGGCAGCGAAGCGCTGCCTCCTCGCAACCCAGCCATCGCGAAGGACACACCGGGCGTCGGGGATCGCGGGACGATCTCCGGCCACCGTAAGCGCGGGCCTGCGGACGGCGAGCATGGGTGGCTCCCCGTCCGACCAGAAACAGACCCGAGCGTACGGCGCGTCGCGTTCCGCGCGCGCTTCAAAGAGCCATCAGACCACCACAGATGGGGCCCAATAGGGCCGATGCCGATTCGGAGTCGCGGAGAACCTAACGGGTAACCGGGGCTCCGGCTCGACGTGCAGGAGAAGGAACGGGGTGGTTTTTAGTCAGTAAGAGTCTGACACTCCCTTCCGCCTCACCCAGGCGGGAGCAGTCATTCGATGATTTTCACCCCTTAAAAAAAAAAAAAAAAAAAAAAAACACTGTGTCTGATGCCTTTCATTTCTTTTCCTATCACAGCTCTACAGGAGGAAATTCCTAAAGAGATATGCTACACCTATTTACCTCATGCTTGTAATGTGTTGTTCTTTGCAATATTGTCTGATGTATGGTGTACATGAAATGATAAATGAATATACTGGGAAAAGCTCTACTAGTTTCGAACTAAGAGGGGTTCTTCCTCATAAGCAGCATACGCGGTCGCGGCGATGTCGCGCAGCTTACTAGTAGGCTCCATTTTAGTATGTATCACGATAGTTATTATAAAAGACAATATTTTTATTTTATGTGTATGAAGTCACGGGAATAAGCTTGATTAAACAACATTTTAAAATAAAACATTCATCTCTTTGTTTAAACTCCTAAAGATCAGGTTTGATGGCCACATTAATTCTAATTTGGTAGAAAAACTAGCGTTTGTTTAAATATGTGAATGAATTTCAATAAATTCAAGTTCGTTAGAAGAAAACATCGATATGGGTTCCCACGATATTTTTTTTAAATAGGTAGACCGGAGACTAATGTCATATAGGCAGTTAAGTAACTTACAATTCGCACACTATTTTAAGAATTGAGTCTATAATAAGAAATTCAGTGTTATTGACAACTTTGTGATAGAAAATATACAAAAACGCTTCGTCTGACTCAAGTAGGTATCAATTCATTATATACTCTCAGACCACCACAGATACGGCCCAGTAGAGCTGATGCGTGATACGGAGCCTCGGAATTCCTAACAGTTTGCCAGGGCGGATCGAAAAGCAGGAATAGGAACCGGGTGGTTTTTAGTCAGTAAGAGTCTGACACTCCCTCTCGCCTAACCCAAGGCGGAAGAAAGCATTGGATGATTTTCTCTCCTCTAAAAAAAACGTCGTCACACTCGGTAGTCATTCTATCAATGTAGAAGGTAGCTCACTAAGTTTTAGGCTTTTGGAAAGAACTTCGATCACCCTATGACAATTGTAAACTATGCATAATAATAAGTTGTAAAACAATATGTCTACAGTAAATTACCTACAATCCTATACCCTATCTAAGCGAGCATGGGTGGCTCCCCGTCCGACCAGAAACAGACCCGAGTGTACGGCGCGTCGCGTTCCGCGCGCGCCTCAATGAGCCATCAGACCACCACAGATAGGGCCCAATAGGGGCGATGACGGGTAACCGGGGCTCCGGCTCGACGTGCAGGAGAAGGAACGGGGTAGTTTTTAGTCAGTAAGAGTCTGACACTCCCTCCCGCCTCACCCAGGCGGGAGCAGTAATTGGACGATTTTCCCCTTAAAAAATAATACCCTATCTATATCTACAACAAAATTTATTCAAATCGGTTCAACCGTTCACGCGATAAAGCGGAACAAACAAATTCAAATATCATGATTAAGATCTCAAATAAAATTGTCTAGACGTGATACAAGTGATTAATCTCAAACGCTGATGAATGGCGGACATAGTTAGTCAAATCCGTTTGTGATCGGGCTTTGGTCTATATTTCTTAGAATTTTGTTGACCTAGGATGACCAAATGTGGTTGAGTGATTATTTTTAGAAGGTTTTTTACCGACTTCAAAAAAAGGAGGAGGTATTATGTGCGGCTGATTGTTTTTTTTGTTTAGAAGTCAGTGCCATAAGCTCATATCATAATGATAAAATTGTGAATTAGGTACCTATTAAGGTTTTAATGAATAATTTTGTATGGAACTTATGACAACGACATCTTACCTATCAGTGGGTGGGTAACCTATCAGTACTAATAATAGTTACTTTTTGGTTTTTAGTTTTGATTTTTTGTTTGGTACTAGTTTTTGGTTTTTTAAGTCGGTTTTTTAAACGCAGTTTTTATTTTATTATTTTTGTTACCAACAGTAGTTTTTCGTATTGATATGTAAGTTGACAACAAAGGCTGCGATCCAAACCTAAATACCAAATTATCTAAGACCGGAGCTTAGACTTATGGTAATGACGGAGCCGCGGAGGATTTATAGGGTTACCGGTGCTTCAATTCGAAGTGCAGAAGTAGGAACAGGGTGGTTTTTAGTCAATAACAGTCTGACACTCTCGCTCCTCACCCGGGCGGGAAAAGTTATTGGATGATTTTCCCCCTAAAAAAAAGACTTGTACTAATTGTTAGGTTCAATTGAAAAGTGTTAGCGCCTGTTTCACCACCTCTATGTCGAAACTTGATAAACTTATGTGACAAATGACAATACACAAATAACTATCTTAATTCAGACAATATGAAACAGGCCCTAACTAAAACTTCTACATTAAAAAACTTCAATAATATCGTTATTTCAATCAAAACTCAAACAAAAACGTAGACAATTTGGCATGATTATGTAAAATAAACTTAATATGTAAACAAAATAGGATTCAAATTCCTACATCTGCACCCAAAAGTTAAATAGTATACGGCATCAAATGCGCCAATTACTGGGTGTTTGTGGTCAATAAGTTGTAATTAGTGGCTCTGATTGGTATTTGCGGTGACGTCACTTAAATCCGTCACTATTTTAATTAGGCTAATCAAATAGTATTTGTATGGTTTAAAGATTTATAGGTACTGTGTACACATGTTAATATCAAGCATGAAAGCATGCTTCAATTGAGCACTTGTCACTTAGTAGCATGTGTGTTGGAATATTGCTCAAATAACAATGACCAAAGTCTATGCTCATTTCGGACATGCTTGCGAATCGAGAGGAATCGTTCGATTTTTGAACATTTTTGAGCATGCTCAATAGAACGTGCTATTTTAGAGCATGTTTAACAGTACCTTATGTCATTGGTTGAGTGACCTAAAGTATAAGGGTTGAGTTGGTTAAGTAAGTTTGGGGTGCGGTGGTTTGGTCTTATCACAGATATATTAATTAATATTTCTGTGGGTCTTATTTTCGTATTGCGTAAAATAGATTCGAAGGCGTGATGGCGTTATTTTTCTATTAAAACTTTTTTTAACTTTTATGTATTTTATTTATCTTATTGCTAAGAAAATTGTATTATCTTCTTATTGTAGTCTTCATAATAGTCTTTGTAATACATCCATACCATTCCATAGGCTGATCTATTTAGTACATTACATTTATTATAAGAGTGTCAAGTTTAAAAAAACTTTACAACCTTTTTACTGCCGATTAAACTAAAAAAAATATTTTACAGCGATACAAGCCGAACGTAAAATTTGAGATTACAACACTAGTCTATGGTAATCCGTTGATTCAGTGTCGGTGCTTAATAGTGATGTGAAAGCATCGATAAAAAGCTTGTAAAATATCGACAGCCAATCTTGGAATTGGTATGTCGACTTTATAGTCTTTTAATGTTTATTTAATCGTGCTTAATTTATTCAGTGATGTTAATTAATTATAATATTTAATGTGGAGATTGTTAGTTCTTATCTTTTAGTGTACTCGTAAATTTTATTTATCTGGTAGAAGGAATTTACATAGTCATATACCCTTTTATCTGTTGAAACACCGGCTCCCGGTATAAAACACATTATACCCGCAACTTTCAATAGACGAGAGGATACTTAAAGATCTTAGTTTTATTGTTATCATTGGTACCTTCCTTTTATTCTAATCTTATAGCTACACGTCCTGTAGTCAAGAGTGGGAACGGGCTGGTTTTTAGTCTGTAAGAGTCTTACATTCCCTCTCGCCTTATAGAGGCGGGAGAAGTCATTGGATGATTTTCCATTCTTTCCTTTAAAAAAACACGTCCTCCTTCACTTTTCACAGTAAAAATCCCTTGAAAGTAACTTTAAAATTTGATTAAGAAATACAATCAATTTGTAAGAAGACACTAAACTTAAACACCGATAACAAAACACTATCAATCCAATATTACACCATTCACCAAAACATACACCGTTTACACAATCGTACGCAACAAACAAATCGATTCACATATCGATAAGAACAATCGAGTCAGTACGATAACTAGAATCGATTCAACACACTAGTTTCATTGATCGCCCGCCGTCGCCCATTCACAGCGCGCGTAGGTTTGACGCCCGCGGCCATTGTACGTGTGTGTGGGCGGCTTTATGATCATTAATAATTACACACGACCCGTTGACATGTAAATTAACGCTTTATATCGATATGCACACGAGTTGCGATTTCTAGTTCAGTTGTATCGATAAGTGAATTGATTGATTGTACAACACTTTTATGTGAGTGACACTAAACTTGTAGTGATGTTTATTTGTTTATTTTAATAAAGTTTCATTTTAAGGTTATTTTACTTTCAAAATGTACTTAACTCGCTTTACTAGAGATTCAGTAGTTAGATCTCTATTGGGCTGTGGCATAGTATAATTAAATGTCAAACTATTCAGAGGTAATCTTACGAAATGGGATGAAAATTTCCAAAAAACCAAGCTACGCTAACGAGACAGTCAAATAAATAAATACATTTTAAATGTACATAAATAAGTATGAATGCATCAACAACCTGTACCGTAAATTGGGATTTATTGCCGTTACGCAAAGTATTTATTTGAATGGACACGCCCAATGCATTTGTCAAATTAAACATTTCCTATATTAACGTGAACATTGAATTGCTTTCGACGAACATTCTTCGTTCCAAGTGTTTTTGTTTCATTTTATTTTGTCTATATTGAGTTTAGTGATTGCAAGTGCAACTACTGAATACGGGTTTAATACCGAAGTCATGTATAGTCATAGGTATTGACATACGACTAGGCCCGGCGCCCACTATCGGTGGGCATCGGTGTGGCTCGGTACAGCTCGGGTGCCTTATGGCGGATTCAGGTTTCTTTGGGCAACTTCGAGCGGCTTTGGGCGCCTGAGAGTTTCTCAGAGCAGTCGTATCGTTACGTGAAAATGGTTGTGTGTGTGTATTTATAATTATAAGACTTTACTTTATAAGACTTGGTTCTCATTTTTTATATTACTGAAGAAGCTACCTATAGACCGCCTCGGCGTCCTTAGCTACCCTTATGGCCACCGAATCATATCAAATTATATGGAATTGACGTATATTTTGACACTTGTCAGTATCATCCCCATACATTTAGTTTTCTACTCCCTCTGTAGAGATGCGCTAAAGTAGCGTTTGGCTAAAGGCACAGGTCATCAGAGAGGTAGGTCGCTATCAAACAGGCAGTCGGTTGGTTCTTCCAACACCCATAGAAAAAATAAGGATAGAAACATTTCTATACTACCATAGAGTTAAGAATGATGACCGACTATTTAGCAATAGCCTCCACGTCTCAGAAGCCACAACATATGAGCTGTCGTTTCGTATGCAAATTGCCACCAACACTAGAATGAGCACATTACAATCTGTTCTTAAATGAGCTCATCAGAACTACAATAGGTCATTTCGACGCGTCCCTGTCTTGAGTACCTACTAACGTAAAATGTTTTAGAGTTATTCCTTAGAGAGGTAGGTAGAAAGCGTAGAAAATGTAGGGCATGCCCACTTATTAAATAAGCATGATAATCTTTATTTAATAGATTCTCAGTCTTATAATCCATATCTTATATATATAAAAGAAAGTCGTGTTAGTTACACCACTTATAACTCAAGAACGGCAGAACAGATTTGGCTGAAAATTGGCAGGGAGGTAGTTTAGAGCCAGGAGACCGACATAGGATACTTTTTATATATTTTTTTTAATTTTTATCTAATATCACGAACGGGAACGGGAAAAAACGAGATTGCGCGTACGAAGTCGCCGGCAGAAGCTAGTTTTGTTATAAAGTTCATAATCCAGGCAAGTGAGCGGTCAATTTTCTATACATGAATTTCAATATCGAAGCATGTTTTATTGAGTTTGTCCATTTTGTATTTCCAGTTCAAACAACAAAAGAGTTATTCAGCATATCCTTTATCTGTTGAAACACCGGCTCCCGGTATAAAACACATTATACCCGCAACTTTCAACAGACAAGAGGATAAAGATAGTCAAGCGTTAACAAATATTTGACAATCATGTACTCTTTAATAACTCATTTTCTATATAACATTAACAAAGTTATTTTTGGCCAGATAATAATATAGAATAGTTACATAGAAGAGTCAAATATCAATACTATATACACAAAGCACAACTTCAAATACAACTACAAAAATCTAATATCACTTTTCCGGATTCCCAAACGATTCATTGAAAATATTTCCGAAACGAGTCACTACATAATAATAAACAAACCGCCCATTACAATCAGTACGAACGTACGGACGGACATTCCATTCCATTCATTCATGTATTTTAATAAGACGCGAGTTTTCTCTCTGTTTCGTCACGCCTCAAGAGATGTGAGCTGTGACGTCACCTTGCCCACGCGCATTGCAGTCGGAAGTATGCTTTTGTGAATTTATGTAAATGTTTGTATCTGTGTGTGTGTGTGTGTAAGTATTTGAATTGTAGTATTTGTATACATTGCAATTGCACACATAACAACAAGGAAACATTGAATTGATATATTATGTAGGTGATGAGAGCAAACCCACACAAATTACCTATAAGACAGTTTTAACACGAGAAAATATACAGGTAATATACATTTTTTTATGGCATAACCGGTATACGAGCAGACGGATCACCTGATGGTGAGCAATCGGCGTCGCCCATGGACACCTGGAACACCAGAGGCGTTACAAGTGCGTTACCGGCTTTTTGGGGATTAGGAGTTTTAGGATCGTTGGGGATTCACTGATTGGGGAGATTGGGGAAGGGGAGGGTAATTGGGTAACCTCACTCACAAGACGAAACACAACGCAAGCGTTGCTTCACGTCTGTTTTCTGTAAGTGATTTACTACCTACCTACCTACCTACCGATAAAAATGAGAACAAACCCACAAACAAATTATGAGACAGTTTTAACACGAGAAAATCCATAGATAAAATACAAAGCAGTATTCAAATATCATAAAGATTACTCAACAATACATCAAATAATACTGATTGTACTAACACCGACTGTTTGCACAATTAAACAGCGTGATACAATTAGTTATACATTGATAGTTACAACCGCTTAACATGAACACTTGCTCCATACATAGCAAGCAATGTATTAAGTAAATTGATTCGCTAATTAATATCAATTTGCTTTGCTTGTTTTAGACTGTAGAGTTGAACTGCTTTGTTGATTTTGTGATTGTAAAGGGTCATGGTGACCCGAAGTTTTATCACACCCGCTTCTCATACATGAGGGTGTGGATTCGAAACCTACCAATGGCAAGTACCAATGTACCATTTTCCGAGTTATATGTACTTTCTATCACTATTTAGACACCACTGACAATCGGTGAAGGTAATCATCGCGAGGAAATGGGCTTATAATTTCTCATTATAAGTTTGAAATCACCAACCCGCATTAATGCCCAAACCTTATCCGTGTGAGAAGAGCCTCTCTCTCTTTGGTCAGCAGTGTCTACTTATAGGCCGTTGATGTGTGATGTGAAGGGGTCATGGTTTTTGGTCGTGTTCGAAAATTCTGATACAAATTATAATAGTCCACTCCTAGACTATGGGTCTCTTTTACATAGGCGAGTGATTCCGTATTCACGATGCTCGGCACGTGGGTTGAAGATCGCAGCTTAAAAGATTTAGGTTCACGAAAACGCTGTTGCCCAGATCTGTTAAATGTATAGTCTTGACGTTGGCTATTATGCCAGTTGTGGAAAAAGGAAGAGTATGGGTGATGACAGTCGCGGAGAACCTAACGGGTTACCGGGGCTCCGGCTCGAAGTGCAGGAGAAGGAACGGGGTGGATTTTAATCAGTAAGAGTCTGACACTCTGTCCCGCCTCACCCAGGCGGGAGCAGTAATTTGATGATTTTAACCCGCAAATATAATTGGTGGTGACAAAATCAATCTACTCCGCACTTTGCGTCACCACACAACTGAAAAAACTGACACATTTTTCTGACAGAGCCGTTATTTTATCAGTGTTTTACTAATAGACCACCAACACGAAGTTTTGATGTCTCTTACGACACGTTAAGTGTGGGAGAGCCATGCTTCGGCACGAATGGGCCGGCTCGACCGGAGTGATACCACGGCCATAAAAACACACTCGCAGAAAAAATATCTAAATTTTTTACTAACTATAATATTATCTAACAATCAATTAACAAGCTAGGAACTAGGCCGATGATATATCCTAGTTTACGAATATCCCATGCATCATGGAGCGATCCATCACTAATTTTAAACAGTCTCACTTAGTCGGCATATGACCGATTACCAGTTAGTATTATAGGACTAAATATTTGGTTTTATATTGTGCTTTTTAATTTCTAATCGGCTCCTAATTGAGTTGACTTTTGATGCCCATTTTAAACATCTGTTAAGGCGAAAAAAATCGCAAATACAATATTTTAAACATTATAAATCTCCAAACTATACTATAGTCAATAGGTAATCTCCAAAGTATATAGTACTTTATTAATAATTTTTGCTACCAAATCTGTTTATTACGCCTGTATTTATATTGACTGCCTCGTTGGCCCAGTGGTCCCAAGTGCGACTGCCAGGCAAGGGGTCTCGGGTTCGATTCCCGGATTCGGGCAAATTATTGGTGGGTTTAAAAAAAATGTAAGTAGTAGCTCGGAGTCTGGAATTGTGCCCGGTATATGGCAATAGGCTCACCCCCTATTACATGGGACTCATAAAAATAGGGAAAAGTAGGTATGTTACATTGTACAGTGACATTAAGTGCCGTAATATGCACCGCTGCCTACTCCTTCGGGGATAAATGTCGTAATGTTATGTTATGTTATTTAAATTAAACACCATTTTGAAAACTTCACACCGTTAAAATTAGACTAATTCTGGACTAATACTAACAGGATCCAAATTAGCAATTAGGTAACAATTCCTATTAGAGCAATGTAAATGTAAACTAACTCGTAATTACTAAGCCGAGCATTTATTTAGTTGTAAACAAAATAATCATTCACGTACATACATAAACAAACAAACATTTTGGAACAGGAGCGGATTTCGGAGTTTCCAATACTGGTACTCGTAGTTGACCGAAGGTTAAAGTGACCACTTCTAAAATATTAGCGCCGTCATTCCCAACAGCCTCTTACAGTCCTGGACTATACGTTTTTTTTTTTTTTTTTTTTTTTTAAGGGGGGAAAATCATCGAATGACTGCTCCCGCCTGGGTGAGGCGGAAGGGAGTGTCAGACTCTTACTGACTAAAAACCACCCCGTTCCTTCTCCTGCACGTCGAGCCGGAGCCCCGGTTACCCGTTAGGTTCTCCGCGACTCCGAATCGGCATCGGCCCTATTGGGCCCCATCTGTGGTGGTCTGATGGCTCTTTGAGGCGCGCGCGGAACGCGACGCGCCGTACGCTCGGGTCTGTTTCTGGTCGGACGGGGAGCCACCCATGCTCGCCGTCCGCAGGCCCGCGCTTACGGTGGCCGGAGATCGTCCCGCGATCCCCGACGCCCGGTGTGTCCTTCGCGATGGCTGGGTCGCGAGGAGGCAGCGCTTCGCTGCCTCACGCGTCCCGCCTCCTCCTTAGCTAGCATGACTGCTTCGCAAAAGGAGGAGACGGCATCCCAGTCCCCCTCGCTCCGCATCATGGCCTGCACTAGGCCCGGACGCGAGAGGTCGCCATCGCCGATCACTTCCCTGAGGGCACGGCGGTGCTCAGCCCACGCAGGGCATTCCGCTACGGTGTGTTCCACCGTGTCCTCAGGGCGGTCCTCGCAGTGATGACACCCGGGCGTTTCCTCCCGCCCCATCAGACACAGGTACCTCCCGAAACTTCCATGTCCGGTGAGGACCTGCGTCAGGCGGTAGGTGAGGACGCCGTAGCGTCTCTCAAGCCACTCCTCAAAGAGGGGACTTACCGCTGCAATGGCAGCGAGCCCAGCCCTCGGTTGCGACAGTCGTTGCTGCCATTCCGCCATGAGATCGCGCCGGAGCTCATCCCGCCACGCACTTATCTGGCGCGGCAGCGGAGTTTCGCCCCGGCGACGTGCCTCCGCGCGCATGTTATACACGCGCGCGAGCACCTTCGCCTCCAGATCCCACGGCGGTAATCCGGCAAGGAGGTTCGCCGACTCCCCAGCGATCGTGCGGTATCCGCGGATCATTCGGATCGCCATGACCCTCTGTGACTTGAGCAGCGTCCGAGCAGGACGCCGCAACAAGTTCGGCGCCCAAACAGGGGCGCCGTAGAGGGCCATGGACCGCACGACCCCGGCGTATAACCTCCGGCAGGAGGCGTTTGGCCCCCCGAGGTTGGGGAGGATGCGTTTGAACGCAGCCCCCGTCCTCTCCAACTTTGGAGCCAAACGTCGGAAATGCTCTATGAAGTTCCACCGACTGTCGAGGACGAGTCCTAGGTACTTCA
The DNA here is from genome assembly GCA_902850265.1 of Spodoptera littoralis. Classification (NCBI taxonomy): domain Eukaryota; kingdom Metazoa; phylum Arthropoda; class Insecta; order Lepidoptera; family Noctuidae; genus Spodoptera; species Spodoptera littoralis. The sequence goes on along the minus strand of LR824555.2, from coordinate 6,516,102 downwards.
TCGCCGTCTCGACGCCGATGGTAACCCCTCCCGCCGTTATTTGGGACCCACCCGGAGGTGGCGCGTTCCCGCGGCCATGAAAACACATGGCCTCGGACTTGTGGAGCGCCACCTCGAGTCCCAACTGCCGGATTCTTTCAACGACTGTCGCAACCGCTGTCGCCATTAAGTCGGCCGCCGCCTGGTGCGACCTCCCGTGCGCTAGCACCAGCGTGTCGTCGGCGTAGCATATTGTGCTAACGCCGTTCGGGAGGTCGGTGCGCAGCACCCAGTCATAGCCGATGTTCCACAGGACTATACGTTTAAGGTCTCATCTACGTATGAAGTATTTCCCATAAACGTAACATAAACACGTTGTTGTCAAAGAGGGCTGCTAGCTAGACTCTGTAAAGTCTGTCTGTGGTTTTTTTGTCGCGGAGAACCTAACGGGTTACCGGGGCTCCGGCTCAAAGAGCAGAAGACCCTCCCTCCACGGCAGTCGCACTTGCGACCACTCGGCCAACGAAATCTATGAATATACCTCTAAATATAAAATATAAAAACTATAAATACAAATAAAAAGGTGTGGGATAACCATGCTTCAGCACGAATGGAGGATGACCGGAGTGATACCACGCATCCACAAAAAACCGACGAGAAACAACACTTGCGTTGTGTTTCGTGGTATGAGTGAGGTTACCGGACGCCCAATTATCCCTTCCTCTATCCCCAATCTCCTCAATCCCTGAATCCCCAACAACCCTCAAATTCCTAATGCCTCTTGTGTTTCGGGTATCCATATGGCGACGCCGATTGCTTACCATCAGGTGATCCGTCTGCTTGTTTACCGGCTTATAAAAATATGTATATGAGATAAGATAAAATCACTACGCTTTTATTCCATGCACTATGAACTATCTGTATTCTGTAGCCAGTCTGGAGTTACAAAGCGTATCGCCGGTTCGACTCTGTATTCAACCCAAATACCTGTTCTAGGCTAATTAACACATATTTAATGAACGCTGTGGGCGACTGTACACTAACTATGTACAGTCTGGTAGAAATTTGCTATTCGATCTGCTAAAAACGAATATTTAATATTCGTTTGTCAAGTGGATAGTAAAGTTGCGGAGAACCTAACGGGTAACCGGGGCTCCGGCTCGACGTGCAGGAGAAGGAACGGCGTGGTTTTTAGTCAGTAAGAGTCCTTCCGCCTCACCCAGGGAGCAGTCAATCGGTAAATTTCCCCCCTTAAAAAAAAACTGACGGTCTAATTAGATTTTTAATATTGTTACCCTGGAAACTACCCAATTGTTGTCATTCTAAAGACCAGTTGACCAACAAAGTGCTAATTTTAAACTCTAATACTTAAGTGGGTGATTCGCAACAACCAATTAGAACTTGATTAGTTAACGCTACTTAACGCTGATTGGTGTATTGTTTCATAAGTTGTGTTAATAGTAATTATAATTGATTGGCTTCATTTATTTATTCACACTTTATGGTATATGGCAATGGACTGGTGTATTGCCGTAGGCATTCTCTAGGAGTTAACGATTGTGTGTTCGGGTAAAAGTTGTTTAGGTACTATTGTTAACATGTTTGCGACAACTACCATTTCGTGTCTAACTTTATTACTTATGGTGAGATAGCATGCCTTGGGGTTTATGGTAAGCTCAATCATATGGCGAAACCTAATGCTAGCGTAGTTACACGCAGATTTTCTGTACGGTCGTGGTATCACTCCAGTCTAGCCGGCCCATGCGTGCCGAAGGATGGCTCTTCCTAAAATCGTTTACTATCTGATAAAGAACTGGCAAAAAGATGACATCCTTTAACCTTAGTCTTACAAAGAATAATAAGCATATTGTCACATAAATAAAAATCTCAAGCAAACACTATCTACCTGGACAAAATAAACTATTAAGGGAACAATAGAGCGGTGCATTGATCCGTGGGGAACAATCGCGGGCTTAACGGCGTCGGCTATTAGAACTATATTTTTCTATTAATCCTAGCAACGGGACCATTTCAGTTGAATTATCAACACGTTGTTTTTATTCAAAAGAAAAATAGATATGTGCATGTGTAGCTAGTACCTGTGAATTTTCTGGTCCCCGGTAGGTATCTCTTTGAGGACAAGGAGACAGCAATGGTTTTACATTTTCTCATTTCAGATTTTGCTTCAACCAGGGTCTAGTTTACACTTTTACACAGATATAATCATTTGCCCTCCACTTTAATAAGGAAGGCCACTAGAGCCTGAGATCGTCAACGCGCTTTAAGACTTTGACTGCCGACAGAAAACCGTTGAAGGTAAATCCTCCGCTAGCGTGGCCCATACGTTGTCCCCCATGGCGTTCAAGGTGTTAAACTCCTTAATTATCGGGGCGTTTTCATTAGGTGTTTTCCCCAAATCCCATAAAAGGAGGGAACTACATCTGTCGTGATATTTTGGGGCTTCTTAAACAAAAAGATTGATCATTTAGATATTTTATAGAAGGTAACGTATAACAGCTTAATTTTCATTAATTTTGAGACCAAATTCACCTCATTATGATATGTAAAACAAGCGAGATAATGAAATGCATTCAAGACAGCTGTTAATGTAAAGTGCCAACGAAATGCCAAGCCACCCACAGTCTAATAAGATGTTTAGCAATAACGACGGGTACTGATTAGTCTGATGCAAGCTGAATATCGTATTCTAATGAGAGAACTTCTAGCAGATAACTCTGTGGGTTTATTGGGGTACATTGTTTTAAATATACGGTGGAATGAACATAGTCAAAATTCGTATAATATTATACTGTTGTAATAAGAATAAAATTTTTGAAACCTTCATTACCATCGCATCACACGAACCCAGCAATTAACTTGTCATTTAAATATGAACTTTAAGTCGTTTGTCATATGACATATTTTATAACGTTAATATAAAAAAGCTGTAAGCGTGCCGTCAGCGCGCCGCCCGCGTGCCGGCAACGCGCTCACAACCTTTTGTATTGTTTCCCATGAAAAAAATGCCGTGCAGGAGCTGTTCTTGAGCCGTGCCGTAACCGTGAGTGTTAGGTGTGCAATTACTTTTACCCTATAGTTAAACTTGCTGAAAATTAAGTTTCCGAGAAAAATCATTATAAACCACATATTTAAACTAAACGTTAAGTCGGAAAACATACTTAAGTAGAAAAAATAATTCGAAAAAAAATATGAACATAGTATACAAAAATCTATCAAAAATCAACGGTTTCCTTTAAAATATAGCGGGTGACACCATACACACGACAATTTACGTCTGAAAGAACGAGAATTGTATTGTATGTACATTTTATTTTAGTGCCTTGTATTTTACATTCAAACTGTTGAATGGAAAATACAAGGTAGTAAAATACTTCTAACCTCTTCTAGAACACAGACAACGAAACTAAACGATCAATCATCTTAAGCCGAATCAGGCTAAACATTTGTTAAGTCAACATGAGAAAACCACTTAGTATCACAAAGTATCTCCGACTGCTGACGAGTTTAATCACGCCTACACGATGTGAAAGTTTAGGGGACATTGTACAGCGTTGTACGGAAGGCAAAAATGTTGGTGCTGCAGTAGGCGGTATATCTAGAACGTTCATTCGAACTTTTGAAAAAACCGTCTTCAACCCCAGCTGTTTTGAAGTAAGCTAATTAATATACTAAACCATTCTTTGACTTATTTTGACTGCCTCGTTGGCCGAGTGGTCGCAAGTGCGACTGCCGGGCAAGGCATCTCGGGTTCGGTTCCCGGTTCGGTAGTCATCATCATAAACAGCCTGTGACAGTTCTTTGCTAGACCAGGATCCTCAAAAGCGGTTTGCCATAATCTCCAGGTTCGGTTCAAATTTATCAAGGGATATTTTTGAAAAATACAGTTTTAGGCACCTTAGGCGTCCCTTACAAGAACCACAAGAAGAGTACGAGTCGTACTTTTTTTAAAAGAGTAACGAATTGAGTTTCTTTCTCGTTATTCTCCATTCGAATCTACATTTTGGAATGAGCACCTAGCTTCACCCAGCTTCACTGACGGACTAGGTAACTAACCTACTATTATTTATTTTGTATTTGTTGACGTTTCAAAAGTATCAAATTATGGTTTAATTGAAACAAATGCTTTGACTTCGTGACAAATGCATTCTACTCTAACACTAGAACACAAAGTTGAAAATGGATTAACCAGATTCAGGTAGCTTTATGTTCTACAAAGTATTCACCTTAGTACTACAATAGGCCAATCACGTTACACCACTAACTGGCAAATTCGTATTATGTGGGCTGTGAACAACATTCCTTAGATCCACGCAAATTGTCTCTATTGTTGAATGAGATAGTATGGTACAGTTTGCATAAATCTAGTAAGAAATGAGGGGATCGGTATAAATGTTAATGTGGAACGGTAAATGGGAAGGTGTAGTGATTTACCTTTATATGATATCATAAGTTAATGCCCTTCTTTTAATGTGGGAAAATATCTAATTACTTCTCCCGCCTTAAGTAAGGCGAGAGGGAGTGGTAGACTTTTAGTGGCTAAAAACCACCCCGTTCTACATTTACTTCGAGCTGGAGCCCCGGTAACTCGTTAAATCATCCGCGGCTCCACTTCGGGCATCAGCCCTACAGGGTGTTTTATGCCCAAGTTGGATACGAGATAAGTAAATGTACATTTGTATATTATTGTAAATACAACAGTCATCATCGTCGTTTGATGGACACCTAGCCACCTGCTTGAGATCATCGTGTCACTCGACGTACAGTTCTGGACTACTGGAAACTTTTGAAAAAACCACGTCTTATATATTCAAGTAAATAAAATTGAAATTATAACCTACTACTATAAACAAACGCTATCGAAAACAAATGAAAGTATTCAATGATGTCAGCTATCAAAATTAAAATAATTGCAATGGTTGGAAATATGACTGCTATAAATAATAATATGACAAGCATATAAAACTACTAAAATTAATGAAATTAAATACGGATCAGCAATTGGTATTGTATCACTTTGTACATTATATTATGTTATGGTTCATCGCTATAATATACCAACTGCTACCACTTTCTTGATCGCGTGAGTAACGTAGGTTAAACTGCGTTTTTGATTGCGTCTAAAAAATAAGCTATTTGAAGCGAAATAACAAATGTGAATGGTATCGTAAGAGCTTACTAAACCACTACCTATACAGATAAAATAAATTGCAATGTCTGTTTGTAATATTGAAATTACCGCTTTTTATTACATGCATATAAATATACATACTACCTCATACATACTCATGGTAGTACATATACATATATTATACTCATGGTAGTATATATTATTATATCATATTACTACTACATATTGAGGTATACACATACCAAAATAACACTTTTTACAATTGTCTGTCTATCTGTTTGTATTTCTGGCTATTCTCCGAAATGGCTAGAACGATTTTGACGAGACATATTGGTAGGTAGCTAATGTACTAAGGAGTAACGTAGGCTACTTCTATTTTAGAAAACCGCAGCCGTCTGCGGTTCAGCCGGTTCAGCATCAGCCCTACCGGGCCCGTGCCCAGTTGGGCTGATGCTGACGGGCCAAATGGGCGGGAGAAGTCATTGGATGATATACCCGCCTCAAAAAAAGAAAAGCTAGTGTATGTATAAATGTGACAGCGATCGGGAAGCAGCGCTCTCTGAAAAACCTAAACCTTTTAAACTACTAGTTCCAATCCACCTACCTAGCGTGGAGAATTGTTATGGTAAACGCTCTTCGTAATCCAGTAATGAACTGTCCCGGGCTGTAAATACTGATGATGATGATGTGTGGGAGAGCTATGCTTCGGCACGAATGGGCCTGCTTAACGCGAGTTATCACTCCGACCTCACAGAAAACCGACGTGAAACAACGCTTGCGTTGTGTTTCATCGTGTGAGTGAGGATACCGGAGGCCCAATTACTCCCCCTCCTCAGTCTCCCCATTCCCCAAATCCTCCACAACCCTCAAACTCCTAATTCCCAAAAGGCCGATAACGTACTTGTAACGCCTCCGGTGTCCATAGGCGGTGCCGATTGCTTACATCAGGTGATCCGTCAGCTCGTTTACCGGCTTATCCCATTAAAAAATATATTACCACTGGATTGTAAGCGTATAGTAAATAGAAAACTTTAACTCTTAATTCTGTCACAAAGCAACCTAATTATCCCACAAATCCAATACTCAATAAACAGCCTACTGAACCCAATAAGCCTATAGAAAAAGCTGTAGCGTCAACAAAGTAACTTTAATGAACAAAGCGCGGTCATACGACATTATATTCACATACATAAAGCATTGTTTTTGCGCGCCCCCGTTCTAGAGAACAATGGACCATTCTAGAGTGGGGACACGGGATGCGGCACTCCGGGATCCCGAAGCCGGGACTGAAGAGGTCATGTTAGTGCTTGAACGAAAACTTTTGATAGACTAATTGAAGTCTAGGTTTCATAATTTTATTCATTGGTGCTAAGTTGAAACTAGTTTGAAGATTAAGTGCTAATGTATTTATTTCGTAACTTTGTAGAATGAATGTCTTATAGTTTTCAAATATTAATCGCTTGGTTTGCTTTATATTGCATAATGCGAAAAAGAGTTATATCTTAACAACAGGGACAACTTTGAACTGCTTCTTTATCCACGCAGATATAAGTACTAAATGTACAACAACACAACAATTTAGTTTAAGTCATAGTCATCAAATCTTTTATGTCAGCTGCCAGACATAGGATTCTCCAATAACACGCCATAAAGCTTGATCTTCAGCTCTTCGCGTCCACTGCCAGCGAGGTCAAATCATTTAATGTCAAATTATAAGACACTTAAAATCAATCGTTCTATAATGTATGTATGAGAAAAAAGTTCAATCTGAAGTATCATTATTAATCATCACATTGCAACGAGCAACTAATGATTGTGATTGGTGGATATAAGTAGATACATTTTGTTTGAGTTTGAAATCGTACGCCCACATTTGAATTGAGCTTAAGAATGGTGTTTCGAAACAGTAATTGGCTTGAATTGTAGATATTTCTATCTTTATTTATTTTATTACATTCAAGAAGTAGATAAAATTGAATTGTGTTATAGCATATTTCCATGCCATGCCATGTGATAAACTAAAATTGTCTCAAGCATAGCGCCCGTAAGAAGGCTGCAATTAATTTCTAATGTTCTCCTTTGAAATTTTAATTTATGGCTCTTAAACAACGGCTCTCATTCACAACAACACACACCAACCACAATCCCAAACCCCGTAATAAAAAAGAACAACATACCACAAAAACACAACAAAAATAAGTAACAAGAAAATCCCACCTCATTTTAAAAATCCCGGGACAAATCCCGGTATCGCCCGGCCGTGTCAGCACAACACTATCTTCAATAGGTTCACTATTATAATATTTTCGCGTCCCTTGGGCTGGAGTTGATTGGATGCAGCGGCAGATAAACTCAACTATGTTTATGCTGGTAATGGGTAGCCTGGCTACAAGCACTTAGGGATAACAGGTAGCGAACAGCTATTTTATTAATAAAAAGGCTACACCATGTTTGAACAAAGTGGTTACTTATTAGTATCGGTTTTTAGATTTTCAACGTACACGCTCTTGTCTTATAGTTGCTAATGTTATGTAGAAGAAAGATTTGTTTGTTTGTGAAGAGCTCAAAAATATGAAAGAATTTTAAAATTGCTGTCATTAGATTTTTTTTTTTTTTTTTTTTGTATGAAGAAATCTGTGGTAGATGGTCAACAAATGATAAAGCTCTCATCAGAATCACGTGAAGTATTTAATTTTAACATAACATCACGCCTTTCATCCCCGAAGGTGTAGGCAGAGGTGCACATTACGGCACTTAATGCCACTGTTAAATGTAACACCCACTTTCTACTATTTATGTTATAAGTGCCATGTAATAGGGGGTGAGCCTATTGCCATATACCGGGCACAATTCCAGACACCGTGCTACTACTGAGTATTTTTAAAAACCTAGTAATACTATGCCCGTCCCGGGAATCAAACCCGAGACCCCTTGCCCGGCAGACGCACTAGCGACCACTCGGCCAATGATGCAGGCATTTATTTTTATTAATTTTAAAACGTTTCATTCTTAAAAAGATGGCTTCTCAATTGAAACAAACAAGCTGAGTTATAGATATTCATTACTGCAATACCATTATGGCTTCACTTCTATAGTTATTCTTATTTCAAAATTTAAAATGGTTGGAACATTTATAAAAACAACGTACCTACTTATTTTATACCTGTACTCCTAGCAATTTTAACTTTACATAGATACTAAATAATTACATTTTAAATGTTATAACATAAAACGAGGTCCATAAAGAATAGAACACAGCACAACGTTGTTGATATGCAACCTCTATCGCGAGTACTCTATACTCTATGCGACACACTACATAATACAAACTGCCAGAATAATGGCGTCCATGGTTAAAAGCTTTTGCGGATTATCGCGTTGTTAATTATTAGTAGAACAGTTATTGTGTAATGAAACTCCATTATATTGCGTGCTTGTTACTAAAATATTGGCGGTTTACTCTCTTATGGGAAGTCGACGATGTTTTCATTATGTTTTAGGCAAATAGAACGCTCAAAGTTATGTTACTAATCTGTGGTTATTATGTTTTGGCGGGAATTGGAGCCATATTTAGTTATATTTGGTTGATGTAGAACATCTTATAAATATGTTTAATATTAGATTACATTTTATTGAAATAAAATGTAAGCTGTGATTTCTAGGAAGTGTTTGATATCAAGTAATAATAATTCTAGTAAATAGTAGCTGTTTTTCCAGTAATTAGGTTGACTTTGAGATTTTGAATTAACAACCAAGTCTCTAAAGAAACAACTGAACGATACACAATTTGTCAAATTCGCAAATCGTGTTTTCAAAATCAAATTGACCTTGAATTTGACTTTGACATTGAACTAAAATCGATTGTCATTCTCCAATAGTATTAAATCATACACGAAGACCGTCAATACAATGACGAAGCCCTAAAACAATAACTTCACTACAGCATTAAGTGACGTCATAAACTTGTGACGTAACACGTACACACAGGGTGTAATTAAATTCGTAAATTTAATGGGGTAGACGACTAATTTTTATTTTAATGTCCGTCTGATAGATTATTTAAAAACATTAGACACGTATTTTTTATTTTCTCACAGAAACGAATAGTTTCGAAGATATATTGATTTGAAATGTCGCGTGACGTCACTTCTCAGTACATTTTATACTAAGAAATGACGTTTTAGCCCCCACTCCTAAACTTTGATTCGTTTTATTTAAGTATTGTTTTATTATACGACAAAATAAAAAAATACGTGTCTAATATTTTTTCATTACCTAACTTACGGACTAATTATATTTTTAATTTTCATACCCTGTCATCATCCCCATTATACTAAGACACACTACACAGTGTAATAAGTGTATTAACACGTTGACTGTGCAGCTATGATGAGCGAGGCTATCCCCATAAGTGTAAATTCAAATTGTTGATTGCTGCGTGAGTTATAAAACTGATATTATAATAGCATTGTTTATAATTTTTATATACCCCCTTCGTATAAATAATTAATATTTTTATTTATTGACCCACCCGTGGGTCATACACGTATGATCTCGTAAATGTAAGCCCCATTCGTGTGGCATGCACGTATAATCTCGTAAAGGCCTGCCCCACCGATGGGTCATGCACGTACATAGAGCAACTCGAAATGCCCCACGTAGATTAAAATAAAATTATCGCTTTCTTGCCATAATTACAAACTAAAATATGTAAATACAACTTATAAAAAAAATACAACTAATACACCCCACCTATGAAAAAATAGTTTTAACTTAGTTTACTTAGTTATTCATAATTATCATATCAATTACAAAATGTAGGTACAACTATTAAGTACAAGTCCTGACGACTTGAAAAGCGCACAATGACTTCCAGAATCAACCACCTTTCCTACGTTTAATAGCGCCCTGTATACTGTATATTATACACACAAATACACCTAAAACACTCACAAACACGGTGAACCAGTATACAATTATGTATAAGTTGACAAAGTTGTTCGAAGCTAACTAAACTCAGTAGAACTTAGACTTTGATATATTATGAAGATCGTTGGCCTGTAGACGCTAAGTTTGATACGGAACAACATAGGTTGCTTGATACCACGATTAAACTGATATTATGGTTATATATTGTTGGTTGACTAGTGGTTGACTATCTCGTTAGCCGAGTGTTCACAAGTGCGACTGCCAAGGGGTCTCGGGTTCGATTCCCGAATCGAGCTAAGAATTACTGGGTTTTTTTATTCTCCGTAGTATCACGGAGTCTGAAATTGTGCCCGGTATATGGCAATAGGTTCACCCCCTATTACATGGGACTCATAACATAAATAGTGAAAAATGAGTGTTACATTTTACAGTGACATCAAATGTTGTAATGTGCACCTCTGCCTACCCCTTCGAGGATAAGAGGCGTGATCGTTATACCCAAGTATTTAACACATATGTTTAGATACCTACACACCACATTTAGGTAAACTCAGCTTTACCTCAAGCTATGCAAGACCAGTATAAATCGATCTTCGAATGTGTGAAAATATAATACGAAGCGAGATCTTGACAAACTGGTTGTTTAGCTCGATTTGTAGCCTATACTACTTGTATGCATGTGGGTTTGTGACAGGTTCCATCGCTACAATATAACAATAACCTAATTGTCATAGTTTACACCTACAAACTTCGGATGCGAGGCAGATGCCACTAGATATATTAGGTACCTGTACAAGCCTTTTAGTCAACTTTCAACCCTATTTTCTTGCAATTAGGTTGGAATTTTGTCTGATAGAGAGCTCGATTTGACAATTAGGTCTATGCATCGTCGTTTCTAAGTTATGAGCTGTTTGTCGCTTGATATCATCAGCAGTCCATGATAGTCCAATATTGGAGTAAGTGCCTGCATAGAGGGTTTGCCGTGATCTCCAAACTAGGCAAACAGATTAGTTTATAAACTGCAGTTCAAAAGATTTAAAGTTATTCAGAGAGCGCAGCTACCCAGTCTTATTTTCTCTGGTATTTTTTACCGACTTCAAAAAAAGGAGGAGGTACTATGTTCGGCTGATTGTTTTTTTTTTTTTTGTTTGTGCGCGCAGTACTCCGCCATTAGTAAACCGATTTCAAAAATTCTTGTTTTGTTTGAAAGGGTATACTCCCGAGATGGTCCCATTTCCATGAGGTCAGGACCTGATGATAAGATCCTAGGGAAACCGAGGGGAGCTTTCGAAAATTCTATGGAGGAGTAATGCGTCTATTATGTTTTTCAATTACGATTTTTAAACACTACAATTTTTTATTTTATTTTTAATGGGACAAGCCCGCTATCACAACCTCCCATAAAATAATTAACTTTTTAAAAAAAATAAAACCGACTTCAAATGCGAGAACACAAAAAAAAAACTAAAAATTAAAAAATAATTCCTAATACCTATTACCTAATACTATAATTTTTCTAAACTATATCAAAGTAATTAAAGTTAAACCATCTAAATATCTTAAAATAGTTATACTTATATACCTACCTATTGTTTTTTGGAGTCGGTGCCAGTGCCAGCGTATTAAAGTTTACCCGCGAACTAGAGACGTGCGACGCGGTGGCGGGGGACGCATGGCGCGAGGCGGGGCCGCGCGGTGCGGCGGGGGACGCGGGCGCGTGCGGTCTTGTTTGAGTAAGCGACCCGAAGGCGGGCAGACGCTTGAGGGCAGACTACGTTGACGCTCGTGTCAAAAATACTGAATTTTCGGATGCGCAATATTTCAAATTATTGCTTTCTTTTTTGTTTGTTGTATTCTATTGTAGGGTATTTGTAGGTATTTGTTATTCTTTGTTGGTATAGGTTTAGTTGTACCAGGCTACATACAACTTATTTCTTAATATTTTTGTTTCATTGAGTACTTTTTCTTATTTCATTAGGTTTAATATTCATTTATTACTGGCACCGACTCCAAAAAACAATAGGTAGGTATATAAGTATAACTATTTTAAGATATTTAGATGGTTTAACTTTAATTACTTTGATATAGTTTAGAAAAATTATAGTATTAGGTAATAGGTATTAGGAATTATTTTTTAATTTTTAGTTTTTTTTTTGTGTTCTCGCATTTGAAGTCGGTTTTATTTTTTTTAAAAAGTTAATTATTTTATTTTAAAATTTTTAGTGTTACTTTTTTGTAGATACCCTTAGTGCATTTAATATGGGTAGGCCTACTAAACGCGCAGCCTTAATGAGACAGCGCCGTTTGGAGGAAACAAAAGAAGAAAGGGAAGTGCGTTTAAAAGAAAGTAGAGAAAGAAATGCTAAAAAAAAATAATCGTTCAAATTGGTTCATAATTGGCGGAGATATTGCGTATAAAAAATTTCATCCCCAATTTTCCACCCTTGGGGGTTGAAATATTTTCTTCAAATTCGCATGAAACCATCCTTTTGATAATACCTATTCAACAAAAAAATAATAGTTCAAATTGGTTCATAATCGGCGGAGATATTGCGTATAAAAAAATCATCCCCCAATTTTCCACCCTTGGGGGTGAAATATTTTCTTCAAATTCGCATGAAACCACCCTTTTGATAATACCTATTCAATAAAAAAATAATCGTTCAAATTGGTTTAAAATCGGCGGAGTTATTGCGTATAAATAAATTCATCCCCTATTTTCCACCCTTGGGGGTTGTTATTTTTATTAGTAAATTTAAATGGGACCAACCTTGAGGTATTACCTATACGCCGAAAAAAGAATTTTTCAAATCGGTTCATAATTGGCGGAGTAATCGCGTAACAAATATAGAAAAAAAAAAAAAAAAAAAAACATACGGGTCGAATTGAGAACCTCCTCCTTTTTTTGAAGTCGGTTGAAAACCGCTGCAACTCCTCTAAGCCAGAATCTACAGATACAACCAGGTAAAACATCGGAACACTGAAGTCTGGCGCGTCCCAGGGACATGAGTAACTGTCTTGGTTCCCGCAACGAAGTGAATCAGAAGATATTATAAGTGGAAAAGAAAAAATACGATAAATTTCACGGGTTAATGAATAACTGTTAATCTAAAAAAGACCTTAAGTCAATTAACATCAAGGATCAAAATAATTGAATGCCCAATGAGTCTCGGTCACACGTCTCATATTGTCATAGCAACCGCACCTAGCGATCTCATGAATGAGAGGTTAGACAAATACTCATACAAATGTCATACACCCACAGATTTCCATATGACACCGCGTTTTGCATGAGACATACATAATTGTATGAGATTTTAGCGCATCTACAAAATGTTATGTTTTATCGATATTGCGTTGAACCTCCTTAGGTATCGATATATGGCACGGTATTGTAATAGTGAATTGTGGATTACTGATATCGATTATCAAATTGTGTAAAGTGTTATAAATCGATTTGTTTTATTTTTCTTCAATGCAATTGTTTAGATAGGTAAGTATACTGTACTACGACTTCACCTAACTAATAATAAAATTTATATCGACTATAATTCCTTTGCCGCCTTTATACGCAAAGTAAACCCCATAAAAGCGCCTACAAATTACCATAACCGCAATATTGTTTTATTAAGTTACTATTGTATCGGTATAACTGAGGCTGGCCACACCATTTCGAAATGTCAAGCCGTACTCCCATTATCTTCACCCACGCGACGTATACCAACTAAGTTTCGATAGCATATGTGAGTAAACCAGTTTCTTGCCGGCATTTTTACATAAAACATCGTATTTTTCCTTATAATCGCACGATTTAGTTAAGTAGGTATCGATATCGGGGAAACTGTATCGATTTGGAAATCGTATTGGACGGTTATCGATTAATTTCGATTAATGTGACGAGTCAGGTTTTCGGCCGTGGCTTATCTTTGTGAATGGAATCGTAAATTTCTTTATGAACGGAATATGGACTTATTTCGTCATTACAGAGCGAAAAGGGGCCGTCGGCAGAGCGCGTTTTAGACGGACATATATCGATCACATTGGCGATTTACATTAAAGAAGGCCAAATTATAAGTACCATTAACACATTGGATGCTGTGTCGGACAATGATAATCGACGCTAGCAGAGGATTAGCCCTTTAACTGTTTTTGTTGGCAGTTAACGGCTAACCGACGAGCATGCATGATAAGACAGATGACTGATGTTTAGCGTATGTTACCGTTCGTGACGACACACTGCGCTTTGAGTAGTCTAAATAGAGCTCGGAGCCTACAGAAGATGAGATCTAAAAAAGCAAAAGAGGTATGTAAAAATTATATAGGTTTGTATTCATCGCTCTATCATAGATAATGGGAATAAATCGTTATTGGCAGTTATTCATTGTAGGTGTACGGACTTTTTTTATCCAATACACGTTTCACCGTCCACAACCCGTGACACTCCTCCCCTATTGGAAAAAGTCCATACGTTCTCTACACGTATTATATTACGAATGTTTACCGTATTTTCCAGGGTTTATCAGAGTGCTCTGTCAAATTACGCTTTGCATTCCAAATGCTCAATATTGAATCACAGAAGGACTTTTGTCGTTCACTGTACAAGCTAAACGATTCATTATATCGGTATGCGATTTGGATCATCGATTCCATTTGAAGGTACAAATTGTTTGAGACAACAATGTATGGTAAATTCATCTCCAAAACACGAACTCAGTGTTCTAAAAACTTCAATTTGCTTGCATTTTAGACAGCATAAACCCAGAATGCATATCAAGTTGTCCGAATTGGTTAAACTTCTTTGATTCATTTTCGACCATAACATTTTTAAATAAAGTTGAAAATCATTTATAGCTTCAGGTAGTTTCACGTACTGCCGTCTACTGCTAAACATATAAGTAAATCTATTTTAATTGAATTAGCACATTTCTCGATTTCGTTTCGAAATTAACTAGTGCAAGTTCAATGAAATTTGCGTTTCTGCGTCATGTATGTAAAATGGACTCGCCAATGTTTCCTCTACGGTCTTTTATATTTTATATTTTTGGGGGAAATCTTGGTATGAATATTTTATGATCAAAAACTCTTACATTCCCTATCACTTTTTTAAGGGGGAAAATCATCCAATGACTTCTCGCTGAGAGGGAGTGTCAGACTCTTACTGACTAAAAACCACTCCGTTCCTACTCCTGCACTTTGAGCCGGAGCCCCGGTAACTCATTTCTCCCCGGTTCTCCGCGACTCCGAATCGGCATCAGCCCTATTGGGCCCCATCTGTGGTGGTCTGATGGCTCTTTGAGAAGCGCGCGGAACGCGGCGCGCTGTACGCTCGGGTACATTCCCTATCACTTAGTATTCTAATAGTGGCTCATGTAACCTCCAACTAGGTGTAGATTCAGTAAGAATATCCTACGTGAGTGGTTGGCAATGGTTGGACCTGAACAGCTGAAGATCCAACAGCTGTGGGAGAACCTTTTGTAAGCATAGGCTGCAAGAGCAAAGGATGGAAGCATGCTCATCATGTTGTTGCAAAATAGACCATATTAACACAATAACATAGTATACATTTTACTTTAATTTCAATTTGATTAGAACAAAATACAATACTGCGTTTACATTAATAGTAAACTAATACCATATTCAAAATTATCGTAGGTTTTCGGTGACCAAAATATTGAATTAAATGCTGTTATTAATTATGGTAACGCCATATTGGAATTAATACAAAATGAACAAATGTTTTGTAAAATATTTCATTTACAGTAACGCGAAGCTAGTATTGGAATTGGCTAATTTCCTAGGTTTAAAATAAATTGTTTCAACTTTTCAATGCAATAAATAATTAAAAAATAATCGTACTCTCATCCATTGATTTGTTTTGGATTTTTTTCTAGCTAATTTTAAGAAAATAAATATGCAATTTGACGCAGAAATATGATGACGTCATAAATTTTTGACATTAATGTCAGACAATGATACTTTTCTATAAATTTTGTATTGGATTGCTACTTATGACGTCAAAATCCAATGATTTCTCCAGCCTTGGGTTAGGCTAGACCCCTCTTATGTCTTCCCCTTCACCTCTCCCCTCTTATGTGGAAGAGGCTCATAATCCTGCAGTAGACTGTCACTGTCATAGGCTGTTCATAATGTAAATGAAAACTATGTTGTTGGTCTCCATATCCGTACTCTATGCAAGGACCATAATGGTACATTTCTGCCTACAATGTTTTTATCGAATGACTTCTCCCGCCTGGGTGAGGCGAGAGGGACAGTTCTGCCTACAGTGTAGACTCTAATCTACACCATTGATAACAGTAACCACAATATTATTATAGCCTCTTTTCGCAAATATACCAAGTCACCCATAAAACCCACACAAGACAGTAGCCAGTCCCCACTCACATTCATAAACTCCATCCACGATCATATCAATCGACCACTCCGCCACTATCAACATCCATTGCCGCTCTCGAATGCAAATCTCCATTGAAAACCATAAATGGAGCATCAATGGACACTAAACTTTGGTTAAAGTCAAAAGGAAACAAGAATGGTATTAGATGTGATTATTTAAATGATAAATAAACAATCTTATGTACACACGGCCACACATCAATCTATACAAAACCAGTTTATCCTGGTGCCGCGTCGCATCATCTTTCCGTACATTTAACGTTCAGTTTATACTGGTTATGTACAGCTCGATGTGTAGCCCTGTGTACTAAGTCGAGATATTGAATTTTGTTTGCGAATTCTATTGCGTAGGTTGAAAGAATGTTGATGCTTGATATGTGTCTGAGTAATTCTTATAATTGTCTTGATACTTGGAACTTTGGTTTATTACACACAACACTAGTGACCCGCCCCGGCGTCCTACGGGTACAATGCTTATGTAATTTACGACATCACATTAGAGAATTCTTTTATCAGTATTTCTCAACTATAGTATGCATGTATTACACATATAAACAATCCTCAATTTTACAAATAAAGTAATTTGAATTAAGAATCATTCTATCAATTAAAAAAACCGCATCAAAATCCGTTGCGTAGTTTTAACTCGTCGAGTACCGGTTTTATAATAGGTCGCGGTCACCGGTGACCGCTCGGTGTTTGACAGATTAAACACCGAAGCATACATAGGGACAGATAGACTGCGGATAGCGACTTTGTTTTAGACTATGTAGTGAAACATAAGCAATAAGCATATGCACCTAATATGTTTATTAAGCATATAATGTGCAACATCGTTTTCAAGATGGGTAGAAGATATTTTTTTCCTTTTTAGGAACCTTTGAACATAGTTTGCGCCAGTTACATCATACCTTAAACCTATTTAACAAATGCTAATAAAAAAACGAGATAAATTAACGAAGAACATATAAACTGTCTTCTTTAAGTTTAAAGATCTAATAAGAGATTACCAACAATCACATACTTAGTTGTTGCCCGTGACGTCGTCCGCGTAGTATATGGATTTTAGAACATAACTTTTTTTGTTTCATTATTCCAAATTATAAATAAAATAGCCTATGTTACTTATTAATAATTTATTATTAATTTATATGAAATAAAACAACGTGCTTTCTTCTCAACAAGACAGAAGGAATGGAATGAATTTTATTATAAGGTCACTGATGTACATTGCTGTTAACAGGTGGCGCTGATAGTTGTTTTGAGGAAATTATAACACCCCCACTCTCAAAATACTATATTATTCTAATACATTTACAATGCCTAACATATTTATAAATTTATAATGTTTAGTTGAACACAAACTTTTAGTCAACATATCAGCTGGCATATTGCTGGTGGGTAAATAATTAACTTTAACAAACTTTTTAGAAATTACTTCTCTACAATAGTGATACTGAACATCTATATGTTTAGTTCTGTTATGAAACATAGGATTCTCAGACAATTTTTGTGAGCTTTGATTATCATTATATAAATTAATTGTATACATTTGTTCAGTAATCTCACATTGCAAATTTAAGAGAAACACAGCTTCTCTACAACCTTCGGTAATAGCCATGTACTCGGCTTCTGTGCTCGAAAGCGCTACAGTTCTTTGTTTTTTACAGCTCCATGAAATGACTGAACCTGACAACATAAAACAGAAACCAGTATATGATCTTCTGTCTGTAGGATCATTTGCCCAATCGGCATCAACATAACCTTGAATATTAACATTACCTATTTTACTAGTTTTCTTTAAATATCTTAATATTCGTTTTGCATACGTCCAATGTTTATCACTATGACATTTATTAAATTGACTTAAGTATCCTACTGCATAGGCAATATCTGGCCTTGTAAGTACTGCTAAGTACATCAGGCTCCCTATGAGCTGCTGGTAAGGATTATCACTATTTGTACCTTCATATTTCTCAATATTTAACTTAACTTCCAGTGGAGTATCTACAGCTTTACTCTCACACATATTAAATTTAAATAATAACTGATCAATATAGTTTTCTTGGCTCAAAGTAATAAAATTATTCTCTTTATCAATATTAACATTTATACCAAGACATTGTTTTATCTGGCCTAAATCTTTAATTTTAAATTGGCTACTCAAAGTCTCTTTTAACAACTTAGTTTCTTCACTATCATTAGAAAATATGAAAAAATCATCAACATATAAAGTAACTATTGTCCTGAGACCATTTACAATTTTTGTATACAAACATGGTTCTAATTTGGAATTTTTATAACCACTAGTTAACATAACATTATCAACCTTTTTATGCCATGCTCTGGAGGATTGTTTTAAACCATATATAGCCCTGTTTAACTTTAGAACTTTACATTTGTCATCATTAGAACATTCTAAACAGTCTGGCCTTTGCATATATATGACTTCTTCCAATTCTCCGTTAAGAAACGCAGTCTTAACATCCAGATGGCTAGTATTTAAATCTAATTGTACAGCTAAAGCAAACAACAATCGCAAACTAGTATGCCTAACTACAGGGGAAAATGTCTCTTTGTAATCAATACCACTTTTCTGACTGCACCCTTTAGCAACTAGTCTAGCACGATAACAAATGTTATTTTTACTGTCACACTTTTTTTTTAAAACCCACTTACACTTCACAATTGTCTTATCTAATGGAGCATCCGCAAGCTCCCATGCATTATTATCTTCGAAGCACTGTAGTTCTTCCTGAACAGCACGCAACCAATGTTCCTTCTCTGGACCATTTAGAGCTTCCTCCAAAGATAACTCACTGTCATTAACAGTGGTACTCGTTGTACTCATACATGTATAACCATACCTCTTTGGTGGCTTTCGTTCTCTAGCAGGTAATCTCTTTACCATACTGCTAGTACTTGCAGTAGAACTGTCTGAGTTTACACTTTCATCTAGCACAAATGTAGAATCATCAGCATTATCTGCAGAGATGAATGACTCATCTGACTGACTATTGTCCCCCACTGAATCTGAACTCTTCTGCTCTTCTAAATTAGTTTCCAAATTCTTCTCATTTACTATTACATTGCTGCTCTTGTCCTTCTCGATAACAATCACATCTCGGCTTGTAGTAATTACCTTGGTTTGAGGATTATATTCTATATCCTTTTGTATCTTCAGCATAACCCACCAGGATACACTCTTCAGATTTCTCATCCCATTTTAGCCTCTTTTCTTTAGGCACATGCTTCATTATGGTACTACCAAACACTCGGATGTGACTAATATCAGGTTTATTATTAGTCCACAATTCATAAGGAGTTTTATTATTTAAAGTGGCTGATACTGTCCGGTTCTGTAAGTAAACAGCAGTATTAGTTGCCTCAGCCCAGAACTCTTTATTCATGTTAGCATCAAACAATAAACATCTAGCCTTTTCTACAATAGTGCGGTTCATTCTTTCACTTAATCCGTTTTGCTGTGGTGTATAGGGATTGGACTTTTGATGAACTAGCCTTTTTGCTTTAAAAAGTTTTTAAATTCATTGCTGCAAAACTCAAGGCCATTGTCACTTCGTAACACCTTAATTTTACGATCAAGTAAATTCTCTACCTTAGCTGAATAGTCTTTAAAACATTGAAAAGCTTCATGTTTATTCTTCATAAAATAAATGTAAGTCATTCGACTATAATCATCAATAAATATTATAAAGTACCTTGATCCTCCTATGGAGACATTCTCCATTGGTCCGCACACGTCGGTATGCACCACATTAAGTAACTGAGTGCTTCTGTTGCCATTGCTGGGGAACGGCAAACGGCTCTGCTTCCCCTTACAACAAGTTATACAGGAATTTTTGCTTATATCTGCCTTCTCTTCAATGGATAAGCCTTCAACAGCTTTCTGCATTTTATTCAGGTAAGTACTATTGACATGACCAAGTCTTCGATGCCACATCTCATTAGATACCACCGCTGCTGCTGACAGGTGCACTGGTGTATTCAGTTTGTACACCCCATTGACTAAGGTGCCTGTGGCCACCAAATTTCCCATTCTGTTGTAGATATCACAACCACTCTCTCTGAAGGATACTTTATTGCCTTTGTTTATTAATTGACTCACGGAAAGTAGATTTGTTGTCAGACTTGGAACGCACATAACCTCTTCAACTGTAACATCATAATTACAATTATTTGCACATGTAGTAATTTTTACGTCACCAAAACATGTAACTTGCACTTTGCTGTCGTTCGCCACTACGATTTCTTTCATGCTGTGATCATAACGTGCATTCTGAATCCAATGTTCATTTGTTGTTAAATGCACGCTCGCTCCCGAGTCAATATACCAGTCAGTCTTACTATAAAAACCATTAACTCGTCGAGTACCGGTTTTATAGACACAATTAAAGAACAATAGGTCGCGGTCACCGGTGACCGCTTGGTGTTTGACAGATTAAGGAAGACTGCACTAAATGCGTTTGTTTGTTTATTTTCCATTTCTTTCACAGTACTTGTGCACTGATTCCGATAGTGTCCCAACTTTTTGCACTTAAAACATTTAATAACTTTGGTTTCGACATGTGCATCTGCCCGCCATCTTTATCTTTGCTTAGAAACAGACTTTTAGTTTTTTCTATCGGTTTCTTATGTTGGTACGGCCCTTTAAAACTTCCAAAGGCAGCACTATCGCTTTCATTCACTTCTGTTTCCATTTCCATGTCAAGTAACTTTGATTTAATGGCGTCCGTTGTAATATGCATCCCGAATGTTCGATTGCCATTATCATTGGGGAGAATTTTTCAGTTAATCCAGCCAATAATAATGAACCTATCCATTCGTCACTGATGTTAAATCCTGTTCCCGCTAATTTTTGTCCCGTTTCCACTAACTGAGTAACATAGGAATTCATTGAAGGAGAATTTTCCAGACGAATTGATATGAGACTTCTCAATAGGCTTATTCTTCTAGTAAATCCCGAATCGTCATATAAAGATTTAAGTTTATCCCATAATTCCTTTGTAGATGTAACTGCTTTGATGTGCACATAAATAGAAGGATCTATTGTTAAAATCAATTTAGCACGGGTTTTAGCATCTTCGGCTGCAGAAATTGCTGGTTGACCTGCTTCTGGTTTGATAATTCCAAGCGTGCCTTCCAACACAAGAATTTTCTGCCGCGAAACACCATTCCAAGTAATTTTCGTCCTTTGAGCTTGGAACGTTTATTAAAAATATTTGAATGCGACGCCATTTTTCACTGAACTACACAAGCACTTATTTCACAACTATACTGTTCCTTTACTGCAACTATTGTAAAAAAAATAATACACTGTCGCGAGAAACTAATCAGATTATGCCAGATCTATACGTTCTGGGCCCATAACCTATTAATAATTTATTATTAATTTATATGAAATAAAACAACGTGCTTTCTTCTCAACAAGACAGAAGGAATGGAATGAATTTTATTATAAGGTCACTGATGTACATTGCTGTTAACAGGTGGCGCTGATAGTTGTTTTGAGGAAATTATAACATTACTCCTTAATACATCAGCTACCTGCCAATAAAATTCTTGCAAAATCGGTCCAGCCATTCCAGAGATTAGCCAGTACAAACAGACAGACAGACAAAAATTGTAAAAAAGTGTTATTTTGGTATATTTATCGTATGTAGGTATATTAATATGCATGGAGAACAAAGCGGTTATTTTAATATTACTAACAAGAAATTGCAATTTTATATATTTGTATAGATTATTACCGACTACCTCCTCATATTATTACGATTATCTCATGCGAATACTGAAGAAACCATACTGTCAAACACCAAGCGGTCACCGGTGACCGCAACCTATTGTTCTTTAATTGTGTCTATAAATACGGTGCTCGACGAGTTAATACTTGCATCTGAATAAATATAACTTGATTTCTATACTCTGATGTATGCATAACTAGTGACTTTGTGGACATTAAACATACACCTCTGCTTACCCTTTTACGGGATAAAAGATGACTGTAATATTACGTAATCTGAATTTGATTTCATTCATTGAAACTATAGAAAAGTAATGACTCAAAATGCTTTCTTCTTTTGTTTGAACTGTTTATTGCTATACTTGTACTTTCATCAGATCTAGATAATCACTAAGGTACCTATAATTTCTATACAGATAAATAATGTTAGAGTGTATGTTTGTAATATTTAAATAACCGCTTTTTACTAGCTACATGCGTATGAATAGCTTTATAATATTAAGTTGAATGCTGGTAATTAAAAGAAAACGTTATTTGTGATATTTGGGTCATC
Organism: Spodoptera littoralis; assembly: GCA_902850265.1. Taxonomy (NCBI): domain Eukaryota; kingdom Metazoa; phylum Arthropoda; class Insecta; order Lepidoptera; family Noctuidae; genus Spodoptera; species Spodoptera littoralis. The sequence goes on along the minus strand of LR824555.2, from coordinate 6,493,317 downwards.
CCAAAGGTCATCAAAATGATGACATAATTAGTCCGTAAGTTAGGTAATGAAAAAAATATTAGACACGTATTTTTTTATTTTGTCGTATAATAAAACAATACTTAGATAAAACGAATCAAAGTTCAGAAGTGGGGGCTAAAACGTAATTTCTACGTATAAAATGTACATAGAAGTGACGTCACGCGACATTTCAAATCAATATATCGTTGAAAGTATTCGTTTCTGTAAGAAAATAAAAAATACGTGTCTAATGATTTAAAATAATCTACCAGACGGGCATTAAAATAAAAATTAGGCATCTACCCTATTATATTATTTAGACTTTTGCTGTCTACCAACATCAAAAGTAACATTATAATGCATTTCTAATGGAGTAAGGCACTTTGCACTCAAGTAAAATTGCATTGATCCTTCAGAATAAACATACGATACACATACCAGAGTAACATTTTATACAATTTTTTTCTGTCTCTCTGTGTGTCTGTTTGTGTTACTGGCTTATCTCTGGAATGGCTGGGTTGATTTTGCAAAACTTTTATTGACAGATAGCTAATGCACTAAGGAGTAACATATAGGGTACTATTTTTGAAAAATTTAACAAAAATGCAGTTATGTTCTGACGTTCATATTCTTCGCTTACAAAGTCGCGGGCAACAGTTAGTTCATTCTTATGAATGATAACTTACATTTTTCGCTTATTACAAAAACACATATTAGAATTATGTATTTTTGTGATAAAGCGAATGATAAACGTTTATTATAATATCATATTAGTACACAGTACCTACTTCGTTCTTGAATGTTGATAATATTTATGTTGCAAACTACAATAAATGTGAGAACATCTCGACTTATCTAAACACATATTAGTTTAACAAAAACATCAGTAGTAGCTACATAGCAGTCAAATAGTAGAATGTATACAAATATTTTGTTAACAGTAATGAGTTAGACATTAGTTCATTACACTCACCTTTACCCTCTAATGAGCACTCATTGTTAACAAATCGCCCACCGGTCGGAGCGCAGGAACAAGCACAACACTACGCATGACGTAACTTCCTAGTACACTTCATTCATTAAACTGTCGACTTAACCAAACGATGAACAACACTATCCAATATTAAAAAAGAAATCAATATTCCACTATCACTGTCTTCGAAATTCGTATGTAGTTCGACGTATTTTTTATTCGTTACTTTTTTGTTTTTTTTTTTTTAGTAAGCGCGTGTGTGTCAGTCGGAGCGCGCGCGCATTTGAGCACGCGCCGAAGCCTCCGAGAGTCGCCCCCGCGATTTTTGACGCGTGGGCGCAACCAGCCGGCCCCGAATTTGCGTAATATATTAAAGCAATAAAACAACTCAAATATTACTATATGCTCCTCACTGGCTTATCTTATAATGTCAGTTCAAATCGGAACGACCGTCGACAGCAGGGGACCACATGAAAATGGCAAGCTTTCTTTATAAGCGTATGTTAGAATTTTAAATGAGTATCGAATAATGCATTCGACATAAAAAGCTATCGGCGTCTGCTAACAATATTATGTGAGCCGGTGCGTTGGGAAGCGACTTGTCGAGGAGTACCTTGTATGGAGAAACGGGTTCGTCTGCAGTCCCACACGTTCGACTTTTTGCCGTTCAGTGCAGGAAAGAGGTAGGGACTCCGAACCAGTGTAAGTCGACCCACCTCGTCCCCTAACCAAATAAGCAAAGTTCGGGGTTTCGCAGTAACAAAAGGAGTAGCAGAGATCTTCATTGATTGGACGGTTTCTGCTAAGGAAGGAGCATTGTACAGATCGTGTGCTTGCAAGCCACGTCCTGCCTTCAGCTTCATACATTTGTAATGAAATCGTCGACTCGCTTCTGAGTCCTAATTAGACGTCTCCTATGGTGCCGCGAGAACGCTCAAGTAATGTTTTGGCATCCTAAATAGCTGGAATTTTCGCTAAATGAAACGTTTTTGAGCTCAACCTTTGGTGCAGCAATTAAATGAAGAAATGCTTTATGCATTGGTTTCTTACTACTTTGAATTTAATTGATTTTGAAGGACGAAATGTTCCTTTCGCTACAGGTCTGAAGTGAAATACAATGTTTTTGGTACTTACGTATTCTACAACTTTTATACCCATTACGGAAACAGACTATTTACTCAATTCGCATAGTATCTTTACTGATGTTGCCAATATGAATTGGCTCTTTATTATATTTTCAGGCTTGAGCCAATGAACATCAACTTTAAACAATTTATGTTAGGCACAAACCCCCACAATAGGACCATAATAATTTACGAATTTACTATTAACACCTATATATTACCTACACTGTGCCAAATTTCATAGCAATATGTTACCACACAACATTCTGCCGTCAACATAACTTAAAATATGTACAAACAAACAATACCTTTATAATGTATTATTTAAATATTGACTTCTATAGAAAGCTTCAACTATTTAGCACCTTAGATATTATTAAATAAAAAATATAAAGTCAAAACCATTATATATTTGTGAATGAATGAAAGCAACCGGTCTAACTTGCTAGTGTAATGGTCGTGAGACACGCTATGTCTATAGTTCGGTTACCAGGGGGCTTACTCTTGAATACAATTCCGATCGATCGACATTGATATTGTAAAATTTCGTACTCTCGAGTTTGCACACTAGCGCCCATTGCATCCGTATTGCGTGGAGTGGATATTTAATGAACTAAATGTTATTAAGTTACGTTAGATTTATACTCCGTACTCTGAATGTTATTTTAACAGTTACGATATATTTTTTTTAAGGGGGGAAATTCATCGAATGGCTGCTCTCGCCTAGTAGAGGCGGGAGGGAGTGTCAGACTTTTACTGACTAAAAACTACCCCGTTCCTTCTCTTGCACGTCGAGCCGGAGCCCCGGTAACCCCTTAGGTTCTCCGCGACTCCGAATCGACATCGGCCCTGTTGGGCCCCATCTGTGGTGGTCTGATGGCTCTTTGAGGCGCGCGAGGAACGCGACGCGCCATACGCTCGGGTACGGTTGACGGGTCTGGTTGACATTGAATACTTATTAAGATTTTATTGGATTGAAATTGCATTAAAATGAGATTGGTTTCAAGAATAAGCACCCAGTTCGAACAAAGTTTTTAGTGGAACTTTGACTGTTTGACAAACAATATCAGATAAGATTCTCTCGTAGTGCTTATTACTACATGGGAATAGACTTCTTTTAGTCCAGTTGAGTGATCGAAAGTGCAGAGATTATTAGTTTAATCCCAACAATGTTAACATCAAAAACCATAATACCTTGACGTAAGTGACGTGATGATATGACGAATGTTTGGGTTGAAAAATTCCAAAATTAGATGGGTCCTATGACAAAGGTATCATCCGAATATCTAACTCACACCATGATTGACATTTTCGGCTTACATCCCGAGCTATGCCATTTTTGTTTCAAAAATCTAGGTCGATATCAATCAAAGTACTAATTAACCTCAATTTTTTTACTGCCTCGTAGGCCGAGTGATCGCAAGTGCGACTGCCGAACAAGGGGTCTTGGGTTCGATTCCCTTGTCGGGCAAAATGCTGCTCATGAATATGAGCCTCTAGTAAGGCTTGAAACTAGTCGAGTTCCTCGTGAAATAATTACGTGAGTAAGCCGAAAACATAATAATTTATTTAGTATGTCTCACGAAAGTTATAATACAAATATGGTTGTTATTTTTAACATTTTAGTTTTTTGTGTTTTGCGACAAAGATAATAAACTAATGCCGGAATACTGAAACGTTACTCAATTTTAAGTCGTGCTCAAATATCGTGCCATCTCTGTCATTTTACAAAGAATTTGTAGAGATAGAACTACACTTAAGCACGACTTAAAATTGTACACGCATTAAGCACAAATAATCATGATACCAACTAAGATTATAAAGTAAACCTTATGTTAATCCCATAACGTACAGTTTGACGAAATTAAAACATTTATGCGGTGCCGGATATAACTTTCTATGTAAACAAAACTTGTCATTTTTCACGGCTCTTCTCCAATGAGAAAAGTATAACTTGGAACTAATGTGGAAACTGGATTACACAAATATTCCGTTATGACAATAGTTATGTAGATATTCTTTATTCTACTATTTCTACTAGGTATTATGTGCTTTAGTATTTATAATACCTATCGAATAAGTCACTTATAAGCATAAACTTAAGGGTAAAGGCAAAAAGAATTTGATGTTTTCGTTTCATTATTATGTACTCTAACTTATCTATGCTTAATTTTGCTTTTAATTAAGCTTTTCTCATTGAATCGGCACCCTTATAAAAACTATGTTCTCAACATACTCCAAAACGACTGTAACAATTTTGATAAAAATCAACTTTAGAAAAATCCATATAGTGATTTCCTAGCTAAATAATTCACTAAAACCTTCTAACTACTTATCTATCATATACAAATTGAAAAAGCAACTGAAATTCGTCTTCAAACAATTTAATTTGTAGGCATACCAAACTATAAGTACTAGGCGTACATACCTATACAGAAGGTGCTGATACCTCACAATCGCATTTATTGACAAAGCCCCGACATCTGGCCGCCGTCAGATCACTCCAATTAAGAATCTGCATACCAATTTAACTCTACACTATCACAAGCAAAATTCAACCTTAGTCTTCAATAGTTAAGGTAGATTGAGACTGCATGTAGTATGGTTTGCTGGTCCCTTCCCTCATTTTGGTGGCAATTTGCAATATGAAAATGTTACTGGAATGACTTGTGTAGTAGTTTACATAGTTTTGTAGAAGGCGGTTTCAATTTGATGTCTGGCATGACAAACTGGCTGAGCAGATGAGCAAAGAAAAATATCCGAAGTCTTTATCTGTTAAAATTTAGAATTTGCAAAATTGTAGATATGTATTGTGTAATGTATTCGTTTATTCAGTTACCTTGCTCCGTCGACATCTTACTCTAAGACCCTTACCTTACTTTGTTCCCATGAAACTCATGACTTATGACACTGGTTTAAAGGGAACATTTAATTTAAAAGTAACAATAGGGTTTCTTGCTCGTTCGTCCATGCTCCAGCACCAATCTTATACTTATTAAATAAAGCGGAAGAGTTTGTTTTTTGTTTGTTTGTTTGAACGCGCTAATCTCCGTAACTACATGTCTGATTTGAATAATTATTTTTGTGTTGGATAGCGCATTTATCTAGGATGGCTATAGGCTATAAAACATCACGCTACGACCAATAGGAGCTGAGCAGAGCATGTGAAACCGCGCGGAAGTAGCTAGTCTTCACATAAGAACGTTAATGACGAACAATTCTTTTGACTAAGGGCCGGTTTTTCCAACTCCAGATATATAACTGAGAAATAACTTTGAATATTTGACAATCGAAGTCGCCCATGGACACCTGGAACACCAGAGGCGTTACAGGAGCGTTATCGGTCTTTTAGGGATTAGGAATTTGAGGATTGTTGGGGATTTGGGAGAGATTAGGGAAGGGGGGCGGATAATTGGGCCTCCGGTAACCTCACTCACACGACGAAACACAACGCAAACGTTGTTTCAAGACAGTTTTGTGTGAGACGGTAGTATCACTCCGGCCGAGCCGGCCCATTCGTGCCGAAGCATGGCTCTCCCACACTTAAACTGCTTGCCTACCTCTTCGTGGAATAAACATTGTCATCTTGCTAATAAGTTGTCACAAATGGGTGTTATATTTTAATACATATTCTGTCTACCTCTTCTTGGAATTACGAAAGCAAACAGATGTTATGTAAGGTTTCAATGGTACCTAGATCTAGATAGATACGATTTCTAGGAAAGTGACAATGCAGAAATGTGATACAAATATGTATAATGTAAATTATGTAGTAGGTACTATAATTACTTTGTATACGTGGCTGCGTTCAAATGTTCCTTATACCCTTTACTCAGGAATTACACTCATTCTGTGAATATTGTACAAAACCTTTAGATGATATGCAGGAACAACAACTGCTTAAAGTGCTTTAGTAACTGGCAGTGGTTTGCTGCGAAGAACTGAAGATCCAGCTCTGAAGAGAGCCCTCTAGTCAGCAGTTGATAGAAACGGGTAGGTCATGGATGATGAATGAACAACATCAACAGTCTGTTATGCCTATAAATCACTGCCAGGGATAAGTAAGCCCTAGCCATTCAACTATAGAAGTCAAATTACTTTACATAAGAACCATAATAGGTACTCCGAATCTACAAGTCCTAATAACCAACACCAAAACAAAGAACATACACCTAATAACCTAGGCTACCTACAATAAAAAATCAACTCTATTTTTTTGTCCGTACACTTCAAATTCCTTTAACATTAAGATAGTATCCCGAATGTACATTTCGTAGCTTAAGGCTTAACAGGGTCCTCATTATCCATTAATTAGCTTAATGACAATAATTCCGGGAACATCATTGTTTCGTTGGCAATTATGACAATATTTTGCTTGACAGAAAATACTATAATTGAGCCTTTAATTATTAAGTAAGCATGTGTTAATTAGGTTGAAACTCGCGTGGTTATATGAGACACTGTTATTTTGTAGTGTCTTGTATTCGGATTATTTTTGGGGACTATTCTGCATTATAGTATTTGATAACTAGTTAAATTCAATACTTTTTTCCGAACTGTCAAAACCGATAGTTTTCTAACTATGAATTTTGTCCGAGATTGTGTAAGTATTGTGTTGTCACGTTTTTAAGCATCAAACAGCGTACTTATTACTTAAAAAAATTAAGCAAAATCGCGGGTTACTCACGTGAATATACCGAGAAAAGCTCTACTAGTTTCCAACCACAGAGGGGTTCTTGCTCATGAAACTAGTAGACTCGCGAAGCTCACTGAAACTAGTAGAGCTTTTCTCAGTATATTCACGTGAGTAACCCGCGATTTTGCTTAATTTAGTATGTCTCACGATAGTTATTAAAAAAACTTAAAAAATTGCTGGAAAAATACTAAAATAAACTTGGTCATAAAATCAATTAATGAAAGTGTGATTATTTTTAATAATTTATTGTATTGAACAGTCGTAATAAATTAATTTTGGTTAAGGAAAGTACCCAATTTATACATCATGTAATAATCTCACTCAAAAAGATGAACAGAGAAGCGCCTATAGAATGTACAACACACTTCTTAGACTCACAAATTGTTACTCTCATGTAGTAGGAGGTGATCCCAGTGGCCCTTGGCACAATGTCAGATGCCTTGCTACTCATGACTCTTACAAGCTGACGGATACCGCCCATGGACAGTAAACACCAGAGGAGAAGAAGAAGAGCATTTGCCAGCCTTTTGAAGGATTAAGAATTTGAAGATTGTTAAGGATTCAGAGATTGGAGAGATTGGGTATAGGGTAATCTCACTCACGCGACGAAAAATAACGTAAGCGATGTTTCAAGTCGGTTTTCTGTGAAGCCGTGGTCGAGCCGGCCCATTTTTACCGAAACATGGGTCTCCCTTCCACGCCTAAAAATGTTGGTCTGTCTGTCTGTCTTAATTGCACTATTGCCATTGTGACCACTCAACCAAAACGAGGTAGTCAGATTGTTTTTATCTTCTGAAAAATTCCAATAATACCTTGCCCAATTTAAAAACTAAGTAACTCATTCTTCTATACTTAATCAAATGTCGCGGAGAACCTAATGGGTTACCAGAGCTCTGGCTCGACGTGCAGGAGAAGGAACGGGGTGGTTTTTAGTCAGTAAGAGTCCGACACTCCCTCCCACCTCACCCAGGCGGGAGCAGCCATTCGATAATTCTCCCCCCTTAAAAAAAAAAAATACTTAATCAAATACATTATCTTGCAACAAAAAATAGAACGTTACTTTATCGTCTCAATGTAACCATATTTTTATCACAAGGAAGACAACATACGTCATAGGTACTTGAACTCTAACAAATAATCATTTAAAAATGTAATACGTAAATATATGACAAATAATCATAAGTAAAATATTGTATTCTGCTCTTCATATTGCGACACAATTAATTTATGAATCATCCATCATGTCATGATACGATATTACGCTGATTTCATTTCACTAACATCAATTAAATTATGTAAAATTATAATATTTAATTTCTTCTTAGTTGTAAAATTACATAAATATTATATACTGAAAAAATTATGGCTCATTTTTTTTCAAAAATAGGCAAACAAGTCAATACACGTGACGGATTACCTGACGGTCAGTGATCGACATATAGTTATAACTGTGCCACTTTGATTGAAAAATACAAACATAACATAACATCACGCCTTTTAACCCCGAAGGCACTTTAAGCCACTGTACAATGTAACACCCACTTTCATTATTTATGTTATGAGTTCCATGTAATAGGGGTGAGCCTACTGCCATATACCGGGCTGATTTTAACGATTATTAAAAAACCCAGTAATACTTTGCCCCGACCTGAGAATAAAACCCCAGACCTGTTGCCCGGCAGTCGCACTTGCGACCACTCGCTTAGTGAGGCATAACATCATTATATACATAACATCACGCCTTTTATCCCCGAAGGAGTAGGCAGAGGTGTACATTATGCCACTGTACAATGTAACACCCACTTTTCACTATTTACGTTATGAGTCCCATGTAATAGGGCGTGAGCCTATTGCCATATACCGGGCACATTTCCAGTGAGGCAGTCAGTTGAAAAATAATTCTCGCCAAGAATTATTACACACAATACAGATAACAATTTACTAACAGATTTCTCGGTAACTTCATACAAAACTATGTTCGTAGTATTTCTTGGTAGTGATCCGCCCAAATACATGTTCCTAATATGTAACATGCCTTCCTAATTATACACTGGGTCTTTCCAATACTTAGAATCTACTCTAGAACCTATAATATTGAAGATAAAGAGCTTCTGTTCGTTTACTGTTTTTAATCTCTATATCGACCAAAATACATCTAAATCTATTAAGCGATGGAGTGTGGGAGACCCATGCTTCGCCACGAATGGGCCAGCTCGACAAGAGTGATACTACGACCTCACAGAAAACCAACGTGAAACAGCGCTTACGTTGTGTTTTGTCGTGTCAGTAAGGTTACCGAAGACCCAAATACCTCCGTCCCATATCTTCCCAATCCCTGAATCCCCAACAATCCTCAAATTCCTAATCCCCAAAAGGCCGATAACGCATTTGTATAACTTCTGGTGTTTTGAGTGTCCATGGGCGATGCCGATTACTTTACATCAGGTGATACGTCTGCTCAATTACCGGCTTATCCAATAAAAAAAACATCAATGAATTATATTCCCAAATTATTTCTTTATCATTTCTATATCTTCTGTATAGGAATAAATGCTAACCTCCTCCTTTTTACGCACTATACTCTTAACTATAAATTAATTTAATTATCCTATTTAACAAATCGCATAACTCAATCACCTCACGCCCAATTCACAAACCAAACATCATCAAAATGCATTCAGCAGTTTCTGCGAAAAGACAACACAAACACATCAACCTAACTAACAAACTACTACAAATAATAATAGTAAAACAAACACTATAACATTATGAACGGGACAAAAAATCGACATCATAAACATACGGGTCCCAAACTCACACACACTGACGCAGTGTAATATGAACCCGTATATCCGCTGTCAGTTCCCTCTCAATACAGTCAGTACGATTTGCATCGTCCAATATTCTCAACAAATTGTAATTAATACATCGTTAGGTTGATAATAGTTGATAATTATTGTTTGTACCGACCCCATACTTTGACCCTACCGATAAGACTCTTCAGTTGCCTCCATTTGGTGGTTGAAGTGCGAACGGGAAGGTCTAACATGATCTGAGATACAATATGATTTTGTGCGTGATTTTTCTGTGTCTGTGCGCCACGGGAACGGTTTTTGGATCGCCTAGTAAGTGAATTTTACTCTTAAATGTATACTTTTAAGGTTCAAAAAGTGTTATTCGTGTAGAATTGGGAATTATCTAAGTTTTGTTCTAGCAAACCATGTGTTAATCTTGAGAGAAGATCATTAATTTTGTCAATGATAACCGATGTAATTTAAATTATTTTCATCATATTTTTTTACTTTAAAAATTCTTTTTTTAAGACACGGTACAACATTAATGATTGTGGTAAATATGTATAACATATAAAGGAGCACAATTATATAATAACTTGCCAAACAATATTAAAGAGTGTCAGTCGATTGCCATATTTTAAAGTTGAGAAAATATGTATGAGAAATGTTTTTTAACACTGGTTGGACATAAAAAAATGTTTTAATTTTAGTCATTCCAGCTTAATAATCGAACGAGATTTTTATTCATTCGTCGTGTATCTTTACATTGTTCATTCATTTATGAACTTTTTAAACGTTGATAGTAAGTTGAGTTGCTCAATGATAAGTTTTTATTACATAACTTTAGTTAGGTTATTAGATCCTATAAATGTATAAATAGTTACATACTTAGAAGGTACATACTCTAAAGTCTTATCTATGAAGCACTTGATTAAGTTCAGAATTGAAACTTCCTTGTTTATCCTGCTTCTAATGTTTATCGGTCTGCCTCGTGTCGTCATCCAGTGGTCATAAGCGCGATGGTCGAGCAAGGGTCCCATGTTCGATTCATGGTCAGGCTAAAGGATTTCTGTGGGTTAAAAATTTCACTTTCTGAATATTTCCACATGGAAGTAATGGTGAAAAGTGGCGATGGCAGTAATGACTTGGAAAAGTAAATATATGTATTAGTTCATGCAGTGACACGTAGGTAATCCAAAAACATAGTTACCTAATTATTTTAATAATTACAAAGTAATAAGATAACTGATAGATACTTGGCACTAAGTAATCTTTCTATAAATGAGACTCTTAATTGTAGTATTCGTTAATAACTTATTTGTTGATATTGATTTACGTTTAATGGTCGAAATTAGGAAATAACAGACCTCAATCTCCTCAAACCAAAATCCCTGGATAGTGCAGAATTTTGAAAGTTAGAAAGAGATTCTGGATTGTGATTATTTTTTAATATTGATCGTAAAACTATACTTATAAGCGACTAGGTGACCCAGCAAACTTCATACCACTTAAAAAAATTCTCACCTTTTAAACCGGACTTCCACGAACATTTCAAGACCAAAATTAACCAAATAGGTTCAGCCGTTCTCGAGTTTTAGTGAGACTAATGAACAGAAATTAATTTTTATTCATAAATCTGCTTCTTCACAGTTAATTAGTTAACTGTCACTATATTAGCTGATAAATACTACTTACTCCTTATCTAATAAAACAGTCTACAAATGTATCATTACTTAGATAAAAGCCTAACTGCCTAGTATGTAAATAATAAAGAGTATAACGAGTGTAAAGTTATCTCAAATCTTGTCTAAATCAAGGCTCACGTGCCTCACTTTTAATTCAAAAACTACCATTTTTATGGCATAAGCCGGTAACGAGCTGACGGATCACCTTATGGTAAGCAATCGGCGTCGCCCATGGACACCTAGAACACCAGAGGAGTCACAAGTGCGTTACCGGCCTTTTGGGGATTAGGAGTTTGGGGATCGTTGGGGATTCAGGAATTGGGGATATTGGGGAAGGGAGGGTAATTGGGCCTCCGGTAACCTCACTCACACGACGTTCCACGCAAGCGTTGCTTCACGTCGGTTTTCTGCTCGACTGTGGTCACTCCGGTCGAGCCGGCTCATTCGTGCCGAAGCATGGTTCTCCCACACTTAAAATTACTCCATTCTCATACAAAATGTATAAAGCAATGGAATCTTAATGTTTAATACTAGCCTCAAAGTGACAGTCTAAGCAAGGACGCCTATGTACTCAGCCTTAGCGGTTGTGGTTGAAATCTAAGTAGATATGCCTACATAAATACATAGCAAACACTATAACCACACGCTAAATTAGAGCTGAAGGTATGAATTAAGGGTCAAATTGAATGAGAAATGAGTTCAGGTTCACCATAGGTCTCACTTTTTGAACAATGTATATACTTTGACTTCATAAAAACATGACATCACGCCTTTTATTCCCGAAGGGATAGGCAGAGGTGCACATTATGCCACTGTACAATGTAACACCCACTTTTTACTATTTATGATATGAGTCCCATGTAATAGAGGGTGAGCCTATTGCCATATACCGGGCACAATTCCAGACTCCGTGCTACTACTGACAATTTTTTAAAAACCCATTTACTTTGCCCGACCCGGGAATCGAACCTTCCTAATATATTGTGGAATGACTTCACAATATATTTTAAAATAGAATAAGTATTTTGGCATTCCATTCAAATCCCTAGGACACAGTCTATTATTAATTCCCAAAGATATCAACTTTTATAGGTTATGTAGGTATCTGTATATCTCTATTATTAGGTATAGTTCAACCAGAAAAGAAAAGATCAGGGTCATATGAACAAACTGTATCTATATCGGTGAACTAAAATTGTTATCCGGCATTTCGATAACGGAATTCTCAGATAATAAAGCAAGAAGTTTGTCATTGCGGACATTGCCGCCCTCTATGCAAATAATAAATTACATGGAACTAATAAACTAACCTAAAAGTACCTTGTGTAATAATATTGTGATAATTGCTTTTTTTTTGAGAAGGGGTAATCTTCCAATGAGTCCTCTCGCCTGGGTGAGAACGAGGGTCAGACTCATACTGACTAAAAACCACTCCGTTCCTACTCCTACACTTCGAGCCGGAGCCCCGGTAATCCGTTAAGTCCTCCGCGGCTCCGTATCGGCATCAGCCCTACTAGGCCCCATCTATGGTGGTCTGATGGCTCTTTGAGGCGCGCGCGGAACGGTGTGCTAACTACTAGTGTCCTTTGGAGAATCGTTACCTGATTTATAAAATTACTAGCTTTTACCCGCGGCTTCGCTCGCGTTACAAAAGGATAAAAAGTAGCCTATGTGACATATACAAATACATACAGCGCCATCTATACCGATACTTTTGTTTTCCCTCGTTTTTCCGGGATAAAAAGTACCCTATTATTTAATCCGGACTTCTAACTTTACGTCTACAAAAATTCGAAGCAATCGTTTAGTAGTTACGGCGTGAAAGTGGAACAAACAAACAAACTCACTTTCCGATTTATAATATTAGTAAGGATTGTAGATGCGAAAGTTTGTTTATTTGTCTTTCTTTTACGTACAGAGCAATTTTCTGGTATGAACTCTGTGTCGAGATATACGAGCTAGAGTAATACCTAATTATGCAGTTAATTTTATTTTCACTATGCGAGTGAAGCCGCGATTAGCAGTGAGTATGTTTGACAATAGATAACCCCTGTCTATTAATACACCATAACCTCAAATATTTGTCTTATCCCAAAACTCATTTGTAAACTTTAAAATGAATTCGTAACGAAACCACAGATACGCAAATAAATGGAATCTATTCTAAAATATTATTTAATTAAATAACTATTAGATATGTCTGAGATTTGTTTAATGAAAAAAACTTTTAGTTTAATTTCGACGTAAGTCAATATTGAGAATAGAAAAATAATTGCTTAAGTGATTCAAGTTTTTTAATGATTCTTTTCTCTTTTCAATTTATTCTTTAATTTAATAGATCTTAAAAAAAATATTCAAATTGATTCGACTAGCTGCTACATAAATATTATTATTATATGTATGTAGACGAGTACCTGGGTAGGTTACCGTAGGGTGGATATGACCTCATCTACCTATCTAGATAAAACCTTAATAAAAAATTCAAAGCCTGCCTCGATGGCCGAGTGGTCGCAAGTGCGACGACCGAGCAAGGGGTCTCGGGTTCGATTCCCGAGTAGGGTAAAAATCTTAGTAATAGCTAGTAGCACGGAGTCTGGAAATGTTTCCGGTATATAGCAATAGGCTCACCCCCTAGTACATGGGACTCCTAACATAAATAGTGAAAAGTGGGTGTTACTTCTGTGTGCTCTGCTTACCCCTTCGGGAATAAATGGCGTGATGTTATGTTATGTTAAAAATTCAAAGTTCAGCGAAGCTTTTAGTTTTCTTTCTTCCTAACCTAACCTATACCTAAAATATCTAAGCGATCTCTTTCAAATCATAATATTGTCCTATAATACGAGTGTGTAAAAAATAAATCCACAAGCCAATCAAGACAAACAAAACGAAACTTAGCCTATGTTAAAAATAATCATTCTATTCAGCTCTCTATATCTGAGCTACAAATTATTTTGTAACTCAAACCAATACCGAAATGAAACAATCTCCTGAACGTAAAATCCTTCGTTACGCCCACAGTACATCTACGAAACAATTCATTCATTTTTTTTTAAGGGGGAAAATCATCGAATGACTGCTCCCGCCTGGGTGAGGCGGAAGCGAGTGTCAGACTCTTACTGACTAAAAACCACCCCGTTCCTTCTCCTGCACGTCGAGCCGGAGCCCCGGTTACCCGTTAGCTTCTCCGCGACAACAATTCATTCATTGGAGATATTATTAAGTAACTACACCTAGCTCGCCACCTGCGGTTTTGAGTGGTATTTAGAAGGTCGCCCTCGAATAGATTGTGCTCTTGCTGTAATATTAGGATGAACAGTAACAAAAGTCCCTCTTTAAAAATTTCTTGCTTCTTGCTTTCGCATTGTGAAAGAATTTTGCAAATCGATTTACTAGTTTCGGAGACTTTATCACCTGGTACTCTTGGGAGGTGGTGGTGACCCTGGGAGAGTCATGCCTCGGTGAGTAGGAGCTGGCACAACAGAGGTTATCATTCCAAAGTTATCATCACGTCGTGACCAGCTACCATCACGTTTTGTAAACCTGTCCCCAATCCTTTAGCGCGATCGAAGCCGTGGGTAGAAACTATTCTATGAAAAGAATATATTCAGTTCATTAAATTCACATTTTTTGACGTGACAACGTCTTATAAATTGGTTTGCCGGGTGACACTTCAAGAAACTGCGTTACGCTCCGCTCACGTTATGCGCTCACAATGAGAGCGAGTGAGAGGCACGCGTCCCTTCCACTCGGGCATGATTAGCCCGAATAAGAGCGAGAGAGACAGACATAATATTATAAGACAATAAAAAGTGAAAGAGGCGCGTCATTTTACCACTCAGTCGTTGTCACGTAAAACTTTCGCCCGTATACCGACTTTACAGGCAACCAATTTTTTTTCTTAAAAATCCCTGATCCTGATGCACATAAATACGAATACCTATTAGTCGTGACACCTACTTATCTGAACACCAGATACATGATACCCATTTTAAGGCCCTGCAATCCTCTTGCGAATCCTTTGGTGTTGCAAGTCTCCTTGGATTGAATTGATCAGCGCTGACAATTTATTATCATGGCGATATAAGAGCCTCGGAGAACTTAACGGGTTACCGGGGCTCTGGTTCGACGTGCAGGAGTAGGAACGGGGTGGTTTTTAGTCAGTACGAGTCTGACACTAAGGCGAGAGCAGTCATTCGAAGACTTTCTCCTTTAAAAAAAAATTCAAGGCAAATAAATCTTAGTGAATTGATTTAGCTTACTTAAGAGTTAAAACTCAATGCCAGTCTGAACGTGGTCGGCGTTCATTAGGCACTGTATTGTTTACGAGCTCACAAAGAAGGCTTGTTTAATTAGACGGTCTTAGGTCTTAGTTAGTGCTAACGTCTTTATTGCCTAATACCTAGACGATTATTGGTCGAGTTTCGGTCGTAATTTGTTAATTACGTGAATTATATTTATTATTTAGTTATCGTAAGCTGGTGTTAGAAGCTGCAATACTATTTTTCTTACGTTATTAGGCCAAATAAAAATTCTAGTTACTAACTAAGGTCATTGCAAACTGCAGAATTTCTAAGTTTCTTCATTTTTCATTTTTCTTTAGCTTTGAACCTTAGTATTTTTAATTTATATGTACCTATATCTCTAATATTTCTATGATACCTACCTTGGTTTACCCTCGCTTTATATTATATTTTTATTTTTTGTAGTTTAGTTATGTTATGTTTGTTCTGCGCAAGAATAAATGGTTTTTCTTTCTTTCTTCTAGTAATCGATTCGAAGTGAAATCACTTCTGTTTATTTTAGACTGCAGTGGCTAGGGAACAACTTTTTATCTGATCCACAAATTGTTATCTCGGGTCAGAGTGTGATGAGGTTGTGAATGGGAACAGAGGACAAAATCCTAATGCTATCGACCTCACCATAAATAATATCCCCGCGTTTCAACCACCAACACCAAAACTAAAAAGCTGCGACTAAAACTCATTTCAAAAATACACTATTTTGCTTTCATCTCGTTTGTATGTCCGTGTGTCGATGCCTCGATGGGCATGGGGTTAATAACTAAATTGATCCGTCTGACTGTCCCGACGTAGCTTGTCACACATATCAATGTTTTAAATTACACTCTGATTCATTGGCCCGAAATATTACTTGTATTAGTTCCGTGTGGTGACGAATTGACGATAAAGTAGAATACCCACAGAACATCGTCGTGTGAGTGAAGTTACCGGAGGCCCAATTACCCTCCACTTCTCAAATCTCCCCAATTCCCGAATCCCCAACGATCCTCAAACTCCTAATCCCCAAAAAGCCGGTAACGCAGTTGTAACGCCTCTGGTGTTCCAGGTGTCCATGGAAGACGCCGATTGCTTACCATCAGGTGAACTGTCAGCAGACAGTTAAACCGTTAGACCGGCAGAAAGTTAGTCGATAAACGAGCACGTTTACCAAAAGTTTAAAAAAAGAACATATAAAAAAG
This sequence comes from Spodoptera littoralis, assembly GCA_902850265.1. NCBI lineage: Eukaryota > Metazoa > Arthropoda > Insecta > Lepidoptera > Noctuidae > Spodoptera > Spodoptera littoralis. The sequence continues at coordinate 6,476,565 of LR824555.2, read as the reverse complement.
AAATTGTGTACAGTTATAAAAGATTAAGGGCTTGTTTCACAATATCTGGATAACCGCTATCCTGGTAGATAAATTCGAATTAAGAACAACACATAAGTTTATCAGGTACTTATATAGAGGTGGTCAAACCGGCGCTTAGTGTGACAGTAGCTACTGTCTCAATCTTTTCTTTCGATGTCACTATCCCCCTGCTGCCTGCCAACTACAGGACTGCTCATTTAACATTGTGTGCATCAGAACAATAATGTGTGGATTACATAAGCGATTACCTGCAGTAGTCGGTACGGTACTCACCTGTCGGTTGCCCTACCGCGCTCATGCGTCAACTATGCAATCAATGTCTGAGTTGTAGCACTTTTTAGCTACTAAACCCAACCAGCTTATCGGTTAGAAGTAAGCCAGTAAAATTTTAATAACTTACATATTCATTACCCATAGTTCACAAAACACAAACAAAACTTATGGTCCGATATTTTAATTAAAACTTAGACAAACAAAACAGCCTCTATTCCGAGAATAATGTTATCTTTATCAAGTAAAACGTATGTTTTGTTATATTTCCTCCATCATACCATTCAATTTATTTACGCATCTAAAACTATTACTCATTAAAATTCATTATTGTTTACTTGTTAATGAGTTAATAATAAGTACCTAGTTATTAGAGTTAGTTTAGACTCTACAAGCCAAAAGTGTGTCAAGTTAGTATGAAAGTAAAGCTAGTCACAAATTATACTTGTTTTTATGGAATAAGCCAGTAGCCGAGCAAACGGATAACCTGATACGCATGTAATCGACGTCGCCCATGGACACCCGGAACACCAGAAGCGTATTATAAGTGCGTTACTGGCACTGGCTGTTTGGGGATTAGGAATTTGATGATTTTTGGGGAGAGTGGGCCTCCGGTAACTTCACTACCACGACGAAACAAAATGCAAGCGTTGTTTCACAGTCGAGGTCGAGCCAGAGCATGGCAAAGCATGGCTCTCCCACACTTATTTATACGTATAGCTTTTTCAATTAAGGCGACATCCTTTTGACTTACCTACACTGAAATGCTTTTGCTAAGACAAATTTTGGTGAGAATAGTCAAATTACTGGTTTGTCTATCCCTGCTGGAAAAAGACGAGTAACAACTGTCGCCTTCGGAACACCTGCTAGGCTATTCTGCAACTTTCAATTCGAAAGATTCGAAGTAAACTCATGTCATTGGTTGAAAAAGTAATCTCGACCCATGACGGCTGAGAATGCGTGAAATGTGCGAAAGCCTACCTGAACCACCTGAGCCGTAGCCTGAGACGTATAAACCTTCAAAACTACTTCAAGATTTTTTTTAATGGGGGAAAATCATCGATTGGCTGCTCCCCGCTTGGGTGAGGCGGGAGGGAGTGTCAAACTCTTACTGACTAAATACCACCCCGTTCCTACTCCTGCGCTTCGAGCCGGAGCCCCGGTAACCCATTAGGTTCTCCGCGACTACTTCAAGTACTTGTGACTCCTTTATTAGGCGGCTATTCACAGATTCATGAACACTTACTATCTCTTATAAAGTGAATCACCTAACCGTTGAAGCACCTGTCCCATAAAAAGATTTAAGTCCATTACCCACTTATTAATTTAAAACTGCACTAATAAAGCGAAATGTCTAAAAAGGTCACAGTAAGGTTCACTAAAATTCACTATTTATCTCGTCTTCTAGTAGGTACCAGTAAATCTGTCGTATCATCCCTTGATTTATGTCACAACATAAATTACGACCAGAGACATAGGCCTCTCCCCATACATTTTGCGTCAACTTTTGCTGTGAAAGTGACTATTTATTAAAGTACCTAATCTTCTTTAGCCTAGTGTTTTCTTAGGCTTTTAGTTACTTAGAAGAATGATGTGTGAAATAGGTATGTACATATGAAGTTGCTGATAGATTTATCATATTCTAGACTGTTTTTTAAATAATTTGTAGGACTTGCATAATATGTCCTTGACTTTTTAATTTTTTAAAGAAGTTGTAAAAAGAACCAGCACATTCTTCTTACGAAAGTACCTGGTTGCAAAAAAGAAGACATAGCAAAATTCTAAATCGGACCTCATGACGTCACTTTGATTGTTTTAGGCCAAACTGGTGGGCTTATCAAATAAGAAGTTGACCTTTGTTAAAATTAAATATTCCATACTTAACACTATAATAAAGGACATAATCAGCTCTGCAAATATAAAACTAGTTCTAATTGAACACGTGTATTACACGTTCATTAATTCTCAATGAGGATGATTAAATCAAGTAAATACTCAATGGACCAGGTTCTAGAGATAACAGTGTGACTTGTGACACATTATTATGTCTTTAATGTTTATTATTCTATACTTTAATGAAGGATGTGCCTATCATTTGATATCGCATTGATCTGGCCCTGGCATGTACATACTTTGTTAATAGTTTATTTACTCTTACTAGATATAAACTAAATGATGTGTTCTAAATTACATAACCTGAAGTCTGATTAAGATTATTTCTATTTTAACGCCTGCTTTCAACTGGATAATGTACAACGGCTAACAGTTGTAATATGAAAGCGCTCATATCCTCAAAAAATAGAATATTAAGATTATTTTCGATGTAAATTTTCTTTAACATATGTTTAAATGTTGTTTGAGAATAAGTAAATAATAGCAGTGGTATCATCAGTGGTTACATCATGAATTAAAACCTTTTTAAAAGAAATCTTTCTGTCTTTTTCACTAACACAAAAACCAAATACAAATGCGTAATAAGAAACGTTGCCATCTGTGTCAAATTGACAGATAGATTCTAATTTGACAACCGTTCGGCTTGTTTTGTAAACAAACGGCGTTTATTTTGGAATTTTATTGGATTAGTACAGGAAATTAACTAAATACTTGATATAGTGAATTAAATAAAAATATTTTCTTGTTTCTTTCCACAGATTCCCTAAAAGATCCGTACATATGTGGATCACCGACATGTAACGGTAAGTTTATAATCAACTTTTAGTTTTAACACGTAACTCGCCTCGAATTTTACTGCACTTTTTAACCGACTTCCAAAAAGGAGACATTCTAGTATATTTAGATGTTATGTAGCTGAAACAAATTACCTTACCTTAAGAAATTAGTCTTTGTACTGTCTTTTCTTATTTTCAAATGAGGCCACCAACTTAAATGAAGATCATTTTATTAAATTTTCAACAACATAGCTTAACTAGCTAAGCTTCTTAATTTCAATGAAAGATTCCAGACTATATTAACCATGAAATAATTAAAAAAAAATCTAATGAATACAAGAAATAGACTACTGTCTTTGGATTCTCTCAAGAAGTTAATGATAAGAAAATAAGTATGGTTTCTTTGCTGCAATAATTTATTTAATTCTTTTATATTTCAGAACCGGAGAAGTTTAAGTATTTACTAGATGTAATCTACCACTATGAATACAAAGTCAATGTTGAGACCTACTTCGCTGGCTCCAGTAATAACCGGTCCACACTGGATGTTAGGGCTGTGGTAAGTTCTTTTATTACTACATATTTATAGTTGCAACAAACCTTATAAGTTATGCAGTTTCTTGCTCGTTCTTTTCCATTCTACACTATACTTTTAAACGAGCCCTTAGCTTCATTGACAGACAGACGGATGGACAATTAATAATTGATTTAAATAAAAGCTTTGACTTTGATTACTTTTGCTTATTTCTTACTAATATTATGAAAGTAACAGTTTGTACATACGGTGTTTATGTGTTTGTGTGTATGTTTGTTACTCAATTACGGCTGAACGGCTGTACGGATTGGTATGAAATTTGGAGCAGGGGTAAATTATGGACTGGAATAACACATAGGCTACTTTTTTAGCTCATGTGACCGTAGATGAAGCCGCCGGCAGAAGCTAATATTATAAACTATCTAAGCCCGCGACTATTGTCCCCTAAATTTCTTCATACAAAAGTAGTCTCTAAACATCGGAAATAAGGTCTATAATGTAGTTAGTGGAGAGAGGTCACCGGTTAATAAGTTAAAATATTAATTGTTTATCTTATAAGCAAAATCTAATAATAATAACAGTCTTATAAATACACAATATCAATTAGAAATGGAAGTTCCCCATAATCCAGTCACCATACCATACAAAGGTTATCATATGCTAACATACGACTCATTGAAATATAAATTTTATCTGTTACAGCCTAAAATTCAATTTATAACACCATGTGAGGGTCTGCTGCAGCTGACTGATGTTACCCTTATAGATCAAGATGAAAACTACCCGGTGGAGAGAGCTGAGAAGTTCATTCATGCTGTCTCACTCTTTGATCTTCGGTAAGTTATTAAGGCATTTTTCTTAAGATTTTTTTGACTATAAATAAATGTTTTAACAATGCGATGAAAGTGTGTCATCTTCCTACCTATCGCTTGAGGGTCGTCTATTAATCACGTGAGGATCGAAAGGGGGAGAGGTGTTCGAAAAAAATCACGAAATATCACAACGCGGGACGGGTTAAATTGGGATATCACGTGTATTTATTTTTCATTGACAACTCGATTGTTAAACAAAACGGTGGCGAATATGATTTTTATGCTAGTCAAAAACAACCTGCAACCTCAATGTCTGTCTAGACATTTCTATCACAAAGCTAAATTTCCCAAAATTTAATCACATGATACCTGTATTTAAAGATGATATTCTGAAAATATCAATATACTTTATGCTGAAAAAATACACGTGATTTTGGCTAGAGGGGGGGGGATAGTCTAAAACCTCACTACATATTACCAGAAGGGGGAAGGGGGTTAAAAAGTTGCTAAAAAAAATCACGTGATTAATGGACAGCCCCTTGCTTCGTTGGTCGAGCGCGGTTGTCGAGTGAATCTCTGGTTAAATCGAGACAAGCAAAGTATGACTATCGTTTAATTTTCAAAATTCTCAGTAAGAGGGGCCTATTGATGAGGGGCCTATTATATACAATAGGCCCACTACTCCCCTATTGCCTAGGTATATACTCGTGAAAATTGGGTGTTACATTGTTTAAATGCAATCTCCTGGTTTTGTTGGAGTTTCAAAGGCAAGATGTTAATATTTTGCTATAAGTTTATATTCTAAGCCTCAACCAGATACGGGTTGCCGGGCTCCAAGTGCAGGAGTGGTTTTTAGTCAGTAAGAGTCTGACAATCCCTCTCGTCTCACCCGGGTGGCAAAGCTATTGGACGATATGCACCCTTAAAAAAAATTGAAAATAAATGTTTGTTTCATTTAAATTTAAGCAATATTACTTTCTTTCAGATTCGCATTCCACGATGGTATCGTCTCAGAGATATGTCCGGAGCCGGAGGAGGAGGATTGGGTACTTAACTTCAAGAGAGCCATCCTGACACTCTTCCAGAATACCATGAAGAGGTTCGATATCAACTTCAATGGAGTTGAGGTATGTACATTATTGGTTTTATTTGAAACATAACATAACATAACATCACGCCTTTTATCCCCGAAGGGGTAGGCAGAGGTGCACATTATGCCACTGTACAATGTAACACCCTTTTTGAATTTAATTTGAAACATTCTTTACTATAATTATATTGTACTAGGTGACTAAAGAGTGCTCGTCAATGCAACTGCCAAACAAGGGGTCCGATTCCTCGGTTGGCAAGTTAATGTTGGATTCATCAGTGCCTAATAGTTCTGATGTTTCACATAGTGGTGTGATGTTTCGTATATCGAGAGGCTGATGTAAAATCAGAGTACTGAACAAACAGTCTCGGATTCGATTCCCAGGTCGAACAAAGTATTAAATATTGGATTTTTTTATTTTTAAATAGGATGTTTGTTATACTAAAACCTACTTAAAAGTACCCTTAACTGACGAGCATGCATGATGCACGAGATTGATGACTGTTGATGAACCGAAAGAGGTATGTAGGAATCGTAGTAATTGGGGGTTCCCTAGTCTCTGCCTACCCCGAGGGCGATAGGCGTGAAGTTATGTATGTATGTATGTAAAACCTACTTCTAAGTGTAACAAACACTTTTCTGAAAACCGAATAAAAATCGGTTTAGCTAATCACGAGATATACGAGCGCAAACAAACAAACATATATATAGACAGACTGGTCAAACAAAGACCCTTTTTTAACTCTGATTTAAAAATATTTTTTCTATTTTTCTCCACAGCAAGACATCCACGGTACATGTAACGTGGACTACACGGTCCGCGGCCAAGAGAATACGAGCCTTATCCTAGTGAAAACAAGAGATCTTTCACAATGCACCAACCGATACAAGTACATGTCTATTCTGCAAACTGTGAGATACGACTTTCAGAGTGTGAGTATTGTTTACTACTTTTGTTTAATAGTAAGATTTCAATCATCAATAGCCAGAGGCCTTAGTACGAGTTTCTGTTTCGTTTAAAGTAATCGTAACGAGTACACGTTCGGTGCTGTGATTGGCTGGCTCTACTGAACTAACCAATCAGAGCACAGAACGCCGTCTCGTTTCGATTACTTTAAACTAAAAATAAACTCGTATTAAGGCCTCAGTAATAAGTTATTAGAGAACTAAGAAGGTTCGCTATAATCTCCATATTTGGCTAGATTAGTAAAAAGTTTTAAGTGCCCCTTCACATTAAGACGTTAGCAGCGCGACAGTAGCGCGGCAGAAGCGCATTCTTTCACATTATAAAAACGGCCGCGCGTTAGCAGCGCCTGTCATTCAGTGTGACTTCACTTTAACCGGGGCGGAAGGAGTAATTTGATGGTTTTCTCCCCTACAAAGTCTTGAACATAAAAATATTTTATAGGTGGCGTAATAGACAGTTTCTCTATATTAACTATAAATAGCAGGTTACACTCATGAATATACTAGTTTCGAGTCAGAGAGGGGTTGCGCGACCACGCAGCGACCGCGCACGCTGCTCATGAGGAAGAGCCCCTCTGTGACTCGAAACTAGTAGAGCTTTTCTCAGTATATTCACGTGAGTAACAGGCGATTTATAGTTAATTTAGTATGTCTCACGATAGATAATTTAGTCCTTGGAAAAACAATAATTAATTTATGATGTTTAAACATGTTTACAGAGATTCCAAACATGGCCCGTATTGAAATCGGAGAGCAAGTGTCGTATAACGGTAGACCACCATATCTATAAGGCGGTCAGTTGCCGCGAGCGACATCTGTTCGAACCGTTCTCCGGCAAGAACTCCGGAGCCATGACCACTGTAGTACAGGATCTGATGTTGATTAGAGAACTTAATAAGACTGATTCTGAAGTTATTGAGTCGCAACCTAAAGGTAAGAATTGATATTGTTTCTTTTCAATATATTTTTTTAATTTATCGGTTAGTGCAAGTGTCAATTACGGTGGAGGGTCCGGGATCAGACAAAAATGGTTAATGTTAATGATTTTCAAAAATAATTACTAATGCCTCCGTTACGTCATTGTACGAGTACTCATACCTTGCTCGGTAATTACACACTTCCGAGCAAGGGATTTAAGGATCGACTCCCAGTTCAAACCATAAAAATATTTTATAGTTTCTGTAAACATATTTTTTTAGCATATAATCTAGAATTGTGCGCGATTTATGGCAATAGAGCTTATTTGATTTTATATATTACTGATGAAAAGTGGGTGTGAAACCAGCGATTACCTAGAAACATGGCGTTATTATTACCCACAAGTTACATAGATTAATAAGTTATATTCATAATACTACATAGATACCAATTATTGATTCGTTGACTTATAAAACAGCAAATAAATAAGTCGAAAAGTGCACCGAATAAGTTTAGGTAGCGCTATAGATCAAAGCGTGAGATTTCCAATTAGTGGGTAATTCGTTGACTTGTTTTAAATGATATACAGCGCCATCTATACCAGAACACACAGCGCCATCTATACCAACATTTTTGTTTTCTCTCGGGAAGTTCAAATTTTTTCGGAATAAAAAATACCCTATTATTTAATCTGAACTTCTAACTTTACGTCTGCAAAATTTTAAAGCAAACCAACTCACTTTCCGATTTATAACATTATACATACATAAACATAAATATAATAATTATATGGGACCAATAAGTTATAGGTACTAAATAAATATATTTTATTTCGCAGCATGGGTAGAAATACCTCGTCGCTCGAACTTGTTACACCACCACATCGTGTACGTGGGGGATGACACCGGGGGACTCAAGTCTGCTAGGGACGTGCTCAAACTGTTGTGCATGTAAGTATTATTACTTTATAATGTAATTTTTGAAATATTATGAGAAAGATAGTGGTTGTGTATTTTGACATACAAGTTGAGCTATTTATAATAGGGTAGTTGCTTACATTTTATTTTAATGTCCGTCTGGTACATTAATTTAAAATTTTAGACACGTATTTTTGTTTTCTCACAAAATTAAATACTTTCGACGATATATTAATTTGAAACATCCAGTAACGTCACAGCGTGCCACATTTTGTAGCACATTATGACGTAACGACTAAATTTAACGCTATTTTATCTAAGTATTGCAACTTAATACGAGAAAATGAAAAATACGTGTCTAATATATTTTCATTATCCAACTGTTGGTTATTACAGACTAATTCGATTTTTAATTTTGACTCTCTGGAAATTACCCAATTGCGTTATTCGATTACAAAATATTCATTCAATTCAAGTCTAAAATTGTGACCAATGTTTGAAGCCATTAAAAGTTCCATAAACCCTTTGTCTCGAAACATGTTTTTATGTTAAACTGTTTTGCTTACTAAACAACTAAAAAATCTTATATTTTTAGGTTCACGTAATGCTACAGACTGTAATTGCGCCGTATGGTATAGGCTCACCACCTATCACATAGTACCCAGTCATAACATAATTGGGTACTTTCCGAATTCAAACTGTTCAATAAAATAAAATATTAAAAAATAATCACACTTTCATTAATTCATTTTATGACCAACTTTATTTTAGTATTTATCCAGCATTTTTTTAAGATATAAGTATGCTGTTTGACGCTAAAAATCGTGACGTACACTATACACAATCTAGTAAAAAATTAATGTAAAATTGTCGTTTTTTGACAGTTCTGAAAAGCATTGAATTTTTGACTAGTTGGCAATTACCCAATTGGTAACATACATAATAGTAAATTGGGTGAACATTTAATGAATTCCCCTTGACTTTAACCCCTCGAGCGGCCTTATGAGCACCCGGTGGATCATAAGAAAAAATGCTCCAAATGTCGCGTGTGCACCCGTTGGATCATAAGGAATCCGTTGTTATTGGATGTAATTTTTCGACGTTTATTTATTTGTAGCAACACAATTTGGCTATATTTAAGGGAAATAAAATGCATGAAATTATATTTTCTCAATTCCAGGGTAAAGGACACGACAGCAGAGAACCACCAGTCCCTGAACGTGGACGAGAACATGGACAGTGGCTCCACTGTCGGACTCTGGGGACGACTAGTCCGAGCGGCCAGGCCACTACACTACCCCGCACTGTCGCAACTACTGGCGCGAGCTCCTACTATTTGTAAATCTGCTAAGTGAGTATAATTGTTAAATGTCTATTATCTTATTTATTTATTTATGTACACACATTCAACACAGAGGACAATACATAATAAAAAAACAGAGTACATAGGCCCCACATATTCCAACTGGAATTTCTTCCTGTAGGCCTGTTTCAGGAAAAGAAATAACAACACTGAGACACATAGTGTGTTATACAAACAAGATAAAAATCAATTAATAAAAAAAAGTAATAAGACCGAAGAAACCAATAGAAATAACAATAATAAACAATAAAACAAATTAATATAATACATATATATAAAAATATAGACAAACAAATCTATATTTCAAGAGGAAAGATAATGTTCTCTTCTTATCTTATACTATTATATAAAGCGGAAGAGTTTGTTTTTTTGTTTGTTTGTTTGAACGCGCTAATCTCCGTAACTACTAGTCTGATTTGAATAATTCTTTTTTGTGTTGGATAGCACATTTATCGAGGATGGCTATAGACTATAAAACATCACGCTACGAACAATAGGAGCTGAGCAGAGCGTGTGAAATCGCGCGGAAGTAGATAGTGTGATATAATGTGTATAAGAGAGACGTTTCAAAGTGCAATTTATAAGATTTCACGTTAGAGCCGTGCGACGTCGTTGCTGGGCCGCCTGCACCGATGTGATACTACAGCTGAACTAAAAGCCGACGTGAAACAACATTTGAGTTGTGTTTCATCGTTTGAGTTCAATTACTAGAGAGCCAACCCCCTGCCCTCAACCCAATCCCCAATCCCCCAAATCCTGGTAAAGCACTTGTAACGCCTCTGGTTTTCCGAGTATAATTGCTTCGTTTGAATTCAATTACTAGAGAGCCAACTCCCTGCCCTCAACCCAGTCCCCTATCCCCCAAAACCCGATAAAGCACTTGTAACGCCTCTGATTTTCCGAGTATGATTACTTACCATCGGTTATCCTTTTGCTCGGTTTGCCGTATCGTACGTACATAGTATAAAACAAAGTCGCTATCCGCCGTCTGTCTGTCCCTATGTATGCTTAGATCTTTAAAACTACGCAACGGAATTTGATACTGTTTTTTTAATAGATGGAGTGGTTCTTAAGGGAGGTTTATATGTATAACTAGCTTTTACCCGCGGCTTTGCTCGCGTCACAAAAGGATAAAAAGTAGCCTATGTGACATATACCAATACATACAGCGCCATCTATACCAATATTTTTGTTTTCCCTCGGGAATATCAATTTTTTCCGGGATAGAAAGTACCCTATTATTTAATCCGGACCACTAACTTTACGTGTGCAAAAATTTAAAACAATCGGTTGAGTAGTTACGGCGTGAAGGTGGAACAAACAAACAAACTCACTTTCAGATGTATAATATTAGTAAGGAAGTAAGGATAAGGATATACAAAAATGAATCCCTTTTTCCTCGTTGGCCTAGTGGTCGCAAGTGCGACTGCCGGGCAAGGGGTCTCGGGTTCGATTCCCGGGTCGGGCAAAGTATTACTGGGTTTTTAATAAAAATCTCAGTAGTAGCACGGAGTCTGGAATTGTGCCCGGTACATGGCAATAGGCTCACCCCCTATTACATGGGACTCATAACATAAATAGTGAAAAGTGGGTGTTACATTGTACAGTGGCATAATGTGCACCTCTGCCTACCCCTTCGGGGATAAAAGGCGTGATGTTATGTTATGTTATGTTATGAATCCCTTTTTCCCTTAGTCACAGCATCGCGCGTGAGTGTCTGGACCGATTTCACTAATGCTTTTTTTGTTGTATTTATTATTATTACTTCTAACTTTACGTCTGCAAAAAATCAAAGCAATCGATTTAGTCGTTACGACGTAAAAGCGGAACAAACAAACAAACAAACTCACTTTCCGATTTATAATATTAGTAAGGATACATGCATATTGCAACCGTGCCGAGACGGGTCGCTAGTCTGAGTATAAAACCGTTAGCCATCATTTCACTACTTTTGAGAAACCCTAATAGTCTTTAAATGTACCCTTTAAATCTCATCTTACCTTTTTATTTCTTTCTTTCCCACAGCAAACACATTCTAGATGCCCTTCCCTACATCGCAAGCCCTGGCTCAGTGGAACTCATCAAAGAAATGATCATAAAGAACGCAGTTGAGGACGAAACCAGACACGAGTGGCTCATGTCCATGGCTATGATACCACGGTGAGTTGCTAATATAGACTTTATATCAAGGACCATAGAGTAGGTTTTTAAAGTTGTATTTGAAGCTTATTTTGTGGGTATGTCAGTTTTGAATGGCATATGATGTAGCGCATTTCGGAGGGTTTATGAGACTAAGAGAGAAAATTGAACTGTATTGTTAGGGTGATAAGATTGATTTTTAAATGTTAGTATTTGTTGATGATCGATTGATGGTAGTGATCTAATCAGAAGCCTTAAATGAAAGTAATTTAAATCCGAAAGCAAGGAAATAAGAACTCTATAAATAATGTCAAGTAGCTCTTTATTCTATAACTGAATACATCAATGTATGACGTCTTAGCGCTAGAGTCATTGTATCCTGAACAATGCAAAAACGACTATATTGCTTATAACATAAAGTTCTTTTTCCAATTTCAGTCCAAAGAAGCAGATGTTAGACAGTATGCTGGAACTGCTCCAAAAACAGAAGAATGACAAAGTGATCAGTTTCACCGTGTCTTCCATGGTACACTCATACTGCAAACATAGTGGGAAGGAATGTGAGTATTTATTATTTTTTATGGGATAAGCCAGTAAACGAGCAGACGAATCACCTGATGGTAAGCAATCGGCGCCACCCATGGACACCCGCTACTCGCTACACCAGAGGCGTTACAAGTGCTTTACCGGCCTGAATTTGAGAATTGAGAATTTGAAGATTTTGGGGGAAATTGGGGATTAGGGGGGGAGAAGGGGAAGAGGTGTAATTTCTGCTCGGCCGTGGTATCACTCCGGGCGAGTCGGCCCATTCGTGACGAAGCGTGGCTCTCCCACACATATAAGCTTTATAATGCTTGTTTATATCAATACTGCCTCGTTGGCTAAGTGGTTGCAAGTGCGACTGCCGAGCAAGCGGTCTCGGGTTCGATTCCCGGGTCGGGTAAAGTATTCCTGAGTTTTTTTTAATTCTCAGTATTAGCCCGGAGTCTGGAATTGTGCCCGATATATGGCAATAGGCTCACCCTATTATATAAGACTCATATGTAGCGTTTATGGCAGTTGTCTAGTCAACTGGTCAACATTATAACTGAATAAATACTGACGTAATTTGTAATTTATTGTAGAAATTCTAGGAATGATAGAGATTTAAAAGTGAAAATGTTAAAAACACTACTATTATCTCTGTGTTAATTTCCAGTACGCGAATGCTGCGAAGAGGATACTCCAAGAGCCATCGCACTAGAATTCGAAAACATAGTCCAGGAGATATCTGCTAAAGGTGTCATCAAAACTAGAGAAGACAGAAACAATGTAAGTATATTTTAATTATTCCTTTATTAAATCAAAGTATGTTATTATTTATAAGCATAGTGGTAAACTTTATGTAATTTAATTTGATATACTCAAACGGCAATCAATTTTAAATCGCGCTTTAGTTAGTTCGACAGTTAGTTAGTTGGTTAGTTAGTCAGTGAGTTAGTTAATTAGTTAGTCAGTTAGTTAGTCAGTTAGTTAGTCAGTTATTCAGTTAGGTAGTCAGTTAGTTAGTCAGTTAGTTAGTCAGTTAGGTAGTCAGTTAGGTAGTCAGTTAGTTAGTCAGTTAGTTAGTCAGTTAGGTAGTCAGTTAGTTAGTCAGTTAGTTAGTCAGTTAGTTAGTCAGTTAGGTAGTCAGTTAGTTAGTCAGTTAGTTAGTCAGTTAGTTAGTCAGTTAGGTAGTCAGTTAGTTAGTCAGTTAGTTAGTCAGTTAGTTAGTCAGTTAGGTAGTCAGTTAGTTAGTCAGTTAGATAGTCAGTTAGGTAGTCAGTTAGTCAGTCAGTCAGTTAGGTAGACAGTTAGTTAGTTAATTAGTTAGTCAGTTAGTTAGTCAGTTAGGTAGTCAGTTAGTTAGTTAATTAGTTATTCAATTAGTTAGTCAGTTAGTTAGTCAGTTAGGTAGTCAGTTAGTTAGTCAGTTAGTTAGTCAGTTAGTTAGTCAGTTAGGTAGTCAGTTAGTTAGTTAGTTAGGTAGTCAGTTAGTTAGTTAGTTAATTAGTCAGTTAGGTAGTCAGTTAGTTAGTCAGTTAGTTATTCTTGAGAGTTTTATAGCTACAATAGATTGTTTGATTCCGTGGGCAAATTATTATTGAAGTTTTTTAACTTCAAGATTCTTAGTATTAGCACGCTGAAATATGGCCTAATGTATAGTATGATAATAGACTAGCCCCCTTAAATAACCAACGAAAACTGAAATCTAAAAACAAATAAAAGATTACATGCAACGCACGCACAATTCCAGCCTTTTATACCGCCACCAGATGGCTTCGTTTTATGTAACATTCTTCGCTATAAACCTCACGGAGCCCGAGACCTTTCCAACGAATGCAAAACTATGGAAATCGGTTCGTGCGTTCTGGAGTTATAGCGTCAGGAAGGAAAACCTTATTTTTATATCTATATATATAAAAGAAAGTCGTGTTAGTTACACTACACCACTTATAACTCAAGAACGGCAGAATAAATTTGGCTGAAAATTGGTAGGGAGGTAGCTTAGAGCCAGGAGACCGACATAGGATACTTTTTAACCAACATTTTTTTTTTACTTTTTACCGAAAATCACAAACGGGGACGGAAAAAAATGGGATTACGTACGCTAGTAGTAGATAATTATAGATTTTGAGAATGAAACGCCTACCTAGAAATTGAAACTTTAATGTTACTAACAAAAATTAATATGATTTGTTTCAGATCATAATAGCAATCAAAGCTCTCGGCAACATCGGTGGCTTTAGAAAGGAGTTTGCAGACAAATTGCTGAACATTATCGGCGATAGTCTCGTACCTGTACCCGTTCGATTGACGGCCGTAGACGCCTTCAGACGGACAACTTGCGATGAAACTCGGTAATGTATTACTGAGTGGTGTTTTGTATCGACTTTATACCCCAGAATTAAGAGTGTTTATAGTAAAGTATACTAAAAGTATTACCTCGTTGGCCGAGTGGTCGCAAGTGCGACTGCTAGGTAAGAGGTCTCGGGTTCGATTCCCGGGTCGGGCAAAGTATAATTTGGTTTTAAAAAAAATCTCAGTACTAGTACGGAGTCTAGAAATGTGCCGGGTATATGGCAATAGGCTCACCCCCTATTACATGGGACTCATAACATAAATAGTGAAAAGTGGGTGTTACATTGTACAGTGGCATTAAGTGCACAATCTCCATTCTCAGAAAACGGTTTAGAGATCACAGATCGCCAAAAAATCCTTACTAATATTATAAATCGGAAAGTGAGTTTGTTTGTTTGTTTTGAATTTTTGCAGACGTAAAGTTAGAAGTCCTTATTAAATAATAGGGTACTTTTATCACGGAAAAATTTGATATTCCCGAGGGAAAACAAAAGTATTGGTATAGATGGCGCTGTGTATATCTTTATATGTCACATAAGCGCGTAAAAGCTAGTCTAATATAAAATATCTTTCCACAGTGAATACTTCCTAGAAACATTCAGAGCGGACTACATGAATTTGGAAGTACGTTTAGCGTCATACGTACAAGTTATGAAGTGTCCCGACCTGGGCACGCTCCGGAAGATCTTCCACACACTGCAAGATGAACCTGTAAATCAAGGTAATATGGTAGCTTTTTCTTTGAACTTTATTAATATTATAATGTGTAAAAAAAAGAATAACTGAGATTGATTCGAAAATGGAATTCTATATAACGATGTTAAGGTGGCTTTTTGGTTAAATTTCTTATTAATTTTATTCCATTATGTGTACACAATTCTAATAGATGAGATCTATATACCATTCAAATTGAAACTCTAAAGCTAAGTTAATAAGATTGTTTCTTGTTTGAACTTCATTGCGATTGAGTTTTGTGAGAATTTAAAAATCAACTGCCTCGTTGGCCGAGTGGTCGCAGTTGCGACTGCCGGGTAAGGGGTCTCGGGCTCGATTCCCGGGTCGAGCAAAATATTACTGGGTTTTTAAAAAAATCTCAGTAGTAGCACGGAGTCTGGAACTGTGCCCGGTATATGGCAATAGGCTCACCCCCTATTACATGGGACTCATAACATAAATAGTGAAAAGTGGGGGTTACATTGTACAGTGGTATAATGTGCGCCTCTGCCTACCCCTTCGAGGATAAAAGGCGTGATGTTATGTATGTATGTGTTAAAAATCAACATAATATTTATGGTAATCTACCCAATAGGCCGTCAGTTAGATAACGAAAAAATATTTGACACGTATTTTTTTTTTCTCGTATAAAGTTACAATACTTAAATAAAATGTCGTTAAGTTTAGGAGTGGGAGGTAGTTACGTCACAACGTGCTACATTTTGTAGCAAGCTGTGACGTCACGCGACATTTCAAATCAATATATCGTCAAAAGCATTTAATTATGTGAGAAAAGAAAAAATACGTGTCTAATGTTTTAAAATAATCTACCAAACGGACATTTAAATAAAAATTAGGAAACTACCCTATTCTTCGTACTAATCTAAACTAATCGTACTTATAATTTACACGTAGTCAATTTTTTTCTAAAACTTCTCCACTCTCTCTTTTTCAATCTCTCTTACTCCCTCTTGCTCAACTAAACTCTAACGCTTTTCAACAGTAACAACATTCGTATGGAGCCACCTGAGGAACCTCGCAGAATCCTCGCTTCCATCTCGAGTGGAGATCCAGGGACTTCTGTCTGGAAACCAGATCCCGCACCTGGAAGACAGTCCAGACTTCAGAATGTATTCCAGGAACTATGAACAGGGCGTGTTCTTTGATCAGTATAATGCTGGTAGGTGGAATATTCAGCTATTACGTGACTTAAATTTTAGACCTAATATTAATTATTGTCTGCCTCGTAGGCCGAGTGGTCGTACTGCCGGGCAAGGGGTCTCGGGTTCGATTCCCGGGTCGGGCAAAGTATTACTGGGTTTTTAAATATTCTCAGTAGTAGCACGGAGTCTGGAATTGTGCCCGGTATATGGCAATAGGCTCACCCCCTATTACATGGGACTCATAACATAAATAGTGAAAAGTGGGTGTTACATTGTACAGTGGTATAATGTGCACCTCGAAGGGGTAGGCCCTTCGGGGATAAAAAGGCGTGATGTTATGTTATGTATTAATTATTGTCTATTTGACGTATACCTCAGTTGGCACTGCTACATTGGATTCAGGTTAGAAAGACTTGTGACTAAAAGTTCAGCTATTTCGTTTGTAAAATTAAGAATTCATTGTTATGTTTTCGGCTTAACCACGTAACTGTTTGACGTGGAACTCGACTAGCCAAGGAATGCTGCTCATGAATATGAACCTCTAGCATGGCTTGAAACTAGTCGAGTTCCACGTCAAACAGTTACGTGAGTAAGCCGAAAATATAATAAATAATTTAGTATATCTCTCGGAAGTTATATCATAAAAATTATGAATTGTTACTTACAGCTAAAATAAAACAGAAGTGTGGCGTACTTGTATTGCACCTTCTTTGGCTTGTTGTGTTCCAGCCAAATACTCATGTTCTCAGTAACCAGTAAGACCATCTTAACAATTGAGTCCTTTTTGATCAAAAATAAATTATTTTTACTGTTCAATACAATTAAATATTAAAAAATAGTCACATTAATTGATTTAATGAGCAACTTAATTTCAGTATGTTTCCAGCATTATTTTAAGAAATAATAACGTGACGTCACAATACACAATCTCGTACAAAATTTATAAAAATAGTGTTATTTTTGACAGTTCGAAAAAAGTATTGAATTTTACTAGAGGTAGTTGGCTAGTACCCAATTAGATTAGACGAGCATATACGAATCATATGAGTTTGATGATAAACCCGAACAGAGGGCTGACGAATCCTCCGCAAATAAAGTTAAAGGAATTTGAGGATTGTTGGGGATTCAGGGAAGGATGGTAATTGGGCCTCCGGTAACCACAATCCCACGATGTTTTCTGTGAAGCCGTGTAGTATCGCTCCGGTCGAGCCGGCCCATCCGTGCCGACACATGGCTCTCCCACACTAACACTTAATACTAATAAATTACAGACATATCATCGAGGCTGGTTGGTTCTTCCTTTTTTTTAAATTAGAGGAAATTTTGACTTAATTTTTCATTCTATCTCCAGGTGGTAACTACGAAGCGAACGTGATATTCACTCCGGATTCGTACATACCTCGGTCATTCTCTCTCAACCTCACTGTCGACATGTTCGGAGAATCCATCAATTTGTTTGAGGTAAGTTTTAGATGTAAGATTATCACACATACACATCAACAGCCTGTAAGTGTCCACTGCTGACCAAATCTTGACTACACGTATTTCGCGGTGGCTGGGCAACTGGCTGCGGCGCAACATTTCGCGGGTTGATTCCCGCACGGAACAACTCTTTGTGTGAGCCACAGATTGTTGTTCCGGGTCTGGGTGTCATGTGTATGTGAACTTGTGTGTTTGTAAACGCACTCACGACACAGGAGAAAACCCTAGTGTCGGGGGCTACGTTTCAAAAAAAGACATCCATAACATTTAAATAATTTTTGTATTTAAAAAATCCTCTTTCCCAGATGAAAGCCCGTGGCGAAGGTTTCGAGCGGTACTTCGAGAGTTACTTCGGTAACAACGGACCGCTAAACAAGAACAAACTGACGGAAAAGATCAGCAACCTTCGCTTCTTCAGGTCTACCAACGAAGCTGATGAGGTCAGGGAGAAGATTGACAATCTGGAGTATAAGAATGAGGCGCTTAAACATAGGTATTTATTAATATTAACATTGCCAGTTTTTGCTAAACTATAGGCCTCCTATCCTTAGGAGGGGTTTTTTTAATCTCCATACTTGGCTAGCGGGTTGGAGATCACGATCACAAAGGTTGGGTTGAAATGGACTATTAATATCCCTTCGAGCGTCCGCGTTCCTTATGATCCAACGGGTGCACACGTGACATTTGGAGAAAGAAAAAAAGAAATAAAATGCATTTTTGGCCATTGGCACACGAAAACAAGTTTCATTACAATAGAAATAAAAAATACAGTCAAAATAAAAACAAAACATTAATAATAGATTTTATAAAATAGAAAGCAGCATGGAGCATTTTTTCTTATGATCCACCGGGTGCTCATAAGGACGCTCGAGGGGATATAGAAAGAAAAAAAAAACGATTTATTACGCAACGACACATAACTAGAATACAGGTACACACAAAAAGCCCATGGTGCGTCGCAGCGGAAAAGACGAGATCAGCTTAATACTATGGCCCGGGCATGAAGGCCTTATAGAATAAATTCAGACGTTACTTTTACGAAAATCCATGCTTCACTAACAACTGGGAATATATTCAGTTTTTCGATTTAAAAACTTAAATTAATCCTTAATACTATAAATGGGAAAGTGAGTTGTTTGTTCTGCTTTCACGCCGTAACTTCTAAACCGATTGCTTTGAATTTTTGCAGACGTAAAATTAGAAGTCCGGATTAAATAATAGGATACTTTTATCCTTTTGTGACGCGAGCGAAGCCGCGGGTGAAAGCTAGTAATTAATAATGTAACTAGAGAATTGTATTGTGAACCTGATTGAAAAAG
Organism: Spodoptera littoralis; assembly: GCA_902850265.1. Taxonomy (NCBI): domain Eukaryota; kingdom Metazoa; phylum Arthropoda; class Insecta; order Lepidoptera; family Noctuidae; genus Spodoptera; species Spodoptera littoralis. The sequence continues at coordinate 6,457,307 of LR824555.2, read as the reverse complement.
AGTAACCTATGGAGTTTCTTGATCGTTCTTCTCCATAGGAATCTACACCTTGGAATGAGCAAATAGCTTCATTTTTAATTTTATTGTTGACGTTCAAAAGTGCCTTTCTGGTCTAATTGAAATAAATGATTTTGACTTTGACTTTGACTAAAACTATAATCGGTTATTAGCTGCGACTTTTGTGGCATCACAGGACGAAAATGGGTGGTGATAAATGCGTTCTAGTTTAAATTCACATGGCTTAAAAAAGCTGGTTGCCTGTAAAGTCGGTATACGGGCGAAAGTTTTACGTAACAACGACTTTGAGTGGTAAAATAATTTTAATGTGAATATTCATTCGTATAGTAGGAAGAAGGATGTATCTCTCCACTCTGTCTCTCTCGCTCTGTCTCTCTCGCTCTTAGGCGGGCTAACCATGCCCGAGTGGAAGGGACGCGTGCCTCTCACTCGCTCTCATTGTGAGCGCATAACGTGAGCGGAGCGTAACGCAGTTTCTTGAAGTGTCACCCGGCAAACCAATTTATAAGACGTTGTCACGTCAAAATGTACAGTAAATGATTATTTTTTAATTCTTTTACTTTAGGTTCCCAATGGCCGAGCTGGGTATCAAAGTGTTTGGTAACGAGATCTCCTACTGGAACGCTGAAGGCGACGAAGAGATCATGAAGTCACTAGCTAGACTCAACCCACAACTCAGAGTATTGGAGATATTGTCTGGAAAGGTAAGTCAAATTCGACCTTATAATAAAGGGGATGTAAGGTTAAGAACCTTAATATAAAGATATATGATGATTAAAAGTGGTAACTGATAATACCACTTAATGGTAGTTATGTCATATGTCTCCATTTAATTATGGTGTGTTTAGAAACCTAGTCGAATTAAATTCTTTAACTCGTCGAGTACCGGTTTTATAGACACAATTAAAGAACAATAGGTCGCGGTCACCGGTGACCGCTTGGTGTTTGACAGTTTAATTCATACGGAACTATCAAACCCGGCGAACTCCGTTTCGCCACCAGATGGCTTCGGGCTATGTAACATTTCGTTTGGTGATTAAAATTTGAAGAAAACTCTTTTTCCTGAATTTGCTATAAACCTCACGGAGCCCGAGACCTTTCCAACGAATGCAAAACCGTGGAAATCGGTTCGTGTGTTCTGGAGTTATAGCGTCAGGAGGGAAAACCCGACTTATTTTTATATAGTAGATTATCTAACCTTTCTAGAATTTCACCCCAAGGGTTGTTTCATTTAAACTAATGACTTCTTTTTTCTAATTTGACTAAACTGCGCTAACGCAAGGACTTCTCAGTATAAAGAAAATGTTTATATTGTTTTTATTTTTTTTATTTCGTATTTATGAAACGTTACTCCATACTAAGATTTTCTCCTGTGCCGTGGGTGCGTTTACAAACATACAAGTTCACATACACATGACACTCGGACTCTTAAATTCGAAATCCAAGACAAAGACAAAGACTGCACGGTTGGCGCGGTGGTTGGGCAACTGTCTGCCGCGCAACGTGTCGCGGATTCGATTCCCGCATGGAACTTTTTGTGTGATCCACAAATTGTTGATCCGGGTCCGCGTGTCATGTGTATGTGAACTTGTATGTTTGTAAACGCATTCACGACACAGGAGAAAATCCTAGTGAGGGGCAAAGTTTAAAAAAAATTGTATTGGAAATGAAAAGTAGACTGTAATTGGATAACCTTTGTTAAGTAAAAATAGAAATAAAAGACATAATATCCTGACCCCAAAAAACTATATCAACACCAATCGTTTTTCACCACACACGAACTCAACTAAAACCTTCTTTACCCCACAGGAAATATCCTACAACAAAGCTTCACTATTCCTCGACACAACGTTCTCGGTGCCTACTGGCGCCGGACTACCGATGAACATGAACCTCATGGGCACCAGCTACGTCAACACCAAGATGTCTGGCACTGTGCTAGATAATTATAGGGAGTCTGGTAACTTGGACTTTGAAGGGAAATTGAGACCCAGGTGAGTTAGAATAGTTTCTGGTCGTCGATTTGTTCAGTACCAACCATTTTTTTTTGTTTTATTTATTTATTTATCTATTTATGCACAACACAGAGACAATACAAAGGAGAATACATATATAAATAAATTGGAGGTACCTACATAGGTACTACATATTCCCGTACGAATCTCTTCCTGCAGTCCTTCGACAGGAAAAACGGTAAAAAATTAGACACTGTGCGTAACATAGCGTGAACAAAGAAAAAGAACAAAATTTAAGCCAATAGAAACTTAAAACTACATACACAAAATGAAACCGATAAATAATGTATTAAATAAATAGATCTCAATTTTGTTAAAATGCATTCAAATCAAATCGAATCATTTATTTGCAAAAACATGTGTATATATTGCAAAAAGTGTATGAGAGCCATGCTTCGGCATGAATGGGCCGACTCGACCGGAGTAATACCACGGCCGAGCAGAAAAATGACGTGAAACAACACTTGCGTTGTGTTTCGTCGTGTGAGTGAGGTTACCAGAGGCCCAGTCTCCCGAATCCCTGAATCCTCCACAATTCTCAAATTCCGAATTCCCAAAAGGCCAGTAACGCACTTGTTACGCCTCTGGTGTTCTAGGTGTCCATGGGCGGTGCCGATTGCTTACCAACAGGTGATCCGTCTGTCCGTTTTTAAAACTCAGTCATCGAACCTCTTGCCCAAGTCGCACTTGCGACAAAATCATTTACACATTTCTAGTAATCTCTGTAAATAATAATAATTACAAAATGTTAATTTTCCATCCCCTTACAGCGTAGCAGTGAACATAGCAGCGACGATGAGCGTAGACGCGGGCGGACTCAGCTCCAGCGGGATCCGCGTCAACTGGCGCCTGTACACCGCCACCGCCGTCGAGGCACGGCTCACTGTCCGGGGGATCTCCTTGCTGAAGCTTGATCTATCACTGCCTATCGATAAACAGGAGATTTTTGCTGCCAAGTAAGTATTTACTGAAGCTTTAGGATACCGTTATTATCGAAATGCAGGAGTAGAAACGGGGTGGTTTTAGTCAGTAAGAGTCTGACTCTCCCTCCCGACTCACCTAGGCGGGAGAAGTCATTCGATGAATTTCTGCCCTTAAAAAAAAGTATACAATTATCTAGCTGATAGACGTTATAGTAAAAATAATAAAAGAACTATCTAGCTAACTTATTCTTATTTGCTAACTAACAAAGATGTGGAATTATCGATGAAGAGAACAAACTCTTCTAATACTTGTGGAAATCTAAATAGTATTTTTGTGTCTACGCTTTTTGATGGGTTTCTTTATCATTAAGTCGCATCCCATGGGTTTATTTTAGTATAAAAAACATTAGTTTGTTTTAATATTATACAAAATTGTGAAGTCATACAGCTATCATAATTATGAGAAAAATGCCCGTAGTATTATATCAACATTATCACTTTAGACTTCGGTGATGGATTCTAAAATGTACAGTAAGAATTAAAACAACATAACATAAATTCACGCTTTTTATCCCCGAAGGGGTAGACAGAAGTGCACATTGCGGCACAATGCCACTGTACAATGTAACAATGCCACTGTACAATGTAACACCCACTTTACAATATTTATGTAATAAGGGTTGAGCCTATTGCTATATACTGGGCACAATTCCAGACTCCGTGCTACTACTGAGATTTTTTTAAACCCAGTAATACCTACTTGCCCGACCCGCGAATCAAACCCAAGACCCCTTACTCGGCCAGTCGCACTTGCGGCCACTCGACCAATGAAGCAATATATAAACAAATGATCACCCATTCTAGATCTGAGCTGATAATCCTCCATGGCGACAAGGAGCACCAGCAACAAGGGCTGAACAAGAACAGAATAGAACAGAACACGTGCTCGTGGTCCACCTTCGACAAGAGTATCGGGATTAAGATGTGCGCTTCTTATCAGGTAAACTATCACTCTATGTCAAGTTGGGGTCATAAAATGCGAAGGAAAATGGCATTTGTGTTGTTTTGCTTAAGGACCATTATTCCAATGTATATCATACTTGTAGTGGGTAAGGCCAATAAATGCAAAGGAAAATAGCGTTAGTTCTATGTAGCACCAATGGTCTTTAAAAGATTTTTTTTTGTTGTTGTCCTGGCGAAATAGTGTAATTATCCATCCATGAACAGCCTATAAATGCCCACTACAGACTCCGTGCTACTACTGAGGTTTTAAAAAACCCAGTAATACTTTGCCCGACCCGGGAATCGAACCCGACACCCCTTGTCGCACTTGCGACCACTCAGCTAATGAGGCAGTCATCACACATCTTTATATATATAATTCTACTGTACGTGTGTATGTCCTAAACGGCTTGACCGATTTAATTGATTTTTTCTGTATGCGTTTAAGTAGCGCCCTGGATGGTTTAGATTCACAAATTAGCCCGGCAGATAGCGCTGCAGTCAGTATATCGGTTATTTATCTATACCTATTATCCTTATCCTTACTAATATTATAAATATGAAAGTGAGTTTGTTTGTTTGTTCCGCTTTCACGCCGTAACTACTAAACCGATTGCTTTGAAATTTTGCAGACGTATAGTTAGAAGTCTGAATTAAATAATAGGGTACTTTTAATCCCGGAAAAATTTGATATTTCCGAGGAAAAACAAAAATATTGGTATAGATGGCGCTGTGTGTATTGGTATATGTCACATAGGCTACTTTTTATCCTTTTGTGACGCGAGCGAAGCTGCGGGTAAAAGCTAGTTATATTATATGCAGGACAACGTTTGTCGGGTCCGCTAGTAACCCTATAAAATCTAATTTACATAACTAAAATCATGCTTTTTCTTCCAGTTCCCCAACATGACGAATCTCCGCAACGCTCCATACTTCCTTATGAGTGGTCCTGCGAAGTACATACTCTCCCTGGAGAAGGCGGACCCCACGGCCAAGACATACGCCATACAGTATCGATGGGACAAGAACGCAACTGGCAATGTTGTTAGCTTCTCTTTTGATACGCCTGATAGTAAGGTGAGTTGTGGGATTTTGTGTTTTATTTTCAGTGGAGTAAAGATTGTTTTTGTTTGATACTTGCTCAAAGCTAGATAAAATAATTTATAGATTTTAATCGAATAAATTTTATTATTGTTATTTATTAAACCGACACATGCGTACTGCTAACCGACACATGCGTACTGCTTTCAGAACGGGTCCGCTCAAGCTGTTGTGGTTCTTTCCTCAAAAGGCCACTACAGAAAGAACTTGCACGGTTCTCACTTAATCTTTTTATACATATTGTCTGGACTTTAAAAGAGACAGACCTCTGAGTTTGTTTTGGCATTTCTTCTCAGAGTAGTCAGTTAGGAAATGTCGACCTCATCGTTCGCTTGATAAAATTGACGTGTAAAAGTGCTGCCTTGTAGCCTATTTGCAGAAATAAATTCACTTGTTTCACTTGTTTATTTAAAATTCTTTATTATGCCATTGAGAATTACGATTTATTTTCGCTATAATTTTACTTTTTAATTTCTTTATACTATTTCTTTACTCACTTAAACCCAACATGTTATCCATTATTAGCAAATAATTGGAATACTATAAGTTGAGTGAGTGAAATAACAAACAACACTTAGGGGAAACTCAACTTATATTGAAATAATTACATAAAGGAGCACAAAATAAACGATAGAAGACAGAACTGTCATGAATATAACAAAGATAAAACCGTTACATATGAAATATGAATTAGTTGGCGCGCGTGCGCGTGCGCTCGGTTTAATAGATTTCGCGTCACTGAATAGACCTGCGGCGCGAGCGCGGTGCAATGCTACGTCAGTCTTTCTAACGCGTGCTGTAACACAATCTATTTTAATATTTATATATAATATTTAAGACTACACGGTTGGTGCGGTGGCTGGGCAACCGGCTGCCGAACAACGTGTCGCAGGCTCGATTCCCGCACGGAACAACACTTTGTGTGATCTATAAATTGTTGTTCCGGGTCTGGGAGTCTGTGTATGTGAACTTGTATGTTTGTAAACGCACCCAAGACACAGGAGATAACCCTAGTGTAGGGCAACTTTGAAAAAAAAATAATTTATTAACACTATACTCCATCTTCAGCCAATCATATAATCAAACATGTATTTTCTATTTCAACAGGAAAAACGAATGATAAACGCGGTCCTATCGATCTCAAACACGTCTAGCACTGCGTTACTGACCCTCCAATCAGAGAAGAGCACGTTAAAAGCTAAAGCAATGTATAGAAACAAGCCTTATGATAAATCTCTATCGGCCAGCTTAGACGTGGATGGAAGAAAACAGTTCGACACTGTAATGTCGGTGAAACGTCACGATATTAAATATGGCTTCGTTTGGATACCTCACGCCTATTGGGTCGTCGATAATGAACGGGTTGCCGAGTTATCTGGTGAGTTTTGAACCTTATCTTCTATAGTTTAGGGTCATATTTTGCATGACGACGTCTTTAGTACAAAATGTTGTCTGGTGGTATTTGATTTTGAATCTTATTTCTTGGGGTGTAGGTTTATATTCAATCTTAAAGATTATTTTAATATATTTAACTTAATATACTTTTTAATGGCTTCTTTAGCTTAGTCGAGCCCAAAAGACACTTAACGCTAAACTATTGTTATGTTACAAAAATATTTATAGTTTTTGTACATCATGCAATCTCTATCGTTTTAAAAATTATTCCTTATAACAACATTTCTGAAAGTATTAAAAATTAAATGACTGCCTCGTTGCCCGAGAGATCGCAAGTGCGACTGCCGGGCAAGGGGTCTCGGGTTCGATTCCCAGGTCGGGCAAAGTATTACTGGATTTTAAAAGAAAAAATCTCAGTGGTAGCACGGAGTCTGGAATTGTGCCCGGTATATGGCAATAGGCTCACCCCCTATTACGCCGGACTCATAACATAAATAGTGAAAAGTGGGTGTTACTTCTGTGTGCACCTCTGCCTACCCCTTCGGGGATAATAGGCGTGATATTATGTTATGTTGTTAAAAATTAAATGATTTATTTATTTATCATTTCATGTACTCACACCATACAGACAATATTACAAGAGACAACACATTATAAGCATGAGGTACATAGGTACTGCATATCCCTTAAGGGATTTCTTCGATGATATTTGAATGTCGAACATAATCCTTTACTTTTTTACTTATAGGTGTAATAAAAGTAAAAACAAAAGGCAGTGTGACACAGAGCGATATAGAAGCAGAGTTTCAAACGAAACAATTGGCCAGTCACCTCCTAGGGTACTACACTATCAACGGACCGACCCACGGCACCAAACTACAGTTCGATTACCAATTCTTTAAGAACCCAAAACAGACTATAAAGATTGAAGGTATTTACAGTGAGAAATCTGGAGGCTTTAGACATGACCTCTATGGTGACTTGTCCATGGCATTCACAGCTTATCCGGAATATAACTTCTATACGGTTCTGAGGAATATTGTGAGTATTTTGTACCCTATTTTGTTTGTTTTAAGAGTAATAATAGAAAATCAAATATATAGAATTCATAAATATGATGTATTATTAGCTACTTCCTCGCGGTTTCACTCGCTATGCTCGGCGTCTATTAATCATAGCGTTTTATAGCTTATAGCCTTCCTCGATAAATGGCCTATTCAACACAAAAAGAATTTTTCATATTGGACCAGTAGTTGTTCAAACAAACGGACAAACAAACAAACTGTTCAGCTTTATATATTATAAGTAATAAGTAAGATAAGCCACCATAAGCTAATTTTTGTTACATTCAAATTATGTTTGCAATGTCGCTAGTCAAACGTGGAGATATGACAAACCCCCTCTCCTAAAGAAAGACCTTTGTGATCAACAACGAACGTCTTTCGATGATGATGATAATAAGGAATACCTTTCTAAGAACCTCCTTAGCATGGTAGCATTTGCTATACTCCAATAATCAGCAGTAATCACCTTCTAACTAGTAATAATGACGATGATAAAAACCTTTCAAACACCCGCTAACCTCATTCTCCTTTACAGAAAACCCAATCCCACGTGGATATAGGCTTCAACGTAAGTGCGTCCAGAGAAAAGAAGCTTGATCCAGCGTTTACGTTTAGTTTCCAACGCGCTGAGCACTTGACTGGCATGAAACTCGATACAAGACTGACGTTACATCGACCGAGGTTGATTGATACAAGGTTCCAGTTTGAAGGGGTAAGTACTAATAATAATAATACGCCCTGATACAGAAGGCAGTTCTCCTAGAAAGGGCACGTATCGTGAGGAGGTTTCTGTCTCTGGAGCCCTAACCACCGGTAGCTTGGACCATGCTCCCGCTACTGGTCGGCTCCTATTTTTTATATTTTTAAATATTGTTTTTATTATGTAAGTAGTATTTAAAAATGTAATTTTTAGAGATTTTTTTATAAATCACATTGTACAGTGGTATAATGTGCACCTCTGCCTACCCCTTCGGGGATAAAAAGGCGTGATGTGATGTTATGTTATGTTTTTATAAATCTAAGGAAATAATAATAATAAGTAAATTTCTTCTCCTCTATTAATCTTCTGATTCCTTTCGTTGCGTTGTTATATTGTATTGGTAGAAGACAGTGTACCAAAATAAAAAATATAATTAGTCCGTCAGTTAGATATAAAAAAAAATATTAAACATATTTTTTTATTTTGTCGTATAATAAATGATACTTAGATAAAACGGAGTTAAATTAGTTTAGGAGTGGGAGGTCGTTACGTCACGCTACCCTATAAAATGTACTAAGTCGTGACGTCACACGATATTTCAAATCAATATATAATATATTGATTTGAAATATCGAATATCGTCAAAAGTATTTAATTTTTGAAAGAAACGAAATAATACGTGTCTAATGTTTTAAAATCATCTACCAGGCGGACATTAAAATAAAATTTAGGATACTACTCTATTCACGTCCTTGGGACGCTCCGGACTTCAGTGTTCCGGTGTTTTCATGGTTGTATCTACTGTAGATCCTGGCTTACAGGAGTTGCAGCGGTTTTGGGAGGTTGTGATAGCGGGCTTGTCGCAAAATAAGTTAAATTATTTTTCCGAATATTGTTATTACTATTTGAATATACGATTGGTGCTTTGCTGGGCGATTGGCTGCAACGTGTCACTGGTTCGATTCCTAAACTCAGAATTTCTTAAGTAATTCTTAAATTGTCTTTTCATATGAATCAACAACACATGTATTTGCTAATTTAGACTGCACGGTTGGTGCGGTGGCTGGGTAACCGGCTGCCGTGCAACGTGTCGCGGGTTCGATTCCCGCACGGGACAACACTTTGTGTGATCCACAAATTGTTGTTTCGGGTCTGGGTGTCATTGTGTATGTGAATTTGTATGTTTGTAAACGCACCCACGACACAGGAGAAATTCCTAGGGTGGGGCAACGTTTTTTTTTTAAAAAAAAAAAAAAAAAAAAAAAAAAAATTTGGCTTCTGCATGATCAGCGGAGGTTATGTCATATGACTAGATGCTGTGTATGCTGTACAACGTGTCATAGGTTCTATTCCTGTGTCGGGTTATTAACGAAGAATATTGGTATCACCCTTAGTGGGTTGTGAAAAACAGATGGCAGTCGACTGACATTAAAAATGTTATTGGGGAAAAAATTAGAATTACTATGTGAGCCACGAACAAAACGCGACTCCCGTCCCCCTGCTATTATCATAGAAATTTCAAAAACCGAAAAATACCCTATATAATTACCCGACTCGGGAATCGAATCCGAAACCCTTGCCCAGGCGTCGCACTTGCGACCACTTACTGTTACCTGACCAGATATGGTCACTTCTTGTAAATCTACTAACCACTAACAAATTAAATAATAATAAACCCTCTTTTCCCCAACAGATTGGTCCAAAATACACCGCACTAGCTCTTCTAAACTTCAACCCCAAATCGCGCGAGATTCTGGTCTCAGGGTACTTATTCTTCCCGCCGGGTACACAACTGTATTTGGACGCGGAACTTAACATGACACTACCGACCTTGCACCCTTGTTCTATAAAGACCAAGGTTCATGAGAAGCAGCCCAATGATTTCCAAGTGAGTACCTATCTTTAACAGTTGTTCAGCTGTTATGCCCCAAAAGGGATAGAAAGTGTATATATTAGGTTTTTCTAGATGTTGGCAAGTTGGCAAGAGTGATCAGTATTATTAGTCCCATTTATAGAATTATCTGTTAAACTTCGCGTTTTCAAAATGGACATCAAAATCGAAAACCCAAAAGTAACATAACGATATTTTAATTAAATTCTTATCTGTTTTATTAGTTCCATTTCCAAACATCACGAGTTTAGACTCCGTCCTCTGAATGGAGGTCAAAATCGAAAACCCAAAAATATGGCTCATTGTTTTTCCTCTTAACAAGTATTTGTACATCCATTATTCTATGGAGACCAACACCATAGTAAATTAAATAACTTTTTTCGTAATATCTATTATAATAACAACAATATTTTATGACAGAATTGCTACGATAAATTTCGTAGGAAAGTCCAGAATTATCACCCATTTTAGACAAGCCCTTAGTTCCGTATAATAAGGTTAAACAAAATCCTAGGTAAACGCAGCCGGCGTATGGTTCACGGGGGTAGATTTCAACATCGACGCGTCATACCAGGACCAGTCCAAAACAAATATGGCGTCCCATCATCTCAAGGCGTTGATCAGTAGTACCCACTTCAAGAACATCGCCATGGACGGACGGTTCACTCAGGATAACCGACAGATCACGTTTATTGGACAGGTAATGTTAAACAGACTGCCTTCTGCTTACAACTCGGTATGGGCGATACTAATGGTTATTTGTAATAAGTGTGGGAGAGCCATGCTTCGGCACGCATGGGCCGGCTCGACCGGAGTGATACCATGGCCTCACAGAAATCTAACGTGAAACAACGCTTGTTGAGTTTCGTCGTGTGAGTGAGGTTACCGGAGGCCTAATTACGCCCCCCCCCTCCCCAGTCTCCCCAATTCCCGAATCCTCCACAATCCTCAAATTCCCAATTCCCAAAAGGCCAGTAACGCACTTGAAACGCCTCGGTGTTTCAGGTGGCCATGGACGGCGATGATTACTCACCATCAGGTGATTCGTCTGCTCGCTGACTTATACCATAAAAAAAATTGTTTTAGTTTGTGACTATTTTGTAAGTACTATTATTGCTCAAATACTCAAACGCCACTCGATTTTAAATCGCTCTCAAAAATAGTTCTGTCTCTACAAGTTCTTTGTAAAAAGACAGAGATAGCACGATATTTAAGTTCGACATGAAATTGAGTAGCCTTTCAATATCCAGGCGTTAGATGTTCATTATGGGAACTGAAAAGTTGAGCATATTCAAATAACAACAAGAGAGTCGGAGATTTTCAAAATGGTGATTCGTACACTAAATAAACTTCATTATTATGTTTTACGGATTTTGAACATAACTCGACTAGTTTCAAACCGCGCTGGGGGCTCATAGTCTTGAGCATCATTGTCAAAAGACTTGTTAGACAAGTTTGAATTTTGTTGTCTTACAAAAGTTATAATACTAAATTACTTTGGCTAGCATAGTTTAATTTATATAATAAGCCAATTTAGTTCCATATTCCAATCCCATTAACAGACAGATTTGATCTTCTCCAAAAAAGGAACCTCAAGATAATGTTTCAACACTAACTAATCTAAAGTCCACCTTACCTCAAAGGGAACACGATCAAAAATCGGTTGTCTTATATTATAAACATAACTCCAAACCGAAATACACCTTATCCCTTACAAAATAAATTACAAAATTAATGTTTCGCAGGGTGAATACAACGACGAGCACTACAGGACGTTAATACGCTACATTCTACTATCGGAACAGAACTTCACGACGTATGTGGAAGTTGACGTCGGCGGGAAGGCGTATAGTGTCAACTTGAATGCGGATCTTAGCAATAATACTAACGTTAATATGGATATACATTTTGATCAGTAAGTTTTTCTGATGTTTGAGTTGGATGGGTATATATTTACTTTAATAGATTTTCTACTTTAATATAATGTGGTAAGGTTGTAAATCTGTTAATGCTAGGCATTTGGGGCCTATTTCACAATGTCTGGACAGCCACTAAAGATAATGAATATGCGCTATGCCTTCAGGAATGCGAAACGCTCAATTCGTACGATATGAACTATCAGTCAAATAAATTTATCGGGTATTATGGTGGTGGAACAAACGCATTTTTCATATGCTTAACTAAATATAATTATTGTACTACTTCACTGAGCTAGTAAGTGTAAATATACATGATTTAAATTCATTTGACTTACGGCCATTTTCTATAACCTATCTATCTGTAGATTTGCTTACTGAGATAGAATTATAACATAAGCTCCATGCAAATGTGTCAAAATTCCATCTCAGTAAGCAAATCTACAGATAGATAGGTAATAGAAAATGGCCGTTAAAGATTTTGGCCCTTACCTGTATAAACTTTTCACCCGACATATGAAAGGTTGTTTTTTTGTGTACCAAATTAATGTATCGATTTTCATTCTAATGTTTGCTCTCTCTTTTACAAGAAAGTCCTTAATGATTTGTTTTTTTTTCATAGACTCCGCGACCTCCACTTTTCCTACCAGCGTTGGGTGTCAGCTAGACAAAAGCGTCTAGCCGCTGCCTTCAATTGGGACGCGAACCGCGATCCTTCGCAGAAAGTCAGTATAGACGTACAACTGGACAATAAGGGCACTTGGCACCATGCAGGACATGTCTCCTTGTATTATCCTGGACGAATGGTCAATGGGGAGTTCGAGTTCTTGTTGAGAGGTAAGTCTTTTATGTTATAGGCTTAACACGGTCCAAAAAAGGAGTTTCCTAATTCGAGCGTATTATAATACACTAGTTACTTCCGCGCGGTTTCACACGCTCTGCGTAGCTCTTATTGGTCGTAGCGTGACGTTTTATAGCCTATAGCCTTCCTCGATAAATGCGCTATCCAACACAAAAATGATTATTCAAATCAGACTTGTAGTTCCGAAGATTAGCGCGTTCAAACAAACAAACAAACAAAAAAACAAACTCTTCAGCTTTATAATATTAGTATAGATTGTACACCACCTTTACCCTTCTCGTGGACGTCGTTAGTTGACTAATGAACTACATATTATAATAGAGACCAGACAGCAACGCTCTGTGTTAAACCTTGACATTTAACATAACATAACATCACGCCTTTTATCCCCGAAGGGGTACGCAGAGGTGCACATTATGGCACGTAATGCAACTGTACAATGTAACACCCACTTTTCACTATTTATGTTATGAGTCCCATGTAATAGGGAGTGAGCCTATTGCCATATACTAGCCACATTTTCAGACTCTGTGCTACTACTGAGAATTAAAAAAAAATCTCACTCATAACACAAATAGTGAAAGTGGATGTTACATTATTCAGTGGCATTATGTGCATCTCTGCTTACGCCTTCGAGGATAAAATGTGTGATGTTTATGTGATCTACAATCTTCAACACTCTTGTTAAGGGTAGAAATTACAACAAATCCTTTTATGTACATCTCTCTTCTGACAATAAGTAGATATTTTATACAAGTTAGTAAAAATCCCTTCGTTCCAGATTGGTTCTGTCAGTGGCACATCCGCATGGGTTGGTCGAGTGAGTCCAACATACTGTGGCGCGTCAAGATGTACTCGGAGGCGCACAATGAAACCGTATACGCTCTGCTCTCCAATATGAACACGCCCTTCGCTGGGTGGAAGGATACTAGTTTTAATGTTATGTGAGTATAAATATTAATGATCTTTTTTTTAGCTTCTTTCCTAGTTAGGGTTTACATTTACCTATCTTTAGTTTTAATTATTATGTTTTTGACTTACTCACGTACGAAGACTGCCTCATTGGCTGAGTGGTCGCAAGTACGACTGCCAGGCAAGGGGTCTAGGGGTTGATTCCCGAGTCGGGCAAAGAATAACTGGGTTTTTCAAAAAATTCACAGTAGTAGCACGGAGTCGGGAATTGTGCCCGGTATATCGCAATAGGCTCATCCCCTATTACATGGGACTCATAAAATAAATAATGAAAAGTGGGTGTAACATTGTACAGTGGCATAATGTGCACCTTTGCTTACCGCGTCGGGGATAAAAGGCGTGATGTTGCTTGATGAAGAACTCGAGTAGTTTCAAGCCATGCTAGAGGCTCATATTCATGAGCAGCAATCCGCGACCCGCGACGCGGTGACTGTCGCGCTGCTACCAGTAATGCGCAAGTCGAGTTCCTCGTCAAACAGTTACGTGAGTAAGCCGAAACATAATAATTAATTTAGTATGTCATACGAAAGTTTTAATATAAACATACCTTTGATTTTTTTAATGGCCCGAAAGTTTCTTATTGATCTGGCCTCTGTGATCCTCCGTGCGAGGCCTCTTGTGGATCTTGAAGGAAACTGTAGATTTTATTACAAAATTTTATTTTTTTGACTTCGATTCCGTAATACTCCGTCCTTTATATATCGTACCGAAATTTTGTACATACAAAACTAGTCTCTAAACATCGGTAATAAAGTTTATAATGGAGTTAGTGGAGAACGGTGCCGGTAACCGCTTGGATTGAGCAGTCAAATCAAGAATCATTTTGGCTACTCCGTCATCGTTTTACTCTTATTAGTCACTTGAGATCACACAAACAAAATGAAACAACAAGTCCAATTTACACTCAAGCAACAAGACCAATTTATATTGACTGCACGGTTGGTCGCGGGGTCGATTCCCGCACGGAACAACACTGTGCGATCCACAAATAGTTGTTTCGGGTCTGGATGTCATGTGTATGTGAACTTGTATGTTAGTAAACGCACCCACGACACAGGAGATAACCCTAGTGTGGGGCAACGTTTAAAAAAATAAATAATAATAAGTATACCTAATAGACATAGCCATACGTAACACCCATAACCTAAGTTCCACTCACACTAACAAGCTCTCTAAATATACAGACTTGACCATTGAGCTTAAAACTCAGTGGCAAGTTCACACAGTTAAGACCATTCCCATAATTATATCTAGCACAGGCGTCATCCCCAAAACACTACACACAAGTCTAAAGACCCTCGATTTACATCCCCTCACATTCACACTCCTACAGAAAGCAGTCATACTTAATACATGCAGAATAGTTAGGAAGTTTTTATCTATAGATTAATTTACCACATATTATTTCATCCCCAAATTTGCTTTGGCCAAAAGCCCGCAATTTTGGTGTAGTTCCCCAGAAATGGGTGAGGTTTGAATCCTAAACATAAATAATAATAATAATATTTGTAACATCTTCTTCTTCTTCTTTATCACGAAACAAAATCTCCTTCTCTAGGTGGCGTTACCACGACAATCTCCAAGCCCTAAACGGCAGCATGAACTGGCAGGAAGACTACCTAGCATTCAGCTTACTAGCAGACTATTTGTTCAAAACAAATGAGTTCTATGGAGAAATCAACGCCGTCGTCAACTC
The DNA here is from genome assembly GCA_902850265.1 of Spodoptera littoralis. Taxonomy (NCBI): domain Eukaryota; kingdom Metazoa; phylum Arthropoda; class Insecta; order Lepidoptera; family Noctuidae; genus Spodoptera; species Spodoptera littoralis. The sequence goes on along the minus strand of LR824555.2, from coordinate 6,441,752 downwards.
TACTATACCGACACTGCCCAAGGCGGCCGCCATAGCCAAACATAGGGTTATATGGAAGAAGAGCGCTGACACACTGCTTAGTTTCCAGGTAAGAGTGCTAAAATGAACTGTATTACTATGAATCGAGGGTCTAAATTCGAATTATGATATTAAAATCGGGTTATATTTGAAAAACGAACCGTATTACAAAGGAACTTAGGTTGCAATAGAATATGGAAGAAGTGCACTGATATAGTGCTTAATTTCCAGGTAAGTGGAAGTTAATTCTATTATCAACGTTTGAAGGTTGAAATTCCAATAACTGTAGCTAAATGCCATTTAGCGCTTGTCTACATGTAGAATAGAAAACCAAATTATATGGAATTGACGTAAATTTTGACACTTGTCAGTGTCATCCCCATACATTTAGTTTTCTACTCTCTCTGTAGAGCTGTGTAGAGCTCTGTAGAGCTCTGTAAAGCGTTAAAGTGGTGTTTGGCTAAAGGCCCAGGATATAATACCAAACATGAAATCGACAAAATTTTTATAGACTGCCTCGGCGGCCGAGTGGTCGCAAGTGCGACTGCCGGGCAAGGGGTCTCGGGTTCGATTCCCGGGTCGGGCAAAGTATTACTGGGTTTTTTAAAAATCTCAGTAGTAGCACGGAGTCTGGAAATGTGCCCGGTATATGGCAATAGGCTCACCCCCTATTACATGGGACTCATAACATAAACAGTGAAAAGTGGGTGTTACTTCTATGTGCACCTCTGCCTACCCCTTCGGGGATAAAAGGCGTGATGTTATGTTATGTTTTATTCTGTCTGTCCTGGTAAGACTTGTAAAATTCGGAGAATCTTATTCGGCGAGTCGCCGGCCGCCCAATACTGGTCAATAGCACTAAGACCCAAATCCAATACAAGAACTCCTCTAAGCTTACTTTTTGCCACCCTATACCAATTAGGAGCGAGTGGGGCCCCAAATTGTATACAAGTATCCTTAATCGGTTTCTGTAAAAGGTATGACTGGTAAAATAAGAACCCAATACTCGCCGCCCACTCCGGGTTTATGGCGCTCCAAATCCGATACAAAAATCCTTCTGAGCTTACTTCTTGGCGCCCTATACCGGTCAGTGGCGCCCTATACTGGTCTGTGGCGCCCTATACCGGTCAGTGGCGCCCTAAATTCGAAGTGTATCGAGCGTCCTCGATCATTTGCAAGAGTTACTTGAAAACCATCGAGCGTCTTCGATCACTTTCGAGAGATACCCGAAATCTATCGAGCGTTCTCGATCATATTCGAGAGTTACTCGAAAAGTTCTAGACTACAGCGTACGGTGCGTCGCGTAAATTATTAGTATTAGCACGCGGGCGCTCGAACAACTAACGGCGGGCCTGTACGTAGCTCTCAGGTAAGCTAATTAAAACTAAACTTTATTGTCAAAGTACAGAGCTTCAAATTACTTTGACATGATAAACTTTCTATGGCAGTAATTTAAAAAGTACGTAAGTTTACTTAGCAATGCAAATGAAATGCAGGTAAGTAATTAAAGAAAAATAAAAAAACAAATAAAAAATACGTTACAGAAGTTTTATTTACCCTTTTTAAATACATGCTATGATTGTAATCATTACTAACTAACTATTGTACATATTGACTTTCTACTTTATTTCCTTTGCACTAGGATGAAAAATGTTTTAAAGTGGACAGATTAGGGAAATTTGATGAGGTCGTGTGCATTCCGTGTATACATTTTCGTTTATCTCAAATACATAAAATAGATACAGTTGCAGATCTATAATTTGTTACATCTTTATACACCAATACATTATAATATGAAGCAAAATCATTTTAATCAAATGTCACTCTCTAATAAATAGTGAAAGAAAAGGATGGGCATTCGTCCTAAAAACAAAATGTGATATACCTACACCTAAAATTAATTTACTAATAATTAATTTGAAGAATAGAAGGCACTTGTCCCACCGCCGACATGAAATCAATTGACTATCGGATTTTTTTTCGTCAAGAAACGTGTAAGATATACATTCTGTGTAAACTAAAGAGATGCAGATACAAATAGTTGGTCGCCGACTATTCACAATGCCGGCGTGCACTCGCAAGGGCAACTATTGGACCTACATTTACGCACTCACTTCCCGCGAGTCGCCAACTCGTTTCCAATTCTAGCTCTACTCGTTCATCGTTCCCGTTGAGACAACTGCCTTAGTAATATACCAAAAGGTATTCAAAATTGTTGCCATCCCTTTCTTTCATTCATTAATCTAAAAGAGAAACATTTGAATTTGAATTCTAAGACTATACAACTAATTACGAAAGCTAAAATAAAATGTGCTAACACTAACTACAGATTCTAACTATAGGAAATTTTAAACTTTGGAAGCATTTGCTAATTGTAATAACAATGTTCTTACAAGCAAAATAAGATATTTATGAAATCGTATTAACTATAACTTAGAACTAAGAGTACATAACCATAGAATATGTTGTTACATTAACCATACCTACTTGTACAACTAGTATACACAATATTTTAAAGAAGCCATGATGTCTGTATACAGGAGTCTAAAATATATTATTACACAAATCCAAACTATTGTTACAAGGTACTGAGTACTAACTAACAATAACACATTTATAAACCAGCAGAGATTTGCTTATTACAGTTGATGGCGAACATACTCTTCTCCAAAACCACAAGTTAAAGATTTATTATAATGTTTTTTGGCTTACTCGATGACACGAGACGACGCGGCGACTGTCGCGCTGCTACTAGTGCGGTAGTATCGCGACAGGCGACGCGTCGTGTGACGCGGTAGGTATGCTGCTCATAAATATGAGCCTCTAGTTTAGCTTCCAACTAGTCCAGTTCCTTGTCAAACAGTAATGAATAAGCCGAAAAACATAATAATTAAACAAGTCCAAAGAGTTTAGTAGGTGATCTTTGAAAAGTTCTCAAATAAAGAGTTTTAGTACAGATCTTCACCGATCAAAAGATCCTTGCTGATCTCTTATACTAGTATCTAGTTAAAGTTCATTGTTCCTCTAAATTACACACACTTCAGTACTATCTCTGCAATTTGAGTGTAATTTTATTTGCATTGTGGAAGTGCTTAAATACTTCTATCTCTGTGTACAAAACTGCTTATTCTAAGGTGTTTTGTTAATATATATTGTTCTAATTGGAACATAGATCTATCCGATACACAATATATTTTCTATTGTGTCTCATATAACAGGTTCATTATGAAGAATTTGACTTTCAGAAATAATGTAGGTAGGTAGTTAAATGTTTTTGGTGTAAATATGATAGGTAATGAACAATCACATATATCTATATATGCTGTATTTGTATACACATCCACATTATGAAGTTATGCTCACATATAAGTCTCGCAGTTATACAATTGAGAGTTGGACAACTTGTATACCCTAGCTGCCGTAACTACAATGTTATACAATTCATCAAAGACGAACTACTTCTAAGTTTACTTTGATGCATAAATGTGAGTGTATTCATAATTTTTACTTAGATAAACTCTTAATTACATTAATTTGTTAACTATAACTCGTTATGTTATAACATTACAAGTTAAAGTACCTCTAACATCAAACAAACACCATACAACAAAAAGAAACAATCCTTCATAATAAAGTTAACTCAATTTAATAATAACAATGACAATTACAAGTATAATCTTAACAATATGCACGAGAAACTAAACCTAGAGTGTACTCCTTCACTTTCACTAGTCACTTTAGCTTTGCCTAACTTTGTTGTGGCGGAACACAGCAAACTTAGGGAAAACTAAACATATCACATCAGGTAGCCACTTCATCATTTGTCGACTCGAACTCCAGCTTGACGTCATCGTTCAGCCCGTCGACATCAACCTCGTTTTCAGAAGCATTCAACATGTTCAGAGTCACTTGCCTCACAGGAATACTAGCATCCTCAAACGCCTTCTTCTTCAACGTAGTGCGTATTTGGTTGACCGTACGACCTTTGATATGCTGGCTCAAACTGTTCAGATCAACGGCAAAACGGTGCACGCAAGACCGTAGCATCTCAATCTCGTCGTCCGTCCACTTTCCACCAGGCTGAGAGTCCCCCATCGGATGTAATAGCTTCGTCATTTCAGCCAGCTTGTTGAATGCGGTACCCGCTTCACGAAATATTTCACTCACTTTTGCAGCGGAGTTGTTCATTGTTATTTAGTAAAATAACAACTTGATGGTATATCTCAATAGCGTTCAAGCTATTTTTAAACGGAAATCGATAGTAATTGTTAATATTTTACTGCGATTCAGCGGTCACAAACACAACCTCTAAATATTTTTATCAACTGACATTTTGTTTTATCTGTCATGCAAGTGTCAAATGTCAATGTCAAGCGCGCTGCGAGCATTTGTCGTTGGTCGCGTTCCATATCCGTTGAGTTTTATTTAACATTGTTAACATTGTAATTTTAAAACTTTTTATTTATTTAATTTTGAAATTAATTTTGCCTTATTTCATGAATAATAAGATTTTTTATTTTTAACATAAAATTGTCTCCCTAGTATCAAATTTTCTGAGGTTTTTAAATAACCACTGTAATTTTGTTACAGTACAACGAAGATGGTCTGCTGATGATCAATTCTTCTTGGACACTGGATAGGGGGCACAAAGAGAACAATATCACTGGCAGAGTTACACTTCTTACACCGTTCCAAGTAAGTGCAATAAAATAAAACGACTACACTCCAGAAAGGGGTATACCGAAATGTAAAGATGTTGCCAGCAGATTGCATACATAAGGCCTTAATTTTTTAAAGAGGGGAGTAGGTTATCAATACCGTATAATAAGTAGCCCTATTCTAAACTCCACATTTCCAAACCTTTTGTTATTTTACCTTAATCATAGAAAAGAAACCCAAACCAAATGATTAATTAATCTTTGACTGACCTGATCGAACCTGAGTACCAGTATTTGGGAGTAATTTACCAACACTTTAAAAAATTACTATTTACAGGGTTACAGAAAAGGTTTCCTACGTACAGCGTTCGTATTGGGCCATAAGCGAGACATCAATGGCATCACCTACCTCGACTTGGAAGAGAAAGTACTCAAGATTTACGTCAATGGTAAGTATCAAAGGAAATAAACTATTATCTCTATTATTTGTTACCTCTGCTAAATAGACCAACTTTAACAAATAGATATACTCAATTACACCTACAAGAATTAGTACATAAAGTCACAAAGACATCACGAATTTCCACTCCCTTCCGACTAATATATTTAAAGACTATTTTCGCTCTAATTACATGATCTAGTTCACTCAAAGGGATTTATAGTTTCAATGCAAACTTGATGAGATCTCTGATTTTAAATTAAGATGTTTACTGTACTATGACTTAGCATAACATAACATCACGCCTTTTCATCCCCGAAGGGGTAGGCAGAAATGCACATTTCGGCACTTAATGCCACTATACAATGTCACATCCACTTTTCACTATTTATTTTATGAGTCCCATGTAATAGGGGTGAGCCTATTGCCATATACCGGGCACATTTCCAGACTCCGTGCTACTACTGAGATTTTTAAAAACCCAGTAAAACTTTGCCCGTCCCGGGAATCGAACCCGAGACTTCTTGCCCGGCAGTCGCATTTGCGACCACATGGCCAACGAGGCAGTCCTAGGCTACTGTACTATGACTACTTTATTATAATGAATAAAGATTTATTTATTTATTTTAATGCTGTTCTCCCACAGGGCACATGCGCCGCATCACAAACTGTATGCTAGTCGTGAACGTGACCAGTCCGATGGTGGAGTTCCCACAAATGACGGCGCGGTTCGGCTTCGTGGAGGCCGACAGACATCTGGTGGCCATGGTCGTTACTACTAATTCTACTACAGGTTTGTATGGGGACTAAATGATATTATTCTTTGTATTATTATCTTTTACAATACGGCTTAAGTTTTACGTGAAATTAATTCTTTAATTTTGTACATTACGGCACTTAATACCACTGTACCATGTAACACCCACTTTTCACCATTTATGTTATGAGTCCCATGTAATAGGGGGTGAGATTTAATTGAGACTTCCCTTAATGAGAGCTTTTTAAGAAAAAGTACTTTTAGTTTTATAATAACTTGATTTCAGAGGATAAGAAAATACTAAGGTGTTTCAGTTTTTTTTACTCCCTGCATACAGCATCGTATCTACTCATAACTATGTTTTAATTTTAACATGTATCATTTTTTAAAGGCATCAATATAAATATCGTTTCCTTTCAGGCATCGAAGTATTCCTGAAGCTGGTATCATTGCAAGATTTCCACGTATTTGGGCATGTTGCACTACCTATACAGTACCTCAACAGAGCTATGGTGATTGCCAAAAGGGCGCCAGAAGAGGTAACCTATTATTTGTTTTATTATAGGGCATCACATTATAAAATGACGAACGAAACGTACCTAAAAAAATATATTATCTAGTCGGCTATGGCCAGCGGTGGCGGATTGGCTCGACCGGAGCGATACCACGGCCTCAAAGAAAACCGACGTAAATCAACGCCTACGTTGTGTTTCGTCGTGTGAGTGGCCCAATTACCCCCCTCCTTAGTCGCCCCAATCCCCGAATCCTCCACAATCCTCAAATTTCCAAGTTACAAAAAGCCGGTAACACACTTGTAACGCCTCTGGTGTTCCAGGTGTCCAAGCGCAGCGCCGATTGCTTACCATCAGGTGATCTGTCCGCTCGTTTACCGGCTTATCTATATATATTATATATAAAAATGAAATCCGTTTCCCGTTGTCACACCATAACTTGAGAACGGCTAGACCGATTTGGCTGACTTTCTTTTTGTTGTGTTTGTTATTGTCAGGAGAAGGTTCTTATGACAGAAAAGAATCCTGAAAATCCTACCGGAACAGGAGCAATCGGGATTGCTCGTACGAAGTCGCGAGCAGAAGCTAGTCCTATAAAAAAATGTCCCATATTTATTTGTCGTCTATAGATGACAGTAGTTTTATTTTATTAACTAGATCGTATACTACTTTATCCACTGAATACAATAAACTATGCGTAATGAAAATATGTGATTAACTTTTTTTTCAGGTGGATTTCCGAGTAGGTTGGGGTAAAATGGACTTCGGATTCACCGGTATATGGCACTATCGGTCTCCTCTAAACTTTGTATACCTATACAAATTATACACACCGCTTGAAGGATTTGAAGAGAACGGACTTGTATTGAAGAATATCTACGGTAATGGACTAGATACTGAGCTATCTATTCGTCTGTCTACGCATAAGGTAATTTCTTATGTTATTGTCTATGTGCTAAGGTTCAATTTCAAGTGCAACTTAGTAGTTGTTTGATAAAAGTTCTTCAAACAGTTTTGTCATTGTATAATCGACTTTAAAGTGAAGTCGTGTACGGTTGAAAGTTGCTTGTCATCATTGGTTCTGTCTAAAAGACAGTCGCGTCAATCAATTTTGAATTCTTTTTTCGTCTAATTTTGTAACATTCTTATTTCAAAATCAAGAATTATATACCACCAAATATATTGTAAAACATGCTAAACAAATATAAACTTTGCCACACAACTATTAAAGTCTTTTTTCTTTACAGTTCGGCATAGCAATTCTTCTAGAGGACAATGGGAAAGCGTTAATAGACGTGCTTCGCGAAAAGTTTCAACATGACACGAAGTCAACTTCAGACATGTTCATAGAGAACTTTGATACAAGGGCTCGAGTGGTTTTGGACACCCTGTATTATCCTACTATTACTTTCAATGCTCATCTTATGAAGGTATGTTGGTTTTATTAAGTATATATTTAGTACTGGTAAGTACCGGCTTCGTATGGGTGCTGGGTGCTATTTCTTACGCAAAAAACAACATTCGTAACATCAACCTTAAAAAGCAATAAATAAACATGAATAGTCATGTAACGTTCCGTTACACTAGATCGGACTGACTGGTGACCATATAGCCTTTCTATTATCAAATAAGGTTAAATCTATACAGATAAATAAAATTGAAGGGTCTGTTTGTAATACTAATCTAATACAATCGCATTTTACTAAATGTATATGAATACACACACAATACAATACACATACCAGAATAATTAGGTATGACTGCACGGTTGGCGCGGCAGCTAGATAGTTGGCTGCCGCGCAACATGTCGCGGGTTCAATTCCCGCACGGAGCAACTCTTTGTGTGATCCACAGATTGTTGTTCTGGGTCTGGGTGTGATGTGTATGTGAACTTGTTTGTTTTTAAACGCACTCACGACACGGGAGAAAATCCTAGTGTGGACAAAAATTCTAAAAAAATTTTAGAATTTTTGTCTATCTGTCGGTCTGTTTGTACTGACTAATCTCTAGAATGGCTGGACCGATTTTGACGAGACTTTTATCGGCAGGTAGCTAATGTACTAAGGAGTAACATAGGATACTTTTATTTTGGAAAATTGAATCATGAAAAATATGATGTCCTAAAATTCATATTCTACGCGGAACAAATCGCAGGCAATAGCTAGTAATAAATAAAACTAAAGAATTCTACCTTTTATGCACTGGATAGTACAAGAGATATAGATTTCTAGATATCCTGAGTCTAGAAATAATGGTATAGATGATTTTTAGCCCTTTACGTATTATGAATTTTTTATTCATAAAGAATTTCAGCAACATAAATATTATGTTATTACTAACGAAAAGTTAAAATCCTCCCGTACAAATAGATGTTCTAATTACTTATAATAATTTTTACATCGTTTTCCAGTTCGTGGGTCCGGAAGAGGAAGACATATTAGAAGTGAATGCAACGCTACACTTACCGAATTTACCACCGCTTGTATTAACTGACGTCTTCGTGCTAGAGGTGAGGAAATTACTATTTATTTATTTATTCGAAGGAGTACGGCCACATCACAAACACATAACATTCAAAATACACAATAGTAACAAAATAAAGGTCTGACGCATGCGACAATAATGGCGTACATAGCACTGGCAATTCATAGGCTTAACAGTGGCTTAAAAATAAAATCCAATTTGAGAATTATGGAAAAGAAAATAACAACAATAATCCACACCATACACACATTAAAATGAGAATTTAACAAGTTCAATTTTCTAGAAATAATAACTATAGTAATTCTTGACATTAATACTTTACTTAATCTATTCTAAAGTTCTGGTAACTGGTGACTGCCTCGTTGGCCGAGTGGTCGCGAGTGCGACTGCCGGGCAAGAGGTCTCTGGTTCGATTCTCAGGTCGGGCAAAGATTTACTGGGTTTTTTTAATCTTAGTAGTAGCACGGAGTCTGGAATCCTGCCCGGTATATGGCAATAGACTCACCCCCTATTACATGGGACTCATAAATAGTTAAAAGTGGGTGTTACATTCTACAGTGGCATTAAGTGCCGTAACTTGCACCTCTGCCTACTCCTTTGGGGATGCAAGGCGTGATATTATGTTGTTATGTTAAGTTCCGGTAATTACGGCACAACACGCCATTTTCAAAATACATTATTCTGAGTCTTGAAAGCGTGTAAAGTTGTCATTAATTTGCGGCTTAATAAAATGAAACAATGCGATAAATGCAATTTAATGAGTTCAATTCTCGCACGGAATCACTTTGAGTTTGATTATTGTTTGTCTTGCAAAAATTAACCTTATTCCCACAGGAATACACAGTGATGCGCAACACTCTGAACTTGGTGACTCCATTCCAAGCGGTGAAGGAATTGAAGTCAGTGTACACAGTCGACATTACACTGGGAGAGAAGATCAACGTCACCTGCCTCGTGTTGTTGTATAATGGAACTTATTGGCATGAGGTGAGAGTCTAGTTCGTATGATTATGATATATACGTTTGTAAAACTCTTCTATTCCTTATAAATCTACTCGTATCTACTGCTTGATTCAAGAGTTTAGCTAGATCTTATATACAATTCTTAGTAAGTGTAGAATAGTGAAAAAAATTGGTTGCCTGTAAAGTCGGTATACGGGCGAAAGTTTTACGTGACAACGACTTTGAGTGGTAAAATATTATGTCTGTCTCTCTCGCTCTTAGGCGGGCTAACCATACCCGAGTGGAAGGGACGCGTGCCTCTCACTCACTCTCATTGTGAGCGCATAACGTGAGCGGAGCGTAACGCAGTTTCTTGAAGTGTCACCCGGCAAACCAATTTATAAGACGTTGTCACGTCAAAAACGAAAATGTTCTAATCCTTACAAAATTGATAGAGGCTGAGACAAGTCAGACAGGAAATTCTCAACACTTAGCCAAAATCAGTATTTTTGTGACCAGTATTTCCTTTACAGATATCATACAAAATATTCTACGAATACGAATGCGGTGAAGACGACACGTACCAATCGTACGTAGCGTCTGTCGGTATAGCGACACCTCTGCCAGTACTGCCCGCGCTAGAGGCCAGAGTCGCTGCGAGACTCGAGGACGCCTTGTGGAAGATGAGCGCTGATATAGCCATGCCATCCTTTACTATTACTGCTTTAGCTAGCTTAGAGGTAAGTTAAACAATATTATTATTGGTTATATTTATGAGTGTGGTCCCATACCCTGTCCCCCTTCCCCAATCCCCATCAGGCATGCCCTATCTCCCAGCAGGCAATTTCCATCGCCCATCGCTTGTTCCCCATCCCTCAACCATCACCTCCATTTCCTATCCCCCATCCCCCATTCCCCATTGCCTATCTCCTGTCCCAGTCTTCAAATCTCTAACCCCCAAAATAATGGCAACGCACTTGTAACGCCTTTGGTATTGCGGGTATTCATGGACAGTGCCGATTGCTTATCAACTGGTGATCCGCCAGCTCGTTTGTTTACTTACCTATCCAATAAAAAAATATTGGATTTTATTTGTACTGAATGAGAATTCATTTTGTGTTGATTTGTGTTTGGGCCGCGTGCTTGTGCTAATTTATTGTATTAATTATTACAACTCTATACCTTATCCAATTTACAATACGACACAGAATTCCTTGCACAAAATTAACCTTTTAAATCTTTTTGCAGTTGGACGATCCATTTGTTGAAACTTCAGGCAGTTTGAACTTAACATCGGCGTATTTAGAGGACTACTTTATAAAGATGCAGTTCAAGAAAGATTTCTCAGATGTCGAGAATGTGGTCGGAGGCGGTATACAGATACAACAGGGCGATCAGAATAATTATGTAAGTGGTTTTCGATATTATTGTTTTTTTGTTTACGCTGTGGGCATTGAAAATCTGTTCATGTATTAAGCCTATAGTAGGCACGGAGTCAAAACTATACCTCATGCTATAAAAGCCTCGTTGGCCGAGTGGTCGCAAGTGCGACTACCAGGCAAGGGGTCTCCGGTTCGATTCCCGAGTCGGGCAAAGTATTCCTGGGTTTTTTTCTTATTCATGTATTTTATGTGCCAATAAACACAATTTTTACCCATCCCACAGTTGTTCGCGGACGTAGTATGGCGGCCGGCCCCGCACCGTCACATCCGCTTCAAGTCCCGCGGCGCGCTGGTCCCAGTACTGTCCCCTGCGGAACTCTCTCTGCTGTACAGCGAAGATATGTCGCGCACTCTCTCGGTAGATTTCAGCAGCGAAGACTATTACTACTCCTTGAAGGCAGACCAGACTCAAACCTCTGTTAGTGCTGCATTGAGTAGTCCACATAAGGGATTCAGGTGAGTTCGTCTTTATTGCATTCTTTTTTATATTTGATGAGCCGACGTTTGACCACTACCTCGCCTGGTGGTAAGCGATGATGCGGTCTAAAATGGAGCACGTCGTCCCATAAGCAACCTATTGACTCGGGCCTTGAAGACTCCCAGGTTATACCCTTCAGGAAATACAGACTCTAACAAAGATTGTATAGGATTCAAACAAGTAGATGTATCGTCTTTAAATCGATTCTTTTTAATGTGCAACTAAGTGAAAATAAAACGGCCTTTCATGACATTTTCAGAGCTATCAAAATCATAGGCGAATTCGAAGAGGACGACATTCGAGGATCGTTTGTGACAGACACCACAGAATACAGCATCAACGGGAAAGTACTGAATAGGAAACCTCTTGAAGTGAGTATTTTGTTATGATTGTTTTATAATACCTACTATAGTTCCACTAAATATTGGGTAGTTTCGAGGGCATGAAAATTAATAATCGAATTAGTCTGTCAGTTAGATAATGAAATAATATTAGACACGTATTTTTTATTTTCTCGTATTAAGTTGCCATACTTAGATAAAATGGCGCTAAGTTTAGGAGTGGGAGGTTGTTACGTCATCTACAAAATGAGGCACGCTGTGACGTCACACGATATTTCAAATTAATATGTCGGTGAAAGTATTTAATTCTGTGTGGGAGAGCCATGCTTCGGCACGAATGGGCCGGCTCGACCGCAGTGATACCACGGCCTCACAGAATACCGACGTGAAGCAACGCTTGCGTTGTGTTTCGTCGTGGAGTGAGGTTACCGGAGGCCCAATTACCTTCCCCTTCCTCAATCTCCCCAATCCCTGAATCCCCAACGAGCCGGTGACGCACTTGTAACGCCTCTGGTGTTCCAGGTGTCCATGGGCGACGCCGATTGCTTACCATCAGGTGATCCGTATGCTCGTTTACCGCCATAAGCCATAAAAAAAATCTGTGAGAAAATAAAAAATACGTATCTAAAGTTTTAAATTAATGTACCAGACGGATATTAAAATAAAATTTAGGAAACTACCGTATTATAATAAATATAAAAAATAATAAGTATTATAATGTTTTAGTGGAAATGTGAAAGTATTTGAGAATTTACTCCTGAACTAAGATCCTATTAAGATTTTTTTCATTCAGGTACATCTATACTCATGTAGATATATCATGAAACACGCTTTTCCATGACCTAATTGTGATCATCATCACACAACAACAACAAAACCAAGGTGACAAATGCGGGTTTTTTATTTAACTCTTCATAATTTTACCTGTTTCTCATCCACAGATGTCTCTAACCCTAGTCCCAAAGGGCCAGGGCGACAATATAAACATCCGCATCAAGTACGAGAACTCCCCCACGGAGTACTCTCTGTCGGCGCACTTCGCGGGGCCGGTCGCCGCCACGCTACACGCTAAGGCGGAACTGGAGGGGAACTTCACGGATATTAATGTTAAAGTAAGTATTTGGTATGGTAATTTGGACTTTAAGTGAGTCGGGATTGTGTTTAGTTTTTAATGATGATGTATGTGGTTTAAGTTGTTGTATTATTGCAAAAAAACTAATTCGTAGATCATTTTTCTTCAAATAAAGGTTTTCATTTTTCATACTCATACACACATTTTTGTGTCATCTTCTTGTGTAATCTTATTAATTCTTCTAATTCTAGTTTTTCTTCTTCCTTCTTAATTTCGAACAAACGATATAAACAATCCTTATAGTTAAGTATAGGATTGTACCTTATCAAATAATAATATTATTATACTAGCTGTTGTTGCCCACGATTTCGTCCGCGTAGAATATGAATTTTAGGACATAACTTTTTTTGTTTCAATTTTCCAAAATAAAAGTAGAGTATGCAACTCCTTAGTATATCAGCTAACTGCCAATAAAGGTCCCGTAAAAATTATTCCAGCCATTCCAGAGATTAGTCAGTACAAATAGACAGACAGACAGAAATTGTCAAAATTTACGTCAATTCCATGTAATTTAGTTTTATATGGATCTGACGTAAATTACTCTACAAGTAGACAAGCGCTAAATGGCATTTGGCTACAGCTGCAGATACTACAAGTGATCCAGAAACACATAGAAATATTTTTAAGATAGATGGCATTATACCTCTATAGTTCAACTCAACCATTATTCCTTCACAGCTGGACATCCCCAAGTCGAAATACAAGGACATATACTTCAAGTCCCGAGTGGACAACTACCCGGGACTGCGCAAAGTGCTCAGCGTACAGGCCGCCACGCCGCTCAACAGGATACGATACGTTAAGGGAGATACTGATTTTGTGTGAGTATTGTACAAGTAATTTAATAAATTGTGATCTATACAAGTGGGGAGAGCCATGCTTTTGCATTAATGGGCCGGTTCCACCGGGGTGATACCACGGCTGAGCAGAAAACCGGCGTGAAGCAATGCTTACGTTGTGTTTCGTCGTGTGAGTGAGGTTACCGGAGACTGACAACCCCCCCCCCCTTCCTCCCCAGTCTCTGAATCCCCCAACATTCCTCTGATCCCCAAAAGGCCGGTGTCCATGGGCGACGTCGATTGCTTACTATCAGGTGATCCGTCCGCTCGTTTACCAACGTATTCCTTTTAACAAGTAATAATTACAGTCATAATATAAATGTTATTCTATTTTTACAGATTTGCTCCCAAAACTGGTTACTTGCTGTGCAAGTATGAGCTGCCTGACATGAAAGGCGAGGGAGATCTTAAGTGGAGCTTCCTTCTTGGAGATTTGTTTATCAAGGTTAGTGGAACTTCTTTTTTTATGTAGTTGTTCATCTCTTTGATGGATTCAATTGGGAGAAATATTATTGTTAAGCAATTTTAAACTTTAATTAATTGCATTTTGGACACAATTTGCTTAAAATAGAGTCGTATAATATATAAGTATGATGCAACACATGCTAGTCGTGTGCTATTCATCTTCTTAGTGTCATAAAATAAGTGTGGGAGAACCATGCTTAGGCACGAATGGGCCGGCTCGACCGGGATGATACCACGGCCGAGCAGAAAACCGACGTGAAACATGTTTGAGGTTACCGGAGGCCCATGCATATACCCCCGCCCCCCTTACCAAATTCCCCAATCGCCAATTCCCTAACAATCCTCAAAAGGCCGGTAACGCGCCTGTAACATCTCTGGTATTTGATGTGTCCATGGGCGACGCCTATTGCATACCATCAGATGATCCGTCTGCTTGTTTACCGGCTTATTCCATTAAAAAATATGATAACAACTCAATCTCTCTTTTCCTCTGATAGATTGAGCTTTATACAGTTTTATTACGACTTAAACTGTCAAACACCGCGAGGACACCGGTTACCGCAACCTATTGTTCTTTAATTGTGTCTATAATGACGGTACTCAAAGGGTTAATCCCACGGTTTCCCAAGTATTAAAAATCTAATAAATCTTACTGTCAATTTCACTCTCACTCTCCCCTCCCCAGGCGCTCGGTCACCAGCACGTAAAGGAGATAGAGAAGAGTGTAGACCTGGACATCCACTTCGGTAACAGTACTACTCCCGATATGATGATGAAGACTGACGCCGGCTTCAGGATGGACCTCGATCATGTTTGGGTGTAAGTATAGAGGTATATGTACCTTTATAAAGATTTGTTGATTCTTCTATGTATCTCAAATTCGAATAATTTGTCATTTTCGGGATTTTAAATTTATATTTATGGGGCATTTGAAAAATAGCTGACTACGGGTCAAAGTCTAAGTCAAAATCATTTCAATTAGACCAGGAAGGCACTTTTGAACGTCAACAACAAAAATTTAGAAGTGAAGCTAGTTGCTCATTTCAAGGTGTAGATGCCTATGGAGAAGAACGAGCAAGAAACTTCATAGGTTAAGTTAGAAATCTTTATTAAATCCTATGAGATTTTTTACATAACATCACGCCTTTTATCCCCGTAGAGGTGTGGATTACGACACTTAATGCTACTGTACGATGTAACATCCACTTTTCACTATTTATGTTATTAGACCCGTGTAATAGGGGGTGAGCCTATTACCATATACCGGGCACAATTGCAGACTCCGTTCTACTACTAAGATTTTTGAAAAAAAACCAGTACTAATTTGCCCGACCCGGGAATCGAACCCGAGACCTCCTGTTCGGCAGTCGCACTTGCGACAACTCGGCCAACGAGGCAATCAGAGCATTTTTTACATAATTAACCATGTTACAATTTCTTCCCACCAGGATCGGCGCCAATACCACCTTCGGATTAATCCCGAACAAGCAAATCAACTTGGTCATAAACGCGATTTTACCAAAACCAAACGTAGATGTTCATACTCTGTACATAGACTTGGACGGGGGATCTGACCAACAACCACTGAAGACCTTGGAGGCGGAATATAGGACTGATGTCACGAAAATTGTTACTGGGATTAAGGGAGATGTAAGTATTATTTTATTAGTTTTACAAAAGTTTTAATATAAACAATGAAATTTTTATTTGTAATTTGCCTTTTCCTTTTTTACAAAAAACAAACATTAATTTTATTTATTATTAGTTTATATATTGTTAAGTCTAAACAAACTAAAATCACTTAAAACAGACCAGTAGTTTTTTTATTTATTGATATTTTTGTAGTTAGATCGGTATTTTTTCACCAAAACCGAAAATGTTGAATATCTCAGAAACTAGCCACTTTCGGATCAGGGACCTCAGAACTAATCAGAACTACTTTTGTAAGAAATTAGTTGTATTATCACCTCCCTAGAGGAATACGTCGAGTTACAAGTCACCCTGTATTATTGGAATATGTATCAGAGATACTGTAGACTTTTTTTAAAATGAGTAACGAATGGAGCTTCTTTCTCGTTCTTCCCCACTCCCTACATTATGGAACGAGCACCTAGCTTCACTGACGGTCAGACTGACAGACTATTATTTATTTTACATTTGTTGACGATTCAAGTACCAAGTTATGGTGTAATTAAAATAAATGCTTTTGAGTTTTAAATAGTCTAAAAAGCAATCTTCTTTCAGCTCCTCTACCTAGCTGAGAGTTTCGACACAAACTCTACAATAACATGGACGTCGACTTCTGAGTACAAACATATAGACAATATAATCAAATATAGATGGGACGTGAATGGCTCCAACCACGTAGACTACACCCTGACCTCGCCCATGTTCCACGATAAACCCACGCTCAAGGTCAAAGGGTCGTATCAGAAGGATCTGGTGCACACTTATCATATTGTTAAGTAAGTTATATTTTTAATATTTTGTGTGTATCTTACTAATATTTTTCTTACTTCGACCGCGTAGAATATGATTCCTGTTTTATCCCATGGGAGAATTTAATCGGGATAAAAATCCTATCACCTAAGTCAGCCCATACCCTGCTTGTATATCAAATTTCATCAAAATCCGTTAAACACTGCCTCGTTGGCCGAGTGGTCGCAAGTGCGACTGCCGGGCAAGGGGTCTCGGGTTCGATTCCCGGGTCGGGCAACGATTACTAGGTTTTAAAAAAATCTCAGTAGTAGCACGGAGTCTGGAACTGTGCCTGGTATATGGCAATAGGCTCACCCCCTATTACATGGGACTCATAACAGAAATAGTGAAAAGTGGGTGTGTTATAGTATGAGTCCCATGTAACAGGGGGTGAGCGTATTGCCATATATCATATGTCATACTTTGCCAGACCCGAGAATCGAACTCGATACCCCTTGCCCGGCAGTCACACTTGCGATCACTCGGCCAACGAGGCAGTCGATTTTTAATTTTTTACAACTTTTTTAAATTAATATTATAAATGAATTTTATTTGCAGAGGAGACATGCACCACCCTGGCGACAGTCAGATCGGCGAGATAGATCTACGGTACGGCGGAGTCAAACATACAGACGGACACTTCAACTTTACCACACCGTTCAAACGACTACCTTGGCTCAAGTCTATATTTGATGTAAGTCGGTTTTCTTTTAATGATATACCAATTTAACTTGATTGGTAAAATTTGTATAATTTAGACGTGAGTTCGAATCTCGCTATTTAGTAGAAATAAAGGTAATATACCGTTTAATCACTGAACTGAACAAATAAAGCTCAACTGATTTCAAGCCATACCGGGGTTTATAATAAGCTACGGTGATGGCAAACGACGTCACATATCAACAGTGCACAAAATGAAATGCACTTTTACGTAATCAAAACAGTTAGTCTAATAATATATAAGTCTTACTAGATATTTCTTATGCATAATAGGGTAGATGCCTAATTTTTATTTTAATGTCCGTCTGGTAGATTATTTTAAGTTTAAGTTTAATGATTGTTTATTCACTCATAAAGAACATGGTTCACTTACAATGAACTCATTTTAACTCATTTATTTAAAAAAAATTAATTATTTTTTCACAGACAAGTATTTTTAATGTCTTACAGAAACGAATACTTTCGACGATATATTGATTTGAAATGTCGCGTGACGTCACTTCTATGTACATTTTATATGTAAAAATGACGTTTTAGCTCCCGCTCCTAAACTTTGATTCGTTTTATATAAGTATTGTTATATTATACGACAAAATAAAAAAAATACGTGTCTAATATTTTTTCATTACCTAAATACGGACTAATTAGATTTTTAATTTTCATACCCCGTCATCATCCTAATTGTAGAGAAAAAAACATATTTTGCATAACTATCTTATAGATTGAACCCTTATTTCAACAGATAAACAACTTAGAAGAAACCTCAGATAACAAAGTGAATCTATTCTGGCCGAACAAAACAGCGTCAGTGAACACCACACACCGCTACCATAAGAAAGACAAAGGCTTCACACAAAACGGCGAAATATCACTTTCAGTTCCATTGAGTCGTCAACATATCGTCAACACAGAATATTACTACATTCAAGACGATAAAACCAGCAATGGAAATGCTACAATTGATTTTGATCGCGAACGATTCGTCAAAGGCTCCTTCGATCAGATTCTCAGTAAGAGTGAAAGGAATTTGGACCTTGCTACCATGAATATTGAGGTGGAAAACGTCATACGCCTGTTGGAATTAAGTATATACATGAGTATGATAATACTGGAAATATTGTGAGTATATTTGTTTTGATATTTTTGTGTTGCTGTCCTTTTCTAGCTAGATAGTTAGCTTTTATTCAGTAAAGTTAAAAACATATTATTTGATTTATTTTTCGTGCAAATAAGAATAAAGCATTTCATTACATTTCTGCCTTTGATCGATTGAGACAAATGACAAAAGGCAAAAATTTTATTTTTATTCAGAAATACTTTTGATAAGTAACTCCACTTTATTCTACCTAGTACTATCTTTTACACGCGGCTTTGCTCGCGTCACAAAAGGATAAAAAGTAGCCTATGTAATATTTTCCAATACACACAGCGCCATCTATACCAATACTTTTGTTTTCCCTCGGGAATATCATATTTTTCCGGGATAAAAAGTACCCTATTATTTAATTCGGACTTCGAACTTTACGTCTGCAAAAATTCAAAGCAATCGGTTTAGTACTTACTGAACTGACTACTGAACTAGTAGCTACTGTACGTGAAAGCGGAACAAACAAACAAACTCACTTTCCGATTTATAATATTAGTAAGGATTTGAGAATAAACTTACTAATTCCCGAAAAGAGTATGCAATATATGTAGTGTGCACCCATTTTTTCGAAATATTGTTTAAAAATCTATATCAAACTCCTTTTGTCCCTCAGGACGTAAAACAAGCAACAGTATTCCACTTACACAACGCTACGAAATTCAACGTCACCGGTAAACTGGACATCTACACCTATGACATCGGAAAAGACCTCAAACTCACTGCTATACACGGTAATCGGACGTGGACCTTCGACAATAAGTACGAGGCTGTGGACAAGGAGTTGAAGCAAGGGAGCAAGATCAAATGGGCTGAAGATGTTTGGTTTAACTACGATCTACATGTCACTAATATGACTACGGTAAGTGATGTGTCTAAAACTGCATGTTACGCGTATTCTTCCGATACATACATACACAAACATACGCCTTTGTCAAACTCTGTGTCTCAAAAAGTGTGACAGAGCCATGCTAAGTGTGGGAGAGCCATGCTTCGGCACGAATGGGCGCCGGCCCATAGTGTGATACCACGACCCGGAGTGTGTGTGACCCGGAGTGATACCACGACCAAGTAAAAAACCGACGTGAAGCAACGCTTGCGTTGTATTTCGTCATGTGATTGAGTTTACTGACCCAATTCCCCCCCTCCCCCTTTCCCCAATTTTTCCAATCTCTGAATCCCCAACAATCCTCAAACTCCTTATTCCCAAAAGGCCGGTAACGCACATGTAGTAACGCCTTTGGCGTGCCTTAGGTGACCATGAGCGACGCCGCTTGCTTACCATCAGGTAATCCGTCTACTTGTTTACCGGCTTATCCCATAAAAAACAGTAGCGTTTTAGTATTCGGACATAAGCCGATAAAAGTACTTTGCTAAACTTACCTAATATCACGAGTAACAAAAGAATTGCTTCTAAAATCTGTTAAAAACTGAATGTTACACAGTTACACTGAATACATACTCCTTTTTTACCCTTTCAGCAAATTTAAAGATTACATTACTATACACAGAATATATACACATAATGGATTAGTGGATTTTGGTTGCTATTTTAAATGGATAATCCAATACTTATTGTTAATACGATAAATAAAAAATTTAAAAAATATACACAGTAGCTGTACAAAACAATATTCTAATCTTTTCATCTTTCCATAGGACGAAACTGAATCCCAACAACTAGTAATGAACGTATGGTATCCACTGCGTACATTCAACTTGGTAGCATTATACAATTTGCAAGACACTTTACTCGATGGTTCAGCGAAATTGCACTGGAATGTTAAAGAAGAGAATAAGACGGCTGAGCTTAGAGGTCGCTGGGAGAACCCTCCCGTACCTGAGGGGAACTTGCATCATGTGGACTTGTCGCTTGCTCATCCGTCGTTTAGAAAGGTAAGGGGTAGAAATTAGTTAAAATGAGATTTTTTTCGGGGAATTGGATTGTTCTATTGTCACTGCATACCACAAAGGGATATTTGTGTGACGCATAAGTGTGGTAAGTACGGATTGTTTTGTTGATTGTTAATGTGACTCGGGCTCGATTCTCGAGTGAATGAAAAATTATTAAGTTTTTTTTAGGTATTTACCTCATTAGTTTTGTGATAAATTAGATTTTTCTTAATAGTGAGCAAACTTTCTCAGATTCAATTCCTGTAGTTGTAAACTGTATTTGAGCAGTTAGGTTTTCAAAATATTGAGCATTTAACGTAGTGCTAATAGTTATATTTGGATTCAGAAAACCTATAATACCATTGTACTTACTAAAAATGTAATACAAATTATTGTAAATTCTAGTAATATTTTCCAGTTCATACATCACCAAAAAGTCTCAATAACTATGTCAACCTCTTTTCACAGGATGTAACCCTAAAAGGGCAATACTTGTCAACACCATCAGTGATGTCGAACGTCTCCCTAGAACTGCAATACTCCGACTATGAAAATGAATACCTGCAACTGAACTCTATTTTAACAGACAACTCAAATGGCCCAGTGAGGGACTACAAATTCGCACTAATATGCAAACATCCTTCTACCAATCTGGACTTGGATATGAAGTCCGATATTAATATAAGAAGTCGCTGGTATTACTTTAACAATTTCTACAGGTTCCAGAAGTCTCTTTTCTATCAGAAAATGAGGCAGAATATGTTTTTGATTGATACCGCTAACAGCGCCGTGCATTGGGAGGTGAGTGTGTGTTTGTACTTAATTTAAGCGTTTTTTAACAAGAGCTAGCTAGAAGTGGTAGAATTTTTAACCCAGAAAACGTGTAAAGTTTTCAATGAAACAAATTATTAGACTTTAATATACAAATAACATTAATAATAATAAATAAAAAGCCTTTTATTTCTTGCAAAATTACTTAACATGAAAAACATAACATAACAAAAGAAACATGAAAAATTAAAAATGATTAAATAATGGTTTCTTAATGTAAAATTATTTATATTCCATATTAATAATTATAAAAGTTATGAGAATCATCATTACATGAATTCCATTATTGATTTAAAATTACTTTTATATAAATTTAATTACACATTTAAAATTTAAAATAATTATAATAAATTCAATTTTACGACATTTATAATAATCCAAATTACAAGAATATTCAATCTACAAGGTGTATAAAATATAATAAATTATAATAAACATCATGCAAGCATGCAAGAACCCCTCTTATGTGAGGGTGAAGGCCTCCTCCAGACTTTTCCATATATCCCTATCTTTGGCAATTGTCTTCCACTTTTCACCAGCTATTTTTATAATATCGTTATCCCAACGAGTTATAGGTCTACCTCTCTTTCTGATACCTCTGGGACCCCGCCATAATGTCAGT
The DNA here is from genome assembly GCA_902850265.1 of Spodoptera littoralis. Lineage (NCBI taxonomy): Eukaryota > Metazoa > Arthropoda > Insecta > Lepidoptera > Noctuidae > Spodoptera > Spodoptera littoralis. The sequence goes on along the minus strand of LR824555.2, from coordinate 6,419,557 downwards.
CTGTAGGTCCAACGGTCATCGCTCAACCTAGCTACGTGGCCAGCCCAACGCCATTTTAACTTTTGTGAGAAGTTTAGGACATCTATCAGTTTAGTCTTTTCCCGTATGATATTGTGTGGGATTTTTTGTATTTTTCTAATATTTGTAATACTTCTTTCCATAGATCTTTGGCAGGTTCTGATCTTATTTCTTACGCCTAGGGTGTATTTCCATGTTTGACAACCGTAGGTGATAGAGGGGAGCAGGCATGTATCCATCAGTTTTTTCTTTAAATTCATAGGCGTTGATCCTTTTAATATTTCTTTAAAGCTCCAGAATTTTTTCCATGCGCTTAAGATTCTTCTTTCAACTTCCAGTTCGTTACTTTGTTTTCCGAAGGATACTTGTTTGCCTAGATAAATGTAACTGTCTACGTATTCTAATGGTATTTGATCAAGATATACCGGGTGTTTTTTGCTGTTGGACATAATTTTTGTTTTATTTAGATTCATTTCCAAGCCTACTTCGTAGCTCATAGTTTTTAGTGAGTGTAACATTGATTCCATCTCCTCAGCACTCTCGGATAGTAGAATAATATCATCGGCAAATCTAAGATGACTGATAAACTTGCCGCTAATGTTTAGCCCTGTTCTATCCCAGTTAAGTTTGCTGAAGACCATCTCTAGTACGGCTATAAAAAGTTTTGGAGATAGCGGGTCGCCTTGTCTTACACCTCTCTTTATGGGTATCCGTGGACCCATTGTTTCAAGTTTAATTCTACTTGTGCAGTTGTTGTACAAATATTCTATGACTTTTATATATTTCTGTTCAACGTTTTGTGATCTTAGGGCGGTCCATATAGAGGAGTGTCGAATTGTGTCAAAGGCTTTCTGGTAATCGATGAACACCACGTACAGTGGTTTCTGATATTCAGTATATTTCTCGATTATTTGTTCTATCGCATGGATGTGATCTATTGTAGAATATCCCCTCCTAAAACCAGCTTGTTCTATCGGTTGGTGTTCCTCAAGAGTCTCACTGATCCTCTTTTCGATTATCGATGAAAAGAGTTTGTAGAGTGTGGGCAACAGACTGATAGGGCGATAGTTGCTTATATTCGTGGGATCTCCTTTCTTGTAGAGTAGAATCATGTTCGACTCCGACCATTGAAAAGGCGTGATGCCCGAATCTAGTATAGAGTTGAAGAGATGTGTCAGAGGAAGTACCAGATGCTTACAGCCTATTCTTATTGCCTCGTTAGTAATTCCGTCAGGGCCTGGACATTTTTCTAATTTCAGTCTCTTTATTCCTTCTATAACTTCCATCGCATCTATCGTTTTTATTTGTGGGCCGTTTTTAGCAGGTAATTGTGGTAATTGTGTCTGGATGTTGGTGGCATCGTAAATATTTGAGGAGTTTGAGGTTTGACAATTATATAGTTTTTTGTAGAAATTTGTTGCGGTTTTCATAATATCGATCCTGTTATGTGATAGTTTGTCAGTCTCTTTTAATTCCTTGAAACAACATTATTAATCCTTAACAAATAACAAATAACCTTGACAAATAACATTATTAATCCTTAATTGGGTACTTTCTTTAATAAAAAATATATTATTTCGACTGTTCAACACAATGAAATATTAAAAAAATTATTACATTTTCATTAATTGATTGTATGACCAACTTATTTTAAGTATTTTTTTAATAAATTTTTAAGAAATAAGTATGCTGTATGACTCTAATAAAACGTGACGTCACAATACACAATCTCATACAAAATTCATAGAATACTGTAGTTTTTGACAGTTCGAAAAAGTATTGAATTTAACGGTTGGCAAGTACCCAATTTCCAAGACAGAGAACGTGGAAAGTTTTCAATGATACAAAATATTAGACTTTAATATACGAATAATATTATTAGTCCTTAATTGAAATATTAGGAAAAACCTTAGAAGGTAAATAAGCGTTATTGTTATTTCATGGGAGAAAGAAGTTCATGTACGTAGTTTGTTCATGTATATTTTACCACATAATGCCTCGTTGGCCGAGTGATCGCAAATGCGACTTCCAGGCAAGGGGTCTCGAGTTCGATTCCCGGGCCGGCAAAATATTACTGGGATTTTTAAAAATTCTCAGTCGTAGCATGGAGTCTGGAATTGTACTCGGTATATATGGCAATAGGCTAACCCCCTATTACATTGGACTTATAACATAAAAAGCGAAAAGTGGATGTTACATTGTACAGTGGCATAATGTACACCTCTGCCTACGCCTTCAGGAATAAAAGGCGTGATGTTATGTATATTTTACCAATATTATTAAATTAAAGTTATGTAATATATAAATTATGAATTGCGGAAGATTGACATAAAATGGAGCCCCTAAATCATTAGTGCTGCCATCTACAATCCTCAATTTTTTCGTAATTTTCAGCGTGCAAACGAGACATATTTCTACAAAGTGAACGGTACATGGGAACTGTTATATCCGGACTATACATTGAAGACGTTCGTCAGTCGCTCCACGGGTAACGACACAGGCACTGCGACACTGTCTATGAAGAACAAATCTTTTGTTGCGCATTATAATAGTACCGATGGTAAGTAGTTTTGAACCTTTTGTTGTTAAGAATAGGGTTTATAATTGTTATGCAATCAGAAAGTTTTATAATTTTGACTTGAGTCGTTGTTCGAGTGGTTACAAGCGGCCAATATCGAGCAAGGGGTCTTGGGTTCGATTCTAGCGTCGATAAAAGTATTATTGTAGTAAGGAAATTGTGGCCGGTGTAAGGTGTAAGGCTCAGTCCCATTAGACACATAATTGTCTAAAAAGGGTGTTACATTTAATAATATTATGTCCACCTCTGCCTACCCTTTCGGGGATTTACAATGTCATGTAATTTGTCTTCCTCTATAACAAGAGTATCTTATATTTATGTACAAAGTTAATCTCATTCTAATTTCTTCCAGACATCTCGTACCACATGGTGGGCCAAATCGTCGACACTAGATACGCTAAATTCGACTCTTGGCGTAACTTCGATGACGTCATAACTGTCGACCTAGCCTCCTACATACGTCTCAACCACTCCCGACTGCTAACCAGCTCAATTAAATGGCGACCAGAAATTTTCACAGAAGTTAAGTCCCAAGCAGTTTCCACACTCAAACTTTTGTACAGCCAAGTTAATGATACCCTTATAATAATGAAGGAGATGCCTATGGAAGCCCATTTGGCCCTGAAGAACATTTGGACGGACGCTAAGCCGAGGATCAGGGACTTTTTGGACGATCTAAATGACCTCCATGTGATAAAGGACGATTTGGACGAGTTCGAACGGTTTTTGAACCAATCTTATAGCCAAAATGACTTTTACGTCAAAGATATTGTGGAGTTCACTTACTATGTACTAGACGAAATGGCTATAAGGAATCATTTAGAGAGTTTGCCAGGCATTGTGAATGATATGTGGGGAATGATGGGCAACACAAGCCAGTCGATAAAGCAAAGTTTGACGTACATAGTGGATTCTATCAAAAAGGCGTATGCAAACTTCTTGGAGTCTGTCAACAAGGTATTGGAAGCTGATTTCATGGAGTTGGTGTCTGATAGATTGGAAGCTATGATCCTGCAGTACGATAACTTTATAAGAGATCTCCATATGAAGTTTTTGGAGTACTGGGAGGAGACTTGGGTGAATGCGACTAACAGGCTTTCCAAGTATTGGCATGAAGTCCTAAAGTCGATTGAGCCGTTGTTCTTCAAAGTGTTGCATTATAGTGAGTCGTTTGTGTTCGCTGTGGGTAAGAACGTTATGGATTTCTTCTATAATAGGACGCAGGAGTTGACTGACTCGCCTTATTTCAATTATGTGTCGACGTTCGGACATGAGATGGATCGGTAAGTAGTTTCGGTGGAGTATTTAAAGTGATTGTCAGTAGAACTTAATACAGAAAATTGATAATTTTTTTAATGTCTATACCTTATTTTTTTTTTCACCGCTTGAAAATTCCAAGGGCCTAGCTCTGGTTCGATGCCAGAAAATGGCAAAGTTATGTTATTGAATTGTCTGAATTGATTATAATAGCCCTATGTTTGGATCTGTGGTCTCCCAGAAGGCTAATAGCATAAAAAATGTAACACAGTACATTACGTGGACACTTTGTAACGAGCGCCTAGCTTCACTGACAGACAGGCGGACGGACAATACAATATTTGCCGTTTCAAAAGTGCCTATTTAAGGATAAATTGAAGTAAATGCTTTGACATTAAACATTGTCTAAAATTTGTATTAATGGCTTCATATTTTAAACACGTTCCATTGCAATCTGAACCATACCACCCTAATCACAAATCTCATTTTCCAGCATCTACAAGGACCTAATGAACAACGATTTAATCACCAATATAAAGAAATATAGCAAGAAGCTCTTCAACTTCGTTTGGTCAAAGATAGAGAAGTATATTCCGTTCAAAGATGAGTTCACACAACTGTACGCGGAGTTCAGGAACGCGTGGGAGAACTTCTTGAAGACCAAGCAGGTCGTCTACGTGAGAGAGAAGGTAGGATTTTGTACTTTATTTTGTTTGGAATTGGGTTAGTACAATACGGCACGGCACGGTTAGTGCGGTGGCTGGGCAAGCGGCTGCCGCGCAACGTGTCGTGGGTTCGATTCCCGCACGAAGCAACTCTTTGTGTAATCCACAAATTGTTGTTCCGAGTCTGGGTGTCACGTGTATGTTAACTTGTATGTTTGTAAACCCACGACATAGAAGAAATTCCCAATGTGGAGCAACGAATTACCAAAAAAAAAACAGTTTTGTTTGTCAAAGTGAAAATCAAAATTATTTATTTCAATTAGACCAGGAAGGCACTTTTGAACGTCAACAACAAAAATTTAGAAGTGAAGCTGTAGAAAGTGAAGGTGTAGATTCCTTTGGAGAAGAACGAGCAAGAAACTCCATAGGTTACTCTTTTTCAACCGGGCTTACAATACAATTCTCTAGTGACATAGTTTTGTTGTGGTTCGATTGTGTAAGAACAATGCAGCACCTGAATCTAGTCTATCTTAAAGAAAAAGAAAATAACCTTGAGGACGATAAAATCATACAGTTTGGACAGCTGCAGACTGGTCAGAACCAGTCGCAATTGACGGCGCCGTTCACAAACATGACACGTACCCCAGCACCGCCTAACTCAACTATGTTTATATTTCTATCTTTGTAATATTTTATTTCCTGTTACGACTGTTTGTAGAGCATTAATAAATAAATCTCTTTCTTACAGTATCAAGAAGCATATGTGCGTCTGAAGTGGTGGTATGATTACTTCTTGATCGGCGAGGCGCTGGAGACAGTCGGCGAGATACTGTACGCCAAGCTTACCGACATGTCCAAGACTGCACTGCAGTATGAAGAACTGTAAGTTTTCTTAATGTTTAACCTAATATCACGCCTTTTATCCCCGAAGGATTTTTTTAAGGGGATAAAATCATCGAATGACTTCTCCCGCCTGGATGAGGCGAGAGGGAGTGTCAGACTCTTACTGACTAAAAACTACCCCGTTCCTACACCTGCACTTCGAGCCGGAGCTCCGGTACATCCCCGAAGGGGTAGGCAGAAGTGCACATTACGACACTTAATATTACTGTACAATGTAACACCCACTTTTCACTATTTATGTTATGAGTCCCATGTAATAGGGGGTGAGCCTATTGCCATATACCGGGCACATTTCGAGACTCCATGCTACTACTGAGATTTTTAAAAAACGTAGTTATACTTTGCCTGACCAGGGAATTGAACCCGAGACCCCTTGCCCGGCAGTCGCACTTGCGACCACTCGGCCAATGAGGCAGTCAGTTCTTGATGTTTACTTGTTTTAAAATTAAAGACAGCGTTAACTAAACCATTTGAAGCTGCTTTATAGCAAAATCTATACTTTAGTACACTTCGAATTGAAATAAATGTCAAAGGAGTTTTTTTATGGAATGAGCCGGTAAACGAGCAGATGGGCCACCTGGTGGTAAGCAATCGACGTCGCCCATGGACACCTGGAACAACAAAGGCGTTATAAGTACGTAACCGGCCTTTTGGGATTAGTAATTTGAGGATTGTTGGAGATTCAGGGACTGGGGATGGGGGGGGGGGGTAATTGGGCCCCCGGTAACTTTACTCACACGACGAAACACAACGCAAGCGTTGTTTGTTTTGCTTTTAAATCCGAAAACCTAATTGATTTTTGATAGAGATTATGAAATAAGATAAAATAAAAATTGTATATTTTTGCACATGAAGATTACTTGTTTAGATTAGTTAGCGGGACGGATATAGTGTATTCCCGTTGAAATCCATCCCCTAAATTTGGTCATACAAAAGTAGTCTCTAAACATTGGAAATAAGGTCTATAATGTAATGTAATGTTAGTGGAGAGTGGTCACCGGTGACCGCTTGGGGATATATGGGTTAAATTCGACTTTTCGAAATTTTCTCAGTGATGCAGTCGCATATAGTCTATAGTCTATACATTTGTTCTACGAGCATTGTTAATAAAAAATGTAACATTATGTTTTTAATTACCCCCAAACAGGATTAACGAACAATATTGTAACTTCTAAGTCCTCTTTCAGGCATCGTACACCAAAAACGAACTTCATATTCGATCCCCGAGTCGGTGCTATCCTCCTAGAACAGAAGCTACCGATGTCTTGGCACGCATTCAACCGTACGCCAGATTTCACTGAAATATCTGAATACCGCGCCGTGAAGGACTTTATGGACGAATGGTTGAATACTAACAAGAGTATCTGGTCGTTCTATTATGATATTAGACCTTATATGGACTTCGATAACTTGATGCCGCCATTTGCTGGTAAGTTCTTTTGCTTTAGTACTGTTTTTTTTTGTATTGTATCGTTATAACTATGATGGTATATAATGCATAATAAAGTTAGTGTAATGATTAGGCAACCCGTTGACGCGTTACGTATCGCGAGTTCGGTCCGCAAAGAACAAGCCGTTGTGTGATTTTGTTGTTTCGGGTCTGAGTGTGACGTATATGTGAACTTATATGTTTGTGAACGTACCCATAACATATCCTAGTGCAATAATAATAAAATCCTAGTGTGGGGCAATGTTTTTTAAAAAAACAAACAAACATAACTTATTTTAATCAGTAAACTTTTAACAACATCTCTGATGGACTAGACTGATCAAACAATACGTCTCAGTGGCGCCATCTAGTGAGCTCAATATCAGCAACCCTCGTTGAAATACCTACATACATATCGCCACACCTATTGAGGTAGATAGAGACAAAACCAACGCCATTAAAAACATCGATACTAAATTCTCGACCAGACGTTTATTGCTCGTTTTTCTTCATAGTAATCTAATAAAAAGGGTATAACCCTATAACGAGTAAATAGCTTCACTAGAGGACTGACTGATAGATTGATACTTTAAATTTTTTCAATGCAATTTCAATCCAATAAAATCTCAATAATTATTCAATGTCAAAACTATACAACCTCTATCGTAGCTGTTAAAGTAGCATTCAGAGTACGGAATATAAAGCTAAACCCAATACCATTTGGTTCATTAAATATCCACGCAATGCGGATGCAATGGGCGCTAGTGTTGCGACTCGAGAGTACGAAATTTTACAATACCAATGTCGATCGATCGGAATTGGATTCAAGAGTAAGCTCCCTGGTCTAATAGGGTAGTTTCCTAAATTTTATTTTAATGTCCGTCTGGTACATTAATTTAAAACTTTAGACACGTTTTTTTTTTCTTTTCTCGCAATATTAAATACTTTCGACGATATATTAATTTGAAATATCGTGTGACGTTACAGTGTGTCACATTTTGTAGCACGTTATGACGTAACAACCTCCCACTCCTAAACTTAGCGCCATTTTATCTAAGTATTGCAACTTAATACGAGAAAATAAAAAAATACGTGTCATATATTTTTTCATTATCTAACTGACGAACTAATTAGATTTTTAATATTGATACCCTGGAAACTACCCGATTGAAATAAATTACATTGACTATCTTTCCTTTTCATAGGTATGGCAATGATGACAGGCCAGGGTACCCTGGTAACATTCGACAAGAGAGTGTTCACAATATCAGAAGCGGGCACATTCCTACTGACGCGGGACTATAGACAGGACAACTTCACTGTACTCATGGAGAGCAACGACCAGGGACGGTATAATCTGGTGTTACTGACCAGGAGGAGTATCATACATATTGACTTGTATAAGGAGGTCAGTTGATATTTGATTTGGTAATAAGTTTTATAAGGAATATCAAAAAGTAATTTTTTTATGGTATAAGCCGGTAAACGAGCAGACGGATCACCTGATGGTAAGCAATCGGCATCGCCCATGGACACCTGGAACACCAGAGGCGTTACAAGTGCGTAACCGGCCTTTTGGGATTAGTAATTCGAGGATTGTTAGAGATTCAGGGACTGGGGAAGGGGGGAGGGGTAATTGGGCCTCCGGTAACCTCACTCACACGACGAAACAATGCAAGCCGTTATTTCAAGTTAGTTTGGTGTGAGGCCGTGGTACACGGATCACTCCGGTCGAGCCGAAAAATTTAGGTATATTGCCAAATGAAATAATGAAAGTCTGATTATTTGTGGGATTACAAGGAAAACAATCTATTGATGTAAATATATTGTTCTTTAAGATTTTTGTTTAGGAAAAATAGGTACCCAAGGAAAGGATCTCTATGTTTGCTTCTGGATTTTTTTCAATTAGTGACTCAAGGGATTGCTAATGCGACTACTAGAGCAAGGTAGCTCGGGTTCGATATCCAAATCACGTAAACTTATTTAAGTTTCATGATTTTTTAAATTCAGCACAGACAAAATCTAATTCTAACCACGTTTTCATATAGATAGATCCACTTAAAGAAATAAATTCAAAGCTTACCTATTACGTAACATGATTATGAATCCTAATACAGCTTGAAATCAGTCGAGCACACTCGAATACTTTACAAAACCAAACCAAATTTAAAAAACCACACTTGAACCATTTATCCAACACCTTCTACTTTTAAAAAATATAATGATTTACTTACAGGAAGTATCAATAGGTCAATCAGTACTAAGTCTCCCAGCGTACGTGGACGGCGTGGTAGTGGACAGACAGACGGACTCACTGTCCGTGCAAGGATACAACGGACTCGACATACAGTGCAACCTCGTCTTCCACACTTGTAAACTGCAGGTTTCAGGTATGTATACTTTTTAACACCACTACTCTTTACGTGGGTGTCAGAGACCCGGGAACGGCACTCTCTTCTAAAATAATAAGTATAGTGAGATATTTTTACCACCCACTCTCTCAATTCTTCATCATCACCATCATGAACAGCTCGAAGACGTCCACTGCTGGACAAAGCACCCCCCCCCCCCTAGTCCTCCACGTCGAACGACAACATGCCACTTGCATCCACTGGCTCTCCAAACCACCTGCCAAGCGTGGGGATTGTGACAAACCCCTCCCTTCATTTTAAATTACTATCTCTAAATCGCCAAGCGTGGAGAGAGAATGAAGGCTCATACTCTAACGTGGATTATCACAAACAGATTGATGATCTCAATTCACCCCCATTTTTATCATTAGCCTTTTTCCACCTATATTTCCGATTTATTTATTATATATTTTTTAATAGAATGTAAATTATAAATGAGAAAACGCGTCACCTGTTGGCAAGCAATCGACAGTTGGACACCCACAAAACTAAATGTGTTACAAGTGCCTTTTAGATCCCTTGGGAATTCGGGGACTTAAGAATTAAATAATTCATTGAAATAAAAACCATTCCTAATTTATTTATTTATTCGAAAATGGCAAACAAATAGTGGCAAAATAACATCACAAAGCCAGGGTTTTCACGGATAGATATTACATTATTCGATTAGTAAAACATAACATCACGCCTTTTATCCCCTAAGGGGTAGGCATAGGTGCAGGTTATGCCACTGTGCAATGTAACACCCACTTTTCAGTATTTATGTAATGATTCTCATTTAATAGGGGGTGAGCCTATTGCCATATACCTGGCACAATTCCAGACTCCGTGCTACTACTGATATATTTTTTTAAACCCAGTATTACTTTGTTCGACCCGGGAATCGAACCAGAGACCCGTTGCCCGGCAGTCGCACTTGTGACCACTCTGCCAACGAGGCGGACAATTAGTGAAAACACTCATTAATTAAAAACTTTTCTCCAACAGGTTGGTTCTACGCTACGCTCGGCGGTTTACTCGGAACATACAACAACGAGCAATACGACGACCTTCTACTACCGAACAATACGTTCACGACGTCAATATCGACGCTCGGCCACAGCTGGAACATAGTGCCCAGCGCTAACCCCACTAACATTGAGAACAAGGACCTGAAGAATGACACCCAGTGCGAGAAGTTCTTCCAGAACAAGGTGTCGCCTTTAAACCCGTGTTTCTCTGTTGTAAGTATATTTTTATTTGTTTGATACTAATATAAAATGATGATAGATGTCATGGTGGCCCGGAGGTTTAAGACGCCCGCTTCTCATGCATGAGGGTGCGGGTTCAAAACCTACTAACGGCAAGTACCAATGTTACTTTTTCCGAGTTATATGTACTTTCTAACATTATTCAGACACCACTGACAAACGGTGAAGGAAAACATCGTGAGGAAACCTGGGCTTATAATTTCTAATTATAAGTTTGTAATCGCCAACCCGCATTGAGCAAGCGGTGATTAATGCTCAAACCTTCTCCGTGTGAGAAGAGGCTTTGCTCAGCAGTGGGATGTATAGGCTGTTGATGATGACTAATATAAAAGAAATAGATTTTTTTTTGCATTTGTGTGCCTGCTTGTGATATACTCTAAAATAATAAAATCGTAGAAAAGTCAAAAGTGTATATTAAATATTAAAAAAAAAATACTCGGGACGTTTCTAGAATTTTTGTCTGTTTGTCTGTATGTATGTACGGGATGATCTCGAAAAGTACAGCATGGATTTACTTCAAATTTTGCACGAATATTACTAACAGGTCGGGTCAACACATAGGCTAATTATCACACTATCGCTTACGGGACTAAATCAATTCTGACGACATACATTACCGTAGAATATCTCTTGATAAAAACTAATTCAAAAGCCTAAATTCTGTCAGAAGTCATTATACTACGCGGACAAAGTCGCGGGCAATAGCTAGTATACTCTAAAACTGGTTGTTGAGGAAGATATAGAGATGATTTATTATGGTTTTGACCACGCTGGCGAAGTTACGAACAGATGGCTAATATTAGTTAATACTTTAACTGCCAAGTTTAAAATGGTGAAAGTCAAACCTCCACTAGCGTCAGGCACCGGTGACTGACGTGGCGCTCTAAGGGTTAAAGTTTTGTACCTCTAGGTATTCGCCATTTGCATTTGTCATTTGCCTAAATTTCACTTGTATATATAATCAAAACGACAGAAGTAGCCTATGTTACTCTTCAGCCTACTAACGTTTCGGACATGAAAATTATAAGAACAAAATATCACTCCATCGCAATTTTAAAATAAATTAAAATACACATTCGCATTTATAATATTTAGTAAATCTAATCTAAAATCTATCTTCATTCTCCCCAGATCCCAGCTCTCCCGCTGTACAGCGAGTGTATGTCAGGCGGCGACGCATGCGCCCTGGCCAGCGCGTACAAGGAACTATGTCTACACGAACATGTACCCACACACATGCCTGACCATTGCCATCAGTAAGTATAATTGTTATTTCATCATAATCATTCATTATCATCATTTTATTCTTATCAGTACGTAGACGAAGACCTTTTTGTATTTTATTTTTTTTAAAAAAAAACGTTACACCACATTAGGATTTTCTCCAGTGTCGTGGGTGCGTTTACAAACAAGTTCACATACACGACGACACTCTGCCACGAAACAACAATTTGTGGATCACACAAAGTGTTGTTCCGTGCGGGCAATCGAACCCGCGACACCTTGCGCGGCAGCCGGTTGGCCAGCCACCGCACTAACCGTGCAGTTGAAACCTGCTAGATCACTAATGGCGTTCCCTCCTTTTTCGTCACTACTTCGCCAAAACTCCAAACAACAATCACCTCTACCACCTTAAACACAAGTCCCATTTTTCCCCACAGATGTACGACCCCACAAGGCGATATTATAGAAGAAGGCGGCTTCCACGTCCTCCAATACATACCCAACTCCACCGATGTAGTCATTATAGTGGAGGCTCAGTATTGTAACAAGAATTTGCGCAAGAGCAAGAATATGGATCTCTTTGTTGAAGCATTCGATATTAAGCTGCAGGCTAATGGATACTCAGATAATAGGTAAGTGTGCTTTTCAATTGTGAACCTTAAAATCGTTATTTGTTAAGTTCTTTATTGCACATCTATACAAGAAAATATATTCGCAATACAGTATGCGTTAGCCGTTCAAATATTACGTAAGCAGATTTTTTACAATTATTTCCCCCCCCCCCTACCCCCCTTGTCAGCAAAAGTAAGCAAAGACCTTACCCCCTCCCCCTTTGCTTACGTAAACATTTTAAATTATATCTTTTAATATTCTCCAAATACCATAATGTCTCGTTCTTTGTCGGTCTTTGCTTTTAATTTATAATTTCAATAACTACCGATGACGTTATCATCATCTAGACTCTCCTACCCCCCATATCATCCGAAATAAGCAAAACAGAGACCCCCTCACCCCCTCCCCCCATGGTGCTTACGTAATACTTGAACGGCCCCTGAACCAAAAAGTTGTATAATAAGCTGCCGATAATGCTCTGAATTCAAAATCCTTGGATTAACGTAGGTTTTGGACATTACCTCTATAGAATTTCTGTCAAAAACTAAGATCGATCCAGAAATTTTAAATTAAAATTGATTATAAATTTGGAATTAGATATTGTGGAACAGTTTCTTAATATTCTATCGCTTTCTATTTTCATATCTCTCGTTATTTCTTAAATTTACTGTTAAACCTACTTTAACTGGTCAATTCCCAAGTGGTTACCGCTGACCGCTCTCTACTCACTGCATTATAGACCTTATTTTTGATGTTTAGAAACTACTTTTGTGTGACCCAATTTTGGGGTTATTCGGTACGATATCTCAAGTAATCAAAGTCAAAGTCAAAGCATTTCTTTCAATTAAACCATAGTTTGGTACTTTTGAAACGTCAACAAATACAAAATAAATAATAGTCTGTCAGTCAGTCAGTCAGTGAAACTAGGTGAAGCTAGGTGTTCATTCTAAAATGTAGATTCGAATGGAGAAAAACGAGCAAGAAACTCTATTCGTAACTTTTTTTAAAAAAGTATGTTCTACAATGTCTCTAATACATATTTCAATACTGTACGCATATGTATGATGAAGTCTACATTCATTAATTTGGTTTCCAGATACGCGATCGTAGGTTTCGGTGGTAGCGGCGTGTACCGTCGTCCACGGGCGTTGTACGTCAATAACAAAGTGTTCACCAACCCTATCGAAGTGTCATTGCATCTGGATAACTTCATTATTGGTAAGTAAGCTTTACGAAGATGAAGATAAAGTTCAATTTAATTTTACTAAGAAAAACAAGAGTACATAACTCATAACTGTGATACGAAAGCTAGACTATTTTCAAGTAATGACAGGGACCCATAGATATGAGTAGCTAACGCGACGCTTAAATATTTGTGTGATGAAGCCGTACAAATTAATTATGATAATTATTATTCAATGCAAAAAAATCTTATTTATTTCTATATGTTACTTATCCTATTACTAATTGACGAAGAAAGTGTAAAAATACAACAAACTTACTTTTGTCAAACTCAGAGGCCTTAGTACGAGTTTATTTTACGTTGAAAGTAATCGAAACGAGTATGCATTCGGCGTTCTGACCGGCTCCAATGAACCAACCAATCAGAGCGCCGGACGCCGTCTCGTTTCGATTACTTTAAACGAAAAAGAAACTCGTACTAAGCCCTCTGAATTGACCTTCTCTTGAGAAGGTCTTTAACTTAACATTCTACTTATAAATCAATTCTATCTAAAATGTAAAAAAAAATAATAAAACACGCTGCTTTTTTCAAATTCCTACAATCAATACAACGCAATAAAATTCAATTTCCCTTGCAGACAAAGCTGACCTGGTCCGCGGAAACCGCACCCGGAAAGCAGATATGTTCGCTGCACTAAGCTTCGCCACTCAGCTTCCGTTCCGTGCCGCTGTACCCAAGATGTTCATACTGATGCCGTGCTCCAAGTGTGATTCTACCTTTATGAGGGTAAGTTGTATTTACCTATGAAGCTGGAATTAAGTCTAGAGACCCCTCTAGGCTTAATTCCCCCCTAAGACCCCTCTAAACTGTCGCGGAGAACCTAACGGGTAACCGGGGCTCCGGCTCGACGTGCAGGAGAAGGAACGGGGTGGTTTTTAGTCAGTAAGAGTCTGACACTCCCTTCCGCCTCACCCAGGCGAGAGCAGTCATTCGATGATTTTCCCCCCTTAAAAAAAATGACCCCTCTAAACTACCCAGTTTGCTACCTACATTTTGTATGGGATGGGTTGCCAAACGTGTGGACTGTAGACGGATCACCTGATGGTAAACAATCGCCATTTATGACAGCCATAACACTATAGGATTTAGATGTGCTTTGGTGGCCTATTGGGGATGCGGAACTTTAGGGATAAGGGGGACTATAGATGGGATATGGAGAGGATTGGATCCCCTATAACCTTACTCACGCAGATGCACGTAATGCAAGCATTGATTTTTTTCATGTCGGATTTTGTGGGCCTTAGTATCACGCTGGTTAAGCCGGCCCAACAACATAACATCACGCCTTTTATCCTCGAAGGGGTAGGCAGAGGTGCACATTATACCACTGTACAATGTAACACTCACCTTTCACTATTTATGTTATGAGTCCCATGTAATAGGGGATGAGCCTATTGCCAAATACTGGGCACAATTCCAGACTCCGTGCTACTACTGAGATTTTTTTAATAAACCTAGTAGTACTTTGCCCGACCCGGGAATCGAACCCAAGACCCAGGACCTCCTTGGCCGGCAATCGCACTTGCGACCACTCGGCCAACGAGGCAGTCCTGCCAGCGAGTAAGCCGGCCCATCCCTGTCGAATCTTGACACATATCAAAATGCCTAGTTAGTTTTAAAGTATGTATTTAAAAGTAACTGTTACCTGTGGCTTTGTTAGATAATTTTTAAATGTTCTTTTATGTTTCTTCAGCTGGACTACTCCACAATCTACCACAACCTGATGGAGAGCTCGGTGACACTCCACATCCTCATGGATGACGACTTCATGCTGTCCAAGAAGAGAGCCGCTAAGTACTTGTTCGGTAAGTTAATTTTTCATACCTTTAAGTTTGGTATGAAGAAAGATGGTAAACATGATACAGCGTTAGTCTGTTTACCCATCGGCATCAATGCTTTACACATAATTGGTTTTTTTTATGGAATAAGCCGGTAAACAAGCGCAAAGATCACCTGATGGTAAGCAATCGCCGTCGCCCATGGACACCTGGAACGCCAGAGGAGAGAGGACGCCACGCCGCTTTCTAGTTGTATTATGTAACATCTTTCTCCTATATATCTATATCCTTTCTCCAGGCGTGGACAATACACTAGCGTACACGAACAAGGACTACGAGCGACTAGTAGGAGACTCCGCGCTACGGAAGCAAGTCAAACTACCCAAGGAGAAGCTCGGACTCTGCACCTCACTGGCTATGGAGACTAATGGTAACGTATTTTTGATGTTTATTTAGGTTTCAGTTATTTTTTCAGTTAGAAGTCTCGGGTTCGATTCTCGGGTCGGGCAAAATATTACTGGGTTTTTAAAAAAATCTCAGTAGTAGCACGGTGACTGGAATTGTGCAAGGTATATGGCAATAGGTTCACCGCCTATTACATGAGACTCATAACATTAATAGTGAAAAGTGGGTGTTACATTATACCGTGGCATTAAGTGCCGTAATGTGCACCTCTGCCAGGTTTTGTCTGTGGATTGTACACACGTCTGTACATCAAGCTATGCCCAACTTAGAATTTACACTCAACAAACATATTTCTGTGACTGCACTCACACGGCGAAACATAACGAAAGCATTGTTTCATTCCGAGCTGCAGACGACCTAGCATGTTCGTCAGAAGCATGCTTTCAGGAGTATAATCGGGGTTATTTTTAGTCAGTAAGAGTCTGACACTTCCTTTCGCCTCACCCAGAGTAGAAAGACCCATTCAGTGACGTTTTCCTCTCCGTTCTAACCAACGACCCGTCTCGTCCAGGTACAATATTCGCGGGCGCCAAGCTACAAGGCGACCGTCCCACGGCGCGCCGGTTCAGCAGCGTGGTGGGGGCGCGCGCCGCTGTGTCCGCCCCGCGGTGTCACTCGCCGCCGCGCTGCGAGTGCAGCGACGGCAGGCTCGTCTGCAGGCCTTGCGCGGACACGCAGAGACTGGTACGTATCTTGTAATCATTAGTGTTTTACAGGACTTTTGGTGGATAAAAATACAATTTTGAAAATGAAAATGTACAACACCACAGCTTACGCCATTAAGTTATACTGTTAATCTTATTTAAGTTCTTAAAAACGAACTAATTAGGTAATCAAATACAAGAAATAAAAATTAATACAATAAAGAAACAAAATTAACAAAAAAGAAAAAAAACCATACATTTGAATACAATAAAAAAACTGTTGTTGTTGTTATTTAACCCACCAATAGGGATGATGACAGGGTATGAAAATTAAAAATCTAATTAGTCCGTCAGCTAGGTAATGACATAATATTAGACACGTATTTTTTTATTTTGTTCTATAATAAAATGATACTTAGATATAACGAATTAAAGTTTAGGAGTGGGGGCTAAAACGTCATGTCTACGTATAAAATGTGCATAAAGTGACGTCACGCGACATTCCAAATCAACATCGTCGAAAGTATTCGTTTTTGTAAAAAAAATTAAAAATACGTGTGTAATGTTTTAAAATAATCTACCAGACGGACATTAAAATAAATATTTGTCATCTACCCTATTCCGATTACCCTAGTCGCAGTTTTAAGCATAGAACGAGATATTAAACTATATATCATATAACCAAGCGGTCATCGGTGACCGCTCTGCACTTATTCCATTATAGAACTTATTTCCGGTAATTAGCAACTACTTTTGTATAAGCAAATGTTGAGGATTTTTCATAATCGTGGATTAATTACTTTTTTCATGACTTGATTACATTTTCTTACTTGTTTCTAGAAAATACATTGAAAAATCGTAAAATAAAATAAAAGTTTTGATTATTGTGCTAAATTACTAATATATATTACTGTCGAGTGCAATATCACACATGTCATTCCCGACGCGGCAAGAAACATTAAATAAATATTCTTCTAAACCTTTCTCTGCGTACATATACTCACACTTTTACTAATTGAGTACCCACTCAAAATTAATTTTCTAATTCGTAACTTAGTAACAATTTTTATCTACATTTACATTTTATTAGTAAACATTATCTATTATACAATGTTAGAATTAGATAATATACCTAGATGTTATCACCTGACCTGGACCTCCGTTATCTATTCAGTGCTCCACGTTTTGAATTAATTGGTCATTGTATCATAACTGGGAGGTCTTATAATCATAGTATATTTAATTACCAGCTAGATGCATGCGTTTTCACCCGGTCTGCTCGGCTCCTATTGGACATAGCGTGATGTTTTATGCTGATAGCCTTCCTCGATAAATGAGCTAACACAAAAATATTTTTTCAAAGAACATTCCTGAGAGCGCGTTTAAACAAACAAACAAACTGTTCAGCTTTATATAATAGTACTAGCTATTTCAATTACACGAGCTGTCCTCGATAAATAGTATTAAATCCAACACAAAAATATTTTTTCAAATCGGTCCAGTAGTTTCAGACATTAGCGCATAGCTAACGGGTAACCGGGGCTCCGGCTCGACGTGCAGGAGAAGGAACGGGGTGGTTTTTTGTCAGTAAGAGTCTGACACTCCCAGGCGGGGGCAGGCATTCGATGATTTTCCACCCTTAAAAAAAATACTCTTAAGCTTTATACATATAATAGTATAAGATATAAGATAATAACCGAAAGTCTATAATTCTGTCCAGTATAATATGACAATAGTCGGCTGGCGCGATGGCTGGGCAAGTGGCCGCGCGCAACTTGTCGCCAATGAAATATAATCTATGCTACAATATTGTTTTAATTTATTATTTCTCTATCCACAGTTGGAGCTATCATTCTTCAACTCCGATGACATCGATGAGTTAATCGACATGGCGATGGAACCACCCACCCTGCCTTCCTTCAGATGATAGGAGCATAGTAAATAGAATAATGTCAGGACCCAAATCTAAATTATACTCTAAGTAAGCTAACGTAAGGTAGACATTTCAGTAAACGCTACTTGTAATTGTTAACCGATTTTGAACTTTATTTGCTTTAGTATATTGGAATAATTTAGATGTCTTTTCTGCAGAGAATGTTAACTCTTGTTGCTTGTGCAATAAGAATCAAAGTTGGTTGACAACTATCGAAATGGCTAGTGAAATTGTCTATCATTATTTAGTATGGAGTTATAGTTCCTACGATTTCAAATTGAACATAATTTATTCTCAAGAAAATTGTCATAAAGTACAAATTTGGACTCAATAATGTAAGGAATAGGGCTCAAAACTGTATACCTAATTTTACTGGTACCTAAATAGTGAATTGTGATATTTTTTATCAAAAAGTATCTCATTTTAGTAAAATTAATATTCTTTTATTTAATTAATTAAACTAATTGTGTAATATCTATTTGTATTCGTAAGAACAAGTTCAAACATAATGCAAGTTATTATGATCCTTATTTACTTAAAAATAGTGTTTATTATACAGTGACTATGTAGAATTTATAGAAAGAAGTTTCCTGTGTACATATTTGATTACAAATAAGTTTGACATTTAATAAAATATTTTTATAAATTACATCTGGTTGTATTATTTCTTATGCCCCTTTTAACCGACTTGAAATAAAGATAGTGTTCAACATTTAGCTTTCTTCTTAGAAAGTATAAAGTCAAGGACATTAGGGGACAAATGTTCCTAAACGTGCAGCGCGTTGCGTTCCGCGCGCGCCTCAAAGAGCCATCAGACCACCACAGATGGGGCCCAACAGGGCCGATGCCGATTCGGAGTCGCGGAGAACCTAACGGGTAACCGGGGCTCCGGCTCGACGTGCAAGAGAAGGAACGGGGTGGTTTTTAGTCAGTAAGAGTCTGACACTCCCCCCGCCTCACCCAGGCGGGAGCAGTCATTCGATGATTTTCGCCCCTTGACAAAAAAACAAAAAGTGTATTGGTTTAAAGATATAGTAAAAAACAAAAACCCTTGTCATCCATCTTTCGGAAAGTCATACAATGACTTTTCCCGCCTTTAGATATTGGTTGGCTGGTTGGTTACCCAAACTCACATTCATAGCCAAACCTAGAAAAGCTATATATTTTACGAATGCGACAAATCGAGAATTATTTTAAACGGAACCTATGGGAATAAGTAGGCCCTCTTCACCCAAGGTACCCATATCTACACCGTCCTTCGAGTAGAAAATATGTCGATGCCGGAGGTGGTCAAAATGTTGGTCATTTTCTGTCTCGATTCCAAAATATAGGCTAGCCCCTCTAGATTTCAAGATCTTTCAAAGCGGTTAGGGACAGGTCCAGCCCCAAGGTAAGCTATCCTCAAAATATACTCGTAGTTTTGGTAGTTTTCGTCGGCAAACACAGGTTTAAGATTTTATAAATGGGTCGATTCAGTCCAAAGTAATTTCTACTATGACCTTCAAGTAGGAATATGACTTTTCTGGGGGTGTGCCTATAGGAAATGGTCAAAATATTCGTCAGTTTTTGGCTAAGACTTCTAGAAGACATTTCAAGTTAGGTAGATATCTCAGGTGGTCGAGGACAAGAACAAAGCTATCTGATTGCGGGAGACGAGGGCAATTCTCATATTGGTATGAAAAAAACACGTTTTATTATAAACACCTTTATTTATAACTACATAAGTCTTAAAATCTTGGAAATAGACATATTATAGGTATCATACTAAGTATGGTATTTTCTTCATTACATCTTCAACTTTATAGCATTGACATAAAGTCCAAAGACTAAAGTTGACACATTGGAGGTTGATCAGCTTGCTACTGTACATTATTATTGTGCCTTGGACAAAATTTTATAATCGTAAGGTGTATTGTAACTTTCGTGAGACATATTGAATAAATTATTATGTTTTCGGCTTACTCACGTAATAATTTGACGAGAAACTCGACTAGTTTCAAGCCAAGCTAGAGGCTCATATACATGAGCAGCATTTCGCGACCCGCGACGCGACGACTGTCGCGCTGCTACTGGCTACTCGAGTCTGCGGGCCCAGCGCGCCCTCTGCCGTGATTTCCTACCTAGTCGAGTTCCTCGTCAAATTATTACGTGAGTAAGCCGAAAACATAATAAATTAATCGTAAGGTGCTCCCACAGTACAGTCATATAACATTACAACACATTGTGTAACAACATAACATTTTGTAACATACTCTACAACATGTCAAGTTACTACTACGACTTTTGTTACAATTTGTTTACAAACAAATGTTGAATCAGTATGCTGTGTGGAAGCATCGTTAATTCTTATTTAAAAAACTAGTTGACATATTATATTCTTAGTTATACACAAAATATAGACAGAGATATTAAACTACGATATGACTTGTTATTGACTGGAAAAAGCGCGCTGCGCTATTTCTTCTCAAAATTTACGTAAACAATAAGCCCGTCAGTTCAATTGTAAACCTTTCTACGTGTATTATTTTATCCAAATAAAAATATTCTTTCTTAAAATTTTATTTTACTTTTAATAATCTGTAACAAAACGAATCAACTACTTCTGTTAGCAATCACAATCTGAATCTACGACGAAGTCTCGATAGTGACAATGACAGAAATCGATACGTAATATATTCAACTTTACTACAAAAGCAATTAAGTTTTAAAATCTCTTACACAAATTCACAACATAGTGACCGAGCGAATCCATTGCTTCTATTGGCCATATAAAATTCTTTATCATTCCTAAAATAACATCCTCATTATAATTAAACTTTAGAATAAATAACAAGAACAAATCTCTGCTTTAACAAAACTGGAAGAGCTATTTATTATAATGAGAGTTACCATTCCTGTTCACTAGATGACGTTAATGTTCTAAGGTCCATTTTGGCAATCATGTAGCTGTCAAAAATGAACATGACCAATAAATTGATGAAATTATTCTAATAAACTAGCAAACTCGGCGAACTCCGTTTCGCCACCAGATGGCTTCGGTTTTTGTAACATTTCGTTTGGTGATTAAAAGTGAATTTTCTTTGCTATAAACTTCACGGAGCCGGAGACCTTTCTAACGAATGCAAAACCGTGGAAATCGGTTCGTACGTTCTGGAGTTATAGTTTATATAGTAGATTATTGGAGAAGAGACCTTAAATGTAACTGGCGTCAATTTTAGGCGCGATAACTCTCATTATTATAATAATATTTTGATTTTATACAATCTTTGGCACAATTTACTTATACATTTTATACGCCGTAACAACACCAGCTACAATTAGCACAACAGCTGAGAATTTATACAACATGTTATATAGAACTTTGTTCTGACCTCCAACCGAGTTGACGATCAAATTGTTCATGACAAACACTTGGTTGCTCTCCTCAATAAATGCGTCCTTTTCTTCCTCAGTCATTGTATCTGCTATCTCATTCATTGCTTGTCTGAAATCTTTTTTTAGCTGACCTATGTCCGTTCCAGAGAAGTCTGTTACTTTATCCGTGTATATTTCTGTTTTGGCGTTTTCTGAAATATGGGAAGGAATAAGGAATTAGATACTGTTTCGATGAGAATGTTAGTTTAAGTAAAGTTCACTGCATTATCCTTACTTATATTATAAATCGGAAAGTGAGTTTATTTGTTTGTTTGTTCCACTTTAACGCCGTAACTACTGAACCGATTGCTTTGAAATTTTGCCGACGTAATGTTAGAAGTCCGGATTAAGTAATAGGGTCCTAATAGGTAAGTATTGGTATAGATGGCGCTGTGTGTATTGGTATATGTCACATTGGCTTTTTATCCTTTTGTGACGCGAGCGAAGCCGCGGGTAAAAGCTAGTTGGATAATAAATTGTATAGTTAATAGAGCATTTAGCTTCATTAAACAATAGTTAGTAGTTGGTATTCTTGACATTTCAAAATACCTTTTTTTGTTACAATAGGGTAGCTTCCTAAATATTAATTTAATGTCCGTCTGGTAGATTAATTTAAAGCAAACACGTACATTTTCTTTTCTCACAAAATAAATACTTTTAACGAATTTGAAATATCGTGTGACGTCACAGTGTGCTACATGTTGTAGCACATTATGACGTAACGACCTCCCATTCCTGAACTTAACCTCGTTTTATGTAAGTATTGTAACTTTTTACTTGAAAAAAAAAATACGTGTCTAATATTTTTCATTACTTAACCTGACGGACTAATTAGATTTTTAATTTTCATACCCTAGGAACTACCCTATTGAATTTAATGCTTTTGTTTTTGAATTGTATGACTTTCAATTTAAAGATCGGATGGAGCAGCTGTGGCTTTAAATTAGTTTAAATTATGCAATTCTCAGTAATAGCAAATAACTAAAAATAAAGTGAATTATACTGTAACATTTTACACTAAAACATATTCGTAATTAAAAAATATTTACCATCGCCAAACATCTTTCGTTTCTTAGCCAGAATCTGTCCACCGCTAAGGAGCCCCAAGTATAAATGATAGACGTATGCCATCAGTAGCCTTGGGTTTGATCTCTCCAACTCCTGTAGATGTTCTATGTAGTTGTCTAGTGCCATCGCCTTAGGTATAGACCTCCAATTTTCGCCCAAGTAATGTGTTAAATCATCTTCAAATGCTTTCTTTCTGAAATTTTAATTTCTGACATTAGTTTTTTCTTGTTTTTTGTTTATATTTGATGGGCCGACGTTTGACCACTTTCTCGCCTGGTGGTAAG
Organism: Spodoptera littoralis; assembly: GCA_902850265.1. NCBI lineage: Eukaryota > Metazoa > Arthropoda > Insecta > Lepidoptera > Noctuidae > Spodoptera > Spodoptera littoralis. The sequence goes on along the minus strand of LR824555.2, from coordinate 6,396,381 downwards.
CGATGATGCGGTCTACGATGGAGCACGTCGACCCATAAGCAACCAATTCACTCGGGCCTTGAAGACACCCAAGTTATACAGCACATTAGTTTATAGTAAGCCTGTTATAGTTTGTTTTATATGTGTAACTAATGGTAATACAGGGTAAATGTAGGTGAAAAAGTACAGAAGAAATCCCTCTTCTAAGCCTCTTCTAGAAGTTGTAGTATCTACATCCGAATGAGGTATTAGAACAAATTTTTCTGTAACTACACATTTTTATAGTACTAAACACAAAATTCAAGTACCTAAGTGTGCTTGCTGTATGTTTAGGGTAAACAGCGAACATACACTACATAAAAGATAATATTTAATTATTAGAAATAAATAAGTGTACAGTGTACTTAAAGCATAACACATGTACCTGTATAAAACCTTATTGACGAACAGCTTATCGAAGTCTGGCATGTTCAGCCTTGCTTTAGCATCTTCGAGGAAACCAAACACATGGTAGAATATGAAAAGACCACCGCCCCATACTTCTTCATCTCGCAGTGCTGTAAAAGACAATAGAAGAGTTTTAGTGAGTTTGTATATTTCAAAATTACAGTATAAATTACATGTGCCAGTATCAAGCGGAATTTTCTGCTCAAATATAGTTGGTAGTTGGAAAGGGATGCACACTTGCACATATCTATAATAGCTACTACCGTGCGGTTTGACCCGCTCTACTTGGCGCCTATTGATCGTAGCATGATGTTTTATGCTTTATAACCTTCTATAAATGCACTAACCAACACAAAAATAATTATTTAGAATAAGAATAAGAATGTTTATTTGCACGAAGTATGGTAATCATAGGTACATACATCGCCTACTGTTTTCAGCATGCAAAGTAATTTTTTTTTTTTGTTAATAAATTTAAAATGTTACAATTAACTCGTCGAGTACCATATTTATAGACACAATTAAAGAACAATAGGTTGCGGTCACCAGTGACCGCTTGGTGTTTGACAGTTTAATAGGAACTTCAATGAGATTTGCCTCTACTAGAACAATACATTTTTTTTCAGTACAGTCACTTAAAGTAAGGAGGAAAATTTATTGAGAATACTTGGTACGTCAAAAAGCGACATTCTTTTCCAAACTAAAGCAGTTGGCCTAGAATTTGTGACTCCATAATACTGGAACACTATTCAGGATAACGTCAGCAAAACCACAGACGAAAAGATTGCAGAAGCAAGAGTCAAAACACTGGCACAGGGTGTACTTTTTGTGGATTACACATAAGTCATTGTAATTTAAAAACTAGGTAAGTATATGATTCAGAAGTTTTAATATTTTTCTGATAACTAGTAGAATCTTGAGTATTATTTTGTTATACAGGTTTTAGTCTCTCATGTACATCCACATTCTGGCACCTTACAGATTAAACTCTTATCTGCTTATATATGAGACTTTTGTTGTGTCTTGATACCACGGGTCAATTTTCAAAGAAGTAGACAGGGGGTAGGTAGATATTTATCTTATTCACACCTAATCTCCAGAAAGTTAGGCAGAGGGGTACATAGATATTTTTTACAGTCTACTTATTGTCTTACACTACATTTTCTTACAATCATCAATACAATAGTCACCATGAGATGAAAGTTTTAGACATAATCGAGATGGTTCATACATCATACATAATTATATTTTATGTAGTTGATAAGAATATATGATATTTGCCGGCAATCGACAACTGCGTAGACTTTCAAACAAAGGAACTATGACGTGACAAAAATATTGCTCACAAATATTACATAAATATAGATTTGTTTATACTTTGTTGTAGTATAAAACTGAAATAAGCAATAAGTATTGTAGGTATAACTTACAAAGAGCGAACTTCGCGTTCACCAATGCATCACTAATGTTGTGTATTTTTCTCGTCGCCTTTCTCATGCGAGTTGTAAATAATTCACCTTTGTCTTCCATTTTCACTGAAGATTGTATGTTTTATCAATAAAATGTGACTGCTACTACGAACTGTTGAACTCGGACAACCTCGGGAAATCAAAATCAACGTGATGCTGACAAAAAACAAAGATTACAAGATAACTTTTTGACTTTTGCTTTTGACTTAACCCTGCTGCGCTTTTACTGCTTTTACCTAACTGTCAAGTGTCAACACTGGTAAACTTACACACCATGAGCAGAACACCATGAGCAGAAACTTCTTATTGGATTTATTAAAATTATTACTATTATATATTCAATGACGATTTTTTAAGTTTTATACGTATTTTACTAGTAAATTTTAAAAGTTCTGCTCAATTCTTGTTATCAATAATGTCATCACTACTACTTGTGCCGTTGAGGGTTAACTGATCAGCTGTTCATGTTGCTTACATTTTGACAGCTGTAGCGTTTAATTATTGTAAATACAAAAATATTTAAGTAAATTTAGAATAGTTTAAAATATTGTTAGTCATATTCAGAAGTTGTAATAAAGTAATGCAGTCAGATTTAATTAATTAATTCAAATTTTAGTACATACTAAGTTATTTTATCTAGAGAAGTAGCAAAAACGTTTAGTTTTGCTTCAAAATTTTTACACTGTAGTAATAATCTTTGTCGTCAGAAGGAAGTTACAGTGTTATTTACATCAATAAACTTAATTGGTCATTTTATCGCCGGCTCTGTGTTCAGCCACACTTTATGATAGCAGCACAATTCTTATTATTCACGCGAATTAAAATCCGTAGCTATGGGCGACTCCCCTAAAATAAAGGTAAATACATGATCAGCATTTTGTTGTAATTAAATCAATTTCTATTTAAATAAATAATAAAGTGACTTTCCACTAAATAAATTTAAAATAATTATTTAAACCTGCTTACAAACAATCAATACTTGAAATTAATAATTTAATTTAAAAGTAAGTTAACAAGTTTGTTTATAAATTGATAAACTAATCAGTTTGACTTTGACATTTCCTGAATTGTTATCTAACCTCAATTACTCGTCTCGTATGTCGATATCTTAACTACGAAATTGCGATGGCTTATGACTTAAAACAAGAAGAAGAAGTGAAGGAGTATATAGAAAATCTCGGAATTGAGTACCGGTTTGGGTGTTACAAAGAGCAGAAGCCGGAAGTATGTCATCTTCTAGGAGATTATCTGGAGGCTATAAAGAAGGACTATGATAAGGCAGCGAAAGTGTTCAAAAGTAATTGTTTGGATTATAAATTTGGGAAATCATGTCTGAAGATTGGAAACTACACGCTGGTGGGTCGAGGAAGGGAGAAAGGTGATCATGCGGAGGCTTTGAAGTATTTTGAGAAGGGATGTGAATATAACGAGCCTGGAGCGTGCTTGCACGCAGGTCTGCTGCTGACAGCCACTGGACCCGGCGCGACCATCCCACGGGACGTGCCTAAAGGTAATAACTTCACATTTACATGCATACACTCTGATAGTGCAAGATTGATATTTAAACCCGCGATATAGATGAGGATGTTGCTAAAGTAAATTTTGCTCTGAGCGATATTGTCTCTGACAGATTGACCCTTATAAATAAATAAAAAAAAGCAATTAAAAGCGTAAACTCTTGTCTTTATCCCATGTGACAACAGAAGGCTGCAGAATCTGTAAAAATAACAATTGTAATTGAAATGATGTTATTTTCCTATTAATTACATAATGATTCAGCTATTACTAATTACAATAGCTAATCATCTTTTGTTCATTATTTGAAAAATTCTAATCATAAGATTTCTGTTCAAGGTTTTATGTTAATTTTTTGTGGCCATTGTAGTCTAGACAATGTTCATAATAATAACATTGTTAGAAGAAAACTGGTAGCGCTATAACAAAAATTTAATTACAGATTTATTCTTGCTTTGTAGGTTACAACTACCTCAAGAAAAGCTGTGACCAAAATGACCCGATGGCATGCCACTACCTCTTTGGAATGTACCTGACTGGCGTACCAAAGAACGTAGCAGAATTCAATCCACACAATCCAGAGAAAAACAAAAACATAGAATACATAATTAAATCAGACAAAAAACAAGCATTTCAATTTGCAAAGAAAGCGTGTGAACTTGGTCACATGTATGCCTGTGCGAATGTTAGTATGATGTATAAACGAGGGGACGGAGTGGAACAAAATGCGGATGAAGCAAAGAGATTCTTTGAAATTGCACAAGCGTTACAGAAAGCTCATGAAACCACGAAAGAGGTCAAATTTCAGCAGGGATTGGATGGGAAATAGTATTAAATGGATTTAGAATTTTGCATTTATTTTAAACCTTGCAACAGCCCTCAAAACATTTCTTAAGCCCCTAGCAGTTGCTTATGGATATATGAAATAAATTGTTGTATGTTACAACTATTTTTATACATATACATATTTTTAATTGATATTAAATAATTGTACATTATGTTTTATTTCCAAGCGTAAAATAATATGTAAATAGAACCAAAACAATTGTGCACAATGTGGATACGGGCTCTAGGGGCTTAGAAATATGTTTGTTAAAAAGTTGATGACTTGTATAGTATTGTTGACTGTAGATGTATAAATAAATTATTTCAGCACAATTAAAAATCTTTTATTTACTTTTTCTTTTATTACCACATAGTTATAGCAATGTCTGGGTTATTGGAATGCTGGCATAATAAAGTACACGTTCTTTAACCATAGCACTTGTATAGTACTGTACATTTTAACTCTACACAATGTCGGTTAAAACATAAAAGGAATATCCTGGAATTTCCAATTTCAAATAAGTGATTTAAAAAAAAACCGGCAGACAAGAACAAATATTGAGCTGTCCTTCATTCTGCCACACTTAACTAGCTCCCTATAAAATTGGCACAAATTAATTTGACACAGATCGGAATTATTGGCGGGTCAGGGTTCGATGACCCCACGCTGTTCGAGAATCAAATCGAGAAGGATGTGACGACACCGTTTGGCAAACCATCAGATGTGTTGATTGAGGGGCAGATCAAAGGAGTCCCCTGTGTACTGCTGGCTAGACATGGGAGGAAACATCAATTCCAGCCGAGGTAAGGATATATGAACAAATCTAGTGACTGATATTTAGACTAGAAGTTCCATTAGTCGATTTTGAACTTTGTCAGAATGGAATTAGGTCGAAAATTTAATAATGGTACTTATGAAATGTATATTATAATTGACTATAACAAATTGAAAATTAAATTAAGTAAGTAAGCACGATTTTGAAGCTTAGGTACTGTTATCAAAGCACATATCTAAATGCATAATCATTATCATATCATTCAATCATCAAACAGATAGATTTTAGTATTCATAATAACTATCGTATGACATGCTGAATTAACTAAAAATAAGAGTTACTGACGTAAATATACTTAGAAAAGCTCTACTAGTTTCGAGCCACAGAGGAAGTCTTCTTTATGAGCAGCGTTCGCGGTCGCGGCGATTTCGCGCAGCCTACTGTCAGTAGGCTTCTTAGGTCTAGAAGAGCTTTTCTCAGTATATTTATGTGAGTAACTCGTTAATTCAGATTTATTGTAACCAGCGACCCGCCCCGGCTTCGCACAGGTGCAATATGCATAACTGTATTATACATATAAACCTTTCTTAAGAATCACTCTAAATGTATCATAATAAATATGTAACTTAAAAAAACCACATCAAAATCCGTTGCGTAGTTTTAAAGATCTAAGCGTACATAGGGACAGACAGAAGGCGGATAGCGACTTTGTTTATACTATGTAGTGATATCCTTCTCCAAGACATAAAGTTATTAACAAGCAACCAACTTACGTAATTATTACTCGTACAAAATTATTCATCTTATGTAACTCTATGACCTTCAGCTGTTTTTGTTTGGAACAAATGGAGAAAGACAACTACTTATAACATAAGATCTTTTATTCTTTCAAAGATAAGTACTTATAAAATCACATCTTTCATTATTCAATTAGGCAGGTAGAACTACTTATCTATTACTAGTTACTTTATAACTTACCAATCCAGAGAATCTAGAAGTTCGGTGAGAAATACAAGGCCTTCTGTCCAACGTTACATTTTCAACGAATGAACCAATAAAAAGAGTTACCCACATACATTAAATGTAGGTAGACATAAACGCTTCTTTATTTCATGACGGTAGGTAGAAACTACAAACAAGGTGGCGCCATCTACGATTTTTTTTTCACTTGTTAGGTCAACATTTGGCCACCATCTTGCTTTACGTTGTACGTCCTTACAGATGCCTTAGTACGAAGTTTGAGTTACGTTTAATTAAAGTATTCGAAACGAGTATGCGTTCGGCACTCTGATTGGCCGGCACCAATGAACCAACCAATCACAGCGCCGAACGCGTACTCGTTACGATTACTTTAAGCGTAAAACATCGTATACTAAGGCCTCAGATCTTGCATAGGTACATAAGTACTGTACGAGTCAGCGACTGTACATCACACGCACGCGCGCTTCATGTCAGCAGATTTTAGTTTATTAATTTCATTATAGTTATAGCAATAAATTTGTATTCAGTACATGTTCACTCAAATACATCAGTACTCATCAATCATTAGTTTAGTTGATAATATAGTCGACGTGTTAGTTTAGTGTATCAATAAATATCATCTCACCAGACTATCAAGCGACTTATTTCCACCTAGACTCCAAGTTGTGTGAGAATCATTCAACAACTCATACAAGTACCTACATATTTTTTTTACTTCTATCACATTCAATGATGTCAGCATAAGTACTTTATAAATATTGTAGCCTTTTGAGCGCCAATGTCACATAATATACGTGACAAGGGAAACTGGACGCCAACGACACAAATACATAACAGAAAAAGCGGAAACGGAAACACGTAATCAAAAATTTGATTCCCTATTGGAATCCCTATTTCTTTCGTAGAAAGCGCGAAATTTGTTACTTGGCGTTGAGGGCAGATTCATGTTTTTGCTCTGGCGTTCAAAAGGTTAAAGAGGTGACTGTCGCGCTGCAACTGTACTTATTAGTAAAACAGTTACGTGAGCAAGCCGAAAATACAATAATTATTATGATAAAAATAACAAGAAACACAAACAATATCACTGCCATACTTCAAAACTTTACTCAGAAATGCTATTATTAACTTGTAAATACTAAAATTTAAAAATCCTTTTTAAGTATTAGCTACTAGCAACTAGCTTTACTTATAAATTTTTGTTGTTTAACGTTCAAAAGTGCCATCCTGGTCTAATTGAAATAAATGATTTTGACTTTGACTATTTCACCTCTCGATTATCTTCTTCTAGCGACGTGAACTACCGCGCCAACATCTGGGCTCTGAAGCAGGTGGGATGCACGCATATCCTGGCGACGACTGCTACCGGCTCGCTGGTGGAGGAGTACAAGCCTGGCGACCTCGTCATATTGAACGATTTTATTGACAGGTGAGATTCTATTCTCCAAAGGAATAACTAAGTCCTTATAGTCGACAAGATCGTTTTGGAGACTCGTTTGCCAAAGAAGAGAAAAACAAAAACTAAGTCTTTAATTAACCCCGAACCGATAAAAAAATTCAACTCTAATATCAGCCATCCATTTCTCCGAGTTATATGATCTTTCTAAGATTATTTAGTCACCACTGACAAACGGTGAAGGAAAACATCGTGAGGGAACCTGGACTTATCATTAATTTCTAATTATAATCTACTCGCATTGAGCAAGCGTGGTGATAAGTTTGAAATCGCCAACTCGCACTGAGGAAGCATCAGCAAAGCATTAAAGCAAAGTTTTAACTTTCTCCGTGTGAGAAGAGGCTTTGCTCTGCAGTGGGCATATATAGGCTGTTGATGATCAGCCATCCATATGGTGGCCCACATTTGTCACCATCCCTTATTATCCCTGCGACTTTTGCGTGTCGTGTCGTATGAACCGACTAAGGAACTATACTTGAAGAATAAAAAAAGAAAAGACGGCGATCGAGTAGCACCGCTATCTAATAAACTTGAACCTTTTGAACTGTGATCTTTTATCCACCTAAAAATTATAGAAAATTCTTGTTGGTAGAGAATACAGGCCAACTGTAAACTGTCGTACATAATGGGCCCTTTAAAAGGCCCATAGTATCTACCATTGTATCTATCTTTAACAACATAACTTGTAACGCCTCTGGTGTTCCAGGTGTCCGGAGCGACGCCGATTGCTTACCATCAGGTGATCCGTCTGCTTGTTTACTGACTTATCGTATAAAAAATCTCCTTTTGCAGAACTTGGGGTCGTAAGTGCACGTTCTACGACCGCACAGAAGGTGGTCCTAAGGGAGTATGTCACTTACCTATGCGGCCGGCCTTCTGTGAGCGCGCTAGAAACGCCATGATCACTGCAGCTAAGGCCAGAGGTTATAGTCACCATGAAACTGGCACCGCTGTCGTTATACAGGGACCTAGGTACGTAAAAGTTGTTTTTGGTATTTTTAACATAATCTATAAGTCTAGTGCTAGTTAGAAGCACGTGGTTTACTGTGGATATTGTGAAGAGCCATGTGAAAAAAGCATTTAATCGAATCTTGTTAAAACTCAGTGTCGATTGTACTTCATAATTTTTTTTGCAGATTTTCAAGCAGAGCTGAGAGCCTGATGCACCGTCAATGGGGCGGTCATCTTGTCAACATGACCACTGTTCCAGAGGTAACTAATTATGATACAAAACAAACTAGCAAACCCGGCGAACTCCGTTTCGCCACCAGATGGCTTCGTTTTATGTAACATTTCGTTTGGTGATTTTTTTTTTTTTTTTTTTTTTATAATTGATGGGGCGACGTTTGACCACTATCTCACCTGTTGGTAAGCGATGATGCGGTCTACGTTGAAGCACGTCGTCCCATAAGCAACCTATTCACTCGGGCCTTGAAGACTCCCAGGTTATACCCTTCAGGAAATACAGACTCTGGCAAAGAATTCCACTCTTTAGCAGTACGCACAAGGAAGCTTGAAGCAAAGCGCTTCGTGCGTGTGGGCGGAACATCTACCATGAATCGGTGACGCTTCGCGGATTGTCTTGTGGTACGATGATGGAAAGGACTAGGGGGAATCAAGTTGTGCAATTCCCCCGCACACTCCCCGAAATGTATCCGGTAGAAAACCGAAAGGCTTGCAACCTTACGCCTGTGTTCGAGGCTTTGAAGCCGAGCCTTCACAAGCGCATCATCGTCGATGAGCCTCCTGGCACGCCTCTCAATGTGCTCTAACGCGTCCAGCTGATATTTAGCCGAGCCGTCCCAAAGATGAGAGCAGTACTCCATACAGGACCGAACCTGTGCTTGGTACAGGCTCAGCAATTGTTTCGGCGTGAAGTACCGTCTCACCCTCCAAAGGACACCCAACTTCCTACCAGCCAGTTGCGCTTTTGACTCTATATAGGAGCCAAAGTTGAGCGTGGGCGTCAGAGTTACACCAAGAAGCTCAAGACGATCGGTTATCGGTACGGATACATTCCGGAAAGTAGGAGTCAGCGGAAATTGACTCCGTTTGGCGGAGAATAGACACGCCTGGGTCTTGCTAGCATTGAACCTAACCAAGTTGGCGTCACCCCAGTCGGACACCGCCTTCAAGGTCGAGTTCAAACGTTCGACCATGGATTCTCTTAAAGACTGGATCTGTGTTCCGCTAGTCCGCGCACCGGACACATACCTTTCAACAACTGTGCTGTCATCTGCATACCCAAAGATACCGGGCTTAAGCAGGTCGTTTATGTGCAGCAAAAAGAGCGTCGCTGAAAGTACTGACCCCTGAGGGACGCCGGCATTAATACCGAATTGGTCAGACGAGCAGCCATCGATGACTACTCGTATTGACCGATCCCTCAGAAAGTCTGCTATCCATCTGCACAGACCAGTAGGAAGTCCATATGCAGGAAGCTTGCCGATTAGACTGTCGTGCCATACCCTGTCAAAGGCCTTCGAAATATCGAGGGAGACTGCTAGTGCCTCTCCGTGCCCCTCTATGGCCTCGCTCCATATGTGAGTGGCATACGCAAGAAGGTCCCCAGTCGATCGGTTACGTCGAAACCCGTATTGCCGATCGCTGAGGAGATCGTTACCTTCAAGGTATGCCAGGAGTCTATTGTTAAGAACACGTTCCATGCTCTTGCAGAGTATGGACGTGACCGAAATAGGGCGGTAATTGTTAGGGTCGGCACGACTACCTTTTTTAGGCACAGGCTGTACGTTGGCCAGCTTCCAAGCAACCGGTACTAGACCCGTCTCCAAGGAAAGGCGAAACAGACGTGTCAAGATTGGAGACAACTCAGGCGCACAGGTTTTTAAAACCAGGGCTGGGATTCCGTCGGGACCACTGGCCTTGTTCACGTCCAGATCGCGTAGCGTCCTATATACCTCCCTCTGTCGAATGCGAATTTGCGACATATTCGTCTTGCATACGCTATTAACAGAAGGAGGCAAGGCGCCACCAGTGTCAAGACGCGAAGACTCCGCAAATAGAGAAGCAAATAGATTTGCTTTCTCTACCGCAGTGTGAGCCAGCGTCCCGTCAGACCTCAGGAGCGGAGGAAGTGAGGAGCGACAGAAGTTCGATTCAACCGCCTTGGCCAGGGACCAAAAAGCTTTACTTCCCGCTGGGTAGGAAGCTAGTTTGTTCCCTATACGGCCAATGTGGTTAAATCGAGCCATCCGTAATGCCTTTTTGCATGACTTGGCAGCCCGATTAAAGGCTCTCTTCTTTTGATGAATGTCATCAGCCCTACGGCGCCTGGCATCCGCCCATGCCAAGTATGCCGCCTGCTTTTGCGCTTCGGCACGTCCGCAGTCGGCATCGAACCAAGGACGGGTCCCACCAGAGGATGCCACGTCCGAGAATGGAATGTAGTATTCCATGCCCTGGCGCAGCACCCCCGTTACGGCTTCCGCACAAGCTGACGGGTCATCAGAAGAGAAGCAGACAGGCCGCCAAGGATAGGAAGCGAAAAAAGATCGCATCCCATCCCAGTCCGCTGACTTGTATCGCCACATCCGCCGAGGTCCTCTGGGACTCGGATCTGGTGGGGAGTGTGTCGATACAGATTTCACCAGACAGTGGTCAGAGCTACCTAGAGGTGATGAGACTGTCACCGAGTAGCGGTCTGGATCAGTTGTCAGCAGAAGGTCTAAGCAATTGGCAGTGTGCGTATCGACATCGGGCACCCTTGTGGCTTCCTGGACCAGCTGGGTCAGGCCAAGCGAAAGCGCAAGCTTACGCATTTCCCTTCCAGCATGGTCGGTGCACTGGTATGGGAATAACCACTCCTGATGATGAGCGTTAAAGTCCCCCAGTAACACCAACTGGGCCGAAGGGTACGCCTGACGAGCCGCATCCGCCGCTTCGCCGAGGTATTGCGCTAATCTGGTCGCCTCCAAATCTCCGCTGTGCGACCGATAGACACAGGCATAAAGAATTTTCTCCATGCCTATGTCCACCAGTATCCAGAGAGCAGAAAAGCTTGGGTCTTCAAGGTTTCGGAGACGCCGGTAACAGATGCCGTCTCGGACGTATACGCATACACCTGCATGCGGAACAAAATTGTGCTCCAGGGAAAAACCAGGGTAGTTCAGGTAGGATACGTCCGACGGGCACCTGATCTGGGTCTCCGAGAGAAACAAGAGTGTAGGGTTCTCGGTCTCGAGGTGGTGATGGACCGCATTGACATTAGAGTGCAAACCTCGAATATTTGAGAGGTGCACTATGTAGGAGAGGGAGTGCAGCCGCTGTTGAACCCTTTTCTTATTTCTCAGTGTCATAATGTAGAGTGGAAGGTTGCTGAGAGGATGGCAGTGAAATGGTCCCCCACGCAGGCGACCCCACGACGCGCACCGTAGTTAACCACACCATTGGGAGGCCAGTCTGGAGACTGCGGGGACGCCCGAGCCCCCCCACGAATATCCATCGGGCCCTCTCCTCCGGTCGCCAACCGGCACGATGGCGTATCCATGGGATTTTTCGCTAGATGGCGGGGCAGCCTTTCACGTGTGGCTAGCACGCTAGTTGGGCCCCCAACTATCTGCGGTCGGCCAGCGGTGCACCGTGCCTCGGATTAGTGAATTTTCTTTGCTATAAACCTCACGGAGCCCGAGACCTTTCCAACGAATGCAAAACCGTGGAAATTGGTTTGTGTGTTCTGGAGCTATAGCGTCAGGAAGGAAAACACGACTTTTTTTATATTGTAGATTAGTAAAAAATATTTATTAACTGAAACGGAATCAGAGTTATGCCCAGATCCATAAAACAAATAAAATATTTAAGTAAATACCAAAAATCGTGAAAGTAATTCTAAGATGTTGTGTCTAGGTGGTGCTTGCGAAGGAAGCAGGTCTAAGCTACGCAGCGGTCGCTTTGGTCACTGACTATGATTGTTGGAGGGAGAACGAAACATCTGTAAGTAAACGACTGATATTACTTCTCTGACCTGGATCTTTTGATCCTGGATCTAAATATCAAAAAAACTAACTACTATGAACTGTGAATGATGGCTACAGTAGGTAATGAGTAATGAGAGCTAAATATTGGCCAAGAACATAAATTTTAGGGAAACCGCAAAATCCTTTACCAGACGCTAAATGAAATCCAAGAGACCCTTTACCAGGGTTGTATTTTTTTCTTCATTAAAAGTGATGCCCCACACTAAGATTTTCTCCTGAGTCGTGTGTGCGTTTACAATACAAACCTACTTCACATACACAAGACACTCAGACCCGAAACAACAATTTATGGATCACACAAAGAGTTGCTCCTTGCAGGAATCGAGCCCTGTCCTCGTTGCGCGGCTGCGGGTGCCCAGTCACCGCGCCAACCGTCCAGTCTTAGTCTATATTCCATTTTAGTCAGTAAGAGTCTGACACTCCCTCCCGCCTCACCCAGGCGGGAGCAGTCATTCGATGATTTTCCCCCCTTAAAAAAAAGTCTATATTCCATTCTCATTCTCTTTAACAAAACTACTACAACTATAAACCTTTTATTAATTCCCAGGTGTCAGTAAGCGAAGTCCTGGCGATGTTTGCAAAGAACGTGAAGAAGGCGGCGGACGTCATCATCGACGCGGTGCAAGTGCTGGCTGCGGAGACAGACCTCGAATATCTTAGCGCTCATAAGGTAAATTGATAGTTTTACAATAACGTACTAAAATATATGCTGCCCAAAAGTTAAGGTATTATTATTACTTACTAGCTTCTGCACGCGACTTCGTACGCGTAATCCCATTTTTTCCCGTCCCCGTTCGTGATTTTCGGTAACAAATAAAAAAAAAGTATTGGTTAAAAAGTATCCTATGTCGGTCTCCTGGCTCTAAGCTACCTCCCTACCACTTTTCAGCCAAATCTATTCTGCCGTTCTTGAGTTATAAGTGGTGTAACTAACACGACTTTCTTTTATATATATAGATTAGTTTCTCCTCAAATTACATGTTGCAAACCTGAATGATACCAATGAGTTACAAAAACGTATTTGTAACTTTAGATAACACTGTCTCGTTGACCGAGTGGTTGCAAATGCGACTGCCGGGCAAGGGGTCTCGGGTTCGATTTTTTAATTCTTGGTAGCAGCATGGAGTCTGGAATTGTGCCCGGTATATGGCAATAGGCTCACACCCTATTACATGGGACTCATAACATAAATAGTGAAAAGTAGGTGTTAAATTGTACAGTAGCATTAAATGCGATATCGTATTGTCCCTTATTCCTTCGGGGATAAAAGGCGTGATGTTACGTTATATAAAAAAATTTGGGGTGATAAGCACAGAGACCTAACTAAACATTTTTACTTTAATTTCAGGAGCTAGTTTCATCTGCAATCATGCTGAAAGAATAAGAGAAACATACCTTCTAATATAAGAGCAATCTCGAACTTATATTCCCTAAGCCATAGTACATACATATAACAGTATTTTGTAACTCATAATTCCAATACAAATAAGTAAGAAAAGTACATGTATAAATCAATATACACATTTCTGTACCACAATTAAATAAGCAGTCAGCCAAATTATTTAGTATGCAGATTACAGATACAGACTATCTGTCCACTTCCTCTCGCCTCACACGGGCGGGAGAAGTCAATGTTTTGCTCCCTGTAAAATAAAAGACAGTAGCTACTGTTAATATTATTTCGTGAGACGTACTAACATGATTAACGTATTTTGTTTTTCGGCTTACTCACATTACTATTTGAAGAGAGACGCTGGCTGAAATTGAGGCTCTAGCATGGCTTGAAATTAACAGCAACTAGCTTCTGCCCGCGACTTCGTACGCGCAATCCCGATGTTTCCCATTCCCGTTTTTAATTTTCGGTATAAAGTAAAAAATAGTATTGGGTAAAAAGTATCCTTTGTCCGTCTCCTGGTTCTAAGCTACCTTTCCACCAATTTTCATCCAAATCGATTAGGCCATTCTTGAGTTATAAATAGTGTAACTAACACGACTTTCTTTTATATATATAGATATGTGTAATAGTTTTAAACTGCGTTAATCAGACGTGTATGGAACTCATAATTTTAAAACTCCCTTAAAAATATGAGTTCCTCGTCAAATAATTTACGTAAGCCGAAAAACAGTAGCTATTGTTATACTAAATTGTATCTTTTGTACACATTGTTTGCGTTGTGTTTCATCGTGTGAGTGAGGTTACCGCAGGCCCAATTACCCTCCCCTTCCCCAATCTCCCAACGATCCACAAACTCCTAATCTCCAAAAGGCCAGTAACGCACTTGTAACGCCTCTAGTGTTTAAGGTGTCCATGGGCGACACCGATTGCTTACCATCAGGTGATCCGTCACTCTAGCCAACTAATGGCTACTGTTATTGAACAGAATCAGCCTTTACTTACAGGCATACTAAATAACTTGGTTTCTATTCATAGATTTTAATTTTATATTATTTTTCTTTGTACAACATTTACTAAGGATCAACATTGTAGAGTTTAGAATGGAAATAAAAATCATTTTCCTTATTAATATCCATTTATTCGTAGCCTAGTTAAAACACATCATATAAAATGATTGGATCACTTAATACTAAAGTTTCACACATAACCATTTTATCCCTCAAGTGCTATTAGTGTACATTGCTGGACAAACACATTAACATGCAACATTTAACATAAATAAATAGAAAATACGTATACATATACACTTTCTATAACAGCATTACAGTGTATTGATGTCAAATTCAAGGTTAAAATTTTATATTAGAGAAGAGATGACGGGTGTATGAAAATATTAGACACGGATTTGTTTTTTTTTTATTTAACTCTTTGAGTACCGTCATTATAGACACAATTAAAGAACAATAGGTTGCGGTCACCGGTGTCCTCGCGGTGTTTGACAGTTTAATTCTACGTCCCCATGCTGTCACCGCTCTCCACTTACTCCATTATAGACCTTATTTCCGAGAGAGGTCTTATTTAGAGACTACTTTTCTATGAATAACTTTTGTGGATTTTTCATAATCGTAGATTTAGAAGTTAAAATTATAAGATATTTGGGAGATGATAAGTTTGTTATAACATAGCTCAATATAAAACGTGCAAAAGGGTAGTATAAATACTACCCTTTATTTTATTAGCTTGTTAAAATAAATAAAAAAACCATTTAGTTTATCGGTAAAAAAATATGTGTCAAATATTTTTAAGTCATCATTTCTATCAATAATATTACACTTTCTACCATACCTCATGGAGTAGAAAGGTCCAGTATAACAAAGGAAATATAACAAAGCATACATTTATGCTAATGTTATCAACGTGTTAGGAAGATGGTCTTCACCGCATCAGTTCAAAGTCAGTCGAGATAAAGCTTCAATTTGATTGATAATTAGTTAAAATTATCTCTTTGTTAAGCCGGTATATGAGCCACAAAACACAATAAAATACATTAGATCTGTATTTTTGCAAACAATAAGTGTTAATGTCAAAGTTACTTCATGCAAAAATTACGTCAATTCTTTTAACGATCAAGTTATTTGTACGACTTCAAAGAAGTCTTGTTAGCTTTTGAATTTTAACCGCTTGTATGTCAGTATATGAGATACAATAGAATTGTGTCTCGTGTACGTGACGGCATACCACGGGTTAATCAATATTAGTATGGACATGGCATGCAAGATAATCAAAGATTATTAAACTCATATTCATATAAAAATAGGTTAAAAATGCACATCAAATACCATTAATTAAGAAAATTATAGAGTTGAATAAAATTCACAGAAAAGAAGACGAATAAAAAATAGCGAATATAGATTAAAAATCATAAATAATACACTTTAAAATTCAACCGTTGCCCAGCAATGCCATCTATTGAGATCTTAGTGTAATTATTAGCACAAAACTGTTTTATCGTTGATATACTAATCTAAGCCATTTACGTATTTAAAAACTTGTGCATCGCTTTGTAAGACTTTGAAAAATTATCCTTATATACTAATTATATACTATTTAAATCTAGATTCTCTTAGAAATGCATTCTCGCGGTGTGATTCTCAAAGAATGTATGAAATCTAGCTATTTTTATCCTTAAACCAATTTTGTTTTAGTAAATAAATCATTTTGACCGCTGTGAACATTTACTTTTTAATACTTATTTGATTTGATTGAAGGTGTGTGTCAGTTGTTATCGTATTTACGTATGTTATTTAGTTTGCATGCAAAATTGCGTCTTAAAAACAACAATATATAGTCCATAATCGTTCAACTCTCAAAAAGTTTTTACATTTTGTAGATACATGGCGGTCAAAAACTGAACACAATTTGTATAAAATTTTAAAACAAATAAAAAGATAACTATAATTCCCAATAATTTCTTTCAACTTCCAAAAACTTTAAACCTTCTTGTTTAACTAATTTCACAATCGCCGAATACCGTATTGTGTACAAAGAAATTATAACATTTAATATAATATGGAAGTATAAAAGAGATAGCAATGCCTACTGTACAGCTCCATTTCTCTCACACTGCCATAAAACGTCATAATAACTTGCACAAAATACCACCACTCTGAAGTTAGGTAGGAGCTTATAGATGTCCTTTTCGCTCTTTAATAATTTGTGCTATTCGCGTCTCGCTCACTCTTTGTGGCTAAATTCAGGGCGGTGGTTGGTTTAAGATATACGTTGTATTTATTGTTACGATATCACTGCGCCGTCAATCGTCTACTTCCACTTGAAATTCATGGTTGATCTCCATAAAGCTGTGAAAGAAGAATTACTTTTTTAAGAGATGCTACTATTTTTTGTTGGCAACATAAAAAAATAAAGTCATTCTGGGTACAATTAGACCAACAAATATAACACTGAATCAAACGAAGCCATTTAATAAACATGTAGTTTTCATTGACATAAGTCGCCATCTAAATTTATTAAAATGCGTATATTTAAATTATCTGAATATAGAATTTATAGTTTTAGACAACAAAATTATATCTATCAAAGGTATGATCTATGGATGTATTTATGATCCAATATTCTAATTTTCAATTATAACGTGACAAAGAGGCTTAAGTTTACATTGAATCTCCGAGAATTTATTAATTATCCTACATGATCAAAATAACAATACCGTGGGTAATGTATACAAATGATATAATACATACTTGTTAATTCTTCGTCCAGGGATTCCTAGTATGTTGTCCGGGTATCATGTCGAGCAGATACTGTCTCTGTGCCTCAGCAACGCGCTGCATCTCGGCGGCCATGGCGGCGCCTCCGCCCGAGTTACTGCCGCCCTTACCGGCTGCAACGATATGATACATGAGCAGAATTGATGCTCACTATGTTTGCTTGTGAAGCGGTCACACTATACAGGATGTAAAGTAAACAGAACGCCCCCGAAACGCTGACAAAAATGAGTTGTTTTTATTTTTTCATGTTATTCATTCATCATCAGCCTTGAGCAGTTGATTACAACTATTATTACATAAAAGAAACATTTCATTCCTTACTTTTACGAAAATGAAACTTGTAATTTATGATCACTCTCAGTTCTATTCTCAGTAGTAGCACAGACACTTGAATTGTGCCCGGTATATGGCAATAGGCTCACCCCCTATTACATGGGACTCATATAACATAAATAGTGAAAAGTAGGTGTTACATTGTACAGTGGCATAATGTGCACCTCTGCCTACCCCTTCGGGGATAAAAGGCGTGAAGTTATGTTAAGTATTTTATGATCACCTATCAGCGTTTTTCGTGAGCGTTTCGTTTACATTCTGTACTTAAATTGCTATATTTGTCTCGTAATAAAACCGTTTTTGCAAGAATTTGTTTACATTTCTTTATAAATACTATACAAGAAGGTATGTTATACACTCCACGTTTACCATGAAGGTTGGAGATTACAGTTGGAATGACTTAGGTTTAACAGTGTGCTGTCCAGTCCTATCTCGTCAAATATATAGAGGTGGCGACAGAATAAATTTATTCTTGTCAGTCGTCGCGACTAGCAGATATAAGCATAGACATTATAGTAAAAAATTAAAAGTAAACATCGATAAAATTACAGATATCGTGTGTAGGGAAGTGCAAAAGTAAATAATGTTGAAAAAATAACTAGTTGCAGGAATAACAACAAGCAACATTGATTTGTAGCATATTTCATTGAATAGAAACTTGAATATTAAATTCAATTTGTAGCATAATTTCATAGCAACTTTTTATAATAATACTGACCCGGCAAACTTCGTATCGCACCAAAAAATCTTTTTTTTATTATCCGACCGATTTCTATCCTTTTAACCTTCCACGAACATTTCAAGACCAAAATCGGTTCAGCCGTTCTCGAGTTTTAGCGAGCGAACAGAAATTTATTTTTATTTATATAGATAACAATACCGAATTGAATACCCTAACGCTGACACAAGCAAAGCAAATATAACAAAAAACCGTCAATATTTAACACTAGCTGGTACATAAATATGACCTATATATAAGTAGGACCCTACATGCCCTAATGGACAATGGCGCTATCTAGATAAAAACATCGTACCCATAACTAATTCTTTTATAAACTACGTTTAAAAATCTTTTCTTTTTGTAGTCGTTTAATTAATATACTAAAACAATTTCTAAGTGTAACAAATATTTTTCTGGAAACCGCATCAAAATTGGTTCCGTCAATTGGCGAGATAATTGCGCACAAACATATAAATATACAGGTCCAACTGAGAATGTCCTGTTTCTTTTCGAAGTCAGTTAAAAAGTACCAGCTAATATCAAATTATAGTTTTAGACCGAAATCATTACATATTGAATACAAAGTTCAATTTTATTCATCTCGATCTAAAATTCAGTGTGGATGGGACATTGATAAACTAAACCAATCGTAAATTGGTTCATAATCAAAAATAAATACTTAATTCTTTTACAACTTTTCCGCTTAGCAATATATCGTTGTAAATCATTTTTCATTTTATCATAAACCCGGCAAACTTCATACCGCCTAAATTGTTTATCTCACATTTTAAATCTTCCCTGGACTTCCACGAACATTACTAGACCAAAATTCAGCCGTTTTCAAGTTTTAGCGAGATTATCGAAAGAAATTTATTATTATTCATATAGATTGTCGTTACTTATCTAGTGACACAAGAATAAGACACTAGAATCAAGTACAAAATCCATAAAAAATATTTAAAATCAACGTCCCATCCACAGCAACAAACTAAACTACAAAACTAAATAATAATAAAAAGAAAAAGTGTGTGTGAATACGTACAACGCTTACCTAGCGCGGAGGCTTGCGCCATCGCGAGTTGGTATGTATACAGCAGCGGGGAGAACTGCATCATGGCCGCCGCCGCCGCCGCCGGGGACATGCCCGACGTACCTCCGGCACCTGAGAGACCTGCACGTACAATCACCATCATTTTACTATGACAGTCCATTGCTGGACTAAATATCTCTTCTACAAAGGAGATAGACCTCATCAACAGTCCATTATGAGAGTCCACTTCTGGGGCCTTAGATGTTGCGCGAGTTTGAACGTGAGTACACCTTCGGCGATGAGGGTGCTTACTCTTGAAACCAATGTCAATGCAATTTCAATCCAATAAAATCTCAATAATTATGTCAAAACTATACAACCCCTATCGTAGCTGTTAAAATAGCATTCAGAGTACGGAATATAAATATAAACTCAATACCATTTACATATTTCATTAAATATCCACGCAATGCGGATGCAATGGGCGCTAGTGTTGCAACTCAAGAGCACGAAAGCTCACAATACCGATCGGAATTGGATTCAAGAGTAAGCCCCCTGATTGGCCAGCTCCAATGAACTAACCAATGAGAGCGCCGACCGCGGTCTCGTTTCGGTTATGTAAAACAAACTCGTATAATAATAATAAGCCCTCTGGACTATTTGTATCTCCTCTACAGAATAGGGGGTTGTCATAACCACGACATAAAAATAGTCTTGATTTGGACTTCTCGTTTAAGGACATTCATAAATGAAAAAGGTATGTTTCGCCACTTGTTTTACGTGGATCTTTACACTTCTTTGTACCTAATTCAAAATATTCGGTCGATCTCTATTTTTTGACAAAAAATCCATAAATTTAATAACAATAATGTTTTAAATTTTAAACCGATTATCAATTTCGGACGTTAGCGAATAAAAGTAACGATGTTACCTTAAAAAGAAATCTCAAAGCACCATTTATATTTTTGCAATCATTTCACAAATACAGTTGTATGAGTAAAGTCATCTCAATATTTGCAATAGTCGGATGAATATCAAGATCAAGTAATCAAGTATTTATTGCATCCATAGTGTACATATACAGGTGGTTAGAAAATACAATAGTAACAATTATGGACCCTGTCGGGCACAGTAACATTTAAATTTGGTAGGAGAGATAGTTATAATACAACTAGCAAACCCGGCGAACTCCGTTTCGCCTCCTGATGGCTTCGTTTTATATACGATTCTTTGCTATAAACCTCACGGAGCCCGAGACCTTTCCAACGAATGCAAAACCGTGGAAATCGGTTCGTGCGTTCTGGAGTTATAGCGTCAGGAAGGAAAACCCGACTTATTTTTATATAGTAGATGATAGTATTAATTGACGTACCTCTGAGTAGTTGATGTTGCAGCGCCTGCATGGCGGCGGCGCTGTGTTGTTCGAACGCCATCTGTGCCGCCGCTACTGCCGCCCGCTGGGACAAACGGATACAGACAATATGCTTCTACATGCAAAGAGACATGCTCGAAAAAAACGGCTCGAACAGGGTGATACCGCGCAGGAAATCAACGTGAAATAACCAAAGCGCAATGTGTTTCGCCTTAAAATTGAGATTAACAGAGACCAAATATCCCATTTCCTATACCCGGTGGGTACTAGTAAATACTAGCAACTCTTCTGGTGTTGCAAACATCCATGGGCGACGCCGATTACTTACCATCAAGTAATTCGTCTGCTCGTTTGAATCAACGTAATATGTGCTAATGCTTCCACAAAAAACATGGGTTTATTTACATAAACTTGTTTTTTTTTTTGGAGTAAACCGGTATACGAGCCGACGGATCACCTGATGGTAAGTAATCGGCATCGCCCATGGACACCTGGAACACCAGAGGTGCGTTACCGGCCTTTTGAGATTAGGGATTTGAGGATTTTTGGTGATTCAGGAATTGGAAAAGGGGCGAGGGGTAATTGGGCCTCCGGTAACCTCACTCACACGACGAAACACAACGCAAGCGTTGTTTCACGTCGGCTTTCTGCTCGGCCGTGGTATCACTCCGGTCGAGCCGGCCCATTCGTGCCGAAGCATGGCTCTCCCACACTTGAAATTTCTAATAGATTGACAAAAGTATAAGAGAAAGCTAATCCTGTCATATAACTTGTTGTGCATACAACTTCATTGAGTCGACAGTCGATAGACTGAGAATAAAGAAAGATGGAACATAATATTTGAATATAATTACCTGGTGCTGCTTACTGCTACTGCTATTCTGGCTGGTGCTGCTTGATGATGAGCCTGGAAATAAAAACAAACAATTAAGTTTACTTGAAAAATCGAGAATTACACTAGTTTAACGTCTCAATAAGGTAAGGCCAGTTTTATCTTTGGATTTATTAACTAGAGAGAGAAGCCTTGACATATGCTCCATACAACATGTGTCAAAACCTTACCATCTAGGTTAAGCAAAACTAGATACAGTTATAGTATAGAAACAGGCTGTTAGAGTAGCGTAACACTGCAGTTATTTCAATAGTCACTGTAGAATCAAGTAAATACGCGAACATCGAATTTTCCCAATAATAGTACGGAGTGTTGAAGGCATACCTTTTCCTTTCTTGGCTGGCACCTCACTGGGTTCTCTGGAGCGGTCAGAGTGGTGGCTACGAAGCGACTCTGAGGATGACATAGTTCTGGAAAACAGAAAATTCACTTATTATCATTCATATTTCAATCTTTGAAATAACATTACGCCTTTTATTCCCGAAGGGGTAGGCAGAGGTGTACATTATGCTACTGTACAATGTAACATCCACTTTTCACTATTTATGTTATGAGTCCCATGTAATAGAGGGTGAGTCTATTGCCATATACCGGGCACAATCCAGACTCCGTGCTACTACTGAGAATTTATAAAAACTCAGTAGTACTTTGCCCGACCCGGGAATCGAACCCGAGACCCCTTGCCCGGCAGTCGCACTTGCGACCACTCGGCCAACGAGGCAGTCTTGCAATGCAGGCAGGCAATCTTTGAATATTTAAAAAATACATCGTCTCACACGACGTTATTCTTCTGTGTCATGTTTACATCCAAACCCGGAACAACAATCTGTTAATTACACAAAGAGTTACTCTGTGCGGGAATCGAACCCGCGACATGTTGTGCGGCAGCCGGTTGCCCAGCCACCGCACCAACCGCGCCGTCAAAATACGTGATATGGATAATCTGATGACCATCAGAAATGCGTGTTCAGACATTTGACGTAACATTTAGACAATAGAATCAGTCAGTCAGATACTATAACCTGACCTTTAGACAATAAGAGTCAGTCAGTCAGGCACCAAATAAAAGCAGGCTGTCAGATAATGGTCGTTAGAATCCTATCACACACAAAAGAATCAAAATGTTGACACTGGAAGCAGAATTATCAGAGTAGTTGTATATAAGTTAACACAATAACAATTGTAATCGTTACACAAATATGACATATTCGTTAGATGTCCATTTATTTTGCAAACATAATTGGCAATAAAATGAATACTAGTAACATACCGTGGCGCGGGCGGTGGTGCGGGAGTCTTGCTGGGCGCGGGGGATGACGTCGACCCACCGCGAGACGTGCTGCGGGATACTGACATCTGGAAACACAATACATAACACATTCAAATAAATTCCTGCATGTCATTCTTCCATAGATCTAGGGACGAACCCATGACTTCTCGAAACCGTTGCAACTCCTACAAATCAGGATCTAATGTAGATACAACTAATGAAAACACCGCGAGTTTAGCGCGTCTTGGGAATATGAATAATCACCGTCTTGGATTCCGAACGAAGGAAATAAATCAGAAGATATTATAGAGAAGAGAAATTCGAAATAGATTTTCTTACAACAATAAAGTAGTAACAATTTGGTTTATCTTTCTTATTAAGCTTTAAAAAAGTGTGGGAGAGCCATGTTTCGGCACGAATGGGTCGGCTTGACTGAAGTGATACCACGACTTAATAGAAATCCGACGTCAAACAACGTTTGCGTTGTGTTTCATTGTATGAGTGAGATTACCGGAGGCCCAATTACCCATTCCTCCCATCCTTTCAATTCCTGAATCCTACAATCCTCAAATTCTTAATTTCCATAAGGCGGGTAACGCGCTTGTAACGTCTCTGGTGTTCCGGGTGTCCATGGGCGACGCCGATGGCTTACTATAGGTGATCTGTCTGCTTGTTTATCGGCTTATCTCACAAAAAAAATACTTCATAAGCATTTCTTAGTTAATGACCT
The DNA here is from genome assembly GCA_902850265.1 of Spodoptera littoralis. Lineage (NCBI taxonomy): Eukaryota > Metazoa > Arthropoda > Insecta > Lepidoptera > Noctuidae > Spodoptera > Spodoptera littoralis. Next base: position 6,372,410 of record LR824555.2, on the reverse strand, counting down.
GCAGCGGGCGGTGCGCGTGCGCGGGCGGGGGCGCGGGCGCGGCGTGCGGCGCGGCGTGCGCGTGCGCGTGCGGCGCGGGCGGCGGCGGGGACGCGGCGGGCGCGGCCAGGCGCCGCTCGATCTCCTGCTCCTGCTGCAGCGCGCGGACGAACGCTGTCTTCAGCCGCGCTGTGTGCTCCGCCTGCAACGACGTATTCGTATTTCATGTTACAATTACGTACTTGATCAAAAATAAATTATTTCGACTGTTCAATACAATCAAATAATAAAAAATAATTACACTTTAATTATTAGATTTAATGACCAACTTCATTTTAGTACATTTCCAACAATTTTTTAAACAGTTTTTTTTTTCAGTTAAATTTAAATATTATTCTCATTTCTGTTTGTAACTAAAGTGTCAATAGTTTAATATTAGCAAATAATTTATTACTGAATCGTTCAAAACTTTCTGTAGCAACACAGTAATTTTATTATATAAATCTTTGACTTATCAATAGTTCTCGTCCGAAGTGAAGGAGCAAAGAAGAGACCTTTGTTTAGTAATAAGTCACAACATCACGCCTTTTATCCTCGAAGGCATAGGCAGAAGTGTACTCTGAAATAACCCCATGTAACAGGGGGTGAGCCTATTGCCATATACCGGGTACTATTCCAGATTTCGTGCTACTACTGAGATTTTTAAAAAATCCAGTAATACTTTGTTCGACCCGGGAATCGAACCCGAGACCCCTTGCTCGGTAGTCGCATTTGCGAGCACTCGGTAATGATCATTAACAGTTGGTAATGTAAAGAAATAGCTTCTGACCTTGAGCGCTCGCTTGACGTTCCCGCTGACGCAGAGCTCGCAGAGTCGTCGCGCGGAGGGCGGCGGCGGCGCGGGCGTGAAGGTGGCGTCGTGTCGGCGCGCGGCCTGTGCGCCGGGCCCGCCCGGGCCGCGCTCCCAGCGCCACACCGGCGTGAAGTCGCAGCCGCACTGCGCGCATACCGCCGGCACAGACGACCGCGGCATGCTGCCCACATCCACATTTACGATACACAAATACACTCAAATATGATGAAAAATTAAGTTACCTCTTTCTTGGAAAGAGTTCTTTAACGTACGTGAAACGTAAAATGACTTTTAAATTTCCTAGAAATTACTTTGGTATGGGCATTCTGCAAACTCAGTCTTCAGTCATAATACAAATTTAAAATAGTTATTTCCTTTGTTGATGAAGCTACTAGCAAAAGGCAGCTTCACCGACTGAACCAAGGTAAAGGTGGTCTATGTGTTCTAAACTACCACTAAAAGTACCCATGAAACCGCAATAAATTATTAATATTAATTCTATAGTTATATTACCTATTGTCGAGAATATTATTTTCAATAATACAGCTTCCCTACATTTCCTTCAAAATTAATTATTTTCAAACTAAAAACAACGATAACTGAAAAAGCTCACAACTTACCGGTCTTCATTAGTAAGATAATCAACTACGTGTTCCAAGCCGACCAAGTAGACGAAGTCGGTGTTGCTGGGCGAAGGGATGAAGTTCATTTCTGGTGGCGGGGGTTTGGGAGGGGGGATCTAAAAGGAAACACAATTTATTAATTTTTATAACTCATCATTATAGCAAAAATTACAGTCGGGTAAAAATGTATAGGAGAGCACACCAAAGTCACATTTCATCAATAGATTTTGGATTCGTTATTATTATTATTTAGTGTTTAAAGTTTTGTGGGAACAAATTATATTTGCAGTATGTAAATACTGGTATTTAACCGTACATATTTGGTCATTACCCAACTAAAAAGAAAAAATAGGAGAAACAACTTTAAAGTGAAAGTAAATGATTTTTAAGAACACCATTGACACAATGAATTAAAGATATATGGGAAAATATTGCGAATGCACACAATTTTTGTTGAAAGATGAACCTTAATCATAAGTGCGTAAGCAACATAATCAATATTCACTAAAATCTCATAGAATATGTTTTACATACCTGCAGTAAGGTCTTCTCGAGTTGTTTCCGTAGTGCAAGTTTAGCGGCGGCCTGTCGCTGCGCGGGAGTCTGGGTGTCCTCGGAACTACGGGAACTTGCCTATAACGTAAACATTGTATTAGTCCTATAGGCTTCTAAACAACTCTTGGACCGGGGGTTTGGAAGGGAGAATTATTTGTTTCAATTCAACTAGTGCCTAAAATGTTCATTTTCGTATTTAATATAGAACGGTACTGAAGATAACGAACTGGGAAGGTATATTGCCGAATACAAAATTAATACAGATAATATTTTAAAGAATGGGAACATAGTTTCTTGATACTCTGAACTTATTGCGGACAGTGACAAAATTATTTAATTTTACTTTGTCCTGTGTTATTTACATAACATCACGCCTTTTATCCCCGAAGGGGTAGGCAGAGGTGCACATTATGGCACTTACTGCCACTGTACAATGTAACACCAACTTTTTATGTTATGAGTCCCATGTAATAGGGGGTGTGTTATTTACTAAATACAAATTAATATGAAATAGTTGTTTCTAAGATATAAAACAGTTAAAAATCATTCTTACTCCATAATCACTACCGTAAAATGGGGTGAATAGGGATCCAGGGGTGAATAGGGAAAAAACCAGGTATCATTTTTAACTCTAAATGCTAGTTTGCAAATCGTTCCAACTTTTACCATTTTTTGAGGGATAATAATAGATTATTGAAACTTTTCTATGGCAACATTGAACAAGTGTGAATTCAGCTGCAAACTATCAAAAATTTCAATTGAAAATAGTATAGACAAGATACCGGTTATTACAGTGTATAAAACTTAGCTGTGTAAAGGTTATTTTGTATTAAGCGAATACGAGTGTTAGTTTTATACCTTATTTAGGGTTTGGGCCGTCATATCCACGAAAGTTAAGCATCAGTTATTAATTAATATGACTATAATTTAGATTTTTAGAATGGCATGCGAAATTTGTATTTTTTGGGGTGAATGGGGACGTCTCAGGTATGAATCACAACGAAAGGGGGGTTAATCGGGATGAGGATGGGATGAATAGGAACGACTTATGTATGAATAGGTACAGCTTTATAGGGTTGTCACTAAGCAGACTTAACATTTTTAAATTGTGTAATCTAGGTAATAATAATTTTTTTATTTCATAAATTAGCGAGGTATTACACTGCGTCGTTAATCTAGTTATTGCAAGTGCAACTGCTGACCATGAAGTCTCAGGATCGGTTCCCGAGTGGACCCAAATTGTGTTGGAATTTTGAAATATTTTACGGAGACCGAAATAGTGTCCGGTGTATCTTAGTAGGCTTGTCCCCTATTTCTTGGGCTGACAACGTTACTGACGAACACTGGCTGTCACATTTAATACGTAGGTACATTATTTTTTTTGGGATGGGATATTATTTTAAGACACCTCCTGCTCTGGGCGGAGCCGAAAGTTTATTTTAGTGTTGATATATTGAGTAGAAATTTTTATATACAATAATGCAAATTTATTTTATCAGATATGCCTCACGTGTATACCATGATCATTAATGAATAATTTGCAAAAGGTTTGTTGATTAAATAAATAATGGAAGTAAAAGTGGATTTTATTTCAGTGATTAAATAGCTATTAAATAATCAGAAACTAGTATTATGTAAGAATTACATAGGGGCAATAAGTAATAATGTAGAATAAATTAAAATACAAAAAAAATGGTAGTTAGCTAGAAATTATAATTTATTAGGTAGGTACCTACACAAGTGGCAGCCCTAGAGAATTTCCCTATTGGCCTTATTTTCGTCCCGATTGACCCCAATTTCTGGGTGAATAGGGATAGGCTATATTTTAGCTTTTTTATGCATAAACTGAAATGCTAATTGCATAATTTATGTTTAATTACAAAGATACCATCACGACTCAATTATTACAATCGCCTTACAGCAAATTTTCTATAAAAAAACGCCTTAACTTTCTTTATAAAGTTCAGATTTGTCCCTATTCACCCCATTTTACGGTACATAGTATAAAACAAAGTCGCTTTCCGCAGTCTGTCTGACCCTATGTATGCTTAGATCTTTAAAACTGGGCAGCGGATTTTGATGCGGTTTGTTTTAATAAAGTGATTCTTAAGGAAGGTTTATAATATGTATAATACATGAATAACAGAAACACTGATAAATTCAGAGATTTCTAATTGCACCCGTGCGAAGCCGGGGCGGGTCGCTAGTTATAACAAAATATTCATTATCCTGTGTCGTGTCTACCCATATTAAATAGAAAATATAAAGAAACGAAATCAGAAAAGATCTACATAGGTGTATTATTAGTGAAATGACATCACATTTCCATACTCACTGCATCACTCGTGCTACTGGTCACCGAGGAGTTGTCCTGGGGTTGCTTGCAATGGATAATGTATCGTAAGCACTAAGTAATCTTATACTATTATATAAAGCGGAAGAGTTTGTTTTTTTGTTTGTTTATTTGAACGCACTAATCTCCGTAACTACAAGTCTGATTTAAATAATTCTTTTTGTGTTGGATAGCGCATTTATCTATGCTATATACTATAAAACATCACGCTACGACCAATATGAGCTGAGCAGAGCGTGTGAAACCGCGCGGAAGTAGTAGTAGCTAGTAGTAGCTAGTACATCATATTTTACTATGTTTTACTCAAAACTGACCAATTTCTAAAATATTATTATCATTATATCACTATTTTGTAATTTTTTTTGATGTATACAAATATTCTTTAGCTTTTTTATTTTCCTTGCTGTGCCTGATTAAGTTTAATTTTATACAGGCATTATTTTGATCATGAAGACTTCAAAACAGACACCTAAATAGTTTTGTTTTAATCACTTTTTCAGTTATATTTCTGAAAGTGCCACTATAATACCTGTTTGATTAACAGCCAGTTTCAATTACCTATCTATCTGTAGATTTGCTTACTAGAGATAAAATTTTGACATGAGCTCCATACAAAAACCGTCAAAAATCTATCTCTAGTAAGCAAATCTACAGATAGATAGGTTATTGAAATTGGACGTAAGTAACATAGCCAGTTGTTTGTGAATCAATGTTACTTGATATTAAGCACTTTACCTAGTAAATTGCATCATTGATCGTAAAATTACTGTTGCAAAAACGGTAATTTCCGAAATAAAGACATAAATAGATATTTACAATTACCTTATTAGAGGAAGCATGTTGGCTGCTGGTGAGGTGCTGGAGTGATCGTCACTGACGGAGTTATACTTGCACCGCCGCTTGTCGACGACTGAGAAGTGAGAACAAACATTGATAATAATACAACTAATTTATTGACAACAAATGTAATAATGAACAAAGATCGAAACGAGACTGCATTCGGCGCTCTGATTGGCCGACTCTAATGAAAGAACCAAGCATAACGCCGATCACGGTAACTTTTCAATCTCGTTAAACGTAAAACAAAACCGTATTAGGCGTTCTGGGCGCTTACTCTTGAAACCAATCTCAATGTCAATGTAATTTAACTCGTCGAGTACCGGTTTTATAGACACAATTAAACTGTCAAACACCAAGCGGTCACCGGTGACCGCGACCTATTGTTCTTTAATTGTGTCTATAAAACCGGTACTCGACGAGTTAAAGAACAATAGGTTGCGGTCACCGGTGACCGCTTGGTGTTTGACAGTTTAAATCCAATAAAATCTCAATAATTATTCAATGTCAAAACTAGACAACCCTTATCGTAACTGTTCAGAGTACGGAATATAAAGCCAAACTCAATAAATACCATTTACTTCATTAAATATCCACGCAATACGGATACAATGGGCGCTAGTGTTGCATCTCGAGAGTACGAAATTTCACAATACCAATGTCGATCGATGGCAATTGGATTCAAGAGTAAGCCCCCTGATCTGATTCTGAGCTTCAATGAACCATCTAATCAGAGCGCTGAACGCTGAAACTTGTACTAAGCCGGTAAAGGTAAAAATGTAGCTTTGGTGAAACACACATTAAAAACGTATATAGATACAAGCAAAGAAATGTTTTGTGTTTATAATATTAGTATTGAATATAGTTATACCTGTGAGCGGTAGGGTCCGGGAGTGAGCGTGGCCCCGCCCGGCAGACTGGACGTGCGGCGGGACGAACTACTACTGCTCACTGCTGGGGTACTACTGCTGGTACGCTGTACGGAGAGTCGTGACGATATATGAACGAATGTTTGTATAGTCAATTATGTAGATGAGATGTGAAACTATTATTATGGCTAGTTTAATCCAATAGTGACGATTAGCGTTAAAAAGATCATCTTTCGTTTTATTGACTCTGACAGAAACGTAGATTGATCTAGAGATTGTAGATTAAAATCGATTACTACTTTTGTTTAATAATCAGGATTTGACGATTGAAATCTAGATAACATAACATAACATCACGCCTTTTATCCCCGAAGGGGTGCAGAGGTGCACACAGAAGTAACAGTAACACACATTTTTCACTATTTATGTTATGAGTCCCATGTAATAAGGAGTGAGCCTATTGCCATATACCGGGCATATTTCCAGCCTCCGTGCTACTACTGAGATTTTTTTTTAAAACCCAGTAATACTTTACCGACCCGGGAATCGAACCCGAGACTTCTTGCCCGGCAGTCGCACTTGCGGCCACTCGGCTAACGTAGCAGTCTTAGTAACCATAGATAAATTATATCATATTTTGCTCTTCAAAATATATCTTGACTACAGTCAGTGAATCCTAGATAATTTCCACATATTAAGGTAAAATACATATTGGCTTTTTTAAAACTTATTAACATATTAAAGTGAGACAATAATCATATCTAGTTTGTGAATTATTGAATGAACAAGTGAATGTATAAGTACACTCGTACCTTAGTCTGCTGGTGCGCGGGGGGCGGCGCGGGCGTGACGGTGACGCCGGGGGGCACCACGCAGCCACTGCCGGCCAGCGCAGTGCCCGTCGCAGAGTCCTGGGGTAACCATACTATGTTAGTACACCATATATTGTATAGATAGATTTAATGTTTGCAGTTTATAGAAAACTAATAAATTAACAAAAACATCTGTTTATCAGATTTCTAACTAAACAAAGTATATAATCCTTACATGTCACAAAAATAAGTCCGCTTTCTATCTGTACTGTTGACTTGAGCGGACTAAACATATATTTTTTTTAATTTTTCTAGTTTTCAACATTAGACGGATTCTTATGGAAAAGCTTGGGCGGATATTTATTATGGTTTTGACCACGAAAAGATTGATGAACATAACATAACATCACGCCTTTTATCCCCGAAGGGGTAGGCAGAGGTGCACATTATACCACTGTACAATGTATCACCCACTTTTCACTATTTATGTTATGAGTCCCATGTAATAGGGGGTGAGCCTATTGCCATATTGATATGAAAGATTGATGAATAAAATGTACCTTAGCAGGCGGTAGGCCGGTAGCTTGCTGCGACTGCCTGAGCTTCCTGAGCAGTACGAGTCGTGTTTCCTCGGCGCGTAGTTTCTCCCGCAGTGTACGCAGCCGACGCTCGCGCTCCCATATCTCCGCGCTAGACAGTTCCTGTACCAATAAACAAAGCACCGATAAAATACTACTTTCACTGGAAACTACCGACCTTTTTTTTTTTTTTTTAAGGGGGGAAAATCATCGAATGACTGCCCCCGCCTGGGTGAGGCGGGAGGGAGTGTCAGACTCTTACTGACTAAAAACCACCCCGTTCCTTCTCCTGCACGTCGAGCCGGAGCCCCGGTTACCCGTTAGGTTCTCCGCGACTTCGAATCGGCATCGGCCCTATTGGGCCCCATCTGTGGTGGTCTGATGGCTCTTTGAGGCGCGCGCGGAACGCGACGCGCCGCACGCTCGGGTCTGTTTCTGGTCGGACGGGGAGCCACCCATGCTCGCCGTCCGCAGGCCCGCGCTTACGGTGGCCGGAGATCGTCCCGCGATCCCCGACGCCCGGTGTGTCCTTCGCGATGGCTGGGTTGCGAGGAGGCAGCGCTTCGCTGCCTCACGCGTCCCGCCTCCTCCTTAGCTAGCATGACTGCTTCGCAAAAGGAGGAGACGGCATCCCAATCCCCCTCGCTCCGCATCATGGCCTGCACTAGGCCCGGACGCGAGAGGTCGCCATCGCCTATCACTTCCCTGAGGACACGGCGGTGCTCAGCCCACGAAGGGCATTCTCCCACCGTGTGTTCCACCGTGTCCTCAGGGCGGTCCTCGCAGTGATGACACCCGGGCGTTTCCTCCCGCCCCATCAGACACAGGTACCTCCCGAAACTGCCATGTCCGGTGAGGACCTGCGTCAGGCGGTAGGTGAGGACGCCGTAGCGTCTCTCAAGCCACTCCTCAAAGAGGGGACTTACCGCTGCGATGGCAGCGAGCCCAGCCCTCGGTTGCGACAGCCGTTGCCGCCATTCCGCCATGAGATCGCGCCGGAGCTCATCCCGCCACGCACTTATCTGGCGCGGCAGCGGAGTTTCGCCCCGGCGACGTGCCTCCGCGCGCATGCTGTGCACGCGCGCGAGCACCTTCGCCTCCAGATCCCACGGCGGTAATCCGGCAAGGAGGTTCGCCGACTCCCCAGAGATCGTGCGGTATCCGCGGATCAAAACTACCGACCTACCAAGCTACCAAGGTCGGGTAAAGTATAATAGATTTCATTTCCTACTTCCGGGAAATCTCAGTCAGTACGGAGTCTCGAATGGTGTGGTATAGCTGATATCACACAGGACCCATAACTATTTTTTCGTTCTATTTTTAAAAAAAAAAAAAAAGTTAAGCATAACATTTATTATATGCACCTCTGTCTAAATGTCAGCCTCTTAGAAGAACAAAAACATAGATTGTTTTATAGTTAAGATAGTAGAAAGTAAGTCTGAACAAAGTCTAGGATTTAATTCCCCAGAATTTGATAAGGAAAATTATCATTGAGACTTCGTTTTGGAAAATTATATCTAAGCAAACAATTTCAATATCCAAGTCGGGTTCCAGGTGTGAAACCCAGCCTTTCATCTCATCCTCTATCAATCCGCAGTATAAACATCAAAACGAAAACTTCAGTAAAACGTTTGTGGCGACACTAATGAATCGACATTTTTAAAGTGTTTTCAAGTGTCGTAGCTGCGCCTGCGACCCTATAGCGTTAGCACGCCAGTCGTCACTCAGCTTTGGTGTTAACCAGTAATATTTTGTAATTTTAGATTAGTTGTGAATTGTGTATTTTCTAAGGCTATATAAACACAAAGTTTTACCTATTTTATTTTGGACTTTCATTGAACACATGAACTATACTGCAGCTGTAGCCAAATACCATTTAGCGTTTCCAAATTATATGGAATTGACGTATATTTTGACACTACTTGTCAGTGTCATTCCCATACATTTAGCTTTCTACTCTCTCTATAGACAAGTGCTACAGTGGAGTTTGGCTAAAGACACTGGAGTCAAGAGAATTTAAATAAGAATACACACCACATATTAAACGTTAATATAATACCAAGCAAGCAATTATATCAACAGTTACTTACTCGATGTCCAGCGACCGGCAATGGCGGTTCGTTCTCGTCTTCCTCCGAGTCTTCATCGTCGCGCGGGTCGCGCGGAGACTCCGGTGCGGGGGCCGGCAGAGTACTCGGCGTTATAGACACGTTAACATTGCCCGAGTTCAGCTTGCTGCTTACATCTGTTGGGAATGTTGAAATGTATTTATTTATATGTTAATTAGCTCTTTAGCTCGGGTTCGCTCAAAGTACTAACAAATTCAATTTACTTATTTTACAATTTTTTCTTTTATTTTTCTAAAAGTGTACGGAATTACGTCTGAAATAAAGATTATTATTATTATTAAAGTAATGGGGTTTTCTCAGTCTCATAGTAGCACGAAAAACTGAAATAGGGTATCGGTAGCAATAGGACCAGCCCTTGTCATATGGGTTACATTGTGAAATTAAGATATGTAACAACATATCTTATGTAATTTCATATATTTCACATCACACATCAACAGCCTATAAATGCCCATTGCTGAAGGTTTGAGTATTAATCTCGGCTTGCTCAATGCGGGTTGGCGATTTACAAACTTAGATTTTTCTTCACCGTTTGTCAGTGGTGTCTGAATTATCTTAGAAAGTACATATAACTGGAAACATATAACTCGGAAAGTCACATTGGTACTTCTCGTTGGTAGGTTTCGCACCCGCACCCTCATGTATGGGAAGTGGGCGTCTTAACCTTTGAGCCACCATGACACTAAGGGCCTTATAAATACACATAAACGTTCAATATTAATAACTCCTGTCCCCTAGTTAACCCTCAGAAAATATCATAAACAATGCTTTATCAAAATCTATTATCAATGTTTACCTTACATCTTAAAGAATCACGTTAATTAAGCGTACGGCGGAGACTTTGTCTCAAGATAACAACGAGTGATAATGTTTGATTAGGTTATACACACATTTGTGTAATATAATAACGGCAGTAATCAAGTATGAACTCAAATCCATAGAAACTAGGTCAATATCTCTTTGTAATGGTGTGTTTATGAGATTTCTTAGTTCATTTACATGGCCCTTTTTTATTTTTCGAAGGTGTTAGCTATGGTACATCTAATTTAATTATATTATTATTATTTAGCCGTTATGTGTATTAGCAGCAATGTATGATGTAATTCTTACTTTCTAACTAATAATAGTAAAGTAAGAAAGAGACAGCATCTTTTAGGACAAATGAGTAAAGATGAAATCAACACATGAATACGTATGTTTGTTTCATTTTAATGCAAAAGTACTGAGCTGATCTTGATAAAATTTGGAGCAGAAACAGATAAGTCTATAACGAATACTTGAAATATACAGAGCGCAGTTATAGCGACTTAGATTTTTTATATGTAGTTTAAATTAATAATCTTAGTAAGTAAAACTTTAATGACTATTTTCTTAAATCCTTACTAATATTATAAATCGGAAAGTGAGTTTGTTTGTTCCGCTTTCACGCCGTAATTACTAAACCGATTGCTTTGAATTTTTGCAGACGTAAAGTTAGAAGTCCGGATCAAATAATAGGGTACTTTTTATCCCGGAAAGATTTGATATTCCCGAGGGAAAAAAAGTATTGGTACCTATAGATGGCGCTGTGTATAGAGGTATATGTCATATAGGCTAATTTTTATCCTTTTGTGATGCGTGCGAAGCCGCGGCTAAAAGCTAGTAAAAAATAAATGAGACTTACCAGTAAACGGTGCGGGACTCGGCATGGAAGGTTTGCGGTGGGGTGGCGCAGCCGGGAGCAACACAATGTCAGGGCTCTCTGCATAGCTACGCTGTTCCGAACGAGGGCGAAGTACCCGCTTACCGCTGGAGCCCTAAACATAACACGCGTTACTTTACTACGAACATAGTAAAAGAAAATAAAGAATAAAATGTGTGTTGATAAAGTATAAGTGCAAGAAAATTACTATTGAAAAAAAAAACTACGGAACAAATGAATAAAATTGTTGTTATAAAATATTCTCAGCAATCAAAACTTGAGTTTTGAAATGAAATAAATATAAATAAACTCAAATATCTCACTAGAATACCAAAATGCATAATGTCAATAATTTTGAGGAACTATCAAACTAATAGAAAAGGACTCTTGCTTTATATAATATCAAATCAAGAATTAGTTTAAATAGAATGTAATAAAATAATAAGCTTAAACTCAGTGTAATTACAAAAGAATGCCAATTTTGTTCATCAACCAAACTTGAAACTTGAAATAGGCTGAATCAATAGTTAGACTATAAATTACCCAACTTTATTAACACATTATAAATAATAGCAATTATATAATTTCAGTTTAGTGAACATAGGAATTAGCACTAAATAATACATCGTGAAAATTATTACTTTTTCGTCCCGCGACCAAGCAACTTAATAACCATAAGGAGTTCTTTCGACGTATAAAGGAAAAAAAACGTCATTTTTTACCTAAAAAAAAAATACTCCCATCGCCCAAAAAATACTGCCACCCGACGAGAAATACCACTTCCAGAATTACATGGCGTAATGTTTTGATACTACTACGAGTTCGTATGCGCTTTCGAAGTTAGATTTTTGCAATGGTTCACCAGTTAATTTTTGTTTTAAACATTTTATTTCTTTGTAAAACTATTGTATTACCAAGACAGAACCATTTTAATTTGGGACGAAAACGAAATAGAATTCACGATGTATATTAAAAGTAAAATAATATAGTGAAAATATAATTAAAACTAGGCATAACTAATAACATATGAAGCAATCTACTCACAATCCTTAGTTGTTGTACCTGAGTAACATCATTACAATTTGAGTTTACTCTTTAAATATCATATTAACGCTGATAAACAATAGATGTCGCTTAGCACATGCATATTAGCCATTAGGGCCAAATTAGTTTTTTTTATGTTTTTAAATGTTACTTAGCCTACTGCCACGACGGATTTGACGAATGCATGCAACCTACAAATGCCGTTAGGCTGATTTGTATCAAGAGTAAGTGACGCAATATGGCCGCTTGGTGGACAGTTTTCATTGTTTCTAAGCAAGATACAAAGAAAACGTTCCTTTATTTTTGAAAAGAAACAATACTGCATTCAAAGATTTTAAAAAATTAGCTTGCCCCACACAGTAATTGCACTAAAATCTGTCAAAGTTTGCACCCTGTACTTTTATTGCATAAGAACCTACTTAATAAAGAATGATGCCAAACCAAAAATTAATCAAAATTCTCATACAATGCATGTGTTAGTTGACATCTATTATTCTATAACAGACAGGTTTTGTTTTAAAAAAATCATTAATGTATTTACTTTAGATACTATCATCGTTATCATCATCATCAACAAAGGCAATCCCATATCCTTACAGTTACATACAATACTAGTTTCTGTCAGCTGCTTCACCCAGATTGCTATGGGCTAAACGCCATGTGTTATTTCAGATCATAAGGTTTGTTTTTCTCTGTAATTGTTTGGATTACTTTATTCGTTAGTATAAGTTTAATATGGTGTAAGTAGTCGCTAGATTTAATAATACCTTGTTATCGCATTGGGTCCTAAACCTGTAATGTTAACTTGTGTGTGTAATAAATAAATAAATAAATGTAATTTACACCTGTTTTAATCTGTGGTATACGGGAACATAGATATACGCGAGACACAATGCTTTCTATTGTATCTTACATACGGGCAGTCAAGAGGTTAAATTATATCCTCAGCCATTTTGATATAAATGAGGAACAAACATAAACACAGACTTACAAATTATAATATTTTGCGCAAGAATTAACCCACATGAACAATTAGAATAAAGTTAATAATATTGGTTATTAAGTAATCATTGTTTAAATTCTATATCCAACCACACAATTATATTGTGGTAATGATAAATTAATTCTTGTTATAAATTTAATACAACTGTTATTTTACATTATGGAAGCATTTTTGTAATAATATTTCCTTCAATATTGTCATAATATGACTTTTACCTGTTCCATGTAAAACATTTCATTTTAAATCCACTAAACTTGTAATTGTAAGATTGCATCATTTGTAGTTATTACAAGGTAGACTTTAAAATAAGTTGTCAAAGACTCATTTTATAGTTAATAACTAACTAACATAACTTGAGAATAATGGCAAACAGTCAATAAAATCACCCTTTCTACATGGGACTCATAATTCATTCAACATTTAATAGTATTAACTTTTTAATTCATGGTATATAATTCGCTTTTTAATTAATCTCTGTCAAACTCTTCAGGCAACAAAAGGTTGATTGCACATCAAACCTTTTGTTGTTATTATAAAATTAAATTTATTCACTTGTATTTATTGTGCCTTAATTGATGTATGACCATGGATGAGATAAACATCTTGATATTTAGATAATTTGAAAAATTTTCTCTCATAGATAAGCAACAAAACCTGGCTGCATAATATTTTGTCTAAACATAGAAAAAAATAAACCAGTAAGTTCTTTATTTTTTTAATCCCCCACTATCCCACTGTTTGGCAAAGCAAAGGCCCTCTATAATGCCAATATGTAAATGAGTTTATAATGTATTTTAATTTTGTCACAATATATAACTTATTTTAAGTAATTAAAATTTATATCATTAACATCAATTTAAATGTTTTGTTGTATTTACAGATGATATAGTGGAATTTTTACTAATGACACAAACTTGATGGCAAAAGCATTGTTCAAGTACTTACCCTGTCAATCTTTTTGTGATAGCAAAAGAAAAATGGATATTAATATTTTACAGTAATAGTGTACAAAATCTAAGACAATTAACATCTCAGGTGTGAAAATAAGCTTTCATTGTTAAGAAATAAGGTATTTTTTCCTTTGTCAATTTAATAAGACCAATATTTAATTAATGATTGATACCTATTTCCTTATTCTGCAGTATCTTAGATTGTTAGTACAATGAATAATTTAAATGCAACCTCTTCCTTATGTAGATAGAACTAATATTATCTGTGTTACGACCTCCAGCAATGATTTATGCATGTGGTATTTATAAACAAAGTTATACTACAATGACTTGGTTAAAGGAAGTATACACATACTGGCCACTCACATAAAGGTACATTTTATAGCCAAATAATGTTGAAAAGAGGTTTTATGTGGAATTTATATGTAGGTTTTTATTTTAACTTACATGTGGTGGTGGTTGTGCAGGCGTAATAGTCAGCCCACTGGCCGTCAGAGCCCTCAACTCGCTCAACTCAGGTGGCAATGCCCTGTATTCATAAATAAATTACATAATTTCACATTATCATTAAATGTAAACAAAAATATAAAATGAAATAATAACTCACCTGACGCTCAGGTCAACCGCCGAATCATCTACGTCCATTATGGTTACTCACTTCTGTAACAATTACGTATTACAATTAAACACAAATAATTTAGGACATCAATCAATATAAACAATACAAATTTTAATTATCACTGCACTCAATCTTCATTTTGAATAGAGATTATGAAAAACACCACGTTTATGAACAGATTATGTCGACATTACAAACAAATTGGTAATCATTTAGATCGATTTTTTGTCCACCAAATGTAATGCACACGCACGCATCACCGGGATCACAGTTGACAAGACAACGGTCAATGGGCGCGAGTATCAAATTCCACAAATAATTTAAATAAAATATACCTAATTTCTATCACCAGAACCTAGTCACATATCTTCTTGGTAAACAAAATGTTATACGAATGTTTTTGCGCGAGATAAACGAATTTTAATTTGCACTCTAGCAGTCACAACAGCATTTGTCTCGCGGCCATTGATGACAGATTAAACAGAAATATAATTGTTATCACAGATTAGCTAACTATCGTACTTAGTATTGTCTTTGGCGCATCAGTAATGTTGAAGTGTTGGTATGACTCAGGACTCAGAATAGGTGATTAGTTGATTAGGTTTAATATTTTTTTATTGAGAAGGTAATGACTAAAATATTGATTTCACAAAGAATATTAAAAAAATGATGAAATATTTAGAAAATTAACAACATGAATTTAAGTTTTCAACATTTTTGTCCAATGCTGCCACTGCTGTTGCTGGTCAAGGATGACGTCTAGTCTATGACATAATGACAATGACAGTGTCATTATGTCACTGTCATTAAACTTGTACGTAATTCGTGCATGTTAGCGCCGTGTTTACAACACAAAGTTTGAGGCTAAATACACGTGAATTGAATTATTCAAAATGAGTTCAGATTTCAATGTTAAAAGGCCAGGCTTAGAACTGTTATCAAGTCAAGGACTACGTCTCGACGGCCGTAGACCTAATGAACTTCGTCGTATTCAATGCAAACTTGGTGTTTTTACACAGCCTGATGGTAGTGCGTATATTGAGCAAGGAAATACAAAAGTTTTAGCTGCAGTTTATGGACCTCATCAGGTACTATACATTATAAAACTGTATGAACTAATAAACGTGACAAAAACTGATTTGCCACTCGGTAATTTCAAATATTGTTCAAGCCTTTACTGACTTATCTACCATAATTTTACCCACTAAAAACTATTTATAATAAATGTGCCAATAGTGAATAATAATAAAGCTCAGACTATCTAAGACAGCTACTAAAATGTCACTAAATAGAGCTGCTAATGTTATACTATTATTGTTACAGGCCGCAAAATCAAAATCTTTACAAGACTCTGTCGTCATAAACTGTCATTACAGCATGGCAACATTCTCCACAGGTATTTTTCTATAATACTTTCTTTTTTCTAAGCACTAGTACAAAGTACAACAAAGATATTTACAACACAATGTAAAATAAAATAAAGTAATGCATTCATACATTTACACAACTTCATGCATTCTTTGCACCGAGTCTCCCAGCTTGGCGCAAATATATCATACTCAGGCGACATGCCAGAAGATTGACGGTATATTCAAGTGGCGAATGAGCATGTGCATAGTGCAGAAACCTTGAGGGTTTACAGGTGTAGACCAGAAGGTGTTTCTTTGCTTTCAACGATGAGATAATATGGTTTTGTCATGAGTATTACTTACTATCAGATTATTTACTTATTTTATTATGAGATAACTTGTAAAATGTTGACCGAACTGATAATTCATAAAATTGCTGGAATCTGGAACTCGTCAATTATAATTTACGAATAATAGTTGCATGTCTTGATTGGTGAAACATGGTGAACTGCTGAAGGGAGCTGAGCAGAGCGAGTGGAATCGCGCGAGAATAGCTCATAAATTATTACAGTAAATCAATTTCACAGTTTGGGAATTTATTTCCTCGACTAAGTTTACCAAGTAATAAAAATGACAACAAAATACTTAACTGACCTCCATGGTGTCATCACAATAAAAAAAAAACAAGATATTTGACCACTGAACTCTCAACTCACACGAAACACAACAGAGGTTGACTTACTTTCACAAAACAATGATCAGATTAATTAAAAATAAGAATATACACTATGACACAGCCTTTGACTCATTATCTATTGTCTCCGTTATTTCTAAATATCAATGAAAGTCGAAACTCATTGAATTTCTATGATTACATCATTGTGATAAGAGGTTACTCATTATTCTAGATTTTATGGAAAATTTTGATGAAATAAAATATAAATAAGATAAACTACATCCTTGATGAGCTGCACATTTTTCAATGTTCACTAATTTGTTATGAGCCTATACCCTTACAACAAACATAATTATAAACTCCATCCTATCACTAAGAATATAACACCGAAACAAAAAACAATAACAAATAAAAGGTCTAAACTAAAAAGCAAAAAATGACTAGGTTTCGGTTACCCACCCACTGATAGGTTAGAAGTCGGTGCCATAAGCTCATTTCATAATGATATAACTTAATAAATGACCACAAAATTGAAAATTAGGTATCTAAAGGTTTTAATGAATAATTTTGTATAGAATTTATGGGGCCGACTTCTAACCTCAGTGGGTCGTATCTGTCGTGTCGGTCGTATTTGTCGTGTCGGTCGTATTTGTCGTGTCGGTCGTATCTGTCGTGTCGGTCGTGTTTGTAGTATCTGTCGTGTCGGTCGTGTTTGTCGTATTTGTCATGCCCGTCGTATCTGTCGTATTTGTCGTGTCGGTCGTATTTGTCGTGTCGGTCGTATTTGTCGTGTCGGTCGTATTTGTCGTGTCGGTCGTATTTGTCGTGTCGGTAGTATCTGTCGTGTCGGTCGTATCTGTCGTGTCGGTCGTATCTGTCGTGTCGGTCGTATCTGTCGTGTCGGTCGTATCTGTCGTGTCGGTCGTATCTGTCGTGTCTGTCGTATTTGTCGCGTCGGTCGTATCTTCATGTCGGTCGCGTTTGTCGTATTTGTCATGTCGGTCGCGTTTGTCGTATTGTCGTGTCGGTCGTATTTGTCGTGTCGGTCGTATCTGTCGTGTCGGTCGTGTTTGTAGTATCTGTCGTGTCGGTCGTGTTTGTCGTATTTGTCATGCCCGTCGTATCTGTCGTATTTGTCGTGTCGGTCGTATTTGTCGTGTCGGTCGTATTTGTCGTGTCGGTCGTATCTGTCGTGTCGGTCGTATCTGTCGTGTCGGTCGTATCTGTCGTGTCGGTCGTATCTGTCGTGTCTGTCGTATTTGTCGCGTCGGTCGTATCTTCATGTCGGTCGCGTTTGTCGTATTGTCGTGTCGGTCGTATTTGTCGCGTCGGTCGTATCTGTTTTATCTGTCCTGTTGGTCGTATTTGTCGTGTCGGTCGTATCTGTCGTGTCGGTCGTATCTGTCGTGTCGGTCGTGTTTGTAGTATCTGTCGTGTCGGTCGTGTTTGTCGTATTTGTCATGCCCGTCGTATCTGTCGTATTTGTCGTGTCGGTCGTATTTGTCGTGTCGGTCGTATCTGTCGTGTCGGTCGTATCTGTCGTGTCGGTCGTATTTGTCGTGTCGGTCGTATCTGTCGTGTCGGTCGTATCTGTCGTGTCGGTCGTATCTTCATGTCGGTCGCGTTTGTCGTATTGTCGTGTCGGTCGTATTTGTCGCGTCGGTCGTATCTGTTTTATCTGTCCTGTTGGTCGTATTTGTCGTGTCGGTCGTATCTGTCGTGTCGGTCGTATCTGTCGTGTCGGTCGTGTTTGTAGTATCTGTCGTGTCGGTCGTGTTTGTCGTATTTGTCATGCCCGTCGTATCTGTCGTATTTGTCGTGTCGGTCGTATTTGTCGTGTCGGTCGTATCTGTCGTGTCGGTCGTATCTGTCGTGTCGGTCGTATTTGTCGCGTCGGTCGTATCTTCATGTCGGTCGCGTTTGTCGTATTTGTCATGTCGGTCGCGTTTGTCGTATTGTCGTGTCGGTCGTATTTGTCGCATCGGTCGTATCTGTTTTATCTGTCCTGTTGGTCGTATTTGTCGTGTCGGTCGTATCTGTCGTGTCGGTCGTATTTGTCGTGTCGGTCGTATTTGTCATGTCGGTCGTATCTGTCGTGTCGGTCGTATCTGTCGTGTCGGTCGTATCTGTCGTGTCTGTCGTATTTGTCGCGTCGGTCGTATCTTCGTGTCGGTCGCGTTTGTCGTATTTGTCATGTCGGTCGCGTTTGTCGTATTGTCGTGTCGGTCGTATTGTCGTGTCGGTCGTATTTGTCGCGTCGGTCGTATCTGTTTTATCTGTCCTGTTGGTCGTATTTGTCGTGTCGGTCGTATCTGTCGTGTCGGTCGTGTTTGTCGTATCTGTCGTATTTGTCGTGTCGGTCGTATTTGTCGTGTTGGTCGTATTTGTCGTGTCGGTCGTATCTGTCGTGTAGGTCGTATCTGTCGTGTCGGTCGTATCTGTCGTGTAGGTCGTATCTGTCGTGTCGGTCGTATCTGTCGTGTCGGTCGTATCTGTCGTATTTGTCGTATTTTTTATAACAAAATTAGTCATTAAAACCGACATAGATACCTACCTATTAAGCTGTTTACAATTTTATTATGGATTATGTGACCAGCTGTGTCCATTAACTACTTTATATTTTGTCAGTGGTTTGTGGCACCGACTTCTAACCTATAAGTGGATGTGTTAGCTATAAGTACGTATGACCAATAATAGTTATTTTTTTCCTTTTTAGCTTTTACTTTTCGTTTGTCTTTAGTTTTTGAAGTCGGTTTTTTTAACGCAGTTTTTGTTTTTATTTTTATGCTTTTTAATTTTGAACCACCCTCGAGAATCGAACCCGTAATCTCTTGCCTAGCAGTCGCACTTAGGACCACTGGATAAGCAAACCTATGCGGAAAAGAAATAGAAAATTTTAAAAATGGTTTATCTCAGAGTATTCCAAGGGAGGAAGTATTTCAATCCATTACTTTCACTATAGATGCAATAGGCTAGACCCCATTTACGAATAACAGTTGCAATATATTTTAGGCGAAAGAAAGAAGCGACCGCGCGGAGGTCGCAAGTCGGAGGCGATATCTATGCAGCTAACTCAGGCGATCACAACTGCTATCAAGAAAGAGCTGTACCCTCGCTCGCAGATCGACGTATACCTTGAAGTATTGCAGGTGAGACATTTAAATATAATACATACCCATCATTCTATTTCAAACTTCTTTACCCAATAATAATTAACATAACATCACGCCTTTTATCCTCGAAGGGATAGGTAGAGGTGCACATTATGCCACTGTACAATGTGACACCCACTTTTCACTACTAGTAATTATGTTATGAGTCCCATGTAATAGGGAGTGAGCCTATTGCCATATACAGGGCATAGTTCCAGACTCCGCTACTACTGAGATTTTTTTTAAAAACCCAGTAATACTTTGCCCTACCCAGGAATTGAACTCGCGACCACTCGGCCAACGAGGCAGTCGTAATTAACAGACAGTGAATAGAATAGCGAATGAAACTACGTAGAATTCTTACACACGAGAGCTCTTATGGCATTCTCTAGTCAATTATTATAGGGCACGGCCATCATGAACAGCTCAAGACATTACACTGCTGAACTCATGCCTCATCTATACATATAAGAGGGTTTGTTATATTGTCCAGTTAGCAGGCGGGTTGGAGCTTCAGGTTTGTCAGAGAACGGCACTCTGCTCTCTGTTACTATAGTTACTGTTAAGGTCAAGCACGGCTCCGGCACGGCGTTTTTTTGGAACCTATACAAAAAAGATTGTAAGCGAGCCGTCTGTGTGCGAGCGGCGTTTATGTCAACGTTAAAGTCAAAGTCAAAGTATTTATTTGTGTGCTTTTTGGTGATACAAAAGGTCTTAAAATTTTTATTATAGTAGCGCAAAAAGCGGCCCATTAGGCATACACTATTTAATAAGTATAAAAATAATCATCACATTCAAAATTTAAAAATAAATAATTAATAAAATGTCAAAAATTAGTCACAATATAAATTATAACAGGCAATTAGGCATTAAATAAACAATCTATAGCAAATTTGTCAAAAATTTTGCAACAAAATAAATTAATACAAGCATTAAATAAACAATAAGTTACCCAAGTTTTCATAATTAATTATACACATAGTTGTCAGTTTATTACATTTTGTCATGAAAGAAATCGTCAATGGCATAATAGCATTTATCAATTAGAAAATTGTTAAGTTTCCGTTTAAATTGTGTTAAATTCAGATTCTTGATAGTATTTGGGATTTTATTATATATTTTGGGTGCCATGCAAAGGATACTTTTATGCTTAAGGGCTGTTTTTGAGGCTCTCAGACATAATTCGTGTCGACGTTCTGATCTTGTCGATCTATGACGGTCCTCAGAGGCTTTTTTAAACAAAGTACTATTTTTTCTGACGAACAGTGCAGTTTCGTATATGTAAAGGCAGGGTAAAGTTAGTATTCTAAGAGATTTAAAATGAGGTTCACAACTGTCCGTTACTTTCAAGCTACACATCGACCTAATGCACCTTTTCTGTGCTTTAAAAATAGTACATTTCTCGGAGGAATTTCCCCAAAAAATTACACCATATCTTAATGTGGATTCAACATAACCATAGTATGCAGCAACAACTGCTGCCTGGTTAACTATTTTCTTGAGTTTGTATAGAGCAAAGGCAAAGCGACTTAATTTTTTTATAAGAATTGATGCATGTTCTTTCCAGGTCAGTTTACAGTCAATAGTTAGTCCCAGAAATCTTGTATGCTCTACTTCTTCAATTCTTTTATCGTCAAAAAATATATTTATGTCAGGAGTAGTTGTTCTTTGTCTAAATTGGATAATTTTAGTCTTATTTACATTTAATTGTAAATTATTTTGATCAAGCCAATTAATTGATTGTTGCAAAGAATCTTTAATGTCACGTTCATAATTTCTATTTTTATTCTGTTCAACAAGTATTGTGCTGTCATCAGCAAAAAGAACCATAGGAAAAGTGACGTGTTTTGGAAAGTCATTTATGTAAACCAAAAATAACAGCGGGCCCAGTACGCTACCCTGTGGCACGCCATAAGTGACTTTACGTGTTTTAGACATATATTTAAGTTCCTTTTTACCTTTTTTTGAGACTCGTTTAATTTCCGTACACTGCGTTCTATTGTCAAGATATGATTGTATAAGTGAAAATGCTTTGCCCCTTATTCCATAAGCATTTAGTTTCTGTAGTAAAATATTATGATCAACTAAGTCAAAAGCTTTCGTCATGTCCATAAATATAGCACTAATTGGGATTCTGTTGTCAATATTTGTGATTAAGATGTTAAGGAAATCGTAGATAGCCATGTTTATTGATGTATTCTTTCTAAAACCCTTTTGTTCTTGTACTAATAGATTATGTTTTGTAAAAAAAGAATCCATACGGTGATGAATCGCTTTCTCAAATATTTTTGATATCATTGGTATTAGGGCAATAGGTCTATAATTATTTATATCATTTTTATCATTTTTCTTAAATAGAGGTTTAATTATAGTTGGTTTGAGTTTATCAGGATAGATTCCAGATGAGATACTAACATTAATTATGTGGCAAATGGGCCCAGATATTATATCGGAAACAAATTTTAATCCTTTTGTCGAGATGTCATCATATCCTACACTAACTTTATTTTTTAGATTGTCTATTAGCCTACGTATTTCATCAGGTGTAGTCGGAGCCAAGAACATTGATTTGCAACATGTATGCGGGATTTCATAGTTTGCAGATTTTGAGACCTTCGAAAGTAATTCTGCTTGTTCCACAAAGTGATTGTTAAATGCGTTAGCGATATCACTAGGGTCGGTTATTATATCCCCGTTCCTTCGTATTTCCGCTATGTGTTCATAGGGAGAGCAGTATTTATTTTCATTAATGATCCTCCATGTGTCTTTGGATTTATTGGTTGAGGTCATTATCTTATGGTTATTTCTTGCCTTTTGTGTTAGTTTTATTATTTTCTTTAATCTTTGCGTGTAACTTTTAAGTTTCGTTAAGTTATTGTAATTTGGTTTTGCTCTTAGTTGCCAAAGAAGTTGTCTTTTATTTCTGCTGCAACGCTTTATCCCCGGTGTTAACCAGTTTGGTTTCCTTTTTAACTTAATTTTTTTGTTAATTACGGGAAAACACAAGTCATAAAACAGTCGGAATATTTCTATAAAGGCATCATACGCTATATTAGGATCATCTGCTTCATAGATTTCACAAAACGACAAAGGGTATAAACTTGATCTAAATTTCACAAGGTTATCGTAGCTGTAATCACGCGCTGTTATATTCCAACTGTCCAGTGTACAAGTCTTTTTTACAGGGATCTTTAAAACTTGAGCGGTGTGATCCGACATGTTAAGATCCACTATATTATGAGTACATTTTTGAATGAAGTTGTGCGCAAAATTGTCTATACACGTATTGCTTTGTAGCCTAGTGGGCTGATCAATTTGTAGTTCCAAATTATAGCTTAATAGATAATTAATAAACTCAAGAGATATGCTATTTTTCTTTAAAGTATTGATGTTAAAGTCACCACATACAACAACATTTTTGCGCGCTTTATAACAAATCCTAGGCAATAGAATATCTAATTTAGAGTAAAAGGTATCAAGATTTTTTAATTTAGGTATTCTGTAGATGCATACAATAATAATGTTGTGTTGTGTTAATTCGATTGCGCAGCACTCGAATGCTCCCTGAACTGAAAGTTTCCTGATGTCGTCCAGCTCTTTATATTGAAGGTCGTTTTTTATTAATATGCACGCTCCTCCTCTTCTTGTATCCCTCGAGAAGCTAGTTGCCAGTTTATAATTAGGTATAGTGAGAAAATCTTCATATCCAGCTTCCATGAAATGTTCAGTAACGCAAACCACGTCTATGCGGTTTTGAAATTCAATTAGATGCAAAAGTAATTGGTCTGCCTTATTTATTAGTCCTGCGATGTTTTGATGCATTATTGACAAATGATCATAGAAAAAATTGATTCGATATATCTTCAGATGCATCGACTGCGTTGGCGTTACTATTATTCTCCATCTGTATATCACAAATAGTCTGTTTAAGATTCGCAATTACGTTTTTCATGCCTGTGTCATTTAGGAGACCTCGACGACCGGAAAACATTGTACTATCATAACATAAGTCAGCGTTGGAGTCCAGCAAATAAGCATACTGATATGTTGTGTTATGGAGATATAAAAGATTATTGAACAGCTCAACCCGACAGTTGTATATTGTTGTGTTTTCTCCACATTGCCTGTAGGTTGGGAGACATATAATTATATTAGTGTGGCTTAGTTTCTCGATGGTATCTCTAATATTGTACACTGTATCGTGATAGTTTTCAGTTCTCAAGAAGTCTCTTTCTCCTATTAAGATGACACAATAATCTGTTTTACCAAAGTGTTTAACCTTCTCTTTTATGCCACTCAGGAGTTGATTAATACCACAATTTGGATATGAATAATGACAAAATTCATAAAAAGTTGGAAATAAATCTTCAATAACGTTATGTCTTATGACGTACGATGTACAGTTCATTTTTAAATGACAATAATATTGCGGGTTGGAGCCGTGATTGTTAGGCGTGCGGTGACCCTTTAGTCGGCGCCACGACACCCGCGGGAAAAGTTGTGGTGGTGATAAAGATAAATATGTTATACTCTGCTGTCAATACACGACTTATTTCTTTACTTTACTTATTTCAGGCAGATGGAGGTGTATACTCAGCGAGTGTGAACGCAGCGACGCTCGCGTTGATCGACGCTGGTATACCAATGAAGGCTTACCTCTGTAGTTGCACAGCTTCCATAGCGTGGAAGGACGGCAAGCCAGAGCCTTTGGTTGATGTCAGTCATGTTGAGGAGTCCGCCGGAGGTTCTGTACTGACAGTGTCCAGTTTGCCCAGTATAAGTAAGTGGAGTTGGAGTTCGTAGTAATTGGCGTTCCTTAGTCTCTTTGCCTACCCACCCCCATGGGAGACAGGCGTGAAGTTATGTATGTATGTGGAATTTTCATTGTTAAACCGTTTATAACATAACATCACGCCTTTTATCCCCGAAGAGGTAGGCCGAGGTGCACATTATACCACTGTACAATGTAACACCCAATTTTCACTATTTATGTCATGAGTCCCTTGTAATAGGGGGTGAGCCGTTTATATCCAACTAAAATGTAGGCACTCAAAATCTTTCTATGTGCTTAATCAGAAGTTCGTATCTTTTTTGTCAAGTTTTAAACAGTCAAACACCAAGCGGTCACCGGTGACCGCGACCTATTGTTCTTTAATTGTGTCTATAAAACCGGTACTCGACGAGTTAAATGTAATATAACACAATTTCAGCCAAAACGGTACACTCTTTGTTTCAATTCAATATGATTTTTCAAAATTTCAATCACTGAGTTTTCAAGCAGACTAATTAAAAAACTTCTACTACATTATTAATTTGATTTGTTATTTTCTCCAAATTATACTGGTATGTAGACTATGTAGTTTAGGAATAATATAACCAAAAGGATAGTTATTTAGTTCCAGATTTCACTGTTATTGGATCGGTTCTGTTCATTATAACCTTTTTTACAGATAGTGTAGCATGGGTAGACATGTCTCAGAGACTCCACGCGGATTATTTGAGTGTCGTCATGAAGCGGGCCATGCAGGGATGTAGAGATATTGAGGTAAATATTAACACTGACTGTGCAGCTATGACGAGCGAGGCTATCCCCATAAGTGTAAATGCAAATTGTTGATTACTGCGTGAGTTATAAAACTGATATTATTATAGTATTGTTTTTAATTTTTGTATACCTCCTTCGTATAAATATTTTTATTTATTGACTCACCTGTGGGTCATACACGTATGATCTCGTAAATGTAAGCCCCATCCGTGTGGCATGCACGTATAATCTCGTAAAGGCATGCCCCACCGATGGGTCATGCACGTACAATGAGCAACTCGATATGCCCCATCCGTGGGTCATGCACGGTGGACGTGTTAAACACCTTTGTCTTGATAAACTAAAAAGCAATCTTTCTTCACATTCTCCGTCTAATTGTAATGAATTATTTTCAGGTAATTTTGGACAAGGCAGTGAGAGAGCATTTAGGCGAAAGTTGGACCATGTCAGACGATGCAGTTGCGATATAAAATAAATGTTATTTATTTATACATTTAAGTTTTTTAATTGTATTGTACTGTGATACACACAACTCCCATCTTTGTCAAAAAAAGGGTAGGTAGGAATAACATGAAATCCCCTAGAAGTTTTTATAAAGAAAACAAGCAAATTAGACTTACATATTTATTAGAGATCTGAACAAAATAAGAAATTAAATTATATGTACAGTCTATGTTAAAACTAACTAAATTAGAGGTAAGTTAATAGGTACACACTTTTTCCATTACTTTGCTTATTGTATGGTGAACAAAAAAATCTTATTTATCGATACGTTCTATGGCAAACGAAAAAGTGACGTAAACTCAGCAAAAGAAATGTTACAGCAATATCCAGCATAACTAACGAAAAAAAAGAAAAACAAAAAAAAATAAACTTTTTTTAAATATCGGATGTAAATATCAGTCCATCCGCTCCTGTGATTGCACACACGAAATAAATAAAATGTATCTTTGAATAAATAAATAAAAAGTACTATATTGTACTCAAGTAGTCCTCATTGTACAAAATTACACAATATTGCACTCGCAAGGACCTAATCAAAATAAATACTGCTTCGTCTGAAGCCTTTGTTAAAACTGCTAATATTATTATTATTTAAAAATGTATAAAAGTTTTTTTTTCGTCTTTACCGCGTAACATAATTGCAATATTTTAAAATAACTCGACCGTATAAAATATGCGTATATGACATTGCGAACAACAATGTAAATGTAAGGCCAAAATATAATGGGATATATTTTATCTTATTACACTGAGTTGCTAAGGCACTCATCTACATTATCAACTATATATAGAAAAAATCTTTATGCGTAAGCAAAAGAGAAAAAAAAGTGGGCGTTGAAAAAAAATCTCGTCCATCGCGTTACATGCAAAACAATATATCTCTCAATTCCAAAGGAGACTTAAACCTAGTTGTATAATACGAATAAATGTTTTGTCACATCTCTATGGCTCCGATGTAGAGCTCCCGGGTTAGCGACGAGCGTTCCGACGCAGCCGACGCAGTGCCACGACCACGTTGGATACAATAGTAGATCTACTACACTGCGGCGACTCTATAAGAACACTAATACGACAATACATACAGTATCATCATCAAATATTATGCAATTCCTCTAATGTGTAAATAATTTGACAAAAAATTGCACAGTAGTTACTAAATTGCACATTCCATTTGCTGCTTTCCACTACCATTTTATAGGTAAGCTTATTAAAATTCATAAGAATTAATGCATCATTCATATTTCATATGTTATCTGTGACAGTGGAAAGCGAGCCTTATGCAGCAGCAAAGCTTGCAGCATCATTAAAATTTCATTTATATTGCAAACATGAATAAAATCACGGAATAAATTGTATGAGCATTAAAATGCTACTAAAAATAGTCTTATAGACGTTATACATTTCATTATATGTTCCGTGATTTGAGGCCACGTAACAAAGCTGACATCGGACTATTGACTACATGACAACACTTGATATTAAGGACATAGATTGCATTCTTCAATACAACATTTAAGATATCATAAGTACACCGATTATGACAATCTACAAGCACAGTAAGTTACAATATGGTTCTATATCTACGGTATATGCAGCTTTGGAACAAGGCCTGGTACAAAATGTAGAAAGAACGTTTAGTTCTTTGTCGTCGCTAATCCGAGAGCGGCTTACGACACTTAACGACAGCTATGGTAGAAAAGTCTAAGCTTTAATTGTGAAGATGTACGCCTTAGTTGGCCGCCACCGGTTCCGGCGCCGGCACTTTTTGACTAGAATCACCTGCCGCCACATCTGGAAACATGATACATGAACATTAGTAGGTACATCAGACAAATAATAAATATTTCAGAGATTTAAACTGTCAAACACCAAGCGGTCACCGGTGACCGCGACCTATTGTTCTTTAATTGTGTCTATAAAACCGGTACTCGACGAGTTAAAGAAGTTACAAATTCTTTTCCATCAAGTGAATTGGATGTGAAGTTGAACAGATAGCGGCCAGACGTCGGCCCATCAAATATAAAAAAGGATCAAGCCCAATGGTGAGCTATTCAATAATATTAATTGGTAGTGGATACAAACAGGTTACAATGATAAAATGGACAGTCTGACTATACCTAGTTGCAAAGATATTATTATCGGAACTGTATGTAGGTAGTATGACAAATAATACATACCATTATTAGTCTTGTTAGGTGAATTGTGTGGCGAGCTGTTCTGGGACTCACTGGTGCTGCCCTCTGCCTCACCAGTCTCGCCGGCTGACGATGTGGCCTGAAATATACACATGACATATACTAAAATGACTTACTGATTATAAACCTTATTTCCTCTACGAAAACATTTCATTTTAACATGTAACTTTAAATATTATAGGAATGAAAAGCTTACCCTATTCTTATTCCTTGGAATCCTTGGTTTAGGTCCCTTCGGCTCCTTAGCGGGGTCGAAGTGGCAGTCAAATATCTCAATCAGTTCTTTTATATCTTCCTCCTTTGCAGACAGAGTTAGGGACGACATTTGTTTCTCCAAGCCTGTAGTGGTTACAAATAATATTGTGATATTATCCGTTGAAGTGTGTTTGATAAAATGTATGAAAGGTAATTTCACTGTTAAAAGTATTTAAGAGTTGACTGTTTATGTAAAAAAACTGTGTGAATTATTTCAAGTTATGTTGGCAACAATTTCTCTCTTGATTAAACATGATAGAGAAGAAATAAAAATCACGTTGAAAAAATACTATGGATGTGTAGAAGAGATTACAACCAAAGAATAGATGTATAAATTGTATGAAAGATAGCGATTTGTGATAGCAACTAGTAAGTGCGGCGAAAAATCTATTGTACCAAACCCTGTATAACTGAGACGAAGATAAAAAACTAACACTCTTATCATGATGATAAATGATTACTCAAGCCCGCAATACACCCCAACTTCAGTATAAAATGTATATTATTTATCATGGAAATAGCAACTTACCATCAAGCTTATGTTCCTGCCAGGCCTCCTTGAGTTGGTCGTAAAGCAGGCCAGCGTCGGCCAGTATACGACGCAGCTGTGTCACTCGCTTGCGCTCCGGCCGAGCCGACCGGAGGAGGGGAGCGAATACCGGCCGGAACGTGTTCTGTCTGATAGAGTAAATAAATATTATGATTATTATTTAGCTCACAAGGTTCATGGTTTTAATTAAAATGTTGATGTTGAAATACTTAAGCAAATTTTAATAAAGAATATGACTACTCTGTATGTCAGGAGACATTATAGTGTGTAAAAACAAGAAATTTTATTCTATCACTCTCATTGACCGTGATTAGTAGGAAGCATACACCCAGTTGACAAGTTTAGGTTTCGGATTTATTATATCCAAAAGCACTTCCAAAGGCAACACACTTGTATGTTTTCAAGAGTCCATTGACGGTTCCGATCACTGACCATCAAGTAATTTGCTTGCTCGTTTGCCACGAATTTAAAAGTACTAATGTTATAGTAAACTTACCTCTCGAGCAACTTCTTAAGGCTGGCGAGTGCATCAAGCTCGGTGTGTACGGGGCGTGCCCAGGCGCGCGCTGTCTCCACCATGTCCTTGCTGGCCGACGCACCCTCGCCGCCCGCACCTACTTCCTGCTGTTCACCTGAGCACAAAGATAATAGTGTTTTTTAAGTAAGAGTGTTAAACATTTCTTATTGTAACTGGTTTCTGTACAAAGTAAATAATTATGCTGTCTTACTGAAATGTAAATAACGATTTGTATTTAAATCAAAGCGCAATTTTTTTAATTTCTTTGATGGATATCATACTTCATATAGCTATCAGTCGGAATGAGTTGGAGACATAAAACTTAAATTGATTCCAATAATATAAAGCGATCAAATCATTCATACAACACAAAAACCTTCTCATACTTCTCCCGATAAATATTAAATACTGCTTGGTATTTGTTACTTACTAAATTAACCTGTTGAAAATCATCCCCAAAATTTGTTTATACAAAAGTAGTCTTTATACCATGGAAATAAGGTCTATAATGTAGTTAGTGGAGAACGGTCACCGGTGACCGCTTGGGGATATATGCCAAGGGTTAAAGGTGGACCATTTATTTAAGACTAGCTTTACGTCTGCAAAATTTCAAAGCAATCGGTCTAGTAGTTACGGCGTGAAGGTGGAACAAGCAAACAAACAAACTCACTTTCCGATTTATAATATAAGTAAGGATGACACACTGTAAAACTTGTAAACCAATAGCAAAACAGCATTAACTGAAATACAAATAATTCTCTCACCCTGTGCAAGATGCTCAACAATCCTATACGCCGCGGTAGCTCTCTCCAGCGCGCTGTCGACGGCGAGCGAGTCAGCGTCCAACAAGACTCGCGCCAACACTCGCAGTGACACAGACTTCACTGTCGCCTTGCACTTGTCGGCGGCCAGCGCGTAGCTATCCGCGAACCCAGCTACTATAGATTTGAAGCGGTCCAGAAGCTTGTACCTGGGGAACAAAGGGTAGGTAAAGTATAAGGTATTGTCTGTGCAACGCCTAAAGGTTGACTAATGATAATGTCTGTAGCATATACTGAATAACAAGTGCATAAAGTTAAATAAATAAAATAGGAAAAGAATTAGTCTTTAGACTGCGTCGTTGGCAAAATGGTCGCAAGTGCGACTGCCGAGGGCTAGATTCCCGGGTCGGGCAAAATATTACTGGGTTTTTAATTCTCAGTAGTACCACAGAGTCTGGATTGTGTCCGGTATATAGCAAAAAGCTAACCCCCTATTACATGGGGCTCGTAACATAAATAGCGAAAAGTGGGTGTTACATTGTAGTGGCATAATGTGCACCTCTGCCTACCCCTTCGGGATAAAAAGGCGTGATGTTACGTAATTAGTCTTAATTATTTTCTTATGCTTCACATGTGTGGGTGTGGCCGTGTATTGTTACATCTAGACATCATCAAAATATTTAATGATGCTTTTATTCTACACTTGCTGTTGCTCGCTAACTCGCTACTTCATCACATAGAATATGAATTTTAGAACATAACTTTTTTGTTTCCATTGTCCAAAATAGAAGTAGCTATGTTACTCCTTAGAACATCAGCTACTTGCCAATAAAAGTCTTGCAAAATTAATCCAAATATTCCAGAGATTAGCAAGTGCAGACACAAAAAAATTGTAAAAAAATATATTTTGTTGGGTGTGTATCGTATGTATGTATATTCACACGCATGTAGCAAAAATGATTATTTTAATATACAAACAGACACACCAATCTTATTAATATACTGCATAGATGTCAAATTCTTCCAACTAAAATTAAAACAGTTTTGGAATATGACACACCCTATTCTACCTAAATTACTCTCAAGCCAATGAAACCTAAAAGATATTAAAAATAATACCTAATATTTCAAAGCAAAAAAAACGTTCAACAGGTTTCTTTTTTTCAAGCAATTTATATTATTTACGTTAATTACGCATGTTCAATACTATAATAGTTATGGGCGTTTTAAAATAAGAAAAATATTTCACGTTACATGTAAACATTTTATGATTTCCAATGAGAAGAACTTAAATAAACTGCTTACCTGAAACCGCGGGACGCGAGACAAACTAACAAAGATGTAATCTGGCCAAAACGTACACTTTCAATAGAATAATAAGAATCCTCATATACACGGAAATAGAAGAAAACAGTGAACTTGTATCTATGATAAACTTAATAATAAACAACGCAAAGATGACTCGAATTAAATACCTCATATCGTAAATCAATATTCAACTTAAATTTTTTATCACAAAGAAATCTGTGCGACGTTAACACCGGCGTAATTAAAGGGGTCCACGCGAGACGTCCAGTGCATCGCACTGCTATCTATCGATCGAATATGAACGAGACATAGGCTATACATATATCTACTTAGGTATCCTGGATTCTATCCCTTCACTCTCTCAATACGCCATCTACCTGCCCAAATCAGAATGTTTCGACTACATTAAAGGACCGGAACTAAGTACCGTTTTGATGTATGCGCGCTAGTGTTATTTATTGCTGCTACTAGATGTCGTTTTGATTAAGTATACAGATGAAAGGAATTTTATTAAAATTGTGTGGTAATAAATTCGTCATTGCATATGGAGATGGGTAGTGATATGACATATTGAATACATTCGCAAGAAAATGCAACCATAATTTAGTATAAACTACATTATGGAGAAAACAAAGACGTTACAACAGTTAAAAACGATCTTTCGACCAACAATCATAATTAGGCACATCTGTGTTACCGAGACCGCCTTAAAATTTTAAAGGTAAATATTGTGGTATATATTATAGCTTTTTAAGTTTCATCCACAACGTAAAATAGAGAACTTGACACCAAGGGCACTCTGAGTAAGATTTATGATGTCACATGGTGGTTATAAGTTTATGAAGTTACTTTTCTTGCAGCTTACAGAAAAAAAAAATAGAATAGTCATTGATTTTTTATGCAAACAAGCAGTCTGTTCACCTGAGGAGTCATCAGTGAATTATGCCTTTTAAGAGCTTCTTACCTAGTGAGGGCTTCCAACAGCATGGTAGGGCTAAGGCGACGAGGCTCGTGGTAAATAAGGATCACACTGCCATCTCCCTTCTCTTTCTCCAACCAGTCCAGGAAATCAGTTAAGGCGGATATCTCAGACTTTGTTTTCAATATCTGCAGGACAAAGAATACAACATTTATTCTAAAATATCAAGAACACAAGCCTCATGGCTGATGGGCCAACTAGTAACTCAACTGGTTTCAAGCTACTTGTGGGGCTCATAGTAATGAGTAGCTTTACGCAACCAATGACGTGGCGAGCGTCGCACAGTCAATTGAAGAAGGATTTGAGTAGAGAGGGAGCTTACCTTATGAGTATTAGTGTCTTTGAGCATGCGGTATCGTCCGACAGTGACGACGCGGACATTGTGACGGCGGCGGGCTCCTGGGTTCAGGTCCCCGTAAGGCATAATGTACTGGGAGTATGACTGTTTCGGAGTATATGCTGCTATCTGGCATATCTGCAACAAATGTGTAAAAGATTTAGTTTCTTCAACATCACTATGCTTATAATTATGGGTTAAAAGATCAAGACTAAACGTGGTGTGACTCACAATAATAATTTGCTCTAATGAATCATTATATCAATCTCATACAAAACTTTAGCCGCAGAGCATAACAACATTAAAATGGCGTATTCTTAACAAGAACATGTGCATTTTTCGCTGACAATTTACCACTAAAATAAACGAAAAAGCGTTAACAAAATGACTAAATATTAAATCTGTTTGGGGAGTCAAAGGATTAATTTTGAACTCTATTGATAGATTGGTTACAGCCAGACAACTCCATCTACCCATTAAAATAATTCCCTGTATACCTTTTACAAAAACAGGGCATACAGGTGTAGTCTAGTGCTCCTGCCATCTATAAACTGTGTGCGGAAACTGTACGAACTTTAAGCAAGTGCATGTGGGAGAGATAGATGTCTGGCTAGTACATTTTAATAAAAATTATGTAAATTACATTATTGTTGTAATATCCGTGTTATCATGTGATGAAAATGATCAGTTTTAGTTCCTAAATATTATTTGAAATTGTTAGTGCTTAAAATATGTCTAAAGGAGTACAATTTTAACGAGAACAATGATAGGATCTTTATGGCTACTAAACCCTAATAATAATATAAAAAATGTATGGAAAAATATTGAAAAAAATGATATAGGAACTTCAACTTCTAGAAATTACATTTTAGTGAATTATTCTTTTATGATAATGTAAGCAGACATAACATACATTTCGACGCTCGATTGATCGCAAACAACGTGATAAAAACATATGAAAAATAGAGTAATATGTGAAAAATATGTTTTGTTGAGGACAAAATCGATATTTTGCATATTTTGGCATAAAGTCGGCGGTAGGGCCAGAACTAGCCACCTAACGGTACCTTTAAACCCCTTAGGTAACCATTCAGCCACTCCGACTTTTATTAATGGCTGCAAAAT
This sequence comes from Spodoptera littoralis, assembly GCA_902850265.1. NCBI lineage: Eukaryota > Metazoa > Arthropoda > Insecta > Lepidoptera > Noctuidae > Spodoptera > Spodoptera littoralis. Next base: position 6,338,272 of record LR824555.2, on the reverse strand, counting down.
TGCGATCCCTATCGAGTTCGACAGGTGAATTTTGCATTGAAATTAGTACTTGTGGCTATTTTTCAAGTGTTTAGTTTAGTAAACATCGTTATTTTCGAGGTAAAGAACACTTAGTGGAAGTATTGATAACAATTCGTTGTGATTATTTAATACAATGATTTGTGACTTATGAAAACATCAATTATGTTTACGATTTTTGCTGTTGATTGCAGGTACATTTGTGAAAAAAATACTGTTGTAAAAATTATTTTTCCATATGCAATTAAAATAAAAGAGGCCTGAATTACAATAACGATCCTTTATTAAATTAGAAAGTCATTCTTCATTTAATAAAAGCATCAATCTATGCTGTAGTCAAATTATCCAACTGAAGAGTCAACAAAAATTAAAAAAAACTAAATCAAAATCATTTATTTCAGTTCGGCCAGAAAGGCACTTTTTAACGTCAACAAAAAAAATTAAAAGTGAAGCTATTTGTTAATTTCAAGGTGTACATTCCTATGGAGAAAAACGAGCAAGAAACTCGATATTACTCTTTTTCAATTTATTTCAATTTCAACTAAAATCAAAGTTATCTCCGTAACATTTGCACTACTAAAATCTTAGAATGACTTCAATAGCAAAAACGATCAATGACAATCATATTTTAATTTTAGTCCTCCCACGTGGATAGACAAATCGATAAACTCGTCGAGCGACCAATCGCTCGATTCCTGCCAATTGACTGAGACGCGAGATGAATCTGCCAATGACCTATTATAGATACCGATATTGTAAACAATAGAAGAATTTCTGTTCGTCTGTCTAAACTGGCGTCAAAACAAAACACGTGGGTTTAAAAGTATTTCGGATTACATTTTTGACCCACAGGAGTTTATCATTCATACTGCTAAGAAAAGGCCTCCTCACGGTATAGAACTGTGCTGCACTGACAGTTCAATACTTAAATACCCAATAGCAAATTTTCTTTAATCCAATTGTCTTATGCTCAGCAGTCGTTGTTTTAAGTGTTGTGGGAGAGCCATGCTTCGTCACGAATGGGCCGGCTCGACCGGAGCAATACCACTACCTCACTGAAGACCGACGTGAAACAACGTTTGCGTTGTGCGAGTGAGGTGACCGGAGGCCCAATTACACTCCCCCTTACCCAATCCCTGATTTTCCAACAATCCTCAAAATCCTAATCCCAAAAGGTAGGTACCGCACTTGTAACCGATTGCTTAGCATCAGGTGATCTGTCTGCTTGTTTACCGAAAAAACTCGTACTTGCGAACACTCAAACAACAAAGCAGTCAGCTCCATACACTATACAACGTGGGTACGAGATGATCGTGGGTGTATTTACAAACACACCCACACATATACAACGCAAGCATAAATCCAACATAACTAGGTATGTCTATCTGAGGCCTAAGTAAGTTTGTTTACAAGTACGTTTACGCGTTCGGCGCTCTGATTGGCCGGCTCCCATGAACCAACCAATCAGGTCGCCGAAGTCCCGTTTCGAAAACTTTAATGGTAAAAGAAACTTGCACTAAGACCTCTGTGCGAGACACAAGTCGCGTGGGTACGCCTGCGTGGGATCCCCGAAATCATTACCCTTCTGACAAATATATCCCGAAAATAAACTGGGGATTAAAAGAATTCAGAATATCTATTCTATAGAGATAGAGTAATAGAAAATCAGGTATGAATACCCAATTAAATTTTTTATTTTTAATGCCTCATATACCACATACTCTTTAACCTATTAAAAGTCACTGTACTCGATTGTGTACAGCGTAATGAAGTAAAATAATAAGGTGTATCACTTAAAATTTACAAGATCTGTAATTTACACTTCGGGATAAGGCTGTACGCAATTGAGTACAGTTACCTCTGATGGGTTAATTAATGAACTGGAGGTCTACTCCGGTTCTCGAATGCGAAGTTTCGTTTGATTTGCGGCCGCAAACAAAGTTTTCGGAATCATAGACAATTTTCGTGAACGAATGAATTCTACAATGAACGAATGAAGTAAAGATAAATAAATAGGCAATAAAAAGGTTTAGATTCGAAATTAAAAATAAAATTTTATATTAAGTAATTATATAACTAAAATGATAATTCCATAGCTTAGCACACATAATCATCAAGAAAATCATGAATAAGCTTTTAATACTAATGTTTAAGATGGAAAATCTTAAACAGGATAAAAACCTCCTTTTAAAGATTTATTATACGATCAATTTAAAAAGTTTAAGAATGTTGGCTTTGTCATTTATTGACATTTATTTATAAAATAATGACAACCAAATTTATTCGTATTATATTAGTACAGTCAGTTAAAAAATTTAAATGTCTACATGAGAATTTTAAGACAATAAATTATATCATATTATGATGGTTAACAATATATTTTTGAAAGAATTTATCTTATCTATAAATGTCGCTACATTAATAGATGTGAAAGAATAGCGAAAATATGTACTAGCAATACTTAAGTTTATTTTTCTAGTGATATTATGAGTTTTAAAATAAAACATTATACATTAAACTTTTATGTACAAAACATAAGGTATTCAAATAAGTATTTGATTACCCTAAATGTTACTAACTCTCATAGACATGTAAAATTATATAGGTTCGTGTTAACAAACTATTTGAGCTGACTGTACATTGATTTTATATCGTCATTTAAATGGTTTCTTTGGTGACCTACGTGTTGCCCACACGAAGAAACCGTGATAAAACGAAGACTTGCAATTACTTTCATTGATTTTTTAATAAAATTGAACCCAAACGAAAATCAAACGATAACTATTTTGGTTTCGTCGAAATGACATTAAACGTCCGAAGAATAATCTGTCAAACTCGAATTTTCGTTCGTGCGGATTGTACAATTAGAGTAGGGTTCCGAAAATTTCGACGTCAAACAGTACATCTCATACAAATTTCTGGCTTGTTTCATTCTTTTTTCGTTCGTTTATATGTTATTGTGGTAGGTAATCTTTGAAGTTTCGTCCGAAACTTCGTTTTTCGTCGAATCAGAGTAGACCTCCTGACGCTGGAATTCTGGACCCTTCGGGACCATGGTAATGTTAACAAATAGACATTGATACCTACTTCGAAAACCCAGAAACAGTAAAATGTAGATGCACTCTGCTAAATACGTATTACAGAAAAAAAAAACATGTAGTTGTGCTCAGTAACCTTTAAAACCTTAAAACGTCATTGAAATCTAATAAATCAACCGCAATTTAACCTGCAAACATGATGTCCGATGTGCAATTGTTTTTGTAAACATAGAGGTTCTAGATTTAAGTCTACTGATCTGCATTCTTACCTCGTCAATCAGTCTGCGCCCAGTGGTATCCATGTCCCATCCGACAAGCGCGTACTTGCCGGGGGGCAAGCCCGCGGGCTTCTCTGCCAGCGCTGGGGGCAACTCGTTGGTTGCCTCCATCTCACCACCGTTCGCCTTCGCTTCGGACACCATTGCCATGTAAAACTACGGCGGGCTGGTGACAAAGAAACACATCATATTAAAATATTGCACGAAAACTGCATTACACAAATTAGCAGGATTAGGTTGAAAACTGGCGAAAAAAAATTACCTAGGTGTAGTTCAAGCTCTCTTCATAATTAAAAACCTAAGTTTAACGTCTGTATAGACATTTATTTTCTTTGAGAAAACTCCTAATGGTTAAAGTGGATGACTTTTATTGAAAAAGTAAACTGAAATTTCGAGATTCCCAAAAAGGGTATACAATATAATGTGCACGTTAATACATGAAGTGGTTATACAACTTAAAATTGACCGAGTCAGTCATCGATCGTTCATCATATACCGTCATCACTGATGACTCATCAGTCTTGCTTGATCCCAGATAAGTTTACGCAACCATCATACGGGAACAATGCGTGCCTAACTGAATAAGTTTCTTTTAAACTTTAAGTTGCACTAACTATTCCAAAAACTGACAAAAAGATTAAAACATCCATGTTCGAAATAGGACGACATATTATTTGTATATTTCTACAAAATCCTAGACCACTATCAACGATGGGGAAACCCCATGACCACTATCATCCAAAACGCATTTTTGGAGAGAAGGTTTGCACTCCGTGCCGGTTCGCGCCGCTGTGCCGGCGCGAGGTGGTACGCTTTATTTATAGCCGGCAGTTTATAAAGGAGCCCTCAGAACACAGCCCTCCCCTCCCCGTCCACGAATTTACAGTCCGCACTCCGTGCCGGCTTGCGCGTCTATGCCGGCGCAAGGGCGAAATTTGTATTTATAATGGTCCCCCTTCCACAGCGCGAGGGGTCGGCTGACCAGCCACCCTCACGCCACCCTAGCCGCTCGGTATCGAGCACATCACGGTATAGGGTGCAGTTTCCGCTGGCATAATATAACAGCACCTACACATAGGTAGTTCGCAATAATTTCGTGCAGACAAAAATTTACTTTATTTTAATTTCCAAAAGGGTGTTTAGTCACTTCCAAGTGTCAATGTTTAGTTCTGCAGCTACATAGGGTGGTAGATGAGTGTGTTGGAGTTGTATGCAGAATTACTGATGATTCTTCCATAATGACGTGCGTTTTGCAGTTTTTATTAAGACGAAATGAAATGTTTTCACTTAGACAGCTAAGTTCTCTCAAATATCTGTAGGTACTTAGAATAATGACCATGTAGTGTCGCTTAGTTTGATAATGTTGCAGCCGAGACTTATCCTTGTTGGATAAAACAGACAAGATTAGTCTGGATACTCGCAGACACCAAAGCTCCTTTAAGTTTTTGCATAGTTAACATGATGGTTCGCAAATACTTACCGATCCGGAAAAAATCTTTGAACAAGCTATGATATGATAGAAGCATTCATTGCCTATCAGCAAAATTTTGTAACTACCCCTAAAGAAGTAAAGTTTAAATCGCTAAATTACCGAGAGTGATCAAGCAATTACACGTCAATTAGCTTTAGTCTAACGCCTATACGTAAAATATTCGTATATGCAAAGTTCTCTTGCGAAAAAGGGATGGTCTGATGGGTCTTGTATAGGTCTACCTCGCTCTGGCAGTGAAACAAGTGTTAAAGCCAAGTTACAATGCACCACCTGTACCTTGTATTGGAGTTTTGCAGCAATTCTTAGGTCGATACGTAAGTAAAGGGGACCTATTGTCACCCTTTAAGACTAATAGCGTTTTCGCTTTCTGAAGAGAATATACGGGATTGTATGTTGCAATATTTGTATGAAACTGTGATAGTTTTACGTGGTTTACAGATTTTTGTTTTGATAACCAGTGGTATACCGGAATCTAGATATATTCTAGATAATTATATATTTTATAAAGCGGAAGAGTTTGTTTTTTGTTTGTTTGAACGCACTAATCTCCGTAACTACAAGTCTGATTTGAATAATTATTTTTGTATGGATAGCGCATTTATTGAGGATGGCTATAGCCTATAAAACATCAGGCTACGACCAAAAGGAGCTGAGCAGAGCGTGTGAAACCGCGCGGAAGTAGCTAGTGTATATATACGCGAGATCTCATGCAGATAAGAGGTTAAGTATTTTGGAGACAATTTTATGAGAGTTTAAAGTTTTTTTTGATGCATAATCAATCATATTAATGTGTCGAGTTCGATTCTGACACGGACCGTTTTTATTGTTCTGTACTTCTGTAAAATTGCTGTTCTGTGTCTGATGTGTATGTGAAATGTGGTTGTAAACGTGCCCGCATCGATGTGGCGATTGACATCGGAGTTTTTTACCTACTTCCCAAAACGGAGCGGTTCTCATTCGTTCTCTTTTGACCTACGTTTGAGATGTAAATATGCTGAAAACTAAATCGATTTTAGATGTTAGACCTCCTGCAAACTTGCCGCTTGCAATATATTGTACTGGCAGCTTATCAAAACTGTGACAAACCATTCAATATTTATTTGATCTCAAACTTTATTATTTAGTAATAATGTCGAAAGTCCATTGAAAAAACAGTATCGTAGCAAGACTTGTTGGTTTGTCCGAAATAAATCACGCTAATTTTATATTACAATAACATACGATTCGATTTGAGATAATGAAGAAGATGAAAGGAAGGTGTGATTAAGAATTTTATACTAAGTTATTATGAATTCTAGTTGCTATTCATATTCATACTTATTTTACCTTCGCATTTTGTTTATAACATATATCATGTATTTTCCATCAACCGTGACTTTAAGAATAATATTATATGAAAACATTATAGAGAAGGAACTTTTTAAACACCACTTAAAGTAAACTTAAGGAAAAATTATTTAAAAAATATTAGAATTATGTACTAGTCTAAAATAGATACTTCCTAATGATGATGTCAAAACCTAAGATACTTTCAATAAATAATGATCATCTGCAAACTGGGGATTCCCCGAGAATAGTAACAAGACACTATAGAAAACTACACCATTTTATAGTTAGGGGATTCCCACAATAACATTATGCATGGATAGCACACAAATACAAATGTATGTATTACTTAAAGGGGATTTCCCTAATATAATGCATACGATTAGCATGACTCAGGTCATTTGATTACATTAGATTATTAGGAAAACAACACAAAATATTTAAATTATATATTGACTGAATAATATTTATGAGGAGCAGAGAATCATTGAATGGAATTTGAAAATTATCTTTATTTAAAAACAAATAACAGTTCTCAGTTGGATTCAACGTTTCTTCAGACCAAAGTGAGATATATGAAATGAGAAACTTGTGTATAACTGAAGTATTTATTTTATAGCTGTCTATAATTAAATATTAATTATTCAATGCCACAGACTAGACTCTAGTCTAGTCTATCCCATAGGTTGCTCTAGTCACTAGAGCAACCTACGGGCAGTTGGAGTAATATAGAAAAATAAAAATTAAATTAATATCTTGTTGTTTTTCGTAATTTTTAAAATTAATTTATTCAGCATTTGATGATAATTGATAATGTTAGTGTTAGCCACCTACAGTTAAAAGTTTTGTTAGCCTGGCAAAATGTCTCATTGACCACCATGTGTCGCTAATTTCCTAACACCAGTTTCATGCATTGGCCAAACGTTGGCTCCAACATCACTCTAATTTGGATATATTAGATAACATTAAGACTGCTGTAAGATCCATAAACAATCAACTATCACTTGAATTAGTTATTAAAAATAAAATTTTGACACAATTTGTATAGCGCTATGTCAAAATTCCTCTAATCAAACTAGATGGGTTGTTTGAAACAGGCCGCTAGACTAGCATAAGTATATTCTATGCATGGTCATAAGTAAATAAACAAGTTGCCTCATAAAAATATAAGATCAAATCCAAATATAACCAACCCACAACCAATGAATATAGATTACTGAACAATTGTTAAAACCTAAATAACTCCAAAACAGTATTTGTAAATGCAAAATTAGTATTAGGTGCAACATCATAAACAACATAGTAATAAATTGTCATGTTCAACTGACATTATCTTTGGGCCCTTAAACTGTCAAACACCGCGAGGACACCGTAGTCCGCACACCTATTGTTCTTTAATTGTGTCTATAATGATGGTACTCAAAGGGTTAAACTGTCAAACATCACGAGGACACCGGTGTCCGCACACATACTGTTCTTTAATTGTGTCTATAATGACGGTACTCAAAGGGTTACGATGTAAACAACAATTAATAATAATAACCTTAATACAAGAAAAACCATAAGAATCGAGTTTATATGCACATTGCACATCCACACACTAAATACTATGAACAGGAAAAGACTCTTTAAAGTTTAACATTAGTCGAACTGTGAAAATAATAATAAGCTCTATTTATACTATGACAAACATTGAATCGAGTTTATATGCACATTGCACATCCACACACTAAATACTATGAACAGGAAAAGACTCTTTAAAGTTTAACATTAGTCCAACTGTGAAAATAATAATAAGCTCTATTTATACTATGACAAACATTGAATCATAGATAATATTGTAACAAGTAGCATACAAGTTTGCACTCATCTGTTGATGACACACCAGGATACGAGATAAGAATATCAAATTGCATATTTTTTTATATTTTCTAGATAATATTCTAGAGATTATAGAAGCATACAATAAGTTTTAATTATGGATAAAACAGAAATAAAAATGTATTCAAAGCCAATAAAAAAAGCCACATTTGTGGCCATGACCAAGATCATAATAAATCAACAAATAGAACTTGAAAGAAGTTCTATCTAAAAAGTTTATATAGCTAATTTTTGTATGTACCACTGTGTACCACGGGCATCACCAACTAACCAAAGTCCAAATATTTACTATTTAAACCTGTTATTTCAGTGTTATTTTGTTTTGAATAATCATAAATAAACTGTTATCGACTTATAATAAAATCTTAGTCTGGGTTTGTGCAATAAATAATAGCCATTATCTTATGCCTACCTACATTCCTACATACTGATAATTTTTTCGAGATTATAAATATTAATTTGCATATTTTAATAAGAACATCTTATTTGTTTTACGAATTCCGGAATCTCATCAGAATAAATGTTTCTAATAAGAAAAACAGACGTAAATACAAAATAATCCGTGTGTTCAAAAATGCACATTTGTAAGGTTATAAAAGTTTGAAGGTACTACAACAAATGTTATAAAAATTGATATTTTACCGATTAGAAAAACGCAATGAGACCATTACAAGCTAATTATTATAAAAATGTTAATTGTTTGAACAGAAACAGCAATTTTTGCTAGATATGCTAAAAATTTGACGCTCAAAATAATCTATCATGTGAAAACAAAATAATTACGCCGAACATAGACTAAGACTACCACGACATCGAAACGAAAAATACGGTTCTAAACGTTCATTATACTTTGTGAAAAATTCTGAACACACGATTAGACTCATAATAAACGTAAAATAAAGAAAATTTAAAATATAGGACACGTGGCGGTCTTTTTCTAGAGACATTTTGCCCCACCCCAGCATGTCAAAATAATTTCAATGTGATACTTACAACCTAAATGCAGTGATGATTGGATGAGTTCAAACAATATCTGTTTACAGGAGACCTTTGCGATGTCCCGCTAACGCTGCAAAGTAAAATAATTTGGTAAAAATATCACAAAATCTAAGCACGTGTGCGGCAAATGGCAAACCGCAAATTGTAAGTGATGTGAACAAATAACATATTCATTCATCTATCGATAAGATTTCGATTACACTGAATTCATATTAGATCATTGCATTTATATTTATTATTTTGTGAAGTATTACACTAAATTATTATTTTATTTTACACGGAATTCAAATAAATAAAAGATTATTTCAAGTCATGTAAACAACGTTTTCGTTTATACAACTTGGCCTATATGCTTACGAAAATAATCATCACTCTATTTACAATTTATTCATTTTAAATAATTAACATAAAACACAATCAGTTTAAAGTTAACGTTGTTGAGATCTAAATCGATTTACAATTTTTGTTTGATTCCAGTGTAAAACATCACTAGTTGGCCACTACATAAATCGGGAAAAAACTCAAAAAAAAAACATTGGCACTTGGCGCGTTCGAAAATCAACAAGAATCTGTGACATGTTGATGAAACCTCTGAAAGTTTTACATAAATATTGTTTATGCATCTCAATAAATTAAGGTTCTAACAAGGTTATAGGATGAAAATGTAAATAAGATTTGAATACACAATTAATACTTTAATATCAATTACCTTAAAAATGCCATAAATCTATTTTCTTTTTGAATTGTAGTAATGTAAATAATATTCATTAATAAATGACCAAACGAAGAGTTTTGTTTGGGTAAGATTCTGCAACAAAAGGTAGGGCAATGTTATAAAGCATATTAAAAAATCTTGTAGAATATTTGTATTTTTATAGTTGCCATTGCATAGCAAGGCCATCCAATAAAAGAGGGAATTCCCTTTAGTAGTTAGTACTTCTGTTTAACTTTTAGCAGGCCTCTGTACTCTACTCTGATATTTTTTCGGACAAAGGAAGCAGAATAATTATCAAATGCGAATGTGCTGCTGCATTCTGAATTATTTTTATGATTAAATTATCTAGCTTACTAAGAAGTCTCAGTAACGCATTCTATGCGTGTCCAAACTGCATAGAAATCCCTATAATAAACTTTCCAGCTGACTGAATCTCTACATCCCTAGCACTACGCACGTCAATGTCAAAATGACGCTTGTTAACCGTCAAGTCCGTCAACTCTGCTGCATTCAGCGGGTCTGATTCTAACCAAATAAATGGGAACTTTTTACTATTAAATTATTAAGATTTACTGTACAAAATGACAGACAATGGAGATTATTACCGCAATCAAATAGCTATTGCTAGAACAGAAATCAAGAATTTAAGGTAAGACAGTGATAAATTGATAATCAATATTCAAATTCGTAAGCTTATTTCATAGCAATAATTTATATTTTTATTGTAGGCAGCAAATTTCGTCGCTTAAACAGGAACATGCGAAGGAAGTAAGGTATATCAAGAGTCATCTGAACACACTTCGTTGTGCAAACTGCGGCGATAGTGGTAATTGTTGAATTTTCAGTTTATTTAATTTAGCACTGAAATTTTACGCATCCATGCATTTGTAGAACATAATCAACACTGTAGAACATTGTTTAAGTGATTTATTGAGGATGAGTTACATATTTTGAGACTTTCAGACTGATTTAGACATTCTAGTTCACACCACATAGGTGTTTCATACCTTTAACTAACTGTAATTTATAGTTATCACTCTTTTTTTGTATACTTACCATAATATTGCTGTTAGTAAGTAAAATAAATTTATAATATAATTAAGTTAGAATCTGTTTTATCCTATCCAACTTAAAATGCTTCACTATTTAAGAATCTTATGAAATTGTAATAACATAACATAACATCACACCTTTTATTCCCGAAAGGGTAGGCAGAGGTGCACATTATACTACTGTACAATGTAACACCCACTTTTCACTATTTATGTTATGAGTCTCATGTAATAGGGGGTGAGCCTATTGCCATATACTGGGCACAATTCCAGGCTCCGTGCTACTACTGAGATTTTATTAATCCAGTAATACTTTGCATGTGTGTTTTTTGCTAAAATCTTCCTTTACTCTTTCTTAGATTTTTTATAACACTAGTAACTACATAGGGCTGTATATTATGTCTAACCTCTCTCCAAAGAGACAGGTTTATGATGAAGAGACCTCCTAGCTAGAAGATTACTTATTATCCGAGTACCGATAATGCGAGAATGTTGTTCAACTTAAGGCTCTGATTCATTGACTGACCTTTTTTTGTATTCTAGTTGATTTATACACTTGTTAGGCTACGATGGGACTGACATACACTGTGCTGTATCGTCATCATCATCAACAACCTATAAATGCCCACTGCTGAGCAAAGCCTCTTCTCACACGGAGAAGGTTTGAGCATTGATCATCACGCCTGCTCAATGCGGGTTGGCGATTACAAACTTGTATTTAGAAATTGTAAACCCAGGCTTCCTCACAATGTTTTCCTTCACCGTTTGTCAGTGATGTCTAGATAATCTGTGCTATATAAAAGTCCCTAAAATTTAATGAGAAATAAAAATAATACTTATTTTATACTTTTTTCTTTTTAAGCAACAACAGTTATACCAACCCACAATGGTGGAGACATGTCACAGCTTGATCCGGAAGACCTAGTTTATAAGCCTATCGGATTTATTGAGACCGCATTCCATAATAAACGGGGTGTTCCACGTCAACCTTCGGTGATGGCAAATGCTAGAGGCACAGTGGTGATCAATACTTCGGTGTTTAATAATCCAGATCATGCGCTGATTGGCTTGGAAGAGTTTTCTCATATCTGGTAAGTTTTAAAGTGCATAAACAAATAAATGAATATAACAGGTAACTATAATTATGTAAAATATATGTAACAGGTAACTCCTGTAACTATTTGACGATCTAAGTCAATTACTTTCAAGCCTGAATAGATAGCCTGAAAATATGTGACATAGAGATAATAAGTTATTTAATCACTTGATAAATCTTGATTAAATCCTCAAAATTTGTTTGTAAAAAAGTACTCTCTAAACATCAGAAATAAGGTCTATAATGTAGTTAGTGGAGAGCGATCACCGATGACTGCTTGGGGATTGATAAGTTAAAAGAGTTAAAGTAAAAAGAAGTAGAAAATCTTATGTCAACTTTGGAAATGACAATATTTCTGTAGAAGATCAATATTTATTGTGAGTAGTATACGCCAAAATCTATTTAAATCCATTTTTATACATTTTCAGGATATTATTCCATTTCCACATGACGGAGAGTACGAATTCACCAGCTAAAGTAGCGCCACCTAGGCTCCGTGGTGAGAGGCGAGGGGTTTTCTCAACCCGGTCGCCCCACCGCCCTTGTCCTATTGGCCTTTCTCTTGTGAAGATTGACAGGATTGAAGGTACGGAAAACCCAACTATTCTAATTTCTTTAGTGTTGTGAGTCACTAAAAAACATACTATCTCACTTATAAAATTTTATAACACTACAAATAGTTTGATCATTAAAGAGGAAATATGGGGATTGCCTGGAATGTTTACCGGGAGTTGAATTGGCTGGTTTGTATCTTTATGTGCTCTGTCCGATTTCCATTTTGTACTTTTGTATATGCGCCGCTCTCGCCGTCATCTTAGAAAAATGGCCAAAAGCAGTTTTTTTGCAATATCTCTTTTCCTGTGTATTTTAGGAGAAAAACGTCGAGTACAAAATTAAACTACTCACAATTTCTTACAATAAAATTTATGTATAGACAGCTTTTTTGTAATACATTTTTATGAGCATTTTGGGGAACTAAAGGTACTCTCAAGTCTTATCTAACACATAAATGTCTTGTGATAGTTATAATACAAAAACACAAAAACTTTGTCTTGGGAAGTATCCACTTGACCATACTCATTGTTTTGGATGGGTGACAATACCTACTTAGGACTACTGTAAGCATGTCTGACGGCTATCTTGCACTATTACAGGAAACAAAATACATTTCTTTGGTGTGGACATGGTGAATGGGACCCCAGTGTTGGACGTAAAACCATATATACCTCAGTATGACTACCCTGTGCCTGCCTTCGGAGAGAACATGTCCGCTCTGGTACGGCCTCCGACAGAAGGAATTAGTGATGTAACTGAAACGCTTGCCAATCTACCGATTGATGATGAAAATTTTGATGCAAGGAGGTTGGTTATAATTATTTTTTTATATAGATTCCCATTTTTTTCCATAGACCGCAATAACGATAATAGTTATTCAGTATACAATGTCGTATTCTTAATAATAAATCTGTTTCTTTAAGTTTAAAAACGAATTAATCAGGCTTGGACGAGCATACAAGTATGCTATCACAAGGCATTATTTTATTATAATTATTTTGAAAGTAAAAAAAAATCATTCCCCATTATCGACTATTTTGCAATTACTCGACTAACGATACATCTAGTTAGCAATGTTACTGAACATCATAATTTTATCATACTTTGTTGGTTTTCAGTTCCGATAAAATGCTAAAATTATTTAATGCTTCATCAGTATGTAAGTTTTCCAATCCCCTAAATTAAGTAGATAGAATTTTTATTATTACTTTCGAATATACATACGAAAATCCATAGATGTCGTTAGTTAGCGTGTTAAGGTATACTAAACTCCTTCGTGTACACCACATAAAAAAGATGTATTTTTATTTCAGTCTCAGCCCGCGGATAACGAATCCGATCGGCATAGACACGGCTTCACCTCGTTCATTTGGAGAGCCATCATCAGGACAACCGAGTAATGGTACTACACCAATATCACCAGCATCTGATTCACCAACAAGTGGAGACGCACTTGATGGCAACTACCGATCTCCTGCCACCCGAAGGCCTGACACTGAGAGAGGGGCACCTGATGGTCAAGAAAGGTATACCCCACCACAATCAGCTCATGTGACAAATATAACCATGATGGGATAAGGGTAGCGCCATGGATTGCGAATCCCCCAGCACAGACTTACGACGTAAGATTCACTGATGATGCCCTCACACGGTTGAATGAATTGATCGGGGACAGAGCGCAGGGCTTCAAAGCTAATTTGGAATGCTTGCTCTCTGAAGATCCAAGGTCTCAATACGTAAGGAATAGGTACCCAGGTCATGAGTACAGTTGCGTACTTGAAGATATATCGATTAGCTGTATCTTCGACGCCAGTTCCTCTGTCTGTACGATCATCGCAATACGTAACGCAGAAGATTTACAAACTTGAATTGTTGCATAATATTTTTACAAGCACACAAAATAAGTCATCGGCACCATGTTTTTGTTAAAGATTTTATTATTACTATTGTGAAAAGGTAAAAATATTAAATCATATTGAATTTAGCAAAATAATGTCTTTTATTTCTTTACAATAACTTTAGTTGTACAATGGTGTATGTTACATACAAAAAATAAATGCATTTTTAAATTCTACATAGACGTGACGATTTAATCAAATAAATTATACTCGCCTAACAAATAGGTCTACCTCTAACAAAAATAGTAAAAAGTGTATATAAATGTACCTATATAAAAATATGTAAAAATACAATTAATGTCAAATTTTATTAACGAAATATAAACGAGAAATACGGAAAATTTATAAAAAAAATAATACTAAACTTAATACATGACAGTACGGTACATAATCTTCAGACAAGGCACAATTAAAGCATATTGCACGCGCAAATGAAACTTAATCTTTTTTATAGAACAAAATTTGTTTTCCGGAGCCAAACCCGCCAATGGTGTCTAAAATATTAAGCTCTACGTATTTCATTTTAGTGCCATTTAATGGAATGCGTTTTACACTTTCATCGTGATCCCATTTTATTTTGCTGGACATTGGACTCCAAACTTTTCCATCAGTGGAATGTCTGTATTGCACTTGTAGTATGGTCCCGTTGCCTGCATCTTCGCGAGGCGTGTATTCCAATCTATCGACCTCATAAATGCCATCCAAGTCGAAATTGAGTGTTATTACTTTGCCTTTCTGTGGATTCGCTTGATCTGGTCTCGCCCAATGAGTATGCCACAAGGACCTTGTGTCCCCATCAGTCAACTTGCAAACTTCTTGGGACGGCTGGCATGGAATGTTACAAGTAACTTTAATCACTTTAATAGCATGCTTTTGCGGATCCTCTTTCGTCGACACAACTATAGTGTAACTCCATTTTGATACGCCTTCAGAGTTAGCTGAACGAATTTTAAACTTATGCTCTGAATCAAATGGGAAACCTTCAAACGTATAGCTGGAACCTGATATGTTGGTAAACACTGCTCCATCTCTTTCTATTTCAACGTAAGCCCCCGTCATTGCCTCCCAATGTAGGGTTATAGATGTAGGTGTCACATCTTCGTCCCGCGTGGTAAACTTAGAGGGATAATGTAATGCGTTATTTAGAGAAGTGTTGCTTCCATGAATAATGTCTTTGTTCTGATAGTCATTGATTTTTATATGTATATCGCTTGTTGTAACATCGATTTTATGTATTTTAATTAATAAGAACTTTTGTTTTAGTGCGTCTCCACCAAAACCATGAAGGTATGGGTTTACGATAAAATCGTCTTTGTAATAGAATGCGTCGTCTGATATGTTAAATTCTTCTTCAGTTTTAACTCTTATTAAAGTTACGGGTTCATTATTAATAGCAACTTTAACGTAGTCCACAGTTTTTGAAATCATTATCCTTAGTAAAGTTGATCTTTCTTTTACCATGTTTTTGTATTTTCCAATTGTCTTGCGAATATGAATGTGCAAATTACCATACCCATTTGTAGACGGACCTGAGACTGACAAATGAGTAAAAGCGTGAAAACCATCTAAATAATCAGACGTACGACCATCATCTTCATAAACTTCAAGATCTGTTTCACCATTTGGATAAATATTGTACACTCTCAAATCCCTTTTGATTTCATAAGGATTGTTATTTGGATTGACCATAGGTATGATAGCACCATCTTTTATGAAAACTGGTATCCGCCATAGCGGAGATTTCAAATGGTTCCATATTTTACCTCCTTGGTATTTCGCTCCCGTAAACAAGTCTATCCACACTTGGTTGAGGTCGGGAAGGAAGACGCCATTGCGAACCCAGTCTCCATTATTATTTTTTTCTTTATACACTGGTGCTACTAATATGGATGGTCCCCACATGAACTGGTACTGAGCGTCTTTCGTGTACGCACAGGATTCTTTCGGAAACTCTAGAAACATTGCCCTGATCATCGGTAAACCGTTAATAGATTCATGAGCAATGGTATAATTGTATGGCAAGAGCATAGCTTTTAATTTCAAATACGCTCTGTTAATTCGCTTGGCTTCATCATCAAAACTAAAAGGAGATTTTTGCACTTTCCCCCAGCCGTCCATGTTTAGTTGGAGTGGCGTAAAAGTCTTCCATTGATAGTCTCGCACATTAACTGCTTTACCTTGTCCTCCGTAAATACCGTCCATATCGGAACCGACTATTGGTATTCCAGAGAGACCAGATCCAATATACGTAGGTATATGGAAGCGTATGTATTCCCACTGACCTCCGGTCTGGTCTCCGCTCCATACGCCTGCGTGCCTTTGGGTTCCTGCCCAACCATCCACCGTTATGATCATCGTTCTAGCTTTGTGGTTAGCGCCCTTGAGAAACAGTTCATTAGCATGTTCTAAAGCGTTAAGACCGAAAGAATAGCCAGATCCGATCCACGCCACGTCACATTTGAGTGCCACTACGCCAGCTACACCTACTTCCTTATTTAAATCGCGCTCTCCTTTCTTTGGGTTGTTTGGATCTGCTGGTTCTAAATTAGATTCAGTCCAAAGAGCAACTTCCACACCTTTTCTTCTAGCATAGTCTGCAAACTGTTTCAAGTTTTCTATGTCACCATCCAAGGAGTCCGTCTGTCCGTATCCACAACCGTAGCCGTCGTTGGGCACAAACCAGCCTAATGGCATGTCATATCTTTGATACCTACCGATCATAGCTCTGGCTGAAAATTGGTAATTGTTTTTTTCTCCATTTAAAGATTCTAATATACCATCTTTGCCATTCATATCTTTTGGCTGATAACATTTGTAATAAAAACCATCTTCAAATAAAATCGCGCCAGGCGTATCCTGCATCACCTTGACCCAGTAGTCACGGTTAAATGCGTTTAGGTGAGCTTCGTAAAATGCATATTCAGGCATAAAGATCGGTTTTCCGGTCAGTTCGTAGTAGTCATTCAAGATATCTTTAGGATTGGAATTTATAAAGAAAAATGAGTCAAAATCATTTCCTTTATGTGAGGTTACGACTACACTAGGATTTGTATTTCCAAAATCGTATACGCCTGGTTGCCAAGTATTACGTAGGATTCCATAACCGTAAGTGGACCAGAAGAAAGGACATGGCGATGTGACTCCTCCAGCGACCCAATTATTTGAGTTAACGATGTCTATTTGTTGTCCTTTGTGTGAAAACCGTCCGTTCTGCATTCCGCCTCCAAAGAAGAACTCGTCCTCATGTTGGTGCAGTGTCTGTCTCACTTTGTTAACAGCATAGGAGAGTGGTTCCGATTCCTTCAGTATAACATTGTTGGTCCTCATATCCCTTACGGTCATAATTCCTTCTTTTTTATCGAAACGTATCGTAATTTTATTGGTATAAACATTGTAGCATTCATATGTAGTTTCAAGAACGGAATATTCAAACGATTTAGGATCATAATCAGTGATAGCTTTAACGTTTATTTTCGCTTTGTCTGTCGGGTGGTTGGGTACAGGATAGTCCAAAAAATTACCGCTTGGTGACATGTAGAATTTAAAAACATGACTGTTTAGGATATATAGGCGAGCGAGTTCCCCTGTGTCGTAACTTATAAGAAAATATTTTTCGTTTTTCACCATAGACGATATACCACCTAGGGTTTCCATGTTTACGTACGTACGTAGTGATTGATTTTAAACAAATTGGACCTGAAACAAGAAAAATAAATCAGTACATCCGTACATACCGATACCATTGAAATCCCCTACTTCCCCAGGAAGGACCTGGACTCTTCATGTTTTTTTCATTCTATCAATAAAAGGATAAGTGACCTAAGAAGGTATGGCGTTTATTTTTGATAACCTGTTTGTGCACTGTGCACGTATCTGAATCACTGACACTCACACTTCACCAGTTATATTAGGAAACCTCTGTTATACGGAGCGAACGTCTTACCAATACCAGGTTTAACAAAATAAATCGGATTCACCGTCGCTACGTTGCTACAGGTAAAGGATAATAGAAAAATAATTTTTAAAATAGGTAGGTACAGACGGTACAAGTAGTCACGAGAGGATATTAAAAAGTAATAAACAGGGACTAATTTATTAAACTAAACTGCCTGTACCTTACTAACAGGTAGGTTTTCCTGCTGTTGTTTTCTTTACGAATTTAATTTCGCGCCACAAAATGCTTCGGTAATTACGTTTTGTTCGTACCTGCAGGATATAAATGGGACTAAGGAAAAATAAAGTTTTGTTTATATTAATATTTTCACCTTTAATACGATATTATTGCTGAAATTATTATAACATTACTTTATTCGTAAAATTTTAGGAAATTGGTTAGTCAGCAGATAATTATATCTTATGTAAATGCTAATGTTGGTGAGATAATAGCCTCTTTTAACTATGTACTACCTATTTCAAGTTTTTAGTTGTCAAAAATAATTTTAAAAAGTTTATGTACTTACTTACATGAGTATAACAACACCGGCACAATATTAATGGGTGGCTACGTACTCAGATTGCAATTATATAGATAACAAGTACTAGGACGACCTAATAGGACACAAAAGAATATTATCTACATTTAGAATAAATATGTAATTCTGTGACAATAACAATTTATCCGAGACATTCATTACGTATCATGTATACTGATAATAAGAGCTGGAAATAGGTGGATACAATACATTACGTAAATGTAAATACAGAAAACACAACAAAACAATTTAACCTATATAGAAATGACTGTTGGTTTATTGATGTGTACAAATAGTTTGACCAATTGACAAAGAGTACACGAGTACACCAAAGAGTAAATAGCAGAATATGATGTCAATGTGTCATAATTTAATTTCTCCAAAATTCAACCAATACTTATAAAAAAATATTAATCGACTAAACTTAGCAACTTACTATTTGTTGACGAAACTACGACGCTGACGTTTCGTTTTCGCTTGTTTGAGTTTGACATTTAGAAATTTTTGTTTGGTTGCTTGACGGCCGGACTCAGCGAAAAATTTGATTACTCATTTTGTACGAAAACCTGTGAAACTTTTCATCAATTCCATTTATATTAAAAGAAATCTATTCAAGGTACGTATAAATTGATTTAAAAACAGACAACAGTTTGTTGTACTTAGCGAAATTTATGAAAACGCTTTGTCATGGTATCCAAGTTCTAACCTATCCCGGTGAAATTAAATTGTTTTCTTTGCAGATGTTCCTTACACGTTCTGAGTACGACCGTGGTGTGAACACATTCAGCCCTGAGGGAAGGCTGTTCCAAGTGGAATATGCTATTGAAGCGATCAAACTTGGTTCGACGGCGATCGGTATCTGTACGTCTGAAGGTGTAGTTTTGGCTGTTGAAAAGAGGATTACTTCGCCTCTGATGGAGCCTACTACTATTGAGAAGATTGTGGAGGTGGACAGACATATTGCTTGCGCTGTGTCTGGGTTGATGGCTGATTCTAGGTAATACAATTTATGTCACAAAGCTATACTAATTTTACCTGTCTGTATTCCTTATGGAGACGCTTACTTATACTAAATTAGTTGAGAAATCTAATAAGATTATTATAATGTAGTTTTATATTAATTTGCAATGATAACTATTTAAATTTAACTTACAAGTATTAAATTACCAAGATATTATATCAACTAGTTATTTTTCAGAACTCTAGTGGAGCGTGCCCGTGTGGAGTGTCAGAACCACTGGTTTGTGTACAATGAGCGCATGAGTGTGGAGTCTTGTGCTCAGGCTGTGTCCAACTTGGCTATACAATTTGGAGATAGTGATGATGACAGTGGAACTGCTATGTCCAGGCCTTTTGGTGTTGCTGTTATGTTTGCAGGTAATTATAATCTAAGACTTCATAATATAAATAAAGAGTTATGGATGCACACCTACTTAACCTTTTGAGCGCCGATGTCATATATAAGTGACAAGTGAAAACTGTCCCTGGACGCAACAAATACATGACAGAAAAAGCGGAACCGGAAACACGAAATCAACAATTTGATTCCCTATTGGAATCCCTATTTCTTCCGTAGAAATTTGCGCGGAATTTGTGGCTTGGCGTTGAGGGCAGGTTCATGTGTTTTTGCTCTGGCGTTCAAAAGGTTAATTTTACTGGATGCGACTGAAAGTTATTTGGACATGTCAAATAGATCAATTGTTCAATCCCAAAATGGTCACCGGTGATCACTCTCCACTAACTCCATTATAGACCTTATTTTCCGATGTTTAGAGACTACTTTTGTTTAAACATATCTTGGGTATGATTTATCAATGTATTACTAATTTCAATAATAATAAACATCATCAAGTGATTTGGAAGACACTTTTCACTCCTTTGCTGTTGTGCCCATCAAATGATTTGTTTGCTTGTTGACCAACCTATTCCATTAACCCTTGGTATTCCCGAACATAGATCTACACGAGACACAATTCATTTTCTGTGTCTCATATACTGGTACTCAAGAGGTTACAGTAAATTGAAAATATTCAACAACAACATCAATAGCCTATAAGCGGCCACTGCTGACCTAAAGTCTCTTCTCACACAAAGAAGGTTTGAGCATTAATCACCACACTTGCTCAATGCAGGTTGGCGATTTCAATCTTATAATTAGAAGTTATAAGTCCAGGTTTCTGCACAATCTTTTTTACCGTTTATACTGACAAAATGGTGTCTTAATACTTTAAAAAGTACATATAACCCGGTAAAGCCACATTGGTACTTGCCGTTAGTAGGTTTCCACTTTCGAACCCGCACCTTCATATATGAGAAGCGAGTGTCTTAACCTCTGACCACCACAATGTCGTTTACAATATTAAACTGCTTATCATTATGGTGGCCAAGTAGTCAAATAGCCACATGTTTTTTGCCGTCACAATTCTAATAATTATTGTTTTTTATAATTTGTTGCTTTCAGGTATTGATGAGAAAGGTCCTCAGTTGTTCCACATGGATCCCAGTGGTACATTTGTGCAGTATGATGCTAAGGCCATCGGCTCTGGTAGTGAAGGCGCTCAGCAGAGCTTGAAGGTTAGTTTTATGAAGATATAAACTCAAAACATAAATAGTGAAAAGTGCAAATGAAATAGTTATTTATTTCTGCAAAGTTGGCGCGGTGGCTGGACAACTGGCTGCCGCGCAACGCGTCGCGGGTTTCGATTCCCGCACGGAACAACTCTTTGTGTGATCTACAGATTGTTGTTCCGGGTCTGGGTGTTATGTATATGTGATATTGTATGTAAACGCACCCACGACACAATTAATCGGGCGCGGGCAAGAGCTAACATTAATTAATCTCCTTTCTCACCATTTTACAGGAAGTCTACCACAAATCCATGACTCTCAAGGAAGCTATCAAGTCAGCGCTCACGATCCTCAAGCAAGTGATGGAAGAGAAGCTGTCAGAGAACAATGTGGAGGTGGTGACCATGACTCCTGGATCCATGTTCCACATGTTCACCCGGGAACAGCTGGCCGAGGTTATCAAAGACATACCTTGAGTATTTGTAGTAATTAGCTGTTTATTTGTGTAACTATATTATTTAGTTGTAGCTTTTTGAAAGCTGTTTATGGCTGAATTTCATAACTGTCCTGAAACCAAAATTTTTCTGTCAAAAATCCAGAGTTTTTGGTCTAGGTCAGTACTTAATTTCAACCATTAGTAAGTGATATAGTTACACATGTAAATGAGTATCCGTCGCTTGAATGTAAAATGAAAAGTAATATTTGAAGTAAATTGTATTTATTTTGAAAGCAGTTGTAGTTTTTTGTATTGTATTTTTCGTAATAATGAACTTTGAACCTCTTCTCTAATTGAATAAGGTCTACTTTGAATTGAAAATGGAATTTAGTGACATTCCGTTATTTTTTGGCATTTATGGTGTAATGGAAAATAGAAAAATAGTTTCTAAGTGGATCTTATTAGTAAAATTGTAGTTACAGATAATAAAATATAGTATCTATTTAATTGATCGGTATTTTGTCACAGGTTTTACAGTTTGAGATAAAAATCTTAAATTAATATGTCTTATGTAATTTGGTATTACAAAATGTATTTATTTATAAGTACTTACTTATGTATGTAAATGTATATAATTTATTTCAAATATAACTGCGGTGGCCGGAGATTTTTTGAATCTTACAGTAAGTAAATCAATAAAAACCTAATCGATTTTTTATGTGTATTTTATTTAGTCCTATACCTATTTATTTTTATTTAGTTAATTCTTTAGTTGAAGTAATGTAGATTGCAGATATTGGAAGAGTAAAAAGAGAAATAGTGAAGTTTGTGTGGCGTCTACACCAACTGGTAAGAAAATGCATATTTTTAAAATGTCAAGTCCAAAATGCTCTTCTGACAGGAATTCTCATTCTAAAGATTACTGTTTTTGTTTAAAAGCATCGAAGCAGAGAATTATTTTGTATTTGTAGCAGTTGTGGTTTTAGTCACATTTGCGAGTCTGCCCCTAGATCTAAGACCTGCAGTCTTGGAACTCAAATATGATCGTATGTTAATCGTTCGTTATATATAATACTCGGGCATCGAACAACATCAACGGGCCACTATCAAAAACTAACATTATACTCCCACACAGATGATAGCGGCGATACCAGAACTGCAATGGACGGACTCTTCAAGCTCTCGCAATACCATACAAGACCTGTCCAAACTACGGCTCGGACGACAAACCGTTTGATTTTCATGTAAATTGTTTGATTATATTAATTTTGAGATTTATTATTTATGTTTTATTGTAGTTGCTGTAGACAATCGTACTCTCATATTAGATGTTCGTGCCGGTGGCGCAGACAAGGCGAGCCGTATACAGTTACCCCAGTATGAAGCGGGAGTAAGAACGGGTGGATTTTAGCCAGTATTTTTTTTTTTTGAGGGGCAAAAATCATTCATTGTGTCCTCCAAGATGGGAACTTTGGGTGAGGCGAGAGGGTTTGTCAGACTCTTGACTAAAAACACCCCGTTTCTACTCCGGCTTCGAACCGGAGCCCCAGCGACCCGTTAAGTTGTCCGTGGTTCAGTAAGAGCCTGACACTCCTTTCCGCCTCGCCCAGTGCGGGAGTCATTTGGTGACTGTCCATCCTCATAAAAATGGTCCATCTAGCTGGGTAGTGGTGGTACTTTCTACTTTTGGATGTAAAAGCTGAAGATCGACTTGTGGCATGTTATTGTGGAGGCCTATGTCCAGCAGTAGACGGAAATTGGCCTTAGCACGAGTTTCTTTTACGTTTAAAGTGGGAAATGAGACCGCGTTCGGCGCTCTGAATGGCTGGAGCCAATGAAAAAACCAACTCTGATTGGTTGGTTTACTGAAGCCGGCCAATCAGTGCGCTGAAGGCGTTCGACGGTACTATTACGTTACGTATGCGATAGTTATTCGTGCTTGGCACTTGAGTCGAGAGGTCGAGAATGTGGTCGCGTTTCTATCTCAAATTAGTACGAAAAACAAATTAGTACTAAGCCCTCCCGTTAATGATGATAAATGTAGTTTTCTATTATTTTCTTTATGGGATAAGGCGGTAAACGAGCAGACGGGTCTCCTGATGGTAAGCAATCGGCGCCGCCCATGGACACCTGAAACACCAGAGGTGTTACAAGTGCGTTACCGGCCTTTTGGGGATTAGGAATTTGAGGATTGTTGGGGATTCGGGGATTGGGGAAATTATTAAAACAATAATTCATGTCATTATTTATTTATTCAACAAAAATAAATATTTAAAAATTAAATGCTTTGTTACGCTTTGGTAACATAGGAATATCTTAAATCTAAGTACATTATTATTATGTATTTTGAGCTTAAGTATATTGATATTGTAATACGGAAGAACTACTACAGATTGCTACTAATGTTTGAGAACTGGGAACATTATCATTACATCAAAAATATGTCTGTCATCACTATTTGATTATAATATGGGGAACTTCTATCAATAAGATTTATTTCGACAAAGGTAAAATGTTAAATCAGCGTCCACGCCATATAACAACTTCGCAACAATTTTCAGCAATTTGTGCTTATCCAAAATCTTAAACATCACCAAAATCAGTCCAGCCGTTTTTGAGTCAGCAACGGCATTACTAACACGACTTTGTCATTCATACATAGATTTACAATCCAAAATTCTTTCCTTTCCCATCACTATCCAAGAAAATGTTACATAATCTGGATATACCTTCTAAAGATAATAATATTAAATATTAACTAAAATTCGCGGATTACTCACGTGAATATACTGAGAAAAGCTCTACTAGGTTTGAACCAGTGGTAGGCTGCGCGACATCGCCGCGACTGCGCCCTCTATTCATGAGCAAGAACCCCTCTGTGGTTCGAAACTAGTAGAGCTTTTCTATGTAGCCCGCGATTATTAGTTAATTTAGTATGCCTCACGATAGTTATTATAAAAATATTATGTAAGTTATACATACCATATACAAGAAAAAATATCTACTAGTATATCTTGACAAGGTTATTTACAGAATTTTCATACCGGTTATAACCGGTAAGTAATATCTTGGGTATATTAAATACCCAAGTAATTACTTGGATATTTAATTATAATTTGGTATATTTTATACCCTACCCATGGACATCTGGTACAACATTTTTTTTTAAATTCTATGTAACGTACATGTATATTATGTACACAGACAAGAACACAGTTCTTTCACCTCATATGAGACACATTAGATAATACATTGTATCGCGTAGATTAACGTTCCGGGTACCAGAGGTCTTTACCATATTTTAATTGCGAATTTTAACATGTAACTTGCTGGGAAAACTTTTTCAAATAGTTATTTTGTTAATATTATAATTTTTTTTATTATCTCCTTATTTCCCTGCAATCTGCCCAGTTGGGCATTTAGCTGGTGGTTAAGAGGTTCATGTATTGTGATATGTACGGAGAACGCCCAGTGGTGTACCCGTCTTCAATTACTGCATCCTCGAGGGATTTTATATTAAATTGGGTTGGATATTGTTTTTGCGACAGGAGTAGATCCTGTGGAGCTCTCCTTTTGATGCGCGCAAGCTCGTTAGGGTGACTCCTTATGCGACGAGAATACGAATACAGTTTGCTTGCGACTTCCTCTTTCACTGATCTTATTTTTAAGTCTCGGTGTAGTTGGGTATTACTACATTATAATTTGAACCTACTATTGTGGATAGGGAATTAGGGACAATGGTTTAGTATTCTTGTCCGTCTAGTAGATTAATAATGTCGTAATTTTGTTCAAATTCCAAGTTCAAATAGTAAATAATTGTCTTTTTTACAATCTATCGACCGGACTAAATCGAATTCTCACTTTTTCACACCCAATGAAAGTTTACTGATCAAAAAGTTTCTCCAAATAAGGTACCAATTCCAAAGGATCAGTATTAGGACCAAACCGTTCAACAGGGACGCCATTTTTATCAACAATGAACTTGGAAAAGTTCCATTTAACAAAGTCACCCAAAGTACCTCCTTGCATCCTCTTCAAGAAGTTCCAAAGAGGATGAGCATCTTCGCCATTGACAGCGACCTTTTCAAACAAATCGAACTTCACTTGTTTAGCTTTAGTGAATTTTAAAATTTCTTCAGGGCTCCCTGGTTCTTGGTAAGCGAACTGATTGCAGGGGAAGGCCAGTATACGTAGACCTTTGTTGCTGTATTTTTCATACAGTTCGTTTAATTGTTTGTAGTGAACGTTTGTGTAGCCGCAATTGGAAGCTACATTGACGATTATAAGTACTTGTCCTTTATACCGGTCGAGTTTGACTTCGTTGCCATTGATGTCTTTTACAGTGAATTCGTGAACCGATTTCGCTTTCATGTAGTCTACTTGTGTTGGTTGTTTGGATGGTTCAGTTGGTTGCTGGGCTGGTTCAGTTGGTTTGTTAGCTGGTTCATTTGGTTGCTTCGCTGGTTCATTTGGTTGTTTAGCTGGTTTAGTTGGTTTCTTGGCTGATTCAGTAGGCTTTTCGGTTGGTTTGGTTGAAGCAGTTTTTGATTGAGTTTGTTGAGCGTTTGATTCAACTGGTTCAGGTTGTGGTCCGCTTTTTCTGTAAAAATATTTGTTTTTTGCCTTGAAGGATATGACATATTAATCTTATTAAAGATTGTGAGACAAAATAAATTCATTCTCAATTTAGGTACCACTATGATAGACCACGGTTATATTTAACCGAAGAAATGTGACTTAAAAATGAAGTTAGAAAAAACAATACTTACTTCCTTTCCTCATTGAACTTAATGAAAGTATCGACAGCATCAAAAATATCATCAGCCAGTACATCAGGCAGTTCCATAGCAGCGAAGTGTCCTCCATCTTCTACTATAGAACTATGCAAGTAGTTCCTATACTTCAGTCTAAGAATGCTGTCCGGTTGGAAGCAGAGGTTGTATTTGAACTTGATACCCCATGTTGGCACGTCTGTTGGGACTCTGGGGGAAGATAATGGCGAATTTTGTTATGTTATTTTTTACTTAAATTAAACTATTTTCTAGAATTCCACCTATACTCACCGATCTAATGTCCACAACTGCATATGTTCAGTATAATGCCTCATGCTACTGGTTATACTATTGGTCGTCCAGTAGATCATCACATTGTCCAGGAGATGTGTTAACGAGAACTTCTGCAATAAGGCTCCATCGATGGCCTGTTTATTTTCTCTGTCAGTCCATGCTGAGAATTTTTCTAAGATATATGCTGCTAAACCGGCTGGAGAGTCTGAGAGAGCAATACCTGAGAAATATGAATACATGGTTGTATAATTTCCGAACATTGTAACATGAGGTCTTCTTGTGAAACAAAAGCACTGGTCTTTATTACTACACCCAGTAACTACAAACGTGGAAAGTAAAGCACGGCACGCATGGGCCAGGTAGACCGGAGTGATACCATGAGGCCGGGCAGAAAACTGGCAGGTGGCAGGAAAATTCAGGTTCGATTTCCGGATCGGGCTAAGTACTACTGGTTTTTTTTTCAATGTCAGTGGTAGCACGGAGTCTGGAATTGTGAATGGTACATTTACCATTGCAATAGGCTCACTCACGATTACATGGGATTCATAACATAAATAGTAAAAAGTGGGTGTTACATAGTACAGTGGCATTAATCGCCGTAATGTGCATCTCTGCCTAACTCTTCGGGGATAAATGTTATGTTATGTTATTAGATAATATCTTACCGACAGTATCAGGTTTAGTGGCTTGCATATGAAAGTGTCCGGTCTCCTGCATGATTGTGCTCAGGTACTGTGACAGTGGGTACATGCGGTCTGCCAGGCTAGGCTCCACTATAAAGTTTGGCCATATTGTTCCTGGAAATATTCACGTGTAATTTATTAGACTGTTTTGTTGGTCAAGTGGCCAAAACTGCGATTGCCAAGCCAGGTCTTTCGAAGCCGTGGTAAGACAAAGTATTATCGGACTTAAGCGGCCTCGGAACAGTCTCGGAGAATGCCTTTTACACTATGATAATCATAACTCTATAAGCGAAAAATATCTTTCAGTTAAAATATAGGAAAATTGGAAATGAACTGAGATTTTGCTGTTGGAATGAGAATTATCTTAGGTCAGTATCTTTTTTTTTTAAGGGGTGAAAATCATCGAATGACTGCTCCCGCCTGGGTGAGGCGGGAGGGAGTGTCAGACTCTTACTGACTAAAAACCACCCCGTTCCTTCTCCTGCACGTCGAGCCGGAGCCTCGGTTACCCGTTAGGTTCTCCGCGACTTAGGTCAGTATCTAAGGGCCTGAGAGACCTTAACCAGAAAAAGGAAGTTAGTTTTTAACCGACTCCCCAAAAAGGAGGAGGCTTTCAATTCGGCAGTATTTTTTTTTGTGTTTGCCACAAGCCCATTACAAAATATAACTTAGCTTAATGGTCATGATTATAATCCGTCATAAAATTCTACAAAGCTTGTAATAATAAGGTGGCACCGACTTCCCAGTTCTTCTGGATAACCTATAAGTATGTATGACTAATAATAGTTATTTTTTGCTTTTTAGTATTGACCTTTTGCTTGTTTTTAGGTTTTGGTTTTCGAAGTCGGTATTTTTAAACGCACTTTTGAGTATTTATTTTATTTAATTTTAAATTATTTGTAAATAAAAGTTCTAGATTATTGATAAAAGCATAGAATAAAACCAAACTTACCAAATAAAGCATAAAATATAGCCATAGGACTCCACGTTACACTCGGTGTGTTGGTATGGAATCCTAGCACAGTATCAGGGAACAGAGTAGCCATAACGGATCCAATCTTTGCACCATAGTTACCGCCTTGCACGTAGTACTTTGTGTAACCAATGCGCTTCATTAGGTTGTAGAAGACAACTGCTACTTCTTTTGCCCCCATGCCTTGTTGTACTGGGGCCTGTAGATTATAATTGGTAACGAAAATATACAAACATACATAACATCACGCCTTTTATCCCCGAAGGGGTAGGCAGAGGTGCACATTACGGCACTTAGTGCCATTGTACAATGTAACAACCAGTTTTCACTTTTATGTTATGAGTCCCATGTAATAGGGGTTTTTAAAAACCCAATAATACGTTTTCCGACCCGGGAATCAAACCCGAGACCCCTTCCAGTCGCACTTGCGACCACCACTCAATAACGAAAATGTTTTCATAGAAAATCTGTTTCTACGACTTGTATGTAGTTAGATCTTTCTTGTCTCATACTTTCTTTTTTATGTATTAATAATTAATAATAAAAATCTTTCATTTTCTCAAAAATACTCTACGGATACAAATTATATAATATGTTACAATTAAGAGACTGGTGTCTGTTAAAGGTATAACCTGTGTTACAGATCACCAGGCCCGGGTGACCCCCGGAGACATTGAACAATATAAAGTATTTACTTAACTAAAGAAAATGGACAACATTGTATGAATGAGTATTTACTGTGGGTGTATATTCATATGCATGTAGTAAAACGCGGTAAAAGCATACAAACATTTGAAACTTAAACCCATTAATTTTTTTACTAGTATGAAGAATCAAAAATCACAATGAAATCATCAATTCACTTACTTGAGAATACCCAAATCCTGGAATGCTAGGAGCAATGACTTCGAAGACGAAGTTATGGTTGGGTCGAGGAGTTACAAGCTTTGGTATCAGTTCATAGAACTCTCGGATAGAGCCGGGCCAGCCATGGATCAAGAGAATTGGTACAACCTGGAAAAAAATAATTATTTAGGGTATATAAATACCTATAGTCAATTGACTACTTGGTCCGTTAAGATGGATATTGGTGTTCAAGCATCCCCCTTAAGCGTAATTGCCGACCAAGGGTCTCGGTTTTGATTTTCCGGTCAGCAAATGTATTATTAGAATTATTTTGGTATTTCAAAAATTCACGGTAACATTACGGAGTCTGGAATACTGTCTGATGTATGGCACACTTTACACCCATCTCTTTGTAGCTATTTAATATGTAAACCATTAACCTGTTTGGAGAATTTAAGCAAATATGTGTTATTTCAACAAAAAGTAGAATACTTACAGTAATATCATCTCCAACACCCAAATCAGGTTTCACATGCATATAATGTACATCCAAGCCTTGTATGCCAGTGGTGAAATGGTTGTACTTATTCAAGAACCGTTCTCGTTCCTCAAAATTGTATTCTTTTTGCCAGAAATCCAGTACTTTGGGCAGAAACAGACTATTGAAGCCATATGAGAAGCCGGCACTGTCTAAAGGAGGTGCGAATTGAGCTCGGTGCAGTAATCTCTCTTTCAGATCATTTACTTTCTGCAAAATTAATTGTTTTGTTTACGGATTAAGGTGCAAATGAGCAGACGGATGGTTCATTAATAATAATAATACATATATATGTTACCGGCCAAACCCGATTTCAGGACATACTAGTTTTGCCTAGGCTAAACTAGTTCTTCCTATACGCGTTGGGATTAACTAGTATAGCCTAGTTCAAACTAATTTGTCCTAAGCCCGATAGGATAAATTAGTTTAGGTTAGGACAAACTAGTTGTTCCTGATATAAAGACGCACACCCTAGGATAAACTGGTATGGCCTAGTCATAATATGATTATTGCATCTATTAAAAAACAGTGTGACTGCCTCGTTGGCCGAGTGGTCGCAAGTGCGATTGCCAGGCAAGGGGTCTCGGGTTCGATTCCCGGGTCAGGCAAAGTATTACTGGGTTTAAAAAAAATCTCAGTAGTATCTAGCACGTAGTCTGGAATTGTGGCCGGTATATGGCAATAGGTTCACCCCCTATTACATGGGACTCGTAACATAAATAGTGAAAAGTGGGTGTTATATTGTTCAGTGGCATAATGTGCCTTCGGGGACAAAAGGCGTG
This sequence comes from Spodoptera littoralis, assembly GCA_902850265.1. NCBI lineage: Eukaryota > Metazoa > Arthropoda > Insecta > Lepidoptera > Noctuidae > Spodoptera > Spodoptera littoralis. Next base: position 6,307,560 of record LR824555.2, on the reverse strand, counting down.
ATGTTATGTGATAAAAAACAGTAATAATTGAGTATGATTGTATTGCCAATTATTATGTATAACTTGTAGCGACGAATCATTATGATTTTAAATGACTAACAATTTAAATAATTATTGCTTCTTTCAAAAAACACTTATTATTTGTTATAGGATGATTGTTCGTATTACCAATTAACCATAAGTTTTAACGACGAATCATTATGGTTTAATAAAAATGATTATTTTTCAATTACGGAGTATTTTATTCAATTTTTTATGACTTATGACTTACTTATTATGACGTTCTAGATTTATTAGAATGTTTAGACTAGGCCATACCAGTTTATCCTAGAGTGTGCGTCTTTATATCAGGATCAACTAGTTTGACCTAGCCTAAACTAATTTATCCTATCGGGCTTAGGACAAATTAGTTTGAACTAGGCTATACTAGTTAATCCTAATGCGTATAGGAAGAACTAGTTTAGCCTAGGCAAAACTAGTTTGTCCTAAAATCGGGTTTGGCCGGTAACATATACACAATACTAGATGAGGAACAAATGTGTAACCTACTTTTGAGCAAGCATTGTGTCATAAAACAAAATAGTAAGTCTTATTTGCACTTGTTTGTCTTATTGGCACAGCACTGTTGATTCATTGATGTAGATTCTTATTAGAATATTTTTATTTCTAGAAGATAACAAGAAAAAACCAGCAGACTGATCACCCAATAGAAAATGATCAGCACTCGCAACAGCAAAAAATATAATAAATATGATTACTTACTACATCGGAGAATTCAATCATAAATGGTCTTATAGAAGTATCAATTTCATTCATTGGGTATGAGCCCCACCATTGCTCTAAGTCTATTTCTGGTATCTCACCATCAGTTTTAACGAAATACAATTTATAACTGGCTGCTAATAAAATTACAATAGCGATAAGAAAGTATTTTATTGGTATCTGTGGACAGAAATTAAAAGTTAATAAATTGTTAGTCATGTTTTTAAATTTTTTATGTATTGAAGTAGAAAAAAAACTATTAATTTATTTCTAATGTAGAAATTGTGACTAATAAATGCAGAAATAAATTGCAAATATTTAAGAAACAAAAAAATATCTTACGTAAAGCGATCTCTTTTCATATTTCTTTTCATACTGCAGTTTTTGCGATTTAGTTAACGGCTTCCTGGAACTCATGGTTGTAACCGTTCGATCTCTGAAAATAAAGTAACAAAACCTGATTGTTTTTTATAGATAGTACCGGTATTTCGGCAATGATAATCCAAAACAAACAAGTCATAATTTAGTTTTCAAACTTACCACGTCTGTTGTAATTATAACTGTAAACTATTGAGCGGCTTTTGTTTTGATTTATTTCATTTCTTTCATAATTATCTCTTGAAGTGTGTTATTTTGTTATTGGTTGGAAATATTAAAACTTCGGACTTCGGAGTTTGGTGATAAATAAAATCAATAACTAATGACAGATGACAGTCGGTGTTAACACTTTAATAAATATCAGCGCCAGCTTGAGGCAACGTTAAAAAAATATAAAAATTCACTAAAATCATAATTATTGTTTTTATTAATTAAAAGTATAGTTCGGTAAGTTTAAATCTTTTTTATTTTAAGTCATGGTAAAGTAAGATTTTGTTGATTGAACAAAAAAGGAAAACGCAAATAGTAGACACTAACAACCGACAGATGGCCGTACAAGTTTTAAGTTCATCCTTTTATTGCGTTCCACTTGGTTTTTCAGGAAGGAGGCAAGGGAATGGAGAGGTAGTAAAACCTATTTATGTGGGTTACATAAAACTGATGCAAAAATTTCCGTCAGTTATGTAATGAAAAAATATTAGACACATGTATTTATTTTTTTATTTTATCGTATAAGAAAACAACACTTAGATAAAACGAATCAAAGTTTAGTAGTGGGGGGCAGCTACGTCATTTTAGAGTATAAATCGTACTTAAAAGTGACGTCATGCGATATTTCAAATCATTATGAAACTATTCGTTTCCGTAAGAAAATAAAAAATACGTGTTGAATGTTTTTAAATAATCTACCAGATGGACATTAAAATAAAAATTAGTCATCTACCCTATTGGTGTCCTGTACACCAATAGGGTAGATGACTAATTTTGTACCTACTTAATTGTACCTCCATGTAAAACCTACAAACAATTATCTGGTGTAGTGGAAATTAATTCTTTTGCCTTATTTTTGCCTTTTCAATAAAAAAAAGTATTCAGCCGTAAAACTGCCTCTTGTTACATACTCTACGACGTCATTATGATAGAACCTTAATAACAATAACACCAATCCAAAAGTAGGCTCAGATAATAATCTTCTTTAAATTATCCTCTGCTCTGTCAATTCCTTCAGGGTATGGCAGTTGAGGTTGAGACAACATTATATAATTTATATCGCAAACAATTTTCTTCTACAATATGTACGTACAATTGCATAACACAAGTTATCGAGTGCGTTGCATCAAGTCACTTGATCATTCTGCCGCGTAAAAGTGATCTTGTTTCAAGTTCCGTGGACAGTGGAACCGTGGAACCCTTTCACGTGTTTTATTTTAGTTCTGCTCAAGTTACGTCCGAGTGTGAAGTAGGTAATTAGCTTTTATACGGTGTCTATTTTCACCAGTGTATAAAAATTATGAGGAGTCACAATTGTTTTTTATAGTAAAGGAACGTTCTTCTAATGGAAAAAATAAATACACCGGGAAAATATTTGTAAAATAGCTGTTATTGGTCACCATTCTTCCAAGATAAATTTTGGAAGAGAAGAATATTTTGGAGAATGAAAAATTCGCAAGATAGATTTTGGAGAATGAAAAATCTACAAAATTGCCAATTATCAACATGCCCAGAAAACCTTCTAGGCACCCATATTGTTGCCCATATTATCGGAATATGATGACTTTGGTGTCTTTAGTTTTCTATAGTACCTACTGCCAATTTTAGAAAAGGTTTTTATTAATTTTTGCTTACCCTCGTGATAGATGAATTGGACTGAAAGTACCTATAGCTATAGATATTGATTACGTAGATATGTTTAGGATTGTGGGGTACCTTTTGGTCAAAGTCCCCACTTACCGACATTTTAAATATATTTTCGCAAACTGTCACCATTTAAATTATCTAAGAATGTAGATATTGGAACTGGAAGTAGGTATTAGTAATACACGACCAGTCAACAGGAAGAGAAAGGGCGATTCTGAAAGCGCGGTCGACCTAGATATCTAAACTAATTCATCTGCATACTTACGTAAGAGCTTTGACAAAACTTAAAAGTAATACCTAAGTGTTTTAATCTCATTGAGCCAAAACGTTCTCAAAACCCTTTTATTTGAAGCAGAAAAGTAACAGGCAATCACGCAAAAAACATTAACAGAAGCCATTAAAACAAAAGAATAAACGCGGCTTCGAAATTTAAATGCACAAGCATATCGCGATAAATAATCAAAATGGCGCCCTGGTATACATTATTATGGGAAATAATGAAGAAATTATTGACGTGTGAAACGAATATGCGAAATAAATCCGAATGAATGGGAGCTGTCACAATAGGGGCCGCAAGGCTCGCTTTTAATTGAACTTGCGGGGCCAATATGGAAGGTAGATTTTTTATTTTTTCATTTAACCGCTGCTAGATACAATATAGTAGGGTTGCCTCACTGAGTCTCAGGATGCAATTGTCAATTAAAATAATTTAAGCCATTAATAAGAACTGGGTTGCCCAAGTATTTCGTTTATTATAGTTCGTGTCTACTTAACAAACCTAAGCAGCTAAACGGTTTCATTAAAGTGTCCAACACTTTACTAAAGAATTCACGTCTAGTTCTATGCTAAGCTCAAACTAATTCAATTAATTGTATCATGACTTTGTAATTAATGTTTACATGATAAGAGACAATAATTTATTCCAATGAATAACAAATCACTTTGCAAATTACTGTCGTTCGAGAAGAATTGGTTTGATTGTAAATTATTGGTGACAGGCATTTAAAAAGTAGATAAATGTTTCAAAATAATAATTACATCTTTATTTTAGATGCATAATTTGCTGTGTAGGTACAATGACGATATTTACGACATATGATATAAAAATAATATGTAACAAAGTATGTGACACCCCTACTGAACACCCACCACGCTTCCATAGCGCTATCACGGCTCTCAGCCCTGTCACCATTTTCCCATTTTTCCCGCCCACCCATGCAAATACAAAACGTCGTAAATCCTCTCATATACATCGAAAATTCAACCTTATTGCTGCACCTAACTAATCAAAATAGAGGAAAAATCGTTTAAATATCGATCAGAAGTTACGTTGTTTATGGTTCCAGTCACAGCTTAGCGATGCGGTTTTTCGAATGAAAACCTCTTTTCGGGGAATTGACAAGTGAATTTAATATTGGTTTTAACCGATAAGTGTGATTGTATTAAATTAAAATCATTGAAAGTTACCGGTTCAATGATGATAGTTGTGGTCGCTGTGTAAATGAGATAATGATTCAAGTAATTATTTCGTTCATTTTCAGTTCAGTGAATGTAATAAGTATAAACAGAGAGGAGACAGGGACAGGTCGCTTTAATTACTTTTTTTCGTTTTTGATATCATGACATTTGGTAATTAATAAAAGGACTCTTATTTTATAGTTTCTGAAGCAATCATGACACTACCAACAGTCGCTGTGACGTATTATTTATGTATTGACGGACACTCTTTATTATAAGGCCTATGCTTCAGAACAAATAATATATCGCAGTTACGTCATCGTAAATTAAGATTAATGACTTATCTATCCGAGGCTGGCCGCAGTTTTAGTATAACATAAACTTGTGTTGGGGTCCTTAATATACTTGCATATGTGTACTTAATACACTTGTGAGTTTTCACAGAATAACTAATAGTTATTGGTAGACGCCATAAATCCATTAGTTAGTCTATATCTGGTTATACACAAATGTCCCGTGGGAGTTCTGGGAGCGAGGAAGTGTGAGGGGCACAGAGTGACGTCAAGTTATCGGACGGTCGCACTGCTCATGTACTGTATTGGGACCAGAAAATGAGAATCCAAAATAGGGCAGAATAAGCCTGATTTTTACACGGAGCGCCTATACTATTATATAAGTAAATTACTAATTAAGTAACGTATGGGGCTCCTGGGGTCTTGGATTTATGGTGGAGTTTCTTGCTATCTAAATAGAAACTAAGATTCGAAGTCAGATAATAGATATGGAATCTTAGTATTTAAAAGGAGAACGGCAGATTTTGTACCGCTTCGCTAAAAAAAGATTTGTCATTAAAAAATTGGGTCATTATAGAACCTCCTAAGTACGTTATGTTAGCATATTTAATAGATTTTTAAAACTTGGGAAATCCTAGAAAAACTGATATTCAATAATGATAAAAAACAATCTACTATACGTAAAACGAACCGCGATTGACGTTTACAAAGTTGCCATGCGTAAAGATGAAATCAGAGCATATTGAATTTCGCTATTTCATAAACTCATTTATTTTAATATCTATCAATGAAATATTTTCCTTTCCATTTCAAACATTTTTATAAGTAAATATAAAAATCTACATCCAATCTAAATCTACGTTTACATGGATTATTAATGATAATTAACATTTTAACAAACTTGAATATTATGGCAATGTTGAACTGGCATTTGTCTTGATGACATTGACAATTAATTTGTCAATACTGGCGCATTGCTGTTTGTTTCAAATGCGATGTTATGATGTGTTTGTTGAATTTGAAGTTATTTTATTCATCTGGTGATACGTTGAGTTTGGCAACCGTTCCTCCGTAGCCCAAATTGGTATTATTGGCATCATTGTTGTGACAATTGCGAAAAGACACTTATTTACATTATTTTGTGCAGTGTGTTGTTATTTGTCGCGATGATGAATTTACAGTGTATTAATTGCATTCAGAGTTTGTCGCACATGAGACGGCATGCTCTAGAAAATGAGAGTGAAGATTAGACGTGGTCAACAATATCCCAATGTGGACTTATCCTAGAGATGTAAGTACCTAGTTTACCCATAACATATCGAAAGTCACCATGTTGCCTGAATAAAAGAAGGCGCATAGTGTTATCTACCCATAATGTATCATTTTATTCTTTTTATTCTAGATCTCTCCTACCGACCATATTTGCAATGCTTGCTGGCAATTAGCAATGTATCGGGATGTTGCTGAAAGTATGTCCAGCAAACAAATTGGTCACTGGCATGTTTGTGTCGTATATGGGTGATTCATTGCAATGATAAGGTGACGCAGGGTTTTAATTGAAGGCGCCAACAAACAGGACTAAAGACTGGCTCATAGTATTTGATTGGATTCAGCCACAAGAGGTAATAAAGCATAATTTAACCATACTATTATCTATATACAGTGTAATCTAAAGTCAATATCATATTCTAATAATATTACTTATTTTAGCTTACTTCCCATGATGAAGATCATGTTCCATACTGACTGAGAGACCGTACAAGAGTCGAAACTATAAAACCACAACCTGACATACCACCTCACAGTGTTCACTATCAGGAAGTAATGTATTATGTAAACATGGACTAAGCCTCACTTTAACATTGCCATTTGTAGAACAGATGAGGCCGGATGATGTTGTTCGGCTCTCAAAGCTTCAACAGGTATGCATTCTCAATATAATGTACCTACATAATTATGTATCTATGTGGAGTATATAAGCGGTTTCTAATAGGTTTATACTCATGTTATAATTGTAATTTATTAATTAGCATGCTGTTTGAGCTCCTATGATCTGTGTTATACGAATAACTATAATAAATGTTATAAAATGAAGTAATCAAATATTTATTTTTATCTTTTCCATTTTAAGATAGGGAATCAGACTTATTATTATAACATATAAAACTAAAGGAAAAAAATGTACTTTTGTTTACTTTATTTACAGTTATCTTACTTGTTTACAGATATCAGCAATTGATGTCTGCTGTACCTATGACACGGCCTGTTCTCTTTTTAGATGAAGTACTCCTAGAAACAACCTGAATACAATGAAATAAAAGTATTTCAAAATAATACATTTGTTTTATTTTAACCTAGTAAGTAACTATATATTCCATCTTGATAAAAGTGATTTTAAGAATCAATCTATAAAATAAATGCCATATTTAATTTAGATAGCTTTAGTTTTATACCAAAAATGTTCATTTTCATTTTACATTTTCTTTAGTTGTAATGTGGTGGCCCAGAGGTTTAAGAAGCCCGCTTCTCATGCATGAGAGTGCGGGTTCGAAACCTACCAACGGCAAAGTACCTTTTGTCCAATGTGTCTTTTTTCCGAGTTATTGGTATATTCAATAATCTAAGAAAGTACAAAGACACCGCTGACGAATGGTGAAGGAAAACATTGTGAGGAAACATGGGCTTATAATTTCTTATTATAAGTTTGAATTACCAACCCACATTGAGCTAGTATGGTGATTAATGCTCAAACCTCCATGCGAGAAGAGGCTTCGGTCAGCAGTGGCCACTTATAGACTTAATGATGAAAATGTTGATGATTCTACTAATTTGACTTACTTATTAGAAATTAATCCTTACATGCGTGCTAAGCAACCAGTTTTCAGAAGAAATACTTTCTCAAAGAGCTAAGCTAAGTTTAAATCGAATTAACTTGAGACCCTTGAGACTATCTACCTGCAAGATTCAAGGTGAAGTGAGACATTAGTTTTATCATATCCGCCACAAGACTTCCACTGCTAAATGTAGGCCTTCTACCCAATGACAGTCGCTTACATTATGAATTTGCATTTTCGTAGGCACCTAAGAAATGAAAAAGATTGTGAGGCATACTCTTTAAAACTCTATAGGTGCATCATGCTTGCTGAATTAACAGGATCATTCCTAATTGCCTTTTGCGCTGCGACGCACCATAGGTTATTTTTTGGGTTTCTAAATTCTTGTTGTGTGTCGTAGCAAAATAAATGGTTTTTCTTTCTTTCTTTCTTTCTAATAATACAAAGTGTAATAGTCACTTGAGTAGCGAGCAGTATTTTTAGATTTTTGTTTTTTGTAAATAAACAACCACATGAGAGCACATTGACATTTTTCAGTTAACTGTCATCTGTCATTTGTAATAGATATTTTGCTTACGGTGGCTCTACACTTGACGTTGCGTATTTGTTGTGTTCGGCCAAAAAAGAACATGTTTGGAGAATTTATTCTTCTTTGTTTGCTATATATTTGCACGCCATGACATATAGAGATACTATTTGGACGCCATTTGTACGTAGTCTACAAATATTTGGACAAATGAAGCGACTACGCAATGTCAAGTGTGGTACCACCTTAACATACCTTTTGCACATTTTCAAAGTGAAATAACATTTGAACCCCAAGTTCTAAAAATATGTAATTTTTTTCTAAACTTCATAATAAAAATATCTATCGTTCAGACTATTCACTTGGTTAAAACAATGACTAATACAAAATTTTATAGCGGTACAAAACTTCCATACAAACCTGCCATTCTCCTTTCGTATCCACAAACTATAGCTTAACCAAAATCAAGTATTTTCTTTCATTAACGAGGCAAGGACGAGTTTTCAGACCAAACCAACTTAACCAAAAGCAAGTTCCTTATTCTTTCTCCTAATCTTCCAACTCCTAATTATAAAGGATCCACTTCCACTATTACTCATAACAATACCCTAAAACGTGACGCCTTTAAACGAACCTTAAACGTCTACAAAGTTATCGTTACGTAACAGCGTACCCTTGATTATGACCCACAAACTTAATATTACACCTCACAAACTAAACGATGAACTTTAATTCCTTGACGGTAAGGTTGTGTTTGTAGCGAGAGAAGGTGAAGTGGGTGGTATATGTAAGGAATGAAGATGTATAGGGGTGGTTTTAAGTGGGGTGCGATAAAGTCACAGGTTGGGCTTAGCGGTTACTAGAGTCGCGCTTGACGGTACGCTTCAGAGGGATGGGGATTTAGACGTTATTGGCTCAGAGATGTAGGGTTGTCAGGAGAATAAGAGTAAGATTTCATTGAAAAGCATAACTTTCTTAAGAATTAAGAAGAATAATTAGGTTTACGATCAGATCACTAGAAGACTGGAAGAAACGACATGTGAAGATATTCCGACACACGATATGGTGGAACTAGTTTTTGTAAATCAGTCGATGTTCTTATGATGTTCTTACAGAACTACCTTACAATTTATCATATAGTACAATTGGTGCAATTAATTTCATTTCTAACACGTAATTGTAAACAAAACAGTATAAATATAAATTGTAGACTTTCTTCAGTTTATCTACGCGGATCTGACGATGTAAGTAGAAATAAGTAATCTGGTTTTTGTTTATGTGATGTTGTTTTGTTTAAAAAAGTTATGGAAATATGGTGTTAATTAAAAAAGGAATGATATTAGAAGGTTCGCTAATTATTTATTTGTACTACAAAAGTCCCGTAACCATACTGGCTCGATTTGGGAAACATTTTCACTATTAGGAAGCTTAATTTTCATAGAGAATGTGGCAGTCTACTTTTGGTTTATGAACCTTCCTTACAGAAGAGGGTTTGCCATAATCTTCATACTTCTATTGAACACAACAGGATTGGGACTTATCTTAATAGTACCTAAATAGCAACGGGTGATGCCAAAGGAGGAATACTAGTGTACAATGTTACGCATGGCGGTAGCTTAAGATTCACTGTCCATAACACCGAAGATGATAGCAACGTAACTTCACACGTAACTGCGTATTATAAGCATACTTGCTTACTATGTAAAATATTACGGCTTCACCTGCTTTTGTTTAAACGCGGCCTATTGAATTAGTAGTTTTATAATCGATAGTTGAATTAGCATTGTGTTCTTCCTCTTCTAATAGTTAGTTATTTGCTCATTTTGGATTCATGAGTGGTCTTTATTAGATGTCATCTCGTTACAAATATCTTATTCTTTCATATTATTCATAATCATTAGTCGGGAGACATCCTTGACTTGTGTATCTCCTTGATAGGGCAGAGTGCTTCTACAGGAGTTCTGCGTTGCGACCTATATTGAACCATCCAACACGGTCATATCCACTACTAAACAAAAGAACACCATTGGCTTGACTGGGCTTGACGATTTAGTAATTTAAAGCCATCGAGGTTCCAAGCCCCGTTGGCTGAGTGGTCGCAAGTGCGACTACCGGGCAAGGGGTCTCGGGTTCGATTCCCGCGTCGGGCAAAGTGTTAATGGGTTTTTTTTAAAAAAATCTTAGTAGTAGCACGGAGTCTACGATGTGCCCGGTATATGGCAATAGGCTCACCCCCTATTACATGGGACTCATAACATAAATAGTGAAAAGTGGGTGTTACTTCTGTGAACACATCTACCTACCCTTTAGGGGATAAAAGGCGTGATGTTGAGTTATGTTCCAAGCCACCGAGTTGCATTGGTGTCCCTAAGAAACAAACATAAATCTGTACCTACCGACGTGTGTTATGGGATGCATCAATAGACATTTTGCGTTACCACATTAAAATAAAACTATCACATTTATCTTGCGGTGTTTTCTACACGTAACACATCTAATGACTGGCACAGTGGCGTCAGGTTCTATCGTGGCTATACGTGGGAATTGACATAGCGTCATAATGCCATATATAATTCCACGAATGTGCTGGCTCGACTGAAGTTTTACCACGGACTCACAGACAACCGAAGTGAAACAACGCTTGCGTTGTGTTTCGTCGTGTATTACCCCTCCTCCCCAATCTCCCAATCCCTGAATCCCCAACGATTGTGAAGTTCCTAATCCCCAAAAGGCCAATAACTCACTTGTAAAGCCTCTGGTGTTCCAGGCGACGCCGATTGCTTGCCATCAGGTGATCCGTCTGCTCGTTTACCGGCTTAACCCTATAAATAATTCACCGAATGATAGATTGATGTACCCACTTTCACCTTTAATATACATATCTGTGGTAACACCCATAGGTATAATAAAGAAGGTAACACCCATTTTTCACCATACCTATGCATCATGATTGTAATGCACGTGAAGTCATAAGTCTAATGTAAAAGGGATTATCTTCCTCCATCATCATCGTCTTCACTATGTGCATGTTTCTGTGCACTGCCAAATATAGTTCTCCAGTAACTCCCCACTGACTTAAATCTTTACCTTTCTTTCAGTTTCCCTTGTATTTTACTTGGTCTACCCCATTAGAATCATTACACTACTTGCAAGGTAGTCGGTAGTCATGCGATTAGTGGTCCAAAATGGTAGTCTCAATCGTGGGAAATTAAAATGGTTATCTAAATAATTTCAATGTTTACACCGTCATTCTTAGTAATTAAATGGGCAGAGAAATAATGCTGTAATTATGGTAAAAGCTCAAGGTTTCTAATTGTTAGTAGTATACAAAGAAGGCGGACTTACGTAATTTTTATATTTGCATGTAATTGTATGGTAAGCAGTGGTCTAAGTTCGAGAATTGCTTAACTCAAGAATTTAGTTTCATGTCGTGCAATGTAACGTTCTTGCAATTCCTTCGGTGTTGCGGGTCTCTATGTGCGACGGGAATTGTTCCCCATCAGATGGTAGGTTTCCTCGTTTGCCCACTATCATTTGCCAAAATAGTATTTCGCTATCAACAACACCTTTACGCTTGACAGTATTATATAGTTTTCCGTTAGAAGTAACAACTAACAAGTTTCACATGAATTTGTTAGTTGTTTCCCAAGTTGATCTAAAACCTATTTGAAGAAATGTCTCCATCTAAAATAATTTTCCTTAACACTTTTGTACCAACCCTACGTTCATCTCGTTACGTACCAGGCCTCTCCACGGAGTAATCAGATAAGAGACGGGCGCTCAAGTTTAATTGAATTTCCTCGCAAAGTTTACGCTGCCACCCCTGGCCGGCACTGCGTTCTGATTGGAGCGGCGTCGACCCGCTCAAAGACATTGTTCCCGGGCGGATAGCTAAGGCTGTGTGCTATATACATGAATGGTTCTCTTGTCTATTGTTTTGCTTATGTAAAACTATTGGGTAATGGTTTCATTAAATGGCTACAGTTTGATTTTGTATTAATTCTACAGTTCAAGTAGAGAGAGAGATATTTTGGTGTAAGCTTTTAGAGCTATATCTATGATATAGTGATAGTGATTTTGATCTGCTGATGTTGATTTTTGGTAAGCCGATTTCAAGTATTGTGAATTTGTGATCCACAATCTAGGTTCTAGGTTGCCGATACGGAGCCGCGGAGTACGTAAAAGGTTACCGGGGCTTCGGTTCGAAGTGCAGGAGCTTCCTGCTCCTGCACTTCTACTGGGGTGGTTTTTAGTCAGTATCAAGTATAAAAAAAGAAAGTAATAGTCTGCCAGTCCCTCCCGCCTCGTTCAGGCGGGGAGATGGTATACGATGATTTTCCCCCTTTCAAAAATACTCTAGATAGCGGGTAATAAGACGTTGAGTGGTTCATTGGTTAGAATATATCATGTCAGGTAATCAAAATAGCTATGAAATTTCGCAATTATAAACGGAATGTTGATTATACCACTGTAATATGTTAAAGCGAGTTAAACGCATAAGAATATTCAATGCAATAAAACAAAAAGATATGCTCTAATTAAACACGGGGCGTGAATATGACAGGGTACCTATTTTCTAATCACAATTATTTTTAAACCGCCTTTGGACACTGATCATCACGCGTAACGAAGAATTCATTGTGTAAGTAATTGCAAAATTACTTTTACACCTCATTTTAAATATTTTAAATAAAAATAAACTTTATTTCAATACACATATGAGTGTGGTCATTGTTTTGTATCGGTAAAATAAAAGTTCCAAGGTTGGCGATGATGACATTCTACGCTGGTGGCAGTTTTCCTAAGAAGCGTGTCGTACGGAAGTTGGCATTAGAAGTAGTGTAACGTTTGGTAAGATAATAAAACTATTTCGAATGTGTCTTGTTGGTAATTTGAAAGGGAAATGACATTGTTTTCTAGAGTGAGTGAGTCTTGTGCTTCGTGCGGCCATGTTTTGCCTTAAATAAGAAGTTATTTGAGGTTAGAATTGTGGATATTCTTTGAAGATGACGCAGTCGTATTCTCTATATTTCTTACATAAACTGTGAAATAGTCAATCAAAGCTAAAAAGAGATGTGGTTACTTAGACATGTGTTTTTTAACTTAGACCTCTTTTTTACTTTTTTTTTCTATGACGATAGAATACTCATGGCTTTCCTACGTCGTGGGGACGACCGGATTCTTACCGGCTGAAACCACCACCGGGATGTCCTTACCGAATAATCACACGCGGCAGGCTTCGACCTACCGCTATGTTTGCAGCAGGTACCGCCACGTTAGCCGCCCTGGGAGACTGCTTCCCTTCCTCGAGTGGCGCGCGTGGAACACTACGCTAACGCCTACTCCCGCATATATAGCGGATGCCTGACTCCCCTAGTCAGTCATACGCAGGCCTGTTCTTTGGAGGTCGCAGATCGCAGGTCAGATCTGTTGCTTCTCAGCGACGACCGGCGCGACTACGGCGGGAACAGAGACCTCTAACAACCCGTCTTAATAAACTAGAGACCTGGCAACTACGAAAGATAGAAGAATGCTATTAGTGTCCAATGAAGCAAATATTTAAACGTTTCGTCCCAATGGTCCCAATATTTAAAATTACATAGCATACATAATGACTGCACTATCAATTAAACAGTAAACACACGTAACAATATGATAACGTGTGTGTAATCTATGTAATTGTGTGTAAGTAGGTACGCACCAATGAGCTTCATAACCCAATTATTTAAATAGATACAGATACATAATGTATCGTGCCTCCAGTGTGAGAGAGGCGTTGCTATAAAGTATAGTAGAATAGGAATTATGATATATTTTTTACAATGCTCATTTCAATCAGTCTGTTTTCGTCTACCTATTCTTAGAAATGTACGCATCTTTCACAACACATCACTAAACTCGATCTTGTGATCTCGATCCCTTCACCCTTCACTGGCGGACATTTTGCGGATCTCGTTAGTCCATTTAGCTACAGCCAGAGACATAGATATATTTATTTATTTATTTTCAACCGTGATCGTCCCACTGCAGGGCAAAGGCCTCCTACCCTTCTCCCTTTCCGTTCTGTGCAAAGCTTTCTGCGTCCAATTCTTATCGTAGGTGTCAAGTTCGTCCCGTCAACTCCTTCTGTGCCTGGCGTGTCGTCTATACAGCATACTTATTATTATAAATAAAAAAGCCTTTATTTCCCAGTTACATTTAGTATTAACGTATTTTTTTTTTTTAAGTATTACAATAGTGTGTGGGCCTCTCATCGGGTGAAAGCCTCCTCCAGTTGTTTCCAATTCTCTCTGTCTTTGGTCATGGTTTGCCAATCGTCTTCTGCTACTTCTCTTAAGTCATCTTCTTTTTGAGTTGCCTACTTTTCTTTTACCTGTGGGCCCTTTCCACTTTGTGGCTTTCGTTGTCCATCTGTCGTCCTTATACCGTGCTACATGTCAAGCCCATTGCCATTTCAGTTTTAGAGCTTTGTTCAGGGCTTCGGTTACTTTTGTTCTTTGCAGCATACTTGTTATGCTAGATCAACCAATCATTAATCCAAGTCCATGACAGACTCCTGTTGGACAATGAGCCTCTTTTACTTATAAGGATTTTCCATGCTCACAGTTCTAAGCTTGACAGTCGGGCTTGAGATTGCAGTTTAAAATGTTCAGTGTTTTCAGAGAGCGCCGCCGTCACTTAGTGCCTAGTACCGGCTGCAACTATCCTTACTAATTTATAAATCGGAAAGTGAGTTTGTTTGTTTGTTCCGCTTTAGCGCCGTAACTGATTGCTTTGAATTTTTGCAGACGTAAAGTTAAAAGTCTGGATTAAATAATAGGGTACTTTTTATCCCGGAAAAATTTCGCCGGGCGCTGTGTGTATTAGCATATGTCACATAGACTTTTTATCTTTTAGTGATGCGTGCGAAGCCGCGGTTAAAAGCTAGTGTCGAATAAAGGCCATCTAACTACATTATAATAAACTAATTACATTCACTAATTAGCCAATATTATTACTATATCACACTAGACATAATTATACAAAGTCGACGGTAACTTTCTACTTAAGTATAGTTGCATACGTTTATGTGTTAAATTGAACAGTGAAATTAGAGCGCAAAAATAACTTTGTCTTATGAAACCTACGTACGATCTGGTGATAATTATTTTTATTATAATTGTTTAATGCAATAGATTTTTTATACTAGCTGTTGCAATTGTTACTTGCAAGAAATTCACTCGTTTATATTTTAACTAGCTTTTACCCGTGGCTTCGCTCGCGTCACAAAAGAATAAAAAGTAGCCTATGTGACATATACCAATACACACAGCGCCATCTATACCAATACTTTTGTTTTTCCTCGGGAATATCAATTTTTTCCGGGTTAAAAAGTACCCTATTATTTAATCCGGACTTCTAACTTTACGTCTGCAAAAATTCAAAGCAATCGGTTGAGTAGTTACGGCGTGATGGTGGAACAAACAAACAAACTCATTTCAGATTTATAATATTAGTAAGGATAGTAAGGATTTTTATTATTATAAGACTGCTTCGTTTGCCGAGTGTTCGCAAGTGCGACTGTCGGACTAGGGGTCTCGGGTTAGATTCCCGTGTCGGCCAAAATATTACTGAGTTTAAAAAAAAAATCTTAGTAGTAACATGGTAACACGGTGTCTGGAAATGTGCCCCGTATATGGCAAAAGGCTCACCCCTTATTACATCGGATTCGTAACAAAAATAGTGAAAAGCGGGTGTTATATTGAAGTGCCGTAAATGTGCACCTCTGCCTACTTCTTCGGGGATAAATAGGCGTGATGTTATGTTATGTTATAAAATGGGTCAAAAATCGACCTCAAGCTATAGATTTTGATTAATATCGGTAGTTAATCGGCTCTTATGATAACCGCGTTGTAGGGACACTGACATTCAGCTCAACCTGGTTAAGATTCGTGCTGACCCTAACCTAGTATGAAAAAAGACAGAGAGATAAATGTAATGAGAAATATATAAATGTAAAGAAAGCGTCAGCGACTGGCTAATTAAACTAGACTATGAGGAGGCTGAAAAAATTCTGAGACCACTTTCCTAAGCTACAACTGATGCAGAATTATCAATCACTACATTCATATCAACACTGCCACCTCATTCACTTCCCTATACACACCCACACATAATACACATCAACTCACTCACTCACATATACACGCACTCACACTACATTGTTACACACCCACAGTAAATACTCACTCATACAATGTTGTCCATTTTCTTTAGTTAAGTAAATACTTTATATTGTTCAATGTCTCCGGGGGTCACCCGGGCCTGGTGATCTGTAACACAGGTTATACCTTTAACAGACACCAGTCTCTTAATTGTAACATATTATATAATTTGTATCCGTAGAGTATTTTTGAGAAAATAAAGATTTTTTATTACTATTTATTATTATAATTACTGTACAAATAAAAATCAATACGTAACTGGCACAAAATAATGTGCATACAAGACAATGATGAAAATTACTTGTTACAACATGTGCAAGGAGATCGAATCTATCAGCGTTAGTTCCGGCCTTCTCCGTTAGCGCTGGCGTCGACTGCCGGAACTGCGAACACTTTCTACGCACCTATGTATAATTATATGTAGTGAGTACGACTGTTGTTGGTGGAAACTTTTTATTAAAGTAACGTCATATTAAATTACACAAAAACGCAACGAATTATTATTATTCCACTTATATTGTAATAGGAAAGGTTATATACCTCGGCGTAGGTATCACCATTCAAAATGTAGATAGACCACCTATACTAAACTAAAGAATGCAGAAAGCAGTGCGATGCAGGGCGCTTCCAACCAGCCGACCAGGGGGCTTACTCTAACAATGTATGTCTCACAATCCTTACTCCTTACTATAATATTATAAATCTGAAAGTGAGTTTGTTTGTTTGTTTGTTCCACCATCACGCCGTAACTACTCAACCGATTGCTTTGAATTTTTGCAGACGTCAAGTTGGACGTCCGGATTAAATAATAGGGTACTTTTTAACCCGAAAAAATTTATATTCCCGAGGAAACACAAAAATATTTGTATAGATGGCGCTGTGTGTATTGGTATATGTCACATAGGCTACTTTTTATTATTTTGTGAGCCGAAGCCGCGGGTAAAAGCTAGTAGTTATAATATAAAAATACTTGTGTTTAAGTCAATTTGATGTGTGATGTGATCAATTGATCACTCAAGCAACGACAATCTTACTAGACTGACTGACCCTCACGACAGCATCAGCAGGTGTGGGTGTCACAGTGCGCTTCTCACGTAGCTTTCTGCCTCGCACAGCAAAATTGTGGAATGATCTTTCGACCTTTAAACCTTCAAGAAAAGAGCGTATTCCTTTTTAAAAGCCCACAACGCACCTGTTACTCCTCCTAGTGTTGCGGGTGTACATGGGCGGCGTTGATAGCTTACCAATTACCATCAAGTGATCTGTCTGATCGTTTGCCTCCTATTCCATAAAAAAAGCAATGGCGACCGTTGAAAAAAGCCCAAATGCGTTATGGTAAAACGACATAATAAATGGATTCGGAAACTATTTAATTCTTAGAACAATGAGTATAATATCATAATGATAACTATCTCAGTCGCTAACGGATATCATGTGAGTATGTGAGCTTAGAAAAAAATTGCGAAGGACGTTCCGCCTTCGAGATATTTAGGTTAAACGCAGAAGTCATTGACCTATTAACTAAAGCTATAAGAATAAAAAACTACTAAGTAGCAAGTATTTTTGGGTCGCACGAAATACATACTGGGTTTTCATTATTTTTTTTTAATAGACGTCATTTTGTACCTGGTAGGCGAAAAGTAGCAGCTTCATTATGGAATAAAAGACGTAAGTTATGTTATGTTAAAATTATAATTATTTTTGTGTAATACTGCATCAAAACCGGTCAAGTAATTTAGGCGTGAAAGTCAAACAAAAAATAATTCACTTTCGTATTTACACAAGAAAAAAAATGAATTAATAATACGACTTCCAAAAAAGCTCAAACACAGGTTTAGATTAAAAGAAACAGGGTTAGAAGCGAATCTGAACCCTATCTGGATTAGAATAAGAATTAGTGACGGAATGACGATGTTCACTTGTAAATATAGTAAAATCGCACGGTTCTTAAGCGTTTTAGCAATACGGCTACCGTATTAAGTATTCAGATTGAAGAACGTCTATAAATCCTATAAATTTAGTCCAGTTTAGAGAGATAACACCGGTTTTCTTTACAAGATTCGAAATTCCGTGTTACAACTAACTGAGAATTTCAAATCGATAGCCTAATTATTGTCTATTCATGGGTAGCTCGCCGCCCGACCAGAGCGTACGGCGCGACGCGTTCCGCGCGCGTCTCAAAGAGCCATCAGACCACCATTGATGGGACCCAATCAGGCTGATGCCGATACGGAGCTGTGGAGGACTTCACGGGTTGCCAGGGCTCCGGCTCGAAGGGCAGGAGTAGGAACGGGGTGGTTTTTAGTCAGTAAGAGTCGGACATTTCCTCCCGCCTCACCTAGACGGGAGGAAATGTCCGACTCTTACTGTCTTACAAATGCCTTTCGATGATTTTTATCCCATAAAAAAATGCATAAAACGCATCAGTTTTAAGGAATTGTAAATAGACAAGTCGAGTGAAGGGTTTTCCTAATGACTTGTCTCTCAATAAACTTGCGTTTCATCTGGAAGGATCGAAAGGAAGGCCCGGAGGTTTAACATGCCCGCTTCTCATGCATGAGGGTACGGGCTCGAAACCTACCAACGGTAAGTACCAATGCCACTTTTTCCGAGTTATATGTACTTTCTACGATTACTTAAACACCACTGACAAACGGTGAAGGCAACATCGTGAGGAAACCTAGGCTTATAATTTCTAATTATAAGTTTGAAATCGCCAACCCGCATTGAGCAAAGGTGGTGATCAATGCTCAAACCTTCTCCGTGTGAGATGAGGCTTTGCTCAGCAGTGGGCATTTATAGGATGTTGATGATGATGATGATGAATTCTTTATTTATTTACTTGTTGACTAGTACTAGACGTGACTCGCCTCTTCTATCTGGGGCTTTTGGAATTGCACCGACTTGCCACCATGTAGTTACGCTACTGCAGAAAGATGAAGAAGTGTATGAAATCATTGAATGAGTACCTATATTACTTACTATTATATAAAGCGGAAGAATTAGTTTTTTGTTTGAACGAGCTAATCTCCGTGACTACAAGTCTGATTTGAATAATTCTTTTTGTGTTGGATAGCGCATTTATCGAGGATGGCTATAGGCTACAAAACATCACGCTACGACCAATAGGAGCTGAGCAGAGCGTGTGAAACCGCGCGGAAGTGGCTAGTCAATGATAAATGACCACATGTCAAGACGAGTGTTATGCATAAGTATAATTCTGCTCTTATTGCACATTACGTTATAGTTTTGTTATTTGCTGCTCGTAACTATTACGAAGTATACAATCATTTATGTAATTATTTAATCTTTATGGTAATAAAATAGATCTAGAAGGAATTAAATGTTTATTTGTCTGAACTTAAGGAAATAACATAACATAACATCACGGCTTTTATCCCCGAAGGGGTAGGCAGAGGTGCACATTACGGCACTTAATGCCACTGTACAATGTAACACCCATTTTTCACTATTTATGTTATGAGGCCCATGTTATAGGGAGTGAGCTTATTGTCATATCTATACCGGGCTTCGTGATACTACTGAGATTTTTAAAAGACCCAGTAATATATTGCCCGACCCGGGTATCGAACCCGAGACCCCTTGCCTCGCAGTCGCACTTGCGACCACTAGGCCAATGAGGCAGTCATTTGTTGACTATGTACTGCAAATATAATTTGGACACAATTGGTATGAAGCTTTTGTCAATACAATATGTCTTGTAGCCAAGTCGAACGACAGATTAAGACAATATTATAAAATAAATCTTATATTTTATATTTGATGGTTTTACGTTTGACGTATCGAATTAGGTTTCTACATAATTATGTATGTTAACTAAAATCGTGTGTTACTCACGTGAATATACTGGGAAAAGCTCTACTAGTTTCGAACCACAGAGCGGTTCTTCCTCATGAGCAGCGTGCGCGGTTGCCATGACCGCGCACGCTGCTCATAATACCCTGCCCATGTAACCCGCGATTTTAGTTAATTTTGTATCACGATAGTTATTATAAAAATTATGTATGTTTTTTGAATAAGTAATGACACACGAAAAGGAAACTGTGGGACGACGGGCTCCACTATAGACCGTATCATCGCTTACCACCAGACGAGTTAATGGTCAAACTAAGGCCCATCAAATTATATAAAAATACCTGTAAATAGCTACATTGGAACACTTTCTTAACGAAAAATATCAACTTTAACATTGTTCATTAAAAAGGTAGGAAATGACAAGCTTTTATTTTACTTTCTGTATTAAATACATATATTATCACGATCGTCATATTATGATATGACGAGGAAGGGCAATAACGTTAAAGGGCAAAATAATAACAACTGGAGAAATCAGTCTCAATAACCTAAATATTTGACTGTGGGTTTCTTGAGGTATGAAGCAGTGGCGTAACTATACCGTTTGGGGCCCGTGGCGAAGTCATTAGATGAGCCTTTCTTCTTATCATAAAAATGAATACTTCAGATGAGAATCTCTGAAATAGGGCTCCTCCAGGCTCGGGGCCCGTGGCATTTTAGTCAGTAAGAGTCTGACATTCCCTCCCGCCTCACCCAGGCGGGAGCTGTCAATCGATGATTTTTCCCGCCTTAAAAAAAAATGTTTTTTGTGTCCAAAGTGCCTTAGCTTTAACTAAAGGTTTCCTCGGTATAGCGAAGAGAGTTCTTTTCGTATTATTATTACATTATACACATATTAATAATTTAGGCGGAAAGCTATTTGATTACGTATACGTTATTTGTGATGCATTCATAAGTAAACAACAGTTAGTTTCAAAATCCATTGCAATTTGAGCCTTATATCAATGGTCTAAAATCTATATACCTTGCTTCACACCACTTGCATACATACATACATATTTATACTAATTAAAGGTTAATTGTTTTCTTAATGAGATCTTATGTAAACTGTATCACTAATAAATAAGCCTTGTTTATTTTAATATGCAAATTAAACGATTTTGGGCCTTATTAGTGTGATATACTGTTTTACTAAATGTTCCAAACTTTTCCTCAATTGTCGAGGTACAAAAAATGCAAGTTAACATTCGGCCAATGCTGAACAAGCAGTATCCTTTATAGGTAGGTAATCTTACAATATCGCTAATCTTACGTGCCTTAATTCAGAAGTAGTCCTTAATTCAGATGTCTTTCGGCTGATACTGTTGAGGGTAATGAAGGAGTAAATTTATTACCAGGCATAATTTATATTACCAGGCAAATGCCTGTAGCATAGAAAACGCTTCTTTTTTTTAGAAACGCCTTAGGTTTGTAATACGCGAGCATCACCTTTTCGGCTACCGCAGTGCATCCATCTACAAGGAGGGCCCGATAAAGGTTACAGGGATCCACTTTTTTTTTTAAAGCAACGGTGCTCCACAATAAGTATTTCTTCTGTGTCGTGGGTGCGTTTACAAACATACAAGTTCACATGAAACCCAGACCCGGAACAAGAATTTGTGGATCACACAAAGAGTTGTTCTGTACGGGAATCGAACCCGCGACACGTTGCACGGCAGCCGGTTGCCCAGCCACCGCACTAACCGTGCAGTCTGAATGGAATCCAAGTCGCTTGCTACTGGTTTATTTGGAAGTCATTAGGGGAAGGCCTATATGTATTCAGCAGTAGACGTCTTATCTTACTAATATGGTAAATGTGTTTGTGAGTTTGTGTGTATGTTTGTTACACAATTACGTCAAAACTACTGAAGGGATCGGTGTGAAAGGAACAAGGATAGATTATGGCGTAGAATAACATATATGCTACTGTTTATCCCACGGTAACGAGGCTAGAGCCGCGGGCATAAGCTAGTGATATGATAAGTCACCTAAAGGGCAGGGCCCTGTCTTGCACATGCTGAACTGGTCCCATTTCACCGCAGACTTAGGACATGATATTGGGACATAAACATGTATCCATTATCACCCACCACCAATAGATTAACACATCTGTACATGTCACTTGTTTTTTAGGGTGTGATATAAAGTATTTTTTCTTCCTTTATATGATAATGATGACGATTGTGAGAAGCATCTTTAGTGTTGCAGACATCCATAGCTTTTTCGCTAGTTGAACTGTAAAGTTTGCCATCTAAATGGTATATAATTTTTTTATGGCATAAACCGGTAAACGAGCAGGCAGATCACCTGATGGTAAGCAATCGGCGTCGCCCATGGACACCTGGAACACCGGAGGCGTTACAAGTGCGTTACCGAGTTTGAGGATCGTTGGGAATTCAGGGATTGGGGAGATTGGGGAAGGGGAGGGTAATTGGGCCTCCGGTAACCTCACTCACACGATGAAACACAACGGAAGCGTTGCTTCACGTCGGTTTTCTGTGAGGCCGTGGTATCACTCCGGTCGAGCCGGCCCATTCGTGTCGAAGCATGGCACTCCACACAAATAAACCAAATAGACCACCCACACGAACGAAGCACTTCCCATCAAGCTTCCTTCTGCGTATTGCTAAGGATTGGAATTCTTTGCCAGAGTCTGTATTCTCAGAGTATAACCTGGGTGTCTCCAAGACCAGATAGAATAGGTTGCTTATGGGACGACGTGCTCATCAGGCATCAGCTAGGCCGCATCATCGCTTACCACCAGGAGAGAATGTGGTCAAACGTCAACCCATCAAATATGTAAAAAATAGACACTTACGTATAAGCGATATATAGTAAGTGTGTTTCAAGAGAATATATGTATACATGTACAGATGTTACGAATCCGTAGATCCAGTCTGACAAGTTCATCTTGTGCAATAAATAGAAGGTCTATAACAACCTTTCATTCAACTCTTATATCAAAGCTATATTTTATGCAATATTTTACTACAGCTGCCATTCGATTTGTGCTTTCTTGATTTGTGATGAAGATTCTGTCTTTTTGTTCTTGAATTCGTATTTCGATACTTTCAATAATGGGGATGATGACAGGGTATGGAAATTAAAAATATAATTAGTCCGCAAGTTAGGTGATTACAAAATATTAGATAGGTATTTTTTTATTTTGTCGTATGATAAAACAATTCTTAGATAAAACGAATCAAAAATTAGGAGTGGGGGATAAAACGTCATTTCTTAGTATAAAATGTACTGAGAAGTGACGTCACGCGATATTTCAAATCAATATATCTTCGAAACTATTCGTTTCCGTAAGATAATAAAAAATATGTGTCTAATGTTTTTAAATAATCTACCAGACGGACATTAAAATAAAAATTAGTCGTCTACCCTATTGTACCAGAATTAATTTTTTTCCTTTCCTCTATAAATTATTTTAACTTTAAGTATAGATGAAAGTATACCGATGTGTTTTTGATCAGTGGTCCCATATAGGTGAAGATAGAATAGACCAAATAGCAACCATCAGAAAGACCAAAGACCTAGCTATCTTTATTTTTGGTGATGCTACGTTTGTTGTTTATGTATCATTCTAGCAGTTGAGAAATAAAATCAGTGATCTTATTATCCTTGATCAACCCAAAATGGAAGCATAAATAAATGAAAATACTCCAAACAAACAGTGGTATTCAGATGTTCAGACCTTGTTTTCAAACGTGGATTGCAATAATAGATGCTACACCTTATAAAAAAAAGAACGGGATTTTTTATAATAACATTTTGAAAAGAGGTTTTTATTGCTAAATGAGTAACCACATGTTGACCTTAGCTATCCCACAAAGAGCTTTCGATATTTGAATTGTTCATCTCTTTGGATTGGGCCTTTCCAATAAATATGTCAGCCAATCACTTTGTTGACCATGATCGCGGTCTCTTTACGAATTAGGCTAGACTTCGGTTACATTTTTAAATTTAGAACTGATTTTAAACTACTGCGAGAGTGTGTGATGCTTGTTCTCAAGTGGCTCCATACCATGTTTGTTATTTGTACATGGAATCGTACATTTGTACTCGTATTATATTCGTTTTAAACAAAAGGTTTTTGCTTGGTCTATATTTCTCTTGGCCTATAATAGTGGGTGACCCATTAGCCATAGATTCATTGTCATTACAGGGAATTTCTTAATTAAATTCTCTGAAGAGGTAGTACAAATTACGGCATTTACTGCCACTGTACAGTGTAACACCCATTTTTACTATTTATGCTATGAGTCCCATGTAAAACGAGGTGAGCCTATTGCCATAATACAGAGCACAATTCCAGACTTCATGTTACTAATGCGACTTTTTTTTAATCTTTGCACGACCCGGCAATCGAACCCAAGATCCCTTGCCCGGCAGTCGTACTTGCGACCACTCGGCGAACGAGTACAGAACTTCAATAATAAATTGTACTTGGACGTACTGCAGTACGAGTATGCATACTTCCTGGACACCAACAAAAATCTTCGATGGGGTGAAATGTTTCACAAAACTAATGGAACAGTTAACAATTATGGTATGTCAATCATATTTAAAGACGTTATTGACTTCATAACAGGAATATCGGAAGAATTGACAGCATCTTCGAATGATCAATGCTCAAACAACCAAGAGAGTCAAGGTGTGATCGATTGCGCATTTTTTCGTGAATAACTATATAAATGTAATGCACCAAAATATTGCCGGATTACTATCAAAAGCTGATAGCTTGTCTGTATGCCTACAAGAACTAAAAGAGCGAAATACGAAAGTAGACGTCCTTTGCTTGACTGAGCACTTTGTTGTGGAGGACCACGTTAATCATATCGACGTCCCTAACTACTACCTAGCTGCATGTTATAGTCGCAAAGAAAGTAAGAGAGGTGGTGCATGCATACTCGTAGAAAAGAGACACCAATGCAAGGAAATAACAAAAGTGTCACAGATATCCACAACCGGTGTATTTGAATGTTGTGCTGTGGAACTAATCAATCATAATACCGTCATAGTGTGTGTATACAGGGTGCCAAAGTTAAATAACTTTAACGTTTGTATGGAAAAATTAGAGACATTAGTGAATATCTTTTATAAAAAATCTTTTAAACATGTGATTATTGCAGGTGATTTTAATATTAATGTACTTGCGAAAAACAAGCAAACTATTGATTTTGAATGCCTATTACTGAATTATAACTTAACTTTAGCGTTAAAACAGCCGACTCGTCTGAAGAGTCAGACTTGTATTGATAATTTCGCCCATAACTTAAAGTCTTGTAGGGCTTCAGTATTGGAGCTTGCACTGTCTGATCATACGGCGCAAATCCTTAAATGTCCAGTGGATGTAGCTTGTTCTATTGATCGATGGCGTACAATTAAAAGAAACTATAGTGCAGATAATTTAAAAAAGTTTAAGTCCTATATTAAAAGTCTACACTTCACAGATATTTATCAATCCAATGACCCCAATGAAGCATACAATACCTTCAGTGAAATATTTTCGTTCTTTTATAATCAATGTTTTCCTGAGTCTTTGGTATCAATAAATGTACATAAAAAACAGAAATGGATATCACGTGGGATAAAGCTTTGTAGTAAAAAGAAACGAACACTGCTGTGGAAGTACCGAGTAAAACCGACCATTCAGAATAGAAACGAGTTAAAAAAATATTCTAAACTGTTCAGAACAATTGTTAATAAGACAAAATTTGCACAAAATACTTATAAAATAAAAACATCATTGAACAAAACAAAAACTTCCTGGCAAATAATTAATAGTACAAAATTCAATATACCTAAACATAACATAAACAAAATCCGTCTTGAACATAAATGCATAACAAATCCTAGCGAAATAAGTAACTTATTTAATAACTATTTTGTTGATAAAATCCAACCATCCCACTTGCATTGCACTGGAATTTGTAAATATATTACAAGTAAAAAGGACTCAATGTTTATGGCTCCGAGTGTGCCACAAGACATAGTAAAAATTATTAAATCTTTGAAAAATACTAACAGCGTAGGATGCGATGGTTTTAATACTAAGATTATTAAAGAAGTATCATACGAAGTATGCCAACCTTTAAGTCATATAATAAACCTAAGCATTAGTAAAGGTATATTTCCAGCCGCCTTAAAGAAATCTATAATAAAGCCATTATTTAAAAAACAAAATAGGGAACTAATGGAAAATTATAGACCAATTTCGCTGATACCAATTATTTCTAAAATATTTGAAAAATACATATACAAAGAGTTAAATACATATTTTGAAAAACATAAGTTATTTTGTGACGAACAAAAAGGTTTCAGGGCAAATAAAAGTATAAACATGGCGATCTATGACTTTCTTTATAAAGTGATGGTCAATGTAGATAAAAAAAATCCAGTATGTTCGATTTTCTGTGATATGACCCAAGCCTTTGACTATGTGCATCATAATACCCTACTAAAAAAAATGGAAAATTATGGGGTACGAGGAAATATACAAAATCTTTTAAAATCTTATTTATCAAATAGAAGGCAAGTTACAGAAATCAGTAGACTCAATAGTAAAACTAAACGAGAGGAAATATATACATCACATGAACGTCAAGTGACATATGGCGTTCCACAGGGAAGTGTTTTAGGCCCCCTTTTATTTACGATATATATAAATGACTTTCCGAAAAGTATAGAACATACCATGTCACTTTTCGCGGATGATAGCACTATAACCATACCATGTAGAATAAGAGAAGAATACAACAATGACATAAATAGTAGTTTAATTAATGCCATAGACTGGTTAAACAATAATAACCTAAAAATTAATCTGAGTAAAACTGTTATCATGCACTATAGTACAAGACCGAATGCATCAATTAGTTCGGACATTACATATAAATAATACTATTGAATCAGTAACATCAACAAAATTTTTGGGTTTAACAATAGACCAAAATCTGAACTGGAAAGCTCATATAGAAAAACTTGCGAAACAATTAAGTAATAGAGCATATGCTTTACACAGATTGTCTCAAACAATACATATAAACACGTTATTAATTGCGTACTACGGATTAGCTGAATCTATTCTCCGTTACGGGATCATTTTTTGGGGCAATTCAGTGGAATGGGCAACCATTTTTAGGGCACAGAAAAGATGTCTGAGATCAATGTTTACACTTAAAGTTACTGATAGTTGCAGGCCATACTTTGAACAGTATAGGATTCTCACAATGCCATCGTTATACATTCTCGAAATAGTTTTATTTGTTATGTATAATTCTCATTTATTTCCGCGTCTTGAGGATAAAACTCAGCGCAACAGGCGTGATTACACAAAACTTTGTCTTCATCCTTGTAAGACCGCGCTTATGCGCAGAAATGTATTTTGCATGGCACCTATAATATTTAACAAATTGCCAAAATCATGGAGAGAACTAGGTGCCAACCATATCAAGCGAAAGCTTAGATTTTTTTATTACAGAAGGTCTACTATAGTGTCACCGAATTCTTAAATGACACAGTTATTTGATTGAAGTAAGACATGGCTATTATTTTAAAAAATATGATTATTTTATTGGTTGTGATTGTTTCATTGGTTATGTGATTCTTACTATGAGTGTGACATATTGTACGAATTTAATTATGACATAACTGTATCTATAATTTTAATTTTGACATACCTACCTACATACAATTTTATTTGACATTTATAAATATTTAACGCTGATAATATGATTATTACTTACAAAAAAATTTGCATGCCATGACAAGTGGTAAACATGTATTAAGTGCAACTGTTCTATTTTTTATCATCCTACATACATGCACCTGCGTGTGTGTGTATGTATACACATGTTTTTGCGAATAAATTTGATTTGATTTGATTTGATTTGAGGCAGTAAATTTTGAATAATTTAATGAAATATTATACTTTTATACATATTTACAGATACCAAGTTCAGTGCTTCCAATCCCTCAGTTATTTGAGTAATTTCTTCCGGTAATGCATATAATATGACCAACTTGGTTAACTGGTGCTTTCATAGTTAAGACCTGATTTCACAACACAGTCCTTACCATATCTATCATTACTTAAAGAAATGTAATTTAAAAACTAGTCAAGTACGAACGTGTATTTCATAAAAGGTTCCTTACTCAATATAGCAATATTTGTGAGTAGGTTGCTAAAGGGTTTCATTTAAATACCTAGTAAAAAATTGTTCAGTAGTTTTTGAGATTACCGCAGAGTTTACATTTACAGTTTATTGCATTCATCGTGCATCATCGTAGACCGCATCATCGCTTACCACCAGTGCCTTTAGCCAAACGCCACTTTAGCGCTTGTCTACAGAGAGAGTAGAAATCAAAATGTATGGGGATGACACTGACAAGTGTCAAAGTTTACGTCAATTCCATATAATTTGGTTTTCTATTCTACATGTAGACAAACGCTAAATGGCATTTGGCTACAGCTGCTTGCTAGATAATGGTCAAACAACGGCCCATCAACTATGAAAAAATTCAGACATGAGTACGACAGTGGCAGTTCTATTAATTTTTTGTAAACAGTGGCATGCAGTTATTTTAAATCGAATTACTTGTTTTTATTTGAGCATTCAAAGTAATTCTTAGAACCAAAAAGGGCGCAAATATAGAAGAGGTATTTTGATCCAATCACAGTAGCTGTCAAATATTGAACGTCCAATAGCTAATTCCCTATTGTACGAAGAACGAGAATGTCACACTAGCGCCATCTGAATTGAGAGTTTAATTGATTAATGTACACATTTAAATAAAATGTTTCCATCAACATACTAACGTGGCAGAACCCTAAAAAATACCAATAAACATTGAGCTCATATTTCTGATATACTTATATGTACTACTTACATAAGGACTTACATAAACATAATTAGGTGTAGGTACGTATAAGAAAAAGATAAAAAATGCGGTATGTAAAGATAATCACGTAGTGAGAGTGATTGCAATTAATGTGTTGCCAGTTATTGTTTTTTTTTATTTTGCGCTAGTAACCCAGAGTGTAGAAATGAGGTTTCTAATGTGCGTTTGCGCTTGATGATCTCTTTGGTGATTGTTGGGCGTTAGAAAACTATAAATTAATTGAAATTGGAATTGAGTATGAGTGGGATGTACAAACAGGGACACATTTAATTTAGGTTATATTTTATTGAGGAAGGTGGTTGCAAATTTTTTTTTGCTTTTTGTTTCCTTGTTTCTCGTGTGTTCCATGTTTCTGGTGAGGTTATGGTCGACTTCCAGGTCGAGTATAGCCTTTTTTAATTTAGCATTTGCACGTTTTACTCGAGGTATAACTTAGAACTGTCCACAGTGGCGTAACTACGGGGTGGCAAGTCGATAAAATGCCACGGGCCCCCAGCCGAAAGGGGCCTCCGTCCAGAGTCGTACCTGAACTTTTGGTTTTAGGTCTTTGCCATCTGATGAATTTGCTACGGGCCTCGAATAGTATAGTTACGCCACTGACTGTCCACACTGCTATGCCATGCTTAATTAGTTACCATATGACATTATTATTTTGTTATGACCTAAGAATTTGTTTTTTGAGGAAACTCACATAACATAACTTCATGTCTGTCTCCCGTGGGGCTCGGCGGAGACTATGGAACGCTATTTGATCGATTCTTACATACCTTATTCGGTAACTTTTTTTTATGCCATAAGCCGGTCGGATCTCCTGATGGTAAGCAATCACCATCGCCGTCTGGTGTTCCAAGTGTCCATACCTGGTGTCCATACCTGGAACACCAGAGGCGTTACAAGTGTGTTACCGGCCTTTTGGGGGATTAGGAGTTTGAGGATCGTTGGGGATTTAGGGATTGGGGAGATTGGGGAAGAGGAGGGCGTAATTAGGCCTCAATCACACGACGAAACACAGCACAAGCGTAGCTTCACGTCAGTTTTCTGTGAGGTCGTGGTATCACTCCGGTTAAGCCGGCCTATTCGTGCTGAAGCTGGATCTCCTACACTAAAACTTTTACTTAATTTAATTTTTTTTTTCTTTGAGAAAACTATACACGTTTTATTATTTCACTTTATGTCAGAACTATATTCTAGGTACCCTGTATGTATGTGCCCTATTACATAGCCTATTAAGTATTAAGATTTATTTAAAATACCTTCCATCTCATTATAATGTCAATATGTAATCGATACTTATTTAACTCCACAATAATGGCGTACAATCTGGTTCGGTCACTTTAAAACACTTCCTTCTTTACAAAACGAACGAAATTAAATGAAAACAGCGAACAATTAAAATTAATTAAAAAGTGTAAGTTGAGATTGCAAACAGAAAAGCTATATTACATAAGTAAATGTCCGTTTGTCTGTGTGTATGTTGGTGTATTGTTTTTCATAACATAACATAACACCTTATCACGCCTTTTAGCCCCGAAGGGGTAGGCAGAGGTGCACATAATGTACACTGTACAATGTAACACCCACTTTTAACTATTTATGTTATGAGTCACATGTAATAGGGGCTATTACCATATACCGGGCACATTTCCAGACTCCGTGCTACGACTAAGAATTTTTCAAAGACCCAGTAATACTTTGCCCGACCCGGGAATCGAACCTTTGACCCCTTGCCCGGCAGTCGCACTTGTGATCACTAGGCCAACGAGGCAGTCTATCTGTATCTTCAAAACTTCTGATATGGCTGGCAGATGGGTTAGAAAGGTACTTAAGAGCCATTTATGGATGTGAAGTAGTATGAACAGCTTCAGAAAGGGGTTAGAGTCGCAAGGAGCTAATGTAGCTAATGGAAGTGGTAATTTGTAGTTCACCATGGAGGACCAAGGGAGCGGTCTTTGTTCAGCAGACGCCTTCAGGATGGGGTAGGCAGAGGTGCACACAGAAGTGACATCCACTTTTGACTATTTATTTTATGAGTCCTATGCAATAGGGGGTGAGTGTATTGCCATATACCGGGCCATATATCGAATATAGTATTCAGTTATTGCTAATACAATAGGTTTACGACTTATTTCAAGGTCGTAACCTAATGTCATCCATTGCAAAACTCTCAAAAAACAGCGGAAATCATCAGACAACGGAGTCAAGGCCCCTTCTAATTTCTTTTCAACGATTAAAATATAAAAACATTTGCATACACCAACAAACAATGCCATGGGAACTGTTTTTAAACGACAACCATTTAACAATTAGTACGGAGAGAAATTCCCAAGCGAAGTCTGGTGTACAATCTATAGAATTGTTTTACGAAGTTATATCTTGAAGTGAACGGTTGCGAGAATTTCGTAATTGGAACTTTAGTTTAATTATTATCTGCTATTGATTGTGTATAAACTAGTTCGGATAAGCTTAATATAAGTGCGTGTTGAGATTGCCATATAACATAATGTCAGGCTTTTTAATACCCATAGTAATAGGCAATGTATTAAAATCGGAGCCGCAGAAATGCCGCAGCCGCATGGGGCTCGGGCTCGTAGCAGAAGTAGGAACAGTATGGTTTTTAGTAAATGCATGTGTTATACATATAAACCTACCTTAAGAATCACTCTTTATATTAAAAAGAAAACCGCATCAAAATCCGTTGCGTAGTTTTAAAGATCTAAGCATACATAGGGGCAGACAGACGGCGGATAGCGACTTTATTTTATACTATGTAGTAAAGAGTCTGACACTCAGAGTCTGGCACTGAGAAGGGTAAGTTGGATGATATCCCCCCTCACAAAAAGAAATGATCACATTGAAATGTGTTTTCATCAGATTTGTTTCTAGTTTCATGTAAGCTTTTGCTATAGGGTTAATCATTTTTGCATTCCGATCATTAATAATCTTTGAAAACTAACAATGCTTAATATTTGGAGTGTGTGAGAGCCATGCTTCGACACTAAGGGGCCGGCTTAACCGGATTTATACCACGGCCTCATAGAAAATCGACGTAAAACAACACTTGCGTTGTATTTCGTCGTGTGACTGAGGTTACCAGAGACCTAATTACCTCCCTCCCCAATCACCCCAATCCCTGATTCCTCAACAATCCTCAAATTCCTTATCCCCAAAAGGCCGGTAAAGCACTTGTTACGCCTCTAGTGTTTCGGGTGTCCATGGGCGACGCCGATTGCTTACCACCAGGTGATCCGTCTGCTCGTCTACCGGCTCATCCTATAACAAAATATTTTGGTACACCCTACAATCGGGATCAGGGCACACTCGGCAGTCACATTTATTGTGAACCCAGGACCAATCTATTAATTCATTTATTGATATCAATTCCTAATTAGGATTGATCCTAATTTTAGTCATCTGCCTTACCCATTTGTGGGCACGGCGACCGAATTCCACGGATGTCACGGTCGGTAGCAAATTCAAAATATTTATCAATGTTAAAAAAGTAAATACACTTCTTGATTAATCGCCATATTTGAATTTTGATGAATTTTAAATATTGTTTGTTACGCAATAATTAAGTATATTGTATTGTTAAACAATTTTACATTTACAGTTAAGAGCGTCGTTAGTGTGTTTTATTAAAGAGATTCTTGCTGGCATTTTTATGTTTGTTCAAATTAGTTCCGATTTTATCCACCTGAACAGATAACTTGGTGGCGCTAAAATAGACTGTATCTTTTTGTTAAATGCCAGGGTTTCACATACCAATATGGAGTTCAGTCTATAGTTAGGTCTTATATATTTTGGTCTAACTTTCTGACTAACTTTGATCCTTGACATATTGGTTAAATTAGATGATGAAATCCATATTTCTGTCTATTCAACAGACATTTTGCTTCAGGGTACTGCTATCTCCTTAAATGGGAGGAGTAATGATTGTGGATGGCCTTCGATAGTTTATAAATTGAAAAAAATAATTCAAATGTGTGCAGTCTCCAAATTATGAAAAGCGGTTTAGAAGTTGTTTGATTCAAAGTGATTTTTAATAAAATAATACTCCTTATTGTACTCAATACCATATTAATTTACAATTATTATTTACCTACATTCTATACGTAGTGTTATTATTAAAATTTTACGAAAAACCGAAAAGAACTCAAACATAATTTACCCAGGAATTAAATCCTAGGCCCCTATACCCGGTGGTAAAACAACGAAAAATTAACAGAAACATCAACAACAGAAATAAAACCGTCATAATATTTAAATTTTCGAACATAAAAATTAACCCAAAACTACACAATCCGCTTTCCGCTACGCTATCTACTACAGTAGCAACCTTATTGATTACATAAACACACAGTATATGAATCAATTACTTAATAACATTTGAAGTGAAGACTTAACATACATTCATAGTACATAGGATGGAATGTGGAGCGAACCGTGACACGGTGGTAACAAATCACTTCACTCATCTTTGCTTGATCGATTTATGACCGTAATGTAATTATTTAAAGCAATAAAGAATTAACTATTGAGTATTTATTCGTACTTTGTTTTAGGTAATATTCAGTATTTTTAACCGACTTTCCAAACAGGAAGAGGTTATCAATTCGGCTGTACCTATGGTTTTTTTGTGTGTATGGTACCCGATTACTCCGGAGTTTCAAAACTAGTAATATTTATGATTGTAATATTTAGGTACAAGTTTTGTTGCTTACAAAGCATCTTAGGACTCATGGCTAGTTGGATAGGGGCTTAGCGTCTACGCTGTGAGATAAATAGATTTATTGGTATGTGATGGTATTTGAGAACGCAACCTTTATTTTGTTTTGTTGGCAATAATTGTAACTGGTAGGTTGGCAATTTTTTTTATTCTCCCTCCCGCGTTTTTTCTCTGATTGATTGTTTAAATTGTAATCATCCACCTATTAAAATCAACAGTATGTTACCCTTAAAAAATCGTCGATAATCAACATAACATGGACATAAGTATTGTAGCATTTTGAGTAGTGGTATAACCGTGGTCCTGACCCCGAATGTAGAACCATTCTAAGCTCAATTGACTGACAAATTTAAAGACCAACAGCCTATCCCACAACTTTCCTTATAAATATGATCATTAAATAAAATCTATATATACCTCTATAAAAGAAAGTCGTGTTAGTTACACCACTTATAACTCAAGAACGGCAGAATAGATTGGCTGAAAATAGGTAGGGAGGTAGCTTAGAGCCAGGAGAACGACATAGGATACTTTTGGACCAAAATTTTTTTTTTTACTTTTTCCCGAAAATCACTAACGGGGACGGTAAAAAATGGGATTACGCGTACGAAGTCGCGGGCAGAAGCTAGTAGTACATAAAACAAAATCACTGCTTTCTGTACGCCTGTCATAATCAGTGCCGTACTTAGAAGTTCAAGTTTCTCCCTAATGGGAAGTTCGATGACATTGCCAACATATTTCCATTGGCTATTAGGATTTCCCGTTGTTGCGGAAGTCCTATTCGGTGCGGATAAAGTTGTTAAACAAGAATTTGTTAGGCTCGTGTATGAATAGCTCTCAGCTGTTGTGGAAGTTAGTATTAATTTTAACAAAAGTGTTAGTGATAAGGAAGAAGAAAAACAAACAGTGTTTCTTTGTTTGGATGTTTATCCGTCAGTCACGCTGAAACCACTTTTTTTTAGGGCATAATTCGGTAAACGAGCAGACGGATCACGGAAACGAGCAGACGATGGTAAGCAATGGCGTCGCCCATGGACACCTGGAACACCAGAGGCGTTACAAGTGCGTTACTGGCCTTTTGGGGATTAGGAGTTTGAGGATTTTTGGGGATTCAGGAATTAGGGAGATTGGGGAAGGGGCTGGTAATTGGGCCTCTGGTATCCTCACTCACGCGACGAAACACAACGCAACGTTGCTTCACGTCGGTTTTCTGTAAGGCCGTGGTATCACTCTAGTCGAGCCGGCCCATTTGTGCCTAAGCATGGCTCTCCCACACTATCTAAACGGATTTTGATGACATATTGTATACAGGCAGGGTATGGAGTGACTTAGGTGATAAAATGCTCCTATGGGATAAAACAGGAATCACATTTTACGCGGACGAAATCGCGGGCAACAGCTAGTGAATAATAAAGATGAAATTGTATTAAGCATTTTTCTTTTTTCGGCCCTTTGGTCGGTCTTGTATCGATAATCGTCATACTTTTTTAGGACTTGTTTCCCTGGTCTGAAATTGAAAAGCTAGTTTCATTGGAAGTCCGTGTGTTCCTGTGGTTTGGTCTGTACTATTAAGAAGGGTAATTAGTCTGTTTCTTTATCATTAAGAATTATCATCAGAATCGTCCTCTGCTTGGAATAGCGAAGTTATAACGAATAATTTGTTAGATAGAAATACTTTATGTAATCTGTAGAAACGTTGAGTAGGAACTTAAGCCTCGGTTGCTGTTATTGCATACATATTGCAATTTATCTCTCTAGTAAGCAAAACAGAATACGTTCTAGACTTAATCAATTTTACTAACACAGAAATATTGTCCATAATAATTGTCATTTATAACCAATTAATATAATCGATTTTACAACAGCCTGTCGCCCACTGACAAGCGTCCCATACAATTTACTTTCCACCACATAATCTGTGTTAGTTTAAAATATTGCAACACTGCTGTCTCCTGCCAGTCTGTGTTGCAAGATACTCGTCTAGATGCAACTCTATACTGCCAATAACTGGTAGTTAAACGGCATATTACTTAGCAAGTTAGCTAACAACTTAACAACTATAAAGTCGATATAATAACCTCTTTCCTCTCTACTTCCGTGGGCGTATTATGTATGCGTGTGCATCCACTTTTTTTTCTTTAGGCTGAACGTATCGATTCCTTTGCTTATTGTAGGTTGGCACCTTTTTCTTTTTGACAGGAGCTGTCATTACGCAAATTAGTGTCGATGTTGATGCAGTTACGTTTTGTGAGAGGATTGACTTCATTACGGCTGTGGTCAACTTAAGCGTGACACGTTATATGACAGTAGTAACATTTCCTAGTCTTAATTCAGGTAAAATAGATATTATTATATCATATAGGAGAGCAAATTGGGTTTTCTTTTTACAGCCGAGATTAATAACTCATCTTAATCCAAAATATTTGGATCGATTCAAGTTTTTAAGACAATCTATAAAGAACTAATGTCAAAAATTGATTTTAATCACACACTTCAAGTTTGCGTTTTTTCTATTCCATGTTTGCAATTCACTAAATAAAAGTCTTCTTAAATCAAAGTTCCATTATACTATTTGAAAAGAGAGAATATAAAATGTATCTTCTATTATTTTGATTGATCGTTGTGACCTTAATAACATTATCTACTCTTCGACTGAATTCCTAAACTAGAAATCAAGTACTAGAGACATTTGTGCCAACTAGTTTTTGCTCTTCACAGCGTAAAGACGGCCAGTTACACAATTTCAAAATTCAAATTCGGAACGCCAGTGCATCCATCATGGCCACTCATACTTTTTAGGATTCCTCAAGTTAGCAATGGCATTTAATGAAACATTGTTTATGATTATTCTACTGTTCACTGTTCAGTAGAACTATTAAGTTACATAATACATATCTGATTAAGTTATTGTTAGCTCATTAGTACACACATTTCATAAAGAAAATTTGTCAAATTTTCCGTCAATTAGATTAACAGAAACATAACCTCACAAACATAAACATAAAGATTTTCATAGACGGAACCTTTGTAGCACTAACCCAGTTCACACTTTGCCAGGTTATTTTTAAATTTAGATAAATCCACATACGGCGGTGTTGCCACATTATAATACTTTATTTTATTAATAATTTTACTGGCAAATTTTCAAGGACCATGCTCATAATGAACGACTGGGCGCAATTCTTTTATTGTCTTAATATAAAGCGATTGATTTCGTAATATTCTTTATTTAAAGTGCATTGTAATGTAGTTCCTGTGTTCTGAGTCATACGTTATATTATGTTTTATCATACGTTACAAATTGAAGGTCGATACGTTTTATTATTTGGTGAAATACCGAAAAATCGGGCGTTGCACCATAGAACATTGACTTTATGAGTTGCGTGACAGAAGCTTTGTTTCCTCGAGTTGTTTTTTTTTCGAACTTGGCATAAAGATTGGTCTGCAATGTGCTTATATGTTCTTCTGTAGCTGGATGTTGATTGAAGAGATTTAAGATAAACCTGAAGGGATAGGGATTTTTTTTATTCCGATTAATTCATCCCGTCAAATAAATGGTAAGATTACAATACAAGTAGTGAAGTAAAATCTAGATTTAAACTTTGATTAAAAATTTAATTACAATTCTAGATTTCACCAATTAACGGTTATTTCAAAATCGAAAACCCTTATAGAAACACTTAAACGAGAACAGAACACTAAACTTTCGTAGCACCTGGTACTAACCGTAGAACCTTTTGGGTATTATCGTATAAAACGACCCTTAATCCTACTTTGCCCTAACGGTCGACGAAAATGTCTTCAAAAGACTCATGGAAGGTCTTAACCTTCCATATCACTTTTTTTAAAAAAACTAAATTAAAAACAGCGACATCTGTTGGATTAACAAGTAAATTAATGAAGCAAAAATACCTAACCTCTAAATGGAGTTAGGTAATGATAACGATGCGCACTAGAATATTATGTAAACTGCTAATGATGAGTGTCAAGGCTACCACGGTCGTTCATATTTCAGCGAAAGATGGGAGATTGTTTATTTGGTATACTAACACTTATGTGTGACTTTGGTCTAGTTTCTGGGCTAGCTAGATATATAATTGTGAATACTTAAATGTAAACATGAGATTAATGCCGTTATAGAGGGCTTTTTTTTAAGGGGGAAAATTATCGAATGGCTGCTTCCGCCTGGGTGAGGCGGGAGGTAGTGTCAGACTCTTACTGACTAAAAACCACCCCGTGCCTTCTCCTACACGTGCCGAGCCGGAGCCCCGGTAACCCGTTAGGTTCTTATAGAGGGCCAGGCTGCCATAAATCTTCTAAGTGTGAGAGAGCCATGTTTCGGCACGTTTGGGCCGGCTCGACCGGAGTGATACCACGGTCTCATAGAAAACCGACGTGAAACAACGGTTGCCTTGTTTCGTCGTGTGACTGAGGTTACTGAAGGCCCAACTATAATTACAGGTCCTGGTTTTATTTTGGTTCTTGCAGGACAAATGTCAAACAAACATATTCTCAGACCATTTCTCGTTGTATATTTAGGCTACAAAAATATTCACTAAACAAACATCAGATACAATTATAACAAACGTAACAATAGTAGATTTTAATCGATCAACTTATCGCACGTCAATTAACTATTTCATAATCGACTAAACTAAACGATTAATCGAATCATGAAGACGTAATCGATTATGAAAAATGTTTTTATGCAGCTTAGCACGAGTATTTTAGATAAGTATGGTAATTATCTTGGCACTGCTTTAAATTAGTGTATTTTTGTAATTTTGTAAATAAAATTAATCTAGATTAGATATCTATTTTCAGATTTTAAACTAAGTTGTATTTATTATTAGTATTCTTGAATTTATAACTCGAGAATTGTACTGCTGATTTTTGTTTTCTTTGATTTGTCTTAACTCGAAAAGTAGGACGACACTGGAATTACACCAAAGCACAAATGTTAAAAATAGTTTTAACTGATCATAACAGGCTTTTTATCTAAGGCACTAAACTTAAAGTAGAAAACTGTCTCATTGGCCGAGTGGTCGCGAGTGCGACTGCAAGGCGAGAAGTCTCGGGTTCGATTCCCGGGCCGAACAAAGTATCACTGAGTTCTTTAAAAAAATCTCAGTAGTAGCGCGGAGTCTAGAAATGTGGTATATGGCTATATATGGCAATAGGCTCACCCCTATTACATGCGACTTATAACATAAATAGTGAAAAGTGGGTGATACATTGTACAGTGGCTGATGTATATATACGTAACGTTCACCTCTGCCTACCCTGTCGGGAATACAAGGCGTAATGTTATGTTATGTTAAACCACATGTTATGTTTTGTACAGAGTGGCGGGAAAGATGAATGTTTAAAGGTGAATTTTTACAAATTTGTAATTATGAGATTAGAGATAACCAGAACAACACATTTTTAAATACATTTTATTAAAATATACTGTGGGATTTGCAATACATTATTACGATGTTGTTCATACTCATATTTCATTAGGTATTTCAAAACTGTCACACGACCAAAAATTTATTTTGACTATTGCATAATTTTACGTGAAACAAAAATCTGTTACATCAGAATAATGATTTGATTTATTAAATCAAATGTTGGTTTGTCTGTATATAAAAAGGCAATGAATTTTTTTATGGGATAAGCCGGTAAACGAGCTGACAGATAAGCTGATGGTAAGCAATCGGCGTCGCCCATGGACACCTGGAACACCAGAGGTGTTACAAGTGCGTTCTTGGCCTTTTGGGTATTACTAATTTGAGGATCGTTGGGGATTCAGGGATTGGGGAGATTCAGGAGGGGTTAATTGGGCCTCCGGTAACCTCACTCACACGACGAAACACAACGTACGCGTTGTTTCACGGCGGTTTTCTGTCAGGCCGTGGTATCACTCCTGTCCAGCCGGCCCGCTCGTGCTGAAGCATGACACTTCAACACTTACGCGTGTGCTATGATGTGCTATGAATTATATCAGCTGCCTTTTCTTATTAACAAAAAAACCATACTTCAAATATTTACGTCCTATACTAATTTAAATTATAGTAATATTATTATTTAATTTTGTTTCTACTAAAAATAGAACGTAGCATGAAATTGATTTACATTAGTGAATTATTAAACTTTTTTACCGGAGTAGTATTTAACTAAATAAGTTTAAAAATACACAAAATATTCTTTTAACTGCTAATTTTGAACCAAAGCATGCATAACATTGTCAAATATTTTTAAATTAACATTTATTAAAATGAAAAATGAATTCTAAAAGCATAGCAAAATGTTGCACTTAAGCAAATAGCTACGTATAAAGATTCACTGTAAAATCAATGTTAAACTAACTTTGTTAAGGTTCAATTCAAAAGTAACAAATACAATGTTAGGACGTTATGTGCCAAGAGCAAAATTCACGCAATACGTAATGTACACACAAAAATGTAAGATTACACTCAGATTGTGTACACTGTATTTTATGATCTTAATTAATATCTTACTACTTACATATTCTGTGTCTCCTGTTCGTTTCTCAGGTCAGACTAAAGTAAAATTTGGGTATTTTACGCCGGAAAGCCATTTGTTTTGGCAGAACTGGAATCGTATCATAGAGACATAATATCACGCGTTTTATCCCCGAAGGGGTAGGCAGAGGAGCACATTATGACACTGTACAATGTAACACCTACTTTTCACTATTTATGTTATGAGTCCCATGTAATAGGGGGTGAGCCTATTGCCATATACCGGGCACAATTCCAGACTCCGTGCTACTAGTGAGAATTTTTTAAAATCCAGTATTACTTTGCCCGACCCGGAAATCGAACCCGAGACCCCTTGCCCGGCAGTCGTACTTGCGACCACTCGGCCAACAAGGCAGTCACATATCGTATCATATAATCACAGAAAATAATATGATAATAGGTCCACCCCCTGTCAGGAGACATGTGTACTACAGTCTACCTATCCGTTCAGAGACTAAATGGTGTGAAGTTATGTTATGTTATCTTATTTATTATCTTACAATTTACAAATCCTTAAGTTTACAGTTTACGCAAAACCGTAGCTTATCATGGAGATCACATTGTCTTTGAGCAAAAAACTTTGCTTAACAAATCACTATCTTACAACAATTAGTCAAATGAGAACTGCATTCAATATTGTTATTTTATTATCAATTGTTTTGATAGTTTGTATGTGATAACTTAGATTAATTCTCCCATAGTAATGCTTATTGCGTTTGCCATGAAAATATCTTACTTTAACCATACCTAATTAGATTTTTTTTAAGTAGGGAAAATCATCGAATGTCTGCTCCCGCCTGGGCGAGGCGGGAGGGAGTGTCAGATTCTTACTGACTTGCGATTCGAGCTGGAGCCTCGGTAACCCGTTAGGTTCTCCGCGACACCTAATTAGATTTACAGAATACTCGGAGGACACAACATGAGTTTTTGTTTCCTATTTGCATAGAATTCAATTACCACTCCGTCTACGTATAAATTGCTATTGGATGTATGAGCAGCAGATATGAAGTGTTATACGGAAGAGGATTAGGAACGGTCTTGCAATCGTATGCTCTGTCTACTGGTTTGGTCCCCACTCCATATCTATTTAATACAAAATAAAACTTAAAGGAAATTAAAAATCTCAAGCTAATTTTTCTTCGTTAAAATTTAACTTGATCTATGCTGCATTTAGGTATTTGAACCTGAGGTTTGATCCCAGTATAAATTCTTTCCCCAACTACAAAGTACCTATTGCTATAGTTAACTAAGTAGGTTAGTAGCAATAGAATTTTTTGAAGTATTCAACAATATAACTGTTGTAACGAATGTGGTAACTTCAACTTCACAGTACAGTTACGATCATCAAAAAAAATTAATTCAATACCTACTATAAATAACTATGTATGTTATTATTTATAATCTGACAGATTAAACAAACAACCAGTTTTAAATGCACATGCACGACATACTTTTCAAAATCCTTGACTAAGTTACAAAAAATCGACTAAAAGATGCATTTTCACATCACTCAAGGACATTAAAAATGTAGTGAAAGAACAACAATTTTAGCGTAGTTTTATGCAAATTTTATTACAGTAAACATTTCTTTTAATTACATAAAAACTCAATGTAAAGAGTTCAATGTTACTAAAACAATTCAGTTTCAATTAATCGACTAATTAGAATCGATTGTCTATCATCTTGGTTAAAATTACGTACATCCGACTGCTCTAGTTTTGAATGCAAGATAATAAGTGCAAGTTACAATTAATACATGTCATTATCGAGCCCAAGTGTTCACCCTTCTTCGGGCATATCTTAGCCGTTCAAAAAGTGGGAGGGACGGTATATAACAAGATGGTAACATAGTCATTTCACACAACCAGTCTTCGGCGAACGAACGAAGACACACAGCAACATGAAGTTTTTGGTGAGTTCATACAAAATAGTGCAGTGCCAGTGTTTGTGCCAAAAGTGAATAAAAAACATTCGTATTTTAAAATTTAAATTTCAAAAATAGAAAGTTCGTAAGTGCGGTCGATTGTTTTAAGTTTCGGGTTATTCATTGTTTCTTTTTTGCGTTTTTTAGGGAAAAATAATCGACTAAATAGTTTTTATTTGTTTTAGTTATTATAATTTATTTCATAATTAGTTTAAAACGTTGTCGTCATATAAATTCAAGTAGTTTAATACACTCTTGCAATAATTTAAAATATTATTTAACTAGTAACGTAAAAGCTTGCGGTTTTGCATAGTTTAGTAACGACGATATTGTGGTTTATCTCAATTTTATCCTTAAAATAAATACTACTTTAGATTTTTTGAGCTGTATTAGTCGCGCATTAACACAAAACATAACATTGCTTCACACATTTTAATCTTCGAAGGTGTAGACAGAGAACAATAGGACTTGAACTTTTTGCCGTTATAATAATGTTTTGGGCAACTTGGGAATCTAACCACAAGACTCCTATCTTGACCAAAGAACAAGCAATACGTCACTGAAAAGCAACAAACAAAATTAAATTATAGAAATCGAGAGCTAATTTTATCCACCAACGATTACAATGGAGTACATCGTACAAGTGAAGACTAAAAAAACACAAACCAAGAAAACATTTTTCACATGACTAAATACTTAGATGGCAAAAAGAAATATAAACAAAAAGATTTTCCCAACATTAAATGAATAAAGGTCATTGCACTTCCTAAGTTAATTAATATTGCTTCTGCCTGCAGTCTCGCTTTCGTTATCCGGGCAAAGAGAAGTTATATGTCTTATTCCGAACTACAGTCTATCTCGGTGCTAAGTATTATCAAGATTCGTACCGTATTTTTACATGAAAGACTAACCATCTATACACATTTTCGCATATCTGATATCAACAGGATTATAAATATGAATAAGTTTATAATAAAGTTAAAACTAATAAAGTTTATAAGGAAGTATACCCCTGATTCTTTCACGTAAAACGTACTTAACTGAATCTGAATGAAATTTGACA
This sequence comes from Spodoptera littoralis, assembly GCA_902850265.1. Lineage (NCBI taxonomy): Eukaryota > Metazoa > Arthropoda > Insecta > Lepidoptera > Noctuidae > Spodoptera > Spodoptera littoralis. Next base: position 6,264,237 of record LR824555.2, on the reverse strand, counting down.
CAGAAGAGCTAAGGCGTAACATAGGATTATTTTACCATGGGCAAAGCCTTCGGTAGAAGCTAGTAAGACTATAATAATATGACATTATAATACTAACCACGCTATCATATAATCAGTTTCCTTCCTCAAGTAACCGGTTTTACTATAATTTTCATTTCACTTTCCTTTGCAAAGTAGAAAGTATCGAAAATTGTCCGTTCCATAGGAGATACGGTGTTTAGGTAAGAATTGCTCTGATTACCATTATTAACTTGTATATGTATGAGTTTTCGTTTTTTGTTTAAACACATACTTACTTAGAGAGTTAGCTGCGAAAATCAGATTCGGCTAAAAGTATAGTTTTGTCAGATCTTGTCAGATCCACTGTTATTCTTTGGAGTTCTAAAAATCAGTTTACGGTAACGATTGATAAAAAGATTTGCACTACTGAATAACAGAATGATAATGTTCAAAATCTTTAAAGGACAATTATATCTAGTAGCTATGCGACTTTTCTTCGAAGATTTGTTGATAAGGCAAATTCAGGTCTAACTTTAAATCACAGGATTATTGCTAATGATAAGTCCTATCAATCCTTATTACATTAGACGTATTTATATGTTTTAGCATTGTAGGTTTTGTAAATCGTTTTCATTTTAATTAACGTGGTGTGAACCGCCCAAAAACTTCCACAATAATTGCATAGGACAAAAAAGTTTCAATAGTGTTGAGCGATGTACTCGACTAATATATTTAGTCGATTAATTATAAATAAACTGTTATCTAATCTTCAAACAGATAATATGTATATGCATTTCCGACATAAACATGCAAATCACGATAATATAATGATTTACTGAATAATTTCTACTTGCTAAGTGTGTTTTGAAAGTAGGTTGAGACAAAGTTTTCCGGGTTGTATCGAGTGCAGTATTAGAAAATCAGTCGTTTTGAGCACTAAAACTGCATTTCGCATAACTTGTAAGTCTTGTAACAGATCAATACGATCCAGTATTAAGAGTAGAACAATGTCAATATATTTTTCTTTGGACAGTGCAATATAATATTTATAATAAAATATTACTGTGTTTTAATCACTTTTGTATTAATTAACTGCAAACTATTCTGTAAATATTATATTCTTTTATTTATTTAACGGTAGATACAATCAGATCTCCCAAAATAAGTCGTATTCTAACCTTTTTTTTCTTCATCATCAGATTCATCAGTCCGTTTCTTTGTTTCTATTTTTGCATTTTTTTGTTCCAAATAGCTTCACTTTCAATAGAGGAAATATTTAGAGATTGTCAAATCAGAGAAGGAAATTATTAAAATACATCATGCAGATTTAACATTCATAAATTAATATTAATATCGGAGTCATAGATTGTGTAATAGTAATTTCATTATGAATAATGAATTCTCGGTGAGTGGGTTAGTGCCAGGATCAAAAGTCAACATTAATTCTTACTTGTTAGTTGTCATACAATTAGTAAAGACTATTAATTATTCTATGTTACATTTGGTTCGTACCTGTTGAGTAATTTTATCAGCCATTAATTAGTATTATTAGTAGTAAAGCTACGATTGCGTGTAAATGATTAAATTACAGAAGTTGGATACAAAATCAATATATTAAACAAAAAAACAAAAAAACTGTAAAAGCTATAGAAACGAACGTTACTTTATATAAAGTTTTCTTTAATTATAAACTATGTAATGATAGATAGGACAGACTAAGAAGTTATCTAAACTTATTTACTAACTAAGTACGAAACTTTATAAGATAAAGGAACTTACGAAACTTTATAAGAACTTTATAGATTAAGAAAAAATGTAAACTAACTATGGTCAATATAGTCACTACAAATTATTTTGAGACTTGTTCCAAATTCGATAAAATTACAAACTGTACTTATTCTATAAATTTTGATACATATCTTCCTTATTAAACAAGATCAATCGTTCCACCAGACTACGATGCACCGGAGCTGAAATTAGTGCAGTAAGAATTACCGATGACACTAGTGCATAACACAGATAATCGACTACTGACGCAAGAGTCACGCATCGACTATTTACAGCTTATGACACATACGGATACATCCTACTCATAATCACTCTGTATAATTACCAACGTAACGATTTATAATCGAGTGATTTCGATGGCATAATATAATTTTGTAGTTTCATTCGAGTAAATAATCGTTATGTCATAGTTCTGTTATTAAATTTTACAATATCGATTGCTGATGTTCGTTTCTATCAATGACTCGATATGAATAGTCGATTAAATAATTGATGTTTGGGTTTTTTTAGTGAAATTTAATTTGTTGGAATAAAAAATAAAAGATTTCTTTAAGAAAGATTGGAGATAAGATTTGAACATGGAATAATTTAAACTAATATCGTATTCTACACTTTCAAAAATAGATGCGGTATTTTTTACAATCGTTTTGTTTACAAGTCGTTGTATAATTTGTATGGAGGCTCGCACGTTGAACCTGTTTTCGCTGTTTCACGGCAAATCTCATGCTTATATGAATTCTGATCACACACAACTGGTTTAGCGAGCATTGACACTGGATATCCGATCTATATGAACTGCGTTACCAGTGGAACTCGCAACGATTTCATTTTGAAAGTTGTTGAAGTAATTGGTGCGAAAGTTGGTGATTTGTTTACTCGATATGTTAGTTTTTACTCTTAAATGGAAGTAAAAATAAAATGGTAGTGACAATTTAATGAGGTTTTATGCATCATTCACGTGAAAGGCATTAGAGTGCAAAATAAAAAGAAACTTTATATTTTAAATATTTGCAACAAAATAAAATAAACAACAATAAGTCCAATAATAATCGAATTAAGAGGATTCTACTTCATCAAAAGACAAACATACTAAACGCTTAAACATTCAATCTCATTTTAACACAAATCTCGCTCGATATCATTCTACTTGAGTCAAAAAACGAAAACAAATGGTAGGCACCACATCGCCACAATCATCTCGAACAACTTTCACTCTTCATATGCGGTAATTAATATAGACCGAATGCACAACAAGTACGTACCTACTTACCTTGATGATGTACTAGCGTAATTATATTCAAAACTAGGTTAAATGTATGTTAGACAATCATAGAGTTGTGTAACTTCAAATTAATAGTACGCTTCTTGTTCTTTTATGAGCTTGAACTAAGGAATTATTGTATTTTTTTTTTGTTGAGATACAGTGTATAAGTGATGTTGGTTGTACTGAAATCAACAGTTATATTTAGTTCAAACTAGGTTTTTGATCCTTATAAAGCATATTTTTCGAAGGTAGAACACTTTTTGTTAATATTATAAATTACTAGCGACCCGCCCCGGTTTTGCACGGGTGCAATATGCATGTATTATACGTATAAACCTTCCTTGACAATCCCTCTATCTATTAAAAAAAACGCATCAAAATCCGTCCCATAGTTTTAAAGATCTAAGCATACATAGGGACAGACAGCGGATAGCGACTTTGTTTTATACTCTGCAGTGATAGTGATAAACGCGAAAGTTTGTGAATTTGTTACTCAATCACAATCAATGAAAAATGGCTGAAGGGTTATGTTTGAAATTTGGAACAGGGATAGATTAAGGAATTACACATAGGCTAGTGCGGGCAAAGCCGCGCAGAAGCTAGTATTGTATATAGTAACATTTTGCCGTTGATTCTACGACAATACATTTCAATTTACTTTAGTATTTGTTTGCAAAACAAACAACTATTAAAATAGTCAGAAAAGAAAGCGTACGGAAGTAAAACCAAAAAGCTTGCATACTCCATGCATCTAAACTACATAAAACAAACAACCAATTAGAAATAACAGATAGAGGCTGAACGTTAACGAATCGACAATAATTATATATAATTACCACAAACTCAAGAGGAAACCAAGAATCAACAGTCACATTAAAAAGTAAATGTTCTGCAATCTGCGTTACGCTCGTAATTCACTTGTACGACAAGTGACGCCACCTACCGGCTCTCGATCACTCATAACAACGTAATCACTTCCTACTCTCAACAGTAATATGCATTTCTTGGACGTAATATTATGTTAAAGTAAGTCTACTTAGTCATATTTGCGAGTTGGTTTTTACATAACATAATAACACATCATCGTTCTTATAACTTGATTTACAAAATGTTTCGGCTATAGATGACTGATTTGACTGCACGGTTGGCGCGGTGGCTGGGCTACTGGCTACCACGCAACGTGTCACGGGTTCGATTCCCACACGTAACAACTCTTTGTGTGATCTACTGATCGTTGTTTCGGGTCTGGGTGTCATGTGTATGTGAACTTGTATGTTTTTAAACGCACCCACGGCACAGGAGAAAATCCTAGTGTGGGTCAACGTTTAACGATTTATCGACATTTTGTTAAATAGCTGTTAGTTTCATTGGAATGGATGAAAACTTATTGTTATTGATAATTTTGAAAAGGAACACCCAAGTGCATTACTTTTAATCCAATCACGTACATCTATAGTTTTCACTTTTCATTTATCATGTCTACTTGACTTATAGCAAAAGATACATTCTGTTTATTCTTATTTAAAGTCATCAATCAATACATATATGTTGATTAATACATTTGTCATCACTGTTGACTTTGTTTTCATAGCGTGGTATGACTTCAGTTGTGGTCAGTCAACATGTTTAAGATCTAGGTCGAAAAGTCAGACCATAACAATCTAAAACCTGTTTTTGAAGGTCGCATGAAAGTTTAACAGATGTTTATTTTGTGCACTTACTTTTACCTCCGACTGTGCACACTAATATAATAGTATTTTTTCTGATTTACTTACAAATTTTGAGTGAATTCTTTTTTAAATGCGGGTAGCATTCACTCCTTGCTATGACCTGTAGTATTGCCTGTACGTTATTTAATCAGTCACTCAATCCCACTGTCAATACCAACCGAAGTATATCAGGAATGTATTTCATAATTGATAATATAAAGAGTTAATAAACAAAATACATTTACTTCTCTTCACAAATTCTCATTCATAATGTATCAAGATCACCAATGAACATAAAGTAAAATAAAAATGTATACAGTCATAACAAAACAAAGAACTTTGAACAAAGAATTATTATTACGTAAGTCACGAAAATTAATCTCATAGATTCGGGAGATACGAACAAAAACAAAAGACAAACGGACAAATTGACTGATCTTATCTTCTAATTGTTCTACATTGCTTAAGCTGCTATAGTTTCTGTGTGCGGCGCAATTGCAATACCCGTAATCTACAAACTTAATTATGAATAAAAACCTTTAGAAAGCTAGCTAAAGGCAATTAAAAATAAATGCTCAAACATTAAATTAGTCACCGAAGTACGCAATGAACATAATTGGTCTTTAACCATTCATAAGTACTGTTATATTTCAATTCCAAAACGGTTCATAAATTGCCGTTGAATTTTTTATTGTTTCCGAGTCGAATAAATCGTAACACGGTTCGACAAATGTGTGAAATTAATTAATAAATCCTAATTATAATGAGCGTATCATCACGTTTCACGGCTAATTGATAACGAGGTAAGGAAGTGAAACAAAGTCGATGTTTTTATTAACTCCGTCTAACAATGCTGTTGGGAATCAAGAATCGAGATTATACGATATAACATTGAGTGAAAGTGTGAATTTTGTATTCCGTCTCGACATGAGTTTAACTAGTCCGATGCAACTTTTACTTTCTTACGTTCCAAGGCTTAGCTTAGGATTTTCAACCTCTTATATCATTGTTATTTAACGCTAAACGAACTTTCTTGTCTTCTCACATCGCTACAGACATCTGAAGTAACAATGAATCAATTGCAATTATTTTGCGCTCACTATTGGCATATAAACTGTACATTCATCGATTACTTTCTAGTGATGATGTTTCAGAATTACTAAACGTAATTTCCTTGTCTACAGGTTGTATTGGTCGCTTCGCTGGCCGTGGTGGCCTTTGCCAGCGAGGAGAAAGGCGCACCGAAACAAGCGGCAGCATCCGAAGATAAGAAGCAGGAGAAGAGAGGAATTTATGACTTTGGTCATTATGGAGGCGGTGGTGGCAGCAGTGAGGGAGGTTATGGAGGACATAGCTTCGGCGGTGGCGAAAGCGTGAGCTTCGGACACGGCGGTGGTGAAAGCTTCGGTCACGGAGGTGGCGAGAGCTTCGGACACGGCGGCGGTGACAGCTACGGACAAGGGGGTGGTGACAGCTACGGACATGGCGGTGGTGACTTCGGTGGCTCCAGCGGTGGCTGGAAACCCATTGCCTCTGATGAAGGCCACGGACACCATCACCACCAACACCACGAACACGTCAAGACCATCGAAGTCATTAAGAAGGTCCCTGTCCCATACACCGTTGAGAAGCACGTCCCCTACACCGTTGAGAAGAAAGTACCTTATGAAGTTAAAGTACATGTGCCCCAGCCCTACACCGTCGAAAAGAAAGTCCCCGTCACCGTGAAGGAGTACGTCAAATACCCCGTGTACGTGCCTGAGCCCTACACCGTTGAGAAGAAGGTACCATATGAAGTCAAGGTCCCCGTCGACAAGCCCTACGAAGTGAAGGTTAAGGTGCCCACTCCTTACACCGTCGAAAAGAAGATCCCCTATGAAGTCAAGGTCCCCGTACCCCAACCCTACACTGTTGAGAAGAAGGTCCCAGTCCCCGTAAAATACGAAGTCAAAGTACCCCAACCCTACGAAGTCATCAAGAAGGTGCCTTATGAAGTGAAAGTGCCCGTCGACAAGCCCTACAACGTGTACGTGCCCAAACCTTACCCAGTCCCTGTTGAGAAGCCCTACCCCGTCACAGTCCACAAGCCTGTGCCCTATGAAGTCAAGGTCCCGTTGACAAGCCTTACAAGGTTGAGGTTGAGAAGCCCTACCCAGTCCACATCAAGGTCCCAGTGCCCAAACCTTACGACGTGTACAAGAAGATCCCATACACCGTTGAGAAGAAAGTGCCTTTCGAAGTGAAGGTCCCCATTGACAAGCCTTATCCAGTGTACAAGGACGTGCCATTCCCATTGGTGAAGGAGGTGCCTTACCCCGTGAAGGTGCATGTTCCCTTCTACATCAAGAAGGAGGAGGAGCACCACCACCACGAGCACCACCAGCCCCAGCAACACCACGGTTGGCACTGAGTGACCTTAGGCTAAGTCTCACCTTGTACCTTGTAGGTTAAGTTCAGAAATGTGATCAATTAGTATTTTTAGTGTATTGTATATTTTTGCTAAATTTTGTGAATGTTGGTGCTGTCCGCTCACAGGCCAATGATGTGACGGCTATGTTGCGGTGAATTGCTGAACGAATTTTGAGTTCTAACTTAAATAGTTGAGAAATATCGATCCTTTTGTTGTTACCATTTTACGAGAATTGACCAAAAACTGATCTGAAATATGCAAATAAAAATATTCGTAGTTTTGCAGTCGACGAACAATAGGTCGGCCGCATAGCGTCACTTTTGACGCGCGGCCTGCAGTTGTAGATAATTACCTGTTATTATTTTTTTAGCTTTTATATGCTTTGTTATAATGTAACTTGACAAAGTACGTGTACTTTGAGTTGAGGCTGATTTAATAAAAATGTGTGGAATGTTCACTTTGTGCTTTTATTCTATCAGTGCCCTCTTTCTTCTCACTTTTATTAGAAACACATATTATAATCGATAACAAAATAACTTAAAAATAAAACACAAATAAATTGCATACGCATAGAATTCAAGAGTAAATACTTAACATACAACTACTAAAAATAAACCCATGGATGAAAACAGGATAAGAAAAAGATCCCACAGCAAATAATAGATGAAACATGATACAAGACATACGAAACTTTACGATAGAAAATACACATAAAAATTAAACTAACGAGGAAAAGTAAAAAAGTAATGCAATAGTATTTCACTGATCAAAGTACGTACGTCAAACAATAATAACATCATTAGATACCCATATTAGACATTATAACTTATAGAAAACAATACAAAGATATCATTAGACGAAATTGATGTTGATACAATTGCAAGAACAATATTTCCAAATAAGAAAAAATTAAGCGAAAGTAGCGTACGAAATAAAATCAATGATTACGACAGAGTAGCAATGGAAACAAATGAAGGTAATGATAATAATATGTAAGAGTTAACAGAGCTTGTATGGACCAAGGACATGAAAGATTTGGAAATCTTTAATACAAAATATATAGAACAAAATAATGCTACAAGTAAATTGTCTGTAGTTTGTGAAGAGGTAGACAAAGTTGTCAATTTAGCTTTAGAGATAGATAAACTACATACAAATCATCATGCAATAACTAATAGTTTTGAAATCGAGAAGATCACTGAAACATTGTGTGTCTTGGGAAACCTAGGATTTCGAGATTAGTAATGAAGATACACACATAATACAGACTATGAACAATGATATGAAAGGCAACACTCGTGAAGCAATTTTTATGCTGCTAGTATTATACTCCTATACGCCTGAATACTGAAAGACTACTCAATTTTCGGTGATGCTTAAGTATAGTTCCGTCACTATAAATTCTATGTAAAATGACAGAGATGGCACGACATTTAAATTCAACTTTGAGTAACCTTTCAGTATTTGGGCGTTAGAGCATCAGCTTAAAAACAATGTAATGAATGAATGAATGTTTAAAGGAATATTTACCAAACTTACGCACATAGTAGCTTACTCCTCTTCTTAAGTATTCATTATTTCATAAATATGATTAGCCTCAGCTTAACCTTCCATATAGAAAAGGACATAATATGATTGTTCGACTTTATAAGACAATGCAATTTGTAGCTACATCGATGTTATAAACTAATTATTGTAACGTTGGCTGTATCTAGGAGTACGCCATCATGAACGATTAGTGCAAGCTTTCCTGTTGATCAAGAGTTTCTGCAATACTTCACCGCAGTAAGTGTGGGTTCGGTTTCACAACAGATTATAATCTAAACATTCTAATTGATCACTCTACGGTTACCCGTTACGTGTTGTTTATTACAAAATGAAAAAGCTGGGCTTTAATTTATTTAATCTTGTCTTGATAGACAGAGTTGGGTAAAGAGTTACTAGTAGTTAATAACTTTTAATCCATTTGTGCTTTATTTTTTTTGAGGGGGAAAATAAATCATCCAATGACTTCTCCCGCCCGGGTGAGGCGAGAGGTAGTGTCAGACCATAGTATAAAGAACAAAGTAGGTTATCTTCATACAAATGCTCCGCGCGCGGCTTATATGTGTGCGCCATAGTATCTATGCGTCGACGCACGCACACTTTAACAAAATCTCGACCCGTTTCTCAGTGCGCCAGGCAGGGCTAACACTGCACGAGGTACGCGCGCGCTTCACGGCTTTTCGGCACTGTTCAATGAAATAAAAAATGTCTGATAATCGTAGAAGAACGTATTGCTGTGTGTTTGGGTGTCTTAATAATTAATTGATTCCAGAACTGTCTCTGTTCAGATTAGGTACCTATTGAACAGGAAAGGTAAGCTAGTCACTTTTTCTAGCATAATATAATTTGTAGGTACTTGATGATGAGATACCTACTTACTTATTCTTACTCTTATCATTCTTCATAGTTCCTACTCAACCAGAAATGTAATTACCTACTATACTTAAATATTATAAGAAAATGTGGTATTGTATTGTTTATTTCACAGTTTATCTGATTTGTTAAGAACGTAGCCGAGTCGCATTTTTCCATATAAATGTATTCCCAAATTTACTTTCTGAATACTATGTATAGAGCTAAAGTTTATTTTAAGAAGTTAATAATCTTTTTATAAGCTTTTTATTTTTACTAAATTTATAAATTGATAAAATATTCAATAATAATATGCTTTTCATTTCATAAATTTAGATCAAGTGCTGCTTGTTCGAAAATATTAACTAAAAGTAAAAGTGACAACCCTGGGGATCAACGCAAGAGTAGGCTAATAACTCGGCGGGCGGCCTTAGACAACCTACTGTATATGTTTATACTGTGGTCAGACTCTTACTGACTAAAAATCACTTTTGCACTTCGAGCCGGAGCCCCGGCAACCTGTTAGGCCTTCCGCGGCTCCGTATCGGGCATCAGCCCTACTGGGCCCCATCTGTGGTGGCTTGAAGGCTCTTTGATGCGCGCGCGGAACATCACGCGCCGTACTCACGGGTCTGGTTCACACTTACGGAAAACTTTGAATATTTGACAATTCTTCCAAATTAAAAACTGTCAAATGTCAATTTTATTCTACAGTTAAGAATTAACTGATGATTGAAAAATCGGTACTTAATAACGTACTTATAGTTTTGTCTTATTTTTATGCAATATAACTAATAAAATTAGTTGCTATAAGATTCTTTTGCAGTACGATTGCGGGTAGTCACCGAGTAAACACTAAAATTGTAAAGCTCTGATTTATAAATTGCTAAAATATAATTATAATTACTTTATTATTAGTTTAATGCCTTAAATAAAATAGTAATCAGTGCTACCTGCCTGTCCAGTGTTCTCAACCAGCTACAAAACATTATAAGCACTTTACACTGAAAACTTGCACAACTGGTAATATCATGGAGGACGTCCCACGCTTAGTGTCTGAGATGACCAGCATGTTCAAGCAGCGCATGGCCGACTTTGAGCAAGAGCAGAGGGTTAGCACAGGAGCAGCAACAGATGCCACACCAGTACTAACAGCGGAGTACATAGCATTTCGGAGCTTCATTATGCAGTTCCTCTGTGTTCTCCAGCAGCAAGTGGGCTTTCTGGTGCAGAGCATGGACAATATGCAGATGCACAGCCGGCGTAAGATACTTCTTCTTCACGGTGTGTCGGAGTCAGAAGCAAAGGAAGAGGACACTACCCAATTGGTCGTAAAAGTTGTCAAGGACCGCCTCAATCTTGATATAAAGCCATCTGATATCAAGCGGTGCCACCGGATGGGACGGACTACCCAAAAGGCTCGACCCATTCTGCTTAAGCTGCATAACCTGGCTCTCCGTAACAACATCTGGCGAGGAAAAACCAAGTGCAAGGGCTCGGGTGTCACGATCTCCGAGTTTTTGACTAAATCCCGACACGGCATCTTCATGGCGGCACGAGAGAGGTTCGGGGTCAATCAGTGTTGGACGAGGGAGGGCATTATCTTTGTCCTGGACTCGAAAGGCGCTCGACATCGGGTTACAACCAGAGACGATCTCGACAGGATCGATTTAAAACAGCCTGGACAGGATGTGGCCCAGCCTGTCATTGCGGCTGCCGGGAAGGTGGTTATGTCCAGGGCAAGGCGTGCAGCAACCCGAAAATAAGTATTATAAATTTTTCAATTCTATTTTCTTGTCTTTCTGTAGGTAGTCTGGGTAAATCGGGTATTTTTGTTTTAGATTGTTGTATTTGTAATATTGTAGTATCACCTTCATATTAATTTTATTATTTTTCTTACATTTACATTGAAAAGGTAGTAGTATTTTATTTGTTTACAATTTATGTTCATTTCATTCGTAACTCTTATCATTGTCTTTAATGTCACTGTCATGCTTAACTGTCACTTAAAACGTTTCGTTTTACGAACTGCATGCATGTTTTAAATTCAAATTCGTTTATTTTTGTCATTTATTAGCGTATTATATTTCTCACCTCATTTTATTATTTAGTTCGATTGCCCGGACCTACTATTACTGTTTTTACTATTTTACTATTTTGTGTTGCTATCTTTATTTGTTATTTTTTATTTATTTTTTGCTTGCCTGTGTTGTCGTTAATGGGTGATTTCTTGTTTTGTTGTTTTAAAATTCTTACAGGCTAACTGGCAGGTGGATATAGGTAGTGCAGATTTTGAACACCAACCTCATACATAACGCATAGTATTATATTATAGGTATATTTTTGTTGTTATTTATTAGTTTATTAATATTACATATTATTACATTTTATATACATTATTAGGTACATATTACACACTCATGTTACATACTAGTACTAACAATGAATCTGATGCGTATTTATCATTAACTTCAGACGACGAAAGCTTTTGTAGTTTACCGTCATTAAATGAGACACTCGTTTCGGTATTTTCTGATGCATCGCAGAACTTCAATGTGGTTCACATTAACGCTCAGAGTATTCCGGCTCATTACACTGATATGCTGGCGTTTTTCGATTGTAAGTACATTCACGCCATTCTGGTGTCCGAGTCGTGGTTGAAACCTTGTCTCCCTTCTTCCTCCTACTCTCTTCCGGGATTTAACTTGATAAGGAATGACCGTGCGATTGGGGGTGGGGGCGGTGTGGCCATATATCTCCGTAAGAATATTTCGTTTACTATCTTGAACATGTCCACTCAGCCTCCTCCCCATAATGCTGGTGAACACCTCTTTTTGGAGGTTGAGTTACACCGCGCTAAAATTCTTCTTGGCGTGTATTATTGTCCATCTCTACGTATTAACTTCTTCTCCTCTTTTGAACAGCTCCTAGAAATATTTGTACCCTCATATGATCACTGTATTATAATGGGGGATTTCAATACATGTCTGTTAAAAAACGACACTCGTTCCACTTCTTTTTCCCGGTTAATCAAGTCTACCAATCTTTCTATCCTTGACCTCAATGCTACTCACCATTTCCCTAATTCAGTTCCTTCGCTGCTTGATTTAATCTTAGTCTCTTCCCCGAACAACGTCGCCAAACATGGCCAGTGTCCAGCTGACGCCTTCTCTTACCACGACCTTATCTATGCATCCTTCAAAATTCGCCCACCAAGCATAAGTCGAGAACTCTCTATCTTCGCAATTTTGAGGGCATGAATGTTGAGCGTCTACGGGAGGATGCTGCTGACATTGACTGGAAACCTCTGGTTGAGGCGGCATCGGTTGACGAACAAGTTGAATTCCTGACTGCCTCTGTTATAAAACTATATGACAAACACGCTCCTGTCAAGGCCGTCAGGGTTAAGCATCTCCCAGCACCTTGGTTAACTGATGAAATAAAGAAACTGATTGCTAAAAAAGCTGCTGCAAAATTTAAATTTAAGATCCAGCCGAGTGTCAGCAACAGGGAAAAATACATTAGGATTAGAAATCAGTGCAACAAGGTGTGCAGGAATGCTAAACGCCAACACATCCATAGATCAGTTCAAGATAGTGATCCGGCTAAAGTGTGGAAGTTCCTCAAATCACTAGGTATCGGAAAACCTACTCAAGACCCTATACCTAAAGATCTAGATCTTAACTCTCTTAACTCTCACTTCTCCTCCTCGGTCGCTTTAGATATGGCCGCCAAAACTTCCACTTTAAACTTCCTTTCGTTACTTCCGCTACCTGATTTTCCTCCGTTCGTTTTCAGTCAATTTACTGCATGTGAGGTTAGGAGGAGCATTCTGTCGACGACATCGAATGCCGTTGGTGGTGACTGTGTAAGCCGCAAAATGATAATTCCTATCCTAGATCAAATTACTCCTATCATCCTTTTTGTCCTAAATTCCTCTGTCTCCAACAGAGCTTTCCCTCAGATTTGGAAGGAAGCTCACGTAATTCCTCTTCCCAAGAAAACAAATCCTGCTTCTTTTTCCGATTATCGTCCTATATCCATTCTTCCTTTCCTGTCCAAGATCCTAGAAAAACTTATCCATCATCAACTTAGTTCTTTCCTTACCAAGCACAATTTCCTCAGTCCCTACCAATCTGGTTTTCGTCCGGGTCACAGCACTACCACGGCTCTCGTAAACATTACCGATGACATTAGGTCGAGCATGGAGATGGGGAAGTTGACGGTACTTGTCCTGCTCGATTTTAGTAACGCATTTAATACCGTTGACTTCGACATTTTGCTTGCCGTACTCAGCTCTCTTAACGTATCCCCATCGGTAATTGACTGGTTTCGCAGCTACCTATTTGGTCGCCGGCAGCGTATTCATTGTGAGGATCGTTATTCTTCATGGTGTTGTACTGCTTCCGGTGTGCCGCAGGGTGGTGTTCTATCCCCTTTACTCTTTGCGCTATTTATCAACTCTATCTCTAATGAACTCTCTTCTTCCTTCCACCTTTATGCCGATGATCTACAGATCTACACAAATGCTTCACTGCATGAGTTACCTGATGCTATTGCGCTGATCAACCGTGATATGGCACGAATTAGTGACTGGAGCATGAAGTTCGGGCTACATATTAATCCATCAAAAACACAAGTGATGGTTGTCGGCAGCTCAAGGACTGTCTCTAAAATAGACTGGTCTACTCTTCCCCAAGTATGTCTACTTAAAACAAAGATTCCTTTTTCCTGTGAAGTCAAGAACTTGGGGATTTACATTGATAGTACTCTGTCCTGGTCTAAACAGGTGCAGGAGGTCAGCCGCAGGGTGTTTGCCTCGGCGGGCGCCCTGAGGCGTTTACGGAATTTCTTACCCACTGCTACTAAAATTGCATTAGCACAATCCCTACTTCTACCAATTCTCGACTATGCTGATGCCAGCTATCTTGATCTCACCCAAGAACAATTAGACAAGCTTGAGCGACTTCAAAATCTTTCCATTAGGTTCATATTTGGATTGCGCAAGTATGACCACGTCTCTGACTTCCGCAACAAGCTCAAATGGCTGCCTATTCGCCTTCGCCGGAATACTCATATTCTTTCACTTCTTTACAATATACTTTTTAATCCCACTACCCCTACCTATCTAAAAGAACGTTTTACGTACCTTGGCGATACACATTCGAAGTTTTTGAGATCATCGGAGAGTCTGAAATTGAGTATTTGTTTGCATTCCACTTCCTTTTTAGACAAGTCCTTTACAGTGCAAGCAGCTCGGTTGTGGAATGCTTTACCGATTGCAGCGAGGCGAGCTCAATCCATATCGCAATTTAAAAAACTTGTTAAAGAGCATTTCCTCTCTTTATAATTTTATATCCTATCTTAACCACACACACACATACACACACATACACACACATACACACACATGCACAAATACACACCATTATGTAATTTATGTATCATATTGTATATTGTATAGGTATTATTTTATTTTTATTTATTTTATTTATTTTTTTTGAGTTGTAGTTGTATTTTTGTATTCTGTGTATAGTACTTTATAAAGTTATTAGTTATTGTACACTTGACGACCCATATCAGACTCCTATTACTGCTCCATCCAAAGGTTGTCTGTAAGAAATCGCCTTGTGCGATAAGACCGCCCATTGTACACTATTTTTGTTAATATTTATCCTATAATGTGATTGTGTGGTGTACAATAAAGCATATTATTATTATTTACATATATTTATTTAAAATTCTCCATAAATTATATTTCTAAATACTACTTACAAAATAAAAAAAATAATATTTAAAAATATAAAAAATAGGACCCGACCAGTAGCGGGAGCATGGTCCAAGCTACCGGTGGTTAGGGCTCCAGAGACAGAAACCTCCTCACGATACGTGCCGTTTCTAGGAGAACTGCCTTCTGTATCAGGCCCTTGATCCATCCACCTAATGCCAGCCTCCTGAGATGGATGTCGAGGCTTTTAGGGATTAACCCATTGGCCGACACGACTATCGGCACAATGATAGCCGAATCCACACTCCACATGTCGACAACCTCGTGAGCTAAGTCTAGATATTTATTTGTTTATCTTTTCAGCTTTCACGAGGTTCTCGTCATGGGAATGGTGACATCGATTATCATCGTGCGGCGTACTTGACGGTCTATCACTACTATGTCAGGTTTATTGGCTACAATAGTCCTGTCAGTAATGATAGACCGGTCCCAGTACAATGTGATATGGTCATTTTCCAGAACTGGGTCGGGCACATACTTGTAGTACGGTACCTCAGATCAACAAGTCGATAGTGCAAAGCAAGTTGCTGATGGATAATCTTGGCTACTTGATTATGCCTATGCAAATATTCACTGTTAGCCAAACGACCACAACCAGAAATAATATGTCTAATGGATTCACCAGGACTATGACATGCCCGACATATGTCAACCGTCCCATCCTTAATTATATATTTCCGGTAGTTATTCGTAAGGATAACTTCGTCCATAATTGCACAGACAAATCCTTCAGTTTCTCCAAAGAGATTACTGAATCGTAGCCAAGACACGGACGCTAGAAAATCTACACTGGGCCCATGAAGGGCCCGGAAGAAGCGTCCGTGGAGCTCCTTGCTATGCCATACCTCCTTGCGATCATTGACGCTCAGTAACAGGTTTGCGCCAGTTCTCTTTTGCCAAGGATAGCGGAGTGAATCCATTGTCCACCGCTGCTACTTCTCGATGCATACCCTCGTTGACTTTCAGGAAATATTCCCTGAGGCTGCACACCTCACGGTTGTGAAGGGTCTTAGCATTTAATAAGCCTCGACCACCACACTTCCGCGGGATGTACAACCTCATGACCGACGAACGAGGGTGATGCATGCGATTTGCAGTCAGCAGGGTCCGGACTCGTCTATCCAGGGTGTCAAGTTCAGTCTGTGTCCACTTGAGTATACCAAAAGAATACATTAGGACTGGCATGACCCAACCGTTAAAGGCTCGCACCTTGTTTCCGCCTGATAAGGAACTTTTGAGTACCTTATTCAGGCGGCCAAAGAAGCGCTCCTGTAACGATTGCTTCATGTCCGGTCCATTAATGCCTAATCCTTCTGATATACCCAGGTATTTGTATGTATCGTTTGCGGAGAGTGATCTCAGTTTTGTGAAATCTGAGAGTTCTAGTCCCTCAGATTCCACAATCCCTCCTCGCTTTACATGCATGACCGCACACTTGTCTACTCCAAACTCCATTCTGATGGAACTACTAAATTTTTCAGTTATATTCAGTAGTTCCTCAGTTGTTTCTTGTTTGGAGCAAACAACTTGAGGTCATCCATGTAAAGTAAGTGGGATATAACTAACCCCTTCTCCGCAAAGGATAGCCTAGCCCTGAATCCTCCAGTAGAGTACTTAGAGGATTCAAGGCCAAGCAGAACCATAGTGGGCTCAGGCTCACCCTGGAATATTCCTCGTACTATCCTTACAGGTTCTTCATTCCCTTGGATTTGTCTACATCCCGGATAGCAAAGCACGGTGCTCCACTGCCTCATACATGACTCCAAGAAGGCGCGTAAACTTGCATGTATTTTATACAACTCCAGCACCTTCAGGAGCCATGTATGTGGCACAGAATCATATGCTTTTTTATAGTCTATCCAGCATGTAGACAAATCTTTTCGGGACCGACGAACCTGTTGGCTAACAACCATATCAATGAGGAGTAGCTCCTTAGTTCCACGAGACCCCTCCCTACATCCATTTTGAGACACAGACATGATGGAATTTTGTTCAATATGTTTTGTTATTTTTGTCCTCAAAATGGATGTAAGAAGTTTATAGACCGTTGGTAAACATGTGATTGGTCTATAATTTTTGGGCTCAGTGGAACTACCTGATTTATGGAGCAGGTGGGTAACTCCTGTTGTTAGAAATTGTGGTAACGACCCATTTCCAAAGCTGCCTGGAAGTGTAATGCTAAGCGAACGTGTGAACTCTTGAACCATTTAATCCAGAAATTGTGCAGTCCGTCCGGCCCCGGTGATTTCCAATTCGGAACCGAACAGGCTGCACTGGCTACATCAGAGGAGGTGATTTCTACCTCCTCCATCTCTGGTATAGTCTCACACCTTCGCTTAACATCACACATCCAGTCACCTTCTGTATGGCTAACAGGTACCGACCAGATGTTGCGCCAAAATGTGTTAGTGGCATCATCATCCGGTCGCCGCCCGTCAGCCACATCTTGGTTGGATCGTTCCCAATCTCTGTATACCCACCTCTGATCTCTTTGGAACATGCGATTCTGAGTATAGCGCTCCACTCTTTTTTTGTAACGTCTAATACGGTTTGCCCATGCATAAACTTTCTGCTTCAGGAAGTCGATGCGCTCTGTAACACGTGACAGGTATTCATGAGGACTGGTTTCAGTCCCCACAAATGCACGTCTTACAAAGCGCATCACTCTAGGGCGAGTATTGCCCTCCCTGAAACAGGATAGTTTGCCAATGAGTACCCTGGCCTCACTGATACGACGCTCTATCCTGCACTGCCAGGCAGGTACTGCTGGTTTTGGTCGGACTGCTGCGTCAAGATTTGGGAATCTGACGTTATTATTATTATTATTACGAATTATGGTCATGCTTTTAGGAAATCCATGGTAATATTATAGTTTAGAGGCAGATCTATTTTGTAATTTTTATTTGGATACATTTCTCTTGCATCTGGAGAAACATAGACAGCCAAATCTACTAATCTTCAGTACCTAATTCTAAAGGAACCGAAAGATATTAATAACATCATTTATTATTTACTGAAGAATGAAATGAGACTTGCTCGTTGGCCGAGTGGTCGCAAGTGAGACTGCCGGGTAAGGGTCTCGGGTCGGACAAAGTATTACCTTAAGTCTTTAAGTTTTTTAAAAAATTTCTCAGTAGTAGCACGGAGTCTGAAATTGTGTCTAGTATATGGCAAGACTCACCCACCATTACATGGGACTCATAACATAAATAGTGAAAACTGGGCTTTACATTGTACAGTGGCATTAAGTGCCGTAATGTGCACTGCTGCCTATCCCTTCGGGGATAAAAAACGTGGTGTTATGTTATGTTAAATGATACATAAAAATAAAAGCCCTAAAAACCAGACACATTACTCAAACGTAATAAACAACGTCCATAAAAAACTGGAAAATTTTACACTCATATTGTCCGCAATAAAATTACGTTCAACATGGGCGGGAATTGCGAAAAAACCTTGCAATACTTAAATAATTGGTGCATTACAAGATCTGATATAGATTTCTGCATCGATGCTCTTAAGGCAGTTTGTTCTACACAAAGTTAAGTGGATTTACTTGAAGAATTGGGTCAATACATGAAGATTGTGTTACATTGAAGATTAATTTGCTACATTTTCCTGTTATGCTTGCGGTAATGCGCAATGTATTGAAAAGTGAAGTTATGTAAGCTTGTGTAGAATGTTTTAGTTTTATTTTTCCTTATAGCATGCGTTAATGATATGCGAAGGGTAGTAGTGGAATAGCTCTCATCTTTTGGCATGAAAGAGTTTGTTAAATAAAAGAATACCTTATATGTGGAAACATATAGATGAAAGTCGAAGAATGTTTCATTTACATTTGATTTCCGAGTATGACAATTAGAAATGATCAACTGTCTCTTTCATTTCCTTACTTTTCTGTCGTTAGCAGATCAATTAAATAGTGCATAAGGTTTCCTCAAGAACTTGATTGCTTTGTAAGTAACAATTTAAATATCAGTAAGTCAAACAAAATCTTCACCTATATAACATGACTATAGATCTGATTAGACAAGCAGCGAGGTATGACAAATTGCCCAGTGTATGTCCCACTCAACAGTTTCAAAACGCAAGTTTCTTCATTAGACGTCTTTGTGTGTTCTTGGCTAACCTTTAGATTTTCATTAATTTTGTACATACAGACATTTATTGTATATCTTTCTTGACTTGTGTTACTTTATTTAAATCTTCTTTTATTGTGGACTTATATAAAAAACTTAAAAAAGTCTTAAATTAAATGCAATAAGGGCGAGAATGTATTTGTACTTTTATTATTTTGCACTACAATATATCTCCTATACAATTACAATCTCCTGTAATATGTATGTATTGGGCTCGCTGCCATTGCAGCGGTAAGTCCCCTCTTTGAGGAGTGGCTTGAGAGACGCTACGGCGTCCTCACCTACCGCCTGACGCAGGTCCTCACCGGACATGGAAGTTTCGGGAGGTACCTGTGTCTGATGGGGCGGGAGGAAACGCCCGGGTGTCATCACTGCGAGGACCGCCCTGAGGACACGGTGGAACACACAGTGGGAGAATGCCCTGCGTGGGCTGAGCACCGCCGTGCCCTCAGGGAAGTGATCGGCGATGGCGACCTCTCGCGTCCGGGCCTAGTGCAGGCCATGATGCGGAGCGAGGGGGACTGGGATGCCGTCTCCTCCTTTTGCGAAGCAGTCATGCTAGCTAAGGAGGAGGCGGGACGCGTGAGGCAGCGAAGCGCTGCCTCCTCGCAACCCAGCCATCGCGAAGGACACACCGGGCGTCGGGGATCGCGGGACGATCTCCGGCCACCGTAAGCGCGGGCCTGCGGACGGCGAGCATGGGTGGCTCCCCGTCCGACCAGAAACAGACCCGAGCGTACGGCGCGTCGCGTTCCGCGCGCGCCTCAAAGAGCCATCAGACCACCACAGATGGGGCCCAATAGGGCCGATGCCGATTCGGATTCGCGGAGAACCTAACGGGTAACCGGGGCTCCGGCTCGACGTGCAGGAGAAGGAACGGGGTGGTTTTTAGTCAGTAAGAGTCTGACACTCCCTTCCGCCTCACCCAGGCGGGAGCAGTCATTGGATGATTTTCCCCCATTAAAAAAAAAAAAAAAATATGTATGTATGGATACTGGCCATAGTGATCAAATTGACAAAATTACCTTCTCCAAAATAAAAATATGAACATAATTTTACGTTTATTTCTTAACCTTGTCTAGAGACCCAAAATAAACTAACAACAATCTAGTATTTCTAGATTCTTAACTAATTAGTGCATTAAAGAATGTTTCATTTGTACACGAAACACTTAGGTACTGTTCTGATGAACTTTTAATAAGCATGTGTTAGTCATTTGACTGCACGGCTGGTGCGGTGGCTCAGTGGCTGGGACCGGCTGCCGCGCAACGTGTCGCGGGTTCGATTCCCGCACGGAACAACTCTTTGTGTGATCCATAAATTGTTGTTCCGGGTCTGGGTGTGATGTGTATGTGAACTTGTATGTTTGTAAACGCACCCATGACACAGGAGAAAACCCTAATGTTTTAAAAAAAAAACATAAAAATTTTAGTTAGCACAGACGGGTGAGGGATAGTTTAAAAGGTTTAGCAGAAGGACACGAGTTAAATCTATATGAGACCGTGTTCGGCGCTGTGATTGATTGATTCATGTGCGGCTAACGCAATATCGCCTCGATCGTGTAAAACAAATTCGTACTCACCCTCAAGTTCGCATGGAAGCACTGCTAACTGTTTTTTCCGCTTATACAACTCCCGTAGAAAACCTGGGTGAAGATAGTTTATATTATTCCACGGATAATGACACGGAATTGTAAAAACTAGGGGAAGTGGGATGTAGGCATGCCATGTGTGTCATAATTACGATAGCGTATCGTACTTTCGCTTCAGACGTACATATGGAGCGTAATCCTATGGAGTTAACCTATGGAGTTTCTTGCTCGTTCTTCTCCATAGGAATCTACGCCTTGGAATGAGCAAATAGCTTCACTTTAAATTTTTGTTTTTGTTGACGTTCAAAAGTGCCATTCTGGCCTAATTGAAATAAATGATTTTGATTTTGACTTTGACTTTGACTTTGACATACCAATAGACGTATTCTGTCAACGGGTAAAGTTCAGCGTCCCGAACTTTTCCATGGGTGACGACATATGTTAGCCGTCATCGCACGACAAACGTCGATAGGATTTCTAGGGCGCATAGATGTGATATTAAAACATCCATTACTTAACTCGTCGAGTACCGGTTTTATAGACACAATTAAAGAACAATAGGTCGCGGTCACCGGTGACCGCTTGGTGCTTGACAGTTTAACTGGAACATGATAGGCATGTAATGTTGATGAAATTAGATGGATTTTCGCAATACATTGGACACCATTACACTACAGTAATATAACCACGGTTCTGACATTACGAGTGTAACTCCATGTTGTGAAACTGTTGCACAATTCATATATTGTAAAGTAAAAGGTTCGTAATGATCATAATTGTGACTCGGTTTAATAAGATTTTAGTGTTTTATTGAGAAATCGATGTTTATTGTGCTTATATTGACTTTGTTTTAAAAGATAAAAGTCTTTAATTACCTTGCACAGTTGGTGCACTAAGCGCGTCGTTATTCCCCATTTTTTTAGCCAAACTACAAGTAAAATGTTTGCAAAAAGGCACTACCCGAGCTCATAGGATTAGCAAGTTGAAATGGCAGTAGGCACGATTGCTGGAGTGCTCGATTTACGTCCATCGGCTTCCGTACCCTCCCTTTATTAAAAAGGAAAGCCGATGTACATCTAATTATACCCCAAATAATTATGGGGTTCACAAAATAACAAGTGAACATTGACCGCACGGACAATGCATAGCTATAAGTTATGATCGAAGAAAACCTAAAATCTTAGTAAGGTGCTTTGTGTGGGCAGCATTAGGAAAAGACATTCAGATATTGTTTTATACTACAAGCAGACGAATTCCCTGCTGGCAAGTAATCACCGCCAAAGATACCAGCTTCTAGCACTAAAAGTAGTTACAAATGGATTTCTGATCGTTTTTTTTAGGGTATAAGCCGGTAAACGAGCAGACGGATCACCTGATAGTAAGCAATCGGTGCCGCCCATGGACACTTGGAACACCAAGGCGTTACAGGCGCGTTACCGGCCTTTTGGGAATTGGGCATTTGAGGATTGTGGAGGATTCGGGGATTGGGGAGACTGGGGAATGGGGATAATTGAGCCTCCGGTAACCTCACTCACACGACGAAATACAACGCAAGCGTTGTATCACGTCGGTTTTCTGTAAGGCCGTGGTATCACTCCGATCGAGCCGGCCCATTCGTGCCGAAGCATGGCTCTCCCACACAAAAGATCCGATATAAAATTGCGTACAAAACCTGGTTTGCTATTAACCGCAGCTACACAATCAGCTGTGAACTTTAACATGTATTGCAATTTGCAAGTCACCTGTCAATGTAATATTGTTTCTTAATATCATGTAGATCAACAATTCAACAGTATACTGTTAAACTTACCGGTCACAAGCATACGGCCTCGATTACTTGTCAATTGTAAGATTCATTGGCTGATGAAACTGCTACCTTGTGAACTCTCAAATGCGTCGTAAAGAGGAGCTTTGTAGTTTCGATTTATGGCTCGTTTCAATAAGCGACATCAGAATAGAATTTTGATGCGATTAATGGGCACTCTGTGTATTGTTTGGCGACTTCTTTAAGTTAATACAGTGGTCTAGAATACCCAATAATGAACGCTCAACGTTATCAATGATTGTAACGTATAACTGATCTTCGATTAAAGACTTAAAGGCAGTAGACCTATTTAGAATTTTTTTTTTAACCATTTGATTGTTTGTTGAATTTTTAAAGATATTTTTAGTATTTTTTTATTTCTATATAGGTATGTACATATTTTAAGGAGTTTTGAAACGCACAGCATATGTCCCATCGTACTCCAATATAGTACGAGTACACAAGATAGCAATGTAAGTATGAGGTCCATAAAACTAAAATCATCTTCACATCTTGAGAAGTCGGCTTTGTTAACATTCTATAAAATGTTCTCATATCGATCCTGTTCAACAATTTAGTCCTATCAGCCTGATACTTATAATGTTTTTTTAGGCACACGAAATTTTAAACCTTCAGGAGCACAGAAAATATAAATGTTTTGTGTTCAGGAGCATTCTGACTGTTTGACTACGGGATCGCCCGAATGTAAACCAACCTAGTACCATAAACTGTTATATATCCTCTTGAGGAAAACAAGCAAGATGTCAGATTATATAACATGTCAATAACTTACGTAAATATGCAGCGGGAATGACTTGCAAAGCAATGCGATCTATTTACATACAAAATTGTTAAATAATGTTCATATTTTGTTACTAGTGCTTTGCTTGCGACTTTGTCCGTGTGATTTTATTGTTGTTCCCGTTTGGTTTTTTATTAATGAGAAAGGGCAGCCATCGCAAACGAGCCACGGATCACTTGATGGTACGGGGTATGGGATAATGGCGTAAAGACACAGCTGGTCAAACAATTCCTCAGAGCATTCTCCATATGCATCCATGCATCACAGCATATGCATCCTCACCATATAGATGGTCGACAGGCCACAGTATGCGCTTCTCACGATGCTTTCTGCCTCGCACAGCAAAACTGTGGAATGATCTGTCGTCGGCGGTATTTCTGAACCGATACGAACATCAAACCTTCAAGAAAAGAGCGTACTCCTTTTTAAAAGGCCGGCATCGCACCTGTGACTTCTCTGGTGTTGCGGGTGTCCATGTGTATCATTAGAAAACTTTAACGTTCAACTCTCTGTTTCATATTAAAATTTATTATGTCTTTACGAGGTGAAAACGGTCAATTGTTAGTTTATTTCATCATTGTAGTACTTTTTGTCATTAATGAAGATGCTGTAGAAGGCTTACCCCACTGATCCCTATAATAGGGCTTACCCACTGACCCAGCAAATGGGACTCAGCCAGAACATACCTAAGTGATAAAAAGTGAGTCTGCAACTGTGTACTTCTGTCTATCTTTTTTACTTATAGTACTACATATATATATATATATATCTTCGTCTATCAAAGTCAAAGTCAAAGCATTTATATCAAATAATCCTTAATTAGGCTCGAAACGTCAAAAATTCAATTGTTCGTCCTTTTGTCTGTTAGTGAAGCTAGGCGCTCGTTCCAAGGTGTTGTTTCGAATGGAGAAGAATGAGCAAGACTCCATGTATCTATCTCCCTTTAGCAAATGACTTATGTTTAACAACTGAAATTTTCTATGTAGGTACCTACTATTCTTTGCAAACCAAAATACCCATTGACACTTTATCGAACTCGACTTAACAGGTTACCGAGGCTTCGGGTCGAAGCTGGAGCAGGAACGAGATGGTTTTTAGTTTTAGTTAACGTCAAATACAAAATCAATATTTATTTATAATTTTATTTCAATTAGACCAGAAAGACACTTTTGAACGTCAACGACAAAAAAATATAAAGTGAAGCTATTTGCTCATTCCAAGGTGTAGATTCCTATGGAGAAGAACGAGCAGTCAGTAAGAGTCTGACACACTCTCTCGCTTCACCCAAGACAGCCAGTCCAGCCTAGAGTTACCTACTGGATTATCCCCCTTAAAAAGCCATTCAACTTAAGACCTTGTGATCAGCACCCAGTACTTGACCAAGATAATAAAGAGTCTGAAAGTAAATAAATCTTGTAAATAGAGTGCTCTTCAACCGGATGCTACCGAGGCAACAGAAGCGTGCGCGTGCGTCGCAAACGAGATTACACATTACGCAACTACGTTAGGTTGTGGTGTTACTGTTGGCGAGTAAGCGATTTACGGTCGTAATTTATAAGATCGATTTCGGTTTTAAACATAAATTTCATGTTTTATTTATTTAGTCCTTAATTAATTTGATTACACAATGGCACATCAGGCGAACTTAATGCTACCAGTCAACCTTAAGTAGAAAATCTACGAAAAAAGGTACGGAGAATAAACCTACAGCAAAAAGAAAAAAATATGGTAAGTAATAAATAATATAGCTATACATTATACATTATACATTATAGTAAATAGTATATATGTATATGCATAAAATATATAGGTATATATCGACGAAGACCTAGATCTAGCGTTGCAGCGATTTTAAATACAATTAGTGAACTTGATGTTTATATGAGATTTTATTGGGGCCTTTTCCACATTATTCAACTTATATGAAAAATACATCATTATCCATTCAAAGGAATAATAAATACTTACATAATATGTTCTTGTACAAGACTTGTGTAATTTTATTGCTTGTAAGTTTTGTACAGTGACTAGAGAGTTGTATTTATATATTATTATAATTTATATATAACGAGAAACATGAAACAATTGGGATGATGATTGGTTACAAAAATTAAAAATCTATTTAGTCCGTAGGTTAGGTAATGAAAAAATATTAGACAAGTATTCTTTTATTTTGTTGTATAATAAAACATTACTTAGATAAAACGAATCAAAGTTTAGGAGGAGACTAAAACGTCATTTCTATGTATAAAATGTACATAGAAGTGACGTCACGTGACATTTCAAATCAATATATCGTCGAAACTATTTGTTTCTGTAAGAAATAAAAAATATATGTCTAGTGTTTTAAAGCAATGTACCAGACGGACATTAAAATAAAAATTAGGCATCTACCCTAATTAGCGGATCATAATCCGCTAATTATTGCTCTGGATTCGGGTTTGATGTGTAGGTATATGAATGTTGGAAAAAGCATCTGCAATATAGGAGAAAATTCTAGTGTCGCCAATTCGTTCACTTTAAGGCCCCTATCTTCAAAAAGATCAATTCCCCCTTTATGCTCAGCAACGCATCTGGTATCTGGTCTGCCACTTAAGCTTCGATGACCGTGAACCAATAGGTGTACTGTACACGAGCTTAGCTGATAATAGTATAAAAAAACTTATTCCGATTTTTTGCTCCACTCGCTATTAGTCGCTAATCGCTTGTCGCTTACAGTGGGATAACAGTCATACATTTTAACTTTTGTAGAAATCTAAATAAAACAAAAGGCACGCGTCTAATTTCGAATTAAGGTCCCACTAGATGACTGCAATGTAAACCATACTTTCTACACACGACATAAGGTTGATATTACATTGCAAAGTATAAATAACATTTTTTATTTCAATTGTCATTCGAAACTGTATTCTAGTTGGAAAGTGTAAAGTTTGAATTGCATTGTACGGTTTGGCTGGTTTAAAATTGTATTAAGTACATACGTGAAAAAAAGTTTAATCACGGGAAAGAGTCTGATTAAATGGGAAGTAAAAGTGAGATATTTATGTATTTGCAACTAGTGTTTTACTTGTGACTTTGCCTAATCGCGTTCGCGTACTAATGTCAGTACTAGTGGGGTTAATACCATATGCATTCTCTTCCAGCCAGACTTTTAGGTCTGGTAATATTATGTATGTAGTTTTAATGCCACAACATTGTAGAACTGGCTGGCGACTTCTGCAAAATACTTATTTTACTTATGCTACTTTTTGGTGTAAGTAACACTACATTGTTTGATGATCAATAGGGTAGACGACTGATTTTTATTTTAAGTTTTAATAATAATGTTGTATTGGTAGATTATTTAAAAACATTAGACACGTATTTTTTATTTTCTTACAGAAATGAAAAGTTTCGAAGATGTAAGTGTAAGATGCTTTGTATAATGTGTGTGCGCAGCCTTATTACAAGTCTTGTGCTCGTCGCCTAAAAAGAATGACGATGACACGAAGTGGGACAGTGACAGCTGACAGCAGCCTGCGCTTTTTTTGATAGAATGCAAAACCTCGGGTAGATTTATTATTGGAATATTTTCTAATTGTTTTCTAAGTGCTTGTTCAACTGATTAATGTAATACAGTGTCGATCTACTGAAATATTGGAAGTAAAAACCTTTAATTGTTTATTTTTCTGTTTTAGGTTGGTATTGGTAATTTCTACATGTTTGATCTTAATTGATTTGTGTTTCAATTGATGTTAATAATAAACTTTCTGTTTTAGATAAATCAAAATTGTTCGTTATTTGCTCCTGTATTATCCTACATATTACAAGTATTGATTTGAAATATCGCATGACGTCACTTCTCAGTACATTTTATACTAAGAAATGACGTTTTAGCTCCCACTCCTACACTTTGATTAGTTTTTTATAATTACTGTTTTATTATACGAGAAAATAAAAAAATACGTGTCTAATATTATTTAATTACCTAACTTACGGACTAATCATATTTTTAATTTTCATATCCTGTCATCATCCCCATTGCAAGCGCGACAGTCAACATTTTCGGGTTGGGCAAAGAATAAATCTACCTGACATACACTTTAATATATTTTCCACAAGACTGTATCAAAATATGTATCAGTACCTATCACCTAAAATTAACATAATCTTATACAGACATTGAGACATCATTCATTCATTCAGACAGCCAAATCGGCAACGGTAAACCCAGTGTCAGACTGCGCCAGACAATCCACAAACAGGGAGAGATGGCGGGAGATCGTGAGGAAAACTGTATCGGCCTCCAACACAAATTCGGCCGCCTCAACGTGACCACGACTGCTCTGGCAAGAGCGAAACGACAGAGAAGATACAGACATTGTGATTGTGACAACTAACCTTTATAATTCTGATTCAGACTGCCTCGTTGGCCAAGTGGTCGCAAGTGCGACTGCCAGGCAAGGGGTCTCGGGTTCGAATCTCGGGTCCGGCAAAATATTACTGAATTTTTAAAAAATTCTCAGTAGTGGCACGAAGTCTGGAATTGTGCCCGGCAATAGGCAATAGGCTCACCCTCTATTACATGGGACTCATAACATAAATTGTGAAAAGTGGGTGTTACATTGTACAAAAGGCGTGATGTGTTATGTTCATTTTATAATTCATACATTTAAATAATCTCTTCAACTTCAAAACATTAATAGATATGGAAGTTTACGCCAACTTTATTATTGTTATGCAACGTCTAAGCAAATATCTACCTGCTTGGTCATTCTGCCATCTTCCTAAACGATCATACGTGTTGGTCATAGTAAACTTAGTACAGTACCCGGCTATAAAAATTGCACACCGTCTTTTGGAAAAAAACTATAATTTTTTTTTATGAAATATGTAAGCCAGTAAACGAGGAGACGGTTCGCCTGATGGTAAGCAATCGTCGTCGTCCATGGACACCCGAAACACCAGAGGTGTGAGCAGGTGGTTACGTGTTCGTTACCGGCCTTTTGGGGATTAGGAATTTAAGGATTGTTCAGGATTCGGGGATTTGGAGATTGGAGAGGGGGTAATTGGGCCTCTGGTAACCTCAATCACGTGACGAAACACAACGTAAGTGTTGTTTCACGTCATTTTTTACTTACATAATATTATGATCATTCATTAATTTGTACAAAACTTTTTCTTTATCCATTTTTTATGTGTCGAGGAGAGTGCTCACTGAAGTAGTGATTTATAGTAATGGACAGAGGGCCTAGCGCGAGTTTGTTTTGCATTTACACGATCCCGACGTTTATGACGTTCGGCGCTCTGATTGGCCTGTCCCAATTAACCAACCAATCAGAGGGCTAAGTGGCTTTTAACGTAAAAAAATCTCATTATTCGCCAAGGGCCTATCAACGAAGATAGACAGTCGACCAGGGTATACGCGGTGACTTGGCAGATTGTCTTTTTCCAAAGGTAGATGGGTCGATGTGCAATTATTTATCGCCGGGTAGTGTAAATACCTAGTCGAGAAATGAGGCAAACATTTCAATAAATATTTATACCTTTAGTCTATTTGTTCTCAATTCCGCTATTTAGTGAATTTTCACTAGAAATTGCGTTTTAAGTAATGTAGGTTAGGTTTAGTTGTCGCATAATATAATATGACGTCTTTTAATCCTTGACTGCCTCGTTGGCCGAGTGGTCGCAAGTGCGACTGCAGGGCAAGGGGTCTCGGGTTCGATTCCCGGGTCGGGCAAAGTACTACTGGGGTTTTTAAAAATTCCCAGTAGTAGCACGGAGTCTGGAATTGTGCCCAGTATATAAAAAAATAGGCTCATCCCCTATTACATGGGACTCATAACATAAATAGTGAAAAGTGGGTGTTACATTGTACAGTGGAATAATGTGCACCTCTGCCTACCCCTTCGGGGGTAAAAGGCGTGATGTTATGTTATGTTGTTTATGTCTTTTAGTCCTCAAGGAGTAGGCAGAGGTGAATATTCTTATTGTAACTTTTCATTATTTACGTTAGCATGTTCCGATTTAAGGGCGTGAGCCTATTGCCATGTAAGTACCTACTGGGCAATTCCAGACTCCCTGCTTTTACTAAAAAAAATCTGAGGACAAATCAATATTATTTTGATTGACGCGGGAATCCGATCCAAGACTTCTTGCTCGGTTGTTGCACTTGTAACTTCTCAACAAACGAGCCAGTATAAATAACCCACAGACCAATAAAAACTATTTTTCTTATATGTCAGTTAATTACCAAAGAATTAATCTTAAAAGATTCAACAATACGATTTAATAAACCCTTATCTAACATATTAAATCAGACAGATTATGTTAGGGGTTGAAACGAGGTATAAAACCGGAAAGGGATGTAGAATAAAACTTATACAACCACTTTCGATTCACCTGGTCGGAAACTAGAATAAAATATTTACCAACGATTACTTGAATTAGTAATCATGTGAATAATTGCTTAATTTGTTAATACAACCCCTTTAAGGAATTTATGTAATTCCAACTTTAACATCATGTATTAGAGTTTCTTTTAAATTGTTGTCTAAGCCAACATTAAGACCTTTTTCCAATTCTATCAACTGATACCAAAATTGATTTACGATGTCTTTATCATACGATCCCATTCAATAATGAACTTTAACTTCTAAAGATTAATGTATATATTTGAATTGTGAATTGAAGGCCTTGTTAGTATGACCTTTTTAGAATTGATTCAAATGGATCAGCTGCTTAATATCCCATAATTTGTAACAGTTAACAAGGATAGAATTTGTCTCTGAAGGGGTTGCGATGTATGAAAAAAATTATGGGAATCTGATACTTATCTTTGGGTAAATAGGTGCGACTTTTGACATTTCGTGGGAAGAAACGAGGCAATGCAGTTTAAGATGAGCCGCGGAGAACCTAACGGGTTACCGGGGCTCCGGCTCGAAGTGCATAAGTAGGAACGGGGTGGTTTTCAGTCAGTAAGAGTCTGACACTCCCTCCCGCCTCACCTAGGCGGGAAAAGACATTGGATGGTATTGCCCCCTTAAAAAATGCAATTTAAGGTGAGGTCACATCTTTATGAAACTGGTAATGAAACAGGGTGTATTTTTATAGTAGTTATATTATGCTATTTAACACGTTAAACGCCATGGGGGTCACCGGTGACCGGCGTTAGTGGAGGATTTACCTTCAACCGTTTTTTATTGGCAGTCAAAGTCTTAAAATTTTCAAATTTGATTTTGCGATCGGATAAAAGTGACCCAGAATGGTCAACAATTCCTAGTCGACTACTGCGTTATGAACATACCGGAGTCTATTGTAATTTTCACGTTTGGCAGACGAGTTGAAGGTCATAGTTTGCAAGATTTAGGTTATCAGCAGCTGTAGCCAAATGCCATTTAGCGCTTGTCTACATGTAGACTAGAAAATGTCAGTGTCGTCCTCATACATTTTGATTTCTACTCTCTCAGTAGACAAGCGCTAAAGTGGCGTTTCTTCATCATATGTGTAGTCCCTTGGACGATTCATACCACAGCTCAAGGAGCGGTGGAGACAAACGCATTTTATTCTCCGTGATATGGTATGATCCGACCCGGAAGCTATTGGGAATGACCTGGAAAATAACCTTAGCACTTACTTAACAGTAATTTTATTTAGAGCTATTAGCCTAACAATCCAATTAAAAATTTCTAATTTAAACTCCATCTAAAATAATAGGGACATGACAACTATTGCAAGTTACGTAACCGCGCGTTGACATGCAGTGCCATCTATGATTGTACTACGAACTAATGTCGATGTTTTTGATAACTTACACCTGTTGGGGTTCACTTGGGGTTAGGAATTTGATAGAGGTGGCAGAGTAATAATAATTTTTATACAACCTTTTTTATTATAACTATAATGAGATATATACTAAATTAACTAAAAATTGCGGGTTACTCTGGCTCGAAACTAGTAGAGCTTTTCTCAATATATTTACGTGGGCCCGCGATTTTTAGTTAACCACCCTTCTTGCTATTATTTAAAGAAGATAATCTATTAACTGGCGAGTCTGTACCTACTGTACAGTATGCGGTGGTTCGATATGAAGAGCTGAAGATCGAGCTCGGTTGACCATTGGAGCGTTGTTGGAGAGGTTTGGCCCAATGCACTATGTATTATGAGTTTAATAGGCTCAGCCTTATGGGTACATTGAACTTATAACAGAACCAGTGAAGAGTACTCAGGAATAAGTTCACAATATAGGTTAATTAATTTAAGTTTCTTTACTAATAAAGAATTTAATACAGAACCGTAATCACATAGGGCAATAAAACAAACCAAATTACCACTAACATGTAAACTAAAATGTCCAGTCTATTCCATTCCCAACTCTGATTAATCATGAATGTTTCACATGACCACATTCTGTACCCGACCGAATTAACGAAATTGTATCGAGAATCGAGATCTTATCGGTGAACAGTCGTCAAAGAATTCCCGACTAACATTATTTCATTACCCTGTCCCTATTACCTTTATATTGCTCGTAAACAATGCATAAAAGCTTTCAATTATACTGTAAATCATTTGTAAATTAGTTTCGATGTGATTTTAGCGTGTTTATTGTGAAGAATTTGTAATTAAGAATGTTAAGCGCCTGATGTATTAAATGCTGCAATAATTTGCTTACGTTTTGTTGCTATTGTTAATTGATGAGGCGTGTCCATAACTGTTGTGTATGTACTTTAAATAAAATACTTTGTTCTGATGTATTGTAGTTTTTATTAATAATTAATCGTAGAAGAAAAATATGTGTCATCTTAGATGACATAAGAATAATGTCTAGTCTATGATAATTCTTCCTTCTTCTTCCTAACTATACATCTATGTATGTATAATGTACAGTAATCAGCGTATTAATTTTTAATTTATGAATATAATTAGTTCATACGTGCACTGATAAATACATTATACTATTCTTCTATAGGACATCTTCTGATATTTTCATTATGGGTTCCAAGATAGGTCCCTGAGGCACTCCAGAATTGTTGTTAGTTTCTAAAGTTAGTCCTAATAATAAATAAGTAAAGAAAGTCTCAGTATTCTGTTACGATTTTAATGGAAGTTATATTTAATAGCACTCTTGAATAAACCATTATAATCTTAAATAAACACGTTTAAAGCTACAAAATACTAGATAAGCACCATAACGAGGTGAGTAAAGTTTAATAAAAAAAGAAAAAAACATTAAAAATGTCACCATTTTACTCTAATTAGTGATCAATAAGCGTCGTACTGCTCAAATTCTTACATCATTCACGCTTCATCTCTCCATTTAAAAAATACGATAAAAATCTATATAAGGGTACCGCTGGACAATGTTCTGTCACTAAATGGTAAGATGCTTTAATAGATTTTTAACCTTATCTTTTAGTAATAAAGTTTAAAGTTAATTGATGGAAAATTTGAGTAAGTGACTGGTTTCTGTCGAGATTTTCAACCCTGGTCTCATCATCAGTAGGTATTTCAAAATGTCTCGGTTCCATAACTCTGTGATGGTCGATTTAGTATTTTTTAGCTACTGTTTTGATTATTATCGTGTGATTTCTTGAGTGAATATTTTAAGGTTACATTTGGATGCCTTTAGAAGCTTTAAAAAGTTTATCTTATTTGTTAATGTCAGTAAAAGTGCTACAGATGTTTTGTGTCGTGTTTGACGTTAAAAATATTTAGAGGTTTTTCTTAATTACATGAAAATACTTCTCGTAAAAACCAATAGTGACAGTTTTGAGTTTATTTATAGGTATTCAATTTCAATGTAACTTCTTTTACGGATAGCAAATGCCGCAGTGACAACTAATGATTGCGATATGTGTAGGCGCCAATCACTCGAAATACGTTTACGAAAATTGTACACAATAAAATTCTGCAGAGAGATTGATATTCTATTTTTAAATTCCCCTATAAATCCATCAACGCTTTTAACCACCGAAAAAAGATAAAAAGACATTCGCGACCGCCACCCTTTGTTCTCTAATTCGAAACTTTTTTGCAAATTAAATGGTGCGTAAATCTCTATGGTAATATAACCTGTCGTCGGTGCTTCTAAATTTAAACGTGTTGATACGCTCATAGATAAGGTTGGCGACAGTTCTTTTTTCTTATTTTTTTTTTCGGGTGTGCGCCCAGCCTTTTGTCTCACCGGACGAACGACATATTTTTTTCAAAGTCGGAAATGTTAGATGTTAAATATCTCTTAGATTGTGAAGGAATCTCTTCGGTTTATCGGTTTCTATATTAAATTGTCTCGATTTCCTTTTTATCTTGTGTCGATATATTAAGATTTTGTGGTTTTATTACCGATCAAATAAATCGGTATCCGGCAAAGATAACTAAAATATTAATATATTTAAAATACTTATATATATATTAAAATACTAAAATTTTATTATATTCTATTATCCTTACATTATAGTGATAGCAACGATTTATCAAGCAATTTATTGCATTACGCTTAGCAACAAATCATAGAAGTGTTAAAAATTAATATTCGAACTTTGCACATTTACTCGTTAGTGGATAAGAAATTAAATAGGCGCTCATCCCAAAAATGGAATAAATGTTAAAGTTTATTTGTTGATTCTACGATTTTATATCTTTGCAATACGCAACCAATCTTTTTGTGTCCGGGAAGCCAGTATGGAGTAAGTTTAGTTTATTCACGTTGTCTTATGTCGTTGAGCACAAAAATAACGACAGCTTCCTTAAATATTGCATAGCCATCATTTCTACCTAATAAATCTAAAGTTTACTGTCCCTCTCAAACCATTATATCCCCAAAAACATAAACGGAACATAATAAAACAGTTTGGAACAGAACAAGTCAATAAATAACAAACGTAAGTAGCCGATAGAGTGGTCAAATAATTAACATAACAAAAGATCGATGATTGCCCCTCTAGTTATCGACAAAACCCCGCTGTGCACCTCTAAACCACCCTAGTAGCTTGAATTGAAATATCAACCAACTTAACCAGACCCTTCCACATAGCGCTGTCAGTTGCACACAAACGTCAGAATACACGACTTTTATTTAGTTCCGAATACGGTCGTAGGTCTATTTAGATTGGTTGTTTTTTTTGGGTTTTATGGCAGATTCTTGCCGTTTTATAGTTTGGGTTCAATCCATATATTAGTAAGGTGATCTTTAGCGATTACTTTGGTGTGTGAGTGCCGCAGGTTATTTAGATATGGCGTTAAGATAGGATCATGGCTTAGTTGTGGGTGGTAGTCGGTCATTGAGAACGTCTATTTGGCAAAGAATTATGGCAGGTGGATTAATTACTTGTAGTTCAAATTAAACTTTAGCTGTTAATCATTAGAGTTACAATTCGCGTTGCGTGTATAACATGACCCTAAATAAAAATGAAGATTGCAATCTGCTAGAAACTGTTTGCTCAAGCTAAAAGTACAGGCGATATGCTTAGCTAAAGCAAAGCTCAGACTTTTTCAAATAGGTAGTTTGATTTTCATGCGTCGAGTCCACTTATGTACATGCATACAAACATGGTCTCCCAAATCATCAACTTCTGGATCTGCTGGTTTGAAGGATGCTGCATCCAAAAAAAATATTTTGACTAAAAACAGTTTAGCTGCTGAATAATAACCGTTATGGTTATGAGGCAGAACCAGTCAAAAATGGGTGTTTTACTTACCAATTTTAAGTACCTAAAACAGTCATTTTTTGATACTTTTCAACCATTAGTTTTTTTATATTTCAAACCACAAAAGCAGCCATAGATATCAATAATGACAACTTAATAAACCTTAAAAAAATAAAACGTCAAATTAAATAGAGATGTTCTAAATTTGAAAATAAAAGAAACAAACGTCCTCTCACCAGGGGGCGCTACTGCTGAGATAACGACCAAATAATTTTGTTATACGCTCATCTGACGACTCCGTTTAGAGCATAGCTTTTGTTTTTCTTAAATTTATGACACTTCTAAATTATTTCGAACGCAACGGTAAAACAATAGAATGGAATGAGAAAAAAGTTTTATATTTTTTCTTTTTTTTTTTGAAATGTGAAAACAGTAGGTCGCTTGTCATGAAACTTTTTTTTAATATATGAAGACGTTTTGATCATTAAAAGTTTAGGTAGCAGTTTTTGAGACGATATTTAGTTTTTGAAACCAATTAAAGTTATTAAAGGACTACACATTTGACAAAGATTGGGTAACAGCGCTGTCTGGTAAACCTGAACCTTTTAAGCGATCGTCCATCCACCTGAGGAAGCCTATAGTAGTACAGCAGCAGACTGCCAAGGGCTGCTGATATATTATTGAACCCTTTTTTAAGGGGGAAATCCAGTCGATGACTTCTTCCGCCGATATCCCACATATTATTGAACACTAGGCGCAAAAGTAAGCAATGATTTAAAAGTTTAAATCTCCTACTACCAATTTTCAAGACCTTTGGATAGGGTTGTCACTGCTTAAACTACAACATACCTACTTACATATGCTCAAACATCCCCATACAAAACCGTGACCCTAAATATTTACACTTAGGGCGACCACATACCACATTATCATTGAAATCCCAATTACGTGATTATTTATGTGTGACAAGTCATTCCGTACAACCCTGCTCACTTTCAACACTTGTAACGCCACGACCGGTCTTTTTGACCCACTAACTACATTTTTTTGTGATATTTTGAACTGAATGCAGGGGTCATGTTATGGTGGTTGTGTTTGTAAGAGACGAACAGATGTGGTGACAAGTAGAAGTACTGTTTTCTATTGTTGTTAATGTGTCTATTGGTTTACGAGATTCGCAAATGTGCGTATAATGATCTGTGTGGTGCGTAGCCGTGATTTATTAGTTTACAGTTGCGGTGGACCATGTGTTTGTATTGTGTCGTATTGATGTGTGTTGTATTCGTCTTTGTTCTGGTAAAATTGTATCATATGTTTGGTGATTAGACTTAGACTGTTATAAAAAAGAGAGTGAGGAGTTCATACTGTGCTGCAGTTAATAATTTAATCGTTTAGTTTATACATAATGTCTTTACATTTTTTTACGTTCCCCTTCATTCATTAACATTTAATATATATTTTTTAATTTCTTAAGAACTTAATATCTATACATAAAATAATATAACGTATTTTATTCCCGAAGGGACAGTGGATTCCATAGACATAGGTGCACATTACGGCACTTAATGCCACTGTACAATGTAACACCCACTTTTCACTATTTATGTTATGAGTCCTATGTAATAGGGGGTGAGCCTATTGCCATTACCGGGCACATTCCCAGGCTCCGTGCTAATATTGAGAATTAAAAAAAACCCAGTAAAGCTTTGCTCGACCCGGGAATCGAACCCGAGACCCCTTGACAGTCGCACTTGCGAGCACTCGGCCAACGAGGCAGTCAAGAACTTCAATATCTAAAGAAATGTTCAATTACTTGTTCCCACCTTAACACTCTTTACGTACAAATATTTCATCCTGAATCATCTGTAGATACGAATCAGTAACTAAAATAACAATAAATCCCAAAAAATACAATTTCCCATCTGCCTAAAACAAAAATTCTTCCGCTCAAACGCACACTGAGTGACAACGTCTTTTTTACACAGAAAGACTGCTGATTAGGGTTGAAATCCGCCACGCGACCAAATTAACTTTATGTAATCCCCATCGTTGATAGTAACCGTTATCTATGGACGCATTCGCCAACGAATAAACGTTTTTATAATAGTTTAATTCGGATTAGATAATGTCCCATGGGTGGTCGGTTGGACCCGGGCGGTGGTTGAGGGTTGCGCCCTACTGCGGCGCTGACAGGTTGAAGGGATGTTTAGGGTCAACACTATCGAGTGTAGATTTAATGTTCGCGTCATGATAATATTTGTATAATACTATTGTAAGTGGTAGATTGATTTTCAAGGATTTGTGTTGAGTTGGACGGTTTATTTTCTGTTTCTCACGATTATTTTGTTTGTTTGCATTAAAATTAGATGTGTGTACCCGTACAAATCACACTAATGTTATAAACTAGCTGTTGGCAGAATTTAGACTTTTGAATTAGTTTTTATTAAGGGATATTCTACGGTAATGAATGTCGTCAGAATTGATGCAGTCCTGTAGGTGATAGTGTGGTAATTAGTCTATATGTTGACCCGATTTGTTAGTAATATCGTTGCAAAATTTGAAGTCAATCCATGCAGTACTTTTTGAGATCATCCCGGACATACATACAGACAAACAGACAAAAATTCCAAAAACCATATTTTTGGCTTCGGTATCGATTGCCAAATATTGTATAAAAAAAAATTCAGTGTACAATTTTGGCTTTTCTACGGTTTTATTATATTTATGTATAGATGTGAATGTTACTTTGTTTGCATATTTGTTCGTCAACCACGCTGAAACTACTGAAAGGATTTTGATAAAATTTACACAGTTTATATACCTCTACAGGCAGGGTATGGGCTGACTTACATAGGTTGATAGGATATTTTTTATCGTGATTAAAAATGAGGAAAATAGAAATACGCGAGCAAAGCTGGTGATAAATATTTGTGAATATAATATCCAATTTTTAATTAGGCAGTTACATTGGGTTTTCAATCACTCAACATTGGCTATGAATCTAGCTAAAATCTCCAAAAATATATCTACAAATACATTTTAGAACTTACATTGTATTTAAATGAGATAGCAATAATATTTAGTACAAATTAATGTTGTTGGCAATAAAGTAACTTAATCCTAATTTTATTGAGTAAAATTACTAAAGTATTTCACTGCATCATTGCCGTCAATATAAAATGCCGGCGGTATTGAAAGTATGGGAGTGTGTATATTACATTTTCCCAAAAAAGAATTTTCATATTGGCAACCTACCTATCATTGTTAAGCGAAATCTATTTTTGATTAAATTAGAATGTAACTGTTTGATAATTCTATGTCGTGGTGGCCCGGAGGTTTAAGACACCCGCTTCTTATGCGTGTTCGAAACCTACCAACGGTAAGTACCAATGTGACGACGACGTCCGAGATATATGTACTTTCTAAGATTGCCTCGTTGGCCGAGTGGTCGCAATTGCGACTGCCAGTCAAGGAGTCTCTGGTTCGATATCCGGGTCGGGCAAAGTATTACTGGGCTTTTTCAAAAAATCTCAGTAGTAGCACGGAGTCTGGAATTGTGCCCGGTATATGGCAATGGGCTCACCCCCTATTACATGGGACTCATAACATAAATAGTGAAAAGTGGGTGTTACATTGTAGGTGGCATTAAGTGCCGTAATGTACACCTCTGCCTACCCCCTCCATGTAGTCAGTGGCCGAAACTGTACCGTTCGGGGCCCGTGGCAAATTCGCCGGTTGGGCCCGCGTTCCCAATAAAAATCAGAGAAGTTCAGTTGAAAACCTCTAAATGAGACCCTTGGGGGCTTCCAGCTGGGGCCCGTTGCATTTTGTGGACTTTCCACCCTGTAGTTACGCCACTGCATGTAGTATATTTGTTCTAATCAATTCTTATCTTACTTTTCTAGTAAGATAATATGTTGCGGTTAATTCCAGCAGGTCTCCGGTCTCATCCGCTCTTCTCATCTCTACTTCAATGAAAATGATTGCACACAATACAAGAGATAGCCTTTTTTAACAGTTCCACCTAATCACTCACATCGCTGACGTACAGGGGCTTCTTAACAAATGATATTTTAGGGTACGGCATAGTCAAAGGTTGCCAATCCTGGCAATTCAAATGTACCGTATGTATAATATTATTTTATTTATTAATTAGTAATAAAGGTACATGGTATGCCTTATAATCTAACGCCATGTCCAACAAAACTATTATATATATAAATAGTTTGACTGTTGGATCTTTTATATTTAAATTACTATTTAGTAGGTATTAGTAGTTTACTATGATAATGGTTATGATTAATTTTAAATACATAATAATATGGTTATGGAACCGTACCGTATGTATAAGAAATCAATTGATTTCTTAATGATCATCTTTGATCTCTGAACTAAAGTTTAGCAATAGATAAAAATGGATATTGAATTTAAATCAAGTGCAATTTCTTTGTTGAACGTGCTGATCTTCAGTTTTACTGTAGGTACACCAATACTTAGGACACTGAACATTTTAGATTTTTTTCTAGAATTTCACCTTAACTTTTTACGTTTACTTTTTTTTGCTTAAACAAAAATTTATATTACTACAGAATAGCTATAACTAGTATTAGTACAGAAATGTTACACATAACATAACATGACATTACGCCTTTTATCCCCTTAGGGGTAGCCAGAGGTGCACATCACCGCACTTAGGTAATGTACAATTGTTACAATGTAACACCCACTTTTCACTATTTATGTTATGAGTCCCATGTAATAAATATTAATATCTATTAGAATTACAATTAATATAAAACAAATGTTTAGAACTTTACAAAAAAATCTGTCGAAATTGTGACACAAGAAAATACAATGCAAATTAACGTGATTTTTACCAGATTTTGTCACTACGGAACTCCTAATACAAGAAACTGACAGCATCCCATCAGTTTTTACAGAACACAAATGGCATTCTACTATCGTCAAATCGTTATTCATATCAAAGACATTCCATATCGCGAGTCGCAATATTGTACATCATTAAAATTATTTCCAACTCGATTTTTTTTGAATCGATTCGCTTATCGATTTGTTGATCGATTTTTATCTTTCAATCGATGTTGTTGGCTCCTGGACTCATTCCTGGCCATTTTGGGGAACTGGTAATGAACAATTATGTTATTACCATGCCGCTCTGTCATTATTTTTGTTGTATTCGTAGTATTTAGGATTTTCGATGGCGGATTTGTTCAATGAGAGATACGTGTGTGATTAGCGTTCGTGTTGAGTTTTTGATTGGTGGATTACTTGTGTTGTTTTGTTTTTAAATGTGTTTCGTAATTATAATTTTTGGTGGTTTCGGATCTGTAATCAGTACGGATGACAATGTAGTCAGTTGACTTTATGTTAAAAAATACCAAACTAATTTTTACGGAACAATCTATTTAATCTTTGTACGTATGTTTTACATTAAGCATTAATTTATTAAGCTTGACGTGTTTATAGAGAAGTAAAAACGTATTTTTTTATGTATAAGTATATGAAACCAACTTTGTTGATAACTCTTTTCATACGTCAATATACAAAACACAACCATACATTTCAACAACACTACAACTCCATCCAATCCTGTCTATATTTACAGAAGAAAATCTTGGCTACTTATTATCCTACCCTAGTCTTGGTATAAGATAATTTCTCTCATCCTTACATTGAATTACCTGCCTCCGAAACGTGCGGCATAAGACTTATAATTTCAACAAAACCCAACCCTCTATTTACCGCGGTACTTGGGTAAAAACAGGGCAAATCACGTAACTTCCATACAATTAGTGCGAAATTGTAGTGTCGGTAAACGGTTGGTCAAAGGGACCGTAATGTGGCA
Source organism: Spodoptera littoralis (assembly GCA_902850265.1). NCBI lineage: Eukaryota > Metazoa > Arthropoda > Insecta > Lepidoptera > Noctuidae > Spodoptera > Spodoptera littoralis. The sequence continues at coordinate 6,223,052 of LR824555.2, read as the reverse complement.
GCCGCAGGGTTAGGTGTGTTGATTAATGAGCAAACTATGGGTTTAGTGAGGAGACAGTGATTCGTGGGGGTTTTGGGGATGGGTTGGTTAAAGTGGAGAATGATTTTGGTTCAAATTTTATCATGATTGACTGCCTCATTGGCCGAGTGGTCGCAAGTGCGACTGCTGGGCCCTTGCCCAATCATACCCGAGACCCCTTGGTCTCGGGTATGATTCCCGGAACGGGCAAAGTATTACTGGATTTTAAAAACATCGCATAGTATCACCGAGTAATAGGTACTATTGCGATTTTTATCAATTATATTATATTGCAATGAGAATAGAATGCAAACTAGTTTGTATTCACGCCACTGGTGGCGCTGTCTTTGTTTTTGTATCGAGCTATTTATTTTTAATCTACGGTCGTGTACGTCGTTGATTGGAACTTGGGTTTCAGAAATAAAAAACTTATTTGTAAAATATTATACAGCTTTACTCTAAATAACCACATTTTCCTTTAAGTTTATCGGAAAATTCATCAACAGCCTATAAATGCCCACTGCTGAGCAAAGCCTCTTCTCACACGGAGAAGGTTTGAGCATCAATCACCACACTTGCTCAATGCGGGTTGGCGATTACAAACTTATATTTAGAAATTATAAGCCCAGGTGATGTTTTCCTTTACCGTTTGTCAGTGGTGTCTGAATAATCTTACCTACATATAATTCGGAAAAAGTCACATTGGTACTTGCCGTTGGTAGGTTTCGAACCCGCACCCTTATGCATTAGTAGCGGGCGTCTTAAATCACCGGGCCACCACCATTCGGAAAATTACCCCAGTACAAATTGTAGATCATAAAAATCCTGTTATTTTAGGCCTACATTGACCAGATTAAGTAAGCAAGTACGCATACAAGATCCCGTACAAGACCACACGAACGATAATCGAATGTCTTAATACTCATTACGACCACCACTTCCTAGTGACAATAAAAACAGAAATTACTCAATCACACAAACCTCCAAACCTTTTCAAAAATCCACTCTAACACAAAACACTAAAGTCCTCTTCTCTCTGAACTTAAATCCACATTATCACCTTTTCGTGACCCTTTAACAAAGTAAAATATACTTTAGCACTTAAGTTTTAAAGTTGCAATTTGTAATTTGTAGATTTCTGAGAAATTTTGGATTTTTTTACTATGTTCAGTACAGAATGGAGTTTCTTAAACTGGAGGTGTTAGAAAAGGCTTTGATGTTAGTCGGCAGTTTAATGGCAGGTCGTATGATGGGTATTTAGTACCTGGAGGACATGTGTCTTAATCTTGTCTGGAAAATGGTCTAAGATTGCAGGAAAGTAATAAATAGTGAGTTAATCTCTGAATAGTGATTAGTACATTGCGTTTAAGAAGTGTCGTTAAATACGTTGATCTGCTTACCTTAAAGTAGCTACAGTAGGTCATCATCATCATCATCAACAGTCTATAAATGCCCACTGCTGAGCAAAGCCTCTTCTCACACGGAGAAGGTTAGAGCATTAATCACCACGCTTGCTCAATGTGGGTTGGCGATTTCAAACTTATAATTAGAAATTATAAGCCGAGGTTTCCTCACGATGTTTTTCCTTCACCGTTTGTCAGTGGTGTCTAAATAATCTTAGAAAGTACATATAATTTTGTGATTGACGTAAATCAATGCAGTTCTAACATACAGGCAATTTGCAGGTCATTTGAATTGGTAGACTGTCTCGACATTAACTGCCCGATAGGTTTAGAAGCTTTTTCAGATTTCACATTAGCTTTTTATTTATAGTGCCCAAAAACTATACTCCTAAATTACTCGATTACCAAATTCTTTATTTTTTGATTTTAACTCGTCGAGTACCGTATTTATAGACACAATTAAAGAACAGGTTAGGTATAGGTTGCGGTCACCGGTGACCGCTTGGTGTTCGACAGTTTAAATCGCAACACAAACCTCATTGCTCAAAACCTTATTTAAACACACGCCACAAACTCCCACAAAAGAGGTTATCATCAAAAAAGGTCAGCATACCGCTATTAAACCTACAAGTAGGTACAATAAGTTATTAACACACGTATCTTCGAATGAATCTATATCACATTGTAACCGGTACTGTGTTATGATACAACCTTAACAGAACACTACGCTGATCAAAATCAAATTCAATAAGAACGTTTTTACTTCATACTTCGAGATGAAACTTTATACATTTTTCATACCGAGTTGGAAGCAAAACATACGTTACCAAGATAACTTTGCACCTATTTATAGAATTTTACACCTTGTTACGTTGGAATAGAGTGTAATACATGTGTGTTAGTAAGTTTGTTTGTTTGTAGGATCACAATTAAAGCGCAGAAACGTCCATCATTAGTGCGCATGGCAATATTCCACGGCATTTCTTGTACGGATCGGGGGCCACTTCTTCCTCGAGTTACACCGTGTCCGTCAGAATGCTATATTTTCATTGGTATTTTGATGAGACTTCGAGTATTTATTGTGTTATGGCTTCTTTATGTTGCATGGTAAAGTACTGCGTTTATTGGCCGTTTTATATTCATAATTATAAATGAGTAGGTGGATACTTATCTGTAGGCGGATTATGCGAGGTTTAGGACTTCTTAACTCGTCGAGTACCGTATTTATAGACACAATTAAAGAACAATAGGTTGCGGTCACCGGTGACCGCTTGGTGTTTGACAGTTTAAGTGTCCGTAGGAGCCTGGCGAAGGCTTAAAACAATTCGGTCATTAGAAGGATAATAATAATATCATAAAATAAATAAGTTACTGTTTCTTATCATGATTTAGTTTGTTCTTTCACTCATATTTTACTTTAGATACTATTAAAAAAATTAAGGATATTAAAATACCTCTTAGCACTGTGAATAGGGACTCATAAGCGCCTAAAATACGAGTTATTAAGATGGAAAAATAAATGTATTTCAGAAAATAAGTTCTCAAACTTAAATAAAACACAGTTGGGATCCAAAAACAGAGTTATATAACACCTTCAGAATCATACCAAATTAAATTCACTCGGAATTTGTTCGAAATCGGACATTTTTTCAATACCATTCCATATTTAGAAGTAAATAACGATTGTGTACAGAAGTACACGTATTTTCAAAATATTCCTCATTTTTCCGAGTAATGTTTTGGCTTCAGTTTTTGCCTAGATCTCAGGTCATTCCCACACTGTCCTCGCCTTGTTTAAGGCCAAATCGAAGACAATCGATGAGAAGTTTTTCTAACGCGTCCAAGTAAGTAAAATACCTTGGGAAGTTGTGACTGGTACTACGAGTCCATGAGTCGAAAGATGTTTGAATGATTTTTGATCGAGATTGGTTCGGGTTCGGGTTAGTGAGATTCTTCTTATATTTTAACATTTAATTATAATCATTGTTGAACCTTGAAATTCTTCTATAGACGAAAAATATGTAGTTTGGAACTAAGTTTAAATAAGAGCTAATGGAGTGCTTTTAATTTATACGGAGCAGTAGCCTGTCATTCTTAGAGTTGAGGGTGATATTCTATACTTGATTGGACTTTTGGCAATCCGTAACTATTGTAAAATAGAAGTTTGTAACCATCATTCATATTCGATTAGGCATGGACTTAGTTCACAAATATGTTGTTGAGAAAAGACTTTAAACAAACTTGTGATAAGATTTGATACCCATAGTAGAGGTCTGGCGCGTCGGTCATTCCACCGAGTCCATTGCCAATCATATCTCGATATTTATGAGTCCGAATTCGCAAGAAACGAAAAAATGTTCGACGACAATACAAGCAATCTTTTTACGCCCTCTTCCCGTCTCGCATTTTTCTGACAAAACTGATTGTTTACCGGAAAAAATTACGCCTGTTAGTCGAAACGTAAGATATAAATAAAAGATGGCCACGAGGAATTTTGATTCGGTTCTTTTTGTGCGGAGGATACCGATTGTGGAGCTTTATGACAAAAAGTGAGCTGTCCTCGATTGAGAAAGGAACGTGGTGTTAAGTGTGCTTACAGATTTATATAAGTCGGTTCACAAGCCACGGGATCGACGTTGACACGGAGCGGGTTTGGGACTTCTTTGCCGGTGTATTTTTGTGTGTTTCAGGAGTTCACACCTAAATTTGACTTGATTTTTTTTGACTGCCTCGTTGGCTGAGTGGGGGTCTCGGGTTCGATTCCCGGGTCGGGCAAAGTATTACTGGGTTTTTAAAAATCTCAGTAGTAGCACAGAGTCTGGACATGTGCCCGGTATATGGCAAGGCAATAGGCTCACCCCCTATTACATGGGACTCATAACATAAATAGTGAAAAAGTGGGTGTTACATTGTATAGTGGCATTAAGTGCCGTAATGTGCGCCTCTGCCTACCCCTTCGGGGATAAAAGGCGTGATGTTATGTTATGTTTTTTTGACAATATTATGAATCTGTTGTGATGTATAGAACCCTGTCCGTGTTTATGAAGACTGACGTAATTGGCAAAGAGACTGTTTGATGTGCGTTCATACCTAAGCAACTGAACATATTTCGGCGTAGAGATAGATAGAACCACTGAGACCTTGAAAATTAAATCAGTCTGTGTGTGGACAAACCAATCTTATACGGACATAGGTATGTATATAAGTCAGATGTTTGACGGTCGCGTGTCGGTCTCTCAACATTTTAACGCATATGTTGCCGTCTAAATTTCTCTGTTGAGGTGATTATCGAAGTGAGATGTCGGTGGCCAAGGCTTGTGAAATTTATATTTAGATTTATTGATTAAGTACAAAAAATATTAATAGGTTTTAGTTTTGGAATCTACTAGATTATCAAGGAGCCTTGACGTTTTCTTCTTTTGTATCTGCTTTCAGTCCTAATTATAAGTAAGTTGATTGAAGTATTTACTATTTGCAAAACACATATATTTAAATGTTGTTTTTATTTAAATGTTCTACAGTCGGTGGCGCTGTGGGCTGGGTCGTTCCGTTCCCTACGAAATGGTTGATCGGACCGATTGCTGGCCTACACGTCATACCCGTGAACGGGTGCCTTCTGCTGGAACAGGTCGGCTCGTTCATCGTGCTGGTGGGCTGATTCAGTAGGGTTAGTCTAAGATAATAAGACTATAATAATTAGGTAATAACATAAAGTATTGTGTGTAGTGATAGTGGTAGGCGTAGCATGTAAGAAATTTATAAAACAAAAAAAATATTTGATCATGACAATTATGTATTTGTAACATGACAAGGGCACGGACGCGAGTCCGTGGAGAAATTCAATTTATTATTTATTAAAAAAAAAACACATATATTTACATTTCTTAATTCCAAAGTGGTGTATGTTTTATGTATATTTATTTGAGGCAATATGCGATATAATTGTATTAGAATTTTTCTTTATTTAAATATGGCCACAACATATAAGGCTGGTCTGATCTAATTTGGGACGGTGCAGACTTGCGGTTTCGTCCGTGACGGGAGCGTGTGCCACGCGGTACCAAAATGTAGCCTAATTTACTTTTGGTTTTTGTCAAAAATCTTTTTACTTTCATTCGTAAAGGTTGACGCTGTGTGTGTGTGTAGACTAAGCTTCAGTTGCGTTATTCATACAAACATATATATAACATCACGCCTTTCATCCCAGAAGGGGTAGGCAGAGGTGCACATTATGCCACTGTACAATGTAACACCCACTTTTCACTATTTATGGTTATGAGTCCCATGTAATAGGGGTGAGCCTATTGCCATATACCGGGCACAATTCCAGACTCTATGCTACTACTGAGAATTTTTTAAAAACCCAGTAATACTTTGCCTGACCCGGGAATCGCACCCAAGACCCTTGGCCCGGCAGTCGCACTTGCGACCACTCAGCCAACGAGGCAGTCTTCATATGGCGTTATTCATATGTAAAGGAATCTTGGTTTATCCTTGAATTCCAAATATTTCTTTAAAGGTATTACAGTTTTAAAGTTGGGTCTGAAAATGTTCTAGGTGATAGGTGGAGATTCAACTAGAAAAACAAGAAAATATTTTTACGTACTTACGTACGTATTTCAAAATAGACAAACAAAAATAAAACAAAATACCAAGTAATATAAAAAAAGAAACAAAATATACTACTTTCAAAAGAAAACTTAATGAATACCTCATCGATAAATGTTATTATAGTTTGCGGGAGTTTTTTGGGAATAAACAACAAAACTAAAAAAAATAAAATAAAAGCAATAATAAGGAAATTGCTGGTAATGATAATAAATAAATAAAATTGTGCAAATAAAGAGTTGGTAGATATGTATAATATGTAGGTATAATGTAAACGAAAATCAATTGAAGCAATCGTGGTAAAACTTTAATAATATGTTATGATGATATCTTTGAATAATATAGTGTTTTTTATTATTTAATATAAATTGCAGCGCCCTTACAGGGTCATGTTGATACTGCTTAACCAAAATAATATGTATTATGTATAACACCTTGGTACCCACACATGAAGCAATAAAGACTTTGAATTTGAATTTCTATCCCGTTCATATTTTTTTTAAAGTTTTAAATTTCTGCTATAGAAGCTGATATTGAGGTAATTGTTAGGGAAATCTATGTTGGTATATTAGAGAAAGATAGATTGCCCAAGCATTTTTTGTTTCGACATCAAAGCAATTTCAAACCTTATTTCTGTTAATCTTTGCGTTTTAGTAAAATTATTTATTCCCTAAAAATACCATCTGTGTTCAAAATCTAATTCAAAAGTGTGAACAGTTTAATAATGGTATCTATTATTTTAATTTCCGAACACCGATACGAAGACAGAAGTCGACCAATCGCATGCACGTAATGGGCGCGCGCCAGTCGCGTGCGCAGCTCTCAGCCGCAGGCGTCAAGTGTTGCCAAGTTAAAAATTAACAACTAATCATACAGGGTGGTCAACCTGACCGATGTTTTTTAACCGAAATTTAATTGCTTCTTTAGAATAATTTAGCCTTAAACTCTTGTTTCAGTTTGCTTGGAGATATTACGAAATTATTTCCTGACTTCTAATAATGTGGGCGGTAATTTCGGGAACAGTTTTTGGGTGCTGTTTGTGAATACAGGTGGTGTCACGCGCCCCAAAAGTTAGGAAAAATTGAGGTTTACTTTAATGGTATATGAAACTCGATGATGCCATTTCAAACCATGAGTGAATAATTTTTTTTTTCATGGTTAAGTAACATGAAACATTTTGATCGGCAAGTCACTTTTCTGGTATAGAATTCAGTAGGTTGTATACTGTGATACTCACTAGATAATCAAGGGGGAAACGATCAATAAACTAATAAGTAAATAGTATTCAATTTAAACAGCAGCTTAAAAGCTACTGGTATTTACGGTGTACATTCAACTATGTACGTATTTTCATTTACTCAATAATATAATTGATGAGAACGATATAACGGTTAGAGTAATCAGAGTTGGTCCGCGTCAAAAAAACACCTCTCGTTTGATCAAATAATCATACGATATCGATGTACCGAATATTAAACAATCGATTTACGTGAAAATTTTAAATAAGACTTAGTTGAAAATGACTTAAATTACGATGCCTGCAGGTTATCGATACCGATGCTGATCACTGATGTAATCGATTCGGTTAATGATCGATTATTACTACTTTAGTGAGGGGATACTTGTGGTTTTATTTGTTTTTTTCTTAATTATGTCTTGTTTTCGGTAAAATTATTATTGCAGTACGATCTGGGACATTATAGGGCATTGTTTTATGGTTACATGTTTTAATCGAAAAGCAAAAAGTTTAGGGTAAGTAAGGAGACTTTATTGTCACTCCAATTTTAATACAGAATTGTTTTTATAATACTTACCGCGAGACATACTAAATTAACTAAAAATCGTGGGTTACTCACGTGAATATACTGAGAAAAGCTCTATTACAATAGGCGGCGCAACATCGCCGCGACCGCGCACGATGCTCATGAGGAAGAACCCCTCTGTGGTTCGAAACTAGTAGAGCTTTTCGCAGTATAATCACGTGAATAACCCTCGATTTTTAGTTCGTTTAATAAAGAATTGTTTCTAGTACTTAAATACACTCTTCAACACTCAAATAGGAACTACAATAGAAATAATATTAATTAGAATAAATTAATTATCATCGAACTGAGAAAATCACATGACTATAAAATAGAGGGTAATAGCCCTCTACTAATAAAATATTGTCACCCGCCCCCTGTCTCACGCATCACAGACAGACAGACAGACGGAGGCGTGTGAAACTCCATGGATTTTCTGCTTCATGGCGTATCTACAGTATGATCTGTTTGCTCCACTCAACTGTGGAACATACATGTTGTTAGTTTATTCAGATAAACTCTGAGAGCCAGCTCTGAGCTCCAATATTCAAGTTGTCGTAAAGAGTTTAAAATGCATGTGTGGCGACGCATGCCACATGTCAACTGATGACGTCACAAGAATCCTACATCGCACATGCAAAGTTTACAACCGAATAAACACGCATAGAAAATCCCAACGAACAACTGTTGGGCAGAAAGCCCGCCAGGCACGATCACCTCGCCTGGTCAGAGGATCCTCCTTTTCCGATCTTAGGGAACTATACTCACTGTTCCCTAAAGTGGTGACCCCGACGTGATTGGAAACAACCTTCACTTCACGGAGCAGATTAGCACCGTCATCCGTATCGCCATCCCTCTCATTCATCACTTCTCCGCTGAGCGGTAACCAAGTCGCAGCCAACCAGCATCCTCGGCCTCATCAGGGACCACCATTACCTGCAACGAAGTTGTGCAGCCTGGTTCTTCCCTACGGCCTCACCAGCGTCTAGGAACAGCACTTCTGCACACGGTCTGAAGGACACCTCCTCCCGTCAACGCAGATGCCGGCCACTACGCACCTACCCTCGCAGCATCTCTTCCCCGACTCACCGTGGGACTCTGCGAACTCATCTCTCCGACTCACTGGAGTTTCACCCTGCACCGCTGACCCGACTCACTGGGCACTCAGCGGCACGGTTCCGACCCACTGGAACTAGGGACGTTCTACACTCTCTCTCGGCTCTGGCGCCACTCATCTCAAGCATCGACAGCAGTCTCAGCGGAATCGACCTCCGGTCTTGGGAGGGAGTGATGTGGCGACGCATGCCACATGTCAACTGATGACGTCACAAGAATCCTACATCGCACATGCAAAGTTTACAAGCGAATAAACACGGATAGAAAATCCCAACGAACAACTGTTGGGCAGAAAGCCCGCCAGGCACGATCACCTCGCCTGGTCAGAGGATCCTCCTTTTCCGATCTTAGGGAACTATACTCTCTGTTCCCTAAACATGTTTTGTTATTGATATTGATAAAGTTGTGATGTTAAAACCACGTAATAGAGGTTAGAAATGGGTAACTAGGAATTACCGAATCCTAAATACACAAGTTACAACTTAGATACGAAAATTTTAGGAATGAATGAATGTAACATTATGTGTATCTAGCACTATTTTAGATCCTACGACTGAGAATTAAAACAATATCCAAGCTCGTCAACCTTAAACGTCTTGATGTGAGATTCCCAAATATTAAGCTCGTTTAAAATCCATAATCTGTAATGGAATTCCTAGCCGGAATCTGTGTTTCCCAACAAATATAATTTGGGTGTCTTCAAGTCCCGAGTGAACAGATTGCTCATCGGTAGGCGTGCTCCATCGTTGGCCACATCATCGCTTACCACCAGGTGAGATGGTAGCCAAACGGTCAAATAAGTATAAAAAAATATTTTGCCGTAATTAAATATCAATAAAAGATTCTAAACAGCGAAAGTGACAGTGAAAAGTGACTGTTACATTGTACAGTGGCATTAAGTGCCGTAATGTGCACCTCTGCCTACGTCTTCGGGGATAAAAGGCGTGATGTTATGTTACGATATTCTAAACAGCAACTAATGAATGTAATCAATTCCCTCATTGCACTATCAGATTATTACTCGACGCTCAAATCTTGACGAGTGTAATCCTTATTGTAAAGAGTTGCTGAGGGTGAGTGGGTGAGAGCTGGGTGAATTGATACAATACTGAGGGGACCGCGGTGAAGGGACTCTGATGATAATCGCTAGGGAACACAACTGGGAAATGGTTCGGTGTCGATAGTGCGATGTTTTTGTACTAGTTGGTTTTTTTTTTAATTTTTGGCATGGAATCTGTATTTGTTTCGGGTATATGACAGTAGGCTTTACGTTCTATTATATGAACAGTCTATTTGTCTATTTTAATTAATTTAGAAGTTTGGTATCAGATCATTACCTTCAATCATAATAAACATATTTTACAGTATAAGGTGTATATTCAACCGGTCTTTTTTTTAAGGGGGGTAAATCATCGAATGACTGCTCCCGTCTGGGTGAGGCGAAAGGGAGTGTCAGACTCTTATTGACTATAAACCACCCCGTTCCTTCTCCTGCACGTCGAGCCGGAGCCCCGGTAACTCGGTAACAGTTCTTTTGCATTGTATCCACCCAAAGCTTGTCTGATAAGTGTTATAGATAAGTGATAAGACCGCATTTGTGCCTATTTGTATTTTTTGTTTCTTTTTCTGTATCTACTATATTTTTACTGGACTATAATAAATATTATTCTATTCCATTCTATATTACTCGTAACTATAACATTATAATAAAATGAACACATAGCATAGATGCATTGAATAAGAATAACAACATAGCTACCCAAACCTTGGGCGATACAAATTATAACTGCATTGCAAAGTTTGCTTTTACAAAGCTCATTATACCAATTTTGTATCATAAGCGATCAAAATATTTCATACATTAACTCGTCGAGTACCGGTTTTATAGACACAATTAAAGAACAATAGGTCGCGGTCACCGGTGACCGCTTGGTGTTTGACAGTTTAACTTATCACCTTACTTTACTCAGAGGCAATTTACCTCAATGTGTGTTTTTCTTAATTTTTATTTAAATATCATAATTTATATAACTACATAAATATTTACAACTTAAAATTAACTACAACTAAACTATTAAATAAAAAGAAAGTAAAAGAAAACAACAAAAATTATACCCTTAATTTAGGCGTCAAAGTATTCGTCCGCATCACTATCACAGGGGAAAGTTCCCAGAAGACTGGCAGCATTGCCACGTTGAATGGCAATGCTTATTTTCTGTCCGAAGAAAAAGCCAGCCCTCTGGTCACGTGTAGAGTCGATAAGCCTACGGGCGATGTCTTTAAACACAGAGTGTGCACTGGGACCCCATGGCCCAAGTGTTTCGACCCCAAACGGCTCAAAACAGTAGTTACCCACTAGATTTGAATATTTACGCCGTTTGAGGGCCTCTGCCGCGGAAGCAGCTGCACCAACGCATGCAGCGGTGCTTAAAAGATGTGATGGCGCAAGGGTGTCTACACACGTCGCGTCCCACACCAAAGGCCTACCCATCTTCCAAGGCAGCAACGACATACCATCTGGTCTTTTGCCGTCATCACGTACCAAACCATTAGGTTCTAATACGGCTGGTACACCGGCTGAGGCAAGAGCACGACGAATGATGTCGTTGATGCTGGCATGGCGAGCTATGCGGCCTGCACTTCTGCAACAAGAAAGACCATGGTGTCACAAGCCATCGACTCTTTCTCCACAGTGACAATAATGCGGAGAAACACAAGGAGCACCTAAACGTAGGCATACAGCTAGGCGGAACGTTATGTCATCCAACATAGTACCTATGAAGGGTGACGGGAGTGCCTGAAGCCACAATCCTGATTCCCATTCTCCCACAGCCAATAAGCGAGCTCGCTCTGCAGTATTAGGAGACGAGTTGATTAAAGACTCACGAATAACACTGCACAGCGGCACGTCCCACTGTCTCTGAGAAGATGGGTGAACAGGTAAATCCGTAAGTGGGCAAGCCATTTTCCACGCTTCCACTGCATCAGTCAAACACGGCACCTCAAAATTGGTCAGTGACGAAGAAAGAATTTTCCTGACTAATTCAGAGGTACTGTGGACCGAAGACAGAAAAGCTGGTAAACTAATACTTGAAATTTTGCGGACGCCGAGCCCTCCCATGCGAATAGGAAGAGTAGCTTGTTGCCAAGCTCGGTCATCCAAAGCCACATTAAGTATGGATGACAATGTGTGTCTGATAATTTTGTCTACGTTTTCTAAAATGTGTGAATGTTTCCATAGATGTGAAGCGCGGAGAATATAAGTAAATTTTGGTCCAAAACAACAGTACCGAATTAGGGTGAAAGCCGAATGTGTGTTGATTTTGTGTAATCTATCCGAAATGTGATTGAAATTTTGTATCTTGTCCTCGATGAATTTAGGAAAACATTCATCGAATATTGGTGAACCTAGGAGGTGAAGTGAGTACTTATCAATAATTTTGATATTTGGAGCTATTTGATTAAACTATGTGTGTTTTATACATCAGCTAACATGTCGTGACGTTTTAAAAACAGTTTCCATGGAGACGGGTAAAGAATAAGATGTTAAAATTGTGACGTCACTAATTTAGACATGTTGACAGTTGGTGGTTAGGTTGTCAGTTCTTGACGTGGACAAGTTCTTAGCTTCTCTGGTGCTGACATTCTTGACCATGTTATTGACTCATCTGTTACCAGTGGTCAAAGAGTATAATAAGTATACCAGTGGAGCACGACAGCGCACACTGAGCACATGGATAACAAAAATATATAAGTTTCAAAGGTACCATAATAAAGGCTTTAGGGATGTAAATTATGTGGAAATAAAAAGCAGTTAAAAAGTTTGTGTATCATCTAGAAGAATGGTCTAGAAGGAAGGAAAGATAGACATGGTTGTCCAGAAAAATATCAAACCAATATCAAATTGAAACGTCGTTTTTGCTACCTCGGTACTGATCGCTAGTGTGAGTATTTTAAACTCCTTGGTAACATAAAATAAGATCACGCCTTTTATCCCCGAAGGGATAAGCAGAGGTGCACATTATGCCACTGTACAATGTAACACCCACTTTTCACTATTTATGTTACGAGTCCCATGTAATAGGGGGAGCCTATTGCTATATACCAGGCACAATTCTAGACTCTGTAGTACCACTGATATTTTTTTAAAACCCAGTATTACTTTGCCCGACCCGGGAATCGAACCCGAGACCCCTAGCCGGCAATCACACTTGCGACCACTCGGCCAATGAGGCTAATTGAAACAAAACATAAATATTAATAGTACACCAATCATGGAACTTCAAGTAACAATTTCATTCAAAAAAAACTAAAAGGTCCAAACGTTAAAACACAGTCATTTGTAAATTACACGTACGTCACCAATATCAGTTATAAATTCATGTCGATAGTGTCATAATTAACTTTAAATCGTGGCCATGTGGGTGCAGGTGCGCATGCGCCACCGAGTGCCAAGGTGCGCGTGCCCATTGGGATACTTCGGCCCATTTGGGCACAAAAGATAAGTATACGATTATGTTTTTTTAAAAGCAGGAAGATTATATTATTTTTGTTTTATTGTAGCTTACTGATTACTGATGGTTGATTTAATTGGGGAGCATTAATTGTTATTGATTTTAAAGTATTTGTTTAATGATCTTTTTAGTGTTTCGTTATAGAAAAATAGACAATGGTTTATTAAATTAAAAATTTCAGGTTACTAACGTATCTTTGTTTTGTCGTTGTCCTCAAGGTTATTTTTTTTTCAATCTCTTAAACTGTCAAACACCAAGCGGTCACCGGTGACCGCAACCTATTGTTCTTTAATTGTGTCTATAAAACCGGTACTCGACGAGTTAAACTGGATTTAGGTGCTGCGTTGTTCCCACACAATCGAACCAATAAAACTATGTATCTAGAGAATTGTATTGTAAACCCGATTGAAAAAGAGTATCCTATGGAGTTTCGTGCTCGTTCTTCTCCATAGGAATCTACACCTTGAAATAAGCAACTAGCGTCACTTCTAAATTTTTTGTTGACGTTCAAAAGTACCTTCCTTGTCTATTTGATATACCAAAATGATTTTGCCTTTTTTGAGTTTTGACTTTTTAAATATACTGAGAAAAGCTAGTTTTGAGTCACAGAGGGACGCTTCTTGTAACTCGAAATTTTTGTTAATTCAGTATATTTCAATTTTAGTTATTATAAAAACAATGGCATATTACTTGCAAGTTGCTGGTGAAAAGTGGATAAAAAATAAACATATTTTTATGCAGTGTGATCTTATGTATAGTTTAGTAATATCAGTGTAAAGAATAGAGTTATGAATGCTGTTCACTGTTTGTAGTACTTATGATATAATTGATGTCAAGAAATTATTATAAATCCTTTCCTAACCTTTAAGTATGTTATACAAATAGAGGTAATTATTATGTTTTCGCCATTTAAAATCTCAGTAGCAGCACGGAGTCTAGATTCGTGCCCGGTATATGGCAATAGGCTCACCGCCTAGTACATGGGACTCATAACATAAATGGTCAAAGATAGCTGTTCTATTGTACAGGGTATTAATTCGTTATGTCCAGCTCTGCCTACCTCTTCGGGGATAAAAGACGTGATGTTATGTTATATTATGTTTTCAGATGCAGAGCATGGTACTCAGAAGCAGCGCGACAGTCGCCGCGTCGCGTGTCGCGGGATGCTGCACGTAAATATGAGCCTCTAGCATGGCTCGAAACTGGTCAAGTTCCTTGTCAAACAGTTACGTGAGTAAGCTGAAAACATTATAATTAATTTAGTTTAAAATTAGTTTTAATATAAACAAATAGAGTTGCTAGAATTTAATGTTTCTAAACGTATTCACGATACAGAAGATCCTTACGTAGGCTTACGATTAAAGTTCATTAACAAATGAGTCTGTACGTGTGGTAATGAAACAATAAATATCACGACTCGATCGAGTCGCTGAGTAATTGTATAAAACACCAGCAAAATCAGCTACCCAAAACCTGAGCAAATTTCTTCAACAGAATACCGACTTTATTACAAGGTGGTTTAAGTTGTAAGTGGTTTGAAGTTTTGGGCATTTAGTGGTAGGTTGACGTGCGGGTTTTCGATAATAATTTGACGTAATATGAGCTCGTAAATAGTTGCCAGGTTGGTGGTAAACTCGTTTCGTGGACTGCATTGATGTGCTTGGAAGTACAATCGGTGAAGTCATCGGTGTACTGATAAATTTTTTTTTGATATAGTATTTGTGATGCGAGTGACACGTTAAATATGCACATAATGAAATAATTAGGTAACGTAATTCATTTTTTTTGGTATATGGTCGACAACCTGATGATGAATCTGACAGCCTTTTCACCATATTTTGCATGCCAATAAACAGGCAAAATGTATACGGCTACTATATTATATCTGCAACAACCTATTTGAAAACACCTACATTTTATGCAAATAAATGATTTGATTTGATTTGAACCTACCACCAAAGACGGATTACATGCGTCAGTAATTTCATGTCACAGGTACATACGTATAAAAAGTCAAAAGTCAAGTCAAGTCTAGGAATAAATACGTTATATAAACCAGTAAATAAGGAATAAATATTTCAAGTTGTTAAAGGTTCAACTAAAGTGCAAAAACTGCCTGCACACTACTAATGCATTTCGTCGATTGTACAAACGAATTATTGATGTCAAAGAAAGAATCTACACTCGTTCGACTGCGTTCAACAGTCAGTTTTGGATACACAGACAGTAACCAAACGATATAATTATTGACAATACAATATAAGTTTGTAATCCAAGGAATCTTTGGAGTCATTCCATGATATATTACGTATATTATAAGTGTGGGAGAGCCATGCTTCGGCACGAATGGGCCGGCTCGACCGGAGTGATACCACGGCCTCACAGAAAACCGACGTGAAGCAACGCTTGCGTTGTGTTTCGTTGTGTGAGTGAGGTTACCGGAGGCCCAATTACCATCCCCTTCCCCAATCTCCCCAATTCCTGAATCCCCAACGATCCTCAAACTCCTAATCCCCAAAAGGCCGGTAACGCACTTGTAACGTCTCTGGTGTTCCAGGTATCCATGGGCGACGCCGATTGCTTACCATCAGGTGATCCGTCTGTTTGTTTACCGGCTTATGCCATAAAAAAAAATAACACAGGTATACAAAATTATAAAACTTGTACTGTGCAATGGATTACAATTAAATCTACAGCATTTAGTACGACATAGTTCTTTTGAGGATTATACACATCATCCATAGTTCTTTAGGAAATTGTTATTGTTGTTACAATTTTCAAATCATAACCCCATCGAAAGTGCATTACTTAAACACAACATAACATCATAACATCACGCCTTTTATCCCCGAAGGAGTAGGCAGAGGTGCACATTACGGCACTTAATGTCACTCCACAATGTAGCACCCAATTTTCACTATTTATGTTATGAGTCCTATGTAATAGAGGGTGAGCCTATTGCCATATACTGGACACAATTCCAGACTCCGTGCTACTACTGAGTTTTCTTAAAAAACCCAGTAATACTTTGCCCGATCCGGGAATCGAACTCGATACTTGCGACTATACGGCCAACGATGTAGACTGTTTTTCAGAAATTGTTATTGTTGTCAAACCATAGCCCAAAGGACCACACGTCCAAAGCGCATTAATTAAACAAATTAGACATAACTGCTCACCGTCTATCGAAGTATAATATCACAATAAATACGAATTGAAAGCGTTCCAATAAATAATGTAATCTTCAACTAATTCTATTAATTGTGGTACACCTGCACCCAATTACTTGGTAATTTTAATTATATTTTATTAAAATTAAAAGGTTAAGTAATAGTTATACGAAAGCTGATTATATGGAAGTTGGTATAATTGTATCTATATGTCAATTAATTCGTTGGACTTTCTATTGGTTGTTAACGCGACTTTTCTTTGAACGATTGTAGGCTTTTTTTTTCTTTTGAGAAACGTTGCCCCACACTATGTCTATGGATGGGTCTATGGATTTTTTCCTGTGTCGTGGGTGCGTTTAAAAACATACTATTTCACATACACATGACACCCAGATCCGGAACAACAATCTGTGGATCACACAAAGAATTGTTCCGTGCGGAAATCGATCTCGCGACATATGTAGGTAAAGATAATATACTGTTTGTTACCTAGACTAACTTACACAGATGATAAATCGTTTTTTTTATGGCATAAGCCGGTAAACGAGCCGACAGATCACCTGATGGTAAGCAATTGGCGTCGCACATGGACACCTGAAACACCAAAGGCGTTACAAGTGCGTTACTGGCCTATTGGGGATTAGGAGTTTTTGGATCGTTGGGGATTCAGGGATTGGGGAGATTGGGGAAGGGGAGGGTAATTGGGCCTCCAGTAACCTCACTCACACGACGAAACACAACGCAAGCGTTGCTTCACGTCGGTTTTCTGTGAGGCCGTGGTATCACTCCGGTCGAGCCGGCCCATTCGTGCCGAAGCATGGCTCTCCCACACTTAAGAGAAGTCACTAAGTTAAAAGTATTTTCACTCAAGTCACCGATGTGGGTAAAGCTAATAAAACATATTTCTATGTTTACCTATAAAATAAACCCGTTCACATCAATGTAATAAAATTTGCAATATCTATCAGCATAATTAGTTGGGACAGGGATGTGTGAAGATGAAAGTATGGGCACCATGTCAACCTATACCTTTCTGTCAACATTTGTCATTAGATTTCCGACTTCATACTAAAAAGAATAAGGTTGAATATCTAATGGAGAGAATTGAGAGGTTGACGTGCTGGGTAATCCATTCAGGTAATAAATTATTCCCCGGGTAGCATTAATCTTAATTCAACGAGGGTAGGGCTGTCTCTGGTTAATTATCTAGAGGTTCGTCAACAAAAGGTGTGTTCAGATTTATGATTTTTTAAATGTAAAATGTACATCTGAGTAGCTGTTGTAACTGCTAATGTGATTTTCTAATTGGTGAAGGTTTTTGAAGAACTTTCTTGACAAGAAGTTGTTATTGGGTGCTAATTTTTTTTTATGGGGGAAAATCATCGAATGACTGCTCCCGTCTGGGTGAGGCGGGAGGGAGTGTCAGATTCTTACTGACTAAAAACCACCCCGTTCCTTCTCCTGCACGTCGAGCCGGAGCCCCGGTTACCCGTTAGGTTTTCCGCTACTCCGAATCGTCATCGGCCCTGTTGGGCCCCATCTGTGGTGGTCTGATGGTTCTTTGAGGCGCGCGCATCGGGTGCTAATTAGGGACCTAATTCTGACAAATCTCATATTAATGGTTTCTATTCTGACAAATTAAAATGCTCATATTGATTTTTGTATTATAACTTTCGTGTTACATACTGAACAATTATTATATTTGACGGCTCATGTCGGAATACTGAAACGCTACTCAATTTTAAGTCGCGCTTAAGTATAGTTCTGTCTCCACAAATTCTTTGTAAAATGACAGAGATGGCACGATATTTAAGCACGACTTAAAATTGAGTAACGTTTCAGTATTCCGGCATCAGTCACGTAACTTTTTGACGAGGAACTCGACTAGTTTCAAGCCATGCTGGAGGCTCATATGTATGAACAGCAGATCTGTAATCAAATATAGAGCTTATATTTAACATTCACTACAATTTTTTTACATTGTTTTTTTTTTATTTATGAACAGCACAACCCTATACCCAATGTAGGCGCGTGGCAGTCGCAAGCGCACCCACTGTTATTATTAAAGCACACTATGTTATTTTGTACACGACTCTTCTGTTGACTGGACATCCTTCATCCATCTCCATGGCTTTTATTTTATTATTTTGAGGGTGAATATCATTCAATGACTTCTCCCGCCCAGGTGAGGCAAGACGGAGTGTCAGAATCTTACTGACTAAAAACCACCCCGTTCCTACTCCTGCACTTCGAACCGGAGCCCCGGCAACCCGTTAAGTCGTCCGCGGCTCCGTATCGGCATAAGCTCTATTGGGCCCCATCTGTGGTGGTCTGATGGGTCCTTGAGGCGCGCGCGGAACGCCACGTGCCGTAGGTACGCTCGGGTCTGGTTCTGGCCGGGTGGCGAGTCACCCGTGCTCGCTGTCCGTAGGCCCGAGATCGTCCCGCGATCCCCGACGCCCGGAGACGTACACAAAGCACCGCTAATTAGTTAGCGGCGCTACACATCGACACAACTATCATTTACACAATATACATGTGTGGGTAATTTCATATCAATAGATATGTATAGAAACATTCGTCTATCACACACATCTTGGTATTTAAAAATCATTTTTGTGTCGGTATACGCAATAATTTAGTAAATAAGTTTAAATAAAAACGAGGGTAAAGATAAAATTACTCATAACAAACTTTGAATAAATCGAAATCAAAAATAATGAACGATCGAGCTATACAATACCCATATAAATATAGTGCTTTCTCATTGTAATTTTATGTTACTGAATGATATAAAATATTTCGATGATCTCATCTACAGCGCGCTTGGCGCAATGGTTATCGCCTCCAATTGTCAAGTAAAGTGCCGCCGGATCGATTCCAACATTCACATGTTGTTTTAGAATTAATTTATCAAATATTTGAAATTTGAAATTAGAAACAATTAAATCTTTTCTTTTTTTTCCTTTCCTATTGTTCTAAATCTTATGTTAATTTTAATAGTAAATACTTTAGATTTATTTATACCTATAATATCTTTTATTTATATTTTAGTTCTAGTTATTTATTATTTAGAATAATCTCATTTGCTTCATGCATTTCAACCAACTTAAATAAGATAAAAACAGTAAAAAAGTAATTAACTGTGATTTCTTAATGGTTCGATACCTGAGTATATTTGCAATGTTTGTGGCGACCATAGAAATCTCGAGTCATTTTATTTTACACGCTTATGAAGTAACTACCGACTATTTAAAACATGTTTTTCAAATCACCCGACTTACAAAATAATTGCGTTCTTAGTTGTCAATTTATGAGGATTTCATAGTTTATTGCTACACTACTTATATTCGTGTGCAAAGTTATTTTTATTTTTACAAGATGTTCCAACACCTATCAACATTTAAAAAGGCTGAAACCATTGTTTTGCATGAGCAAAACATAACTAACAATAACTGAAATAGCAAGGCGTTTAATGATATCGGTGAGTAAATAAGATACTACGTTGATATTCTAAATAATATTTATTTCATTTTGTAACTCGACACACCTATCAATTTTTGCACTAGAATAAAATAATTATTGCAACTTATTATGAAGTTCAATATTATAAAGATATATTAATAATTTATTATTAATTGTATTGTAACTTGACTTGTTTTTGTTAGGAGTGTTTCTTTAAAACATATCTGGTTAGGGATTTTTATTCCTTACGCCACTACTTAATTATAAATTATTATTCTAACATTGTGTTTATATATTTATTATTATTTTTAAGTAACTTTAATTCCTGTAAAGTATTTCCTGGTATTTTAAATACTTATTTGTTTGGTATCAACAGAGGAGATCCATGCAGTTATGGGTGCACAGATATGCGGAGACCGGTGACGTTAAACATCGTCGACGTGGGCCTAAACCAAAGGCAAATTCATCGGCTCGGCACTACGACATCGTAGCCAGGCACATGGCTGATCCGTTCCTGCCAACCCGCACTACAGCGACAGCACTGAATGTTTTAATACAAACTGTACGGAGACACCTGCATTCTGGTTTAAGGTGCAGGAAGCCAGAGAAGAAAATATTGTTATCTGTGGTTCACCAGCAAAAGCGCTAAGAATTTGCTAAGGACTTTATTAATTTTGATTGGGCGAACAGTGTAATCATATTGAGCGACGAAAAGACTTTCAAGTCGGATAAGGATGGGCGTAAAATATTGTGAAGAAAAGATGGAGAAAGGTATACGAATTGCAACCTTCTGCCTTGTAGGATCAGTGATTGTATTGATTTCGGAATCAATTATTGAGCCTGTCAAACTCTGCCTTTATTAAAATTAACATAAAATAATGTTTAATTTTTTTAAGAATATTAAAATGCTGTCTAGAACATACGGTGAAGTGATGTTATTGTTTTGTGGTTAGAAATTGTCATAATTTCTTTCTATTCAACATGTTTATTCACTTCACTTTAATTTTTCATTAACAAATTTATTTAACTGCTTTCGAACTTGATTGACATATTATATTTACGCCCATCTTCAATTAATTTAAAGTTTCCCTGATTCTAAAGGTCATGAAAGTTAAAATCGTTCCATAGCATTCGTCACATTCTTTTTACTATCATACAGCCCACTGAATATTGAACCTTATAACAACCGTCGTAAAATAGATAATTAATGGAAGTTCAAACGACAAAAAGTCGCCCATTTCAAGAAATATTATGTTGACAGTGTAATTTTTTACATGTTTTACTTGTTTATTACTGTAAAACTGTAATTTAATAATACATTATATTATTAAATTACAAAACAAGAATGTTGTATATTTGTTTATTACCTACTTAATAAAAAATGTTGCTGCCATCGTATTACCGCTGTACCGCATGATATTTCCCGATTCGACTATGAGGTTTATTGTCATATCTATTAATTATGATTTAAAGAACTTTAAACTTAACATGTGGTATATAATTAATTATTAGATATAAATATTGAATATAAAACAACATATTTGTATAATAAATAAATTAATTGTAATAAAAAATAGTATTGTTTTATTTACCAACTCATTTGCTTCTTTTATAGCCTGATATTTATATTTTATGACAAAAAACAAAAAAAAAATAAGAAAAATAACAAGGTAAAATAAAATTAACTTTTAGCTGGAATAGAACCCACATCATTGATCCTTGAAAGACGATAAAAGCGTGCTCATTAACCAATCGACCACGAGCACTACGATAATGACAGTGAAAATGTCGGGTCATATCAATGATTGTAAATAGTTTTAACCTTACCTATATTAAATTATAAAAATACGTATACCGACACAAGAATGAAAATACCAATGTGAACGTGGTGGACGAATATTTTTATAAACAGTTATATGAAATTACGCACACATGTACACTGTGTAAATGACAGTTGTGTCGATGTGTAGCGCTGCAACTAATTAGCGGTGCTTTGTGTACGTACGCTTCACATCCATTTATACAAAACCAGATTATTATGATCTCGATTTGTATGATCTCTTCGCACATTCCACGGTCAGTTTATATTGGTTTTGTAAATCTTGAATATATCGTGTTGTAAAAAACCAGTTTATTGTAGGCTTGCTTTGTATGACACTCCCGTACATGCAAAGGTCAATTTATACTGGATTCATAACTTGAACATATCGAGCTACACAAATCCAGTGTATCATGGGCTTGTTTTGTATGAGACTCTCGTACATACAAAGTTCAAGTTATACTGGTTTTGTATAGTTTGATATGTAGTGTTCTGTACTTACATACATATTTGCATTTCAGCCCGCCTCCCTACTCGACCGTAATTTGGTCACGATTTTTAAATTAACCTTTTTTGGTAACATATTTAAAAGAGTTATAAAGAGGGTTTTGGAAGAAATTTGCCAGTTTTAGCTGGAGGGTTTAGTGGTATCAGCTGACTTATGAAAGTACAAAAGTATTTACTGGGTTTCTTCAAAAAAACTCAGTTGTAGTACGGAGCCTGGAATTGTGCCCGGTATATGGCAATACGCTCACCCTCTATTACATGGGACTCATAACATAAATAGTGAAAAGTAGGTGTTACATTGTACAGTGGCATTAAGTGCCGTAATGTGCCTCTGCCTACCTCTTCGGGGATAAAAGGCGTGATGTTATGAATACTTATGAAATTATGTTTATTAAGCAACGGGTCAAGTCACGCTGATATGTTAAAGTTCGCCATCAATGTATTACGGTTCACGATACGATAAATTTTTAGCAAGCTACATCAGTTGGATGATTAGGCAAAGATTGTAAGTAAAGTATATTTTACTAGTTTTTGCCAGTATAATTACTACACAGTATAAAACAAAGTCGCTATCCGCCGTCTGTCTGTCCCTATGTATGCTTAGATCTTTAAAACTACGCAACGGATTTTGATGCGGTATTTTTAAATAGATAGTGATTCTTATGGCAGGTTTATATGTGTAATACATGAATATTGCAACCGTGCGAAGCCGGGACGGATCGCTAATACACATAAGTTCGTTGCTAGTGGGATAAAGTGACCTATGTATTCTTCCAGACCACAATGTACCATTGTTGCAAATTTCATCTTGATCCCTTCAGCCGTTCTGACGTAAAGGAGTAACAAACATAAAAACGTTCGCATTTATTTCGGATTTCAAGGCGCATGAAGTAGCGTGTTGCAGTTCAGATCAATGAGTCCAATTATTACAGCGATTTTTTAAATTTCAGTATTACAATAATAATCAAAAAGCTTTGATAAAGTAAACCTCTGCTTATCTTCAAGCATAAGGCAACAGCTACCATAAGAGTTTTAGAAGCTACCTTCTGAAAAGTAACGATAATATCTACATCATCAGAAACATTTCCCCTCACTTTAGTACATTTCTTGCATACACCAACGCAAGAACATAAATTAACTTTTACTTTCATCACTTTCACACTTTCAGGGCAAAATACTTCTCAATCTCTTAGCGGTGAATGAGACATTAATCTGTGCAAAAAGTTTACATTCACTCAGTTGGTGGTCGCGAGCTGATGAGTTCAAGGTCCTTCGGTACGCAGATGGGGCGAACTATCTTATTTGGTGCTTCTTAGGTTTATGTGTGTTATCACTATTTAGCACGTCGTTGAGCATGTGTGAGGTGGAGTACAGAAACAACCATACGGAAGCATCATTTATTTGCGACTGAATATAATGTGTCGAGTAGTATTATTCACAGGCGCAGCTGTGTGACGCAATATAACTACTGTAGCGTATTGTATGTACATGTGCCCCTATTTCAATAATTAGCCATAGGTTAACATTTTATTTGTTGAGAGGAGGGAAACCTTTAAAAGGCGCCATCTTATTGGGGAAAAAGATTAAGGAGTGTGGGATATATACCTCACTAAAACTTCCCCGATGGCCACTATCCTCACCTGGAGGAGGCACCGGGTCCTCTTAATAGACCAGCCCCGAAGTCCCCACGGTGCAACACCTGTTACGGCACATCTTTGTGGAGATCTATTTCTTCCTAGAGCTTAGTATAGTAATAAAGTTAGTATAGTAACATAGCTTAGTATAGTAACATAGTTATAGGTTAACCTACTAATTTATGAGTAATGTTGATTTTCTAATGTGCGAACCCCTAATTGCTACAAGCAGAGAGTCAAATATTTGATGTGAAATCTGAATTTTTAAGTCGATAATTTATTGTATTTTTAGTCGATAGCAACAAAGCTTACTAATCGCCTAATAGTAAGCGTTTTCTGTAAGTTAAAGACATCTGCTAAGTATGATAACGAGTGTTTTGCTGAGCAAACGTGTTTACGCTTTATTGAAATTATTAATCCTATTATAATAACTATCGTGAGACATACTAAATTAACTGAAAATCGCGGGTTATTCACGTGAATATACTTAGAAAATTCTACTAATTTCGAGTCACAGAGGTTCCTCATGAGCAGCTTGCACTGTCGCGGCGATGTCATCGGTCGTGGCGATAGAGAAGTAGTAGGCTTCGCGACAATGCCTTTTTATGGTTCGAAACTAGTAGAGCTTTTCTCAGTATATTCACGTTAATAACCCGAGATTTTCAGTTAATAATCTTTATTCGATTCAAAGATGAAATCTATGCACAACTGTCAGACCATACTACAAGTTCAACGAGGTGATTTGTTCGACTACTCATTCAAACAAAACCAACTATGCCTCCTATGTCGCACAACAAACTAATCCACCGCACCTTTACAATCAAAACATCTGCTTCAATCTCTAATTGGCTAAAATCGGACCAATCATACAGCAATAAAACAAATATGCTAAAGACTCAAACACTGGAATACCAAAGTTATAAGCTTGCAAACGCTAAAAACTTCAAATTAAAATGTTTAAAAGTTAATTTGACAGGTGACTCTTGACAGATGAACGGGAGATGTTTTTGTGAGCTGTCCTTAGGATACCTTAATAAGGACGCATGATTTTAGGTAACAACAAAAAATCTGTTAAATTGGACTATTTCTTGTTACTGTTATGATTAAAGGGTTTAGAATTAATGGTCC
This sequence comes from Spodoptera littoralis, assembly GCA_902850265.1. Taxonomy (NCBI): domain Eukaryota; kingdom Metazoa; phylum Arthropoda; class Insecta; order Lepidoptera; family Noctuidae; genus Spodoptera; species Spodoptera littoralis. The sequence continues at coordinate 6,197,868 of LR824555.2, read as the reverse complement.
TTTGGTACGGTTTGTTTGGTTTTTTGTTTTGGCTGCCAGTCGATGACGATAGTGTTATTTAGCGATATTGCTACGAAGAAAGTAATATTAGGATTATAATAACTATTGTGAGACATACTAAATTAACTAAAAATCGCGGGTTACTCACGGCGATGTCGAGTAGGCTGCGCGAATCGCCGCGAGCGCGTACGCTGTCCACGAGGAGAGCCCCTCGGTGGCTTGAAACTAGTAGAGCTTTTCAGTTTATTCAAGTGAGTAGCCCGCGATTTGTAGTATTTACGTATCATACAAGTATAAATGTGTTTACTTCTATATATTGTGAACGTATATGACAAAAATCTTGAGATCTGCGACCGGGAAATCAAACTCGACCAATCTATTCTTATTAAATCTCAAATGAATCATAAGTTTAACAATGCATACTTGTTAGAATGTATTAATTAGGACTGAACAACAAAAACATCATTAATAAATACCACAAAAACACATGAAAATACTACACCGAATATCAAAAAATAACTGTCAATTCAAAAAACAAAACACTGTCTTTCGCCCCAAAAACACGTAAATGATGACAAAAACTCCACTAGGTATTTAAACCAACAAGAAATTAAAAAAAACCAAAGTAACACTATCAGGGAGTGCGTAATTTATAATCAATTAGGACCAGCGGAGGTATCAAGGTGCGCACTGTGCAGTCGAGCGACGTTTTTATAAGGCACGTGGACAGTGGAAAAAACTATGACGATGCGTGGAAAAAATAACGGTTGGAGTGAAATAATGGTAGACAGTAATGAACATGTTCTGTTATATTGTTGATGTTGTTTAAAATATTTTTTTTAATCTATTACATTGTTTATAATGTAAAAGGGTGTTTATACAATTTATTGGTTTATTAATTCACTATTGTTTAGAAAAATGGTTAATTAATTAATTTTGTCTTATATAGAAGACAGTAATACAATGGTTGACTGCTTTATTCTTCGTCTACCTACTAATAGGACCTTAATACTTACTTGTCAAAATATATTGTTAACTTTTTTGCATAGCGCAGCGGATTCGCCCCTTATTTTGAGGTGGTAAAATCATCCAATAATTTCTCCCGCCTGGGTGAGGCGAAAGGGAGTGTCAGACTCTTACTGACTAAAAACCACCCCGTTCCTACCCCTGCACGTCGAGCCGGAGCCGCAGCAACCCGTTAAGTCTTTCGCGGCTCCGGTGGATTTGTACCTTAGGATCAAATATTTTATTGTATACAGTTAGTTTATACGATTGGTATTTCCCTACTTACTCAGCACTAATATACCACTAAGCTAACTTACAATCGATTCGGAAATCACATACTACATTTAAAAAACCGCAATTGAATATCGACAAGTTTATATATTAACCATGTACAAAATATTACTATTGGGTACTACCCAAACAATAACCAATAAACCAATAAAAGATAAACAAACAACAATTACAATATAATTATTTCTATAAAAAAATATTACAAAAATTAATTAACGATCTTCTTCTATTCGACCGTAACGCATATAAATAAAAACACGTTCAGATGCCATCCCTACGTCACAAGTTGTCTATTTGGACACGCCTTTTTATACACCGCAATCACGGAAATAGTACTGTCTCTGTCTAACGTTCGTTGGATAGTGTAGCTGTCTCGCTCTCGCGGCCTAGTTGGAATGAAATGAATAAGGTGGTAAGTGTTAGTGGGTTATTTTATGACTGTCTGGCTTTTGGTTTAAGGGATTTGGCGATTTGGAGGTTATGTCGAGTATTATCTTCTAAATTATGTATTTTGGATAGATTTTTTATCCATGTCCGATCTTCGATCTTAGAAACGTCTATTAAATATTAGTTGACTGAATTAGAAATAAGTATTTTGTTACTACATTCTAAGGCATTGGGCAATAATGACATTATAGAAATCTTAGACAATGAGTATGAAGTTAAATAATTGAGTCATGACATTTTCCAAAGAAAATTGTTATCTTCTTCCTGAGAATAAGACTGATTTTCATAAAACCGCAAACTGAGGTATGTAGCTCATAAATTACCATTTATGTGAAAAAGTATTATAGCTATTCACATAAAAAAGCTGGCTACTGAATTTTTATATAAATATTTATCGTTCTTTTCCTAGTGGTGTAAACTCGTATAAAATTAAGATATATACAAATATGTCTATATAACTCATGTTATCCTACTAATATTATAAATGTAAAATGTTTATGCTTGTTACTCCTTTGAGTTTGTTTCGGCATTTCTTCTCAGAGTAGTCGGTTAGGAAATGTCGGCCTCATCGTTCGCTTGATAAAATTGACGTGTAAAAGTGCTGCCTTGCAGCCTATTTGCAGAAATAAATTCACTTGTTTCCGACAAATAAATACGGCTGAAGGGATCGGGATGTAATTTGTATTAGGGTTAGATTTATTCATTGATAAACTACAATAAAATAAATTAATTCAAATATTATTGGTCGGCTCCTATTTGTTATATTTTTAAGTATTATTGTATTTTTTTAAGTGTATTTAGAAATGTAATTTATAAAGAATTTTAAATAAATATATCGGAATATATATACTTATATACCGATACGACCTTCAAACCTTCAAGAAAAGAGCGTACTCCTTTTTAAAAGGCCGGCAACGCACTTGTGACTCCTCTGGTGTTGTGGGTGACCATGGGCGGCGCTGATCGCTTACCATCAGGTGATCCGTCTGCCTGTTTGCCTGTTATTCCATAAAAAAAATTAATACTAATATTAATAGAGGGTAGGTTATGGTCTGAAATAAGACACGTACGTCATTTTTTATTTTACGGAAACACGAGCGAAACCGCCGGCAGAAGCTATACGAAAAAACATTATAGCCATTCACATAAAAAACTGGCTACCGGCTGAAAATATTTTGTTAGGCATAAGTTACCTACGGGTGTAAAGTCGTGTAAAATTAAGATATAAACATGTATATAACTCATGTTGTAATAAATAATTCATGTGTAAGTTTTGAACATTAATTTTTCGTTGCGAAAAGAAAGTTGTAAAAACGGTCATGTTTTCTTGTTATTTCATAATAATTGCTACTTGGAGACGGAAGGCAGATGTGTGTGACTACGTTTCAAATTTTACGTGTTGCTTTTGGTTCCACCACTATGAATGCGGAGTTGGGTAATTTTTTGACTGGAAAATTTCTGCGGGATAGATGCAATGGTAAAATTGTGGAATAGCAATTTTTTGAGTGCGACGATGCGTTTGACAAAGTCTAATTTAAATGAAATAAAAAGTAAATTGATGGTTGCTTCAGAATTTTCGTAATTGACATTTATAATTAATAGAGATCTTTTGTACATATTGTATCAAACGATCCGAATCCAAATTATTTTAGCCCTATTATGTTTTCGGCTTACTCACGCAGTAATTTGACGAAGAACTCGACTAGTTTCAAGCCATGCTAGAGTAGTAGGTAGTCAGTAGCAGCGCGACAGTCGCCGCGTCGCGGGTCGCGAAATGCTGCTCATGAATATGAGCCTCTAGCATGGCTTGAAACTAGTCGAGTTTCTCGTCAAATTACTACGTGAGTAAGCCGAAAACATAATAATTTATTTAGTGTCTCAAGAAAGTTACAATACAAATATTTTAGTCTTATGAATACAAAGATTTTAATATCGTCTTTAGTTCTCTTTTGTACTTCTCTTTTAACAAATTCTTTGAATAGTTAAACTAAATTGAACCTAATGTGTTTTACTCGAATGTCGAAAATCGAATGTAACGATAAAGAGACCCTTTTTTTACTTCCTAAAGTATTCAAAAAATTGTCACTGAAATCCCAAGTCCGAAGTTTAACGAGCACCCATGAGCAGTGTCCAGTAATTCCCCTATAATTTGAGGGTGGCCACAACAACGCAGATTGTTCCCGAGATAGAGCGACGCACTCGGACAAACACTTTGGTGCACTAATTACTTACACCTGGAATTATTTCTTGTTTTTTTATTATTTATTATAGGTTACACTCATTTGCGGTTTTGTTACTCACATCCGTGTAAGAACATTGGGCTATTGTGTTTTCGAAATTTACTACCTTAGTTTTTTTATTACGTATTTATTTTTAAAGAAAATTATTGATGGTGAAAGTTTATGTGACAAATATGTACATTCTTTTTATAATGACATGTAATTGTTGTGGTAAATTTATTTACCTTAGCTACCTCTAAATGATACATCCTGTATTCAGTTTATTTTGATCAATAATGTTAGTTTTATATGTATTCCAACCAGCCTCCGAGAGACAGATTGCATCGTCATTTAAACTATCGTTGACCTAATTGTAATCTCATTATTATTCATATAAAAGCTTTACATGTAATATGGGCGCCAGTTTTTTTTGGATCCAATCTAGCTTTTGTATTAATTTTGAATATACATATATCGGAACGCCCTAATACAGTAATCTAAGTAAACCATGAACGTTCTAATGTTTCAGAAAATCTGTGAACAGCTATAAATATAATAAGTGATTAGAATTGTAGTTTTAACCTCTTGAATGCACCAATATGACACGCAATAGAAAATGCATTGTATCTCCCGTGTATCCTCGTTTTAAATACACGAAAGGTTTAAACATTATTCAGCGCCAAACTGAATCATGAAGTCCCTTCACCTATGGTTGACGAATCAGATGGACTATCCGGCCTCGGTTATGGCTAAATATACACCAAAAGTATCTTGATTTATTCAAGCTTTTTTCATTTGCTACTTGTCAATATTATCCTAAAATAAATCAAAAATAATTCCATAATCTTTCGAACAAAATTCAAAGCTCACTAATAAAAAAAAACTGTACTTAAAGTCCATTTTCCCGTATCTAACAGCCAGACTAGTTAATACATTACTACGCTTGTTATAGTTCAGTTTACTGAGCAATGAGCGTCGCATATAAGCGCGACGGACGCATAGACAGACGTATCGTGTTTAAATACCGTGTCGTATGTCGCTATGTCCTGTGTTTGTTGGCAAGTTATAAGTGAGAGCGGTTGTTTGACTTAGAAATAATGGTTTGGTGAGTTGATGTATTTGTGGTCCTTCGGTACGCGATAGTAAGGTCCTAGGAAACTCTTAAATAGTAAAGTTATTGTACAGAATCTTTATAATTCTGTAATCACATTTCACTGCACGGTTGGTGCGGTGGCTGGGCAACCGGCTGCCGTGCAACGTGTAGCCGGTTCGATTACCGCACGGAGCAACTCTTTGTGTGCGCCACAAATTGTTGTTTCGGGTCTGGGTGTGTTGTGTATGTGAAATTTTATGTTTGTAACCCACGACATAGGAGAAAATCCTAGAGCGGGGCAACGATAATTTAAAAAATAAAAAACAATTATCATTAATTAATGATGATGAGTCAACAGCCTATGACAGTCTACTAGTCTACTCCTTCAGTGTGGGGCCTTCTGTATGCAGGAGAGAAGAGGACTTGATAGGCAGTTTTTTTTTTATTTATTTTTTAAGGGAGAAAATAATCAAATGACTGCTCCCGCCTGGGTGAGGCGGGAGGAAGTGTCAGACTCTTACTTACTAAAAACCACCCCGTTCCTTCTCCTGCACATCGAGCCGGAGCCCCGGTAAGCAGTTTAGAGATAGCAGTTCAAAAGTTTTAAGTTTACACAGAGCGCTGCTGCCCTATTTCTGTTGAATGTTCTGTCAACTGTAATCTTTAGAAGCACGTTACGGCACTTAATGCTACTACACAATGCAACACCCACTTTTCACTATTTATGCTATGAGTCCCATGTAATATGGGTGAACATATTGTCATATATCGGGCACATTTCTAGACTCCGTGCTACTAGGTATTGAGATTTATTTCAAAAACTCAATAATAATTTACCCGAGACCCCTTGCCCAGCCGCGGCACTTGCAACCACTCGGCCAAAGAGGCAGAGCAGATTATTAGAAACACTACAAAGGTAATTTAACCGCGGTTCTCTAGTACCTTGTACCGGTACGATGGGCCAGACAGACAGACGGATGGACGTGTAGCATGACGGGCGGTTACAGCTTCGCGCTCGATAAATAACACTAATGTCACCTTGTACATTGTAATGTGTGACATACGTATTTATTTCAGCGTTAGTCTGTTGAAAAATACAACTTGAGTTTTCTAATAGATACAGTCATGTTTTTAGGATCTTAAGGACCGATTTCAAGGGTAGGAGTAGGAACGGGGTGGTTTTTAGTCAGTAAGAATCTGACACTCTCTACCGCTTCACCCAGGCGGGAGAAGTCATTCGATGATTTTCCCACCTTAAAAAAGGGCCGATTAATCAATCACCAGTTAATAAGAAGTAACTGGTGATTAATCAATCACCAGTTAATAAGAATTAACTGGTGATTGATTAATCGGCCCTTTCATTCATTGTCATTTCTATTCTACAGTTTCTTAACTGACATTAGACAGTTTTTAGTATGGAAGATTTGTCAAATAATCAAAGTTATTCGTCAGTTACAATTTATCTCGCGTTGGAAAAATTGGCCTTAATATGTATAAAGCTTCTTTGAGAGGTGTAGAATTTTCCGACCAAATTTGAAATATTTTTAAAATAAAAATCTACTTATTAGGTTTTCTTGGAATAGATGAATATTGCAATCAAGTCAAATACCTAAATATTTGATATTATACTTAATTATCGATCGATACTTCATCATCTATGAATTTATTCGAAATCAAGTTTTATCAGTTATGAAAAGAGCAAGCCTTTTTATTATTTTTTTAGCTTTGCTATAGAAGTCTTTGAGGGAATTATAAATTGCTACACTTAAACGGCAAAAAAAACAATTCAATTTGTTTCAGTTAAACGCCAATAAATACTTAGCAAATTGAAAAAAGATATAGTCTCTAACTAATCATCCGTAAACAAAACAGTTTCCTTAAACCCTTACATGCATATTTAATAACAGAAATGAATAATTATTTCCACTGCCGAACACAGATATTTGCATTTCATTCCAATTTCTCTTTTAATCAAACGTATTAAAGTATCAAATAACTAACTCGGCGACCTTCTTATTAAGCTTACAATTTCCTCGCTGCCTATAACATCCACGAATCTATATGCAACGTTATCTATTTAACAGTCTTTAGCTCTCCGCCCCGAGAATACTCGACATTCACCAACCGACACAAATAACCAATCAAATAGCTTTTATTCCTATTAAAACAAGGTTGAAAACCGTTCGCACCATCTTATTAATCCGTTACAAACGTCGTCCGATTAAAAAGACTGTGAAAAGTGTTGGATTGCGTCTCTGAAGTCTGATTTTGATTTGGTCCTTCGGGGCGCGGTAGATCAAGAGAAACTGGTCCTTCTAGTAGGTATGAGGGAAGTGTGAAGAAGCTAAGAGGTGTATCCCCTCCGGTTCGGTCGCGGTGGGCGGGGCCACGGACACGGTCCGTCCGTTACAACCGCTCCACGCATCGCGCCGAGCTTACGCGTGAAGCACAACCGAACGCACGCTTTTTGAATTCGGAACTGCCGCTTTTCATGTGTTTTCTTTTTTCGTGTGAATTCGAATTTGGAATTAATTTAGTTTTATGTTCTGTGAAGTTTGAGTTGGTTAGAAACTTTTTTGTCAAGGACTCTTTTGTAGTGAACTTTTTAGACTGAATAATGGACTTGAAATTGTTTTAATTAGAATTTTTTGAAACAGTTTGTTTTGGAGTGAGAGGGTGAGTATGATGACTTTACAAATTTTGTTTTCTTTTTTTATATTTAAGGTCTTCTAATAATAGCCTACAAATAATTATATGATTAATCTTAAGATAGTGGATAACAAATAAATACAACTGTATTGGACAAAATGTGTCAGCACGGAAAATATTTTCATAAAACACTACAATTATTTAGCAAAACAAGGAATCAAATAAATAAACAAAACTAAAGTAAAAAAAATAAAGAATTCGATTTATTTCGTTATCCTTTGAACTTTTTTAATTATCTCATTTACTGTCAAGAAAAAGACATCAACGCGCGCTCCCGATGTCTTCACTGATAAGAATAATCTTTGAAGTTGGCTCGCCGCATACGAAAATCCCTATTTTAGGGGACTTTTACGAACTTATTTATTTTGACTTGTATTTACCATTTCCGAAACCAGTGAGTTCATTTTAGAATGATTTTCTTGAACGCAGTTTTTTATGGCACGGTAATTATTATGTTGTATTGTTATAATTTATTTCATCAAACACATTTCATTTTATTATTATTGTCTTATTAATTTTTTTTTTAATGCATTAAATTTTGGACAAATTATGTTCTTTAGGAAATAATAAGAATTTTACATTTAAAATCTTTTTTGCTATATTTGCAAAAATATTCATCTATATAATTTTAATAAGTCTTCTTATACATTATACTTGAAAACCTTTTCCCAAACAACAGTCGGTTTCAGGCCAGTTAAGAAAATTATAAATTCACACATAAGGCACTACTAATATCTAGATTTATAGCCTAGAATGGTAAATGGTGTTAGTTGGTCAGTCTATACATCATCGTCATATTAGTCAAGGAATAACTCCTAGGTTTCCATAGTTTTGCTATATTTTCAGTTCTAAACCATTCCTTCCAATTTTGACGTTATCATCAGCCCGTCCATGAATTTTCTGGTAAACATTGAATGGTTTATGATGGCTTGGATTCAAGTATAAAAGAATTTTATTTAAAAAATATCTATTTGTATAAATAGGAAAAATAAAATCATTAGCATTTAGTGGACATATGGCAGTCACTTCATATCAAACATATAAATCCAGCCAGATCTGATAAAGACTTAGTGCCGACTCTAAAAGCTAACGATCAGAAGAAAGAGAAGACTAATAAATAAATGAGGCTTTGTACAGGGATTAACTTCTGGTCTTTCGGAACGCAAATATTAACTAAAATTACAATATTTTTTAATCCCATTTAGTGGTAGGCGGAAGGGCAAAGCTTTGGTTAATGACAAAGGAAAAAGAGTCAATTTAGATTTTTTGTTGCAAATGACTCAAATAGCATTAGAAAAGTAGATCTAACGGACATCTTTTCTCGACAAACAGGAGTGATACTGTAGTATCTACGTAAGTACAACCAGTATAGGTTTTATTACCACCATAAGACAGAGCCTACAGTTAATCCTAATGAAATACTAACTTTATTACAAACAGTAATGAATCCATGAAAACAGTAAGAGTATTCATTAATTAAAAATCTTCAATAACGTCTAAGCATTACTTAATTAAAATTTTACATAAAAAAATCTTTATCAACTACTTAAACCATGAACCGTAGACGAATATTTTTTTAAAAACATAGACAATTATTATAACCATGTGTACCTTTTTACCGTCACGGTGTGTCACTCCGTGTGACTAAAGTTCCCTTGTCTATTATCAGCTATTGTTTTAGTCTGTGGTACGCTTTTTAATCTGTGCCTAACTAATTTTATGGATCAAGAAATAAGCGGGTGCGATTGGCGTGGAAAATTGTGAGTGTAACTATTTTAATTGAAGTCTTTAGTTTTATTTTCATGTTATTTTAAAAAGGATCTGTATCACCCTTATTACAACAGTAGGTAATGGTAAATTAACTAAAAATCGCAGGTTACTCACGTGAACATACTGAGAAAAGCTCTACAGGTTTCGAACCACAGAGGGGTTCTTACTCATGAGCAGCTTGCGCTGTTAAGTAGGCTGCGTGACTACGCCGCGACCGAGCTTTTCTCAGTATATTCACGTGAGTAACCCGCGATTTATAGTTAATTTATTATTAAAACACAGTAATGTTATGTGATCTATAAATTCTTTTTCAATTATGTCACACCAAACTTCAAAATAGATACATAGTCCTAATATCCTTAAATAAAAATCATAGTATTTTTTAACCACAAACTCCTTTTTTACACAAGATTGTGCATGCCGATATCATATCAATGTTTTTACAAACAGTTAAAACCAAATACCACAATCAAAAAAATTCTTCCATAAACATTAAATAAAAAAAAATCAGTAAACAGTTAGTTAAAAGCGTCTAACCTTACACCAGACATCAAAGCGAAGCGGCGACTTTGATCGAACCGCTTAATTCGCAGTGGATAAATGCGAATCATATAGCTTTACATGGTTTGATACACAACTCTAAAGTTCCCACCGACAAAGCAAACGTTAATAATTTCGCAGTGTGAATGACTTTACTAGTAGATGTAACTTAGATATGTATATAAGGAAATTTTTGATCACTAGAGATTAAACTGACTGCATACATACATATTATATACATATTATGTAGTAGTAGGCAGAGACTATGGAATGCCAATCGCTGCGATTCCTACATAGTGTATTTCCTAAAGGGTATAACCTAGGTGTCTTAGGCCCGAGTGAATAGGTTGCTTATGGGACGACGTCTTTATCGTAGACCGCGCCATCGTTTCCTACTAGGCGAGATAGTGGTCAAACGTCAGCCCATCAAATGTATAAAAAAAACTTTTTATAAACTTTCGCTTCATCAACAGTCATCAGTCTTTTCATGCACGCTCGTCGGTTAAGGGTACTTTTAATTTGGCCCTTCTTTAAACTGTCAAACACCGCGAGGACCCGGGTGTCCGCACACCTATTGTTCTTTAATTGTGTCTATAATGACGGTACTCAAAGGCTTAATATATTGCCAATCTGGTCAGTATGTGTCCGCTTAAACATGATGATCTGTCTGATTAAAACATGAATGGAGATTTTATCTGAATTTCTTCAGAGGTAACCCTTTATTACTTCTCTGTAATGGTGGCCATCCTATTTGAAATCTATTGATTGCCACTTTCCGTTGTCTATTTTCATAAGTTAAGATCATACAGGACTTTACTCCCCAAGAGAGTGTACAGAGGCGCAGATTTTACAACACCTAATAGTTATATTTCAAGTCTCACATTATAGTGGTCTGTTGTCGCATACCAGGGCCTTAAATAATTATTTAAGTGCAAACAAATACTTATTTATGAAATTGTCATTACATTTCAATAGGACCAAATTCACTTCAGTTTTTGGTCCTTCGAACCGAAGACAATTATAACTCAACTTTTTACATAAAAATAAATAAAGCTATGTGATATTAAACGGCATACTATATCAACTCCTATTAGAGTGACTGTGCATAAATTAATCGATTGATTTATTATTTACCACGTTATTATGAAATCAGTCAATTTATTCAGGCCGCGCCCTAGACAGGCAACCTCGCTACAATCCTTATTGACTGGTCAATCTTATAAACGTTATGCACTGATAAATATGTGTATATGTCGTATACATAGATACAAATGGGTGTGTTGTGCATATGAAATTTTTGTTTATAAATGGAAGCATGGCATTAGAAAAAAACGTTTGTGTGAAACAAAAAGCTTGCAATAGTACCTCCGATGTTGCGGGTGACGATGATAACTTATCATTTGTCTTCTTGAATTATTCACTAAAATTTAGAGAGTTTAGAAATTGAAATCAAATGGAGATCATAAAAAACCTTAGCTCTGTTTTACAGAAAATTGCACACTTTCTGATTTTTTAAGTTCAAAATTATTACTTAACTCTTCTAACATAAAATACGAAACGTCCCAAATAGTAGCACTAGTCCAAGATATAAATGTTCAGTATATTTATTAAGTATTTACTGAGTTTTATGCACGGAGGTGTCGTAAAAATCAAGCGGGGGCTGGACTAAGCCGTTTAGTCGGATAGACCTGCGTTAGTACTGTATTTAAACGTACCATGTTATAATTTTGGGATTAGTAGTGATATACACGGGTATATTAAAGGTTTGTTATTGTGTAGATAGTTTAGGAGTTTCTTGGGACTTTTGAAATACTTATTCATTTATAAAGCATTTGTTTCATAAATTATGAGATCATGTTACCTTGCTTTAAAAAAAGAGAGCTTTAAAATAGGTACATAGTTTTTGTACCAATATCAATTTTAAGTTCATAGAAAATGTTCTCTAAGACAATGGTTATAAAGTTCGATTTTTAAATTAACTACTATTGCTATTTTGAAAAAAGATACTGATCAAAGACCTTATTTAGCTTCTAGTTTCAGCTATTTTTCTGGAGCAATTTCTTAAACGATTTTGCTTTTTAGTAATGAAATGGGTAACCAAAGTTTTTAAAATAATTTTACCGATGTTTTCTTTCTTGCTACAGTATACTGCTCATTATTTTCATTACCCAAAACCTTTTTTCACAAAGCGATTGCTTCCCAATAATTTAAGTTACTTAGCGCTAAGTCGTGCTTCCTTCAGCTACTGTAATCAAAGTATCGGTGTCGATTCCAGTGGTCGCGTGTTCTCCACACTTCGTCTGAACATAACGAGCCAGTAATCAGCAGCTCGCACTTTTAGCACCCAATTTTCGCACTTTCGTACGCATTCGCCCTGTAATTCGGCGCACTTAGCACCAAATGTGAGGCAAAACGCCTTAAATGAATCGTTCTCTGCTATTAAAGAGGAGAATTTGACGAAAGCGAGAGGATGTCTGGTGTTTTACAAAGTTACATTTGCGGTTGGGATAACTTAGTTTCGTTTAAATTGTTAAGTGAAGCTTAGTTTTTGGAGTGTAAAGGTTAGTTTGTCGTTATATTGCTTGCGGGTGATACCCGTCGGCTTGGCGTATGGTGTCAACTAACAGTAGTTATTGTCAAATTTGCGGAAAGTGTTCAAATGAGAGTGTTAAGGTGTGAGATGTTAGGACCTAATTAGCAGCCTGAAGGCTTTGGACGGTGCAGAAAATTGCATCCCTTGCAGTTATTAAGACGAGACAGCTGCATGGCTGCTGTTCTTAGAGAACGCCTTAATTTGACGCTAATTTGTCAGGACTGGGCAGGTAATGAAAGCTCTCACCTAATTTAAAGGTTCAGCAGAATAAAAGTTATACGATGAAGAAGGTTGTTTTGTAGTGGTTTAGAAGATACTTAGTTTGGACTATAGCAGGTACCATAATAAACATTTAGATAACAATATTCGAAAGACGTCATTACATATCTAATTAAGCCTTTTTCATTTTCATTTTTTTAAGGGTGGAATGACTTCTCCCTCCTTAGCGAGGCGGGAGAGAGTGTCAGACTCTTACTGACTTAAAACAACTCCGTTCCTAGAATAATCTGTAACCTAATAATATAATATACCCGGTTACCTAACAATCTATAACCTAATAAACTAATAAAGGCTGGAGGTGGGCTGCAGTCATTTAACATCTATAGACCAAAAAACCCATGAACCGAATTCCACAATACAGTTCACCCTCGTTCGGTTTAAGACTGAGGTACACTACCTACCAAGTACTTACATTATAAGCTTATATGTAAGCTTAATTACATATGTCGATATGGGGATAAAAGGTGTGATATGTACATACATAGGGGTAGGCAGAGGTGCACATTACGGCACTTAATGCCACTGTACAATGTAACACCCACTTTTGACTATTTATGTATGTGTCCCATGTAATAGGGGGTGAGCCTATAGGCATAAACCGGGCACATTTCCAGTCTCCGTGCTACTACTGAGATTTATTTTTAAAACTCAGAGTTACTTTGTCCAACCGAGACCCCTTGCCTGGCAGTGGCACTTGCAACCACTCGGCTATAGAGGCAGTCAGCAGGCAAACTTAATTCTATATGAATTGAACTAATCCAAGTAAGTATAATAACAAAAAATAATATATGACTGCCTCGTTGACCGAGTGGTCGCAAGTGCGACTGCCGGGCAAGTGGTCTCGGGTTGGATTCCCGGGTCGGGCAAAGTTTTACTGGGTTTTAAAAAAAATCTCAGTAGTAGCACGGAGTCTTGAATTGTGCCCGGTATATGGCAATAGGCTCACCCCCTATTACATGGGACTGATAACATAAATAGTGAAAAGTGGGTGTTACATTGTACAGTGGAATAATGTGCACCTCTGCCTACCCCTTCGGGGATAAAAGGCGTGATGTTATGTTATGTTTTAATGTATGATTATAATTCGAACAAGTTATTGCCTTCCGTGACCTGGTGCTATTGTTGTAACTACTTCCAGATCTACTCGCGTTACAAACAAAACCGTGACGGAAATGTGAATTAAAACAATTAATTTTATGCAATAATGACTACTTAATAATAAAATAAATAAATAGCTTTATTATACTTTTGTGAACGAAGGAATAAATAGGTTTTTTTTTCTTAATCGGGGAAAATCATCGAATGACTGCTCCCGCCTGGGTGAGGCGGGAGGGAGTGTCAGACTGTTACTGACTAAAAACCACCCCGTTCCTTCTCCTGCACGTTGAGCCGGAGCCCCGGTAACCTGTTAGGTTTTTCGCGACAGGAATAAACAGGTTAAGCATATAATATAGTCAGGTAGAATAGTTATACTTTGCTAGTAATATTGTTAAAGTCAAAGTGAATGAAAGGGGTCTCGGGTTCGATTCCCGGGTCGGGCATTACTGGGTTTTTAAATAAATTCTCAGTGGTAGCACGGAGTCTGGAATTGCGCCCGGTATATGGTAATAGGCTCACTCCCTATGACTAAGGACTCATAACATTATATAGTGAAAAGTGGGTGTACAGTGGCATTAAGTGCTGTAATGTGCACCTCTTACCTCTCCTCTTACCCCTTCGGGGATAAAAAGGCGTAATGTTATGTTATGTTGTCTGTGAAAGTGTAAGTACGTATGTTTGTTACATCTTTACGTAAAACTACTGAACGAATTTTGATAAAATTGCGCACAGATAGTGATTGGAAACTGGAGTGATTTTTTTTTATCTCAGTAAACTACTGGCCCGGCCATTTTCAATATCGATTTCTAAGTATTAAGTTGGATTCTATAGCAATGCACCACGCGTATCTCAGACACACTTTTGTTACACAAAAATAGGCAACCACTCATTAAAACTAGCGTGTAACTGTTACCCAAGTTAATAAAAAAATAACAAGATTTTTACTAAAACTAATTAAATCTTCACAAAAGTCGTGTGACAAAAGGATATAACTTATTACGAAAACTGAAAATATTAAAAACTCCTTTAAAAAAGAACTTTGTTACCGTATATGACATACTAAACGTAGTTTTAAAAATTTATATCGAAAATATTATTCTTTGGGCCATAACTTAAAGGAATGAAGTACAATCGTGCATAAAACGTTTATAATTAAATTTTTATGTCCATTTAATTAGGATATTACGGTTCGGTCGGTAATCGGTGTGTTGGGGGTCGAGTTAGGGGTGTCTCGAGTCCAGGGGTCGATTTAATGAATACATACAAGTGATTTATAGTCATAAATGGTGCAAGTGAACACTGGTTATGTTGCTTGTTGAATTAATGTGTAGTAAACTGTTCTATGCATAAAATGTTAGAATAGTGATTGTATTACGATTTATACACTGATTTTTGTTGTTATCAGGTAAACTGTAAATGGATATGATGACATATTTGTTATGTCAGAGACCTTATTATTATTGCATACAGTACATCTAGAAACATTTGGCTATACTGCTTCGATATATGAAAAAAAAAATTGAAATGAAATTGCAATAAAACGGATCTTGTATCATTAAGATCCCAAGTAATTAATAAGAGAAAGACGGACATGTTAAATGCTACAATCATGTAGCGTTTAATTGTCTACGTAATAGAACATAACATAAACGTACCGTACTCCTGTTTTTATAATAACTATCGTGAGACATACTAAATTAAGTAAAACGCGGGTTACTCACGTGAATATACTGAGAAAAGCTCTACTAGTTTCGAACCACAGAGGGGTTCTTCCTCATGAGCAGCGTGCACGGTCGCGGCGACGGTCAGTATATTCAAGTGAGTAACCCGCGTTATTACTTAATTTACCGTACTCCTAGCTACAATGCTCCAAAACTCCAATTCTTAAGCCGTTTAGTCTCCACCACACGTACTGAACTAACCACATCAGGCCACACGTCCTACAATAATCAATTGCGGCATAATTCCCTAAATACCAACCGAAAATTACGCAACAATCCAATTACTTTACTACAGTATCAATTACAGATACGACACAGCTGTCAGAACCATTATTATTGGTCAGTTCATTTTGTATTGTTTCCCAAAAGGCGTAAGTGGACTTGTGATGAAATTGCACTATCATTATTCTTCAGAGAACGGCAAATTTTAAACCCTAATTTTCCATTATAACCTGACTTTGATGGACGAATATTTTCTTTAGACTGAGAGGTTGATTTACACTGGATGTGACTGGACGATTATTTAGGAGCTCAAAGATGTGATAGTATGCTAAAACTTGTCCAATATAACCTAACCTTGAAAGGCAAATATATTCTTCATAATCAGAGGTAGATTTCTACTGGATTTGTTGAACAATTAAAAATGCAACGGTATGCCGAAATTGGACGCTTGTTCACACACATCATTACATTAATTGTTGACTTTTGTGTGTGATTGTATTTCAAATTAATTGTTATGTAATCGGAATAGAGAAATGTCTGTTTATTGGAAGTCAATTGAATAATCAGTTTCAGCTTTCTAGTTTCTCATTACAAATGAAAATTATTAACGATAGAAAAACGCAAACCAATTATAGTACAATCTTAGATAATTGATCGCATAATGGATTACATTACGAAATGCTCATAAATGATTCCAACCTTCTGCAATAGTAAACCATTTGCTTATGGTACCAGTAACAGTAATTGAAGATGGTTGAAATATCATGTTACATCATTTAATTCAGCTTAAAATAATTGATTATCTTATTATGTCCGCACTTATTATATTGATATAGAACTATTTGCGCATAAATTCCAGTATACTATCTTTCCCTCGTCTAATATTTGAACCAATATGATCAATTTTAGTAATGGAAGCATAGGTTTTGGTGGATCTCAAGCGTAAGGGTTTGAAACTGCAAGTTCTAATACGACCGATGCGATTAATTTTTGTATTAACCTAAAAATAATTAGCATCTGTATTGCAACTGGTGAAACAGTAAAAAGTAATCCATTCACAAGCTTATAGAGCCACGCCTTACATGTAAAGAAACGCTGTACAATACCTATTACATTAAGGTACATGTTACATAATTCAAACTTCATGTAAGTAAGTTCGACCCTAATTTAAAAACAAGCACAAATTGTAATGAGTCCCAAGTTTGGCTACCGGCACATTCAAATTGTTGGTCATTGCCGTCTTGTTTAAATAATTGGAAGGTAATGATGGCCGCCAGAGGGCGCCGACGGTGGTGATCGGATGGCACGACGCGCGACGGTAATTTTTGGTCCTTTTGCCCTGATGAAGGACTTCATCGTGTTCTGTAGATATGTTGATAAGAATGTGTTCGGTTGGAGGTAGATTTTGCTGTAGTAAAACAAAGCCAAATAGAATTTAAATAAAATAGTATTTGTTAAAATATCTTTAACTTTTTTCTTTTTTTATAGTGCCATTTCATTCCTGAAGGCTGATTAAAGACTTTAATATATTTAAAAAGTTACAAACTGAAAAGATCTACCATTTACCTAAGCATATTAGGTACTACAAAAGATTTTCATAATTAAACATTAACCAACACGAATAACAATGAAAAAACAAAATCTAAAATGCAAATACAAACGCAATAAAATAAAACGAGCGTCCAACCGAAAACAAATACAATGTTCCTGTAACGTAGTACAAAACAAAAATCACTATACAAACACTTTTTTCATGAACTGTACTGTATTAATTATGAAATTGGAGCACCTTACTTAAAGCCCGCGCATGTAAATCTTAGTGCGAATTCATTAAAAAATTTTAGTGTTTTAAAACCTCCACCCGTATCAAGCGAGTTTCATGCGGCACGAAAATGCAAATTTTCCACAGTTTTCCTTATGTCAAACTAAATAACGAGAGCCGGTTTTTTTCAAGTCGCTGTTAGTCGCTTAATTAGAACTTTGGGTTTTATGGACGCTCTGATAAAATTTGTTGCTATTTTTTCTAGTTACGTGTTTCAAATTTATAAAGGAAACATAGCTAAATGTAGGCCTTGAAGAGTTGTTTTGCATACTATTATAATTTTCTTTTAATGTATGTAGTATAAGTAGATATTTCTGGCTAATTATACCTAATAAATTAGTCTAATAAGACAAGATGAACCATTCTTATACCTAAGTTGTAATTCCAATCAATAAGAAAAGATGAACCATTCTTTACCTAAGTCGTAATTCCAATCTTTACGCTATGCATCAGAACATCGAAATCAAAGATATGAGAACCAGAAACACATATATTAAATTAAGATAACCAAATTACTTACTTTCAATGACAATTACTGATATTTGAATGAAGAAACAAAGCGTTCGTACCTAAGGACCACACAATTGTTCTTCAGGTTTTAATTCACCAGCTCTCTTAAAGAGCCTCATTTGTCCTCACCAACATTCAATTACTTCTAAGAGATACAAATTGCTTTTCTCAAGAACTATTCTTACTTTAATTATGCCATTGGAGAATTACTCTAGGAATTCTTGATTACAAGCTAATAGTTTGTCGTTTCCAGAAGTATGTATTTTTTTGGACTTTAAACTTAGCACGTTGAAGTTCAAAACTGGTTTCACTTTCTAATAACTGTGCTAAAACATTTTAATGTACTTTAATAGAATTAATGCTTTTTATTCTTAAACTTAAAATATAGATAAATAATTTATTTTCAATATAAAACTTATTTAAAAGAAATAAACTTTACTATTAACCTTTACAGCTGCTACAATTGCGACGGACCAGAAATTAACATGAATTATTAAAATAAAAAATGTTATCGATTATTATTGTAGCATTACATCTTGACTCTGGATCCGATCAATTACAATATCTGAAAAAAGAATACTTAAACGAAAAATACCAAGTAAGGAAATAGCAACCTACAAGTTTTAAAATTGATTAATGTAGTATAAGTATATTCATCTCTACAGGCTTGGAAATTACAAATATTGGTACAAACTATAAATCTATATCAAAACTCAAACCACAGAATTCCTTTCTCTATATGGATTTCTATAAAAAACCAAGTGTGAAATATTCACAACACTGCACAAACCGATCTAAATTAAACCCACAAACCATGATTAAAAACAAAAGAGAAAAATAAGGTACAAAAACCCAAGAGATCAGCTAACCTGAACTAAGTGCTAAAAGAGGTGAAAATTGCCTGATATCTAAGCTAAGGGTGGTCTTTCTGTGTGGTATATATATGCAAATGAGATGGCGTTGGCGGTGTGTCTCACTATCTTTATCTTACCCGGTATAAGCATGGCGCGTGTCACACTGTACTGTAATGGACATGGAAGGTAGGGAAATAACTGTGAGCGTACCGAAGGACCAAGTTTTACAATTGATTGGTCCTTTGATATTTGTTCATTTATTTTGCTGTGTCGGTGTGACTACAAATTATGTATATGAATTAAATCTATATTTATGAGATTTCAAGACAGTTTATCAATAAACAATAATATTTCAGGACTTGGATTCAAAAGGTTATTATTTTGAAGAAAATTCTGTAGATAGCTAACAACAAAACATTCTACAAATTCAAGCAAAATATATTCGCAGTCTAGTATTCCGGACCACAAAGTCAAATAAATGCATCGGTGTAACGCGCGTCCTACTCCTAGCCAGGCGACCACGCTACCAGTGGCGGTAATGAAGATATATTCAACAGTTACTGGTAAATGATCATTGTGCTAAACTCCGCACATGCCTATTAGCACATGTTTCATTAACCAGCTTACAAACAAAAAGTTAATGATGAAAAATATCCAAACGAGTAGGTGATAAAATAGTTCGGCGGTTGTTATACTCAATGTAAGTTTTTCTATGGGTTTTAAACATGAATTACGATAACCACTCTTACGTATTTCAAAATAGAGTTTATTTAGCCGTGAATGTGTATATAGTGTTGGCTTAAAATATGATATTATACTTCAATTTATGGATGGTTATGAAAATATTAGCACGGATAGTGTTGATGAGCGAGATCTGTATGAGATAGTAAAATTATTTGCGTACAAAAAGTGTAAGGTGTTAAAACGAAATTGTTTGTGTTATGGTTTCTAGTGAAGAATTTTTTGAAGTGTCTTGTCTTGAGGAACTAGCGGACGTTTGTATGAATCTTGATGGTCCTTAGATAGTTGTTATACGGAGTTTGAAATTTTAAAATTCTCGGTACATTTGCAAAGGTGGTCTAATTTGGCTCATCCTTTATTAAATGAGACCCTAATCTAATATTGGATTTATTTTATTATAATGTATCTATGTACGTCTTCTTCTATTCATTGCATTAAGGTATAAATTTAATTAGTTAAGAAATATATTTGGAAATAATTGTTGATCTTTTACAATATTGAGAAAAATATAGTCCTTAATGACAGTCGTATTTACATTATTTAAGGCGGAGCATCTAAAAAGAGCATCAAAGGTAAAAAGGCAAAAATACAAATATGGCTGTTCTGGTGGGTGTTTCCATAAATTAAAGTACGAAAACCCGGCCCACAATTAAAAATCGTTTTTCGATCAAATCGAATCTTGATTCCCAATCAGGTTTTCGTAAAATCGCTTTGTTTGGAAATGTACGCGAATTGTGTTTTATTGTCATCAAATTTTTTGGTCAATTTTCTGAGAATATTACTGATTTCTAATCGTGTATTTTTAATCTCTTAGGCTGCGTGAGACTAAACATAAACCCTAGAGAGTTAGTGGTCCTATATGTGGTCCTGAGGTACGACAAAGTTAACTGCTATAAATATTTATTCAAATGTATAAAATTGTATTCTGAAAAATATTACTCGTCAAGCCTTATTGTAATGTTTTGTATTTTAACAAACTTTAATCTGTTTTCACACCATTAGACATAGTTGAAAGTCTGTAGATTCCAGATGTGGAATTTCCTTTGTTTGCAGAATACTTGTTTCGTATACATTTACCTCCCAAGAAGCTTTAGTGAAAAAGTTGTAACAGGGACTCCATAATACCTACTTCAGAGTATTGGATTCCTATTAGTGGAAAATAATATTGTTTTAAGTCAATGTTAAAACTTCTAATTGTGAAAAAATCATAAAGCGTCAGATCCAAAAAATGTCTAATCTACATTTGGTGGTTTCAAAAGTATACGACATTAATTTTATCAATTAATACTAAAGCCCATAAGCTTCTAGAAATAAAAATAGGTGATTCGTTAATCTAAACTCAATATAAACTACATACAATACCTAAACGTGTCCACAAAAATGACGTCACCAAAAAACCTTTAAATCCATTAGTAAAAACAAAAGCGAAGCGAAAAACTCTACACCGAAGGCGTCTAGTATAAAATTCTGCAGAAAATAAAGTCAGCCGGTGGGATCACGATAAGGCTGTTGGCACACCGAGCGAGTGAAAAGACAAGTGGCTTAATTGAGAGTTGACCTGCGGGGGGTCCCAAGGCGTTGGGTTATGCTAATCAATTCAACCAGTGTGTTTTTTAAAAGAATAATCCGTGTGTGTTTTAGCCCTTTTTCGGTGAGTGTTTTATTAATTTTGTTACCAGTTTACGGTAGTGTTGATTGATTTAAAGGTTTATAATTGTGGTTCGGTTTTGTTTTTGATGGTTTTGTCTGTTTTTTATTGCTCTTATTTGATTTTTCCAAGCAATGTGCTTAGAAACAGATAGCTTTTATTAATTATTTGTATTCAGTTGATCAAAAGCATTGCAAAGGGCAACTTTGTCTAATCAAAATTGCCAAATATTCATTGACATTATCAATCGTACCTAAAAGCAATAAGGTTGACAATCCCTTGCACAAAACTTCACTAAATCCTTACATTAAAATAAAAGGTATTATTTAATGTAAAGCCTACGGAACCCATTGAGAAGGCACAATGTTTTGTCGGGGCGTATAATTTAACTTCTTGGACGGGTGAAGATATCCGCGTGTGGTCGTTCGCTACCGAATGTAGTCGGATCCAGAAAAATGTAGATACGGTATCTTAATTAGGAAAATAGTAATTATTTTTTTAGTAATGTTTAATCATTAGAATAAATAGTACAATAGCTAGATAAATGTTTACTTAGCCTATACTATAGACTATTCACGTTCACCAACCATATCACATTTACCGTCAATAGCTAGACTATAAGCTTCTTCTACATAAGAGGGTTCACCGTTTGCCATAATATTCACATCTGGTAGACATATTGGAGACAGCAGTTCAAAAGATTCAAGATTATAATACAGCACTACTGCCCAGTGTCTGTCAAATGTGTCGAAGCTCAAAGTCAGAGTTTCCTTGCGCGACAAAATCCGAAATATGAAAATTCACCAAAGAACTAGAGTTACCGACATAGCTCGCAAAATGTGTAGACTAAAGTGGCAATGGGCAGAGCACGTCGCACGACGGGCTGACGGCAGATAGGGCAGGAAAGCCCTAAGGTCACCACAGACCGGAAGACGAAGCGTGGGCAGGCCTCCCGCTAGGTGGACAGACGACATCACCAGAGTAGCGGGGAGCCAGTGGATGCAGGTGGCGAGTTGTCGTTCGACGTGGAGGACTAGAAGTCGTCCAGCAGTGGACGTTTTCCGGCTGTTGATGATGATGATGATGATATTGTGTAGTTCCATAGTCTACTCTTACGACAGTCGCGAAGAGTCGGAGTGGTAACAATAAATAGATATGTAACCGACTCTGAAACGTAAGCATACAATCAAATTTGCCCGTGCCATAGGTCTGCCATTCTAATGAATATCAACCTAATTTCTATGTTCATGGTCTTCAACTATGACGCTATATATCTTTCGTGGAAGAGATAAGCAGTGGAAGTATCCTTTACTTGTATATTTTGCGGTTAATTATGTCACAGTTTTTTTAAAGATTCTATCGTAATGGGTGACTTTGTTTGTTTTCTTTGTGTCTAGCGGAGTTGTTGGTATATTTTGAATTTTATTTTTATTTAGTTCTTCAGAAGGATTTAGCTTTTAGATTTAGACTATATACTATACTACTGCTATATTGACTGCCTCGTTGGCCGAGTGGTCGCGAGTTAGACTGCCGGGGAGGGGTCTCGGATTCGATTCCCGGGTCGGACAAAGTATTACTAGGTTTTTCAATACTTCACAGTAGTAGCACGGAGTCTGGAATTGTGCCCGGTATATGGCAATAGGCTCATCCCCTATTACATGGGACTCATAACATAAATAGTGAAAAGTGGATGTTACATTGTACAGTGGCATAATGTACACCTCTACCTACCCCTTCGGGGATAAAAGGCGTGTTTTTATGTTATGTTAAATTGAACACGGTATATGAAAATGATGAAGTATAAAGTAGGCGTTTTGTTGTATTATATTAGTTCTTATGTTTACCTCTTCATTCTTTAAAAGATAAAAAGCCATAATTTCATATTATGTTTTCAAGCTACCATAATAAATAACCATTTAATTTCTATGAATCTATTTAGATCGGAGGTCAGAACCACACTAGACCTACATAGAAGAACATCTTCGTATAAAACTATAAAATATAATCGTCAATACAAACCATTACTTCTAACGATTACAATTTAACCCTGAAATTAAAACCTTGACAGATTAAAACTTCAATAATCGTTAAATACAATGGTTAGAGGTACACCTTTAGTTGTTACTTTTGAGTATTGTTACATAACTTACATAAAAAAAGCGTTTTGTACGTCAAACGATTGTAAATATAAAATTGACTTGTAGCACGAGCTAAAATTTTTTAACATCCTTTATCCCAATGGATCCAGGATGTTAAAAAATTTTACATTCTGTATCAATATACATGGTTTTAAAATAATAATATAAATAAAAATAATGACAGTCTGTATCCATTGACACAAGGTATCATTATCCTCTTCTAAATAGGGTGTTAAAAATTGGAGGACCGAGTTAAGACGATAAATCAAACAAAAACACTATTTATATGTGTCATCATAACTTCTAAACAGATGAACTGATTTTGATGTAATTTTCAATAGTTGTGAGGCCCGTGCAATTCGAGAGTTTTCAGGATATTACGATAGGTCCAAAGTTACTTTATTCATTATCCGAAAATGTTACTCGAGGCCTCTTGGTTAGCAGCCTTTACAACTGTTTCACTATGGAACCACAAAGTCGCGATAAAAAATCTAAAAAGTGTAAAATATGCACAAATTATTAATAACACGCACGCAGGAGTTTCACGCGAAACCATTTTTTTTTTGTTACGGATACTTAACGTAATCTGTGGTCACGCATTTTAGGGGTTCACTGTCTAAGTTCAATGGTTAAATTTAGGAAGTTTAAAAAGTTACAATAGGTATTTTTTATAGCATACGAGCAGATGGTTTATCTGGCGGTTTGCAATTGGCACCGCGTATGGACAATCCTAACACTAGAGGAGGTACGAGTCCGTTGCTTACAATTGTCGGTTTTGTTATTATTGACACCGCCTGTCGGTTGTGTCAACCATACAGTCACTTAATTATCTATTAGGTAACGTCAGTATTGTTATTTTTAGACTAGGAAATAAACATAATGAGAGCACAATTTTTAACAAAATCTAAATTATTCTAACACAATTTTCCTTTTACCGCCAAAAATACCTTTCTATCGAATTCATCCAATTTTATTCTAACATTCAAATTACAGGCAAAGGTCTACAATCATTCAGCCTTGCGTGTCATATTTTTGACAGTTGACAGTAAAAGTTGACGTTTCTATTATAATAGTTAAGCTGAGTTATCTTAATACTTACGATTCTATTTCTAATCATAAAGTAAATAGCATTTTGTTCTTCCAAATCCATTTTTTATGACGCAGTTCCGCGATTATTTATGTAATTTCATATTATTGCTCAGTTGTTTAAATTCCAACTGTGTTCTGTTATGTTAAAGTACCAATTTGTATTTTTTAAGAAACAACGGATAAAACATCTATCAATTAACAAATTGGACTAAAAGATTGTCAATTTCAACCAATTTTGACGTCACGGTTGACTCGATGGCTGACGTGCCGTACTACGTGTGTGATCATTAACTGCTGTTTCGGGTCTGGGCGTATTATGCATGTGAAATTGTATGTTTGTAAAAGCACCCATGACACAGGACAAAATCCTAGTCTTGGGCAACGTTTTAAAATTCTAAACAAAAAATAAAAATTGATTATTTTATTAATTTCCTATTATTGCCACATTTTTGTAAGATACAACAATTATTACCCTGAATAGACAAAGCATTAAACTAAATAGAAGATTTTTCATTACTCCTTGAGCTACACATCACGATATAATTATTATCAAAAACCATGTAACTTATCCACGAGCCCCTTGCGTTCATTTTTAAAGCAATTTAACGTTAATCGGTCAAGTTTCACAGTTTTATAGTCTGGTTTAGCGTGTCGAAGTAAACAGGAACTTGTAATTCAAGCATTTTGTCGTACGCCATTATGCTAATATTTCATAATATTTTTGATACGGTCGACCCTCTTTATTGAGCCATGAGTACGTATTTAGAACTGTTTTTTTTTGTATTTTTTGGTTTATTATTGTTTTTTTTAATGGTTTTTACGTAGCTAAGGTTTATTTTTGCGTGTAGTGTGATAGGTAATTATTTTTTTTTGGCTGCAAAATATTATCAATGTTATTCTGCTCTGAAATGAGCTTTTAAATATTTTAATGTTTTTTATCTGTTGTAGAGTTCATTGTATAATAGTATGTTTAATAAGTGTAAAATTTATTGCGATTAAGTATTTTGCGAAAAAATCAAAGACGTATTTTGTCATTAGTGCAAATCAAAGCGGTTATTACTTTCATGTGTCAAATTATAATAAAATAAACATACGTTTTAGGATACCATAATAAACTAATTTAATATTATCATATAAAATTGCGTTTAAATTTCAAAATCCGGCCCTATAAATGCGAGCGCGCATTTTCATAGCGTGACACCTCGGTTTAGTGGTGTGTTGTATCGATTCATTTTATCGATAAATTGTGCACAAGTTAATGAGTTTATTTTGATTGTGTTTTATGTTTTACTAGTGATCAAAACTGATATAATCTCTATATTAATTGTAGCTTTTTATATTGGATATTCAAGTAGGTTTTATTTCTATACCATGGATAGCGACAAAGCTCACGGTGCGCCTAATGATAAGCATGATAAGCAGTGAGGGTATTCTAACACTGTAACCAGGGAGATACAACTGTATTGTGAAACATCTAAAAATTGGTCAGGAGTTCACTGTCTTCAAAACAATGGCGCATTTATCTGGGTGGAGCAATAAATGGATATATCCATCTAAAATTTTATGTCATTTAAGAAGAAATAACTTTGTATTTCTGGTTAAACTTTAAAGAATCATTAAAAATCTGATGATATCAGTTCAAGGAATTAAATAAAATTAATTAATTTTCAACATACAGTACAGTATATAGTGTAAAGAACACTATTGCTACAAACATCGACATTATACCTAAAAGCACATCACTAAACAATGTTGTTATGCAAAACAGTAGGTACAGCGGACAGTATCAGATCGGTGGCCGCATTAACCGTGGCGGTACTATTTAACTCTAAATTCATTATAAATTACTAAATCCCTTTGATACGCGTTGCACTTTTCTTTTGTATGTATTTTTCTTTTGTTTTGTTACGAATGGCTTGTTGACTATGTATTTGAAAAAAGAGCAAACCAAACCAAAGAAGCTATACTAGAAGTTTGCTCCGGGACTGACATAAAAACATCTGTTTTTTTTTAAAGGGGAAAATCATTGAATTGCTTTCACGCCTGGGTGAGGCAAGAGGGTCATTCGATGATTTACCCCCATCATCATCAGACATCAGACAGATCAGACTCTTATTGACTAAAAACCAACCCGTTCCTACTCATGCACTTCGAACCGGAGCCCCGGTAACCCGTTAAGTTCTCCGCGGCTCCGTATCGGCATCAGCCCTATTGGGCCCCATCCGTGGTGGTCTGATGGCTCTTTGAAAACTAGGTTTAGAAGTCCTATTATGACCTCTATCTGTAATCTGATATTGACGTGTGTACTGTTTGAAAACCAAGTATTAGATGTCAATTAATCTCATCAAATTAAAAAAAATCGCGGATTAAATTAATACTCAGAAAAGCTCTACTAGTTTCGAGTAGGCTGCGCGACATCGCGCACGCTGCTCATGAGGAAGGGCCCCTCAGTGGCTCGAAACTAGTAGAGCTTTTCTCAGTATTTTAACATGAGTAATCCGCATTCTTTTAGTTCATTTAGTATGTTTCACGATAGTCATTATAAAAAATAATGGAATCCTCATCTAGATAATTTTACTGTATTCACGTTTTCAAATACCATTTTCTAACTTATTAGCAAAATAAATGTTATTTATTACATTTGAGTTTCCTTCAAAGCTACTTAAAACTAATACCTGATCCGTACGCATATCTACGATTTTCCTTACCTTTTTATTACTAGGTCGCAATACGCAATATGGCCGATCCTTTGCGCTTTGCATAAGCTAATACATACCAGTAAGTAAATCAAAGATAACTAGCAATCTTTATGGCGTTTCATTGTACATATCTTAATTAAAGGAAGTAGTTATCAATAAAATTGCTCCATAATTAATACTTCTGGTTCTAAAGAAGTTTTATTAGGCCACCCTGTGGAGTCTATAACTTTTACACGTAATCTATCATTTCAACACTCTGTTTAGGTGCCTTGTCAATGAGAACGAGATTACATGTATGTGTGTGTGTGTGTGTATGTGTATGAAGTATGGTCTTAGGGTATCGTTACGATCATGAGCTTAAAATGTTACAATAAGATGATATTACTAGGATTTTCTCAATGTGTTGTGGGTGCGTTCAATGACACCCAGAGCGGAATCAACAATTTGCGGATCACATAATATAAGATTAGCTTTATTACCTTCACTTTCAAATCTAAAAATAAAACATGATGGGCGCTTTTTTGACTCAAAGGACCAGACAGTATCTAAAAATCTAAGCTTACCTCTGCAATAGCTAAGGTTTCAATTCGCAAAATAACTAAGATCCAAAAAAGTATACATATAATTAAAGGTACATAATCAAGTACTTAGATTTTTTGAGTATGTTTGTCCAGTGCATGTATTTCAGTTCTCTGTTCATCAAACGCACAATATTGTACCTTGTAGTGACATTTTCGGTACATGATAAATTGATATTCGCGTGCGTCCGCCTCGAGTCCGCCGTCTTATTGTAAGTAATTCTTTTTGAATGTTCACGGTGATCGTTTATATTGATAGTATCGATTTTTCGCGTAACACGCACCCACTCACTTAATTCTTGATTTAGTACCGCATCACACTCTGATAAGTATTTTTAATTTGAATAAATTATGATTTAAGGGCGTTATCGTAGGCAATGGGCGGTTGTAATCATAACCGTGGCGTGGTTTAGTGACGTCACGCCGTACCGAACTTGTGTTCTTAATGTTTTGTTTTCAGTGACGATGACTTTGCTGTTTTTTTTTGGGTTTTGTTTTGTAGGTTATTGGTGCAATATTATTTTTTTATTGTATAGTTGTTTTAATAATGTAATGTGGGCTAATTGATATGGGTTTGTGATAAAGCCTTTTCGAGGATAAACATTTGGTCATAGTGAGTATTTCAATGAAAAAATATTTGCAATAGTGACGCCTGTATAGTTAAAATTAGTCTAAAATCAGACCCTGTTTGATTCATACTTAGACTTTTCACTAAAGTAACGTCCAAAATTTAGCAAATCGTCTTCATTTAGGTATTCAACTATAGATCTTCGTTCTAAAATCTTAAGATCTCATATTCCTTGTCAAAAGTTGTTACCCCTTCCGTGGTCTAAGGGCACGTCCAATAGTCACGTCATTATTCTAGAACGGTTATCGCGAGAACGCCGATAAAGATGTCACACCGGCTTATAATTTCAAGTCGCGGGCGATTAAATAGCGAGATAACTACGATTAGGGGCCAAAAGTAATAATACTGTTTTGTACGTATAAATTTTGAGCGAGGTTTTTTTTTTAAGCGATAAAATCGTGATTTTTTAATATATATTTTCTTGTTGTTTTATTTTTTTACGACTGTTGCGTTACTTGTTTCAAATGTTCACTGATTGTAGATTTTTATGTTTGAATGGAATTTAATCGTAAAAGGGATAACGTATAAACGGTACAAGGTTACTACGGTACGTTGTGTGACCGCGGAAAATATTCATAAAATATTTTTATATTAATGCTCATAAAAATTTATTCATTAAAATTAATTACTTTTTTAGTGGAACCGACCATGAAATTGTAGGGAAAAAACTTTCTTGAAGACTCTTTCCTTAGCGTCATAAGCTCGATTATTGCGGTTCAACTATTTAAATCGATACCTAATCAACTGATTAAAAAAGTTCACATATCATTTGAAAAATGTCATCCTCTATTATCAAATTAAATAGTACTGGCCGTTTCATTACTAGGACACGATGGACACAGACCACTAAAGCCAACACCTAATTATAAGCAAAAAAATCAAGTTCTAAATTTAAAAAAGCAGAAAATGCAAAAGCAAACGGAATTCGAGAGCCCCACGCGACATTCAACCGTGAGGTCTCGACAGCTGACACATTCTGACAATTTTTTCATTGTTTCTTATACTACAAAACTAATTAATTACCTATATCATGATGTACATACATTAATCGCTTTGTGTTTTTCTTCCAGAATACTCCCGTGCCAGAATGCCACACACAGGTAAAATAATTGCGTTTTCTTTTGTTAATGTCTATATTTGGTGTGGAGTCAGACCTTCCTCTTGTCAAACATTTTGTAAAATGTCATCAAAGTCTTGTTATAATTAGTAGTTGTTTGCTTAACACCCAGTTTAGAGCTTTTTTAGTAAGATAGGAGATATAACCGTTAATTCAATTTCAGTTGGATATCAGTCCTTTTCACGCGTATTAACAAATAACGTTTTCGGATCGGAAGACCAGTATTTGGTCCTTTAGTGCAATTCAAATATAATTTGGTCCTTACGGGCCATCTTGTGGTTCTCTTAGTAGATAAAAATATTATATTGTTTGAATTTGAACTTCATCCATTTTGACTTTAAGTCTAGATGTTTCACCGCACAAATAACCTCATCATTATCAATATCTTGTAACTGTCCATTGTCGTACTATCAATGGGTCTTCTATACATAACAAAAAAAAAAAATACATACAGCCGAATTGAGTACATCCTCCTTTTTTCGAAGTCCTTCACTATAACTGCTTAACACGTCACAGAACTCACACGTAGCAAAACCTCAAATTCGCCCAAGTCAATCTTGCAAGTTATCACCGAAACCCAAGTACCGAAAGCTAAGTAGATACATATATCAATGTTAAGATCGAGTAACTGGTAGCTAATGACGGTACAGATACAAAAATGCTCAGATCTTAATTAACTTTAACATTTAACATTAAAGAAACCGAAAAGAAGCTTGTCTTATCGGTTGAGTAGGAATTTACCTCACGCATCGAAATCATAAGCGTTTCAAAGAAGTCCTTTTTTCGTAGGTGCTGTATGATTTTGGGATTGTGTGGATTTATTTGTCCTGTTGTGATTTTAGCTAGAGAAGGATATGCGAGGATGCTAGATGAAGCATGTTATAGGATGACATTGTAGAAATGGTAAAAAGTAATGAATTATTTAGGATTCTATGATTATTTATGTATTTATAGTGACATTTCCTTATTTCATAACTCTTTTAAATATCTTAAAAATAAAACAGTAAACGTAAATAAAAAAAATTACCCCACATTAGGATTTTCTCCTGTGTCGTGGGTGCGTTTACAAATATACGAGTTCACATATACATGACACCCAGACCCGAAACAACAATTTGTGGATCACACAAAGTTTTGTTCCGTGCGGGAATCGAACCCGCGACACGTTGCACGGCAGCCGGTTGCCCAGCCACCGCACCAACCGTGCAGTCTAAAATATATAATAATATATAAAATAAATTAATAATTATAATGTTTATAAATAAGATCATTTTCCAGATATGTAACAATGACTGCTCTGTTGGTGTGATGGCTGGGTAGCCAACTGCTGCGCGTGTAGCGGGTCGATTCCTGCACGGATCAATTCTTTGTGTGATCCACAAATTGTTGTTCCGGGTCTGGGTGTGATGTGTATGTGAACTTCTATGTTTGTAACCAAAGCACAGGAGAAAATGATAGTGTTAAAAAAGTTAATATTTAGAAAAAACCTAAAAAAACTACAAATCACGAATATCATCCCAAATCTAATTAACATCAAACATACCGATTGATGTTACACAAAAGTCCCGCTTCAACACAAAACATATGAACCCTGGTACCTTACTACCGTCCACAACCATTAACGGTAATTAAGCCAATCGAGTCCAAATCTCGTATCGAGATAAAATCGGATGCGTATCGAGACGGCCCACCCGCATCAACACTCACTCGATTCTAATACATTATACATGGACCAGCCACATTAGTTTCTTATTAAACATCTGCTCACACCGAGTTGACCGCTCAGATTGTCACACAAAAATCTATGAGACATTCTCAACCCTATTTCAAAGCGAATAAGAACTGTAAAAAGTTGTAGACTTGATTGTTATTAGCAATAAAATATCATTTTCATGATACATATCTCATGAAGAGCAATAATTTCTTTTTAAAGTGATGATATCAGGGCATATTTAGAGATATTCTCTCGATTTTTTTGGAACACACACGATGTTTCCGGATTTTTTTTTCTCTCATTTGAATATAAAATCTTAAGCAAGAAGAATAAATTGTTGGACGTCTAATTAAGCTTGCTATATTGTTGGTTAGTTATTGAAGTTGTGTCGAAAACATGGAGATTTGACGGAAATACGTTTTAAATTGTAACGGTCTGATCGCGGGCGAGTTTATTCGTGATAATTTCGTGTTAATTACCCACAGTCGGTGTTACAGTTAGGAAAACAGAAATTTGTCGTCATTTTTATTTCTTTTGGGGAAATATTATTGTAATGAATTGACTTGAATGTAACTGTTCTGTTTTATTGTTGTTGTTGCTGCTATTAAACTCGACTGATGAGAATAATGTAGTATTGGTTTGAATGCTGTTTTTATAAGGATTCTCAGAAATAATATTTTTTTTATGGCATAAGCCGGTAAACGAGCAGACGGATCACCTTATGGTAAGCAATCGGTGTCGCCCATTGATACCTGGAACACCAGAGGCGTTACAAGTGCGTTACCGGCCTTTTGGGGATTAGGAGTTTGAGGATCGTTGGGGATTCAGGAATTGGGGAGATTGGGGAAGGGGAGGATAATTGGGCCTCCAGTAACCTCACTCACACGACGAAACACAACGCAAGCGTTGCTTCACGTCGGTTTTCTGTGAGGCCGTTGTGTCACTCCGGTCGAGCTGGCTCATTCGTGCCGAAGCATGGCTCTCCCACACTTAAATAAATTATATTTTTAATGTCCAGTTTTATGAATTTCTTTATAAACAATAGATATCGTTCGTGAACTTATTGTTTAACAATAAAAATACTTCATAGTATGAATGAACACATGCGCAGTAACTACAAGTACAAATCAAACCTAAGCAAAAGAAACAAAGCAGAAAATCTAAAGCTGCCGCCACACTATCGGCTCACACATCATAATAAAACTGATTATAATATCTAAATCGAACATTAGACAACACCTACACTTATCAAGTGATATGATCGGTCGAGAGCTTTGTAAACGGTATTTAAACGCGACAACTCAAGCGTCGGTTTGACGCCAAATTAACTTATTGAGCGGGTACGGGCGGGCGACGGGATACGACGGTCGATCATCTGTTAGTATAGTGTGGATGTGCCTTATTATTTTTTGGTTCATTTGCATTTAAGGATTCACTCTTGGTTAAAGTGTTCTGTAGTGTTATATTATTTTTTGTTTCATATGGTTGTAGAAATAACATAATTATCAGTGCGAAACTTATCAATTTTATACATGTTTTTGAATCGTTATACAATTATTGTGCGTTTAATCGTACTCCATAAAATGCAATATCAATCATATAATTATGATTATTTGACTATACATGAGAATAATTAAAATATTACACTAAGCTACTTAAAAACTACTCAAAAAAGTGGAGCAGAGTTTCATAAGCCAAGATTACACTTAGGGACATGTTTTCCTTTACCGGTTGTTAGTGGTGTCTGAATAATCTTAGAAAGTCCATATAACCGGGAAAAAGTCACACTGGTAGGTACCTTCTTGTTATTGGTAGGTTTCGAGCCCGCACCCCCCTCATGTATGAGAAGCGGGCGTCTTAAACCTCCGGGCCACCCCGATACTTAGCTAGCTCCTTGCTATATTAACGGACAAAGTATAAAACATAAATTTACTGTTAAAACTATTCACGCAGAAGATATTATGCAAAGGTTTCATTACTCAGTACTTTAAAGTTTAACAACAAATTGACTAAAATGTTGTAAACCTCTCAGGTCATATAGGTAGCACCAAACGGCTGGTGCATCTTGTAGGAGGTTCATATACAATGAAGCACTGTTATTTATAGATATAATTTCGTTATTAACTTATAATAATTACAAAAATGTGTGCGTAAATTTGCAATGGGAACAGAAAAGGGGAAAAAATGGCTGTCAACCGGTAGTACGAACAGTAGCGTCATGCGGCACAAAATGGAACTAATTCTTGCGTTCCAATTCCTACAAAACTAAATGCTAATAAATAATTTCCATATAAAATTATTTACATATAAATTATGTATTATTTCGGTGACTTCAATCATTGTGTGACTTATTAATAATTATTCTTTTATTAAAGGTTTCCTGCACTAATATAATTTTGATGCAACTTGTCTATCAATCAACATTTCGAGGTCTTGGAAGTTTTCCGTCTATCAATATTCAATGCACATAATAAATATTTATTTTTATATCTCAAAGTTCAATGTTTATTTTCATTAGATGATTTGATGATGATTTAACCGATGTAGATACAGCGCGATTAGTATACTTTAGTTATTTTCATAGTGTTATGTCATACGGTATTCTCCTATGGGGGAATGCTGCTGACATTCAATCTATCTTTGTTTTGCAGAAGAGGGCCATTCGATCAATTTATAATCTTAGTCCGAGGTACTCTCTCAGGGAACTATTTAAAGAAATTAACGTAATGACTGTTGCCTCTCAATACATTTATGAAAATGTAGTATATGCTCATAAAAACAAAAGTTTATTTAAAAAGCATAGTGATATACATAATATCAACACGAGAAATAAAGACAAATATGTTGTTCCCACTACTAGACTAAAGAAAATAAGTGGTTCGTTTAGATGTCAGAGTATACGCTTTTACAATAAAATTCCCAGCCATATCCAAAATTTGAGTCTAAATAAATTTAAAAATGTCATTAAAGATAAACTTTTTAGTAAAGCTTTTTATAAAATAAAAGACTACCTAGATGATAGTCTGGCTTGGGAATAAGCCGCTGTAACGTCCACACAGGTCATGTTGACATGTTTGTAACATATAGTTACATTTCTTTTTATATGCAATTTGACATTATTAGCATAATGTGATATTGTTTTTCATTTGAAAAATTTATATTTTTTTAAACTTGACATTTACCTCTATTTTTTACAATTGTTAGTGCTAGGACCGTGCGAGACTTTGCCTCGCCATTTCTTTTCTTATTTCTTACTTATACTCTGACAGTTTGAGTATTTGTGCGACCCACGCAAATGTTCTTTAGGTTGGTATTGTTCGTCGAATCACTCAGCCTCATCTGTTAATTGAGCTGACTGTAAACCGACACATGCGTACTGCTTTCAGAACGGGTCCGCTCAAGCTGTTGTGGTTCTTTCATCAAAAGGCCACTACAGAAAGAACTTGCACGGTTCTCACACATAATCTTTTTATACATATTTGTCTGGACTTTAAAAGAGACAGACCTCTGAGTTTGTTTCGGCATTTCTTCTCAGAGTAGTCAGTTAGGAAATGTCGACCTCATCGTTCGCTTGATAAAATTGACGTGTAAAAGTGCTGCCTTGTAGCCTATTTGCAGAAATAAATTCACTTGTTTCACTTGTTTCACTTGTTTCACATTATTTTGTTGCATAATGTTCAACAACATATATTTCTATAAGACTTTCAATATTTAAGGAAATGGAATTATGGTTTTAAAATGTCTTAATTGACGGACAATTTAAAGCAATCTTCAAACGAAACCAGAGGCGTCGCTAGCGCCGTATCTACCGTATCAATTATATGGGGCCCCCGGACTACGGGGCCCCCAACGTGTTTAAGCAAAAATATAAAAACTTCTCAATTTATATTTCAGTGATCACAAAATGAATGCGTACAAAGGTTGTCAGAAACTTTGGAAAAACTAAAGTAATCATTATCCGATAATTTGGGCAGAGGGAGTTACCTGAAAAGCTTTCCGGTTTTAACACAAATTATTAGCATATTAAGTAAAGAAATGTTCTGAGACATTTTTACCTTTCATAAGGGCCCCAAACAAATTTTTATACGGGCCCCCGCCAAGTTACGCTACACCATTGAACGAAATATATATCAGTTTGAACAGTAGCTAACATCAGACATTGTGATACCATTCTTCAATGTAATATTTTCATTACCATCATCAGACGTACCAGTCATAAGAAGTTCCCTACTGAACACCATGCGGGAACCAAGACAACTGTCTTGGTTGTCTCATGTCTCTGGGACGCGCCGGACTTCAGTGTACCGGTGTTTTCATGGTTGTATCTACTGTCCTGGCTTACAGGAGTTGCAGCTGTTTTGAGAGGTTGTGGCAGGCTTGTCCTTTTAAATAATACTGAACAACTTATACAGTAAAATGTGGTGAATAGGGTTTCAGCGACGGAAAGGGACAGAAGAGGGGTACTATGAAGAATTTCTTTATGTCTATTCAGTCCCTATTCACCTCTCGATTCCTATTCACCCTATTTTACGGTACTTCTACATATTATGTTAACTTACATTTTACATGGACCAATAAAAGTAAATCAGTTACAAAACGTAATTCATTTTAATTTAATTCCCCATGGCGCCATTCCACAAACCACATCCACACTAAGTCGAACAACATTTTCGATAATAACCCGGTCTATCAAATGAATCTAAACATCAGATTCGATTTTCTAGTTCGATGTTTACAACTATGTTACAATTTTATATCGTAAACTTTATTTCCTTTTATTATTGTTCATTAATTACTGAAGAAACTTGTATTTCAATGCTCATAAAGATATTTATCGACTTATTAACGGTTTCTATACTTTGTGTGCGCACAATATCTTTGAGAATCCGTAATTAGAAGCAAATTGCTGCTGAATATAGATTGATAACAGGTGTACATTTTGCTTATGTAAATAAACACGAAAGCTTATGATGTCTTAAGTGCAAAAATGCTAAATATGTTTTGATGAAATTCTGATTAAAGTTATAGGAATATACTACGTGTTATAAAGCGTGATAATATATTGAAATAGGGGCCGAGCATATTAGAAATATCTTTCACATCAAACCAAATTTAAATCTCCTGGATAACAGCTCTATTTATATCCACTGGACCAATAAGGTGTTTATAGAGTATATAAATAAAACAACAATCTTTAATAAATATATAACAGTTTATTTTGAAACACAAAGGATTTCAAATAGTTTTAGTTTAAATTCCAAAAAAGTCGTATAAAAAATAACCTTGGCAATGAAATTTGGACCTAAACAAATAGAAAATTAGTTACATTTTATTATCTTTCAACGCTTCCTTTTCGACATCATATAGGGGCACCACATATGTTCTAGTTTCTTATTGCGAATGGTTAAAATTTCCTCCTGTGTCAATCCGTCTGCACGTTTCTTGTAGGCTTGTGGCTTAAACGTGGTCGCATCACCGTAAGTCACTGGCTTACGTATCCAAACCACATCGTAGTCGCCTCCTGCAATATAATATTAACACGGAAAGACAAGATTTTTTTTTTAAGGGGGAAAATCATCGAATCACTGCTCCCGCCTGGGTGAAGCGGGAGGGAGTGTCAAACTCTTACTGACTAAAACCCACCCCGTTCCTTCTCCTGCACGTCGAGCCGGAGCCCCGGTTACCCGTTAGGTTCTCCGCGACAGAAAGAACAGATACATTATTGTTATGGACGTTAAGGCTGATTTTAGTCTCACGCTGACCGTCAGCGCTCATAGCTCAGCGCGTAGGTTGACAGAGGACAACCAAGTCGTAGCTTTATCCGTCAGCGCTGACCAAAGAACACTTTATTCTAAAACGCTTTATAGAAGTTCAAACATTTCGGTTGTCAGCGCTGACGATCAGCCTGCAGTCAGCGCGACTCTAAGACCAGCCTAAAGCAATATGCAAGGATCATACAACTTAACCAAGTTTTCTCAGCTTTCATAGCTGACTGGTCTGTCTACGAAGGAAGGAGTTTTGAGATCGAGTTTTTGTCATTTTTGACCCTAAAATATAGATACATAAATTTAACATCACGCCTTTTATAACCGGAGGGGTAGCCAGAGGCACATTATGGCACTTATTGCCACTGAACCCCACTTTTCACTGTTTATGCTATGAGTCCCATGTAATAGGGAGTGAGCTTATACATATCACAATTCCAGACTCCGTGCTACTACTGAGATTTTTTTTAAACTCGGTAATACTTTGCCCGACTCCTGAAATGCTTCCATGGGATAAAACAGAAATCGTATTCTACGCGGACGAAGTCGCGGGCAACACCTAGCCTACCTATAATAAGTTTACTTCGTACTTAAAAGTGATGATATTAGTTTCAATGAAGACTTACTATCATAGTTATCAATTATATCGGGTCTAAAAGTACCAGGGGTGAAGAACCTCAATTTTTCAACAGCAGCAGCATATTCTGGACAACGACACCGATCCATTCATTACGCAATATCTCCACAAACACACGCGCTTAAAGTAAATCAAAGACTAACAAATTATTTTAATTTTACAACTGTCATTGTCAAAAATGACATTCGTTTTTGATTTCTTTTTAATAATTACAGAGTTCGTTTTTCAAAAAAGGTTTTAATTGTTTTTTTATTGTCACCAAAGAGTATGGTTTAGTTAATAATTTAGTTCGTACTTTTTTGTGCGCCGGTTTATTATTTTGAAGTAATTTTTAATTGGGCTTTTTGTGCGC
The DNA here is from genome assembly GCA_902850265.1 of Spodoptera littoralis. Lineage (NCBI taxonomy): Eukaryota > Metazoa > Arthropoda > Insecta > Lepidoptera > Noctuidae > Spodoptera > Spodoptera littoralis. The sequence continues at coordinate 6,159,589 of LR824555.2, read as the reverse complement.
TGAATTATGCTTTTATGTATTTTACAAAAACAGCATTTATTTTTATTAATTTGTTTTGTAGAAGATTGTACGTTTTTATCTCTTTCACAATAATGTTAAATCAGAGTTGAATTTCAAAATCTGTGTGTTAATGTTCTGTTGGTTTGCATTAAAAAGTAATGTTATTTTGTAAGATTTCTTAGGAGAGGTTTGTTCATTGATACAGTTGTAATAGAAGGTAATTCAAATACTTAGGTATATTATTGGAAATTTAAGTTTTGTCACTTTCGGGTACCTAATAGAACATCTTATAGACTTGGCTAACCTACAAAGAAACGATATCTTCACAAAAAAACTATACAGACACCAAAATCCGAAAACCAATATCAATTTCACAAAATTGGATATCCAAACCTAACTACAGTACTATCATCAAATCCTTACAAAGTAATAGTTGTAAAGAGGTTACATTTAAGGTCATACTCACACCTAAAGGACCATCAGAAGTATGGAACAAAACCATTGCTCCTGTACCCTAATGCCGGTGCAATCGGCGGTGTTGTAAAATCAGTCACATGTTGTAAAACTCGCAATAACTTGCGCAATATACTGGCTGTACGGGAGACGGGAAATAAGAAAAAGTATAGAATCTGGGTAAGTGCGAGTTGGGTTCGACCAGTGAGGATTCCTTGCACATAAAAAAAATTGTTTTTTTTTTATTTATTCCATGACGGTTGATGTCGTGGTGGCTCGGAGGTTTAAGACGCTCGTTTCTCATGCATGAGGGTGCGGGTTCGAAACCTACCAACGGCAAGTACCAATGTGACTTTTTACAAGTTATATATACTTTCTAAGATTTTTTAGACACCACCGACAAACGGTGTAGGAAAACATCGTGAGAAAACCTGGGCTTATAATTTTTAATTATAAGTTTGAAATCACCAACCCGGATTGAGCAAGCGTGGTGATTAATGCTCGAACCTTCTCCGCGTGTGAAGAGGCTTTGCTCAGCAGTGGGCTATTGATGATGATGATGATGACAGTGGCAAGAAAGCACACGGCCCACCTAATGGTAAGTGGTTGTCGTGGCGGTTGCAACACAAGGAGCATTACATGTGCCTTGCCGACCCTTGTGCCAAATATCTGATAGAAAGCTATCTAATTATGACATCCACTACGTAACACCATGCTTTTTATTCACTGAAGGGATAGACAAAAGTGAACATTTTCAATATAACCTACACTTCGTAGCAATTAAGTTACGATTCCTTTAATTATGTCGTGGTGGTCCGGACGTTGAGGACGAAACCTACCAACGGCAAGTACCAATGTGACTTTTTCCGAGTTATATGTACTTTCTAAGAGTATTTAGACACCACTGACAAACGGTGATGAAGGAAAACATCGGGCTTAAACCTCCGGGCCACCACGACACTTTTAGAGTTGCGGAACCCTAAAAAGGGCAACTTTAACAACCGACTGATTGTAAAACTGGGAGCATATTAACGTTATAGCTATCGACGCGTGCAATACGCATCTCTAAATGTGTTCCGCGAATTTACATTACACTAGCTTCGATCTCGTCGGAGTATCCAATCGGTCCTTAACTTCTTTTAGGTTTATTTTCAGAAGTAATTCTTTATTGTTTGGATATTTTTTATCGGTTGATGTTATCCTGTATACTTTCTCATTGCTGCGGAAAAGACGGTCTTCTCATATGGAGAAGGAATCATGATTGATCACTGCGTTTGCATATGTATGTACGAGGTGAATACGTGATCCCAGATTTATTTATTTAATTTCAGTCGAATACTCTTATCCAATCTGCTATTTAATGAGCAACATCAGTAGCAAGAAGGCTTACGGCCTGTCTCTACGGCCGTAGTGATCAAATAGTGTTTTGGACATCTAGAATTCTTATTTACCAGACGAAATCTATTATTCATATCATCATCAACAGCCTATAAATGCCCACTGCTGAGCAAAGCCTCTTCTCACACGGAGAAGGTTAGAGCATTAATCACCACGCTTGCTCAATGCGGGTTGGCGATTTCAAACTTATAATTAGAAATTATAAGTCCAGGTTTCCTCACGATGTTTTTCCTTCACCGTTTGTCAGTGGTGTCTAAATAATCTTAGAAAGTACAAATAACTCGGAAAAAGTCACATTGGTACTTGCCGTTGGTAGGTTTCGAACCCGCACCCTCATGCATGAGAAGTAGGCGTCTTAAACCTCCGGGCCACCACGACATTTTTTAAACCTCCGGGCCACCACGACATTTTTTTTTTAATTATTCATATAGTATAATGATACTGTAATGTGTAGTAGTGTAAATTCTGTACATTGAAAATATAAAAAATAAATAAAAAGTAGGGATTGTTACTAGATAGATACCGAACTCAAATATGTAATCAAAAAACACACGAAAAAACAAACTTAATTATGCGGCTTGATCCCAAAAGCAAATATAAGCTTGTCGAATATAAATAGGTTGCCCATAGTGGACTTTATGCTGTAACTGTAGGGTCGATGATCTAAATTAGCTTGAAACGATATTATAAATGTGAAAACATGTGAGTTTGTGTGCATATTTGTCACTCAGTCTCTTCGAGGCGCGAGCGGAAAGCGACGCGCCGTACGCTGGGGCCTGGTTCGGGTCGGGCAGCGAGTCACTCATGCTCGCCGTCCGCAGGCCCGTGCTTACGGTGGCCGAAGATCGTCTCGCGATCCCCTCGCTCCGTACCATGGTCTGAACCAGAGCCGGACGCGAGAGGTCGCCGTCGCCATGAGATCGCGCCGGAGCTCATCCCGCCACGCACTAATCTGGCGCGGCAGCTGAGTTTCGCCCCGGCGACGTGCCTCCGCGCACAAATAAAACACGCGCGCGAGCACCTTCGCCCCCAGATCCCACGGTGGTAATCCAGCAAGGAGGTTTGCCGCCTCCGCGCAGATCGTGCGATATCCGCGGATCAATCGGATCGCCATGACCCTCTGTGATGTGAGCAGCGCCCGAGCGGGTCGCCGCATCAGATTCGGCGCCCACACAGGGGTGCCGTAGAGGGCCATGGACCGTACATCCTCGGCGTATAACCTCCGGCAGGAGGTGTTTGGCCTCCCGAGGTTGGGTTGAAGGCGTTTAAGCGCCACAGGCTATTATTACTCCTGGGCACGCGGGCGAAGTCGCTGGCAAATTCTAGTATAGTAATCATAATTTCACCATATCAAGCTGGTATTCTATGAAAGGGTGATAGTTCTCCGGTCAAGCTGGCCTATACAAGAGGCATAAAGCAGCTACGTTCTACCACCGACCGTAAAGACTGGACATAATAACTATATCAAGTTTTATTGTCACTTCTTTACAGGCTCTAATGCACGCTAATCTCTGCATATAAAGCAAAATAAGTTTTATAACACAAGTAATAGGTACCATTTTTAAATAAAGTCATTTCTGCGCTAGGATGGCCTTTTATGGGCTTATACTTTATGCGATTAGCTTTATTGTACGCATTTATTAAACACTTGCTCGTTTTTTATTTTGTACGCGTTTCGCTTCTTGCTTAAATATGTCGTATTGTTGAAAATTTATCATTGCAACATTCGTTAGTATCATGTCTTTCTTTCCGATTATACCAGAGGCCTTTTGACCCAATAGGGTCAAAATTTAAATTAGATTATTGTACCTAACTATAGTCAAACAGCAGACGCTGTTCCAGAAAATCGTAACTTTAGTAATACTTTACAATTCGTTAAATATTCGCATTTTCAACCAATTGAAAACTTAAAAACTCTTTAATAATTTTCTACTGTTGTATTCTCGGGTCAACCAAGAATACGACAGTTGACAATTAGTCAAATTCAATATGTTTATCGAAACGTCAATAATGATAATTTTCTGGATTTAGTATGATTGGTGTAGTTTGTGACGCCATCTTAATTTTGCGTCTAACATCATACCTACTTATGTCTAAATGAAAATGAAGTATAATGTAAAACCAAGTAATGAAATTGTGGTTATTTTCCAATATTTTAATTAAATAATTGAAAATTCGAAATAGATTTTTTTTTCACTGAGAAAAATATCGAATTGGTCACGAAAGCAAGGCTTTGTAACCGCTCGAACAAGTACTCTATTGCCTTATAAAATATGATCATATAACTAAATGGACGTGTAAAACTAAGTGCTTGAACGAACACTTACTACAAAATATGGCGATGCATAATATAGGTTCTTTACTCCACCGTAACTTCACATAGACGAGCATAAAATTTGATGGCAAAATATTAGACTTAATTTAATACTAGCTTACCACCTGCAGCTTCACTCGCGTGCATTTTAAAAGGCTGGTTTCCACCGAATTTGTAAAATTTTCCCATGCAAAATTGTTTAGATCTATTTCACTACTTAAATAAAAACTGTGAAAATGGTATTTTTATTTATAACCCACCAAAAACTAGACAGAACCTTAAGAATTCACTCCTGCGCCTTACGTGTGTTCTCAACAGTCAAAATAATTTATTTTGAAAAATATTTAAGTGCTGAAGTGGGAACGTCTGTAAGGCTCAATATCATGGTTGGAATTGGCGCGAAATTAAAGCTACCGGTATTGTGAGATTGAATGCGCATGCGCGCACCGCCACTGCGAACTGGCTGGCTATAAAACGAAAGAGACAGATGATGTTTTAAGTGTATGAAATGAATGTTTTTGGTCTCTTTTCTTCAAAGGATTGATGGAGATTCGCTTTAAGTTTTGAATTTGGAAAATAATTTTATGAAACAAAAAGATTTAATAGAATACAAAATTATTACCTACAGAGCGTTCCTATTCATTTCTAACAAAACAAGAGTTGGGGTGGGGGGGTGTTAATGTGGTAAACAAATTATCAACTATGTCATCAACACCACATGAATTGTGTGTCGACCATTACTAAATACCCTTTCTACAGTCGGGTAAAATACCTAAAGCAAAAAATCTCCCACCATTCATAGCAAATTATAATCGCCTCCATGTATTAATGGGCCTTTTTGCAAAAAGACCCGATACCACATTATCCATTATCCCTTATACTGAATATTTAACCATGCTTATTATAATTACATCCGTATTTCTAATCTCATAACAGATCCATAAATGTTTTTATATCTGAACCAAGTAACACGGCAGCTAGCAATTTTACTGCGAGTCGCGCTTTTTAAACCTTTACGATCTCTTCACTAAATGAGATTTTATCAGTGTACGTTTTTATTTGGTCCTTTTTCCCGACTTTCGTCTCGGATTCCGTCGGAAAGTACCTAAGGACCCTTTGAAAGTGATCTGCGGCTCGAGATTGGTCCTAAAGTTATTGGTTGGCGAAGGATCAAAAGACCTCGTCCGACTTATGGTTTTGTATTGTAGAAATTCTTTGGTTGAAGATGTCTTCTAGAAATTATATTAAAATGAACTCCTGGTGAACTCCTGCCCATCGAAGAGAAATTGGTTAGTTTAGATTTTAATTAAGATATTGTTCTAGTCCACTAGAAAAATGTAATACACGAACAGGCAATCAATGTACAACAACAGACTGCCAAAGCTTCCCAGAACTCATCGACACCAATTGACAAAGCGAGATCAACGTGATTGGTACTGTCAAACTAAATGAAATTTTAATAGTTAACTATAAAGTATAAATTAGCTTGAAAAACTATACAATCATTACGAGATGCGGCCTGAAAGAGGAATCGTAAAGCAAGGGAAGTAATTTGCATCCGTGCCTTGCGGTGGACGCGACAACACCCGTGAAATGGTGTACAGGCGGGAGCGGATCCTCTTCAAAGAAAAACGTCATAAACTCTAAATTACTGCAGACAAATTAGAACGCTAATTTTATTAGCATTAACGCTGTAAACTGCTTGGCAGCGACCGATTGCTTTATTACTTTATAATGGGTTGGGTTACCAGTAGCGGTTGTGTGCGCAAGGATTTAAATCAGGTTGCGTCCAGTTGCCTAGAATTTGATTTGGGAACATTAAATTGATTGATTTTTCGTACTGATGACGTATTAGTATTGTGGGCTGGTTTATAGCTTTAGTAGTTTTTGATTTCATTTCATTATAATAAATCGGATTATACCTTAAAAGGATGTGTAAATGTTTAGCGGAGACCGCGTTCATAATTTATGTTTCCGCACCTGGTGAAGTCTAATTTCCATATTTATGGCAAAAAATATTGCGCTTCGTTTCTTTGAAGAGCTGGACAGAAGTGTATGGAACACATACTTTTTACAATTTTGTCATTAATCTTTCAAATAATGTTAAGCATATCCCTTGATCTAATTAGAATGATATTCTGTAGTTTGTCAATATCCCTGATTCCTATCACCACTAAAATTGGAAAGAAGTATTATGTTAGTTCATTCATGTAGTTTTTTGACAACTAGGAGTATAGATTAGCATACAGACGAAAAAATCCAATGTCTATCCTAGTTACTGATCTATTTAGAATTCAATAGGTTTAGATTGCAGTTAACCTACTGACGATTTTAACAGAGGGAGTAGAATCGTTCAAATCATTACCATATTCGTTTCCATTCAGAAATAAATCTTGTTTTTTTTTAATATTAGATAGAGGTGTGAAATGTGGTCCTTTTGGTTTGTTGGTGTCATCTGTAATCGGCGTGACGGTGTTTTTATGAGATGATGACAGAGGGTGTGTTGAATTTGTAAAGATTAATTTATAGGTTGGTGACCTTGTGACCCAGGTTTGAATCTCACTAGGAAGACATTTTTTACCAGGTTTATGTATATGATATTTGTCCGAAGTAATTGTTGTTTTGTGTTAGTTTTCACTGAATTTACTCTTTAAGAACTAATAAATATTTATAAAATAAAACTTCATTAATTCCTTTCCTATAAGAACAAAATCAAAAGATTTATCAATTAAATTTTGTGTTATTATTTACGAATAGAGAGCACCTCGCCCTGTCTTACTCAAGCGCATTGGTGACATCTAACGTCACATAGAGAACAGAAACAAGACACGCCTCAATGCAATTCAATAAAACCTAGATAACATCATTAGATTTACTAGGAATACTTGGCTACAATAGGTACTATAAAACTAAATGATATGACTTAATCCTTGACGCAAAAGTGCACAGTCATAAAAAATGTTACACCCTCTTTTCGTAACTTATGTTATAAGTCATATTACATGGAATAGGAGCTGCGCCGAGCATATTAAATACACTATGAATATTTTTAACTTCATGCTACTGTAATTCTCTAGATAGAATAAGGTCTATAATAATTCTATCGAAACCTCTTACTTTTCGATGATAAAGAGTGGTTGTAAAATATACATTGCCTCTACTCAACACAGAAACAAAGCGTTATATTTTAGTCTAAGTAATAAAAAAAACTAATATATTACTTTTTGGCATATTAATTTTATTATTTTGAACCAAATAAAAACAGAAATATCAGTCGGTCCTTTTCATATGGAACAACAGTACAGCGATTAGAATAAAAACAGTATAAAAAGTAATAAAACAAACAATATCGTATTACTAAACGAATATTAATCCATTTTATACGACTTTTAATTAATAATAAAATAGACAAGAACCTCATTTCTACTAAATTAACGACAGATAATAAATTTCGTTGACATATCTTTGGATCTAACTTTTTTAAAGATGTCTATACCGTAATTGGGCGCCGGATGATATGAATTTGGCAATCAAATAAATATTAGGCCGGAATTGGGACAGGTGGAGTGCCGAAATTAGGGTAGTGCCCATTGTAATTGAGATGTGAATTTCGTTTTTTGATTAACTGCGAGGGGTTGGCTTGATGGCTTGAGTTCGTTTTAGTATGAATTTATGTGCGAAAACCGGTTCTGTTTTGAAAGATTAAGTAATTATATAGCCTGAATGAAGACTTACTCGATTTATTCTAAAGCTGATTATAGGATTTGTACGAGTTGATGAGTGGTTAGTTATAATTTAACAGTACTTAAGAAATAGATATTTAGTAATATTAATTAAGCTTTATATAAAAAAAATTTGCGGATGTAAGGACCAGAATGAAAAAATAGCCCCACTTGTTTCCTTATTACAAAAAATATTTTTATTTGTTTGCAAATGTTTGGAAAAGTACTAAGCTACTGATGTTAGTATTATACCTGCAAAAAGATTGTAGATAAAGGCCCAGGATAGAAGCATGTAACCGCCTATTATATTTTTGTTGTAATAGGTACTATTTAACTTCTTGGTTATTATTTGGAAAGGTTTTTAACAAATGATTTTGTTGTTTGGTTACAAAACTAGGTGTTCAGAGTTGGTTTATTTTGACGTGGAAACCCACTTAACTTTCTTTTCTATCCCCTCTTTTCATATAAACAATGCATATCTATTACAAATTATATTGAGGAAAAATAATGCTAAAATAAATAAATAATAATAAAATAACACCAATAACCCTATCATTTTCTTCCATTTTACAATAGCCTGCATCAATGGGGGATTGTCCTCTTGGGTGCACTTCCATAGTGCATACAGGGATAATAGTCGGTTGATCTCCCATTAATTAGATTAAAATGGTTCAACGGGCCTCTACGACTTGGCTTCGGGTCCTCGCACGCCTTTCAAAGGTATGGGGCCCCGTGGTCCCGTGAAAGGAAAATGAACATGAACAAAATATAATAATAATGTTAGTTCACACGGAATTCCCCATTACCTACCTAGGTCTCCAAGCACAAATACCTAATCAGTTGCGTGCAATATTACCAAGTTATCGTGCGTGTAACATTACCGTGGCAGTCGATGGACAATTAGTCTCGCTTCACGACTTATTATAACCGTTTAGATCCGAACAACTACTGAAATGTTGTGCCCAATAATCACTATTAAGCGCTTCCTTTGATGTCTTGACGTCCAAAAAAGTTACACGGTAAAGTATGATTCATTGGTGTTGGATAGTTCGGTAACTGTCCGATGTGACGTTGTAAAGTGTATAGATAGCCACACCATTATTATGTATTGATCAACAAGTTTCAAATATTTGTCATTCAAGGTCAATAGGTTTGGTCCTTTGGTGCCTAGAGAAATGTTAACAGTCATGACGAAACCTAAAAGAAAGTCAAAATAAAATTTGGTCAGACCTAAGCAAGATTTTCTTTTAGACAAATCCTTTGTAACAAGATACTTTTTAGAGATCACATGTGCTTAAAATTACATACATGCATAATTTCATAGTAAGGTCCAAATAATATTTACCTACAACTTACGTATTTATTTTCCTTAAAAATTGCAGAGTAAAGTTCTAATTCCCCCAAATCCTAGTCTTATCACAATCCAAAGTACCAGGAAAGCATAATAACAAAAGATAATCTCAACAGGTCAGGCGGGGGTCAACCAATTGGGAGGCGTCTTCGTAAATGGCCGTCCACTACCAGACGTCGTTCGGAAGAGAATCGTAGAGCTGGCCATCATGGGAGTGCGACCCTGTGACATCAGCAGACAGTTGCTGGTCTCACATGGTTGCGTCTCCAAGATCCTGACCAGATTCTACGAGACAGGATCTATTAGACCAGGTTCTATTGGTGGCAGTAAGACTAAGGTGAGTGTTATTTGAAATTGGAGCTTATTGGAAGGTGTCATGATTTAGTATTAAACTGTCAAACACCGCGAGGACACCGGTGACCGCAACCTATTGTTCTTTGTGTCTATAATGACGGTACTCAAAGGGTTAAATTAATTTTATAGTCAAAGCATTGTTATGGTCCACAATGAATTAGAAAAAGTAAAGTCAGAGAACGTATCTTACTTTAGTTCCTCAAAAAATATCACGATGCATTCTATTCTACATGGTGTGACCATTTTTTTCAATCAAGCCTTTCCAGTTTAGACGCTTCTAGAGGTAAACCTAAACTGTCGACAACTTTACGTACAGGTAGCGGACAAACGTTATACAAACTACAAATGTAATATTTACAACTTCTAATGCCAGGGTGACTTTAATCACGGAACATCGTAAAAGACCAATTATTACCAATATAAACTTATTTTGGTCCTTTTCCTCCTTACTGCAATTATAATGATGTTTTCATATTTATTTATTTGTGATTTGGCGCCGTGCATCCAATCACAAATAATATGATAAAACTTCACGAACGAATAAATTAGATTGAGAATAAATTTTGAATTTTAGTTGGTTTCAATACTTAGACTTTTTTAGTCATATTTGTAAGGTTTTTGTTCGTAATTATCGTTTATTGTATTGTAGAATTGTTTGACTTGTAATTTAGTATCAAATTTAATTGAGCTTGAAAATAAGTGTCGCAAATTAATAAAACAATATTGTATTTTCACTACGTCGTGGTAGCTTGGAGGTCTAAGACTTGAGGGCGCAGGCTTCTTATGCTTGAGGGCGCAGGTTTGAAATCTACCAATAGCTAGTACCAATGGCTTTATCCGAGTTATAAGTAATTTTATTTTATCTACCTCATTGGCCGAGTGGTCGCTAGTGCGACTGGCGGCAAGGGGGCTCGGGTTCGACCTGGGGTCGAGTTCGTTTTTTTTTGCTGGTTTTTTTTTTAAATCTCAGTAGTAACACAGAGTCTGGCATTGTGCCTGGTATATGGCAATAAGCTCACCCCCTATCACATGGGAGTCATAACATAAATAGTGAAAAGTGGGTGTTACATTATACAGTAGCAGTTATTGCCGTAATGTGCACCTCTGCCAACCCCTTCTGGGATAAAACGCGTGATGTTGTATTATGTCAATCAAAATTAGTCCCCCCGAAATCAGTCCTAGGGCTCTAGCCTCTTAGCAAATGTCGAAATAAAAGAGAAAAAATGTAAGTCAACAGTGTTGTCGGTCCGTTCGTCTGTCGATCGCCGGCGAATCGAGCGGGTCACGCCGCCAATCACCAGTAATTATAAACTATAAAATTTTTAACCGGCACCAACTTTCGGCTTCTTGAGATGGCCTTTCGACACGCCCGTACGCGCGCGATCGGTAGGGTTAAGCGAGGTTCTGTATCCAATTTTAAATGGTTGAAATTGAATTTGGAATTTGAATTTTATGTTGATTGCAGTGACTTTGATTCACTCTGTTTATGTGGAAAGGAACTGTTTATTAGAAATGTATTAAAAGCGAGTGCTGTGATAATAAGTGCCATAATTAATGAACAAAGACAACAACGCAAGTTATAATTATTACAAAACAGGCGACAATCAACCTACAGATATTTTTTCGCCCAACAAAAAAATACTAGTAACTACTAAAGATTATCCTCATTGACGTAAAAAGAATTAAGAAAAACTAAAAAGAATTAAGAAAATTAGTGTGTAATTCATATTCTACTCAACATCAAAACTTAATTCATAGACAAAAGTACAGTTGGAAAACATAGAACGTTTTACTATCATCCGAATGTAACCCTACAACGAAGTCCGGTAAGCGTATTCAAGACCGACCTCACTAAATTCGGTACGCCAATAAAACAACCATTTGTTCTTCCACAAACGGACGCCGACATCAAAAAATTGATTACAACAAAATACTTCGAAATCACCGAATACTTTTATTGACGGGTTATGGGAACACTTAATTGACTACTAATCAAGGTGATCAAACGTCACGTATCACTCGATTCATCGGACCTACGTATACCGATTATAATCGGTATATCGATACATCGATATGACAGTGATCTCATCTCTAAAATCGGAACCAATTGTGAATTATGTAAAACGTTTTTAATTTTTTTTCTGATAATTATTTTGCGTTTCTTTTTAAATTACTTTATGGTTATATATTGCCGTTCTCTATGCTGATTGAATAAATAATGGCGACTTACATCAATATTATTACTAATGGTATTGTAAATTGGCAATATTTGTTACTTTCTAAATGCGATACAAAGATCTAGAGTTATAAATTCTCATCATATTTGAATGAAATTGATTGTCCTGGCTTAAGTTAATTGGATTTTGTAAAAGCAGTATACTTTCTCTCTTTTTAAAGTTTAAGTTACGTGAGAAAAAGTTGTTGGTAATTATGAGTGTTTATTACCCAAAACATTGATATTATTCACTAATAGGTAGGTTTTTTCTACGGTACGATCTGATTTTTAATGGTGGCAACTTAGATGCATTTTAATAAATAAGCGGGTAATGGATTGCGGTCTGATGTCGCCACCGCACAAAATTTGCGTGGGACGATACATACCAAAGCTTTATCTTTCTCAAATCAAAATCAATTACGAAATGCAAAACTTGAAACTAATTTGATTTTATATAAGATTAATTTAATTTATGATTCTGTGTTTTGTAAATTTGTAATAGAGTGCGCATCACATCTTTTATCAATCGGATAGAAGACTCGAGATACGGCACGATTTTATGCCTTCACATTTTCTGAATTTTAATAAATAAAAAGACAATAACCAACCTCCTTTTCACTTCCACAAGCGATAAAAAAAACAAAAACAAATTCTTTTTTCAAATCATCAAACGTCAAAATCACAGAGGCGCCATTAAAACAGTGCGATAACCTCAGCCAATTAAACACTATCAAAATCAGAGGTATATAAATGAACAGTAAAGATTTCTCTGTGAAAAATCGTTTGATTGGACAATTTGACCAGCCTTGGGTTTTAAAAGGTTAAAACAATATCGTTTGAGGCACCTTGGAGTATTACGACTTTGCCTAGCTTGTTGCGGATTAATATTAATTGTTTTTAAATGTAAAATGTTTTTGTTGAATTATCATGAATTTTGTGAAAAAATCTTTTCTTTTACAACGGCTCTTTTAAATTTCATTGCTAAGCTTAATTAATATCCTACAACTTCTTTCTTACAGAGGGTCTGCATTCAGTCTTGTTTAAGCTTGATTATATTCAACCAGGTACATGGTAGAAACCTTGGTCTTCTCTTGGTCCTTTGATACGATTTAGAACAGGAAGACCACGTTTTAGTTCTCCTGCAAAATAAAATGCACCTTATAATGACTAGTATATACTTAAAGTTGTAATTTAGTTCCTCAAAATTCGGTACTTTCTGCATCTTACTACCGAAATCGGAAACAACAAAAACCGTTAACGCTTCATATTACCAAAAAACCTATCTAAATACCAAAACAACATAACAAATTTCTAAAATCGTAACGCAACAAAAGAAACGTGAAGTACATAAAAATTTTACGTAGGTACATTCATACATACGTACAGTCGTACAAATTTAAATAATTTGACCAATTCAAATCACTAGTGTGGGAAACCACGCTATCGTTTATCGATATTTTTTTCCAACAAATATTTACCGTTATTACTTCACTTACGAATAGCGAAAAACTCGGGATAAATGGTCGATTAAACCGTGCAGCTATTATAAAATTACGATACGCTTTTTCTAACTTAATTGCTGATCACTACAGAAGCATATTTCTATAGTTTTACCGGCTCGCTGAGCTTCCATTTTTAATTAAAATTTAAGTTGTTACGAGCGGAGCCGACGTTCGTTAATGCTAACTGTTTTTACACACGAACGTTCTATCATATGTAATAGTTTGAGTACTAAATGTAAAACAAATGAATCGCTTTGAAGTCTACCTAGCAAGTTTATTGTTGTACAGTTAAATTTAGGGTTGGTTGCCAAACTGTCTATGCAGATGTAACTAAAGATTATTGAAGAAAATTTGAATAAAATAATATTTTGGAAGTTTGTCGAAAAGTTGGTGAGGAATCTATATATCATTAGCACAAATATGTAGTTTAAATATAATAATGAAAAGTACTTCATTTTACATGCTTTGTCTCAATAAATTTTAACCAATATTGTATTTATTCAATCTTGACTACGCTATAATAAGACTCTTACAAAACGCAAAGAATACGCCTTTTTTATCGGGGGATAATCATCGAATGACTGCTCCCGCCTGGGTGAGGCGGAAGGGAGTGTCAGACTCTTACTGACTAAAAACCACCCCGTTCCTTCTCCTGCACGTCGAGCCGGAGCCCCGGTTACCCGTTAGGTTCTCCGCGACAAAGAATACGCCTATATCAACGGTGAATAAACCCCGTTAATTGTTTTCTAAATTCATTTGAATATATTTTTTTCTTCTATTGATCTTGACTGATGGATAGCATTTGATTGATTTACAATCGAGCGACTGTTTTCCGTGGGATCAATACTAATTGTGGTTCATCACACCACTAATCTTCGGATTATGATAATCCATCATAAAACCATGGAATAAAATTAATGTTTGATTCAATGGCATTGTGATCCAAGCGAAGCCGCTAAGTTAAGGAAATTAGTTCCAATTTTGGGACAGGAAAATTGTGATCAACATAAACAATCCGTGACACTAATGGCGTATTATCGTACTCTAGGAGTAGTGTGGAGGCTCATTGGTCACTTCTATACATAAATGTCATGATGGTCCAGGGGTTTAAGACCGCTTTTCAAGCATGAGACTGCGAGTTCGAAACCTAACAACAGCTAGTATCAAAGTGACTTTTTCCGAGTTATATGTATTTTTTAAGATTGTTTGGACACCACTGATTAATGGTGAAGGAAAAATATAGTGAGGAAACCTGTGCTTATAATTTCTAATTAACCTTCTCCGTGTGAGAAGAGATTTTTGGTCAGCAGTGGCCACTTATAGGCTGTTGATGTGATTAATAAGAGGGTTTGCCATAATGCCCATGCTTAGCTGGGCGGCTTGGAGATCTCGGTGGATGTTGAACATGATCCCCAATTTTGGGCGTTTAGGTCCAAGTTAGCATAGGGTTCAATCTAGTTAAGCATTGTCGCAGTCTCCACGAAGAGCTGAGCTGAGCTTAGTGGCATACTATGTCCAGCAGTTGACGGAAATAGGCTGATGATGACGATAATTGAATGTAAGAGTAATAGTTAACATAGCCATAAAGCAAGAGATAGTTTCTGTACCTATCTTTAAAAAGGTTTTATGCCGATGCTCGCAAAATTTACACAGTGGAAACCTTAACAGAACCATACTTGTATTTTACGGTGCAAAGCAATAAGCCACCAGGAAATCTATTAGAAATCCACCTATATCGGTATAAACGTACAATACATATACGTCCAGATTAACATAACAACATGTCAAGAGGAAATTTCATATGATATTTCTAAACGGTCCATAAACTGCTCTGCACAATTTTATACCAGCAAATATAGTTATTAAACTTACAATATTTATACGACAACTCATTTTATGTCCCATCCACATTTGTCATCAAAATCCATGCACTACGGGTACGCAATAAAAACTGCTCAACATAAAGGTTAACCCTTCAACCGCAGCTCACCAACTAACCAAGATATTTTGCATGGAAACGTTCACATATAACCCTATCTCCGGTTTATGACCGCGAGTTATGATCTTTATGATCGATGGCCAGTATTTATGGCCAAATGACCGTAATTAGTGGGGCCGAGAACCACCGGACTTTATGGCTGGGCGGCGCGCGATTGAACGCAGCTTTCACACAGAATTTTAGTGTTAACTTCGATTTTGTATTTGTTCTGCCCTGAGTATTTTTGTATATTTATTAGCGGTATATTATAATTGTAGTTGCTTCGTGTTCATTTGGTTTTATATTCCTACTGTATTGGGTATTAAGAGGTCCAGGAAATTGGTCTTTAAATATTGGAACATCGGTAAGATATAAGTAAAAGGCTGACGCTACGCCATTGGTGAATGTCGTGTGACACGCCTTGGAAGTTGTGAAGGGCAGATGACATTCGCTTCACGAAAAACAGAAATATTTATCCGGGTTTTAAGATTAAACACGAACCATCAGTTGAAATGGTGCAATCAATCTTATGTATGTACCTCTATAGTAATAGATTGGCTTGGCATTTACACCTAGTATTTTCCATACAAGTCTTATTTTTGCAGAGCAACAACTTACTTCATTTATCTGACTTACGAAAATAATGGTATTTGCCTCTAGAAAGAAAAGAAAGAAAACTGCGATTATTGGGACTACAAGCTAATGTTTTAAAGTTATCCTTAATATAGAGATTTTCTCCCAGGACCTAAGTTCTCCGTCTTAACTAACCGATAATCACCAAAACTTCAAGTTGGTCCAAATCTCGTTTATCCACTCCTACATTCTTCCTATAAGTAAGTATTAGTTCCAAGCCATTTGCTTACATATTCCACAAATCGGAACGTTCACAGTAAAGCGAGTATATCTAAACCGATTGCTTCACCGACATCGTATGGAAATCCGTCCGGTAATGAACGGTGTTTGCGTAAGCCATGTACCAGTATACAGATGTCGCGCAGAAATAGGTTTTGTTATTAGACATTGATGTTATGCGGTTCGACAGTTACTTTTTGTAGAACAATATCTTATCATGGATAGAGATAGCTACTACAAGCATACGGATCACCTGATGGTATGCAATCGGTGGGAAATCTGAAATACAATGCAAGCGTTGTTTCACGTCGGTTTTCTATGAGGCCGTGGTATCATTCCGGTCGAGTCAGCCCAATCGTGCTGAACCATGGGGATAGCCACACTTGAATCTCTAAGTAAGACAAAACATTACATGTTGGAAAAAATAATACTTTTATCAAAATAAGCGACGATTCTTTATGACATTATCTTATAAATTAATGGCTGACAATTGGGTGTTAAATTTAATATTTGCGGCTCTCTTCGACACATAATTTATGTCATGATATTAAGTTATGTTTCCATCAATTTACGTCTCCATCTACACCCATAAATACATGAACTGTACACTTCGGTACCCTAACACACATTTCTCTGTCACAAACTTCATTACCTTTCCCAAGCTCCAGATTTGCACTGCCATTGGTAAACTGAAGGTGTGAGTCATGGTTTACGACCAATTAGGAAGCTTGCACACATTTGCGAACTTCATTTATTGGACATTTACTGCAGAACCGTTGCTCTAATATACGAATCGTATGGAAGCTGGAGAAAATTCATTGTTATCTTATGTTTGCTGGTTTGTGCGGTGAAAGGGAACTTTGGGTCTTGAAAGTTTATTAAGAAAATTATCAATGATATTTTCTCCTTCAATTTGAAGTGTGTTCTTTTGATCGTTGATTACGTTCATTGAGTAGTTCTGTATCAGTGTTGGGTGCTCATTGTGCCCAGCTTTATGCTGAGTTGGCGACCCATTTGGATTGGGCATGTCTGCCAACACTGCGTAGTGTGTTGTGCCTGGTATTATTAGCTTGTTTTAGTTCTTATTATTTTTCTTTCTCTCACTCTCTCTGTTTTTAAACCATAGTATAAAACAAAGTCGCTAGCCGCGTCTGTCTGTCCCTTATGTATGCTTAGATCTTTAAAACCACGCAACGGATTTTGATGCAGGTTTTTTAATATATAAAGTTATTCTAAGGAAGTTTGGTATGTATAATACATGCATATTGCACCCGTGCGAAGCCGGGCCAGGTCGCTAGTAATGTATATATTTTTTTGTTCCTGGCGTTCTTGTCTTATGCCGAATATTATATTTTCATATTTCATATTTGTATCTGTATCAGTACCTGTTTTTCTCTATTTTATCATCAGAACAAGTAAATGATTTCGAATCCAATGGGACTTATGACATAACCGCTGCTGTAATTAGTGCTAGATATAACTTGTGTTCTTCTTTCCACCCCTTTAGTGATTAAAACGCGGAAGGATGTACTCAATTACATGTGTTATAAAAACAAAAAATCTATCTACTGTCCACCTTTCAAACGAAACAAATCAACACTATACCCATACAAAATCCACGTAACAAATACATATCGATTATAAAAGTGTCGTGTCACAATCGGACTGTTCAACAACAAAATTGTATTGTAAATAACAACACGGGCCAATTAAATACAATACAATACAAGTACATCCGATCAACCCCAGCGTGGGGGTAGGGGCGACCCGTTTATCTTAATAACATGTTAATACATCGGGTGTGGCGATCGAAGGGTTAATTTTTACCTGAATGCGGTTTGTGTTCGCTCATTTGCGGTATCTTTTTGATCAAATGAGGGATTTTTTTTTTCGTTAATTTTAGTTGATGGCAATTTTTCGTTGAGTGTACTTTTTAAGTTTGTGTTTGTTTGTTTGTTTTTTTGATGTTTTTTCGTTTTCTGTGTTGGGTAACGGTGGTTGGACTAAAGGGCTATGAGTAATGAAATCTTGATTTCCTTTTCGAGTTAGTTGAAATAAAATATTGTACATAACATAACAGGGGTAGAAGTGCACATTAGGGCACTTGATGCCACACTGTACACCCACTTTTCACTATTTATGTTACGAGTCCCATGTAATAGGGGGTGAGCCTATTGCCATATACCGGGCACATTTCCAGACTCCGTGCTACTACTGAGATTTATACAAACCCAGTAAAACTTTGCCCGACCCGGGAATCGAACCCGAGACCCATTGCCCGGCAGTCGCACTTGCGACCACTCGGCGAGTGAGGCAGTCTTGCACTCAAATATTGTATTGAATGACAAAACTAGACTTGAATCTGCTTCTATTGAAATTGGACCAAAAGTATTAACTTAAACAAAAAAACCACTTGCATCTGTTTCGATATTAATGGAACATTGGTATTAATGACTTAATAGAAATATCATGTGTTAAATAAACCAATTAAAAACATTTAACAAGAAACCGATAGAATTCTTATAACACAGTTGCAATTGCTAAATATTTATAAAATTATTGAAAAAACTAGAACTGATAACCATCGTTTGAACGCTATGACATGCCAAACTGACATTAACAGCACTGTCAAACAATATAACGTGGCAATATTAAATATTCAACGCTGGCAACACATTACCTCTACGTGTTTTTAATTGATCTGGCAATACCGAAGCGCTGTTGTTGGTAACACGTACATCACTTACGTGTGTTATTAATTTATGGGTTTTCTGTGATAATTGACAGTTTTTTTATGTTGAATGGTAATCATTAATTAATCTGATCTACGTGTTAAGTTTAATATGTGTCCTTTTTATTGGATTTTTTGTATGTTGTTGTTGTAAAGCTTGTTGTGTGGTAACGCCCACTTTTCACTAGTTATACTTTGAGGCCTTTTTATTTTATTTTATTTTTTTTAAGGGGGGAAAATCATCGAATGACTGCTCCCGCCTGGGTGAGGCGGAAGGGAGTGTCAGACTCTTACTGACTAAAAACCACCCCGTTCCTTCTCCTGCACGTCGAGCCGGAGCCCCGGTTACCCGTTAGGTTCTCCGCGACTCCGAATCGGCATCGGCCCTATTGGGCCCCATCTGTGGTGGTCTGATGGCTCTTTAAGGCGCGCGCGGAACGCGACGCGCCGTACGCTCGGGTCTGTTTCTGGTCGGACGGGGAGCCACCCATGCTCGCCGTCCGCAGGCCCGCGCTTACGGTGGCCGGAGATCATCTCGCGATCCCCGACGCCCGGTGTGTCCTTCGCGATGGCTGGGTTGCGAGGAGGCAGCGCTTCGCTGCCTCACGCGTCCCGCCTCCTCCTTAGCTAGCATGACTGCTTCGCAAAAGGAGGAGACGGCATCCCAATCCCCCTCGCTCCGCATCATGGCCTGCACTAGGCCCGGACGCGAGAGGTCGCCATCGCCGAGCACTTCCCTGAGGGCACGGCGGTGCTCAGCCCACGTAGGGCATTCTCCCACTGTGTGTTCCACCGTGTCCCCAGGGCGGTCCTCGCAGTGATGACACCCGGGCGTTTCCTCCCGCCCCATCAGACACAGGTCCCGAAACTTCCATGTCCGGTGAGGACCTGCGTCAGGCGGTAGGTGAGGACGCCGTAGCGTCTCTCAAGCCACTCCTCAAAGATATAGGGACTTACCGCTGCAATGGCAGCGAGCCCATACTTTGAGGCCTATGTATCTCATATGAGGTGGGCTTTTTGCTGTATACCCGGTACAATTCTAGTGGCGTAGTAGACTACGTGCTATACTGAGAAATTGTCTAAAAAACCGAAAACAACATTCTTGACCTGAATATTAAACCAAAATCCCTTGCTCAGACGTCACTTATGTTGACCATGTATGACCATTTGACCATAAAAATCAGTATCTTATTTATTAACTAGCTTAAACCAAATTCGTCTGGGTTTTCCAAAATAAAAGTAGTGTGTTATTCCTTAGTACATTAGCTGCCTGCCAATAAAAGTCCCGTCAATGTCGGCCCAATTATTTCAGAGATTAGCCAGTATAAACAGACAGACGGACTAAAATATTAAAAAGTGTTATTTTGGTATATGTATCGTGTGTATATTCATATGCAATATAACAAACAGACACTCCAATTGTATTTATCTATATGGATGTATAGATTTATCTTTGTCTCCAACTAATTCCAATATTAAATGTAGAATAATAAAAAAAAACTAATTCCAATATCAACGAAACTGTCTCAATCTCAATAATAATCTCAAACAGAACTGAATGAAGATATCGCCTTTTGTTAAATCGTTTCTTGATAAAGACGAAACAGTGAAATCTAATATCAATTTATAAAAACTTCCGTCCGTTACTTTTACATATAGGTATATTGATGTATTTATTTACAAATTAATATTAAACCCTTTCAATTTACACTATCATGAACATTTTAAGATAATTTAATGAACACAATTGATCAATGTGTTTATTGGACTTATCTTCGAAAGACTTATTAGTTTATAAAAATGGTAGATAGAGGAACATGGGTAGATGACATTTTTTTATTTTAATATACGTCTTTTGGACTATGTAAAAACATTTTTTTTTATTTTCTTACGAAACAAATACTTGCGACAATATATTGATTTAAAATATCACGTGACGTCACGTTTGTGTGCGGTTTATGCTCAAAAATGACGTAGCTAACTCCCACTTCTAAACTTTGATCCGTTTTATCTATAATTGTTTTCTTATATGACAAAATGGAAAAATGTATGTAATATTTTTTTATTATGTAACTGACATAAACATAACATAACGTCACGCCCTTTTTATTCCCGAAGGGGTGCACATTTCGGAACTTAATGCCACTGTACAATGTAACACCCACTTTTCACTATTTATGTTATGAGTCCCATGTAATAGGGGGTGCGCCTATTGCCATATACCGAGCACATTTCCAGACTCCGTGCTACTACTGAGATTTTTAAAAACCCAGTAATACTTTGCCCGACTTGGCAATCGACCCCGAGACACCTTTGCCCGGCAGTCACACTTGCGACCACTTGGCTAACGAGGCAGTCATCTAGTCGTCAAACAGACGAAATAGATGTTTAATTTTCATAATAGTAGATGGATTGTTACATACAACTAACTACCTGTGATCACTGAGTATTTTAAATAATCAAAAACTAATAAGTAGCTATGTAATATTTTACTTCAGGTCCTATTTCTCGCAATTCTTAGCTTGGTAGTAGCAAAAGGCCTTATTGTGATTGAAGGGGCAATATTAACACATCGTCACAATAGCTGATGTCGTCACATAATTGTAAAGACACGTCATAGATTATCACTTGTCATAAAATGTCAATAATAATAGTGTTTCGCTTCTTTCATGGGCGATAACCAGAGATTTAAAGCTTTACCAGATTATTTTAGGCCGGAAAATAGACTGGCGTAAACAATATGAGTAATATGAACATGTTAGTTATTCAATATTGGTCCTTAGTGATACCGATGTGGAAGTTCACACGAATAAAATCATAATATAAGAAATGTATCAAAATTTTTGAAGCTAATTGTGACCTAAACGAACTTTTTTAAAACTAGAAATCGTCGACAGTACCTCAATAAGTAATGAAATACCTATAGATACTCTTCTATTTTCAAAAGAAATAAAAAAAAATAAAAAAATAATGACGTTTCTTTAATTGTGACACATGTCAAACACGACAGATTAACGAAAAGTGACAGTTCATAAAAAAGACGTTTGGAAACAGTGAAATACGTAATTAGGTCTTCCGTACACAATCAGGGGTCGGATCGACCGAGTGCGAGGGTAATTTGTAACAATAATGTGGCTATTGGTCAAGTGGTGCATGGGAACGGTTGGCACCTGTCGCGATGTCAAACTATCGCGAGTGTTATCAGTTAGGCCTTAATAACCTCATGTGGACGTTCCGACAGGACACGGGAATTTGATGGTATGAACGGATTCGACCGATTTTCGGCGTTCAAAGGGTTGGGTGTTTATTGTCGGTGTTTTTTTGGGAAGTTTGTTAAGTTTTTACTTTATACGTGATTTTAAACTTTATGAAGTACTTAGGTATAATTTTATAGAATATACTTTTGAGTTTTAATGCTGAAATTTGTGAATGACATGTTATGTTTTTCGAGATAATTAAACTTAAGATACGAAGATCAATCACTGTATTCATTTTCACTGTTTTCAACTTAACTCCAACTTTTGAGTACCGTCATTATAGACACAATTAAAGAACAATAGGTTGCGGTCACCGGTGACCTCGCGGTGTCTGACAGTTTAAGACAAAAACCATACTCATTTCAATCCCAAGCAAAAGTCCTCGAAAAATCCTTTAAGCAAACCCGTCACACAACATAACACCAATCCACCACAAAAACAAAAAAAAAAACAAAAACCTAACCTCAAAACAACTCACTCATACCATAACCTAAACCCAGTTAGAACATCACTATTCCAAATTGATCGCATGGCTTTTCGCAACTTACGTCGGATTTGCACCGATAACATTCCGTTTATGTTGGCCCATGGATTATGGTGTCAATATTATTACTCGCCTTTTAATACCATTGAGCCGGACCATAAAACATATTGGAAATTACAACTTGATACGTCTACTTTATCATGGTATTGGAAATTGCTGCTTTTGTGGTCAAGATGTCTTATTTAGGTGGGCTTGGGGTTTTAAAGTTGGTTTTATTGTATAGAAAGATGTTTTGATTTCTTTATTTTTTTTGAATAATTGTTCCGGATATAATGATTACCTATATGTTTAGTGTTTATTGAATATTCTGATTGTGAGATTTGTTATTTATTACACTGGTACGTTGCCTATTTATAAAGGTTTAAATCACCTGCTATTTTCATCTCTGCACTGCTTAAAGGTTGACTGGGAGACAATGCCCAAGGCATTAAGTCCACCTGTACACACTTGTTGTATGAAGTTGAAATAAATAAAATAAAAATAAATGATTAATCTTACTGTCCTGGCTAGGTAAAGTACAATACCTGCACTCGTTTCGTGGTTTTCTAAGTTCAAACATAGTTTTCTCATTCATCTGGCGTTATATCGCGGCTTCACAGAAAACTGACATGAACTAACATTTTTAGTTGTAAAACAGAACTAGAAATTACTTAAAAATAAATAACAGAGCAATATCAAAGAATTAAACCTATAAAAAAAATTAGCTGTCACCTACAATATTCACTGGTTACTGACCAACCCACGTTCTGCATTTAAAAATAAAACGTCAGTTCAAACATCTGGCGCCAAACACCTTCATTCACAAAAGAGGTTCGTTTAAAAAGATATAAAAACTCTAATTACCCAACCTCTTCCGTTAAAAGAGGTAAGGCACGATAAATTGATAATTGCCAAGTACGTTTGGTATGGCTCAGTTGCGTCCGGCCTTGGGTGCCTTCCAAAAGCCTTTGAAAGCGCGTTACCCTTAGTTTAAAGGGCTTGGCAGATTAATTGGGAGTTTTTTGCGAGGATTAAAATCCAGATTCTGAGCTGAAGAAGCTGAATAAGTACTTTAAAAGTCGTATTGTTTTCTTAATTAGAGGTAGGCAAAGGTTTCTAATTGCAATACTTAATTATAAAAGCGAAGCAAACAAGAGAAATATAAGACGTCAAATACAGGTTACGACAGTAGAAAACAAAATACCTTGTTTTACATGACATGCTTAAAAAAACAAAAAACTTCGCTCCCCTAACATAACCGTAAACTATTAAAATTGGAAACGAACAAACAGTTACTCATTAGGGATAGCCTGGATTCCAGAGGGAGCCACCGAGCCACCGTCGCTTTTTTTTTGCAAAACTATTCCGAGCATGGGACACACCACATACAGATATGTTGATGAGCTCATTATAAGAATTCTTCACACCTTCCTACTAGACAGGTATGGACAGAGACGTTTATAGAAAGCGATGATTAATTATTGATACATACTTTGATTTTTTTATGTCTCATAAATCGTTAATAGATTTCTATGAAAGGAGAGTAAATGGCTTAATTAGTTTTGTGTTTGAAAATGGTTATTTGTTCACTTTGAAGTCGTTGTTGATTTTGATACTAATTAATTAATTGTACATTATAAACCAAAAGAGTTTATGAGACTAAACAGTAATCCAAATCCGATACCAACTGTCAGAAACGTAGTAATTATTAGGTACTTTGACCGATCCAGCAGCTGTAGCCAAATGCCATTTAGCGCTTGTCTACATGTAGAATATAAAACTAAATTATATGGAACTGACGTAAATTTTGACACTTGTCAGTGTCATCCCCATACATTTAGTTTTCTACTCTCTCTGTAGACAAGCGCTAAAGTGGCGTTTGGCTAAAGGCACGGGGCGCAAACTAAAATACCTTATTCTTAGTCGACCACTGGACGAACAAATCCACTGATCATAATATTTAATACCTACTTATAACTTTAAAAAATATGCGTGTTGTACAGTTTACATAAAAGTTGACTCATTGGTTATGGTTACCGGAAAACTCCGTTCCCCTTTGTTGTTTTAGCATATTGAAGCGTGCAGTGTGCTAAACCATGTTCCTATGTCACTGACACGCTTGCCATCCGATAATGTGACCCTTTATAGGATAGAACTTCGTGTCTAATTATACATATTAGGTATACGTCATTCGACGGGAAAATATCAGCAGTTTTGTTAGAAACGTCAAAAATATTTGACATTTGTGTAAGATGTCAAAATTTACGGTGAACCTCAAATTGTGAAGTGCTAAAGAAGTGAAACAAAATTGTGAAGGATGACGTCATAACACTGTTAACTTCTAGAATACCAATTTTTAGTTTTTAACACAAATCTTAGTTCAGGAAAACAGTCTATCCACCCGCAGTCCTAACAAAACAGTTATAGCAATAGTCTTCCGACCTTTATAATTTACAACCAGAATGGCCATCATTACTACAAACCATTGTTTCTCCACAATATTACACCCTGATGCATGTCATTACGTGCAACACGGACACAAACATTAATTATTCGCAATCAAAATACACAAAAAACCACGCCTAATGATATATAGATTGCCTTAATACTATCTCTTGATAGCTTCCGTAAACCATATAATTATAGCATAGTTCCTGATAGCTCTGAAGCCTAATGAGCACAAGCTCAAGAATGACCCATTTATTACACGAGAAAAAAACAGCATGACAACTCCTAGGCACCTGCAGTTAATGCATCCTTGAGAATTAATATCGAATCAATCTACCATTAAGGCATTAAAGCAACGGGTCTCACGCCCCATAGAATTATCTTTCACCCCATCAAATGTGGAAAGTTTAATAGAAATCTGTTGTACGTAATATGAAAAGCTAATCGGTTCGAGTACGCGTAGACAGTTAGCGCGTTGCGGCATCGCGCAAAAACATATATTGGATGTGTCAGCCATGATTGATGCGCCGGAGTGCGCAAAAAGTTGCGCTGAACGGAACGGCCCGTGACGTCGCGCAGAATGTGAAGCGGTTATGCGTTCGTTTGATCGTCAGATACAGTTTATAGTTTGTGATATTCAGCTTAGAATGGACGCAGGTTTTATTAGGAGATGTATGTGCGAATGGCATGCTTAGTTGTTGAAAATTTGTTGTTTAAGTGCTTTAAAGTAGTTACAGCTTTATGACACATGTATTATTTAAATTCGTATTAGTCAATATTTATAAATAATACCTAATAGCACACACTGTAGAATATAAACAGTATTTTAAACAAATAATAATATTAAACAAAAAATAATACTTATGTATTAAACAAATTTGCAATTCCAGTAAATATTGGAAACTGATTAACAGCCATGCCCAAATAAAGTTCCACTATAGTGTGAAACTAGTATTCAATAATAAGCCCTGTCCAACTAGTCTAATTAGTAGTTATTTTCAATATTGGTGGATTTTTTCTATCAGATGTTCATAAATAATAGGAGCATGACTTTAGTCATCTAAAATGAATATAAGTAGGTACACATAAATCATTTTACTCCTCGTTTGTAAACACAGGGTAATGGAATATCAATATCAGTTTATTATACTTTGAGTTCCAAGAGACTTGTTACAATACAGTATCGTTTTCTTATTATTCCCTCAAGTATAGAGGCTGTGTAATTGGATGTCCAGCGTTATTGGATCCTTGTCAATCACATTTTTTTCTGCCGTTTATTTCTGCTGCTCGTGCTAGTAGCGCCATCTAGTCTAGAGTTTTGAAAGATAGGTACTGCAAAATTATTATCAATTATTTTTGTATAGAGCTCCCTAAAATGAAAGTAATGTTTTACAAGTGAAACAAGTGAATTTATTTCTGCAAATACGCTACAAGGCAGCACTTTTACACGTCAATTTTATATAGCGTACGATGTTTTGGTTTCAATAAAATTGACAATAATTAATGTAGCGTTCTTTAAAAAATGTTAAAACTTTTGAATTTTATCCTTATACACACCACCATCGCATTAGACCGACCAACCCTCTGATTGGCTAATGATGGCCTTTTAAGAAAGGACAGCGGCTTCCTTAATATTTTG
Source organism: Spodoptera littoralis (assembly GCA_902850265.1). Taxonomy (NCBI): domain Eukaryota; kingdom Metazoa; phylum Arthropoda; class Insecta; order Lepidoptera; family Noctuidae; genus Spodoptera; species Spodoptera littoralis. The sequence continues at coordinate 6,132,852 of LR824555.2, read as the reverse complement.
ACAGATGCATTCGTAACGCATATGTCTATAATTGCACGGTAGAAACAGCAATAGCGAAAAAACTATCGATCGATTATCGACCCAATACTTAACATTTTTTAAAGGTTTTTAAATAGTACAAAATTTTTGCTAGAATAATAGTGAATAACCAAATAAAAAAATATTTTAGAAGCAGAATATGTTTATTAAATGAATAAATCATGTTTATCAATATTATATTTTGACAGAATACGATGTTGATGTCATAAATTAAAATAAGGAAACTAGAAATCTAAATTAAACTAGATTATTTAATTTGAAATAGTGTTGAACACATTGACATCGAATTTGTGCTTCAATCACCGATTACTAGACACAAATAAATTCTTTTATACTTCACATTGCATAGAAGTGGATAAAAAGGACTGCTTCGTTGGCCGAGTGGTCGCTAGTGCGACTGTCGGTCAGAGGGGCTCGGGTTCGATTTCCGGGTCGGGCAAAGGAAAACTGGAGTTTTAAAAAAAATCTCAGTAGTAGCACGAAGTTTAGAGTTGTGCCCGGTATATGGCTATAGGCTCACCTCCTATTACATGGGACTCATAACATAAATAGTGAAAGTGGGTGTTACATTGTACAGTGATATTAAGTGCCCCTCTGCCTACCACTTCAGGGATAAAAGGCGTGATGTTATGTTATGGATAGAAAGGCAAGAAATATATATACTGGAAACCTATACACTATAAACTAAAACATTATAATATTATGTTATAAAAACATTACCCTCCTTCTTTGGCAGTCGGGTAAAAAACAACCCATCTCAACCTTACCCGACTATTTGCAGTAACTATAGATGCATCGATCTTTCAGTAGGATATCGATTGTACACCTAATGCCGTAATAATCGGTTACCCTACAAAATTAACGCCTTGCGTTCACCGATTCTTTGCCACACCTCTACTCGGTAACCTGTCATTAACCCATTAACTTTGACAGGCTACTTAAAAGTCCTATAATTATTTTTTTAAAACCACATGCGTGGAGGTTGTATTAAAAAAAGTATGTATAATGGATTTTCGGTGGTTCGAATTTAGATAATTGTCGAAATATTGATTCGATTTGAACAGATGTCGGTCATAAGGTGTTGGGAAAATTAGAGCTATTATGTCAGGAAGTCGGTAGTCATCTTCGTGTGTGAATATTTTGGCTGTATAGATAATAAAATTGAGGATTATCTTTTCTATTTTTTTATGTTAGCCGGGTGGTTGTTACCATAGCCTAGTCGAGTGGTTGCACCAACAACTTATCGTGCTTAATAGACTTTGGTAACTTTAGAGACATTGACAACTTTAACTTTGGCTTTAAAGTTTTAAAAACTAACGTCTGCGTAGGACTTCGTACGCGCAATCCCGTTTATTCCTGTTACCGTTTATTCGGTAAAATATAAAAAAAAAATTGTATTACATGAAAAACATCCTATGTCCGTCTCGTAGTTCTAAGCTACCACTCCACCAATTTCATCCACTTTCTTCATTCATATAGATTCTTACAATTCTTATGTGACATCGATGAAGTCAGCAAAAGCTAGTACTGTAGTTTCATTACCAATATGCGGCACACGTCTATCAACTCTAGTTAGCAAATTTTCAAATGCTCTATTTAGACGTCTTCATGGATTTCCTTATAAAATCTCAATACTATTTATGCCTTCGTCTTCATATTTTCATACATACAAACAGACATACCCACATAAATACACGTATGATTACGCAAAGAAAAACACATTTGATCGGCAATGCCGGACATATGACGAGCGTGATGGAGCTGCCGTTTAATGATGTTCGAATGATCCGTACGTCACGTTACTGCCTACCTACTAACGATCATCCGTAACATGGTACCGATAGTCCGTAATGATATGGTATAACATCATGGCTGATGTTTCCTGAAGAGGCATACAGTGAATACAGTTGCAATGCATACAGTTAGTCAAACAAAAGTTAAAAAAAAATAGTTCGGCAAACGAGCTGAAGTATCACCTGATGGTAAGCAATCGGCGCCGCCTATGGACACCCGAAACACCAGAGGCGTTACAAGTGCGTTGCCCACCCTTTGGGGATTAGGATTTGAGAATGGTTAGGGATTCGGGGATTGGGGAGATAGGGGGTGGTTGAGCCTGCGATAACCTCACTCACACGACGAAATACAACGCAAGCGTTGTTTCACGTCGGTTTTCTGTGAGACTGTGGTATAACTGCAATGAAATTGGACTGCATTGTGAATGCGTTAACAATCATAATACATTTCACACTCGGATTCGGCAGAATAATTCCATCCTTTATTGTGCGAATTGTACCAGTAAAAAGGTTCAGTAGCTGTTTACCCAGCTAAAGCGTTAAATTTTTTTTAAGGGGGTACAATCATCGAGTGATTTCTCCCGCCTGGGTGAGGCGGAATGGAGTGTCAGACTCTTATAGACTAAAAACCACCCCGTTGCTACTCCTACACTTCGAGCCGGAGCCCTGGTAACCCGTTAGGTTCTCCGCGGTAAAGCGTTAACATTGCAGTCAAAACGTATAAAAACAATACAATAAATATCAAAGTCACGTACCAAATCTTATCATCCCTATCGTAAAACACGAACTTTATTAGTGTAGGAATTTTCATTACACCTTTATGAGTAGGCTACTCGAATAATCGACTAATATCAGTTTATATGAAAGACCGTGCGAACAGCCACATGTGAACATTAATGACTAAGCTTAGCGCGTTGGATTTGCTCATTAGTCGACTAAAGTGTCGATGTATCAGATTCGATTCGACCAAAGGCCCCCCTCTATCGGGTTTAATCTTCGCAGTGGCGTGAGAGGTCGGGGTTTATTAAACGATATTTTTTATCTAGCGTTTTTTTAAAATTATTGTTGCTGGTGAAAAATGGGTTTTTAGGATATTCCGTTTTCGAAATCTTTTTAACAAGTTTAACGCTGGCTGTCACCGGTGACGCCGTTAGAGAAGTTGCCTTTGACAGTTTCAGAATCTGTTCAGAACTTTACATCTGTTGTTTCCCAAAGGGATAAGCAGATGTGTTCTTACTTACTATTCACAATTACAACATAACATCACGCCTTTCTTCCCCGAAGGGGTAGGCAGAGGTGCACTTAATGCCACTGTACGATGTAACACCCACTTTTCACTATTTATGTTATAAGTCCCATGTAATGGGGTGTGAGCCTATTGCAATATACCGGGCAGGCACAATTTCAGACTCCGTGCTACAACTGAGGTTTTTAAAAACCCAGTAATACTTTGCCCGACTCGGGAATCGAACCCGAGTTCCCTTGTCCGGCAGTCGCACTCTGGTGACCACTCGGCCAATGAGGCAGTCATCACAATTCTATACATCATTCCACCTAACAAACCTTACTCAGCAGGACCTTATATTCAACACTAGAGATTCAAACCCCGACCAATAATCAGGTAGTACAGTTTCCACAATCAAACGACCATACAACAAAAACAAACTTTCACACTATAAGCTGCGTGTGCGCATAAATGATATTTCTTAGTAATGGCCGCGCATCACCGGCCGTAGTTATTATATCGTCATTACAGGCTGCGCTTACGTTTCCTTGACAACGCAATCTGTATTAACAGTTCTACTGTAGTTCCGTTTTCATTTTTGTTTATAACTGTTCCTTACTGTTTATGATATAAGTATTATTAAATGTGTATAATACTTAACCGCTTGAATGAGACACAATAGAAAACACATTGTGTATCGCCGTTCGTAGTTACGTTGTATATAAAATAAACTATAATATAATAAATTTGAAAGGTTTTTGGATGTTTGGATGTTTGTTCGTCAATGAAGCTGAAAGTACTGGAGGCTTACTCTTGAATCCAATTCCGATCGATCGACATTGGTTTTACGAAATTTTCTACTCTTGAGTTGGAACACTAGCGCCCATCCGTTTTGCGTGAATATTGAATGAACTAAATGATATTGTGGTTGTATAGTGTTGACATTGAATAATTATTGAGATTTTATTGGATTAAAATTGCATTGACTTTGTAATTGGTTTCAAGAGTAAGCACCCTGAACGGATTTTGATGAAATTTGGTATACAGGCAGGGTATGGGCTGACTTAGGTGATAGAAAACTTTTATTACGATTAATTGCTCCCATGTGATAAAACAGGAATTTATGGATAAAGCCGCGAGTACATGTTAGTTAATTATTTACTCATAACCTTTTATTTAAGAAAAAATATTAATTATGTACACAAAAACCCAATCGCTGACTAATGTAGTTCCATTTAAAACTAAAACAAAAAAAATATTATTAATTAATAAACTTTTTTTTCTTGTACTAGTACACGTAGCAAACTTTCTGAAAACACCTTATCTCATAAAATACCTACCTCTTTTCAAACAAGCATTAACAGTAAAATCCTCTTTTCAGCAAGTCGCAACGCCAACAGTCGTGAAGAAGATCCTCCGGTTAAAGCAAGAGAACCCGGGTATGTTCGCGTGGGAGATCCGCGAGAGATTGCTCAGCGCGAGAGTGTGTGAGCCTCACTCTATTCCTTCAGTCTCCAGTGTCAACAGGATCTTGAGGAACAGCGGGCTGGCGTGGAGTGATGATGACACTAGGAGTGCTCATGGTAAGGACTTGTTAGAATTATAGATAGACTTGCTGTGGTCAAAGGAAAAATGTATTACCTAATTGCCAGAGGCTGTGTTGTGTGTGTGTGTGTGTATGTGTGTAGTTTGAAAGACATAACCTGGGTGTCCTAAAGGCCCGAGTAAATAGGTTGATTATGGGCTGACGTGCTCCATCGCACGACGCATATATATGCCGCATCATCGCCTGGCGCCTGGCCAAACGTCAGCCCATCAAATTTAAATATTACATGTAATATGTCCAACTAAACAACGCTATGTCCTGCTTCATAAAGTTCTGTTACTACAAATCGTTTGTAAAATGACAGAGATGGCACGATATTTAATTACAACTTAAAATTGAGTAGCTTTACAGTATTATGATACCACAAATTCGCACCTTTTACGATGTGAAAGAAAATGTAATGAAATGGTGTGATAGAAATGTTTCCTGCTTTTCTTGATAATCAAAATCAAATGACACAACATCTTAAATATAAACAAACCTTAAATAATAATTGGTCTGTTTAAACGGGTAAAAATTTTCTTTGATGTAATGGTTATGTTAACTCTTAATTGCTTATTATAGTAACGGTTTACCGTTGACAAACCAGTAGCAGTCCTCTTCAAATTATAATATATGACACTTTCTACCGTGACCAACCTTTAACTCCATTTTCCCAGCTACTACGAAACCATTAAAAACTAATAAATTCCAACATTTTCTACCACATAACTATAATAAAAAAAACTAGACGCATCATTACAGAACCTTATCATTATATTAACACCTCCAAACTAAAAAGGTCGTTATTCAAACATCAAATTCAAATAAAGAACGTTTAGAACATAAAATTCAAATAAAAAACGTTAAACAGACAGCATTTAAAGATTAAAAATAAAACGGAATTAACTAATTAATGGCAGATAGGCGTAAATTCTTTGGCATCCCAGTGACAGGTGTCAGGAAATGTCTAGCAATTTAATTACACTTAAATCTTGCTTTGGACATATTTAAAAGACATTAAATCCGGTGCGTCTATGCGTAGGAGTATTTTGTTTAACATTTTTTTTTATTTAACTACCGATGTCTATGGAGAGATTTTATGTAACTTCAACTGGTTATGTCCTTGTTTATAGTTGCAAATCTAGCAAAAGTAGACCATATTTTTTATTCTTCCTTTAAATCGAATTCAGCAAACATTTCAAAACCATTCGGTGTGCAAAATCACACGTGTTCTAAACAAAAGCCTTCTCTTCTTTACAGAGACGTACCCGCAGCCAGATTTGCCTCCAAACATGATGGAGTACATGTCAATGAAGACGTCATTGCCACCAACAGCCATGCCATCACAACAGAGCTCTCCATACTTCGCACATTCTGCCGTGAGAGTGCCACCTCCACAACACACGGACCCCACTCTATACGACCGACGATTGGCCACATCATGGCTTCTAGCCAACCAAGTACAAGCACAAGGCCTTCTGAAACCCTACCCAATTAACCCATGGCAAAGAATAATGCTGCCCTACCACGACTCGAAAAACTTCTCCCCCTATGCTCTAAACCTACACAGCGATCTTCTAAACCGAATAAATCCGGATGAAGTGAAATCGGAAAATTCGGAACACATCTCTGTTGAAGCGAGCGATGATAGCACGGACAGACCTGACGTAGATGACGATCAGAAGTCACAAGAAAAAGAGAAAAAGAAGAATCCGTATTCTATAGAGGAGTTGTTGAAAAAACCGGATAAAATGGTCAATGTTAATCCGATTGGGTTCCAGAACTTTCTACGGCAACCAAGTGGAAGTATGATTGAGAATGGCCAGGATCTGAGCAATAGAAGTTCGCCAGCTAGCTTCTGTTCTGTTCAGAGTGGCATCTCTAATGACTGTTTCTCTGAATCCGCTAGTTCCGAGATTAAAGCGGGAAATTAAGTCGCATGTCAAGTACTAAGTTAATACAATATCTGTATATTTATTCTTGTAAACCTTTATTAGATCATACACACCTATGTACATCAATAAATAATTGCGTATTAAAAAGTTATTTAAGACGTAATCTTTCGTGGTGAAAAAGTAAGGTGCAAAAAGTTCCAGTCGTATAGTGGATATCGAAATGTTATTTAAACTAATTCGTACTTTAATAAAGTATTGAAACTAACTACTACATACAAATAGCCATTATTAATTCTATTAATCAAGAAATTATCAATACTAAAAGACACCGCACTTCAAAAACAATTTTAACTCTGTCATAACTAGCGCCATCTGTGAATTGAAACTGGAATTTAGAAGTGTTTGTGTACATAATAAAATAAAAATATGAATGTAAATAAGTATTGCCATACTATTAAACGCATAGAAATTTGATTTTGTGTCCATACTATGTAGAAATATTAGAGTAACATAGATTTTAACTGTATGTACAATTTAATGTAATAATCCTATAATAAGTATTAAATTATTTTGTTGGTATTAATATTAAGGTTTTAGTAAAATATATACCTTTATTTTAATACGAGGCGGATTGTCCTTAAGCTTAATTTAATAAGATATCGTAACTTACAGGTAATTTATAAAAGAAAGATATTTTGATGCGTAACAATAATGATTTTGTTTTGATTGTTATTAGACAATTTAACCATTTGAGTACCGTCATTATAGACACAATTAAAGAACAATAGGTTGCGGTCATCGGTGTCCTCGCGGTGTTTGACAGTTTAAAAAAAGGATTAATAGAGGAAAAAAGGAGAATTTGAAAAAAGACAACAAAAAATATTTATGTATTGAAATTACTGTTCTCACGATTTTATCAAAAGGGCAATCGCCTTTACACCCAATAATAATTACGTACATAATTATTTATAATTATAATTCTGTGATATTCTAGAACTTACCTAATATGTGTATATTAGCTTTATAGATTGCTCTTTGGAAATAATCATTCCTTAATGATAGTTCTTTACAAGTCAAAATGGATAGACATTGTGTAATATCTTATAATTAATTAATTATACTTAGGCCATAATTAACGTTAAATGGTAAATAAACTAAAGACGGAGCTAATATCTCTGTAATTATAATTTATACCACTTGCGTTATAATTCTGTCATTTATAATTTAATTTTGTGATTATATTTTGATTGTATGAAGTTTATGTCAAAAAAATTTAGATTGATTTTGGAAATTGCAATAATTACTTTTTTTGAGGGTGGAAAATCATCCAATGACTTCTCCCGTCTTGAATTAGGCGAGAAGGAATGTCAGATTTTTACTGACTAAAAAACACCCCGTTCCTTCTCCTGCACTTCGAGGCGGAGCCCCGGAACCCGTTAGGTCTTCCGCGGCTCGGAATACAAGAATTGCTTAAGCTTTCATTTCTTTTTTTTTAACACTGCCTCACGTGGTTTTTTCTGTTTCGCGGGGTTTTTTTACCAAGTCTTTTAACCAAGTAATCCTGCGATGTCTTAATTTAAATTTCGAGAAATGTTCTTTACTAAACCAATGTCCATCCATCTTAACTTTATTAGTGTAATATATTTAGTTGACATTGTAGAAAAATGTATTGAATAAGGTAAATTAAACTTACGTATGTAAATATTGTAATCACAGTAGTTGTTTATTTATAAAATGGCACAATAAACCAAATACAAATTAATGTTATTGTCTATTATTTTCCTAATATTATTTTCTATTTGATAGAACATAATGTATCGAGTTAAATTCTCTAGTAAAAAAGCTTCATAGCAATTAGCTAAAAATAAGTTGAAGTACTATTATTAACATCACGCCTTTTATCCCGAAAGGGGTAGGTAGAGGCGCACATAACTGTACTTACTGCCACTGTATTTATGTTATGAGTCCCATCTAATAGGGGGCGAATCTATTGCCAAATACCGGGCACATTGCCAGACTTCGTGCTACTAAAGATTTTTTATAAAAAACCTATAGTACTTTGCCCAGCCAACGAGGCAGTCATTGTAATCCTAAAAGTAATGAATGTTGTTCTATCTAATCATGTACTAGCTTTTTATCCTCGACTTTGTACACGTGATATAGGAGTAAACAATACAAACCGACATGTATTAAAAAAATTGCATCAAAATCCGATGCATAGTTTTAAAGGTCTGAGCATACATAGTGACAGGCAGCGGAATGCGACTATCTTTCATACTATGTAGTGTTTCAATCATTTTGTGACTTGAAGGGGTACCTACGTAAAGTCATCATCATCTTCCTCATGATGTCATTGTTACGTCTTTTAAACCCTGAAGAGTAACTCGCATATTACCTGCAATGTTATGAGTCCCATGTTATATACAGATTGCTGAACGTTTGGTCATAAGAGACAATTTCAGACCCCGTGCTATTATTGAGATTTTTCTTGCAATCTTCCGAAGTTAACTAAAATCGTGGGTTACTCAGGTGAATATACTGAGAAAAGCTCTACTAGTTTCCAACCACAGAGGGGTTCTTCGTCATGAGCAGCGTGTGCGACATTGCCGTAGCCGTAGTTAATTTAGTATGTCTCACGATAGTTATTATAAAAATCTCCCGAAGCCTTAGTATAGTGGCATTAAGTGCCGTAATATGCACCTCTGCCTACCCCTTCGAGGATAAAAGGCGTGACGTTATATTATGCAATTACAATTCAAAGAATTTGATAAAATCATGTCATAGTACGCCTAATTCTTTCTTTAATATCTAGTTATGAGATTATACTATGCGTAATAACCCCTACGATATGGAAATTGTGTGTAATAGGTGTATTATGGTAATGCAATGCCGACCGGAAACTTTGTAATTTCATAGATTTTGTTTTACTCCAATTTGAATGAGTAATTTCATGCGACATTTCCAAAGGAATTAGTCACCACGTAGTGATTATATTATGTTTTAATTTCACATGTAATTTCACATAGTGACGTTAAGTTTTGTCGGATATAGATACGGGTACAAAATTATTCGTATCTACGATGTTATACTAGGTAGGATTAATGTTATTGGTATCGGTTTTGCTTTTTACTGTTGTGTTTTTTTCGGTTGTATTTTTTACAAATGTAATATATTTCGGAGTTGCTAATGCCAGCTTCTCCAAATATAAATTTATTATATCTTCAGTATATTCTGAGTACACATCAACATCGTATAAATGCCCACTGCTGTGCAAAGCCCCTTCTCAAAAGGAGAAGGATTGAGCACTAACTAAGCGTGGTGGCTTGCTCCATGCGGGTTGGCGATTTAAAACTTATAGTAGAAATTATAAGCCCAGGTTTCCTCACGATGTTTTCATTCACTGTTTGTCAGTGGTGACTAAATAATCTCAGAAAGTACATAAAGTCACATTGGTACTTGCCGTTATTAGGTTTCAAACCCGCACCCTCATGCATCAGAACACGATATATAATTTTATATTATAAGTGTGAAATTACCAATCCGCCTTGAGCAAGCGTAGTGATTAATGCTCTGACCTTCTCCTTGTGAGAAGAGGCAGGCTCAGCAGTGGGCACTTATAGGCTGATGATGATGAAAAAATCTTCCTAATGTAAAAAAATACACACTGTCGTAATGCTCCTCTTTTTCGAATCGGTTTAATCTGTCAAACACCGAGCGGTCACCGGTGACCGCGACCTATTGTTCTTTAATTGTGTCTATAAAACCGGTACTCGACGAGTTAAAAATCAATCCTGACATTTTAAGAATTCTTCAGAATTCGTATTATTTCAAAACTGTTACATCGGTTTCACTTAGTTATTTATTGGATATCAATCAATATATCATGGATAGAACACATCGTATATCGATATTCGGTTACAGTTACGGTACTATGTAACATCACTAATATGGATGTGGATATTAATTTCGTATGTAGATGAGTAGGTAATACTAGGTCACACACACACATGAAGTATTAGGTATCAAATAAGTTCTATTTCTAGGATTTAGTAATTTGAGCCTTTGCTTAAGTAATTTAGATTCTATTTGATTTGGCCTTTCGTAAAATATTTTTCTTTAATATTTTTACATTACTTTGTAACAACCAATATAATCCCAAGAAAATCTGATATTTAGATTTATGCTATGTTTGTATAGTAGGTAGCTTTAAGTTTGCCCCATTGTTATTGCTAAGTATTGTGATGTCGGAGGGAACGGAGTGGAATCACACGACCGGAGGTTTGCACTCACACTTACTTAAACTTACATTACGGTATATTTATGATAATCTGTCACAACGTCGAGTAGTGTATTTGTAAAATCTATTATTTTACTACTTCATTGATGTGTTGTTTATTAAGCAAGAGAAACAATTACCGCAGGTCCAATGACCCCCCCCCCCCTTTATCTAATCTCCTCAATCGTTGAATACCCAATAATCCTCAAAATCTTAATCTCCAAAAGGCCGATAACACACTTGTAACACTCTGGTGTTCCAGGAGTCCATGGGCGGCACCGATTGCTCATGTGATCCGTCTGCTCGTTTACAGGCTTATTCCATAAAAAACAAGTGAATTTATTTCTGCTAATAGGCTGAACATACTTTTACACGTCAATTTAATCAAGCGAACGATGAGGCCTTCTTCTTCTTCTACTGTTTGTTGTACATAATAATTATTAATAATAATAAATAAAATTACAGTGAGTTACACATGTAATACTTATTTGCTAGTTCCTTTTTAATTTCAAGTTAACAATTCTAAATTCCGAGTTACGGCAGGGAATTTGAGTAGTTGCCAGCTTTAACGATGAGAAAAATTTTCAATAAAAAGGAATATATTACTTTGATTCTTCGGGAACCAAACTAGATTACTTGACAGTTGACTTGTGACTTGTAACTACTGATCAAACAACTTTTTAAACTCATTTCTTAACGTCGTCGGTACCTATTCAAAACCGTACAAGCTTAAGTTTATCAAAGCGTTTAAGTGTTCCAATTTAATTTAGGTTCAAAACTTTTATATTTCTTGTTAATTTTCTTAAAGTCACAGTGCCCTGGAAGAAAGCGAGCAATTGGATTCCGAAAAATGTAGTAGGTACACATGATATAGGTAGGTAGCGCCATCTGTTGAAAAATATAATTAATATTAAGCGCCATCTATCGAATGGTGTTAGAACTTTGCAAAGAAACTCAGAACTCTTGTGATGATATGCATTATTATTATAATAAATATAATATTGTTTATTCTAAAACGCTACTGTGTAATATATGTGCTGGTAAACCAAACATTTACATTAACGACTACGGGAAAAATGGTACTAGTCGGTTCAACAGTTGTTACTAATTTAATACAGATGGCATCATTACATTATAGTATAGCTAACTCCCAGTCTTGGGGGCGGAACATTGTTACCGGAACGTGAAGGCTGGGTCACAATGAACCGGACATGAAATGTGATTATTTTATAAATTTGAGTAAATGTAGGTATGCCCATTTATTTACTGTTATTATGATAGGCATAACAACGCAGAAAAAAATTTTTAAAGCATCCAAAACAACAAAAACCGACTTCTATCTTGTCAGTGGGATTTTTTTTAATTTTTGATGGGGGGAAAACCACCCCGTGCCTTCTCCTGCACGTCGAGCCGGAGCCCAGTTTCAGTGTAAGTAAAGCTACATAGACCCGTTTTTTCACTTATAATCCACATAGGTGCAACTTGACTGCTCAACACAATGTAGTTACTGTATACCGTTGAAGAGTTCCCTTAACAATCACACTTCTTCATCATCAGACCCTTAAATTACAGTCCCACTCCATCTAGGTATAAAGGTCTCATGAATACAGATTAATCAAGCCCAAACACAAGGTAGTTGCTATAAACCGTTGAGTAGTTCCTTCGACTGTCAGTCGGCTTCATTATCAGGTCGATTCAAGATCAAATTGTTGTGTTTAAAAATGTTTATTGAAAAACATGATAGACGCGTCACTCGTCCCTGCAATTTTCGAAAGTTCCTCTCGTTTTCCCTAAGATCTCATCATCAGATCCTGATTTGATGAAAATGGGACCCTCTCGGGAGTATTAAGCTTTCAAACAATACAAGAATTTTGAAAATCGTCTCTCAAATGATGGAGTAATTGGCGAACTAACAATAAAAATATATTAATAAACAATCATCCGAACATAGTATCTCCTCCTTTTTTTGATATCGGTAAAAAATATATAATGCACGTATGGCGTAATGATGATGGATGTTAGTGTATAACATACATTGCTGATCATATTTACATTTTTCCCAATGTGACACTTGTAACTCCCAATGCGGTAGACACTTACCTACTCACCCTATTTTTTTGCGATATATACTAATCAAAGAACTCAGTAACTGAAAATCAATGTTAGGTACTCACTGCGCCTAGCTTTTAGCTGAGTTGGCGACCCATTCGGCTTGGGCATGTCTGCCAATATCGCGGAGTATGTATTAAAGTTAAATCGACTGAAGATCTCTGGGGAATGTCGGTTAGGATGTGTCGGTCTTTTATAGAAGCTATAGCACCTCATTTGGCTTTCATCTTTAATAAAGGTATAGATCAAGGAATTTTCCCGGATTTAATGAAACATAGTAAAGTGATTCCATTGTTTAAATCCGGTGACAATGCAGAACCCAACGACTATAGGCCGGTCTCTATTTTACCAGTGCTTAGCAAAGTTTTTGAAAGACTAATGCTCACCCAGATGCTACGTCACTTTAACATTAATGGTATTTTCCATGACCAACAATACGGGTTCACTAAAGGTCGCTGCACTACTGACGCGGGAGTAGCGCTAATTAAGCGGATTTTCGCTTCGTGGGAAGATACACATGATGCCATTGGCATATTTTGTGATCTATCGAAGGCATTTGACTGTGTTGAGCATGAGACATTATTGCTGAAACTGGAACATTATGGCATTCGAGGAGTATCGCTAAATCTATTAAAATCATACCTTCAGAATAGGCAACTCAAAGTACAAATAAACAAAATAAACTCACAGGGTGCTAGCATATCTATGGGTACCGCAGGCTCGATACTGGGTCCATTCTTATTTTTAACATACATAAATGACTTACCCCATTTATTTAAAAATGGGCCACATATGGTTTTATTTGCTGATGACACTTCATTGGTTTTTAAAATGAATAGACGGACAAATAATTATGACGATGTAAATAACGCCTTAATGAAGGATCAAAATTGGTTTACATTAAATAATTTAGTATTAAACGATAAAAAGACAAAATGTATTAGATTTGTTTAGCCAAATGTTAAAAGCAGCGAATGTGACATATTATTGAATGATGAGAAATTAGAATTTGTAAAAGAGACTACTTTTCTGGGGATTACTGTAGACGACAAACTGCAATGGGGTCCTCATATTACATCTTTAGCGGGACGATTGAGCTCTGCAGCTTATGCTGTCTGGAAGATCCGACAGTTGACCGACATAGGCACGGCAAGACTAGTGTACTTCAGTTACTTTCATAGCATTATGTCGTATGGCATTCTGCTGTGGGGACACGCTGCTGACATTGAGTCTATCTTTATCTTACAAAAGCGCGCCGTCAGAGCTATCTACAACCTAGGTCGTCACGAATCTCTCAGAGAGAGGTTTAGAGAGATCAACATTATGACCGTTCCATGTCAATTTATCTATGAAAACATCATGTATGTTAGGAAAAATCTACAGTTATTTGGTAAAGTTTCGGACAGACACCACTATCAAACTAGACATAAGGATAGATTAAGTCAGCCAATTTTGAGATTGGCGAAGGTAAATAAATCGTTCATGGGATTCTGTGTTAAATGTTATAACAAGATACCAAGCGATATACAACACCTAAATGAAATGAAGTTTAAATGATGTATAAAAAAAACTTTATGTAGACAAGCATATTACAAAATTAATGATTATATAGAAGATAAAAATGCTTGGATGCACGCTGGTCCAGCTCCACGGGATAACGAAAAACATTGATGTGTCAATGAAATTCAACCTAAATATTACAACGTAGTTGCTTAAATGTATATTGTTTAACTTGCATAATCATTGTTAATGTGAGAGCCCTGTAATTAACTAAATATTAAATTGGACTAGTAGAATGCATTTATGTCAGCTTGGAGTTGTCATGTTCACTCAAAGATCTCATTGGCGGTGGCACGTGCATTGGGTCGCTAGATTCCCTGCAATATGGTTGAGTTGGGCGGTGCTGGTGTACGTGTCATGTTCGTGAACGGGCGCCGTCAACTGTGACTGGTCAGCTCCAGACTGTCTTTAAGAGTTATTTTCTTTTTCGATCTCTTTGGCTAGATTTGGTGTTACATTGTTCTCGCACAATCAAACCAATAAAACTGTGTAACTGAAGAATTGTATTGTGAAACGGATTGGAAAAGAGTAACCTATGGAGTTTCTTGCTCGTTCTTCTCCATAGGAATCTACACCTTGGAATGAGCAAATAGCTTCACTTTTAAATTTCTATTGCTGACGTTTAAAAGTGCCTTCCTGGTCTAATTGAAATAAATGATTTTTGACTTTTTATGTTATACTTATTTTTATTATCTTGTTCTAGTTTTATGATTTTGCTTTTTATCTTTTTATTCTCACTCTATTGTGTTAAACTTTTATATTGTTACTTTGTCAAATTGTATTGTATTATCATTTTTGTTCCTTGCACTCATGCCTTGTGGGTTTCCACACATAACCAACACAGCAAACATGCTATACAGCAAGCGGGGCTGCTGAAGAAATGATATTCTGCCTAATACTCCTTTTATTGTAAGATCGTCATCATAACGTCCTGAATTTGGGTATTGTTTTAAATAATAATATTGTATAATATTGTCTTGTAAACGTTGTTCTAAATTCTATACGTATTATAAAAAAATATATTTTAATACCGCTTATATAATACACATTTTAAAATAGTTTTATGGTTCCAACGGTCTGCGAAAGCGAAGTTCTCCGCGTAGATAAGATAACAATGGCCTCCCCACTCCATTTTTTCTTTGTCGAAGTAGGTATATAGAGACAAAACCTACTGAGGAGTAGTTAATCTTTGACACGTCGTCAATACGAACAGTCGTCTGTCGGTGGTCAGTTATTGTTATCAAGTCGGTCGAAGTGACGAGGCGCGAGTGCGACTGCGATTGTGAATCGTTTTTATTTAAGTTTTCACATAATTTTTCTCACAGAATGGATGCAGACCACTTAACTAAACAAGTAAGTTTATCAAAAAAATTAAAGAAAATTCCTGTCATCGCTTTTTGATCGTGTTATTTATTTACTATTTTCTCTTTAGAATGAGGAGATTGAAGCATTAAGTGCTATATATGGTGACGATTGGAACATGGAGAGCGACAAAAGCTCGGACGCGGACGTCGCACCTGGCCAGCGAGTGCCC
Source organism: Spodoptera littoralis (assembly GCA_902850265.1). Classification (NCBI taxonomy): domain Eukaryota; kingdom Metazoa; phylum Arthropoda; class Insecta; order Lepidoptera; family Noctuidae; genus Spodoptera; species Spodoptera littoralis. Next base: position 6,116,833 of record LR824555.2, on the reverse strand, counting down.
CCCCGCCCGAGAGAGGAGCCGCCGACGTGCGCGAACTGCGACGGAGCGCACACGGCGAACAACACGTCGTGTCCGGTGTTCCGCTGCGAGACGCGCAACCCCAGAGCGGGCACGGTGGCGCGCACCACCACCACCACCACTATCACCACCACCGCCGCAACAAGCAAGCCAGCCACCACACAACCGAAGGGCAAACCAAACGCCCCTGGGTCATTAATGGCCGCGGCAAACGAGCCGGTCGCAAAACGCCGTGCAAGGCGCGGGCGCAGGAGGGCGAAGAAGGCGCCCCCGCCGCCACTGCCGCCTCTGCGGCGCCCGCGCCACTGTCAAAGCTGGGGCGCCTGCTGCCCCCGCGACCAAAGCGCCCGTCACCGCCGCAACTAAGGCGAAGCGACCGATGGCGCAAACGGCGCCAAAATCGCCACCACCAGCGCTGCTCACTACCATGACCATCAACGCCGTCGTGCACATCCTGCAGGGGATTGTGACGGCGCTCATTCAAGAGCAGAGCGATCCAGTGCCGCTGCTCCTAGACGCGATCAAGTCCCTGATCTGCGATGGACCACCGGCACCTTAGGATCAAACATTGGAATGCCAATGGGATGTCCCCCGAGAAGACCAGGCTATTGAAGCTGCTGCTAGACCACCAGCCGACCCGGGTGGCCCCTAGCGGCGCCCCCACTGGATACGACCTATGCCCCGCCAACAGCTTGCTGCTCGCTGGGCTTGCCCGGCTAGAGCGCGGCTCATGGCGGGGCATACCACCGGATTCGACACCGCATCGGGCCCCGCAAGGAGCCCGACTAATCCAACCCCTCGCCTGCTGTAGCAGGCAGCGAGCGCATCCGCCGAAACAGGCATCGCCTGGATCGCGCGACCTCGCGCCCCCAGCCGGGGACGCAGAGGTGACCCGACGACGGAGTAGTTAGTCTTTGACACGTCGTCAATACGAACAGTCGTCTGTCGGTGGTCAGTTATTATTACCAAGTCGGTCGAAGTGACGAGGCGAGAGTGCGACTGCGATTGTGAATCATTTTTATTTAAGTTTTTAATTAATATTATAAGAGATTGCTTGTTATAAATTAACAAAAAATTGAAAAAAAAAAAAAAAACTCACAATGGAGACGGAGAATTTAACTAAACAAGTAAGTTTATCAAAAAAAATGAAAGAAAATTCGGTTTTCGATCGTGTTATTACTATACGATACGATATATATTTACTATTTTCTTTTTAGAATGAGGAAATTGAAGTAGTAATCATCACTGAGTTATGGCAGTTTGAAATTTAGACATAATTATGCATAGAACTTTTTTAATATTGGTTGCAGGAAAAAAATTAGTAGAAATAAACTGTCATATATCTCAGCTGTGGTGAATGTTAAAGTATCAACTCAAAGTGTAAAGAAATGATTAAACAAACTTATAACTTTTGAATTAATTTGTTAAAAATATAGTAAATGGAATAGTTAATTTTATGTAAAGCTACAAAATACGTTATAATAATCAAATTAGTTAACTTGGTTAACAGATAACATAAAATCTAGACGTGATAGACATAGACTTTCTTCAAAGTTTGTACTCACTATGCATAGTTCTATGAAAAAATGCATTGTTTCAGCTGTAAAATTGAAAATATTTATTTTTGTAGACCAGTGAAGCGGACGACAGCTCGTTTACAATAAAACTGTAGAAGTGCAAATATAAGTTTGTCGAATGTTAGGTTGCCCGCCGTGGACTTTGCGCTGTAACTGTAGGGCCGATGGTTGAAATCAGCTTGACCTGATATTATATTATGTGAGGTTATATGTTTGTGTGTGTATTTGTTATTAAGTACATCAAAACGGACCAGGATGGAATTTGGATTAGAGGTAGATTATTGTCTGGATTAATAAAAATACATAGGCTACTTTTTATCGCATGGAACGTGGGCGAAGTCGCTAGCAGAAGCTAGTTTTGTAATTAATATAAATGTTAACTGGTTAAAAAAAGAATAGCGCTATTAAATAGTTTTTATTTTTAGATAATATAAGTATATCCTGTTTTTTTGTTCCTAATAGTGTAAGATATGGAGTGTACAATTCCGAAATAAAGAATTTATTATTATTATTTTAAATTATTTCAATCAGTTAAGTTTACGAAATTACTCCATAATGGACAGAGAATAGTTTTTTAAGGCAAATTTACCTTTGTAATTTTATCGCAAAGCCATAAGAGCTCTACTTTAACTTTTTAAATCAATGTATTTTTTGCCATGACAGGATTAATAAGATTCGTTATAAAATCAATCTATCAATCATTTAGCGACTCATTGTCATTTTAAGGTTGACTCCGTAGTTTCATGCAAATTGAACCGTTCCGCGGAACAAAAATAAAAAAAGTGTATTTCTATTTTTTATTTATTTATTGTATTTAGTTAATACCCAGCATTGCAATAATAAGATAGGCAATTTTTAATACTGCTTAATTACAGAGAAAATAATATCTCAAATTAACCTAATGGATGGCAATGATAAGTAAAGAAAAAAAAACAAAATAAGGTTATAATATTTTGTTTTATTTTATTCATTTACATCAGGCAGCGAATGCCCATATTGATACAATAATACTATAATATAAAACATAAAATACTATGAATACATAATTATACAAGTTATTCATTTAAACCATTGTTACACACGATGTGCGTGGTCTCATGTTCCGCTGTTCGGTGTCACGAAGGCGGCCTCGAAAACGTCGGTATATGACACCCTTCGGCCAAAACTCTGCCTCCAGGAAGTTGTCGAGATGTTGAGTCGGAACTCGCAGTACAAACGACTTGGTTGGTATTGTGACGCGGTTCCAACCTCTCGACCCTCAAGGTCCAATTCAAATAGCTCTTGCATGTCTACATAGAAGACTGCAAAATCAAGATTGGATGCTACTAGCTTCGTAGGAACAGTTGGATTGAATGGCAAGGTATTTTCTTTAGTCTTACTTTAAAAACGTGATGGTCTTCCATTTTTAGCTACGCGGTGTACTTCGCTCTTTGGGTACTTTGGTAGTCTGGAACATTTAGATACATCGCCACAGTGTCTACCGAGTAATACACTCTCCGTGCGGTCGTTTCTGTACAAATACTGACTACTCCGTACATGGTAAATCCTCATTCACTCAACTTTGCCGTAAAAATGTTTGGAGATTCGTACCATTGTTAAGCTTAAACAATGTGGTGATTTACGAAGCCAACAAATATTTTCATATACCGTGATATGCTACAGTTTTAGATAAACATCGCTCTCAAGAGTCCCTCAGGTTTCTTTCACGCTCACAAAGCAGTCTAACTTTCTACGCTTAACTTCTTTGACAGAAGTCATATAAGCATCTAGTTCTGCATCCAACTGTTCGGCGGTGAGCGCAGGACGCTTTCCACTTTTCGCTCCAGCCTGTCCTTTATCACTACTGCGAGATTCACTTCTATTTTGATGGGTACATTCACCAGCACTCCTTGTATTTTTCCTGTTGAATCGAACACTGTTGCCACTGCCGCCTTTGTTAACACTAACAGGACTTCTTTCTTTATTTCTATTGTCTTCAGTCCAATTTTCAGAAGTTGCAAGCCTTATATTCAATGCCTTTCCATCGAATTTCCTGCCATGTAACTCACCCATTGCTTTTAAGGCATCGGCTCGCCTTTCAAAGACTACATCAGCGGTACCATTATACCTTCCAGCTCTATTACAGTTGATGGTGTTTAGAACGCCGAAGTTTTTAAACATCTCCTGGATATCTGTGTCGGTAACTTCAAAGTCCAGATTAGAAATAAGCAACTTCGTAGGACCAGGTGGATCAGATGGCGAGGCAGCTTTGAGAATATTTCTTTCGCACATATCATCTTTAATACGGCGGTGAACTTCTCGCTTTGGGCACTTGGATGATTTCGAATGTTTAGATATATTACCACGGTGTCTACCGCGCAATACGCTCTCCGTGTAGCCGTTTCTGTACCCTTCGCCAGCTTCTCTACGGCTACCCTCAGATTTTCTTGGCGTATAATAATTACGCGCAGCAATATACATTTGAGTTCCGTAAACCATGTTGACGTTTAAACAGAAATATTTTATTTTGCACAAACACGTGTCGATTTATTCCCAGTTCACTTGTTTTAATTTCACTATGAGCACAGTACAGTAAGTCACAGTAACACTCCCTCAGAGAAAGACTCTACAAACCAAACACTGATGTGCGACTGCTCGTATCAACGACAAGACAAATACTGACTACTCCGTGAATGACGATTCACTATATAACCAACACTGCCAAAGTAAAGTTTGGAGTGGGGGTAGCATTGTAAAGCTTACACAGCGTGGTAATTTACTAACTTCTTTTCATTAAATAATGGTTTCAAGTGAATTGAAATCAATTATGTAATGAGCTAATCATTATCTTATTGGAGCTTAGCTAAGTGATTAGAGCTAATTTGAGGATAAGAGTTAGTTTGCATCTAAATGTTTGACTTTGTGTTTTTGTGTGTATGTTATGTTTGTTAATCAATTACATCAAAACGGCTGCATGGACCGGGATGAAATTTGAAATAGAGGTAGATAATGGTCTGGAGTAATACATAGGCTACTTTTTACCCCTGGAAACGGTGAAGCCGCTGGCAGAAGCTAGTATCAAATAAATAAATTACCATGAAGGCCATATGTTCAGACAAGTAACGGGGGTTCAAACCTAGAAACAATAAAAACCATATAAGTAATAGATGATCTCATTAGTTGTCCTTATTTGTAAAGATATTTAATTTGTAAAATACCACGATTAGCTTAACGACGGTACTCAAAACTCTTTGTTTGTTAAAGTGTATTGGTGCTTAATTTGCCGAGTAGTAAATGTATACAGGTTGTTTGGCGTATGCACCGATACAGTTTTTTCAGGGATTAAGAAGGTCATTAGCTACCTTCTACCCAAAATCTCATCGTCCCAAATGCCACGGTTAATTGCATACGATTTCTGTTATAGAAATAAAAAAAAAATCCAGAATTCCTATATTTTTGAAACATGAAGGGACTCGTTGGTGGCAATTTACCGCAATAAAAGATCTAAAAGAACATCTCAAGGACAATGAAGCAATAATTCACATTGATTTTAGTGAAAACTATGCTTTAATATATGAATCAGAAGTTCAAGCCTTCCACTTTGGAGGAAGTAGGCAAGAGTTGACACTTCATACTGCAGTTATATATATGATAGATGATAAAAACAATTTGACAGCAACTTCGTTTTGTACAGTAAGCGAAAACTTGCGACATGATTCTGTTGCTGTATGGGCGCACATAATCCTTTTACTTGAATTTGTGAACTCTACAAGAAAAAATATAGACACAATACATTTTCTACCCGATTCACCAAGTAGCCAGTACAGAAACAAAACAATGTTTTATATTATCTCTAAACTAAGTTGGTATTTTCATGGGCTAAAGACGGGTACCTGGAATTACTTTGAGTCAGCTCACAGCAAAGGTGCTGCAGATGGAGTAAGAGCAGTTGTTAAACGCACTGCTGGCGCTGCTGTAGCGCAAGGTAAAGATGTTGTACCATTAGAAGGATTTTTAAACATAGTGAGGCAAAATACACAAAAAATTAACGCAATTGTTGAAGAATCTCAAATAATTGAAAAAGATATTGTTGGTAACCTTCAGAACAGTTGAAACCTTTAAAAGGTAGGATCAAAGTCCATCAAAATACGGCCACCCCGTAAATTTGTTACATATACCTATTGCATTAACCTAGTAAAATTACAGCATTCTATGTTTAGTGGAAGGGGGTGCTCAATCAGGTGTTATTTTTAATTTGTTGTGATAAATACTTCATTTTGCTTTTTTCGGTTTTAGGTTAATTACAAGTAAAAAAATATAATTGATAACTACTTAAATATACAGGGAATATAGTATTTTAAGGATTAAAATTCAGAAAAACGATTGGTGTGTGTAATAACTATTGTGTGACTCTGAAATAGTGCAATAAAATGAGTTCTTCAACACGTAAAAAAGATGACATTTTTCTTGTTGGATGCCGGGACCTTGAGCCACTATTAAGGCTAAACCAACTACCAACTCTTCGCCAAGTTCTATTACGTTATCATCAGATATTAAATATATCAAAAAATGTAAAAGATTCTGCACAAGTAGTCATTCAAGAAGTAATAGAGATATGGAACAAATCTGGTATTCCTACAAAACAACAAAATCACTGCAATGAAAAACTTATCAAAATTCATAAAAACTGGCTGCTTTTAAAGAAAAACAAAACAAGAGTTTCAGAAGCTCAGAAAAAGAGGGAGAATGCGTTCATAACAGATCTAGATAAATTATTTGATATTGCCCATTCAAGCGCTTTAAATTCAATAAAAATTGCGGAGGACAGAGATTTTCTTATAGATCAAAGAGGTGAGCGCAAAATGATCATGACTTCACTTGACAAGAAGATGGCAAAACGCAAAGAACGTTCTTTAAAACGAAAATATAGAGCTGAAGAATTAAAGAAAAGGGCAGAAAATAATAGTGCATCTTTGGTGGTATCGAGTCAAGAAATATCACTGGATTCCAGCTTTAGTAGTACTTCTAGTGTCGCAAGCCTTGCTAACAAACAGAAAGACGAAGAGTTTGTTGCGGTTTTACATAAAAAGGCACACAGTATCACAAGTACTAGTGACAGTAGCCAGCCATCAACATCAACTAGTAGTATTTTTACAAAACATGTGACGGGCGCTCTTGACCGCAACAAGATAACCGATCGAGAGGCAATGCGACTGATTATTCCGTTGTCTGCCGCACTTGGCTGCAATCCTGCTTCACTCTCAATTTCACGAAGCACAATTCGACGAGCCAGGAAAAAAGCTAGGCAAGAATTCAATGAAAACTTGAATGAAACGTTCAAGCCGTCTTATCCATTAGTAATACATTGGGATGGTAAGATATTGCCTGATATAACGGGCAATAAGAAAGTAGATCGCCTACCGATTCTTATTTCTGGAAATAATACTGAAAAATTGTTATGTGTACCTAAACTTATTGCTGGAACGGGAGAAAGTATGTCTGCTGCTGTTTATGATGCAATGGAACAATGGAATATCACGAATCAAGTACAAGCTATGAGTTTTGATACTACAGCCTCTAATACTGGGGCCAAAAGTGGTGCATGTGCTCTTCTAGAGGCAAAGGTAGGGCGTGAACTTTTATGGCTTGCATGTCGTCATCATATTTTTGAAATTATGCTTTCAAAGATATTTACAATTTGTTTCGGCCCATCCAGTTCTCCAGAAATACCATTATTCAAGAGATTTAGAGACGCTTGGGATACATTTTCACGTGATCACTATGATTGCCTTGACTTTAGTTCTAGCACTGATCAGTTCGTTGAACTTACGCTTGACAGTCTGACAGCTGCTTTATCGGGAGAAAAACAAGTCCGAGATGATTATAACGAGCTTATAGAGCTTACCTTGATTGTTCTGAACAAGCCACCGGGGAGGATTCACTGGCGTTTTCCAGGGCCAATACATCGTGCTCGTTGGATGGCTAAACTACTATATGCTATTAAGATTTTTCTCTTTCGGCGTAATTCAAATATATTTAAGCTGACTAAGAGAGAAGAAAAACAAATTACCAGATTCGTTACGTTTGGTGCACTTATTTACACCAAAATTTGGATAGAAGCGCCTTTGACAGCAGATGCACCGATGAATGATTTACAACTTTGGAAAAGATTGAAATCGTATGAAGTAATAGATGCTGAAATAAGTGCAGCAGCAAGAGAAGTCTTAGAGCGCCATTTGTGGTATTTATCAGATGAAATAGTAGCCTTTGCCTTATTTTCCGACAAGGTGTCTTGTGACGAGAAAGTGGGTATTATTCAAAAAATGAATGCAGCAGGGGGACGTCGTACAGTACGAGGTGACTCTACTAAACTATCAGTCACGGCTACCGTAGGAGACTTTGCATCTGAAAGAACATTACGGACGCTCAAAATTCTTGATATTAAAGATTCGTTCCTGCAGTTGCCTCCCGAGATTTGGGGCGAGAATGATGATTACATTCAAGGTAAAACTTGCATTAAAAACTTACGTGTCGTTAACGATACTGCGGAAAGAGGTGTGAAATTATTTGAAGATTACAACAACATACTTAGTAAAAATGAGGAAGAAAAGCAATTTATACTTCACGTAGTGGAACAAAACAGAAAAATCATTTCTACCGAGACATCCAAAAAAGACTTAACTAACATAGTTTTAGGTTAAGAAAAAAGTTCTTTGCTGCACGTAATTGCTTTATTACCTCCTTTTTTTCTTAAGATTTTCAATATACAAACATTATTTTTTAATAAAAACCAGTTAATAAGCAGCACACAAAAAAATTTCATTTAACAAACTGACTTTCCCATGTCAATGCTTTTTTCATAAAATTGGTTAACTTCAAAGTCAATGAGCACGCACTTTAACATTAGATAGGAGTCTGAAATTTAAAATAGATAATACTACAGATATGTGTAACAAAATAAAGGGGTGGCGAGACCTGTAACTGAAAAAAAATTTTTGGCTATATGTAGGTGGACCACCCTATTGGACATGGACTGTAAACATACAAAATTTATCAGAAAATTATGCTGTAAAGACAAAAATAAATCAACACTTATTACAGATAAAGAGAATATAAATAATAATTTGATTGATACGACCACAACCATAATAACTAAGACTAGTAATATTTTAATAAAACCAAAACGCAAAAGAAATGAAACCACCATTAAAATGCTGTCTGATTTAATTTTAAAACCTGATGATAAGTTGCACTTGGACCCTAAAATGAATGAAAATATGGTAAATCAGTATAATATTTCTGCTAGTGGCAGTGATATGATTTTTTCTGGTGTATTTGCAGACTACGTCCAATCTCCATCGCAACTTAGCGCAAATGAGATAGTTGATGCCCAGCCTGTTCTTGGATCAGGAATAGAGTGTGATGATCTTGCAGATCCACATCAGACTGCATCTGAGACTGCCTGCACAGTAGTACGTGGTTATGAGTTAGAAGTGACGAGGCGCGAGTGCGATTGCGATTGTGAATCATTTTTATTTAAGTTTTTCATAGTGAAAACTATAATTATAATTATATATATTATAAGGGACCGCCTTCTGAATAACTGTATTCGATTCATCTTCAACCTGCGTAAATACGACCATGTTTCTGCATACCGATTGCAACTAAAGTGGTTGCCCATACGTCAACGCAGGGAACAACGGGCACTAACCACTTTATACTCCCTGCTTAATTCCCCCACTTCTCCAAGTTATTTAGCCTCCTACTTTCAATATGTGAGCACCAACCACAATAAGTATCTCCGTTCCACAAACAATCTCCTCCTCCAAGGTCCCTCACACCGAACCGACTTTCTCCACTCGTCATTTTTCATACAGTCAGTCTTACTGTGGAATGCGCTGCCAACGGATATCAGGACGGCCTCCAGTCGGCAATCCTTTAAATTTAAAGTCAAAGAATATCTTCAGAACAAACTGACACAATCAAGTCTCAATTAACACCCTCCTCAGAAACTTTATATATATAATTACATAACAAAATAAACCCATTATTATATATTTATTTTTATATTATATTTTATATTACATATATATATATATATTTAATTATTTACATATTATATTTATGCTTCATATTAGTATGTAGTATTGGTATGTAGTTTATGTACTAGGATACCTTTATACATATGTACGTACATTTATCACCCTCGTTTTTATATATTTTTTTCGATAGATGAAAACTTCTTTTGAAACCTACTGTAACACTTCTCTGCATCACCCTATGGTTGGCTGGTAGAGAATGCCATTCGGCATTAAGTCCGCCATTGTATACAGTTGTACATAAAGTGTTAAATAAATAAATAAATAATTCTCTAGGTAGTCTATAGGTATTATAAAAAAAAAAAATACCGCTTATAAAATATACATTTTAAAATAATTTTACGGTATGCGAAAGCGAAGTTTTCCGCGTAGATAAGATAACAATAGCCTCCCCACTCCATGTATTTTCTTTGTGGAAGTAGGTATATAGAGGTAGAGACAAATCCTACTGAGGAGTAGTTAGTCTTTGACATGTCGTCAACACGAACAGTCGTCTGTCGGTGGTCAGTTATTGTTACCAAGTCGGTCGAAGTGACGAGGCGCGAGTGCGACTGCGATTGTGAATCATTTTTATTTAAGTTTTTCCTAGTGAAAACTATAATTTTTCTCACACAATGGATGCAGACAATTTAATTTAACAAGTAAGTTTATCAAAAAATGAAAGAACGCGCGCAACAAGTGCGAGCGCGCCGCGGCAGTATTCCTCGACATGGAGAAAGCCTTCGACCGCGTCTGGCATGCCGACCTGCTCAGCAAGCTGGCCACATCTACTACTCCTCAATGACTAGTCAAGATCGTGGCCACCTTCCTGCACGACAGAACCTTCCAAGTGGCAGTGGAAGGCACTCTGTCGACCGAGCGGAACATCCGTGCCGGCGTGCCCCAGGGAAGCTGCATCTTACTTATGTGCTACTGCGTATACACGGACGACATCCCCGTCGTGGACGGCGCCAAGCTAGCGCTGTACGCCGACGACGCCGCCTACTACAGGACGTCGATGAATCCCAGGCACGCAGTAGTCAAACTGCAGCGCGCCTTAGATGCACTCCCTGGATGGCTGGAGAAGTGGAGACTGGCCGTGAACGTGACCAAGACACAAGCACTCGCCGTGGAGATCATGAAGCCGACGCCCATCACCCTCATGGGAGAGCAGGTCCGGTGGGCGTCGAGAGTCGATCATCGACTTGGCACTGCCTCTCCGTGCGAAGCTCGCCATCTACAAGGCCTACATTCGGACACGGCTTACCTACACCGCCCCGGCATGGTACGCGCTCGTGCCCGAATCAAACCGGAAACGCCTCCGTGCGCAGCAGTTGCTGACGCTGCGCACCATCGTCAAGGCCCCGCGCTTCGTACGGAACGCGACAATCGCCCGAGACCTCGGCGTAGAGAGCATCGACACCTTCGTGCAGCGCCTGAGCACCAACATGTTTGAGCGCTCTGACCGGTCGCGGCACGACCACCTCCGGGAGTTGGCGCCCTACCAACGGCGCGCCCCCGACGGCCTCGGACTCCCGCGAGACCTGGTCCCCCGACCGACGCATCGAGCGCTGCGTGAGTCTCCCGCTCGCCCAGGCGAGTTCGTAGAGACTCCGCCCCCACCGTACACGGACACGACCGCGCGCCGCTACCAGCCCGCCGCTCGCCGGGCTCCCCCCGGCTCGAGCGCGGCCCCTAGCGACGCCCCCACTGGACACAACCATCTCCCGCCAACAGCTTGCTGCTCGCTGAGCTTGCCCGGCTAGAGCGCGGCTCATGGTGGGGCAAACAACCGGACTCGACACCGCATCGGGCCTCGCAAGGAGCCCGACTAATCCAACCCCTCGCCTGCAGTCGCAGGCAGCGATCAGATACCGCCGAGACAGGCATCGGCCTAGATCGCGCGACCTCGCGCCCCCAGTCGGGGACGGAGAGATGACCACGAAGTGGAGTAATTAGTCTTTGACACGTCGTCAATACGAACAGTCGTCTGTCGGTGGTCAGCTATTGTTACCAAGTCGGTCGAAGTGACCCTCTTCGTCTTGGAGGCGCGAAGGCGACTGCGTTGTTTTTATTTAAGTTTTTCATAGTGAAAACTATAATTTTAGAAGAGATTGCTTGTTATAAAATTAACAAAAAATTGAAATAAAAAACTCACAATGGATGCAGACAGTTTAACTAAACAAATAAGTTTATCAAAAAATGAAAGATTGAATCACTATTAAGGTACGGAGTAACTTTTGAGGTAACTCGGTTGATAAAGACATTGTCTTTAAAGCTCAAAAGAAATGTGTCTGAGCAACATGTAAACTGAAACCTACAGAGAGTTGTACACCCGCTTTCATTAGTCTGAACTTATTAATATTACTATGTATTTATAACTATGAGGTAGCCATATTTGTCATACGTCGTGGTGGCCCGGTGGTTTAAGAATACGTCGTGTTGGCCCGAGGGTTTAAGACGCCTCCTTCTCATGCATGAGGGTGCGGGTTCGAAACCTACCAACGGCAAGTACCAATGTGACTTTTTCAGAGTTATGTGTACTTTCTAAGATTATCTAGACACCACCGACAACCGGTGAAGGAAAACATCGTGAGGAAACTTGGGCTTATAATTTTATTATTATACCTCTAAGTTTGAAATCGCCAACCCGCATTGAGCAATCGTGGTGATTAATGCTCAAACTTTCTCCGTGTTATAAGAGGCTTTGCTCAGCAGTGGGCTTAAGCTGTTGATGATGAGCCATATTTGTAAAGTTGTATATTTCAATGGTCGACCATTTAAAGAGCAAACGACATGATAAGGTATGCTTTCCATCAAATAAAACTGCTCAATTTATTAACAGTACATTTTGCATGGCACCACACATTTACAACCATATCCCGCTTGACATATTGCGATGTTCAAAAATAGGAACATTTAAATTAAAGCAATTACTTGTTAATAAGGCATATTATAATGTGAACGATTATCTTAATGACAAATTCAGTTAAGTTTTAGTCCTTATGACTCAATTTAATTAATTTGGATAATGTAATATAAATAATAATAGTAATTGTAATTTTCACATATTGTATGCTAAATTGTGTGATGGTGATGGTGTTTATGATTACATTTATATTCTGCGGTAAAACGCCGTTGGTTACACATTTGTTTCGACCTATGTATTGTGTCATCATAATGTATCATGTAATGTGTCACTGTTTGTTTTCCCAAATAAATAAAAAAAAAGTAATGGCAATGTAGCTGATCAAATTATTTTATAATAACTACTATCTAATAATAGTCAATCTACACTCGACCTACATTCGCAATAAACGATTTGAATACTATTCGGTAAATGAAGCACCACACACTTTAACGAATAAAGAGTTTGGAGTAGGGGGTAACGTCATTAAGCTAATCGTGGTATTTAACAAATTAAATATCTTTACAATTGGGAACTACTAATGAGGTCATTTATTACTTGTATGGATTGTAATGTTTTAAGATTTGAACCCCCGTTACTTGTCTCAAGGTATGGCCTTCATGGCATTAATACTAGCTTCTGCCAGCGGCTTCGCCTGCGTTCCCCGAGGTAAAAAGTAGCCCATATATAACTCCAGGCCATAATAAACCTCTGTTCCAAATTTCATCCCGGTCCCTTCAGCCATTTTGTAGTGATTGATTAACAAACATAACATAAGTACATACAGAAACATAAAGTCACAAATTTTTCAGATGCAAACAAACTCTTATCCTTAAATTAGCTCTAATCACTTAGCGAAGCTCCTATAAGATAATGATTACCTCATTACATAATTGATTTCAATTCACTTGGAATGGATATTTAAAGATAAGAAGTTAGTAAATTACCACGCTGTCTATAATATAATATATAAGCTTAATAATAGTACCCCCACTCCAAAATTTTCTTCGGCAGAGTTGTTTATATAGTGAGGCCTTATTCACTGAGTAGTCAGTATTTGCCTTGTCGTTAGAACGAGCAGTCAGTATAAAATTGAAATATTCATTATTTTAATTCAACGATCAATATGGTTTACGGAATTCAAATACATAGTGCTGTGCGTAAGTACAATTCAACTAGAACATCTAGTGGCAGGCGTGGAGGAGCTGGTGATGGGTACAGAAACGACCGCACGGAAAGCGTATTGAGGGGTAGACACCGTGGCGATGTGTTTAAGCCTTTCAGACCATCAAAGTACCCAAAGAGTGAAGTGCACCGCATAGACAAAAATGGAACGCACATACCGTCACGTTATGAAAGGAATACTCAAGAAAATACCTTGCCATTCAACGCAACTGGTCCTACGAAGCTACTTGTATCCAACCTTGACCTTGCAGTCTCCAGTTTAGACATACAAGAGTTGTTTGAAGACTTTGGTGTTGTAAAAAGTGCATCTATAAACTGGGATACTGCTGGCAGATCCAAAGGTACAGCTGATGTGGTATTTGAGAGGCGAGCTGATGCTCTCAATGCCATAAACCAATTGAATGGGAGAAAACTAGACGGAAAGGCTCTCAATCTCAAACTTGCGACTTCAGACAATTGGGAATGAAGAGAGAATTCCCATTAGTATTGTCAGCGGATACAGTGACAACAGTGGATAAGACAGGAGGAATAACAGGTGAGCTGGTGTATACAGGCATCAAAATAGACGTGAATCCCGCAGTTAAGATAATAGATCTGGATCACCATCTGGTGGAACGCTTAACAATGGTAATCCAACCTTTTCTTTGGCAATTTGGTTATAAAGTAAGTCCTCACCCACGGAGTAGTCAGTATTTGACTTACTGTACTGTTTTCATAGTGAAATTAAACCAATTGAACTGCTTCGATTTTGGGAATAAAAAGACACGTGTTTTTGCGAAATAAAGTATTTCTGTTTAAACGTCAACATGGTTTACGGAACCCAAATGTATATTGCTGCGCGTAATTACTATATGTCAAGAAAATCTGAGAGCAGCCGTAGAGGAGCTGGCGATGGGTATAGAAACGACCTTACGGAGAGCGTATTGCGCAGTACATAGCCTCAGTGGCGATATATCTAAATATCCAAGATCATCAAAGTGCCTAAAGCGCGAAGTTCAACGCTGTATTAAACACGATATGTGTGAAAGAAAGACTCTCAAAATTGCCTCGCCATCTGATCTACCTGGTCCTACGAAGCTGCTTATATCTAATCTGGACTTTAAATTTTCCGACACAGATATCCAAGAGCTGTTTCAAAACTTCGGCGTTCTAAACACCATCAACTGTGTTAGAGCTGAAAGGTACCGGTGATGTGGTCTTTGAAAGGCGAGCCGATGCTTTAACAGCAATGGGTGAGCTACATAGGAGGACATTCGATGGAAAAGTGTTGAATATAAAACTTGCGACTTCAGAAAACTATACCGAAGACTATAGACATGAAGAAAGAAGTCCTGTTAGTATTGAAAACGGCTGCAGTAGCAATAGCGAATCAAACAGGAGAAATACGAGGAAAACTGGAGAAAATTGACGTGAATCTCGCAGTAGTGATAGCGAACAGGCTGGAACAAATGGTGGAAAGAAAGTCTGTTCTGTCAAAGAATTCAAGCGTAGAAATAGAAAGTAAGACTGTTTTATAAACGTGAAACCAACTTTTTTTTTTAAGGGGCAAAAATCATCGAATTACTTCTCCCGTCTGGGTGAGGCGGGAGGGACTAAAAACCACCCCGTTCCTACTTCTGCACTTCGAGCCGGAGCCCCGGTAACACATAGAATTGCAGTAGGTAGGAACATATTTACTTCTGCCGCATGACCTTGGAATATATTCTTCCTATGCACGATTACCTCACCATGAGTTATCTCTGGACAGTCACTATGTACCTGCAATTTACACATAGACAGTTAGGTTTATAACAACAGCCTTCTAACTACAAGACATTGAAATGATCCTTAGTCCAATACTTTCAATTCATGGGCATGTAAATAAGCAGAGGAGGTGATGGCAGAAAGTTCTGCCAAGTACTGTTAGAGCTTTCTTAGGAACTAAATATTTTATGGAGACTGAACGGCAACATTATCTGATAAACCTGATCCTTTTAAACTGCAGCGCCCACGCGTTTTGAAATTACGTGACAAAGCATTTTATTTGTCATTAAACACCACACGACAAACCAAAATACTGGATTTCTTCGAAAAAGTTGAATAAAATAGGTATGTAAAGTTTATAGATGAATATAGACTTTGTATTAAAATAAATAATAGTTTTAATACCTATTAAGTAGTTTTATTCCCAAAAAATACCATTTTCATCAATAGGTATACTCAATTTAATACTAACAAATAAATTTCGTGTAAGGCTTGATGCAGCTCTGATTTGTCTTTTCTGTCCATCCATGGAGCAGAAAACTCGTAGCTGGGTGGTGACTGCGAAGGGTAATCCTCTGGCATAGTCACATACAGAACAACTTCATATTTCTTTTCATATATTTTTATGCTATACGACCTCGTTTTGTCGCTCTCCATGTTCCAATCGTCACCGTATATAGCACTTAATGCTTCAATCTCCTCATTCTATCAAATCAAAAAGCGATGACAGGAATTTTCTTTCATTTGTTTGATAAACTTACTTGTTTAGTTAAGTGGTCTGCATCCATTCTGTGAGAAAACTTATAGTTTTCACTAGGAAAAAACTTAAATAAAAACGTTTCACAATCGCAGTCGCACTCTCGCCTCGTCACTTCGACCGACTTGGTAACAATAACTGACCACCGACAGACGACTGTTCGTATTGACGACGTGTCAAACTACTTATTATTTTGATTTTTGAACGCATTATTTTGTATTCTTCGATAGAGTATTTTTTTTTAGTGGGGAACTTTATTTATTCAAATAGATCAGGTTATAATAAAATGTCAAATTAGTATTTTTGTACTATTTGTTGCTATTTAGAAACTATGTATTTGTTATTAGAGGTATAATAATTGAATTACTGCTTATTAGAAAACACCATGCTTGAACAATAGAGGACTGAGTGCTTCGCTACCGTGGGAAATGAGACCAAACATGTAAGCGACCAATCAGCGCTCGACTTTAGGTGTGATAATTCCACGAAAATTTTAACTGAATGGAGCAAATGGTGGAAAGAAAGTCTGTTCTGTCAAAGAATTCAAGCGTAGAAATAGAAAGTAAGACTGTCTTATGAACGTGAAACCAACCTTTCTTTTAAGGGGCGAAGATCATCGAATTACTTCTCCCATCTGGGTGAGGCGGGAGGGAGTGTTAGGCTCTTACTGACTGAAAACCACCCCGTTCCTACTTCTGCACTTCGAGCCGGAGCCCCGGCAACCCGTTAAGTTCTCTGCGGCTCCGTATCGGCTCTTTGAGGCGCGCGCAGAATGCGACGCGCCATACGTTCGGGTCTGGTTCTGGTTGGACGGCGAGCATGGGTAGCTTACGATAGCCGGAGATCGTCCCGCGATCCCCGACGCCCGGAGTGTCCTTCGCGACGGCTGCGCTGCCTCATGCGCCCTGCCTCCTCCTAGCTAGCATGACTGCTTCGTTAAAGGGGCCTGGCATCTTAGGACTCTTCGCTCCGTAACATGGCCCGGACTAGGGCCGGACGCGAGAGGTCGCCGTCGTCGATCACATCCCTGAGGGCACGGCGGTGCTCAGCCGACGCATGGCATGCCCCTACAGTGTGTTCCACCATATCCTCCACCTTTAGGGACTCTCGAGAGCGACGATACGAAACTACATATTTGATGACATAATTTTTTTTTGCAAACAAAATCCCAATGACTTGAGTTTAATAAAACCTTTATGTTTTGTATTTTGTTGTACATAAACGTGAATAGTAAAATAGCTTCAGTAAGTACCTACATAGTTCAAATTTTATGTTTTCTATCCTTTTCTTTTTAATTTTTATTGTTTCATGTACTTATATGATATTAATGTATTTTTAAGTTGTAAATGTTTAATCTGAGTCTTTATTATTATTTTAGTCATATTGGTATTGTATAGAAGACTTAATTAAATTACAAATGAGTTTAAATTTTACTTATTGCAAGTGTGTTATTTATTTATTGTTTCATGTAGTTTTGTAAAATAGCAAACTATTCTAAGGTAAAAAAAATCTAAGTGTAAATTAGTCTTATATTTTTCGTACTTACGTGTCAATTAAGTATTACAACGAATATGTACATTTTTATTATCCAACATTTTTTTTGTATTGCCTCCTTAAATAAATAAAGAATAACAGTACTGTAAGATCAATATTTTTATTTAGTATTATTATAACCCTTAAGTTTTCCTCTCACACCTAAGTACAGACATGCATACATACATATTATTATATACATATACGTATGCTGTGTGTGTGTTGTACTTAAATAAATCCTTAAATAAAAATATCACTAGGACAATTTTAATCAAGTTGCGTTTCATATAGGACGGTATATAGGAGGTAGTAGTAATACGGTGTACCTAGAATACTCACAATACTCATGCTCATGCACACAAATGCTGTTTTCACTGTCAAACACCAAGCGGTCACCGGTGACCGCGACCTATTGTTCTTTAATTGTGTCTATAAAACCGGTACTCGACGAGTTACTAATTAAATTTACTTAGAAAAAACAGTGTCTCGATATAAAATTATTATGAGCTCCAGCGGATCTTTGATGACTCATCATGAGAGATGAGTCCACGGTTTGTATGCCTACGAGATTAATAACGATAAACGATACTACGCGCTACGAACTACGCGCCATGAGGTATGAACTACGACTGTAGTAATGTACATTTTTTTAGATAAATCGAGTTTTTATTGACCAAATTAGTGAGTGAAAACAAAATTTGATACTAATTTACTTGCTATTTTAAAATACGTTTGTAGGTAGGATATTTCTGAAATTATTAGTATTAATAAAATAATGTCTGTGTGTGTAAAATAATGTGTTATTAGTATTAATAAAGTAATATCTCAGAAACTAGCCACTTTCGGACTAGAGACCTCAGAACTAACTCTGTAGGAAATTAGTTATATTATCACCTCCCGAGAGGAATACGTCGAGTTACAAGTCACCCTGTATAAGTATGTATTGTAGATGTAGTGATAAACCGAACTTGTTTATTTATTTCAATTTATTTCGCGAGTGTATCTCTCATTTCTTTTTCAAAGTCAGAATGACTTATTTCAATTAGACCAGGGTGCTTACTCTTGAAACCAATCTCAATGTCAATGCAATTTCAATCCAATAAAATTATTCAATGTCAACACGATACAACCCCTATCGTAGCTGTTACAATAGCATGCAGAGTACGGAATATAAAGCCAAACTCAATACCATTTACTTTATTCAATATCCGCGCAATACGGATGCATTGGGCGCTAGTGTTGCAACTCAAGAGTACGAAATTTCACAATACCAATGTCGATCGATCGGAATTGGATTCAAGAGTAAGCCTCCAGGAAGGCACTTTTGAACGTCAACAACAAAAATTTAGAAGTGAAGCTAATTGCTCATTACAAGGTAGATTCATATGGAGAAGAACGAGCAAGAAGTTCCATAGGTTACTCTTTTTCAATCGGGTTCACAATACAATTCTCTAGTTACATAGTTTTGTCGGTTCGATTGTGTGAGAACAATGCAACACCTAAATCCAGTCGAAGAGATTGAACAAGAAAATAACCTTAAGGACAATTTTACAGCACAAAGTCTATGTAAATTCAAAAAGAACCATCCTGCCTGAAACAGATAGATATTTGTACAGTAGTGAGAATAACAAAGACCAGTTAACCCTTTGAGAACCGTCTTTATAGACACAATTAAAGAACAATAGGTTGCGGTCACCGGGGTCCTCGCGGTGTTTAACACTTTAAATGAAATTTTAAAACTGGTAATATTCGAACAATGGAGGGCTGATGATTTGTTAGCGTGGGAATTAAGAATCAAGTCTTAAACCACAGAAATAATAGGTGTAGGTACATAATATGTAGGCGACCAATCAACGCACGAGTTTTAGGTTTGTCAATTGAAAGAAAAATTTGAATGGGTTCGCAAACTGATGAGTAAAGCATGGTGTTTTTTAAGTACCATACGTATTTTTATATTTAAAACAAAATATTTGATTGAAACCATTCCCTAAAGTATGCATTATGTTAAAAAAATATATGTACCTAATATCATTCCTTTAAACTTAATCTTTGTGTTTCTTGAACTTTCGAGGGACCAAAGCAACGATTTCAAAGCAAAAAATACCACTCCGTAAATGACATTCAGTAGATATCTATTAATGCCGTAGTACCTACGTAGCAGGAAATGTATCAGGTCGTGGTAACCCGGAGGTTTAAGACGCCCGCTTCTCATGCATGAGAGTGCGGGTTCGAAACCTACCAACGGCAAGTACCAATGTGACTTTTCCTAGTTATAGTTAAGATTATTTAGACACTACTGACAAATGGTGAAGGAAAACATCGTGAGGAAACATGGACTTATAATTTGTAATTATAAGTTTGTAATCGCCAACCCGCATTGAGTAAGCGTGGTGATTTATGCTCAAACCTTCTCCTGTGAGAAGAGGCTTTGCTCAGCAGTGGGCATTTATAGACTGTTGATGATGATAACCTACGTAGCACAATATTATATCCCGTCTATACAT
This sequence comes from Spodoptera littoralis, assembly GCA_902850265.1. Taxonomy (NCBI): domain Eukaryota; kingdom Metazoa; phylum Arthropoda; class Insecta; order Lepidoptera; family Noctuidae; genus Spodoptera; species Spodoptera littoralis. The sequence continues at coordinate 6,096,551 of LR824555.2, read as the reverse complement.
AATAATACATATTTTTAATCTTACATAACATCACGCCTTTTATCCCTGAAGGGGTTGGCAGAGAGGTACATTATGCCTCTATACAATGTAACACCCATTTTTCACTATTTATGTTATGAGTCCCATGTAATAGGAGCCTATTGCCATATACCGGGCACAATTCCAGGCTCCGTGCTACTACTGAGAATTTTTTAAAAACCCAGTAATACCAACGAGGCATTCTTTAATCTTTCAGTTCATTTCATTCATCAGTTTTTAATATTAAACAGTTATATTTGTATGGGTAATTATAATTTGAACAAGGTGTATTGTTCAAACATGAACATGCCATGTCAGCGAAGTAACCGTACGTGGTAAAGTATACCCGTATATCCCCAAGTGGTCACCGGTGACCGCTCTCCACTAACTACAGTATAGATCTTATTTCCAATGTTTAGAGACTACTTTTGTATGAACAAATTTAGGGGATGATTTTCAACAATTTACAACGGGTTAATGTAATAATTGAGTAACGTTCCATAACTTTGATATATTTTATATTATAATGTTTTAACTTGACTGCACAGTTGGTGCGGTGGCTGGGCAACAAAGAAATATAATAAGATTATAGATAAATTAAAATATGTTGTCGAACATATTTAGTAGGTAAATTTTAATATAATTAAATTACGATAGCGCTACAGCAACACGGTCATTATTGCCGTTATACTTTATATTAAATTGTGGGCAATGGTGTGGGTTACATATTTATTGTAGCTGTTGTTTAATGTAAAACTTTTATGTAAAATCTTAATATGTAACTGTTTTTTGTCCCTTAAATAAATAAATAAAAAAATAAAAAAACATTTAATTTCGTACATTATTACTTTCTAAAAGTGCTAGGAAAAGCTAAGATAATGATTACTATTGCTACAATAAAGAATCTAAAGCAATGTTGTGATAAAAATGCACAAAGGTTTAGCATTCGTTTTTTTTTTGGGATGTCGTCAAATAACTCCTCTCGTAAATAGGAGAAAATGCCACCGCTACTACTAAAAAGCACCTCATTAAAATTCCTACTCCCAGCCGATATAATCTCCTTTGACATAACAACAAATATGAAATCAATTGACTACATGCCAACTAGTCAAATTCAATTCTTTTTTCGACCTGTCAATAACGACAATGTTCTATGAATTTTGTACGAGATTGTGTATTGTGACGTCACGTTTTTTAAGCTTCGAACAGCATACTTATTTCTTAAAAAAATATTAGAAAAATGGTAATATTACATTTATTAATGGAAGTGTGATTATTTTTTTTATTTCATTGTATTGAACAGTCGGAATCATTTATTTTTGATTGAAGAGAGTACCTAATTGAAGCCAGCTGATAGAAACAGAAAAAGTGACTGAAAACTTAAACCTTTAACCTACCAAAGAACCTTACACCTAGGCTCTGTCTAGGTTTAAGGAAAGAGCTATGATTTTAAAACATATAATCGATAAGACCGCCCATTGTACTCAAATTATTGGTACAGTGTAAACTATATTTTCTGTATGTAAGCAATAAAGTATAAAATAAAATAAATAAATATAAGATCTTAGTTGCGGAAAGCAAATAGTCATACCAATAACTATAATAAAATTATGATGAACTATAATGGATATTAAATTAGTAACTACCTACATAGGGCAAATAGAAATAAAAGATACGTGGTACAAAAAAATACAGCAACCTTACAAATAAGTTTGTAACCGGGAACAGTGCGGCTCAACAATGCGTGCGAGCGAGATAAGCATAGATTGATAGAAGATAGAAACAAATACCACGACCATAGAACATAAGCAAAATTATGAACCATTTACCAAGACAGCTGTGTGTTATATCACTACATAGTATAAAACAAAGTCGCTTTCTCAGTCCCTATGTCCCTTTGTATGTTTAAATCTTTGAAACTACGCAACGGATTTTGATGCGGTTTTTTTAATAGATAGAGTGATTCAAGAGAAAGGTCTTTATGTATAAAACAAGCATATTACACCCGTGCGAAGCCGGAGCGGGCCACTAGTATTTTATAATAGAGACGAACATTTATAGATTTTTTTTGCAAAAGGACCTTCTCCTAATGATAACAAAGCCAGCAAACAATTTACCAGACAACTCAACAAAGAATTAGCAAAATCGGTTTAGCGGTTCATTTTTTTATTATACTCGGCAAAGTTCGGACCGACTCAAAAATTTTTTCCCACCTTGTAAACCTTCCCTGGACTTTCAACATGAACATTTCAAGACCAAAATTACCCAAATCGGTTCAACTCTTCTCGAGTTTTAGCAAGACTAACGAACAGAAATACATTTTTATTTATATAGATATAGAATATAGATATACAGATATATAGATAGATAGATAGATAGATAGATAGGTAGGTAGATAGGTAGCTAGATAGATACATAGAACAGTTAACTGAGAACACTTTTTTATTCACCACATGAATTTGTAGGTGTTCGAGATTTATTCAATATCTTCTTGGACTCGGGGCTTTTTTTTAAAGGGGGGAAAATCATCGAATGGCTTCTCCCGCCTTGGTAAAGCGGCAGCGAGTGACTAAGACCACTAATACCTACCATATGAGATACGAGTTTTGTTCTAAGGCAATATTCACAATTATCACTCCATATGTAGGTATATCTATTAACTAGTTAATTTTGAAGTTAAGCGTAGATTATAAGTTTTGCATGTTCTTGTTCATACTTCTAGTGTTCCTATGACGGTGACATGTTCGTAATACGAACTAACCCTCCATAAACAATAAAAAAATGTAGGTATATTAATAATAGCGGGTGCAACACTATAAAGTTTGTTCAAATCTTTCTCCTTAGATATAACTAAAACAGCTGATCTTTCCTGCTTACGAACGCGAATCCTTTCGTGTTCACCCACATGAATTTGTAGATGTTCGAATTTATTCAATATCTTCTTGGACTCTTAAGGGGGGAAAATAATGGAATGACTACTCCCGCCTGGGTGAGGCGGGAGGGAGTGTCAGGCTCTTACTGGCTAAAAACCACCCCGGTCCTTCTCTTGCACGTCGACCCGGAGCCCCGGTAACCCGTTAGGTTCTCCGCGACTGGATTTGGGGCTTAGATGGGAATTTCATGTACACTCGATTCAATTGGAACCGAGATCCTGGACGAATAGTCTTAAAGACACGAGTAACCGCAATACAATCCTCCTTGATAGGTCCTCTTCCATTCAGGAAACTACCTACACCAAACTACCCCCTCCATTCAAGAAACTATCTACAATTGATTTATCTTCAGAATTATAATTGGGACACTGGATATGGGTTTAGGAAACGAAAAATTAATCGTAACGCTGATTTTGTTCACAACAGCAAACCGGTTTTCTTCCTTTTTCAAAGATATGCACTAAATCTTCACGTTCTTGACCTTTGATCGCTCGATGTTTGACCACATCAGATTGAAGACAGTTAACATCTTCATGGAGACACTCAAGACTCGTGACATACCCTCAAGCTTGGCAAAGAAATCCTCAAGCAAAGATCCATTAAACTCAGTTCTTATTTTCAGTTCCTTAAGTATTTGACATATTTTTTTCATATGCATTCGGGATCCATTGGCTCACGAATTTTATCCAGGATCGTTTCCAGAGAACCAGATTCAGATGTTGGTATTGGAGACAAAGAAGCATTAGCGAATGGTGATATATACCGGCATTCTGGGTATTTCCAAGTGACCCTTCATTCCGCTCCCGGTCTTCACCCACCCTCAGTAATACCAGCACAGCCAAAATTAAAATATCGTTTACAAAAACCACACTGAACACCATAATTAAAGTCAGAATTACACGCGGCGCACTTGGCCATAGTTGATATTCGTTTGAATTCAGATAAAATGATTCGAGTTATCTGACTATAAAACCGGTCAAGACACGTGAACGTATTTAATGAATGAATGATCGCAACGAACTGAAATTTTTACTTCATTCAATAATAGTTCGAGAGGTTGACCTCGATAATTTATAGACTCACAAGTTTTACTCCTTTTATAAATGCCCGGTTTCTGAAGATGTCAGTTAATCTCTCACTTACTATTGATTCAATAAAATTATGGATTTTGCGTTTGTGAATGCCCGAAAAGCCGATTGGTAACTATGAAACCTCGTATGAAACCGATAGCTAGTTCCTTATTGCGCCACTAGAGGGGTCTCATTAAAGAACTGTGCTTAAAATTAATAATATCACTTTAATTCGTTGTACATAATAGTTTTATTATTATTACATATTTTTTCAGTGTTAAATATGTGGCTTGAAGTAGTTTTATTCATAAATTACAATAGGTAATTATTTAAAATTATTATCTGTCAGCGGCATTATCACTCTCAGATCTTTAAAAAATAAAACGTCAAACTCATTGTTTCCGTTTCTATGGAACTGTTAGGATTTACGGGTGGTGGGTATTTTGAATTATTTACGAACCGTATACTATACTGCAGTTTAAAATTCTGTTATTCTTTGAGTGACTTTGTGTTATTTTGTATTTTAAGTACCTAAATTATCGTTGAAATGGAATCGGGAAACGTAGCACCAATTTTACGGGAAAAGAAAAGGGGCTTTTTACAAAAGTACTTCTTAACATTTGGCATAATATATATCTCCTAGCCAGTTTAGCTATTTCTTTACTAACTGTATAAACAATTCTTGACATAGTGGTTTTGTGGACATCCATATCATCACCAAATACAAATGGGAAGTACTCGTTTGTTTTTAAAAATTGTTCTAACACAGATAATGTATATTTACGTTGCATGACGGGATTTAGAGCAGGGCTGATGATATCACTGAGGTGTATTATAGTGTTCTTCTCAAAACAATATCTTAATTCAAATTCTTCATCAGTACACATTTCGGAAGGATTTCTCCTATTTCGTAAGTTTCGGGGTACAGATATATTCGAAATTAATTCGAGTAGGTACTTCGAAATCAGACTATGATGAACTGCTTGTATTCATGATGCTAATATTTCGTTCTTAGATATTTAGTTTTCACTGACTGCCTCGATGGCCGAGTGGTCGCAAGTGCGACTACCGGGCAAGGGGTCTCGGGTTCGATTACCGGGTCGGGTAAACTATTGATGGGTGTTTTGAGGCAAGCCGTTTTATGATATAAATAACATGGTGTACATATCCCTCTAGTTTTTCAAATTAATTTATTTGCATTAATATATGGTATGTTTTAATGATTTTGATTATTATTTTTGTACGGCCAATTATTAGTATTATGGTGGCTAATATCTCATTTTTAATGGCCAGTTATTACTAAAAAAGAATACTTTTTCATTTTATTAAAATATTATTACATAATCCTATTTCATTTGATGTTTTACCCCCTAATAACGATAAAGGAATACCTGCTTTAACGAAAGTTAGTACAAAGTAATTCTGCAATTTAAATACATATGAGGATTTTTTTACTGCTGAGCAAATTTAGTGTGCAATTCAGTATTTTAGGTGATAATTTCGAATATTTTGATTGAAAAAAGGGAATTTACAGTTAAAGTACCTATTAAATAATAATAATAATAAGCCCGCAGGGCACCTTGAGGCGAGGTGACGGGCATTAGCGATCCCGCGGGCTACCATCATCCCGAGTGCTCCAGGGAGAAGTCACCGTTCCTTCTTCTCCGGCTTGCCTTAATTGGCTGGCTGGAGTGAACGATGACAAGGAACAGGTCTCCCACCTCTGGCTTGCCTTCATTGGCCGTCCAGAGAGGAGTCGCGAGAGCAGTGATCCTGCTCGAAGGGTAAGAAACTATTCGTAAGTCGCGAGTGGGCCAGGGATGCAGGAGGCTTCGGCTGGAGCAGATGATCTGAGTAGAAAGCGGTGGTAGTTTCTTAACCCTTCAGCCACTCACATTCTCGTTGCCCCTCTATTGCTATATCTAGCAACCATTCCCGGGGCCCGGTCGGTGAGTTGGCGAGTCTCCGCCTGCCATTTTTACGTGTAAAAATTACATTGTTTCGGCAGGTGCCATAGTCATCCATAATTCCCAATTTACCAGTCCACAGCAACCCATCCATAGCCCTACCTTTTTTTTCCATTATCCACAATAGTCCTACACTAACCGGGGACTGTCCTTGGGTGCATGTCCATAGTGCATACAGGGATAGTCGCCGGTTTGTGTCTCCATTACATTTAGATTAAAGTTGTCTAAAGGGCCTCTGCGCAGTTGGATTCGGCCCCTCGTACGCCTCCCAAATGACCGGGACCCTGTGGTCCCGTGAATGGTAAAGACATATAATAATAAAGCTTTATGTATTCCATGCATGCATACATATTAATCAACATTTGTGATAACAATTCGAGAACTACATTAATTATATTTAAAAAATATAATTACAAATATAAATTTGAATTCCAATTATTATAAATTTTTCTATTATAGTAATTTTTTAGTATAGTATAATAGTACTAAAGTTTTTTTTTCTTATTCATGCGTTATACCTATTAAATACCACCCTTTAAATATATCCTATGTTTTTATAGTTGGTAGCCTGAGTTTGCCCCAATGTTATTGCTAAGTAGATTTATGGTAATCTGTGGCAACGTCGTGAGGAGTGTATTATTTTATTCATTCGTGTTATATTTAACCCGACGTGTGTCTAAACGTGGATCCACGCAAGACACAATATATTTTCTATTGTGTCTAACATCAGTACACTCAAAGACTAATATTATAGTTCTGTTCATTGTCCTTGATAAATCATATACTATTTTTTGTTTGTTTGTTTGAACGCGCTAATCTCCGTAACTACAAGTCTGATTTAAATAATTCTTTTTGTGTTGAATAGTGCATTTATCGAAGATGGCAATAGGCTATAAAACATCACGCTACGACCAATAGGAGTTAAACAGAGCGTGTGAAACCGTGCGAAAGTAGCTAGTAAATAAATAAATAAATATCCTGGGCACAACATTGGATACTTTTTATCCTGAAAAGTACACACACGAAAAATCAAACTTAATTGTGCGCCTCAATTCTAGACACAGTTATTGTACCAAACACAAATTATATATTTGTCGAATGTTAGGTTGCCCTCAGTGGATTTTAAGCTGTAACTGTAGGGCCGGTGGTTGAAGTTAGCTTGAACCGATATTATAAATGTGAAAATATGTAAGTTTGTTTGTTTGTGTGTAAGTTTGATACTCAGTCACATCAAAACCGGGATGAAATTTGGAACAAAGGTAGATTATGGTCTAGAGTAGCATAAGCCATTTATTTTTCCTGGGAACGCGGGCGAAGCCGCTGGCAGAAGCTAGTATTATGATAAAATGTCAAATTAGTATTTTTGTACTATTTGTTGCTATTTCGGCAGTCATGACAACAATAATTGAATTACTGCTTACTTAGAAAACAACACGCTTGAACAATAGAGGACTGAGTGCTTCGCTACCGTGGGAAATGAGACCAAACATGTAAGCGACCAATCAGCGCTCGACTTTCAGGGTTTGATAATTCCAAAAACAATTTAAAGGAATGGCGAGCGATAAGACAACCGTGGTGTTTTTCGTGTAATTTACATTGATTGCAGTATTATTAATATTATTATTTACCTGTAAAAACTTATTTTTAGAAATAGCCATGTAATTGCTATTCGTAAAAAAATCTGCGTTGTAAGGAATATTGTAAAATTGATCAGGTGTACACAAATGTAATAACCAATAACGTTAGTTGTATTCGTAGGTCTTCATATTTCATATACTCGAATAGTCAACATACAATAAATACTATTAAAATAAGAGTACAACATAATTTAACCTTTACCTACATAACATCGTGCCTTAGATATTATAATTGATATAACAATTCTATTTATGTGTGGTAATTAAATTATCTCAACAGCAAGCGAAGGATCAAGGATTATGAAAAATATTGTCTTGTGAATGTGGTTCTAAATGATATTTTACAAAAATAAATTTAATGCTGCTTAACAAAATACACATTTTAAACTGTCAAACACCGAGCGGTCACCGGTGACCGCGACCTATTGTTCTTTAATTGTGTCTATAATGACGGTACTCAACGAGTAGTTTTTTGGTTCCCACGGTATGCAAAAGCGAATTTCTTCGCATAGATAAGATAACAATGGCCTCTCAGCTCCACATATTTTCTTTGTCAAAGCAGGTATATAAAGACAAAACCCACTGAGGAGTGGTTAGTCTTTGACACGTCGTTTATACGAACAGTCGCCTCTCGGTGATCAGCTATTGTTACCAAATCGGTCAAAAAGTGAGTTCCAGTGATTTCTGTGCTGTTATTGAAAGTGAAGTGGAAGTGACCCTCTTCATCTTGGAGATCGCAGAAGTCGACGCGCGTTTGTGTAAATCAAAGTACATATCATTTTAAAATTCATATCTCTATAATAAATCACAATGGTTCCCCAAATTGAAATGAACGTGGACGAAATCCTAGAAGGTGTCGCAACCAGAAGCCAAATGAACATGATTGTGAACCAAATACGAGAAGATGTTGAAAATAACAATCAAAATGAAATGGTTCTAGAAGCAGTCATATATTCAACTGAAAACTACAACCATAGTGATGGTGAAGAAATGGCTGTAGAAGAAATTAATGATGAAGAAATGATTGTAGAGGATGTTGTCACACAATGTACAGAACACGAAAACCGAATTAAAGAAAGCTTCTCAAAGTCTATCGAAAACTTCAAGCAAATAGAAATGATTGTAGACACAATCATACAATCCGCAGAAAAACAAAATGACATTGCAATTGTTACTGCTGAAAATTTCATAAAATATGCAGAAAGCAATAACATTAAAATTAATATAGATGAAATCATACAACTCCTCGAAAACGATGATCCAATTGAAAAGACTGTGGAAGAAATTACAAACTCAATCGAAAACGTGAATAGAATTGAAATTATTGCAAAACAAATCATTAATGCTACCAAAACTAGGAATGGTTTTACGGAAATTGAAGTCTCTGATTCAGACAAAGAACTATTCAAAGAATTCTTTGCTCTGCTTAAGTTACCAACGTCAGACATTAAACTAGATGTTGTAGTGGCAGTGGCAAGGGGTATCTCCGCGACATTGAACCTGATAGATGTGGCGCAAACATAAAAGACGATAGTAGCGGAACACGTGGTAAGAATTTGTGGTCCGCGGTAATGAAGGAGTTGGAGTGCGCCGTGGAAGGCGGCCAGTGTCGACTACAGTGGAGCTTGTTAACGAATATGAGTGAAGTTCGATGTGCAAAACAATAATTTGTGAGCTTAGAATAAGCCTATAGGACTCTTTGATATTTTAAAGTAGTAAAATTTATGATTAAGACGAATATTGATAGAAACGACTGATAACAATAATATTGTAAGTAGTGAAATGATTTGATAAACTTAAGAAGATGTATGTTAATTTATTGTATTAATAAAATTGGCCTTGTATATAGATGAATATCTGTATAATGTTTTTTTATGATACGAACATACTTACCTATACTAAGGGTGTTTTTAATATCGTGCGGATTTCGTCACGCGTGCGGTATTGCCCCGCATGCAGGCCCCGCGCGGTGCTGCTGCCCCCGCGTCCCGCGTCCGTATTCCACGCATTATAATAAATACTTTTATGAAAAGGACATTTGCGGGGCTTACGCATGCGGGGCAATCCCGCACGCGTGATGATATCCGCACGATATTAAAAACACACTAAATAACTTTTGTAATAGAAATTATAAGCTTATATTGTGGTTTTCTTAGATAATTAAGTAATTTAGTATTATTTTTATTGTAGTGATTGTAATACCTATTATAATAATGAAATGTATCTATTTTGACGAATAAAAATAAATATTTATGTGTCTTCAATAAAAGTATTTTTCATTACACATCACTTTGTATCTGATAGTCTCCTATGTAATATACATGATTGACATTTTTGGCTTCAGTATCGATTGCAGATCTCGCCCCAAGGCCCCAAGTATTCTTTTAAAGAAGTCAATTAAAAAATATTCAGTGTACAATTTTGACTTTTCTACGGTTTTATTACATGTATAGATAGAAGGCTTGTTTCCTTCTTTGACGCAAAGTTTGATGCAATGGAAATATTGTACTCTTATGTAAATAATATTTAATGTCTTTCTACTATTCGGGTAAATGAAATTTGAATCCTATGCTATGCGAATAAAACTCACGTTATTTATTATAACCTTTGTGTGCACTTGATCAATTTCACAATTTCCATTACGACGCAGATTTCTTTAAGAATAGCAAATACATGGCTATTTCTACAATTAGGTTTTAAAAGGTAAATAATATTATTAATAATAGTGCATTCAATGCCAATTACACGAAAACCACCACTGTTGTCTTATCACTGGCCCTGCAGTTAAAATTTTCTTGGAATTATCAAACCTAAAAGTCGAGCGCTGATTGGTCGCTTACATGTTTGGTCTCATTTCCCACGGTAGCGAAGCACTAAGGTCCCTTTTCACCAAGCTCTGTAAAAACTCAGTTACACGTAACCTAAGTTTAAAGTAACCTAAGTTCTGTGTTCTGTGTTTTCTGTACTGAGTTCCGTGTAAACTAGTTTCTGTTTGTAGCGGTGAAATGTAAAATGAAGCTGTAACTTCGTTTAAACGCTTTAAATTCGATTAGACGCTTTAAATCAGTTTTGTTAGGTGTAATCGTGATCAGTTTCGTTGGTGAAAAGGGACCTTAGTCCTCTATTGTTCAAGCGTGTTGTTTTCTAAGTAAGCAGTAATTCAATTATTGTTGTCATGACTGCCCAAATACGTAGTTTCGAAATAGCAACAAATAGTACAAAAATACTAATTTGACATTATAGTATGACACGATCTACTTATTTGATATTTATTATGACGCGATATAACGCGCTGTCTAGGCTATAAGTTTGCATGCTATGTATCTTTAGCAAAACAGACGCAACATTTTATCATGTAGGTTAGAAATACAAAACAAGGAAATATAGGTAATGTCACGACCCATGTAACCCATATTAAAATATTACTGAACAGTACAGTTATTGGACTATGGATCCCTTCTACAGGAAAGGGTTTGCTGTAGGTAATCTCCACGTACATACATCAGTTAAATAAAACGTTTGAATACACGACTGCAATCTCGTGAGATTTCGGCCATTTGCCGCCAAAGATTCATCATCATCAACTGCCTATAAATGCCCACTGCTGAGCAAAGCCTCTTCTCACACGGAGAAGGTTATGCATTAATCACCACGATTGCTCAATGCGGGTGGGCGATTACAAACTGATTATTAGAAATTAAGAGCCCAGGTTTACTCACGATGTTTTCCTTCACCGTTTGTCAGTGGTGTCTAGATAATCTTAGAAAGTAGGTACATATAACTCGGAAAATGTCACATTGGTACTTGCCGTTAGTAGGTTTCAAACCCACACCCTCATGCATGAGAAGCCATCAAGTCCGGAGGTTAAACCTCCGGGCCACTACGACATTGCCCAAGATTAATCTCGCTCAAAAGGCCGAGATCTCGAGATTGAATTCCCTGATCATGTTTAAGTGTAGACTATTAGATACAAAGTGATATGTAATGAAAAATATTTTTATTTAAACACATATTTATTTTTATTCATCATAGATACATTTAATTATTATTAAGTGGGTATTACAAACATTACAATAAATTACTTAAACATATTGTAACAAACAGACAGATGTTAGCTAATAATTTCGATCACAAAAGTCACTTAGTATCTAGCTTGGTTTAGTTGTGAAGTAGAAAATAACTATCATTAGTTCTGATAGGCTACCCACCCACTGAGGTTAGAAGTCGGCGCCATAAGTTCTATTGAAAATTATTCATTAAAACCTTAATAGATACCTAATTTACAATTTTGTGGCAATTAAGTTATATTATTATGATATGACTAATGATAGTTATTTTTTTCTTTTTAGTTTTGACTCTTGTTTATTTTTAGTTTTTGGTTATTTGAAGTCGGTTTTTAAACGCAGTTTTTATTTTACCTTTTTTATCATTTTCAGTGTAATCTGCATAGGCGCAAAGTTCTAATCAATACAAGCCCACACACCAGGTAGTTTTACTGTACACCGTTGAGGAGTTCCCTTAACAATTACACTTCTTCATCATCAGACCCTTATTGACAGCCCCACTCTATCTAGATGTAAAGTCCTCGTCAATACAAATTAATCAAGCCTAAACACAAGGTAGTTAATATAAACCGCTGAAGAGTTCTCTCAACTGTCGACTCCAGGCTCTTATTGAATTGTAGTGTTTAAAAATCCTAATTGAAAAACATAATAGACGCAATACTCGCCCCTAGAATTTTCGAAAGTTCCTCTCGTTTTCCCTAGGATCCCATCTCATCATCTCATCACGGGAGTTAGAATGGAAATGAGACCCTTTCAAACAAAACAAGAATTTTGGAAACAGGTTCACACATGGAGGAGTATTGCACGAACCAACAAATAAAAAACAATCAGCCGAACTTAGTCTTTTTGAAGTCCTCCTCCTTTTTTTGAAGTCGGTAAATAATTTTTATCTAATTGTGATATGGGTATGAATGAAAGCACAAAAAAAAAATTATATTTGTTTATTTCCAACAATATCATTTGTATAAATAACAATATCAATTATTATTATTGCTTTACAAGAGGTGCATTACCGTTAAAACAACGGATAATAGTGCTCGAAATAATAGAAGGTAGCACGGACAATCATATTGTATATTGTTTTTTTTTTTTGTAAATATCTAATTATATTTAAATAGTGTGTCCACATTATTGACTTTTTTGTTGAGCAATATTAGGCGATGTTTTTAAAACTTTAGCTAATGGGATTCTAAAGATTTAACTTTTTTTCGTCTATTACTATTATAGCTTTAACGTTTAACTAAGGCCTAAGGACTAAACAGAACTAAATTCCGGAATACAGCCAAACCTTTGTTAATTTTCTCTTTTTCTGGCTGGCTTTTCTCTGTTATCAATATACACCCCATATAACAAGATCGTTATTTACAACATACCTTATATTATTGCTAAGCTAAATGTCATTTTTTTAAAAGTCCTGCCTGTTCTATTGCCTGTCTCGTTGCATTATTGATATGTCTAAACCTGTCAGGGCCTAGCTGTATCCCACCATACCTGAAACAAATTGACAAATATACATACATGACGCTACATTAATGTATTAAATAGTAGTTATTTAATTGACTGTAAGTATTATTAGTCACAATCAAAGTATTTATTTCAATTAATCTTTAATTAGTTATTATTAAATTCAGATTTATAATGTAGGCAATGATTTTGCAAAGCAAGTATTAGCGATTTGGGTCAAGACCACCTGTAATGTATTATGATTGTAAATATATTTCATGATATAACTAATAAGTATTGCAATAGTCATTTATTTTGGGAAAGACCTAAGATAATCTCATTTAATAATACCATGGCCTCACAGAAAACTGACGTGAAACAACGCTTGCTTTGTGTTTCGTCGTGTGAGTGAGGTTACCGGAAGATCTGCGCTCTCCCCAATCTCTGAATCCGAGTGCTTACCATCAGGTGATCCGTAAGCTCGTTTAGCGGCGTATCACAAAAAAAATGCCACAACCGATCAAACGGTCCCAGGTTTGAATCTTAATTTTGTTATAGTATTGGAGATTTTCGATTACTAAAAATTCTGATTAAAAGCACCGTTTCGACTTTTAACTATGATACATGGCATTAGCCTCTCCACCTACATGCTGTCACTTCACATTATAACAACTGCCCAACATGAACACCTATCTATATCCCTTTAAAGAACTAATGTTCCATAGTACACTAAAAAATACTAAAAATATTTGCTTACCAGCGAGTCACTACAACTAAAGTATTCTTCTGATCTAAAATCTGCATTAGATGTAACATCCTGCCACCAGCGTGCGCCTCGCCATCGTTATCACAGTCCTGAATAATGCAATTGCCTTTGCCTGTCTTCCGTTCTATGCGGTAAGCATACATATTGTGTTTCGCATGACATATCTTCTTGTTCATCTTCAGTTTTGTTAGGACCGCGCTAAAAATCGAATTTGTTGATTAGTAATCAGCACATCATTGTACATGGATTTTTAAAACAATATTTTTTTTAAAAAATTACTTTGCAGATTCAATATTCCAGTTACTATTATATTTGACTAGCTGTTGCCCGCGACTTCGTCTGCGTAGAATATGTTTTCAGTTTTATCCCATGGGAGCATTTAATCAGCATAAAAAGCTTGCTATCACCTAAGTCAACCCATTTCCTGCCTTTTACCAAATTTCATCAAACTCCGTCTTTCAGCGTGATTGATGGACAAACATCCGAAGAAATACAATTTCAGATTTATAATATCAGTGGTTGCATTTGACCACTATATCACCTAGAGGTAATCAAAAGTGTGGCCATTAATCAATCGAGCACTATTAACAACCATTTTATGAATTTAACGCGTCTTAAGGAACGAGACAAAATCAATATAATATTATATTGAACTAGCTACTTCCAACCACTCTGCTCGGCTCCTATTGATCGTAGCGTGGTGTTTTGTAGCCTATAACCTTCCTCGATAAATGGACTATCCAACGCAAAAAGAGTTATAAAAATCGGTCTGGTAGTTCTGGAGATTAGTGTGTTCAAGCAAACAAACCAACAAACAAGCAAACAAACAAACTCTTCAGCTTTATATTATGGTAGTATAAGATTCTCAAAATCAGAAGATAAATATTCAACTATATACCATAGAATTGCAGTAGGTAGGAACATATTTACTTACTTTACATCATCAATCGAGTGGACTTCTGCCGCATGACCTTGGAATATACTTTTTCGATCAACGATAACCTCACCATGAGTTATCTCTGGACAGTCACTATGTACCTGCAATTTACACATAGACAGTTAGGTTTATAACAAGAGCCTTCTAACTACAAGACATTGAAATAATCCTTAGTCCAATACTTTCAATTCATGGGCATGTAAATAAGCAGAGGAGGTGATAGCAGAAAGTTCTGCCAAGTACTGTTAGAGCTTTCTTAGGAACTAAATATTTTATGGAGACTGAACGGCAACATTATCTGATAAACCTGATCCTTTTAAACTGCAGCGCCCACGCGTTTTGAAATTACGTGACAAAACATTTTATTTGTCATTAAACACCACACGACAAACCAAAATACTGGATTTCTTCGAAAAAGTTGCATAAAATATGTAACGTTTATAGATGAATACAGACTTTGTATTATTTATGTACCTATGAAGTAGTTTTATTCCCAAAAAATACCCTTTTCATCTATAGATGATTATAGGGGTATACCCCTATAATCTGAACACTCCACTAATCCGAATTAAGGAGGTCCTGCTGTATAATCTGCAGCCTCCCAGATATAGAGATGGCAAACACTGTTTCGTACGGGAGGTCCAAGTCCAGCACTCTCAGTCTAAAGTAGCTACCTACTCTCAGGTATACTATGAACGCAGGTTATGAGTGTAAATTCTTACCAATGATGTATCTGAAGATAGTTTGGGAGGTGATTTCGATTTAGTTGTTTTGTTTACTTTTTGTCTCTTTTTTGGCTTTATAGTCTGTAGTACTTCTCTTATTTTCTCCACCCATTGAAACACAACACATTTTCCTATGTTCTCTCTGAAATAAATAGATATAAACTTATTGTACAGCAAGTAATTTTACAGTTGAAAATGACAAGAAATTGAAATAAATTTAAATCACAATAAGGATGATTGTTAATAATAACAGAGTTACTGCATAAGCAATTAAATAATGTTGGCACTGAATTTATTCAACTGTTAAAATCTATATATACTTTGATAAATGTAGACTTATTCACTGAAACTTGAAAATATGAAAAAATACCACAAGATGTGACCTCAACAGGTTACATTGAGCAATGTTTTTTCAAAGACATAGTCAATTTAATACTTACAAATAGATTTCGTCTAAGGCTTGATGCAGCTCTGATTTGTCTTTTCTGTCCATCCATGGAGCAGAAAACTCGTAGCTGGGTGGTGACTGCGAAGGGTAATCCTCTGGCATAGTCACATAAAGAACAACTTCATATTTCTTTTCATATATTTTTATGCTATACGACTTCGTTTTGTCGCTCTCCACGGTCCATTCGTCACCGTATATAGCACTTAATGCTTCCATCTCCTCATTCTAAAGAGAAAATAGTAAATAAATAACATGATCGAAAAGCGATGACAGGAATTTTCTTTAATTTTTTTTATTAACTTACTTGTTTAGTTAAATTTGCTGTATCCATTCTGTGAGAACAACTAAAATAAAAACGTTTTACAATCTCAGTCGCACTCGCGCCTCGTCACTTCGACCGACTTGGTAACAATAACTGACCACCGACAGACGACTGTTCGTATTGACGACGTGTCAAAGACTAACTACTCCCCAGTAGGATCTGTCTTTATATACTTACGTCGACAAAGAAAATATTGGAGTGGGGAGTGCATTGTTATCTTATCTATGCGGAGAACTTCGCTTTCGCATACCGTGGGAACCATAAAACTATTTTAAACTGTCAAACACCAAGCGGTCACCGGTGACCGCGACCTATTGTTCTTTAATTGTGTCTATAAAACCGGTACTCGACGAGTTAAAATGTGTATTTTACTAAGCGGTATTAATTTTTTTTAATACGTATATAATTTAGAACAACGTTGACAAGACAATATTCTGTACATAATTCTTGATCCTTCGCGTTGACATAATTTAATTACCACACAATTATGATTGTTATACCAATTGTAGTGTCTAAGGCTTGTTTCGTGTAACCTTTTTTGACGCAAAGTTTGATGTAATGTAAATATTGTACTCTTATGTAAATAATGTTTAATGTATTCCTACTATTCGGGCATATGAAATAGGAATCCCAGCAAATAAAACTCACGTTATTGATTATTATCTTTGTGTGCACCTGATCAATTTTACATTATCCCTTACGACGCAGAATTCTTTTATGAATAGTAAGTACATGGCTATTTCTAAAAATAGGTTTCAAAGGTAAATAATAATATTAGTAATAGTGCATTTGTTACGTATCGGTGCCGACACATGTACACAAAGCACCGTTAATTAGTTAGCGGCGCTACACATCGACACAACTATCATTTACACAATATACATGTGTGGGTAATTTCATATCAATAGATATGTATAGAAACAATCGTCTATCACACACATCTTGGTATTTAAAAATCATTTTTGTGTCGGTATACGCAATAATTTAGTAAATAAGTTTAAATAAAAACGAGGGTAAAGATAAAATTACTCATAACAAACTTTGAATAAATCGAAATCAAAAATAATGAACGATCGAGCTATACAATACCCATATAAATATAGTGCTTTCTCATTGTAATTTTATGTTACTGAATGATATAAAATATTTCGATGATCTCATCTACAGCGCGCTTGGCGCAATGGTTATCGCCTCCAATTGTCAAGTAAAGTGCCGCCGGATCGATTCCAACATTCACATGTTGTTTTAGAATTAATTTATCAAATATTTGAAATTTGAAATTTGAAATTAGAAAACAATTAAATCTTTTTTTTTTTGATTGTTCTAAATCTTATGTTAATTTTAATAGTAAATACTTTAGATTTATTTATACCTATAATATCTTTTATTTATATTTTAGTTCTAGTTATTTATTATTTAGAATAATCTCATTTGCTTTATGCATTTCAACCAACTTAAATAAGATAAAAACAGTAAAAAAGTAATTAACTGTGATTTCTTAATGGTTCGATACCTGAGTATATTTGCAATGTTTGTGGCGACCATAGAAATCTCGAGTCATTTTTTTTTACACGCTTATGAAGTAACTACCGACTATTTAAAACATGTTTTTCAAATCACCCGACTTACAAAATAATTGCGTTCTTAGTTGTCAATTATGAGGATTTCATAGTTTATTGCTACACTACTTATATTCGTGTGCAAAGTTATTTTTATTTTTACAAGATGTTCCAACACCTATCAACATTTAAAAAGGCTGAAACCATTGTTTTGCATGAGCAAAACATAACTAACAATAACTGAAATAGCAAGGCGTTTAATGAGATCGGTGAGTAAATAAGATACTACGTTGTTATTCTAAATAATATTTATTTCATTTTGTAACTCGACACACCTATCAATTTTTGCACTAGAATAAAATAATTATTGCAACTTATTATGTTCAATATTATAAAGATATATTAATAATTTATTATTAATTGTATTGTAACTTGACTTGTTTTGTTAGGAGTGTTTCTTTAAAACATATGGTTAGGGATTTTTATTCCTTACGCCACTACTTAATTATAAATTATTATTCTAACATTGTGTTTACTTTTATTATATTATTTTTAAGTAACTTTAATTCCTGTAAAGTATTTCCTGGTATTTTAAATACTTATTTGTTTGGTATCAACAGAGGAGATCCATGCAGTTATGGGTGCACAGATATGCGGAGACCGGTGACGTTAAACATCGTCGACGTGGGCCTAAACCAAAGGCAAATTCATCGGCTCGGCACTACGACGTCGTAGCCAGGCACATGGCTGATCCGTTCCTGCCAACCCGCACTACAGCGACAGCACTGAATGTTTTAATACAAACTGTACGGAGACACCTGCATTCTGGTTTAAGGTGCAGGAAGCCAGAGAAGAAAACATTGTTATCTGTGGTTCACCAGCAAAAGCGCTAAGAATTTTTTAAAGGACTTTATTAATTTTGATTGGGCGAACAGTGTAATCATATTGAGCGACGAAAAGACTTTCAAGTCGGATAAGGATGGGCGTAAAATATTGTGAAGAAAAGATGGAGAAAGGTATACGAATTGCAACCTTCTGCCTTGTAGGATCAGTGATTGTATTGATTTCGGAATCAATTATTGAGCCTGTCAAACTCTGCCTTTATTAAAAATTAACATAAAATAATGTTTAATTTTTTTAAGAATATTAAAATGCTGTCTAGAACATACGGTGAAGTGATGTTATTGTTTTGTGGTTAGAAATTGTCATAATTTCTTTCTATTCAACATGTTTATTCACTTCACTTTAATTTTTCATTAACAAATTTATTAACTGCTTTCGAACTTGATTGACATATTATATTTACGCCCATCTTCAATTAATTTAAAGTTTCCCTGATTCTAAAGGTCATGAAAGTTAAAATCGTTCCATAGCATTCGTCACATTCTTTTTACTATCATACAGCCCACTGAATATTGAACCTTATAACAACCGTCGTAAAATAGATAATTAATGGAAGTTCAAACGACAAAAAGTCGCCCATTTCAAGAAATATTTTACATGTAATTTTTTACATGTTTTACTTGTTTATTACTGTAAAACTGTAATTTAATAATACATTATATTATTAAATTACAAAACAAGAATGTTGTATATTTGTTTATTACTTAATAAAAAATGTTGCTGCCATCGTATTACCGCTGTACCGCATGATATTTCCCGATTCGACTATGAGGTTTATTGTCATATCTATTAATTATGATTTAAAGAACTTTAAACTTAACATGTGGTATATAATTAATTATTAGATATAAATATTGAATATAAAACAACATATTTGTATAATAAATAAATTAATTGTAATAAAAAATAGTATTGTTTTATTTACCAACTCATTTGCTTCTTTTATAGCCTGATATTTATATTTTATGACAAAAAACAAAAAACAAAAAAAAAAAAAAAAAAATAACAAGGTAAAATAAAATTAACTTTTAGCTGGAATAGAACCCACATCATTGATCCTTGAAAGACGATAAAAGCGTGCTCATTAACCAATCGACCACGAGCACTACGATAATGACAGTGAAAATGTCGGGTCATATCAATGATTGTAAATAGTTTTAACCTTACCTATGCATTAAATTATAAAAATACGTATACCGACACAAGAATGAAAATACCAATGTGAACGTGGTGGACGAATATTTTTATATACAGTTATATGAAATTACGCACACATGTACACTGTGTAAATGACAGTTGTGTCGATGTGTAGCGCTGCAACTAATTAGCGGTGCTTTGTGTACTTACCTACACCGTGATCAACGCCGTGCCACGAGGACCATATCTGCTGAATCAGGACATTAGTCCTACTTTGATGCAACGAAGTATTGCAACACCTAAACTGCTGAGTCGTCTCCTCATGTCACCGCCTCGTGCCCAGCTGCGATACGCTGCATCATCAATCACCCCACTAAATTTAACCTCAATAGGTTTTATTGAAAACCTTCTTTCGAAATAATTTTAAGAGAAGAAATCAGTGTTGTTCCAACTTCGAACGCATTCGCTCTTAGGTTAGTTAGATTTTAAGAGTTAACATGTAATTTTAATTATAATAAACTTAGTTTAATGATTATAGTTTTCATTTGCACCCTCTGTCGGTGGCAGAAACGTAACTCATTCGATACAAATTACACGAAAAATACCACGGTTGTCTTATCGCTTGCCCTTCAGTTAAAATTTTCGTGGAATTATCAAACCTAAAGTCGAGCGCTGATTGGTCGCTTACATGTTTGTTCTCATTACCCACGGTAGCGAAGCACTCAGTCCTCTATTGTTCAAGCATGGTGTTTTCTAATGAGCAGTAATTCAATTATTGTAGTCACGACTGCCCTGACTGACTGACTTAAAAAAAAATATTCCATCGAAGACTATAAACTAATGGTTTCAAAAATAAAAATAATAAGCATTAATAAAAATATTGCGCCTATAAATTATAGACTGATTTATTGTTTTTTTTTTTTTGTAAAAGTTGTAATCCTTAATAAAAATAGAAAGAGCGACAAAACGAGGTCGTATAGCATAAAAATATTGGAAAAGAAATATGAAGTTGTTCTATATGTGACTATGCCAGAGGATTACCCTTCGCAGTCACCACCCAGCTACGAGTTTTTTGCTCCATGGATGGACAGAAAAGACAAATCAGAGCTGCATCAAACCATAGACGAAATCTATTTGTAAGTGTTAAATGAGTATGCCTTTGAAAAAACATTACTTAATGTAACCTGTTGAGGTCACATCTTGTGGTATTTTTCATATTTTCAAGTTTCAGCGAATAAGTCTACATTTATCAAAGTATGAAGATTATAACAGTTGAATAAATACAGTGCCAACATTATTTAATGGCTTATGTAATGTAACTCTGTTATCACTTATTGTAATTTAAATTTATTTCAATTTCTTGTCATTTTCAACTGAAAAATTACTTGGTGTACAATAACTTTATATCAATCTACTTCAGAGAAAACATAGGAAAATGTGTTGTGTTTCAATGGGTGGGTTCAACGGTTCAAATTCAAGTGTCGTCCAAAATCATAACACTACGAGATTTATTATTGTTAACTACTACAATAATAAATCTCTATATTAATTTAGTTACATGAACTGTTTTTTATACATTTTTATATACAATCACAGATAACTATATTGTAAATTGAAATTCTCATCTCGCATGATCCACTATGATAGACAATCATTTGTGCGATATCTGTACTCGATATCATTCGTTTCTGCACCGATTGCTCATAGTCTATGCTGACAGTAAAACTATCTCAATACAATCGTCTTGCACGATCTGCTATGGTCTAAGGGGGGAAAATCATCGAATGACTGCTCCCGCCTAGGTGAGGCGGGAGGGAGTGTCAGACTACTACTGACTGAAAACCACCCCGTTCCTTCTCCTGCACGTCGAGCCGGAGCCCCGGTTACCCGTTAGGTTCTCCGCGACTCCGACTCCGAATCGGCATCGGCCCTGTTGGGCTTCATCTGTGATGGTCTGATGGCTCTTTGAGGCGCGCGCGGAACGCGACGCGTCGTATGCTCGGGTATCTGCTATGGTCTACAATCATTTGTACGATACCAATTACTAGATACCATTCATTTCTGTACAGACTGTTCATACCTGTGCTCATAATAAAATTAACTTAAACATACACACATCTTGCACGGTCTGCTATGGTTTACAATCATCTGGCACGATACCCATTACTTGGTAACATTCGTTTCTGTACTGATTATTCTATAGCCTGTGCTCATAATCACTATTTCAATCAATATTCATAATCCTTACGAAACTATAACACGGTTTCATTCATTATTAGCACTAACCATTTAATCTCAATCTGAATAAATTCCATATCGATAATCAAGTTCATTATAATACATAATTATGCGTAACACTGGTAATCAGCTCAATAATTCATACTTCATTTATTAAATATCATTACAATATTATTATTATAAGAAGAACGTAATAAGTAGTTAAACTACTATTAAGGAATATTATAGAATTCATTAACTAATTATCATTACCTAAATAAATCTCATTATTCCTATAGTCATTGTCTTTTTCACTATCATTGTTATTATTCTCATCGCAATCGGCCCTGGAGTAATCATTAAAATTTAACCAGGGATGAATCTTATCAATTGCTATGATGTTTTTGTATCGTTTGTTTCCTTTCCTAGTCACTGGGGTGTCCTCGACTACGAACCTATCATTGGGTAAAATTTTGACGATTCGGTACGGGCCCTGAAGTTTTGGCATAAGCTTTTTAAATTTACCCTGATGCTCTTTATCAATGACCGCCCTTTCAGTTCTAACTAGATCTCCTACACTATACGATTTTGGTTTCTTTCTATTTTTGTCAAATCTGACCTTCGCTTTTTCTTGAGCCTTATCAATTTTCTCTTTGACATTAACAAATTTCGTGAATGCATCTACTATCACCGTAATCACTAAAATGTACATGTTTCCCCTTCTAGAACGAATAAAAGGGGCCGAGATGATCCGCATGCAATGTATGGAACGGGATTTCTATCTTTGGGATAGGGTGTAATAACCCTTCCTTTTGGCCTGATGGTACTTTGTGGTATGCACATTGTAGGCAAGATGATACATATTTGTTTGTAAATCGACCCATCTTTGGGAACCAAAACGTTGCTTTTAACCTACTCAACGTTTTGTCAAAACCAAAATGCCCTACATGGTCGTGGTTCATACGTAGAACTGGCCACCTAACACCCTCGGTACCACCCAACGAATTTCCTCATCTAAGATACGGTATACGGAACCAGTTGATCATTATTACGTACACCGGCAACGAATTTCGTCTCATCATCGAGAAGAATTTCTCGAATTCGCTTTATTTCTTCGTCGTTACTCTGTACAGTCGCAATCCAAACGGTTGTTTCTGTTTGTAAAACGTCAATTACATGTGTGTCAGTATCGTCGGTGTGTTCAGTTACCGGAGCACGACTCAAGGCATCCACATGAGCCATACGTGCACCTGTTATGTATTCAATCGTACAGTCGTACTCCTGCAATCGTACCCACCATCGTGCAATTCTGGGTATAAGATCTCGCTTGGTCAAGGTCGTTATTAACGCATTACAATCTGTTAATATTTTAAATTGTAGACCCAACAAACACACACGGAATCGACTTAACCCTTTGAGTGCCATCATTATAGACACAATTAAACAACAATAGGTTGCGGTAACCGGTGTCCTCGCGGTGTTTGACAGTTTAAGGAGGCAACGACAGCCAATGTCTCGAGATCGAAAGAGTGATGCTTTTGCCTCTTCTGAATTTTTCCGACTATAGTAGGCTACAGTCCTCAACTGGCCATCACTACCTCGCTGCATAAGTATGCCTGCGATGCCTATCTTTGATGCATCGGTATGCAATTCAATCTCTAACCGCGCATCAAACAAAGCTATTATTGGTCGTTCTACGAGTTTTTCCTTGATGGTATTAGAGGCATTGTACATTCCGCGGTCCATTTCAACTCAAATTTATATTTTAAAAGATTCGTTGACGGGAATTCTATTAATGCAAAGTTTTTGACGAATCGACGAAAAAAACTTGCAAGTCCTATAAATCGTCTCACGTCATGTACGTTTTTGGATGCAGGAAAATTGGAAATTGCATTTGTTTTTCGTGATGATTTCACGCGTTTATCTAACATTTCGGTAAGTAGTTCTGCGTAATTGTCACTGCTAGGAAAGGAATCAATTAATTTACTTTTCCACTCGGACCACGAAAATGACATTGAAGGCAATGCCTGGTACCATGTGCGAGCGACGCCCGAAAGTCTGGGCGGTGCGTAGTGAATGACCTGATCATTACCCCAACGGTACAACTTTGCACATTCGTCGACTTTATTTAGCCACATATGGATTGTCTGACCTTTGACCATTGGATCAAATTCAGGTAAACGTTGCCTAGCAATGGAAATTTATTGCCTTCTGGCTTCGTGGCTGACAAAGATTTTAATAATTCGTTCCTCCGACTTCTGCTCAGGACAATGACAATGACAAGTCAGGACAATGACGTCAAATTTGACATCAGTCGTTGATAGTACCATACATATTTGGTCGAAGTTTTTATTTATGCTACGAATGTTAGCGTGGAAGATCTTAATAGAATGATTATATGTAAGGTACTTTTGACAGTCTTCTGGATGACAGGTGTATGTATTTGTAGAGTCGAGTGAGTCTAGGTCAGTGTTTATATTGTTTATATTTGCCATTTGTAATAAGTAAGAGCCAAGTAAAGGTATACTAGGATTAATATATTCCAGATTATGACAGGTGTAGATGTGATATTGTGAGAGTATATATGTGATGTGAGTTGATTGGTTGTGCTTAGGTATGTAAGGACAGTGTAGTTGGGTTGAGTATTGGGGTATAGACTTCTGTTAGTGATCGTGATATAATTTTGTTTTCTATTTTTCCTTGTTGACGAAAAATTAACCATAGTAAAAGTAAGATGTTTCCTAGATAGTACAAGTAGAAATGTCTTTTGAATTAAAAAAGCTAATGTTTCAATTATTAGTCACATGTTTTTCTTGAGATCCAAAAGACACTGTTCAGAGGTGATAAGTATTTGTTTAACCCCTTGCTTTTTACGAAGAAAAATGTTGCCGTTGGACGACCAGCAGTACTCGAAATTATTTTGCTTTGCAAATTCTCGAGATATATAGAAGAGTTTTCTAGAGCTTGCAGGAAGATAATCAGCCACGTATACGGCTTGTCGTTTTCCGGCTAAGTTGATCAACTCCGTGTTAAGCTTTTCTTCCATCGTTTTTTGTTGTTATTGAAATTACGCACGGAGGATAGAGTGTTAAGTTTCATTTGAACAGTGTGGAATTCGGCTACAATAGGGCGTACTGATCCTTGTTTACCCGGTAGGCGGTAAATATCTCGGAGATCCGTAGGTGAGATCGGGATTCCAACCGTGTTTCCAATTTTACAAACAGTGTCCGTAAGGTCTACGCTAGTCTCTTTATCTTTTAATGGAATATTTCTAACCTCTATGCAGGACGAACGAGATTTGAGTGTTAAATCCTGTACTTTATTTTCCAGGTTTTCTAGACATTTTCGTTGTTCCTGGCGTTCTTTTTCAGATTGTCTAGTCCTAATTTAATTTCTTCGTACTGTTTGTTTATAAAATTCATAGAACTTTCTATTTTGTCATTAGATTCTTGAATTTTGCTGGTTTGGGTTTTTAGTTCTAATATTTCAGTAGATAATTTTGAGACTAGGCTGTTATGTTTAGCGCACATATCATCTATTTTGGATTCCAATTCTAGTTTCCAGTTATTTAGCAACCCCATAATTTCCTGCTTGAGATCCTGTTCCTTTTGTCTGGGCGATGATTCGTCTGTGCGGGGCCTTTTATTTCGATTAGTTATGAAAGAAACATCACTTTGTTGCAGCGAGTTTAAATCCGTTTCAGACTGGGTATGTCCTATAGGTGACGGAGTAGCGGGAGGTGTACCCTGACGCGGCATGTTTCGAGTTTAATTGAGTAACCAGTCGACAATTTTTAGTTGATTGTCGTTGTTTGTCACCATTATGTCAACACCAAGCGAAGGATCAAGGATTATGTAAAGAATATTGTCTTGTCAACGTTGTTCTAAATTATATGCGTATTAAAAAATATATTTTAATACCGCTTAATAAAATACACATTTTAAAACAGTTTTACGGTTCCCACGGTATGCGAAAGCAAAGTTATCCGCGTGTATTTTCTTTGTCGACGTAGGTATATAAAGACAGATCCTACTGGGGAGTAGTTAGTCTTTGACACGTCGTCAATACGAACAGTCGTCTGTCGGTGGTCAGTTATTATTACCAAGTCGGTCGAAGTGACGAGGCGAGAGTGCGACTGCGATTGTGAATAATTTTTATTTAAGTTTTTAATTAATATTATAAGAGATTGCTTGTTAGAAATTACCAAAAAATTTAAAAAAAACAAAACTCACAATGGAGACGGAGAATTTAACGAAACAAGTAAGTTTATCAAAAAAATTAAAGAAAATTCCTGCCATCGCTTTTTGATCGTGTTATTTATTTACTATTTTCTCTTTAGAATGAGGAGATTGAAGCATTAAGGTTAAACTAGTCGCGGGCTCGAACTCAATCAAGGGCGTGGCCAAAAAGCGCGCTGTCTCATCTAACATCGTGTGCGACAGAAATAGTACCAGTGATGAGCAGTTAGACGCTATCTATTTGCACGACGTATTGTTCGCACGCACACAAACACAGCAAAACGTCACTGAACGGTGCATATATCTGTGCTGTGTGTGTTTACTCGTAATAAAGTCGTACGCGCTGCTACGATTTTACGATGCTCGCATGAATTTTAGTAATTATTGTCACAGGGCATTGTAATTACTGAATTTTTTATTTTTTTATGATAAGTTGATAACACAATATCCGAAGAATCTACGAAAGGGATATAATTCTGTAGGTAAACAGTTACTTTTTTTTCTAAGTACCAATAACTTTATGTACCTACTAAACCTAATAGGTACCTACAATATTAGTTGTATTTGTTTAGTTTTCGTAAAAGTAAAAGTATGTTTACTTGCTAAAAATAAAGTAAGAAACGTAATAAAAAGTATAGTTGACAACCCCAATCGAGTTCTCACGGAGCACGATAGCCACAAAATATAAAGGTACCTAGTTCTATGGTATAACTACATACAAAGCGCGCTCGAGCACGTAGGTATAAACAGTGAAGCAGGTACATACCTAAATGAGATTGACTTCTGTACCTATGTATTTTGTGCGAAAACATTCGGCTTGGCGGTTGCCCGTTGATATTATTTGCGGTAATCTACAACAATTTATTATAAAGAGCCTAAAGAGGTAAAGTTTGATTTATAATAAGCATGATCATTTCTTCTGTCTGGGTGTTTTTACCTAATTATAATAATATGTAAATATTTAGAAATATACCTCTAAGTATGTATATCTGTTGTCTAGTAGGTACTTACACATAACACAAGCTCTGCTTAGTTTGGGACTGGACAGGGTAGGTACCTACAGAGTTGTGTGATAGTTGTGGAATATTATTATTACTTAGGTATTATTAGGAAGGATGGCTAAACAAGCATACCGTAGGTACGTAAACGTAGTGTACCTGCTAGTAAAATATCAATTCGGTCCAGCCGAATTGAACATTGACCTGAACAAATAGAAAGACAGACAGACGGAAAAATACAAAAATAAATAAATTAAAAATGGGTTTAAAAACTATTTATTTGTTTTTTCTGTCTATCTGTTTTTCTGTTTGTTTTACGTAGGTACCTATGTCCAAAGGAATAAGTAGTTTTTTTTTACCTACTTATCGTGCAAATAGCCGTGTGAGTATGAAAAAATCTATGTAGGAAGGTATTTTAATATTTGGTACAAACTGACACTGCAATTTATTTACATTGTTTAGTATAGGTATATCGATTTTACGATAAATAATATAAGTATCGTACACCTCGCACTATAATACCTACGGACAGTTTACTTACAAGCTTTTATATAGGTAGGTATGTAGGTACTTACTCGTGGTTTCGTTGATAACTAACAATTATATTTTTGTTCAACTTACGTACCGCGAATAATACCTTTTTTTTTTTTTTTTTTTAAGGGAGGAAAATCATCGAATGACTGCTTCTGCCTGGGTGAGGCGGAAGGGAGTGTCAGACTCTTACTGACTAAAAACCACCCCGTTCCTTCTCCTGCACGTCGAGCCGGAGCCCCGGTTACCCGTTAGGTTCTCCGCGACTCCGAATCGGCATCGGCCCTATTGGGCCCCATCTATGGTGGTCTGATGGCTCTTTGAGGCGCGCGCGAAACGCGACGCGCCGTACGCTCGGGTCTGTTTCTGGTCGGACGGGGAGCCACCCATGCTCGCCGTCCGCAGGCCCGCGCTTACGGTGGCCGGAGATCGTCCCGCGATCCCCGACGCCCGGTGTGTCCTTCGCGATGGCTGGGTTGCGAGGAGGCAGCGCTTCGCTGCCTCACGCGTCCCGCCTCCTCCTTAGCTAGCATGACTGCTTCGCAAAAGGAGGAGACGGCATCCCAGTCCCCCTCGCTCCGCATCATGGCCTGCACTAGGCCCGGACGCGAGAGGTCGCCATCGCCGATCACTTCCCTGAGGGCACGGCGGTGCTCAGCCCACGTAGGGCATTCTCCCACTGTGTGTTCCACCGTGTCCTCAGGGCGGTCCTCGCAGTGATGACACCCGAGCGTTTCCTCCCGCCCCATCAGACACAGGTACCTCCCGAAACTTCCATGTCCGATGAGGACCTGCGTCAGGCGGTAGGTGAGGACGCCGTAGCGTCTCTCAAGCCACTCCTCAAAGAGGGGACTTACCGCTGCAATGGCAGCGAGCCCAGCCCTCGGTTGCGACAGTCGTTGCTGCCATTCCGCCATGAGATCGCGCCGGAGCTCATCCCGCCACGCACTTATCTGGCGCGGCAGCGGAGTTTCGCCCCGGCGACGTGCCTCCGCGCGCATGTTATACACGCGCGCGAGCACCTTCGCCTCCAGATCCCACGGCGGTAATCCGGCAAGGAGGTTCGCCGACTCCCCAGAGATCGTGCGGTATCCGCGGATCATTCGGATCGCCATGACCCTCTGTGACATGAGCAGCGTCCGAGCAGGACGCCGCAACAAGTTCGGCGCCCAAACAGGGGCGCCGTAGAGGGCCATGGACCGCACGCGAATAATACCTTAGTACCTACCTACCTAATAAATAGGGTACGATCGTGTCATCGTATAAAGGGCATCTTGTGTAGGTATAGACCTACTCCTATCCTACCTATCGACACCACACCACCGCACCGGTCGCAAAGCTCCAGTCGTAAGATAAGGGTAAGGAGAATAGTCTACACATACGATACAAACCACGTAGGCCACAGCAGCAGACTAAGTCGACCAAGTCCAAAACAAAAAACAATAGAAAATAGTCTAATGGTTTGCACGACACGCGCTGTCGTGCAAAAAATTGTGCAAAAAATTGTGCAAAAACGCGTGAGCGTCTTCCCTCCGCCCCGCGCCGCTGCCGGGGGAATTTTATCAAATGAAATGCACGATAATTCATCGTAAAACGAGTGCGTATAAAAGTACGATTTAGTGCTTTAGAAAATAGCGATTTTTGAAAAAACCACTGCTTAGATCAATTTGAAATAAATTTTATAGAACTCTCTGGTAATTGTGCTGTGTCGGTACGGTCTACGTTTTGGAGATTTTACACGATTAGTGGTACTTTTTAACACCCAAAGTTGCGTCAAAATTGTCATGAAAAACAAAACTTTGGTGGCTCATTACTTTTTAATCGTTATTTTTTATTTTTTTTTGTTTCCGTACCGACAAGTGTAATTACAAGATAAAACGTTGTCGTGTTTAATTTTGGAGGTACAAATTCACACTGTGGAGTAATACCGCCCCGAACTTTCTATGGAAAAAATATCGACTAGTGTAACCTTAAGTGCAATATACGGCGACGATTGGACCGTGGAGAGCGACAAAACGAGGTCGTATAGCATAAAAATATATGAAAAGAAATATGAAGTTGTTCTGTATGTGACTATGCCAGAGGATTACCCTTCGCAGTCACCACCCAGCTACGAGTTTTCTGCTCCATGGATGGACAGAAAAGACAAATCAGAGCTGCATCAAGCGTTAGACGAAATCTATTTGTAAGTATTAAATTGACTATGCCTTTGAAAAAACATTGCTCAATGTAACCTGTTGAGGTCACATCTTGTGGTATTTTTTCATATTTTCAAGTTTCAGCGAATAAGTCTACATTTATCAAAGTATATATAGATTTTAACAGTTGAATAAATTCAGTGCCAACATTATTTAATTGCTTATGCAGTAACTCTGTTATTATTAACAATTATACTTATTGTGATTTAAATTTATTTCAATTTCTTGTCATTTTCAACTGTAAAATTACTTGCTGTACAATAAGTTTATATCTATTTATTTCAGAGAGAACATAGGAAAATGTGTTGTGTTTCAATGGGTGGAGAAAATAAGAGAAGTACTACAGACTATAAAGCCAAAAAAGAGACAAAAAGTAAACAAAACAACTAAATCGAAATCACCTCCCACACTATCTTCAGATACATCATTGGTAAGATTTTACACTCATAACCTGCGTTCATAGTATACCTGAGAGTAGGTAGCTACTTTAGACTGAGAGTGCTGGACTTGGACCTCCCGTACGAAACAGTGTTTGCCATCTCTATATCTGGGAGGCTGCAGATTATACAGCAGAACCTCCTTAATTCGGATTAGTGGAGTGTTCAGATTATAGGGGTATAGATGAAAAGGGTATTTTTTGGGAATAAAACTACTTAATAGGTACATAAATAATACAAAGTCTGTATTCATCTATAAACATTACATATTTTTAATTTAAAAGGATCAGGTTTATCAGACAATGTTGCCGTTCAATCTCCATAAAATATTTAGTTCCTAAGAAAGCTCTAACAGTACTTGGCAGAACTTTCTGCCATCACCTCCTCTGCTTATTTACATGCCCATGAATTGAAAGTATTGGACTAAGGATTATTTCAATGTCTTGTAGTTAGAAGGCTCTTGTTATAAACCTAACTGTCTATGTGTAAATTGCAGGTACATAGTGACTGTCCAGAGATAACTCATGGAGAGGTTATCGTTGATAGAAAAAGTATATTCCAAGGTCATGCGGCAGAAGTCCACTCGATTGATGATGTAAAGTAAGTAAATATGTTCCTACCTACTGCAATTCTATGGTATATAGTTGAATATTTATCTTCTGATTTTGAGAATCTTATACTACCATATAAAGCTGAAGAGTTTGTTTGTTTGCTTGTTTGTTGGTTTGTTTGCTTGAACACACTAATCTCCAGAACTACCAGACCGATTTTTATAACTCTTTTTGCGTTGGATAGTCCATTTATCGAGGAAGGTTATAGGCTACAAAACACCACGCTACGATCAATAGGAGCCGAGCAGAGTGGTTGGAAGTAGCTAGTTCAATATAATATTATATTGATTTTGTCTCGTTCCTTAAGACGCGTTAAATTCATAAAATGGTTGTTAATAGTGCTCGATTGATTAATGGCCACACTTTTGATTACCTCTAGGTGATATAGTGGTCAAATGCAACCACTGATATTATAAATCTGAAATTGTATTTCTTCGGATGTTTGTCCATCAATCACGCTGAAAGACGGAGTTTGATGAAATTTGGTAAAAGACAGGAAACGAGTTGACTTAGGTGATAGCAAGCTTTTTATGCCGATTAAATGCTCCCATGGGATAAAACTGGAAACATATTCTACGCAGACGAAGTCGCGGGCAACAGCTAGTCAAATAGTTACTAGAATATTGAATTTGCAAAGTATTTTTTTTTAATGTTTGTTTTAAAAACCCATGTACAATGATGTGCTGATTACTAATCAACACCTTCAATTTTTAGCGCGGTCCTAACAAAACTGAAGATGAACAAGAAGATATGTAATGCGAAACACAATATGTATGCTTACCGCATAGAACGGAAGACAGGCAAAAGCAATTGCATTATTCAGGACTGTGATAACGATGGCGAGGCGCACGCTGGTGGCAGGATGTTACATCTAATGCAGATTTTAGATCAGAAGAATACTTTAGTTGTAGTGACTCGCTGGTAAGCAAATATTTTTAGTATTTTTTAGTGTACTATGGAACATTAGTTCTTTAAAGGGATATAGATAGGTGTTCATGTTGACCAGTTGTTATAATGTGAAGTGACAACATGTAGGTGGAGAGGCTAATGCCGTGTATAGAATTTTTGGTAATCGAAAATCTCCAATACTATAACAAAATTAAGATTCAAACCTGGGACCGTTTGATCGGTTGTGGCATTTTTTTTGTGATACGCCGCTAAACGAGCTTACGGATCACCTGATGGTAAGCACTCGGATTCAGAGATTGGGGAGAGCGGAGATCTTCCGGTTACCTCACTCACACGACGAAACACAAAGCAAGCGTTGTTTCACGTCAGTTTTCTGTGAGGCCATGGTATTATTAAATGAGATTATCTTAGGTCTTTCCCAAAATAAATGACTATTGCAATACTTATTAGTTATATCATGAAATATATTTACAATCATAATACATTACAGGTGGTCTTGACACAAATCGCTAATACTAGCTTGCAAAATCATTGCCTTCATTATAAATCTGAATTTAATAATAACTAATTAAAGATTAATTGAAGTAAATACTTTGATTTTGACTAATAATACTTAGGTACAGTCAATTAAATAACTACTATTTACTACATTAATGTACCGTCATGTATGTATATTCGTCAATTTGTTTCAGGTATGGTGGGATACAGCTAGGCCCTGACAGGTTTAGACATATCAATAATGCAACGAGACAGGCAATACAACAGGCAGGACTTTTAAAAAAATGACATTTAGCTTAGCAATAATATAAGGTATGTTGTAAATAACGATCTTGTCATATAGGGTGTATGTTGATAACAGAGAAAAGCCAGCCAGAAAAAGAGAAAATTAACAAAGGTTTGGCTGTATTCCGGAATTTAGTTCTGTTTAGTCCTTAGGCCTTAGTTAAACGTTAAAGCTATAATAGTAATAGACGAAAAAAAGTTAAATCTTTAGATTCCCATTAGCTAAAGTTTTAAAAACATCGCCTAATATTGCTCAACAAAAAAGTCAATAATGTGGACATACTAAATATAATTAGATATTTACAAAAAAAAACAATATACAATATGATTGTCCGTGCTACCTTCTATTATTTCGAGCACTATTATCCGTTGTTTTAACGGTAATGCACCTCTTGTAAAGCAATAATAATAATTGATATTGTTATTTATACAAATGATATTGTTGGAAATAAACAAATATAATTAATTTTTTTGTGCTTTCATTCATACCCATATCACAATTAGATAAAAATTATTTACCGACTTCAAAAAAAGGAGGAGGACTTCAAAAAGACTAAGTTCGGCTGATTGTTTTTTATTTGTTGGTTCGTGCAATACTCCTCCATGTGTGAACCTGTTTCCAAAATTCTTGTTTTGTTTGAAAGGGTCTCATTTCCATTCTAACTCCCGTGATGAGATGATGAGATGGGATCCTAGGGAAAACGAGAGGAACTTTCGAAAATTCTAGGGGCGAGTATTGCGTCTATTATGTTTTTCAATTAGGATTTTTAAACACTACAATTCAATAAGAGCCTGGAGTCGACAGTTGAGAGAACTCTTCAGCGGTTTATATTAACTACCTTGTGTTTAGGCTTGATTAATTTGTATTGACGAGGACTTAACATCTAGATAGAGTGGGGCTGTCAATAAGGGTCTGATGATGAAGAAGTGTAATTGTTAAGGGAACTCCTCAACGGTATACAGTAAAACTACCTGGTGTGTGGGCTTGTATTGATTAGAACTTTGCGCCTATGCAGATTATAAGTGACAAAACGGATCTATGTAGCTTTACACTGAAAATGATAAAAAAGGTAAAATAAAAACTGCGTTTAAAAACCGACTTCAAATAACCAAAAACTAAAAATAAACAAGAGTCAAAACTAAAAAGAAAAAAATAACTATCATTAGTCATATCATAATAATATAACTTAATTGCCACAAAATTGTAAATTAGGTATCTATTAAGGTTTTAATGAATAATTTTCAATAGAACTTATGGCGCCGACTTCTAACCTCAGTGGGTGGGTAGCCTATCAGAACTAATGATAGTTATTTTCTACTTCACAACTAAACCAAGCTAGATACTAAGTGACTTTTGTGATCGAAATTATTAGCTAACATCTGTCTGTTTGTTACAATATGTTTAAGTAATTTATTGTAATGTTTGTAATACCCACTTAATAATAATTAAATGTATCTATGATGAATAAAAATAAATATGTGTTTAAATAAAAGTATTTTTCATTACGCATCACTTTGTATCTGATAGTCTATACTTAAACATGATCAGGGAATTCAATCTCGAGATCTCGGCCTTTTGAGCGAGATTAATCTTGGGCGATGTCGTGGTGGCCCGGAGGTTTAAGACCTTGATGGCTTCTCATGCATGAGGGTGTGTGTTTGAAACCTACTAACGGCGAGTACCAATGTGACTTTTTCCGAGTTATATGTACTTTCTAAGATTATCTAGACACCACTGACAAACGGTGAAAGAAAACATCGTGAGTAAACCTGGGCTTATAATTTCTAATTATAAGTTTGCAATCGCCCACCCGCATTGAGCAAGCGTGGTGATTAATGCATAACCTTCTCCGTGTGAGAAGAGGCTTTGCTCAGCAGTGGGCATTTATAGGCAGTTGATGATGATGAATCTTGGGTGGCAAATGGCCGAAATCTCACGAGATTGCAGTCGTGTATACAAACGTTTTATTTAACTGATGTATGTACGTGGAGATTACCTACAGCAAACCTTTTCCTGTAGAAGGGATCCATAGTCCAATAACTGTACTGTACAGTAACATTTTAATATGGGTTACATGGGTCGTGACATTACCTATAGTCGTATTTTTAATTAGACGAAGTCGACTGACGTTTGCTGTGTTGTCAGTTTTTGATGAAATAAAAATAGTGTTGCGAAAAAGTGAATGATTGAAAAAGCAACTAAATGAATGAAATTGTCTCGATCGTCTAGTGAATTAATTGAAGTAGTTGAAACTACAGATGAGTAAAATATAAAAAAATTAGGTAGTTATGGATAATAAAAACAACGCTAATAACATCATTTGATTTTAATCATCATCAGATAAAAAATCATCGCTATCACTTTCGGTGACATTAATAATAAAGTTGTCTGACACATTGTCAATCATGTGGTCAAGGCCATACATTTTGTCTTCTTCTTTAATAACGTGAGACACGCAACTACTCCATTTTCTGCTGTGATGAGTTGAAGTCCTTCTTCAAACAGTTTTTTAACTTCTGGCATTTTAAAAGTTTTGTTATTTCTTGCCACATGTCCTTTGGCCTGCGCCCATACCAACTCAATAGGGGTTAAGCTCACAGTGGTATGGGGGCAGACGTAAAACCGTAATTCCATGGTGTGCTGCCATCTCGTCCACAACAAACTTTTCAGAATGTTGGTGTTTGTGCTGTCGTACAATGTCTATGAGTTAGCTTTGATCATTGTTGCTTCGAATGCGATATTTTTGCTTGTTAGCCACTCTTGTATTCTGGATTTAGTCCAAGACATTGTAGGCAGCGATTCCAGTTTCCTGGAGTGGTACGGGGCATTATCCATCACTACCACGGAATTTGGTTTGAGTTTTGGCAAGACCTCTCTGAACCACTTTTCGAAGGAATCGGCATTCATCTCTTGATGATAATCTTCTTTGTTTTTTGTGGCTTCAAATATTAATAGGCTGTCTTCTACGAACCCTTCTTCCCCGCCTATATGTCCGATAATTAAGCGTTTGCCCTTTCCTGAAGGTTGTTTTAAGCCAGTGGTCAAGCCATCGAGGAAGGCCTGGCGGGAGGTTAGCACTGTTTGGTCAATCCATACCTTCTTCGGGGCATGACCTTAAAAATAGAGAAAAATATCAATTAATTATTGAAAGTAGAGGGACCTTCTAAACACATGCCTGTAAATGTATGTACACGTTTATCTAAGTGGTTTGTCATGTTTGTTTGTAATTATTCCTAATTTATATTATTGTCACACAATCAGAATTTACAGTCTTATAAGAAACGCATGTAATCTGTGTTAAATACAGCGTCGGTAACGAATTGTAAGAACTTTTATCTGTGGCCACAAAACCTACAGAAAGTAAAATTTAAAATGAAGAAAACAAAATTGTAATTACCTTCGTTGATCCAGGTCTCATCTTGGTAATAAATATACCTTCCTTCTCTTCTATACTGTTTTATTTCTCGAAGGTATCGCTGGCGCCATAGAATAATATCCTGTCTGTCAATAAGAATGCTTTTTCTTGTCTTTGAAACGTATTTGAAATTCAAATGTTTCATAACATTTCTTAGTGTACTCCATGAAAAAGTCGGTAAATCTGGGTCTTCATTGACAACTTTAAGGATCTGTAAAGTAATAAAAATGTTTTTGAGTAAGGAAATCTATGCAATCTAATACTTTGGTTTTACAAAGAACATTATGGTGGACACAGAATATAATGCAGTAGACGGAATAAAGTTTATGTTACCTTTGCAATGGTGGGTGGCTCATTTGCATAAAAAAACTGATGAACTTTTCGCCTTATGGCAGTAAAAGTAAAATCATCTAATTTGTCTTTGAAATTGTATTTCGGTCCACGTTTCTCGGGTGATTTAAATTGTTCATTTTCTTTGTATTCTTTTAATACACTGTAAACCGAGGTCACACCAATTCCCAAAATGTCAGCTGTTTTCGAAACACATTCCTGTTTTTCGGGGGTTTCAAAAGGTAATAGAGAAGCAGCTTTCTCCTCAAATACGTGTTTATACACGTTCTGTACCATGAGCTTTTCGGTAACGCTTAACGAAACCCGTGGTCTCTTCCTTCTCGGAGACAAGCTTTGACTTGACGTGCTTGGTTGAGGATCCATATTGTTTAAAGGAAACAATGAACACAATAACCGCAAACACAACGAAACAAAAACTTAACACAAAACAACGTGAGCGCAGAAATAACAAAGTACGTGCTTTCAGACCAGAGGTTAGAAGCCGAATAACAATCAAAATGGCGACCGACGCGCGCGACGTCGATCGGTGTTGTCAGTACTCGCCGCGCCGCGCTTTACAATAAACTATCAAATATTGATACAATTTTATTAGAAATAGAAATAATATTCATTTATGTTTTGGAATGATTAAAATTATGAACTATTCACATTCATTGTTCATTCATTTGATTGAACGAGAACTGTAGCCATCACTATTACTTTAAATATGGCCACATTATTTTACAATTTGACATTAGCCATTGTCAGTTGACTTCGTCTAATTAAAAATACGACTATATATTTCCTTGGTTTGTATTTCTAACCTACATTATAAAATGTTGCGTCTGTTTTGCTAAAGATACATAGCATGCAAACTTATAGCCTAGACAGCGCGTTATATCGCGTCATAATAAATATCAAATAAGTAGATCGTGTCATACTATAATGTCAAATTAGTATTTTTGTACTATTTGTTGCTATTTCGAAACTACGTATTTGGGCAGTCATGACAACAATAATTGAATTACTGCTTACTGAGAAAACAACACGCTTGAACAATAGAGGACTGAGTGCTTCGCTACCGTGGGAAATGAGACCAAACATGTAAGCGACCAATCAGCGCTGGACTTTCAGGTTTGATAATTCCAAGTAAATTTTAACTGAAGGGCCAGTGATAAGACAACAGTGGTGGTTTTCGTGTAATTGGCATTGAATGCACTATTATTAATAATATTATTTACCTTTAAAAACCTAATTTTAGAAATAGCCATGTATTTGCTATTCTTAAAGAAATCTGCGTCGTAATGGATATTGTGAAATTGATCAAGTGCACACAAAGGTTATAATAAATAACGTGAGTTTTATTCGCATAGCATAGGATTCAAATTTCATTTACCCGAATAGTAGAAAGACATTAAATATTATTTACATAAGAGTACAATATTTACATTGCATCAAACTTTGCGTCAAAGAAGGAAACAAGCCTTCTATCTATACATGTAATAAAACCGTAGAAAAGTCAAAATTGTACACTGAATATTTTTTAATTGACTTCTTTAAAAGAATACTTGGGGCCTTGGGGCGAGATCTGCAATCGATACTGAAGCCAAAAATGTCAATCATGTATATTACATAGGAGACTATCAGATACAAAGTGATGTGCAATGAAAAATACTTTTGTTGAAGACACATATTTATTTTCATTCATCAAAATAGATACATTTCATTATTATATTATTATTATATTACTATAGTAGGTAGTAGGTAGTACCCTTAACCGACGAGCATGCATGAAAAGATTGATGACTGTTAATGAAGCGAAAGAGGTATGTAAGAATCGTAGTAATTGGCGTTCCTTAGTCTCTGCCTACCCCCATGGGAGACAGGCGTGAAGTTATGTATGTGTAGTAGGTATTACAATCATTACAATAAAAATAATACTAAATTACTTAAACATCAAACAAAACCACAATATAGGCTCATAATCTCAATTACAAAAGGTATTTAGTATAGGTAAGTATGTTCGTACCATAGAATAACATTATACAGATATTCATCTATATAAAAGGCCAATTTTATTAATATAATTAATTAACATAATCTTCTTAAGTTCATCAAATCATTTCACTTCTTACAATATTATTGTTATCAGTCGTTTCTATCAATATTCGTCTTAATCATAAATTTTACTACTTTAAAATATCAAAGAGTCCTATAGGCTTATTCTAAGCTCACAAATTATTGTTTTGCACAACGAACTTCACTCATATTCGTTAACAAGCTCCACAGTAGTCGACACTGGCCGCCTTCCACGGCGCACTACTCCTTCATTACCGCGGACCACAAAGTGTTGTTAGAAATGAGCTCCGAGGCCGAAACTCGAGTTCCGAGTCGAAGCTACTGAGTCTTCAAGACTCGAGCTCTGAGGGCTCGTAAGCCTTAAAGGCTCGAGCTCTAAAGGCTCGAACCTTGAAGGCTCACTAGCCTTATATGAAGGACTCGAGTCGAAGCTCGAGCTTTATTTATATGCCAGGTAATATTAAAATTAAATATTTTTGTTTTAATGCGGTAAGTACATATAAATAAAATAAAAAGACAGAAAAAAGAAAACTATATTAAACAATGAATTATTATTCGATTTTTAACCATGACGATAAGCACATTGATGCCTGGATGTTTTTGTTGTTCAGCCTGTTTCTTTTTTTTTTTGTTATTAAATTACCAGATTTTGAAAAGGCTTGCTCACTAGGAACGCTTGTCGCTGGTATAGGTATCTTTCACCAGTGACAACTATTATAAAAACTATATTATTAATTATAAACCAAGCAAACTGCACACTGATTTTGACGCGAATGACGTATAGAAGTAATTATTACAATAATATTAATAGTTACGTGGGTAGTTTTAATAACTAGCGTGATATCGCTAGCTGAATTATCGCGTTATTGTAATAAAAATTAGTGTTATAAATTAGTTTTATACAATGAAATTAGTTAATTTTAATTACGTATTTATTACATTTAT
This sequence comes from Spodoptera littoralis, assembly GCA_902850265.1. Taxonomy (NCBI): domain Eukaryota; kingdom Metazoa; phylum Arthropoda; class Insecta; order Lepidoptera; family Noctuidae; genus Spodoptera; species Spodoptera littoralis. Next base: position 6,056,930 of record LR824555.2, on the reverse strand, counting down.
TTTGGAGCAATGTTGTGTAGTGAGACTTTAAAACAGAGCTCGAGTCGCGACTCGAGCCTCGGAACTAGGGTTCGAGACTGGGCTTGAGCCTTCGAAGTAAAGCTCGAGGCTGCAGCTCGAGCCTTCATAGGAGGCTCGAGCCTTGAATGAGTCGAAGACTCGGGAGACTCGAGTCTTTTAACAACACTTTCTTACCACGTGTTCCGCTACGATCGTCTTTTATGTTTGCGCCACATCTATCAGGTTCAATGTCGCGGAGATACCCCTTGCCACTGCCACTACAACATCTAGTTTAATGTCTGACGTTGGTAACTTAAGCAGAGCAAAGAATTCTTTGAATAGTTCTTTGTCTGAATCAGAGACTTCAATTTCCGTAAAACCATTCCTAGTTTTGGTAGCATTAATGATTTGTTTTGCAATAATTTCAATTCTATTCACGTTTTCGATTGAGTTTGTAATTTCTTCTACAGTCTTTTCAATTGGATCATCGTTTTCGAGGAGTTGTATGATTTCATCTATATTAATTTTAATGTTATGGCTTTCTGCATATTTTATGAAATTTTCAGTAGTAACAATTGCAATGTCGTTTTGGTTTTCTGCGGATTGTATGATTGTGTCTACAATCATTTCTATTTGCTTGAAGTTTTCGATAGACTTTGAGAAGCTTTCTTTAATTCTGTTTTCGTGTTCTGTACATTGTGTGACAACATCCTCTACAATCATTTCTTCATCATTAATTTCTTCTACAGCCATTTCTTCACCATCACTATGGTTGTAGTTTTCAGTTGAATATATGACTGCTTCTAGAACCATTTCATTTTGATTGTTATTTTCAACATCTTCTCGTATTTGGTTCACAATCATGTTCATTTGGCTTCTGGTTGCGACACCTTCTAGGATTTCGTCCACGTTCATTTCAATTTGGGGAACCATTGTGATTTATTATAGAGATATGAATTTTAAAATGATATGTACTTTGATTTACACAAACGCGCGTCGACTTCTGCGATCTCCAAGATGAAGAGGGTCACTTCCACTTCACTTTCAATAACAGCACAGAAATCACTGGAACTCACTTTTTGACCGATTTGGTAACAATAGCTGATCACCGAGAGGCGACTGTTCGTATAAACGACGTGTCAAAGACTAACCACTCCTCGGTGGGTTTTGTCTTTATATACCTACTTTGACAAAGAAAATATGTGGAGCTAAGAGGCCATTGTTATCTTATCTATGCGAAAAAATTCGCTTTTGCATACCGTGGGAACCCAAAAAACTATTTTAAAATGTGTATTTTGCTAAGCAGTATTAAATTTATTTTTGTAAAATATTATTTAAAACCACATTCACAAGACAATATTTTTCATAATCCTTGATCCTTCGCTTGCTGTTGAGATAATTTAATTACTATCTACACATAATTATGATTGTTATACCATTTATAGTGTGTGTATTTATAGGCTTGTTTCGTTGGGCTCGCTGCCATTGCAGCGGTAAGTGCCCTCTTTGAGGAGTGGCTTGAGAGACGCTACGACGTCCTCACCTACCGCCTGACGCAGGTCCTTACCGGACATGGAAATTTCGGGAGGTACCTGTGTTTGATGGGGCGGGAGGAAACGCCGGGGTGTCATCACTGCTAGGACCGCCCTGAGGACACGGTGGAACACATCGTAGCGGAATGCCCTGCGTGGGGATCACGAGACGATCTCCAGCCACCGTAAGCTCGGGCCTACGGACGGCGAGCATGGGTGGCTCACCGTCCGGCCAGAACCAGACCAGAGCGTACGGCGCGTCGCGTTCCGCGCGCGCCTCAAAGAGCCATCAGACCACCATGGATGGGGCCCAACAGGGCTGATGCCGATTCGGAGTCGCGGAGAACTAACGGGTTACTAACGGCTCGAAGTGCAGGAGAAGGAACGGGTTGGTTCTTAGTCAGAAAGAGTCTGATACTCCCTCCCGCTTCACCCAGGCGGAAGGAGTCATTCGATGGTTATCTCTTCCCCTTCAAAAGAAGGCTTGTTTCGTGTAACCTTCTTGGACGCAAAGTTTGATTCAATTCAAAGGATAACTTGTTGTACTCTAATTTTAAAGTCAAAGTCAAAGCATTTATTTCAATTAAACCATAGTTTGGTACTTTTGAAACGTCAACAAATACAAAATAAATAATAGTCTGTCAGTCATTCCAAAAAGTAGATTCGAATGGAAAAGAACGAGCAAGAAACTCCATTCGTTACTCTTTTTAAAAAAGTATGTTCTACAATGTCTCTGATACATATTTCAATACTGTACGCATATGTAAGAACAATGCAAAGTCACGCTTGACGCATTATACTAATAACTTACTAGAGGTAAAATAAAAAAAAAAGAATAAATAACAATCTTAAAGACTAACATGGTGCTCACATATGCATACTGACAATTCATAGAATTAGTGCTTCTATACCTACAAGAAAAAGGAAACTCTTTGTTTCAATAAAGAAATGCTCGATGCCATAAGGAAACTAGATTGTCTACATTAGAATTAGAGTGTTAAATTATGTATTAAATTACCTACTATTGGAATTTAGCTACTGACTACATTTGAGTATTGTCCAGTGGAGCCGAACCAACATGCTGCCAAGCATTCTTATCTTCAAGATAATCTGTCAGTGTGTAGTAAGCTTGATTACATAATTCGCGCTTAATATATGTTTTAAAACTTTCATACTTTCATTAAGATCTAGTATGCTTATAGCATTTAATACCTAACCCCATAAAGGATTTCTGTACTCTGGACAGTCTGTATTGCGGTATAGCTAACTTATTTTTGCCTCTAGTATTAAAATTGTGTCTATCGCTTCTTTTTTCAAACAATTGCCTATTTTTCCTTACATACATTATATTTTCATATATATATTTACAGGACACCGTTAAAATATTTATCGTTTTAAACAATTCTCTCAGCGATTCGCAACGGCGGCGTAAGTTATATATTAACAATACTTATTGTAAGTATGTTGACTATTCGGGCATATGAATCCCCGCGAATAAAACTCGCGTTATTAATTATTAGGTACCTTTGTGTGCACCTGATTAATTTTACAATATCCCTTGCGACGCAGATTTTTTTACGAATAGCAATTATATGGCTATTGCTAAAATTAGGTTTTAAAGGTAAACAATAATATTAATAATAGATTAGATTAGTAGATTTTCTAGTCCGTCCGTGTCTTGGCTACGATTCAGTAATCTCTTTGGAGAAACTGAAGGATTTGTCTGTGCAATTATGGACGAAGTTATCCTTACGAATAACTACCGGAAATATATAATTAAGGATGGGACGGTTGACATATGTCGGGCATGTCATAGTCCTGGTGGACATATTATTTCTGGTTGTGGTCGTTTGGCTAACCGTGAATATTTGCATAGGCATAATCAAGTAGCCAAGATTATCCATCAGCAACTTGCTTTGCACTATCGACTTGTTGAGTCTGAGGTACCGTACTACAAGTATGTGCCCGACCCAGTTCTGGAAAATGACCATATCACATTGTACTGGGACCGGTCTATCATCACTGACAGGACTATTATAACCAACAAACCTGATATAGTGGTGATAGACCGACGAGTGTGCCGCACGATGATAATCGATATCACTATTCCTCATGATGAGAACCTCGTGAAAGCTGAAAAAAATAAACAAATCAAATACCTATCTCGATTTGGCTCACGAGGTTGTCGACATGTGGAATGTAGAATCGGCTATCATTGTGCCGATAGTCGTGTCGGCCAATGGGTTAATCCCTAATAGCCTCGACAACCACCTTAGGAGGCTAGCGTTAGGCAGTTGGGTCAAGGGCCTGATACAGAAGGCAGTTCTCCTTGAAATGGCGCGCATTGTGAGGAGGTTTCTGTCTCTGGAGCCCTTACCACCGGTTGCTTGGACCATGCTCCCACAGTAGTGGATTAAAAATATAAAAATATTTTAATATTTTTAAATATTATTTTTTTATTCTTTAGTATTTAAAAATGTAACTTTAGAGAAATTTTAAATAAATATATGGAATTAATAATAGTGCATTCAATACAAATTAACGAAAAACATCCAGGTTGTCTTATCGCTCGCCCCTCAGTTAAAATTTTCGTGAAATTATCAAGTCTAAAAGTCGAGCGCTGATTGGTCGCTTACATGTTTGGTCTCATTACCCACGGTAGCGCAGCACTCAGTCCTCTATTGTTCAAGCATGGTGTTTTCTAATAAGCAGTAATTCAATTATTGTTGTCATGACAGCCCAAATACGTAGTTTAGGTTGACATTGGTACCCTAATGTATATAGTTTCTAAATAAAAACAAATAGTAGTTTTAAGTAAAACTCAATACTTAAATATCTAAAAGTTTATTATAAACGGATTCTTTTATGAACACAGCGCAATGCTCTTCCAACTTCCCACCAGTATCGCGCGTCACTTCACTTTGCGCGGGAAACTTTTCTAATCTGTCCCATTTGACAGGTGACATCGTCAATATGACAGCTAGTGCTGTCGATAACATAGATTAAACTAGTGACGTTCATTTAGTTGATTTTCGTCGTCTAACAGTAGGTAGGTACCTACAAAAATAATGATCTGACATTTTATTATAACATGATCAGTACCCCACTTAAAAAAATATTCTTTCAAAAATATAAGTAAAATAATGCTTTCAAAAATAAAAATAGTAGGTATTAAATATTGCGCCTATAAAATAATAACTGTGAGTGTAATTTTTTTAATGAATAAGTAAAATCTTTGTTGAGTCATAATAACAAATTCACACTCATTAAGAACTACATTTGATTTTATTAATATAGGTACTTATTGATATTTTGGTGTTTGGGCTACTTTAGGCCACTACAAACTGAAATTCGGCGACATTAGGCTTATTATACTCTTTGGGGCCAGCACCGTTGGCAACACTGTTTAAATTATATTTATATTCTGTGCCGACAGTGGTGGTGATCAAAGACTACGTGATAACAACTTTGCGCGAGTGCGACTGCGATTTTGAATCGTTTATATTTGAGTTTTTCTGTTTTTCATATTAAAAACTATTTTAGAAAAAATTGTTTATTATAAATTAACAAAAAATTTAAATAAAAACCTCACACAATGGAGACAGACAATTTAACTAAACAAGTAAGTTTATCAAACAAATGAAAGAAAATTCCTGTCATCGCTTTTCAATTGTGTTATTTATTTACTATTTTCTCTTTAGGATGAGGAGATTGAGGCATTAAGTGCTATATACGGTGACGATTGGGCCATGGAGAGCGACAAAACGAGATCGTATAGCATAAAAATATTGGAAAAGGAATATGAAGTTGTTCTGTATGTGACTATGCCCGAGGATTACCCTTCGCAGTCACCACCCAGCTACGAGTTTTCTGCTCCATGGATGGACAGAAAAGATAAATCAGAGCTGCATCAAGCCTTAGACGAAATCTATTTGTAAGTATTAAATTGACTATGCCTTTGAAAAAACATTGCTCAATGTAACCTGTTGAGGTCACATCTTGTGGTACTTTTTCATATTTTCAAGTTTCAGCGAATAAGTCTACATTTATCAAAGTATAAAGATTTTAACAGTTGAATAAATTCAGTGCAGTAACGTTATTATTAATAATCATACTTATTGTGATTTAAATTTATTTCAATTTCTTGTCATTTTCAACTGTAAAATTACTTGCTGTACAATAAGTTTATATCTATTTATTTCAGAGAGAACATAGGAGAATGTGTTGTGTTTCAATGGGTGGAGAAAATAAGAGAAGTACTACAGACTATAAAGCCAAAAAAAAGACGAGAAGTAAATGAAAGAACTAAATCCAAATCACCTCCCACAGTATCTTCAGATACATCATTGGTAAGATTTCACACTCATAACCTAACTTCATAGTATACCTGCAAGTCGGTAGCTACTTTAGACTGCTTTCTTGAGTGTGATGGATATGAAGATATATCATCAGATCAATAAATAGTCCATGAGGGTGCTGGACTTGGACCTCCCGTACGAAACAGTGTTTGCCGTCTCTATATCTGGGAGGTTGGAGATTATACAACAGGGCCTCCTTAATCCGAACTCTGTAAATTTTATCCCCATTTGTATTAGTGGAGTGTTCGAGTATAGGAATATAGATGAAAAGGGTTTAGGAGCTAGGTAGGAGAGCCTAGTGTCCTAGAGGAGGTTTCTTCTTATCTTCTAGTAGTAGTGAAACTCCGATGAGAGGTGTTGACAAGAATGATTTTATTTTGCCAAACTACGCTACTTATATTTCTATTTACATATTTACAACTAGACAAGATCAGATATAGTTAGGTAATAGTTTCGACCAATAGCGGCGCGCCGGCGTGCGCGGGGCGCGCGGGGTGCGGGGCGCCGCTTTGCACACGGCACTATCGGTTCCTTCCGTATAAGTATGACCGCGCGGCGCGAGCGCGCGCATTTCTCCGAGAGCCGGCGTCGAGTGAAGACTGAAGACTACCTACAGATGAATGAAGAATGAAGATGAATGCAAGTACTCCGGCCTCCGGCTCCGCTTGCGCTGCTTGGCTGCTTGCTTTACCAAACCGCTTCTTTCGAAGCGATCGCTCGCGGCACGGTGTGATAACGCTGTTGCCGCAGTGATGATTATCGTTTCTATGCAGGAAAGTCGAAAACTGTCTTTTTCAAGACAATTGGTTTCTGGTTTCTTAAAACGGAGTCAAAACGTAAACTCGCCGTCCCCGGGGAATAAAATGGTAATCGTAAAAACTAAATTTTACAGGAAAAATAAAAAACAGTTTTTTGTGAATATCTCATAAACTAAATTAATAGCTGGATTGTTCAAATACCAAAAGAAAGGTGATTTTTTACAAAAGAATTGTAACTATATTAAATAATTTATCTTTCTTAGAAATGCAGTTACTAATTAAATTAACTTTACATGAATTAAAGGCACTTACTTTAACTGTAAAGCAACATTACGATATTATTCGCATAAAATCGCATGTAATACGTTACCGTATTATTGTATTGCTATGTTATTGGTCGATTAACTGTGAAAGGATCCCATATCGTAATGAACTGTTACCATTTTATTCGCTGGGAAGCGATCAATTACAGATTTAAGCAATAGCAACTGACGTGTTTATTCTATGGAAAATTTATTAGACTAACTGTAGGCAAGTATTAAATACTGAATAAATATTTTGTACGTGTGCAAGGTAATATGCGAAGAAAAAAAAACAACTGTTGTCTATTTATTTTTTATTTTTCATAATTTTTAACAACTGTTTATAAAAATCAACAAAATAATTAGGAACTGTCTATTTCAAAGTACTTAATTCTTATTTTTTAAAAAGCTGATATCGGTAGCTGCACTACTCCGTGTCGTCTACATGCTCAGAGAGTTCAGAGTCTGAATGTTCGTTCGGGTTATCCACGCAGCTCGTGAGAGACTCATAAAACGCATGGTAGTGCTGTGGGATTGCATCACTAGTACACAAACTTAATAAATCTGCATGTAGCGCTTTACTTATAGGTATTTGCTGATCATAAGCTTGTCAAATGCAAATTGATTGATTCAGCTTCTGCTGCAATTGAGGCTGTCGCTTTTCGCCCTCGCCTGGGTCTAGTTATTTGTAACTCCGTGTCTAGTTCCAGATACTCTTCTTCGAAGTTATACTTGAACTGGAGAATAGTAGGTTTCAAACGTGATACCTTCACTTCCATTATTTTTGCCCATTTTATTTTGTTTCCGTGAGTGTCTCTTAGCCAGTTTTTCCCAGAAATAAGGTTTTTTATGTTGTAAAAGTCACTCTGCTTCATCTCATGGACCTTATATTTATTTCCAGTTACTTTTGCATTCATGATGATGCTGTAAACTTGGTCAGGAGTATATAAAACTTTATTTTTCATTGCCCTTTCTATGCATGAATGCATGCTATCACCTTCGTTCTGGCCGTGGCCAGTCTCAAAAAATCGATGGGTTATATTTTCTAAGTCATAAGCTCTTATGGCATAAAGGTATAATGCAAAATGTACTGTTTTTGTTCTGACCAGCGCAGCCATCGGATAAAAAGATACATTTTTGATACCTTTGAGACCTTCTTGCTCGATGAACTTCAGTAAGCAACTGCCGATTTCAATCGATCCTCTTTTGGCAATAGACAGATGCCAGACATAGCAATTACCAAATTTTCGCAGTGAGTCGTAGACAGTAAAATTATAAACGGGGTATTTTCTTTTATAGTGAAAAATCCCCACTTCAGACTGAGGGATACTGAGGACCTTTTCTAGATCAAAAATGGCGATAGTTGTAGTTCTTTCATCCACTGCAGCTTTTTCTTGTTCTTTTAACTGGCGCACTTTATTCTTTCTCATCAATGTTCCCTATACTTGCCTCTAGACTAACTTTGGTTATTTCATTAGCTTGATAAAATTGGGAGCAGGTTCCGCATAAATCTTTCTTTGGTTTGAAGAACGAGTAATTAAACTCCGTGTTAAAAATATATTCATAATGCCGCTTTGTAGCCTTGTGTTCTGCAGAATAATGTTGATTGGGGAACAGAGTTCATACAATCGGTACATTTTAGAAATGTTTAGGTGCTTGATAAATAGAGTCGCTTTATATCTTTCCTGACATAGTGGGATTCTACAGCAGGAAATATATTAATATGCGCCATCACGCTTTCTTTCGTAGAATCACTCATCTTATGGGGCCTGTTTTTATGAATTCCCCTTTTGTCGATTAAACTTTCGTCTCTTTTTATTTTTTCTAATGCGGTATAAACGGTTTGTTCGGATACTTTTATCGTATTTAAAAAGTATGTTTTGCAAACGTTAATATTATTATTTAAGCCGTCTGAAGGAAATGAGTATTTTATGGTTTGTGTTCTGTTGTTTTTTTCTATTAAAGTTATTCGCTTTACAGGTTTAAACATCTGTGTGTCGAACAATATATTGCCATTGAAGTTCGTGATTCCCGAGTTGATAAAAGGTCTGAAATATACTTTCTCTTTGTTCAGTAGTAAATTTTTCTGCGCACTTTTTGTTACACTTGCATGGTGGTCCAATTTTCTTTGCATCGAAAGTTTTTTTAGAACGAACCCCCTCGTAAGATTTTCCAGAGTTTTTCAAAGCTTTGTTTTTTTTATTTTTCCATTCATCCATGTTACAAACTCGTTTTCTACTTAATTTTTTGTTTATTTGAGATTGTTGTGTTACAGAAGGTTCAAATTCTTCATTAGGCACATTCTCTGTTTGTAGATTTTCTTGATCAAAAGAAGACAATTCATTTGATTGAACCATATAGGTATCGTTAATCTGCGGGACTTCTTGACCTATTTCCATGTCTTGACAATTACCTAATTCACAATTAATTACTGTTGTGGTTATTCTTGTTTGATCCATTTCTATTCTCTGTAGAATATGCAGATTGTCATCTTCTGCTGTAAGACCTGGTATACTTGGACTGTTTTCAACTAATGTTTCATTTGGGTTCAGAGTACTATCTCCATTGTTCGATTTTAATGTCTCGTCTCCTGAATTCTCTTTTAGTTGGTGTTCTTGGCGTGATGGTGTAAGAAGGGGTGCTTTAGATCGATTGTCATGATCGTCTGAGGGTTGTTCCAATATAACTCTAGGGGCCTCGGCAAATTTGTAAATAGCAGTGGGAGAAGCAACAAAGTCCACATTATTATCTAAAATGAAGGATAAATTAGAAACTACTGATGGACTCCAAAGCTTATTGTTGGTTTCAATTAGCTTTTCTATACAAGTTGAGTCTCCTCCAAAACTTGAAGTGGAGCTTGGTGTTTGGATTACACGGTTAGGGCTTGGTAAATACTCAGAAGAGGCATCTGTAGAGTAATCTTCGTTTTCTTTATCACGTTCATCGTAATGTTGTTTTTTTAAATCTGCAACGATAATATATAAATTACTTAGGTACTTAACTAATACCACTAGTGTACTATACTGATAGATTTGTGATTTAATCACATTCAAGGGATGAAATTATTTGGGTGAAATATGAAGGTTTGGAATAATTATTAGTCTATTCAGTACTGTTATGCGTTGCAATGCTTTTTTCATGAGAAACCTTCCTGGGTGCACGCTCAACAAACAACAATAAATAAACAAACAAACAAAAATTATGTTTTATACAGAGTGGCTAGTAGATGATAAAACTATTCATATTAACTACCTCTTAAGTCGTAAGACTGTTTCACTTTCGTAGATCGTTGGATTACACTTGGTGATACAAGTTCTTGATCAATATCTCCAGTTGGATATTCAGATGAATGATTTTCTAAAAAATAAAAAAGGTGCATAAGTAGGTATCTTATCTAATTAAAAACCAATTCGCCAAGTGTGTGTTATAAATCAAGCACTGAGGGTGTAGTAATAATAATAACAGACATTTGACCCGATATTCGGGCACGGCGACTGGGCTCATCGAAACCAGCTAACTGCGCGGGAGTTGTTTATAGTGCCCAAGTAAACGCGCAATACACAATTGCACCTACCTACTATTTTATCACTCTCATAACCTGACGGGATGGTAGACTGGCAAGACTGGCGAGAGATTAGGCGCAGGACCGACTTATTTACGTACTTCTCCGACAGCACGCATCATCTATCTTGTCAGACAATCAGGTGATTAGCCTACATAATAATTTATGTTGTTATAACCCCCGGGAATCGAACCCATGACCATCAGATCTAGAAGCTAGTGCTCGCACCACTAGACCACGGAGGATTTAATAACCAGTTTTTTAGAGCTAAGTGTTAATGTATTCTTATTCTATAATGTATACAAAATAAAAATATACATACAAATTGCGTTAATATAACAACAATGAATTGCAATGAACATAGGTACCCAAAAACGCGCACAAATGCGTGCTCGCATGTGTGCGCGTATGCGTGCAACGTACTTACGTTGTTATTTACAGCATGTTATGGTTTGCTTGACAGAACGGAGGAAATAATACCTACTGTCATTATTTCCTCAGTGTTAAGCAGGAAAAAAGAAACAAATTACCTCTTAGTTCGTTTGACAGTGTTTTATCTACATCACTTTGGATAACACTTGCTTTAGCAGCGTGACTATCTGAGGTCTGATCTCCTGATAAACTATTTCCTGAGACAAAAAAAAAAAAAAACAAAATAAACCCTCTGTGTGTATGACAGTCCTATCAATGCTTCAACTTCTTTGAAATAACATATAGGTAATGGTGTTAGAACTTAGGTAACTATTAATCTTACCTGCATTATTATCAAGAGGTATTAAATCCAGCATACGTCTCGCTCGAGGGTTTTTCAATAGTTGCTTTTTCATTTTTGTAAATATTTAAACTTAACACAACACCTTTGAAACCAATTCTCAATAATACAAATCACTATAGTCACTCGAAAATAATAAAAAACGAATAATTCAACTAAGCTAATTGTTATGACACGATCACTTTCTTGAACACAATCATGGGACTGAATTGCGTAAACGAACAATGCGGATCGTTCGGCACGTGTAAGGGGCGGGGCATAGTGCTGTCACTGTTTCACAAGTGCATTTGAAAGAGAGCGATGCGTCTTGCGTATTTAAAGTGATCACAGCATAAATCGTTAAACCGATAACAGAAAATATGTAAGTTTTCGGATACAGTAATCGACATTACCTTCTTTAATTTGTAATAAAATATATCGTAAAAAACTTAACGATATTAAAATAAAATTGTCTGTTACCGGAATAAAATTGTATTGAGCTTTACGCAAATTAAGTAGTCTATTTTTCCCGCGAATATAATGGTAAGAGCATCTTACTGGAAATGTAACGTATCGAAAGAATTGTAATAGTCTCTAACAATTTTATTCGTTGCAAAAAGTCTACTAAGCATACAATTAAATTATATTGTTAAATTTATTACAATACACTTGAACATTTCGTAATTTCTACAATAACCATAGGAAATGTCTGAAAAAAATTGACCAAGTGTAATCGGACCTCTAAATATCGAATATGCAATAAACTTAAAACTATCGTAATAGCACATTACCATTTTATTCCCCGGGGACGGCGAACTGTCTTTTTCAAGACAATTGGTTTCTTGTTTCTTTAAACGAAGTGAGTCTATAACTTTGGTAAAGGTATTGTGGAAGGTATCTGGTATATGGAAAGGTATTCGGTGGTACTGGTAACTGGTAGGTATGTAGTCGTGCGGTGCGGCTACAGTACTCCCCCCCGAGCGAAGCGTACTGGGGTCTTGACGATTCTTCCTGTTCGCGTTTTTCGTACATCGCTGATGCTCGACGGAGGTTGACTGGGTTGATCCTGGATAGCCTCTGGTAGCGTTGCACAGTTGTCCGAGTTATCGTAATTAATGACGTAGGCAGGCTTCAGACGCTCGATAGACACGTTGGTAGTACCTCTAGGTGTTTGTAATGTGAAGTACTTGTCGCTTCTGCTGGAGACTAGGTACGGACCCTTGTACGGACGTTGCAGCGGTTTGCGAACTGCGTCGTCACGTACAAATACGTGGCTGCATGTTTGCAGGTCTTTGTGCACGAAGATACTCAGTCGGTTAGTGTGCGACTGATAAGCGGGCGTTAAGCTTGTGATAACACGATGCAAGTCAGCCACATAGTCGTTATCCATCTTCGTGTAGGTAGGCGATGGCGATATGAAATCGCCGGGTAGCCGTAGTTCTTGTCCGTAGGTAAGTTGAGCGGCACTAGTGTTAGTGTCGGTGCGCGTAGCGGCTCGTAGTCCCAGTAGCACGGTAGGTAACTCGATCAACCATTTGTTGTTGTCGGCGAGTCGAGTCATGAGCGCGGCTTTCAATGTACGATGCCAGCGTTCTACGATCCCGTTACTCTGCGGGTGGTAGGCAGTAGTACGAGTTCTTTCTACTCCCAGTAGCTGAGCGAGATTTTTGAATAAGCTGCTCTCGAACTGTCGTCCTTGATCAGTCGTGATTTTGATAGGACAACCAAAGCGTGATATCCATGCTTCATACAGCTTTCTTGCGACGACTTCGGCTGATATCTCTCGCAGAGGGACGGCTTCTGCCCAGCGGGTGCAGCGGTCGATCATAGTGAGTAGGTATCGATGTCCGCTCGAAGATGTAGGCAGAGGTCCGACGATGTCAATGTGTACGTGTTCGAAACGCTCGCTCGGTGGGAATGATGTGACGTCACTGTGCGTATGTCGATGTACCTTTGATTGTTGACACTGAATGCATGACTTTGCCCACTCGCCAATGTCGGTGTTCATAGACGGCCAGAAGTATCGTTGCTGCATTAGTTTGCGTGTAGTTCGAATACCAGGATGACTTGTATTGTGCACGGCGTTGAATGCGATGCGACGAAAGTCAACTGGTAGGTATGGACGAATGTGAGGCGTCGATACTTCGCAGTAAATCAGCTTGTTTGAAGTAGGTATGCGATTTTCTTGAGTTGAATATTTGTTTGTTTACATAGGTTGAGAATATTGCTGTCCTTTTCTTGTGCTTGAGATAGTTTCGTAGTCTATCGGCGATGGTAAGTCGATCGTTTCAACGCGTGACAGTGCGTCGGCGACTACGTTGTTCGCTCCGGTCACGTGACGTAGGTCGGTCGTGAACTCGCTTATAAACAACAGCTGACGAGTGCGTCGTTGTGTGTCGTTGTCCGACGGCGGCTTGCGTATTGCGTAGGTAAGCGGCTTGTGATCGGTGTAAACAATGAGTTCTCTTCCTTCGAACATTTTTCTAAAGTGTTTGATCGCCATATATATTGATAATAATTCTCGGTCGAACGTACTATAACGTTGTTGTGTTTCTGAGAATTTCTTCGAGAAATAGCCGAGGGGAACCCACTTGTTGTTTACAAGTTGTTGTAGGACAGCTCCAGCACAGGTGTTCGATGCGTCACACATGAGTGATATTGGTTGAGTTGGTGACGAGGATGGGTGAGCGAGTAAAGCTGCGTTTTGTATGCTAGCTTTACACAACTCGAATGCTTGAAGTGCTTCATTGTTCCACTCGATTTTTGTTTTATCGCGTTTCTTGGAGTTATGTAGAAATGCGTTTAGCGGCGCTTGTATGTGGGCCGCGTTACGTATGCTGTCACGGTAAAAGTTCACCATGCCGAGAAATCGACGTAGGTCCGCTATTGTTTCGGGTTTGGGGTAAGCAGTGATAGCGTTGACCTTATCAAGTGGAGGTTCGATTCCTTCGCTCGACACTTGATATCCTAGGAACTTGACGTTTTCTTGACCGAAGACGCATTTTGACGGGTTTATAGTGATACCGTAGTCATTTAGTCTTCGTAGTACTTCTTGTAGATCTTCGATGTGGCGTGCGTTGTTTTCTGACGCGATGATTACGTCATCAATGAATGGAAATGCGAAGTCTAACCCGTTGAGTACTTGATGTATGAACCGTTGGAATGTCTGTCCCGCGTTTTTTAAGCCTGGACACATTCGGGGAAACTCGAACAAGCCAAACGGGGTTGTTATGGCTGTTTTCTCGATGTCGGGTTCGTAAACGGGTAATTGTTGGTATGCACGATTCAGGTCGAGTGTGGTGAAAATCTTCTTGCCGTGGAGTAGGTATGTGAAGTCTTTGAGGCGAGGTACAGGGTAGCGGTCGGGTTTAGTTACGTCGTTGAGTCTTCGGTAATCGCCGCATACCCGTATGTCGCCATTCTTTTTCGGGACGACGTGTAGTGGGCTGGACCAGGGACTTTTGCTTGGACGGCATAATCCCTGCTGCATCATGACTTCAAACTCTTTCTTCACGGCCAAGTATCGATGTGGGGGTAATGGCCGGGTTTTGCTATGTACAGGTGGACCGGTGGTTTCAATGTGATGTTCCACGCGGTGTTTGGGAGTGGTCTTCATGCATGATGGTCTTAGGATATCGGGGAATTGACTCAATATTTGATGATACGGCTGTTCGACGTCTATGCTTCTTACAGTTGGCTCGGCGGAATATGAGATTGGCGCTTTGACGGTGAGGTTGGTTACTTTGTCGACAAGACATCGACCGGCTATGTCGACGAGTAGTTGGTGGTGGCGTAGGAAGTCGGCGCCGATGATTGGCTTGCTGACTTCAGCGACGATGAATTTCCAACTATAAGGTCGGCGTAGGTTTAGGTCCAATTGTAGCGTCTTCTCACCGTAGGTAGGTATAACCGTGTTGTTTGCGGCGTATAAACAGAAGTCAGTTGGGGTTATCTTCACGCCTTTTCGTTTAGGGATGACGGAGACGTTTGCGCCAGTATCAATTAGAAATGACAGACGTGAGTTTCTGTCTGTTATAAACAGGCGGTATGACGTAGTTGTTGCGCCGGTTCCCGCCTCATCCAACGCACCTTTTAGTTTTCCGGACGGGTGTTGTTGTTCTGGAAATTACACGGACGTGTGCATCGCTGTGCCTCCTTCCCGAACTTGCGGTGGTAATAACAAATTCCAGAAGATTCCGTGCGGCGTGGAGTGTTATCGCGCTGTCTGGACTGGGAGCGATATCGGTTCGATGATCGCGATCTGTTCTGAGGTCGTCTCGACTGACGGTTGCAACGATGGTTAGATTGTGCTGCTTTGAGTTCGGCGATTTCCCTCGTAAGCATATCGATTTTGTCTTCAATACTTGTAGGTACACGGGGGAAAGCGGGGTTTTCAGTCACAGCAGCGACTGTGCCATGAGGTTGCGTCTGTTCGAGTATTTTGTCAGCCATCATCGCTAGATCGTGGATGTCCGAGTGTTTAGCGATGTTGTCGCTGACAGCGAGGACTGCGCGCACGGACTGGGGGAGGTGGTTTGTCCACATAATACGAAGCGCAGCGTCAGATATATTATCCGCGGCGAGATTCTTCATCCGGCGAAGTAACTGTGATGGTTTTAAGTCGCCGAGCTCCATCTCGGAGAGAAGGCGTTGAACTTGACGCTGTTCAGACTCCTCATAGACCTGGAGTAGTCTGTTTTTGAGGGTTTCGTAGCGGTCTCTCTCCGGAGGATGAAGGATAATGTCGGATATTTCATCGAGGTCTTGTCTTTCGAGATGACCGACGACAAGCTCAAACATGGCTTGGTCGCCCTTTTTCTGCGGAGACATAATCGCCTCGAACTGCGCAAACCATAGGCGTATTCTGTCGCGCCATATGGGTGGGATGCGCAGTGACGTCGACACGCTGGAGAGTTCCGGCGTTTTTTCGTTGGAGTTGGACATTACGACGAGCTTGATTTTCTGTAGTACTAGGCGGCGATTGATTGATTCTTGCAGAGATCCGTTGGCAGCGTCGGGGTCACCAATTTAGGAGCTAGGTAGGAGAGCCTAGTGTCCTAGAGGAGGTTTCTTCTTATCTTCTAGTAGTAGTGAAACTCCGATGAGAGGTGTTGACAAGAATGATTTTATTTCGCCAAACTACGCTACTTATATTTCTATTTACATATTTACAACTAGACAAGATCAGATATAGTTAGGTAATAGTTTCGACCAATAGCGGCGCGCCGGCGTGCGCGGGGCGCGCGGGGTGCGGGGCGCCGCTTTGCACACGGCACTATCGGTTCCTTCCGTATAAGTATGACCGCGCGGCGCGAGCGCGCGCATTTCTCCGAGAGCCGGCGTCGAGTGAAGACTGAAGACTACCTACAGATGAATGAAGAATGAAGATGAATGCAAGTACTCCGGCCTCCGGCTCCGCTTGCGCTGCTTGGCTGCTTGCTTTACCAAACCGCTTCTTTCGAAGCGATCGCTCGCGGCACGGTGTGATAACGCTGTTGCCGCAGTGATGATTATCGTTTCTATGCAGGAAAGTCGAAAACTGTCTTTTTCAAGACAATTGGTTTCTGGTTTCTTAAAACGGAGTCAAAACGTAAACTGTCTTTTTCAAGACATTGGTTTCTTGTTTCTTTAAACGAAGTGAGTCTATAACTTTGGTAAAGGTATTGTGGAAGGTATCTGGTATATGGAAAGGTATTCGGTGGTACTGGTAACTGGTAGGTATGTAGTCGTGCGGTGCGGCTACAAGGGTATTTTTTGGGAACAAAACTACTTAATAGGTACATAAATAATTCTAAGTCTGTATTCATCTATAAACATTACATATTTTATTCAACTTTTTTTTAAGAAACCTAGTATTTTGGTTTGTCGTGTAGTGTTTGGCAAATAAAATGCTTTGTCTCGTAATTTCAAAAGTGTGGGGGTATTTGGATTAAAGAGGTCTGCTGTAGTTTAAAAGGATCAGGTTTATCAGATAATGCTGCTGTTCGGTCTCCATAAAATATTTAGTTTCTAAGAAAGCTCTAACAGTACTTGGCAGAACTTTCTGCCATCACCTCCTCTGCTTATTTACATGCCCATGAATTGAAAGTATTGGACTAAGGATCATTTCACGGTCTTGTAGTTAGAAGGCTCTTGTTATAAACCTAACTGTCTATTTGTAAATTGCAGGTACATAGTGACTGTCCAGAGATAACTCATGGTGAGGTAATCGTGGATAGGAAGAGTATATTCCAAGGTCATGCGGCAGAAGTCCACTCAATTGATGATGTAAAGTAAGTAAATATGTTCCTACCTACTGCAATTCTATGGTATATAGTTGAATAGGGTTTTTCACCAACTCGACACGAGGAACTGATCACACGTGTGTCCAGTTGGTGAAACTTTAAATTAGCACTAATTATTCTTTCGTCATTTGGACACGCCAAGGTTTTTATGTATGTCCACATAGTGAAAATCAAATTAAGTTACTTTTGTGTTTTCGTCAACTGGACACACGTTCACATTTTACCCGAATGTATAACAAAGTACAGTCACGCAGATAATATTTTTGAATCACAATCATCGTTGTCCTCTAAACGTCCCACCTAGTAATTTCACCGGGTAATTTTGTAATTATTCACCATTTGTGAATTTGTAAAAAATATATTTTTGACACCGAAAGTGTTTGAAAGTCGCTATTACCATGTTACGAGTACTATGCTTGTCAAATCTTCAACATGGAACCTGTTTTATTACAGTCTTTGAGTCTAACTCTAATATAAATATATGATTGTTACTCATTTGTTTTATTTCAAAATTTGTCTTAAAACCGAAACAATTTTTAACTTAACTGTACCTTTTTTAGAAAAAAATTATAGGTGTGTCCAGTTGACGATAACATAAAAGTAATTAATTTTAATTTTCACTATGTGGACATACATAAAAACCTTGGCGTGTCCAAATGACGAAAGAATAATTAGTGCTAATTTAAAGTTTCACCAACTGGACACACGTGTGATCAGTTCCTCGTGTCGAGTTGGTGAAAAACCCGTTGAATATTTATCTTCTGATTTTGAGAATCTTATACTACCATATAAAGCTGAAGAGTTTGTTTGTTTGCTTGTTTGTTGGTTTGTTTGCTTGAACACACTAATCTCCAGAACTACCAGACCGATTTTTATAACTCTTTTTGCATTGGATAGTCCATTTATCGAGGAAGGTTATAGGCTACAAAACACCACGCTACGATCAATAGGAGCCGAGCAGAGTGGTTGGAAGTAGCTAGTTCAATATAATATTATATTGATTTTGTCTCGTTCCTTAAGACTCGTTAAATTCATAAAATGGTTGTTAATAGTGCTCGATTGATTAATGGCCACACTTTTGATTACCTCTAGGTGATATAGTGGTCAAATGCAACCATCACACTGATATAATAAATCTGAAATTTTATTTCTTCGGATGTTTGTCCATCAATCTCGCTGAAAGACGGAGTTTGATGAAATTTGGTAAAAGGCAGGAAACGGGCTGACTTAGGTGATAGGTGATTTTGTATGAATGACACATGTTTAATGCGAATAAATTATCATTATCGTTATCTAGCAAGCTTTTTATGCCGATTAAATGCTCCCATGGGATAAAACTGGAAACATATTCTACGCAGGCGAAGTCTGCGGGCAACAGCTAGTCAAATATAATAGTAACTAGAATATTGAATTTGCAATGTAATTTTTAAAACCCATGTACAATAATGTGCTGTTTACTAATCAATACCTTCAATTTTTAGCGCGGTCCTAACAAAATTAAAGATGAACAAGAAGATATGTAATGCAACACACAATATGTATGCTTACCGCATAGAACGGAAGACAAGCAAGGGTAATAGCATCCTTCAGGACTGTGATGATGATGGCGAGGCGCACGCTGGTGGCAGGATGTTGCATCTATTGCAAATTTTAGACCAGAAGAATACTCTAGTTGTAGTGTCTCGATGGTAAGCAAATATTTTTATATATTTAGTGTACATACTATGGAACATTAGTTCTTTAAAGGGATATAGATAGGTGTTCATGTTGGCCAGTTGTTATAATGTGAAGTGACAACATGTAGGTGGAGAGGCTAATGCCATGTATAGAATTTTTGGTAATCGAAAATCTCCAATACTATAACAAAATTAAGATTCAAACCTGGGACCGTTTGATCGGTTGTGGCATTTTTTTTGTGATACGCCGCTAAACGAGCTTACGGATCACCTGATGGTAAGCAATCGGCGTCGCCCATGGACACCTGGAACACCGGTAAATGCGTTACCGGCCTTTTAAGGATTAGGAATTTGAGGATTGTTGGGGATTCAGAGATTGGGGAGAGCAGAGACCTTCTGGTAACCTCACTCAGACGACGAAACACAAAGCAAGCGTTGTTTCACGTCAGTTATCTATGGGGCCATGGTATTATTAAGTGAGATTATCTTAGGTCTTTCCTAAACTAAAATACTATTGCAATACTTATTATATCATGAAATATATTTATAATCATAATACATTACAGGTGGTCTTGACACAAATCGCTAATACTAGCTTGCAAAATCATTGCCTACATTATAAATCTGAATTTAATAATAACTAATTAAAGATTAATTGAAATAAATACTTTGATTTTGACTAATAATACTTACAGTCAATTAAATTGTCGAACACCAAGTGGTCACCAGTGACCGCAACCTATTGTTCTTTAATTGTGTCTATAATTACGGTACTCGACGAGTTAATACATTAATGTAGGGTCATGTATGTATATTTGTCAATTTGTTTCAGGTATGGTGGGATACAGCTAGGCCCTGACAGGTTTAGACATATCAATAATGCAACGAGACAGGCAATACAACAGGCAGGACTTTTAAAAAAATGACATTTAGCTTAACAATATTATAAGGTATGTTGTAAATAATGATCTTGTTATATAGGGTGTTTTAGAATAAAGGAGAGATCTTGGTGCTGGTTGAGGCCAAGGATTGCGTTTATTCTGTTACATCTTGTGGGTCAAAATTACTTAATTTTGTATTCAAATATAAAATTAGAGTGACTATAGTCAATTTTTTAACATGACATTTGTATGTATGTAAGTATTTTGTAATATTATGTAGTGATGAGATAGATAGATAGAGATATACATACATGTAGTGATGTGACTGATGTTTGTTAGCTACCAAAAGTCTACTTCAAGGGGTTATTTCATTTTGTCATACTGAAACTGTTCATCTATTTATTCTTTACTCTGTTTACTTTTTAGTACTAACTCTTACTGTTATATAATAATCATTATAATATAATCCAGCTACACACCAATAAACCTAGTAGTGCCTTTTCACAATCAGATGTCAAAAATATTTAAGTAACTGCTTATACATACAGCCTGTAGATAATAGTATTGTTATAAAATACACCCTGTAAACGATTGATATATGCAAATAACTTTATACTTTATTGTAGTAATCTTATAGTCGATTTTCAATCACATAGTTGTCACCGTGTAGGTGTTCATTTCTATTATAAGACTTATTAGCAGTAGCTATGTCGCTGATTGTAATAGAAAATCTTAATGTTTGTGATTTTATTTGTAATTATATTATTGACATACATAACAACATAACATCACGCCTTTTATCCCCGAAGGGGTAGGCAGAGGTGCACATAGAAGTAACACCCACTTTTCACTATTTTTGTTATGAGTCCCATGTAATAGGGGGTGAGCCTATTGCCATATACCGGGCACATTTCCAGACTCCGTGCTACTACTGAGATTTTTAAAAAACCCAGTAATACTTTGCCCAACCCGGGAATCGAACCCGAGACCCCTTGCCCGGCAGTCGCACTTGCGACAACTCGGCCAACGAGGCAGATATTATTGTTCCTAAGTAAATATAAAAGTCAGTAGTTATTCGATTCTTTATCCTTTACGAATGGAAGATAATATGATTATTATATGAGAACGAAATACAACTAATAGATTCAGGGGAAGATTAAACCTAGAAAGCGCTCAAGCAAGCAACTCATAAGCGCCCCTATTTTTTTTGGCGCCGCTACCCGCTATGTGCAGTTGGTCACGCGTGTCTCGCGACGCCTGTCTATTACCTGGCGCCCTAGGCACTGAGAATACGGCTCCGGCTTAGATTGCCAACTTTTCATAATGATAACTCAAATTGATTATCAGAGGCCTTAGTACGAGTTTGATAGAAACGAGACCGCGTTCGGCGCTCTGATGGGATGGTTCATTGGCGCCGGCCAATCAGAGCGCCGAACGCGGTCTCATTTCGATTACTTTAAACGAAAAACTACACGTTTGGCGCGGTGGCTGGGTAACCGGCTGCCGAGCAACGCGTAGAGAGTTCGATTCCCGCACAGAGCAACTCTTTGTGATCCGCAAATTAATCTTTCGGGTCTGTGTATGTGACGTATTGTACGCGCGCCCACGAGACAGAAGAAAATTCGGGGCATAGTATTTAAAAAAAAAAACAAAACTTACTAAGCTCTCTGGTCTTATTAGGCTTTTGTCGTTTACCAAAATGTTATTGTTTATGGGGTTATCACAGTCGATGTCAATATCACAGGAGCAGTGTCAGGGCAATGTCAATATCACATAGATAATAGTGATAAGCCAAATTGTTTGACCTTCGGTGCGCGGAGTTCGAACAACGCAACAATCGCCGCGTTGTCTTTAGAATGGCTTAAAACTAGTAGAGTTCCTCGACAAACAGTTATGTGGTAAGCCGAAAAACATAATAGTTAATTTTATTAGTAAATGAGGTTTTAACATAAGACTTTTCATTTCAAAGCTAAATCATAATTTGACATTCCGATAAATTGGCATTCTGAGCTAATACCAAATCTATTCTAATTATAATACGGCGCGTCGAGTTCCGCGCGCGCCTCAGAGCCATCAGACCACCACGGATGGGAGGGCCCAATAGGGCTGATGCCGATACGGAGCCTCGGAGGACTTAACAGGTTGCCGGGGCTCCGGCTCGAAGTGCAGGAGTAGGAACGGGGTTGTTTTTAGTCAGTAAGAGTCTGACACATCCCGCCTCACCCGGGCGGGAGAAATCATTTGATGATATTCCCCCCTTAAAAAATTCTAAGTATAATACCTTAATTATATTTATTATCGATACGGCGAAATTGTAAATGAAACAAAATAATACATTGTTTTGTAAAATACAATATTTAATTTATTTTTGTGTAATTCATGATGAATTTTGTTGAGCAATATTTGTTTCATACATAACTAAATATAACTTTCGCCTTTATTTCAAAAAAGGTTGAGGTTGTAAATAAATTAAAGATATTTACGACATAGCGACTGTATTCGCATGGCTAAATGGTGGTTCACGTAAAATATTGATAACAGAGAAAAGCCAGCCAGAAAAAGAGAAAATTAACAAAGGTTTGGCTGTATTCCGGAATTTAGTTCTGTTTAGTCCTTAGGCCTTAGTTCAACGTTAAAGCTATAATAGTAATAGACGAAAAAAAGTTATATCTTTATATTCCCATTAGCTAAAGTTTTAGAAACATCGCATAATATTGCTCAACAAAAAAGTCATTATTGTGGACACACCATTTAAATATACATAGATAATAAGTTATTTACAAAAAAAAAACAATATACATAATTGTCTGTGCTACCTTCTATTATTTCGAGCATTGTTATCCGTTGTTTTAACTGTAATGCACCTCTTGTCAAGGAATTTCAGCAGCTCCTGTAAGCAATCATAATAATAATTGATATTATTATACAAATGATATTATAAATAAACATGATGATGATGATGATTTATTTTTTTATGCTTTCATTCATACCCATATTACAAATTAGGTTTTGGAAATTGTTTTTTTCGCCGGTGCGAAACTCCGCTGCCGCGCCAGATAAGTGATTGGCGGGAAGAGCTCCGGCGCGATCTCATGGCGGAATGGCAGCAGCGACTGTTACAACCGAGGGCTGGGCTCGCTGCCATTGCAGCGGTAAGTCCCCTCTTTGAGGAGTGGATTGAGAAACGCTACGGCGTCCTCACCTACTGCCTGACGCAGGTCCTCACCGGACATGGAAGTTTCGGGAGGTACCTGTGTCTCCGGCTCGAAGTGCAGAAGGGAACGGGGTAGTTTTTAGTCAGTAAGTGTCTGACACACCCGCCTCACCCAGGCGAGCAGTCATTCGATGATTTTCACCGCTTAAAAAAACATTTTTCCCTGAAGGTGTGTGCAGAGATGCACATTACTACACTTATTGCCACTGCATGTAACACCCACTTTTCACTATTTATGTTGTGAGTCCCATGTAATAGGGGGTGAGCCTATTGCCATATGCCGGGCACAATTCCAGGCTCCGTGCTACTACTGAAATTTTTAAAACCTCAGTGATTCTTTGCCCGACCCGAGAACCCTTGCCAACAGTCGGCAGTCGAATTTGCAAACACTTGGAAGCAGTCGCGCTAAATAATAACATCGTACTAAAAATACCGTTAGCAGCCATGACTTCGAAGACTTGATATAGTTTTTAAACGACTAGACCCCTTTATTGTTTGACTGATAATAAAATACCTACGTATAATACAATGATGCTCACCTTAGGATCATACCGATGTCCGTACCCGACCAAATCCCTGTGTATGACGTCGATGTTCACTGGCTCATACCTGAGTATGGCCTCTCTTAGAGAACGACGACTTAGTACATAGTTGTGGAACGCTATATGTAACGGTACCCGGCAGGAATGTACCTGTAATAGTAAGTAATTTTATGGGTAAGTAGATAAACTACATTCGATTTTCAACATTACTGTTTAGGTTTAAAGTCGGAAATCCAATAAAAAGGAAAAACTTAAAGATACACAATAAGTTTAGTTTAAAAGCATAGAAAGTAATTTAAATACCTTAAACAGTCGGGACGAGACTCATGTATGATGGAAATGTTTAAGTCCAGAATATTCTATAGGATCCCGCCCGACTGTCAAACGAACAGAGGCATCACGACTAACATAAAGCGATCACATGTAACACCAGAGGAATAACAAGTTTTTTTTAAGGGGGTAAAATCATCGAATGACTTCTCCCGCCTGGCCTGGGTGAGGCCGGAGAGAGTATCACCCTCTTACTGACTAAAAACCACCCCGTTCCTACTTCTACACTTTGAGCCGGAGCCCCGGTAACCCGTTAGGTTCTCCGCGGCTCTTTTTAATTGAATAGGAGGCTAACGAGCAGACGGATCACCTGATGATAAGAGATCAGCGCCGCCCATGGACACCCGCAACACCAGAAGAGACACTGGTGTGTTGCAAGGTTTGAAGGTCGTATCGGTCCGGAAATACTGCCGTCAACAGATCATTCCACAATTTTGCTGTGCGAGGCAGAAAGCTACGTGGGTTACAGGTTCCACTGGTCATAATGCAAGCGGTCTCCACTTACACCATTATAGATCTTATTTCCGATGTTTAGAGACTACTTTTGTATGAAAAAATGTTGTAGACTTTTCGGACATTTAAGAGTTTTTGCTTAAAAGAAGAAATACTTTACCTTAGCCTTCTCCCTTTTCTGAAACACCCAGTCATCTGGACTGCAGTCAGTAGCCTTCACTATCGCAAGTTCACTACTGACTTCATAAGCACACACTTCTGAACTTTTCTGGTCGTTAGAAGTAGGAGATATACATCTATTTCTTTCTAACTCACTACTATTTGTATGTGAAGAGTGTGCTAAACCATTTTGGATCTTCAACGGGGACGATTTAGGTCGAATTTGGGTTGATTTTGAAGGTGATTTAGCAAGTTCTTTTGGCGAAGAATCTTGTGTTAATGTCAGTCTTGGTTTTTTACAAGATGGCTGGTCTTCGTCGACTAGTTGTTGTACTGTAGGATGCATTTGATTGTAGAGGTGCGTGAGAATTTTTATAGCTGGAATTTAAGTACAAATATTTAATAAGAGTGATACAAAGGAGTGAGATGGACAAACAAGACTTGATAATTTTTATTACTGAATTCTAGACTTTTTTATACTTAATAGGTCGACGTTTTTAGACTTGATATCATCAAGCTACTAAAAGAGTACTTTTCAAAATCTGCAATCAATTGTCGACCTTATTGCAAAAACGTAAAGTTATCGTAAAGCCAGATCGTAAAGTCATAATTACTCTTTGATGAGACCAAATCAATAAGATATTAAATCCTTACCTCTTTTTCTTTTAAAGGGCTTCAACCCATATTTATCCAATTCCTTATTCCTTTCCGGAGTCGACATGGATGTATAATCCGACATAGGCGTTACATCACAAGTTTTAATGACATATTCAGACTTATTAGGTGTTTTAACATTGATCACACCATTAGTATTAGCTAAAACATCTTGAAACTCTTCCGAACTAATATCCATATTAACATGTACTTCAGATTTATCAGTTTCTACTTCATTTTTATTTCCGAAATTGATATCTGGAAGACTATCTATAGCATTTTCATTTATAATAGAAACTCTTTGGCCAACTTCACTCAAATTTCTAGTACCATCTAGTCTAGTAATATTATCCAAAACAGAAATGCTACCGAAATCAAAATTGTTCTAGGAAGCTCGTATCTAGATTTGTGAAGAGAATAGTCTAATTCTTTGTCCGATATATGAAAGACTTCGGAATTTTGACTCGAATTTAATTCTTCGTCATTGTCATCTACAATTTCTATTGGATTAACATCTTTGAATGTAGAAGGATCTGTTTTTGTGTCATACTGCCATCTTTATCATGTCTTTAAAACTTTCCGTATTATAACTATTATCTTCATTAATAATTTCATCGTAATCTATTGAAATGTCGCCATTTTTTCCTAAGCTGCTATTGTTAGGAATACTTTCTTGTCTTTCAATAGGATTAGATATTTCTTCTGATGTACCTGAACTTTGCGTTAAATCTATATCATCTGTTTGTTCTTTAGAAACACTGTTATTGGCACTTTCTTGTTCAATATTTCGTTCTACTTCTTTACTTATATCAGATTCTGAATGATCGTGAACAAAGTCTTCA
Organism: Spodoptera littoralis; assembly: GCA_902850265.1. Classification (NCBI taxonomy): domain Eukaryota; kingdom Metazoa; phylum Arthropoda; class Insecta; order Lepidoptera; family Noctuidae; genus Spodoptera; species Spodoptera littoralis. Next base: position 6,030,632 of record LR824555.2, on the reverse strand, counting down.
TAAAAACTGGTAGAAGGTTCATTATCCTTTGGCAAAATGTGACTGGAATCAATTTTCGTTTCTTGTCCTTGTGTTAAATCAAACACTGGACTTTCTGCTCTATTTTCAAAGAGCATAGATTCTTTAACTATATTATTAGAGATGTATTCAACTGGTTCTACAATTATTGTATCATCTAAACATGTTTGGGCATGTGAATCGCCGAAATTAACCGAAGGCAGCTCATCTAAATCATCAGAGTTGGAAGACTGTGTTAAATTCACAGTTTCTCCATCATTTTTATCTTTATTGTCATCTATAACTTCCATGCTTTTATCATGCTCATTTGAACTTTGTGTCAAATCTACATTGTCTTCTTCTATGTCCAAATTATTTCTGTTATTAGGAACTACTGTTACGTTTTGTTCATCTGTAACATTTTGACTGACACTATCACTAGTTTCTTGTTGAGTATCATTAGAAATATTTACACTTACCTTATCTAGATTAATGCTATGATTGCCTTCCCTAATTGTTTTGTTAGCTTCAGGACTCTGTGTCAAGTCAATCTCTTTAAATTCTTCTCTAATAGGCTGCGAAGAACCAACAATACATTCAGTGATTTCCATAAAATCATTAGATCTTCTTTTTGTTACATCCTGAGATAAAAGCACACCTTTCTCAGAATTCTGTGATAGGATATTAACATTAGCACACTGAGTCAAATCCATAAAGTTATCTTGAGAAAATACTTTAGTTTTGTGCTCTTGAGACAAAATGTTTGTAGGTTTGGAAACATCTATTATAGAAGATAGTTCATCATCAAATATGTCAGGCGAAACACTTCTATACTGCTCAGTTACTTTTAGTTTATTCTTAGTATCTACATCTCCAGCATTTTTACTTTCAACTTTTTCTTTTATAGGAGATATTATTTCAATCACATCATTTACACATGATTCATTAACAAACAGCCTTTTAACAGGCGTTTTTGGACAAAACTTTTTGATAGGAGATTGCATTCAAAGCTTTTTCAAAAGGTGATTTATTAATTGCTTCAACTTCATGATTATCATCAATACTTATATACTGGAGTCCATTTTATTTATTACTTTGTCTTCATCATCTATTACAATACTAGGCACATCCTTATTAAGTTCCTTATATTTATCTAAAACATCTTTGACAGACTTGATAGAACCACTCAAAATTACATCCAGCTCATCTTGAGAGCAATCAATGTCTTTAAAATCCATTGTTATTGGTTGTTCAAGCTTAGGACTCTGTGGTCTTCCTGGAATTTCGGACCAGTCTCTTAGTAAAGCACCATTAGTAGTCGACTTCTCTACTAAATCATGTACATAGAATATACAATCATCTTTCATGCATGCATACAATGTATTGGATGCTAAATGAAAAACTCTTGCTTCCAAATTTTGACTATTTTGTTCTGAATAAGATTTGTCGAGGTTCTCAAAGAGTACTTGTGAATACTTGCCAGTTATAATTTGTTGTTTTTCTTCTTCAGATGTAGTAAGAAGTTTATATTGTTTTCTAAGTTTTCTAGTTTTTTTAACAGCAGTTATTTTAGCTTCAGGAACTTTAAAACCGTATTCTTGTAATGTTTTCCTTATTTTCGCTACTCTTTGTTGGGAAGACAAAGTAGATGAGCTCTCTTTATCATTGGATTCTGTTTGAAGTGATTTAGACAATGCTATAGCTAGTTGCAATTGTTCTGAATCTACATCTAAACCAGATTTCTTACAGACATTATCAAACTTTTTGTGTATGCTTCTAGTTCATTTTTCTTTCCTTTCAAAGCTGTTCTTATATCTTTCTGGCCTTTAATGCGTTTAGTTACCTTCCTAGTCTTAGGTTTAGCTGCTTTTGTAACCGGTTTTGGCCCTTTACAACTTTGTTTAGCTTCCTGGAAATCGGTAAGGCTCTCATCCATATCAGGCTTGGCAACAAAGTATTTGCTTCGGACGCATTTGCTGAAATGGAACAAAAATAAAACAAATTATTTATTTACACAATTATTTTTATTATCTACATTATCTATGTATAAATATTACCTATTATTATCTATGCTCATAATCTATATTCCTGGCTGGTCTGGTCTTTGGCTTTCTTCCATATGTTTTCGTATTGTTGCCGCTGAACGGTTTGGAAGGCCGCTGGCGATCATGAGACGTCTCTCTACCTCTTCAATCGGATCTTCATATAAGGGTTCTATAGCTTTTCGCAAATTAGCAGTTACTGGTACGAAACTAAAAGAAATAAGTGTAATATTAATAACAACAATAGTATAAAATAATTATACTGGATGTTTATAAAGATAAGTGGAACTTGTCTAGACAAGTTTGTTGACAAGCAATGAACGATATATTTTATTGGCTAGTTCTCTCTCGCGAAATATAATTATGTTTGAAATATATTAATATTACTATGTTGGGTCAAGACATTGGGAAGTATTAAAATAAGATATAAATTTAATTTCATTAAATTCCTCGTTTATTTGTAAAAACAGATATGTAAACATTCGTTAGTGTTATATTGAACCGAAGTTTACCTACACTTAACCTCAAAAAAATTAGAAGAACATAAATCAAAATACATACTGGAAAATCAATCCCGTAATGATTCCAAAACTTAATATGCTTACACCAAGTATATTGCGAAATTTAGAGGCTGGTGTACCAGTAATTTTTCTGGGTTTCCATTTTGACGTATCTACACCAATCGCCATGATTGTTTCAAAAAAATCGCTATTCCTATTTACGACACTTGATAGCTTGACAGGTGTCCTTTTGATAAGTTTCTATAATAAGTGTTTTTCTCACAGAAATACATAAAGTTTTATTAATATTCAAATTTTATCACCATTTATTTTGTTAAGTAATCTTGCAACGAAGTCAAATTATTTTGGATCAACCGTTCCATTTTCTGAAATCGCGTAATAGTAATAGACTGATAGTTTATGCATCAAAAGGACTGCAACTGTTATGTTCATTTATTGATGCGATCACAAATATTTTTCTACTTCTAATATTCTATACTTAATTAATTATTTTATTACTTGGACTGTAGTATGATAATAATTAATTTAACCTTAATCATCATTTCAATTTTTCAAGCAAATAAACTAGGTCCGGTTCTATTATAAGTTAATAAAACTAAATTAGACAATAGCTTAAGTCTTTAATTTGAACGAATTTGATAATTGATAACACTACAGCCATTACAGCTGACTGATTGATTTTTGATTGATTGAATCATAGATCATTAGGTACGGAGAGTATTTATTCAGCGCAATTTACTTTTTGAATTTAGTTTACCTACAAATCTAAACCTGAGTGGTTGAAGTGCATTTGTGCACTGTTTTTGTCTTCTTTGATTTACAAAAATTGTGTAAATTCCTTTCAAAATGTCTCTACTACAGAACTTGACTTACAGAGAGTATCAACATGCTTTAGAATTTACTTTACATCGTTGTGAAATAATAGGAAGATTGGCCAACATGAAGTAAGTTTTGAACTTTTTATTACATGCTTAATTAAATTTATTATTCATTGATGCAGTCCATAATTATTAATTTTGAAAGTAATTTTGGTGGCATGCAAGTAGGTAGAGAGATATACTGTGGGTAACTAGTAGGAGTATGTGTATAGTAAAAATTTAATATATTTCATATTCTTATGTCCTGTGTTTAAGTTTATTCTATGTCCTGTGTACCTACCTAAAATATTCATTTAAAAATATCTCTTTTTCATAACCATAATTTTGTATTATTTCGTTTTATTCGAATTTAAATTCGGTCAACTTTATAATAAGGTGCAAGTATTCCGTAATAATTAACAATAATTATAAAATCCAATGAGCCTTTTACCAGTACCCACATTTGTGTATGTTGCATTGCAACAGATTTTTCTAGTAAAATAAGTAGAAATTAAAATACTTACATCTATTCAGTTTAGTAATAAAATAATAATATGATGTGTGAAATATTTTTTCAGACTTCGAAAGTCATTCAATCTTTCTTTACGTTTTGCTATATTTTCTCAAAAAATACAATTTTGAAATGATGTAGGTAGATGTATAATTTTCTATGTTTTCCAGAATACCATACACAAACACCACGAAACCTGGCGAGACCTTAGTAAAAGCACTTGACCGTGCTGGATTTTCTGCAGCTGCATTTAGAAAACTAGTCGCAGATTCTGCCAAAGTAAAAACTATTACTACATATTACAAACCTAAAGCAAAGATTGCCATTCTAGTAGCCAACGATAGATATACACATTTATCTAGATTGGCAACTCCGTCAATAGACTGTGACTCTCTAGCAACTCTGCTGAAAAATGCTGGGTTCATCACTATTAAGATAAAGAATACTACAGGCGCACAATTGAAACTTATTCTGGCTAAGATCTTTGACCTGGTTGAAGCGGATACTTATTGTAAGTATTTAGAGTCCCTTTTCTTTAAATTGTTTAGAAGTACTGTTAATTTGATTACTTCTAAACACATAATTACATTTTGTCTTATGACCCCAAGTGGCCAGAAACTTACTTGTACCCGTAATGGTTTAGCTCTATGGGTGGTACTAAAAACTTACCATTAGGAGATCCATCTAATAGGGTAGATGACTAATTTTTATTTTAATGTCCGTCTAGAAAACATTAGACACGTATTTTTTTATTTTTTTACAGAAACGAATATTGATTTTAAATGTCGCGTGACGTCACTTCTATGTCTCCTAAACTTTGATTCGTTATAATATCTAAGTATCATTTTATTATAAGCTAAAAAAATACGTGTCTAATATTTTTTCATTATCTAACTGACGGACTAATTACATTTTTTATATTCTTACCCTGTAAACTACCTAATTGTATGAATTTCTTAGGAAAAATACTGGTCATAAAAAATATATTCTACCCTACATATTGTTAAAAAAATTAACGAAATGTTTTCTTTTGCAGGCTTCTTCTTCTACGCAGGTCATGGTTGTCAACTATGCAATACAAAATGCATGTTAGGTATCGACTGCCCAACAGAAAATATCGGCTTGGAACATTGCGTTACTGAGAACTTTGTTCTTAATGCAATGACCAAGCGGAAACCTGAACTGGGGATGCTTATCATGGATATGTGCTGCGTATGTTTGGATCGGTAATATAATTTGTATTATTTTATTTAACTCTCTAACTAGACAACTTATTAGAGTGATAGATGACGGTGGTGTGCTTAGGGTCTAGTGCAGGTTTGGGGGATTTTGATAACCAAATCTACTGAAGATTTAAAACCAAAATACCCCCAAACCGAACGAAGTGGACATAATTATGTTCCATACAAAATAAATATTTCAAAATTCAACTTCTAGACAGTTCTACCTTCGGACAGGTTAATGACATTGGCTATTATGTGTTATCGTAAATCCGTTATGTAATTAATACAACGTAGTATTATAACTAAAGCTGTTTTTAATTGATTTACATTAGTATTTAGCACAACATAAATTGCTTAATAATTTATTTAATTATTTTTAAATTACCCCTTGATATATTAATCGATTACCATCCTTTGTGTTAGTATAATTAAGGTTCTTATTTCGGTAATTAAGCCGTATGTATGATCTGATTATATTCGAGAAAGTTTGTACATCTGAAAAATGCCGAAGTGCAGTTCTTTCCCAACTAGGTATATTTTCTTGCCCTAATGCACATCTCAGCACCAACAGCCTATCCCCTGCTGAGCAAAGCCTCTTCTCACACGAGAAGGTTTGAGCACGAATCACCACGCTTGCTCAATGCGGGTTGGCGATTTCAAACTTATAATTAGAAATTATAAGCTCAGGTTTCCTCACGATGTTTTCCTTCACCGTTTGTCTACATAATCTTAGAAAGTACATATAACTCTGAAAACCTCACATTGGTACTTGCCGTTGGTAGGTTTTGGAACTCGCACGCTCATGCATGAGAAGCGGGCGCCTTAAACCTCCGGGCCACCACCAGTGCATCTACTTTTTTTTTTTTTTGGTTGAGTTCTGCTACATGGCAATCTGTTTTTCAACAATAAGCCACTTCTTTGTCTGATTTCTCAGTTTATGTTTTCTTCAAGAGCCATATTTGTATGAAAATTCCTTTCACACGACTCTCTTGTCGTAGTGCATCTACTAACCATAAAAATATTAACAAAAAATTCACTTTACAGCAACGTCCACCCCAACATCTTCGCTTCAATCAACACCATTGAAGAGTACACTGTACACAAGAATTTACTCATAGCATATTCAAGCCAGTCTTCGCAAAATGCTTATGAAGAACTTCAGATCGAATGCTCAACTACCATCAACAACGATCAGACCTACGAGCTGAAGACTGGCGATACGGATAAAATTGTACCAGGAGCTAGCCAATACGTAAATTCTTTGTGTACAAGGATAGATGAGGACTTGGACGCAAATACGTTGCTAGATAAAGTACACGAAGGTATGTAGTATTTTACTTTTTTTTAATATTAAAAAACTTTGCCCGTAGTTACTTGTATTTTGTCGTGTGTCGTGGGTTTACGAACATGTAATTTCATATACCTAGCACACAATTTATGGATTAAAAAAAACAGTGCGGGAATCGAGCCCACGATACGTTGCACGGCAGCTGGTTGCCTACCCACTGCGCCAGTCGTGCAGTCAAAGATAGCTATTATTAACATTGCTAACTCTACGTTAGGATTTTCTCTGATAATTAATAGTTTCATAAAATAACATCACGCCTTTTATCCCCGAAGGGGTCGGCAGAGGTGCACACTACGGCACTTAAGCCACTGTACAACATCCACTTTTCTCTGTTTATGAGTCCCATGTAATAGGAGGTGAGTCTATTGCCATATACCGGGCACATTTCCAGACTCCGTGCTACTACTGAGTATTGTTTTAAACCCCAGTAATGGTTTGCCCGACCCGGCAACGAGCCAACGAGGCTAAGCCTAGCCCTAGCCCTCCATAATAACAAATGGTACCTAGTCCTGAAAAAAGCTTTCTAACTACACACGTCTGGTCGTTATTGGTCGGTAGGCACATTTCTTTAAAAAAAAAAAATAAAAAAAATAAGGCACATTTCTAATACATGTTTGCCCGTCATCCTTTGATATGCAATAAAAAAAAACTTATTCGAAACTACCGCCATTATATACTATACTTAATCCTCATCTATGTTCAAGTTTCCGTTTTATGCTCTTAATTAAATTCCAAATTAACACTATGCACAACAAAGGCCACTTGAAAACTCAAAATAGAACTGTCCGTTCATCAAGTTTTTCTCTGAATAAAGTTGTATGTACCAATGGAGTATTAACTTTTGTTTCAGATGTTGAAAAATCAGTTAAGAAGCAAAAACCCACGAAAGTGCAGTGCGGTGTCGATAAAAGATCATTGTATGATCCTCCAATAGGTTGGTACCGTTTTTTTACATTCCAGACGTTTTTAGGATGCACTAGACAAAATTTCGTAATTTGATCTATTCAATAACATAACATAACTTAATGCCACTGTACAATGTAACACCCACTTTTTACCGACTTCAAAAAAAGGAGGAGGTACTATGTTCGGCTGATTGTTTTTTTTTTTTTTTTTTTTTTTTTTGTTTGTTCGCGCAGTACTCCGCCGTTTGTGGACCGATTTCGAAAATTTTTGTTTCGTTTGAAAGGGTATACTCCCGAGATGGTCCCATTTCCATGAAGTCAGGATCTGATGATGGGATCCTAGGGAAACCGAGGGAAACTTTCGAAAATTCTATGGGGGAGTAATGCGTCTATTATGTTTTTCAATTACGAATTTTAAACACTACAATTTAATAAGGGTCTGGAGTCGACTTGATGATGGAGCCGACAGACAGTCGAGGGAACTCCTCAGTGGTTTATATTAACTACCTTGTGTTTGGGCTTAATTAATTTGTATTGATGAGGACTTTACACCTAGATAGAGTGGGGCTGTCATTAAGGGTCTGATGATGAAGAAGTGTAATTGTTAAGGGAACTCCTCAACGGTATACAGTAACTACCTTGAGTTTGGGCTTGATTAATTTGTATTGATGAGGACTTTGCACATATGTATATTATAAGTAACAAAACGGGTATATGTAGCTTTACACTGAAAATGGTAAAATAATAAAATAAAAACTGCGTTTAAAAAACCGACTTCAAAAACCAAAAACTAATACAAACAAAAAGTCAATACTAAAAAGCAAAAAATAACTATTATTAGTACTGATAGGTTACCCACCCACTGATAGGTTAGAAGTCGGTGCCATAAGCTCATATCATAATGATATAACTTAATGTCCACAAAATTGTGAATTAGATACCTATTAAGGTTTTAATGAATAATTTTGTATGGAACTTATGGCACCGACTTCTTACCTATCAGTGGGTGGGTAACCTATCAGTACTAATAATAGTTATTTTTTGCTTTTTAGTATTGACTTTTTGTTTGTTATTAGTTTTTGGTTTTTGAAGTCGGTTTTTTAAACGCAGTTTTTTCACTATTTATGTTATGAGTCCCATGTAATAGGGGGTGAGTCTATTGCCATATACCGGGCACAATTCTTGACTCCGTGCTACTATTGAGATTTTTAGAGATCCAGTAATACTTTGCGTGACCCGGGAATCGAACCCCCCGAGACCCCTAGCCCGTTGCCAGGGCAGTCGCACTTGCGACCACTCTGCCAACGAGGCAGTCTAGTCAGATCTATTAAATCCTTACTAATATTATAAATCGGAAAGCGAGTTTGTTTGTTCCGCTTTCACGGCGTAACTACTAAACCGATTGCTTTGAATTTTAGCAGAAGTAAAGTTAGAAATCTGGATTAAATAATAGGCTACTTTTTATTCCGGAAAAATCTGATATTCCCGAGGGAAAACAAAAGTATTGGTATAGACGGCGCTGTGTGTTTTGGTATATGTCACATGGGCTACTTTTATGCTTTTGTGACGCGAGCGAAGCCGCGGGTGAAAGCTAGTATTCTTATATAGCGGCCCGTCCCGGCTTCGCACGGGCATTAAACATTACATTTAGATTTGTTAATTTTAACACATTCATAATAAAAACTTGATTGCGACTTCTCGCTCTTGACGTCTGTTGTCGTTCTCTCTGATCTTGAAGGCGTTGGAAACGCTCAGAGCTTGATTCCCTAGTGCGAGATTGAATATTTCTGATATTTTGCTCTTCAAGCCGCTGCAAACGCTGAGTACTTGACTCTCGCGCATGCACATGAGAGGTTCTTAGATTTTGTTCAGTAAGGCGCTGCGAACGCTCAAGACTGGACTCTCGCGCGCGTACCTGAGAGGTTCTCAAATTTTGTTGAGCTAGACGCTGTAAACGCTCAAGACTCGATTCTCGCGCGCGTGCTTGAGAGGTTCTCAAATTCTGATCAGCTAGTCGCTCTGAACGCTCAAGACTGGACTCTCGCGCGCGGACTCGAGAAGTCCTCACATTTTGTTCAGCGAGCCGTTGAGAACGCTGCAAACTGGATTCTCGCGCGCGTATTTGAGCGGTTCTCATATTTTGTTCAGCGAGCCGTTGCGAACGCTCGGTACTCGACTCTCTAGCACGCGATTGTGCCACATATTGTCTATGAATTGAAAGACGATTCTCAGTTTCTGATGAAGATTCTTCATTTCGACGTATTTTTGATGCCCTGGCCTGGGAACTATTTCTAGAAAGTTGAGATCTTGATCTTTTAGGCATTTCAAAATGACAAAAGAAAAAATGCCTTTGAACTAAATTAGCATAACTGTAAGCTATATATGCTACTATATTACAACGTACACAACTACCTACTATTTATTAAAATTAACTTGAAAATCATGAAAAATATTCAAGTAATTTATTAGGTTAATAACTAAGTGAACAATATTTTATAAAAATGGGTTTAGTTCTGAAAAGAACTTTTTAAATCGGTTTAGTTACTTACTAAACGAATTATTATCAAGCGTAAATTCCGCACACGTCCATCACGTAGGGAGCCGACCGCGCGAGTGAGCCGCACGGCAAGTTTATTTCGTGATCTTAACCCCCCTCCCGTACCCCTGCCCGAGTGACGCCTACAACGCATAGCTAGCCGAATACAGTTTATTTTTTAATTTTTTTTTAACTCGTGATATCTTTTGAATGGATTGTCAGAATCAAATAATTCAAAAAGTAATATAAAGATATTGAAGCAGTCTTAAATAATACATCATTTATTTTGATAAGGGTTTAATACCAAGGTACAAATAAAGAGCTTTTTGTAGCGGTGGTATTTTTATTTCTTTTTTTCAATAAAAAAATGCTTATTGTGACATGACTGTAATAGTTAGAGATATGCTGCCGCTGATTTTTTGTAGATAATGGTGTGTTCTAAAAAAATGTAGTATATCATTTTGTTCTATCATCAATAGTTTTCGCAGCGCACGCGATGTAAGGTAGTTTTTTGATATTTTTTTCACACCTTGGATTACGTTATCGTAATTTTAGCAAGGATGCCTATTTTTTTTGAAAATGAAATATAGCCTATGTCACTCAGGAATGATGTAGCTTTCCAACAGTGAAAGAATTTTTCAAATCTGCCAAGTAGTTTCGGAGCCTATTCAATTCATACAAACAAACAAACAAACAAAAAATCAAACCTTTCCTCTTTATAATATTTGTATAGATATCTAGAAAGAAACTATTTGCTAATAATGTAGGTCTAACTATCATGTTTTGTTCCAGGTGACACACAAGCACTGCTTAGTAGATTAAGAGAAGCCACCCAGGAATATAAAGACAATTGCGTAGTCTATTAATTATTTTACAATTTACGTATTTATTAATTATTTTAGATTTAAGAAAATTACGAGCTTAATTTAGTTTTAAGATAAGGTTCTGAAGTGTGGGAGAGCCATGTTTCGTAACAAATGGGCCGGCTCGACCGGAGTGATACCACGGCCTCACATTACACCGACCTAAAACCATACTTAGATTTTTTAAGTTAACTGCGTGTGTGAGGTTACCGGTGGCCCAATTACTTCCCTCTCCTTTCTCCCCAATCCTCATATCCCTCAAAAGGCCGGCAACGAAGTTGTTAGTCTCTTGATCTTGCGACTGCCCATAGGCGGCGCCGATGCTCACTATCAGGTGATCAATCTGCTCGTTTGCTGGCCCATCCCACAAAAAAATCCGACATACTGTGATACCAATAACTATAATTAATTTTTATTTAACATAATAATAGGATATTTAATGTAATTTTAATGACTACTATCGGGAATTGAATGCAATTATTTTTATATTTATAAACTACAATATTGTAGGTAAACTTTTTATAACTTAGATGATAAGGTGCATAAGCGATAATATTATTATTGCGAACTGTTATATAGGTTAAGGCAGGACTTTGACATTTCTTCTTTCTTCGGTGGACCTGTGGTTTTCGCCCTAATTTTGTTGTATTATAGTTAAAAGGCCGTTAATTTCAACACTAGATAATTAATACGTTTAAGTACTAAGTAGGTTAAGAGATCACGAATATATACACACAGTAAATTTCATAATAAAGGGTATGAAGAAACCGCAGAGCCCCATACTAACATCTTTTTCTTTCTTTCTGTTCATTCTAGTCATAAAAAACTAACCTGCACCCAGTGGCCTCTCAGGCCAACGAATGTTCTACTGCATTTCCATTAACATTAGTTTTAATAAGAATTTGTAAATAATAATTGTTATTATTATGAAATAACTGTGATTATTGTTATGAAATGAAATGAAATAAATTGACAATAATGAGAACAATTCAACTGCATTTATTTTACACTGTCGGAAGCTCATTATAGTGTTTAGTTTGACAAACATCAGAAAAAATCCCATATAAAATCGTGTTTTTTTGCTGCAACTGAAACAATATTTATTTAGTAAAGAAGCAAACGTTTTCCTAGTCTCAATAATCTATTCTTGCCGATAATATTTTTACATTTTGTACAGAGTATTATGTAGTAGAAAATTTTATCTCATTCTAGCAAAATCTACTGACAAATAGGTTATTGACCCTTGGGGCTTTTCGAACGCCTGGAAAATGACTTACATTACATGCATAAAGCCCTTAAAAGAATTGTCTACAACATCTATTTTTTTATGTAATCTCTGTAATTATTTTCACATATTTATTATAGGTATGACATGACAGTCTTATAGCATGAACAATATATTTATTTATTACACAAATTCTAGATGTGATAGACAAGTTTTTCGACACATAAACAAAACAAATTGTTTCAGTTGCAACAAAGGTTTGACCAAAACAATCACTTCTTCATAACATTTTGTGGCTGGAAGTGGTTCACGATATTAATCCACCAACTATCTTCTACTCCTTTAGTGAATTCTCTTATAAATCTGTAGTTTAGAATAAATATCTTGTCCTGGTATTCTGGTTGTACACTGAAAAATAAATATTAAGGCATTAAGTCCACCCAATGTACACTTTGTGCATGAAGCTTAAATTAATAAACAGAAATTACGTTTATGTTATTACTTTCGTGAGTCATACTATTAATTATCATGTTTTTCAGCTTACTCTTAATCACGTAATAATTTGACGAGGAACTCGACTAGTCAAGTCATGCTAGAGGCTCATTTATGAGCAGCATTCCGCTACCTGCCACGAACCGACTGTTAGAGTAGCAGCGCGACAAATTCCTCGTCAAATAATTACGTGAGTTAAGGCCGCCACACACGCTAGGGTTTGCATGATGGTTATAACTTATAACTTTGCATGCAAAACCGACAAGCATAACCGAGTTTCATAGCACCGATAACTGTACAGTTTAATCACATACACGCTAGGGCTTGCCTGTCAGTTATGCATGCACGGCCTCCTTTAAGCAAAAGTCAAATAAGTACGAAAACATAACACTTAAAGAAATTATATTCATAAAGGATTGTGTGCACTTCTGTTCTGCAGAGGGCCTCTGAGGAATTATAGTTTAGTCATATAGGTAAAGTGACCGCATGTTATTTTTGAAAAATACAAAATAAGTTATGCTAACTAATACGGAGGGATACATACCCAATAGTGATAGGTGGTAAATCGCCAGCATCTTTCAAATGTCTGAGCCCTCTGAATACATGGTAGCACATTGTTATTTCAACCCAGCGTTTGTCCGCATCATCAAACATTACACCAATCTGGAAATAGGAATATGTGTTTGAAGACAAGCCTTCCTATTAGTCTGCGACTAGTAGTAATTAATGAACAACTGACCACGAGAATTTTGGCTTAAGCCTCTAGCAGACGGCGTATTTATATACCCGCAGGAAACGCACGTTAAACGCGCGTATACGTGCTTCATATGAGATAGGAATACAGCATTGTAATTGTAATCTAATCACACGGAGCGATAGTGAAACGCCGTAACGTATAAAAACACGCCGTGTGTTGTGGGCCTTACTATACCTACATAGGCAAGACATTTTGTCTAAGCAAGACTTGTCATATGAAGGAACTAATGTTGTGAATATAAAATGTCTTATAGGATTTAACTCATCAAGTACCGTATTTATAGACACAATTAAAGAACAATAGGTTGCGGTCACCGGTGACCGCTTGGTGTTTGACAGTTTAATCTTGTACACATATCTATCTTTATTAGTGTCCATCTTATTCCAATTAGAATAGACCCTCGACCAATAGGAATCAGTATTAAAGCTTTGAAACAACCAATAAATTCCGTTTTGTTCTTACCTGATAAGGAAAGGCATAAAAGATATCTTCCTTCTCAATAGACAGCAACTGCCGCTGTGAGACTGAGAGCTTTGAAATGGCAGACTTTAGCGCCGTAATAGCATCCTTATCTACCAGACCGTCTAATGACTTGAAATCACTCTTTTGTAGGCATTCTGAAACAACCTGACATTGCATGTTAGTTGCTTGTGGGTGAACAGTTATCTGATAATCTTCAAGGGTTCGCATGGTGGTCTATCAGAATATCTGATCATGTTATAGAGATATGGGAATCAGATGAACCACCTTGAAGGTTAACAGGGCCTTGGCTTGAAGCAGGAGCAGGACTAGTGTTTTAGTTATTAAGAGTCCGGTACTCTCTCTTGCCTAACCCAAGCTGGTAGAAGTCTGTTTTTTCCCCTCTCGAAAAACATGGTGGGTATCACAAGAACCTTACTAGTGTGTGTATTTTAAAAACAGAAACTAACTAATAATAATTCAAAGATTTGAAACATGACCAATGAAAGAGGTTTTTAGCACAAAACAGTAAACACTATTTATAGTTTTGGCAAACTCACTTTTATAATAATGAGACAAAATGTTGCTTTCAATCTTTATTTCTTATTAGTAAGATTAAAAGGTTGTTTACTAGTTTTTACTGCTTACGTCACTCAATATATGAAGTTATTTATATCAACGGTAAGGTATAAACAAAGATATTATTTGAAATGAGTATTGTAATGTGGTTTTCAGAAATCATGGTAATGAGAGCATTTTTGAGGTTTATTAGTCTTAAAATAACTTTTCTAATAAGTAAACAAAAGCATAAATACCTGAACAGCATGTTTTGATCCTTCAATGAACTCATGTAAGCTGAACTCCTGGTCAAAATAAGGTCTGATGATAAAGTTTGCAAACATCCAATTCTTTATGAACTTGATAAATGAAGGCCACACGATTGGCGGGAATTCCATAAGCTGCGGTAATTTTCGCGTTTCTGTTTCCAAACGCTCCTGGCAGTAATTCCGTAATTGTATAACAGGACATGTTGAGGTTATGGGTATGTGTTTAGATAAAGTTTTATGTGCAAATGTGTCACATAATCTAAAAGATTGTCTCGTCAAGACCCTTCTTATAACAACATTCATATTTTCTGCTATATATTACTGGTAAATTACTTTATTTACTGAGTAAAAATGGTAAGCAAAACATTTAAATATTAACTTTTCTATTATCACCAAAACTATTTGTTTTTGTATCAACTGTCACTTGTTTTGTCGTAATATTTTACTTTACTGAATTGTGATTGGATAATAATAGGAAATGCAAATGATTCAATTGGCTGTTGTATACCGGCATCATTGCAACACCGAAAACATAGAAAAAATATTGATAACATTATGATTTTGTTTATATATTCTGCACATTGAAAACAGTGATAAATCATAAATGTTTGTATGTTTTTTTATATTTGTATAAAACAATATTTTAATAAAATATATCAGTTAATTTTATCACAAGAGAATCTACCGCCAAAGACAAGTATTCATTAAAAAAAAAAACGTCAAGGGTGACAGCCAAAGTCAACAAGATATTATTTAAATTTTTTAAATAAATAGTGAATTATTGTTAAACTTGTACTCGAAAGTGTATTATTCACATCGAGACGTGATTGTGTTTATTAAAAATGAATTTAAAGGCGAAATACAAGTGGCCTGTCTTCTACATACTTTAAATCTTTCTATGCGTTGACTTTTATCTGCTTCGACGCGCTGACAAATTTGACTCGCTGTCAAAAAACGATCCTAACCGTCTCCGAGCATTTCTTCCAACTTTGCTGCTTGGGCGAACAGTCTTTCTCAAGATATGGACGGCGTGGAGCCGCGGAACACCACGGCAGCGCGGCGCTGCGCGACAGCGCGGCGCTGCGCTACAGCGCGGCTGCCCGGCCTTGACCGATTTTTCTTTTTATGAGTTTAATTATTATTGTTTAATTAGTTTGTTTAATTTTAGGATTTTTGATACATTTTTGAGGGCTTTCGACCTACATGCATCCATGTGATGCAGCTGTTGAGTCTGGAAGTGCTTCTCAATGTGCCCATCAACCTCTAGAGAGCCTGGTAAGATGTTCTTTATGCTCTCAGCCTCGATTTTTTAAAGGAGAACGCGGGTTAAGAATACATTATGGAAAAATCCACAAATCTCATAGTGTATCCTTATCCCCCTCTAACACTACTCCTCTACAAAATTCTTTTCCGGTTTCAAATCAGCCTTTATGGGAAACTTTATCCAAATTCAAAAATTCAACACCCGTTTTAAAAAGAGTTCCTCGTGGTGCAAGACGGTCCGTTGCTCTTAATTTAGGAAATTGCATTCGTCTTGCAACTCGAGAGAACTCTTTCTCGGCTTGGGAGCAGTTACTCACCTTCCCCTACAGGATTCTACACGTAAAAAAAAATTTGGCTGTTAAAAAAAACTTAACCTCACAAATTAAAAGTAATTGTAATATTTTGAACCCCATTTTAGATCCAAAATTTCCTAACTCCTTTAATAATATTAAAAAAACTCGTTTTGACTACGTAGAATCCAAATTAGGTGAAGGTGATATAAGTGGAGCCGCCAGGCTTTTATTCAGTAGTGACGTGGTTGCTCCCTACTCTTCAGAAACTTTTGAAGCTCTGAAGAGTAAACACCCGCCTGCTAGGGCTGACCTCACTTTTCCCGATCCTCCTGAACATGATATCCATATTTTCACCGCAACTGTCCAGCAAGTAGCTGCAGCCGTTGGCTCCTTCCGCAGTGGCTCTGCTGGTGGACTTGATGGTCTGACTCCTCAACATCTTAAGGATTTGACGGGGCCAGACGTCGGGGAAGCCGGTGAGTCTCTTCTGAAGGAGCTAACGGTTCTGGTTAATTTAATGCTCTCCGGTAATGTGACGGATGCCGTTATCGACATTTTGTACGGGGCCAATCTATGTGCCCTACGCAAGAAAGATGGCGGCATACGCCCCATTGCCGTAGGATGTACTTACAGGCGTATGGCAGCCAAGTTGTGTTGCAGCTATCATAAAGATGCGCTCATGTCGCACTTTCAACCCCTCCAACTAGGCTTCGGCTCAAAAGGGGGTTGTGAGGCTGCCGTACACGCCCTATCATCTTTCTTGAATGCAAACGAAAGTGAGGTCATCCTTAAGGTTGATGTAAAAAATGCATTCAATTCCATCAACAGGGACACTTTGTTGGCTGAAGTTAAAAAAGAATTACCTGAAATTTACAGTTTTATTTGGCAGTGCTATAGACAACCTTCAAAATTATTGTATAAAGACAAAGTTTTGGATTCTGCGGTAGGCTGCCAACAAGGTGATCCTCTTGGTCCAGTCATTTTCAGTCTGGCCATTCACCCTATTATTCGGCAACTTAAATCTAAATTTAATGTTTGGTATTTGGACGATGGAACCCTAGGAGGTGACGCAGATACTGTTTTCCATGACTTACAGCTTTTGATTTCTGAATTTAAATCCATCGGATTAGAATTAAATATTTCTAAATGCGAAATTTACCTTCCGGACAAAATTATCGATAGTCAACAAATTTTAAACACTTTTTCTACCGTAGCGCCGAATTTAAAAATTGTTGATAAAAACTCTCTTCTTCTCCTGGGTTCCCCAATTTTCGAAAACAGTTTCTCTGATTTCATAAACGAGAAAATTAAAAATTTCTGTGACATTTCCGATAGACTTTCCAAAATTAATCTACATTGTGCATTTACTTTAATTCGCTATTGTTGTTTCGGCCCAAAATTTATGTATTTTCTGCGTGCTTCCCCTCTGTGGAAGCATCCGCATATTCTGGACCAAATTGATCAAATTATCCGTGACACCTTAACTTCACTTTTGAATGCTTCTATGGACGATCGTGTTTGGCTTCAAGCCACACTACCAATTCGTTTTGGTGGTCTAGGCGTCCGCAAAATTACCAGTGTAAGTTTACCGGCGTTCATCTCTTCTGTCCACAGCACTAGAACGTTAACAAATAAAATTTTAGCTGGTGTTGACGCTGAACCTGATGTGCCGTGTCTGACCGACGCGATGAACGTCTGGACAGAAACATGTCCCAATACAGCCTTGCCTGTCAACCCTTCCTCCCAGAGACAATGGGACGAGCCGCTTTGCAGGTTGGTGCATAATAATCTAATTAATACCAGCACCAATCCTGCGGAGTTAGCTCGCCTATTGGCTGTGGGTGAGTGGGAATCAGGCCTCTGGCTTCAGGCACTTCCGTCACTCAATATTGGCACGATGTTGAATGACTCAACTTTTCGGCTTGCTGCTTGCTTGCGTGTAGGTGCACCCTGTGTTTCTCCGCATCGCTGTCAATGCGGTGAGATGGTCGACCACCTCGGCCACCACGGCCTATCGTGTAGCAGAAGCGCGGGCCGGATAGCTCGACACGCCAGCATTAACGACATTATCCGCCGAGCTCTTATCATCGCCGGTGTGCCAGCTGTTCTGGAACCAAAGGGTTTGGCACGCGACGATGGTAAGAGACCCGACGGTATGTCCATTATGCCCTGGAAGCTGGGAAGGTCTTTGGTGTGGGACGCAACCTGCGTTGACACCCTTGCACCTTCTCATCTTCCAGTAACGGCGGGTTGTGCTGGTTCGGCTGCTGCCTCTGCAGAAAGCCTCAAGCGGCGCAAGTATAACAACCTTGCTGGTAGTTATATCTTTGAGCCGTTTGGGGTTGAGACGCTAGGTCCGTGGGGTCCGAGTGCACTTAAATTGTTCCAAAACATTTCAAAACGCCTGGTTGACACATCTCGTGACCAGAGGGCTGGTCTTTTTCTCGGTCAGAGGCTAAGCATTGCCATACAACGTGGCAATGCTGCCAGCCTTCTGGGTACTTTCCCCACTGACGTCGATGCGGACGAATTTTTCGACGCTTTATGTAAATAGTTGTTTTTGTTTTTTCTTATAATTAATTTTAATCTTTAGTTGTATATAGGTATTTAATTTAGTAATATTTAGTTTTAATTTTTTAGTTTTAATTTAGTAATATTTAGTTTTAATTTTTTTTTTTAAGTAATAGTTAGTTTTTAATTTAAGTTTTTTATTTGAATAAATGAATTTATTAACAGTATTCATTATCTGTTCCATAATAAGCATCTGTCAGCTATCAAGTTGGCAGCTGGTGGTGGCAGATGTCAAATTGTAAAGAAAAAGTCGGCTTTCTTTTCGATTTTCGGCGGAAAATGTTATAAACTTACTTTACAATTTTGCAAAGTACTTTTTTTTTTTCGTAGAGTGAAACATCTCAAATTAAAGCCAACATGGATGACCAAGCCTGTCCACGTTGTAAAACAACGAAATACAGAAATCCATCTCTGAAGTTGATGGTAAACGTATGTGGCCATGCTTTGTGCGAAAGTTGTGTTGATTTGTTGTTTTTAAAAGGTAAGCAGATATTTTTTGCTCTATCATTTAACATATCATATTAATTGCACTCTACTCTCAATAATTTCGCCATCGTTTTTAACTCCTTTCAAGTTGACATGTTTAAAGTCTCATACAAATTCTAACTAATTCATTCCAGGCTCAGGATCTTGTCCAGACTGCAACGTACCATTACGGCGAAGTAATTTCAGAGTCCAACTATTCGAAGATCCCATGGTAGAAAAAGAAATTGATATCAGGAAAAGGGTTTTGAAAGACTATAACAAAAAGGAGGAAGATTTCGCCACATTACGTGAATACAATGACTACTTAGAAGAAATAGAAACTATTGTCTATAATTTAACTAATAATATAGATATTGTCGGCACTAATAAACGGATAGAACAGTACAAAAAGGACAATAAAGACATTATAATGAAAAACAAAGTTAAAATTGGTAAGTTGATTACGAAGAAGTTTGTGTACCAATTCATGTTAGAATTATTTAGTCCCTTTAAGGACTAAAACAAAGTGTGGGAGAGACATGCTTCAGCATGAATGGGCCGGCTGGACCAAAGTGATACCATACCCTCACAGAAAACTGAATGTGAAAATACACTTGTACATTTGTGGTATGTTTTGTGGTGTGAGTGAGGTTACTGGAGGCCTAATTATTATTACCATCACTGAATCCCCAACAATCCTCAAGTTCCTAATCCCCAAAAGGCCAGTAATGCACTTGTTACACTTCTGGTATTTTGGGTGTCCATAGGCGGCACTAATTGCTTACTATCAAGTGACACTAACAATATTACTGTCACTTTGTTTATTTCCATTATGAAATGAACCAGGGTATATCATTATTTAATTAAACTTTAAATATTGACAACTCTAAACCATCTTGATTTACTAAATACAACCAAGTTTAGTTGGCCAAGATCGTAAGTGCATTTAAACTGTCAAACACCGCGAGGACACCGGTGACCGCAACCTATTGTTCGTTAATTGTGTCTATAATGATGGTACTCAAAGAGTTAAAATAATATCGGTACTGAATTCTGTCATCAGTAGATAGGTATGAATATTAATGTCAATTTTTTTATGGAGGACTAGCTTCTGCCAGTTACTTCACCTACAGTCCTGTAGGATGCAAAGTAGCCTATGTGTTATTCGAGTGCATATTTAAATTACCCTACTTCCGAATTTTATTCTGATACCTTCCACCGTTTTGACGAGACACAATAACAAACAAAAATACAAACTTTCATATAGACAAGATGATGAAAACTGACTGTTAAACATGTGACAATTTCTTTCTTACTACCATTTGTCTCTTACAGGCAGAGAAGAAGTGGAGTTAGAAGAGATTTTAGAAATAGAGAAGCAGATGGAAGAGCTTCGTAGAGCTGAGATAACACGTTTAGAACAGGAAGCGAAGAAACAGAAGATTAGAGAGAAGGAAGCGTTGATTGATGAGCTGATGTTTGCGGAGGGTGATGCCAAAGACATATTGAATACATTTGCGCAGAACAAAGCTAGTAAACAAGAGGAGTTGGTTCCTGTGGTGCCTAAGGTGTGTATCTTAATTTTAGTTTAATTTACCTATTCTATTCATGTATAGAAATACATTTAATTCTAGAGTGAGCGTGCTATGATCATTTGCCTCCTGCGTTAAAAAAAAACAATGATTACTTTTGAAACAATTGCCCAATAGCCTAGCACTTTTTAAAAGCTGCCTGGAATCTCGTTAGCAATGCGTGCGTGCTTGATGCTGTAAGTGTGCTAGGGACCTGTTGAGAAGACGTTTGTTACCAACAGGTTTTCCTGGGCGGCAAAATGCTCATCACGTGCCCACTGACGTTTGGCAAAAAGACATTCCAACTCTAGGGTTAAGGAAATCATAGTGTCATTGTTCATTTTTAAAGTGCACTATCTAAAAGGAGTCATCAAAAAGTCTAATTAGATTACAGACACGTATTTTTAAACTGAGGGCTAAGCACGAATAACTATCGCATTCGTATCGTAACAGTATCGAGCGAGTTAAGCGTTCTGATTGGTTGGTTCACTTGAGCCAGCCAATCAGAGCGCCGAACGCGATCGATACTATTACGTTACGAATGCGATAGTTATTCGTGCTTTGCACTCTGGTATTCGATAATTTTTATAAAATGTAGTTTGTGTGAGTGCATTACTCACGGAACTGTTTGACGAGGAACTCGACTAGTTTCAAGCCCTTCTAGAGGCTCATATTCATGAGCAGCATTCCGCGACCCGCGTTGCGGCGACTATCGCGCTGCTTCTTGTCCTCGTCAAATAGAATAATTAATTCAGTATGTCTCACGAAAGTTATAATATAAAATGTAAGTGTTAGAAATTACTAGGTTATTTTTTATATTTTTACAGGTAACACAATTCTCAACGGGTGTGAAATTCACGCGAGTGTCGACGCAACCTACGCTACCACTCATAGAAGAGGGGCCGTTGTATAAGTATGAGCCATTGGCCGTGCCGGACAGATGTGGACCTGATCCACCTTCCATTGAAGATATTGTGGCTTGTGGATATTTGAAGCATGTCAGGTTGGTACTTATTTATTACTTTGACATCCTTGTTGTTCGGATGGCCACTAAGGTCAGGAAGTATTTTTAATTGCTATTATTATTTTTAATATTTACCATATTTCTAAACTAGCTGTGCCCATGACTTCGTCCGCGTGTAATAGTTATTCACAGCTCCTCCCCCGTAGGTGATAGCGTGATAATATGTAGGTAGCCTATATGTTGACCCCGACCTGTTAGTAATATCCGTGCAAAATTTGAAGTAAATCCATGCAGTACTATTTGAGTTCAGCCTGGACAGACATACAGACAATCAGACAAAAATTCTAAAAACCATATTTTTAGCTTCCGTATCGCTTGTAGATCAGGCCCTAAGCTTTTTTTTAAAAAAATATGCATCATACAATTTTAACTTTCATACGATTTTATTATAATTATGTACATATGGAGACATAAAAACGTAAACATATATTGAACCTTATGCCTTTGTTTACAGAGCCGAAACTGAAACAGAGAAGGCCGGTGGCTACAAATCCACATTGCCGTGTCTACGTGCTTTACAAGATGCGTTGGCCGGCCTGTATCACGCGAGCTGACCTGACGCGATCAACGCCGATACTGTTATAGTACTAGATTGAGTCAATAGATGGCGGTAGTGTACGAAAGGGTCTCTAAGGGCGATGTTGATGGTTTTTTTATGTTTACTGTTATTTTCTTTTGTTTTATTGTTGTCCTAAGTACTATTTGTGTGTATTTGTTCCATGCAGAAATCGATACGATGCATTTGTTGGTAGCTGCAATTATTTATCGTATGTTCAATGTTAAGTTATCTCTGTTTCTTTATGTTAAAATAATATTAGACGAACATTGATATCTTTCAAGCGCATTTAGGAGATATCTAGTTTGGTTGAACATACTGTACTTGTATCTAGCTAGTTACTTTTCAACAAAGTATTAATAAGACTCGAACTGGCAAAAAGTTTGTGTTAATTTTTGCAATATAGGGCGAGAATCAGATGTTATGTTATTTGTTTTTTGTGAATATTCAACAGTGCTCACACCATCAGACCTAAAGCTACACTAGCGCCGTTACTCTACTAGTGGGTGTAAGAGGAACTTGTATGATTGTTAACAACAGCTTTTAACAAAACAGTATTGCGTTGAAAAAATAAGAATTTGGAAAAGGAATGAGAAACTTGAAGTTTAAATGGAGAATATTAACAGCTTTTCAAATCTCTAGGTTAAAACTCTAAAAGAACCTTAAGTCAGGAGCTATTGGATCTATTTTACGTTGATGCTTGAAGAATCAAAGATGTAAAGATAAGATATTACTGGAGATTTGAATATTTGAATTGAAAAGGAAACATGCTTACTCTACACAACGCCACGTAACTCAAATATTACACGGAATGAAGTGTTATGTGCCAATGTGGACAGACCTACTTGGCGCCATGTCGTCGGCCAATGCTCGCGCCAATATTGGCCGAACAACCGAATGTTGGTTTTTCGTGCGCATATCAAAAGGCGTTCAAACATTGGCGTCTCATTTAGTTAGATGTCATTCGTCAGTAAAGAAGGTACTGTCGCGCCGTCGTACGTGAATTATGGTTCCTGAATTACAATGGCGTGGACGAACACTGAAATTTTACATGTCATTGCAGTGTACAGAAAAGACATTTCATCATCATCATCATCAACAACAGCCTATAAGTAGCTACTGCTGACCATAGGCCACTTCTCACGCGCAAAAGGTTTGGGCATTAATCACTTCGCTTGCTTAATGCGGGTTGGCGATTTCAAAGGACATTTACAATTCACTACATTGGCCCAACGCGCTGGTCTAATTCATTGGCCCTAAGTGTAGAGTCGCCTTTACATTTATGCTTTTAGCGTGGCGTGATGTGAGATAAATATGTTACCTCAATGTATTTATAAATGTGTGTTGAGTTTTAGACTATAGGATGAGTTATTGAAGAAACGAGACTATACTATCTTTGTGTAATAATGTCTAGCGTACGACTGGTTTCGAGCCACACCGGGGCTCATAACATAATCTTGAGCGCTGCGAAACACGTCTCAACGTTATGTTTGTCTCATTCTTTCTCGTATATCTTCAATATCTTCATCCTTGTCTATTAATGACGTTTCTCTATGAATGTTGCCAATGTAAATAAATGTACATAAGTGTTAATTTAATGCTAACTTAAGTACTTGTTTAAATACATTGTCGGGTGGTTAGTTACGTTGTTGTGTTGTTATTTGCTGTTGTTTTGTGATAATTAAAGTGAGTGAGATTGAAGTTTGTTGTTTTATTTTGTGAAAGCCTAATAGATTTCCTCCATTGGAGGCCCGATGATGCAAATGATGATTTTGGGAGTGTTCTTCGTTAAGTCGACTACAGTTGACTTTAACGCCATCTATCAAGACTGATGGTAACAGAGAGTCCTCTCTCCGGATAACAGATGGCGTCTTATAAGATTGAAATTAAAAATTCGCTTGCATAATTATGTAATCGGTGTTCCGCGCAAATAAATAATATTTTCATCTTTGGCTACCCCTTCGGAGACAAAAGACGGAACATGTAACAAATTCAAAAGGTTTATTATATCTACTTATCTAGATACCTACTTTCTATAGTAGACGGTGAAGTACCTATCTATGTAATGTACCTACTAAAGGTTTTATAACTATTTACGGTAGAGACAGGTGTAAGCAACACCGATAGATAATTCTTTACCGGGAACCACAAAGAACTAAATATTGTAAATTACTATAAAAGCAATGACGAAAAGTCAGCGTTTCTAAACACTTTTTGAACTTTATGCAAAACAATAATAAAAAAGGTTAAAGTCAAGGATACACTTTTTTTTTTTTAAGGGGCGAAAATCATCGAATGACTGCTCCCGCCTGCCACCTTTTATTTTGCTATTTAAAGTACATTGACGATTATAGGTAAGAAAAAAAGTACACAGTATAAAAATAAAGTACAATTTATTCTTATTTAGTATTATATTTAAAAATATACTTTTTATTGCTTTTGCAGTTTGTATTAAATTAGTATCTTTACTAAACAATTGCATTGAAATACTAAACAATTGCATCTTTACTAGAAATTGTCTAAGTGGCACTGGCGAGTGGCGAAATCGATTCAACATAAGTCGATAAATATCGATATCGAATTTTGCAAAAATAAAGTATTTTCGTGTACTTTATTATTCTTATAAAGTATAGAGTACAATTACCTTAAATAACGTACAATACTTTATTATAAAGTACGGGTGGCAACCCTAGTCCAAAGTGACGTGTTGTTGCCAGACATGTCGACGAAAGTCCGGCAATGTCATGCTACTTCATCTAACGCCTCTAGCAACACGTGTTGCAGGACATTGCCCCCGAATATATCCTTGACTTCAGACACCTTAGACTTAGCAATACCTTACCTACATAGGGAATTAGGTAGGTACCTACAGATGATCAAGCTTAACTTTTGCTGAACATCCTAGACTTCGCCATCTCATTTGAAGATAGGCGTGATGACACCTACTGTGTGTTTTATGTCCCTATCTTATTGGCCAAGTTTCAAGTGTAAAGAAAGCAAGTGATCGCGGGATCAAATCTTGGGTTAATTAATGTGGAAGTTTGACAATTCTTCTATTACTCGAACTCGTAATAAAATTGGTGAAAAATACTATATATAGGTACAGTATAAAATAAAAAAATATATAACAGTAAAAATAATACCTACAGCATAAATCGGGTCTGGGTGTCATGTGTATGTAAACTTGTATGTTTGTAAACGCACCCACGACACAGGAGAAAATGCTAGTGTGGGGCAACGTTTTAAAAAAAACAATAACAAAAATGTAATTATCATCAACAGCCTATAAATGCCCACTGCTGAGTAAAGCCTCTTCTCACACGGAGAAGGTTAGAGCATTAATCACCACGCTTGCTCAATGCGGGTTGGCGATTTCAAACTTATAATTAGAAATTATAAGTCCAGGTTTCCTCACGATGTTTTTCCTTCACCGTTTGTCGGCGGTGTCTAAATAATCTTAGAAAGTACATATAACTCAGAAAAAGTCACATGGTACTTGCCGTTGGTAGGTTTCAAACCCGCACCCTGATACAAAAATGTAATAGTGACTTATAATAAAAATAATACTATTAGACTTATGACACAAGTTAAATCATTGAAAGATTGAGAACCGCTTTCCAAAGGTATGCCTTGTGTACTGTAAGGGCGAGCGAGCAAATATTGTCGCACCGATAAAGTGTAAAAGCGCCGCTCGTTGGTACTAAACTATGACAAATATAATGCACTTTGAGTTCTAAAGGGTAGTGTACTGACTGGACTCTTAAGTAGAAGATAGCGGGCTTATGAAAAAGTGTAATAGGTACACACGGCTACACATCGAGCTATACGTAACCAGTATAAACTGAACGTTAAATGTGCGGAAAGATGATGCGACGCGATACCAGGATAAACTGGTTTTGTATAGTTTGATGTGTTGCCGTGTGTACAATAATAAAAGAAAAATCTTTTACCTACCACTTCGAGAACTTTAATAAGCGCGAGGATACATGCAATTGGCATGATGACAGGGTATGAAAATTAAAAATCTAATTAGTCCGTAAGTTAGGTAATGAAAAAATATTAGACACGTATTTTTTATTTTGTTGTATAATAAAACAATACTTAGATAAAACGAATCAAAGTTTAGGAATGGGGGCTAAAACGTCATTTCTACGTATAAAATGTACATAGAAGTGACGTCACGCGACATTTCAAATCAATATATCGTCGAAAGTATTCGTTTCTGTAAGAAATTAAAAAACACGTGTCTAATGATTTAAAATAACCTACCAGACGGACATTAAAATAGAAATTAGGCATCTACCCTCGAACAAGCCGATCGCCTTGTCATTGTAGTTGTGTCTAGTATAAAGTATAGGTAACTAAAAGAATGAAACAGTACACTTTTGTATTTGTTGACGTTTCAAAAGTATCAAATTATGGTTTAATTAAAATAAATGCCTTGACTTTGACCATTTAAGAGAATATTATTGTTATGTCTCCTTAGTATTTCTTTAATAATATCGCAATACATCAAACCTGGAACAACGAAATTAAACCCGCAACACGTTACGTTGCAGCCGATTAGGCCCATGCACCAACTGCATGAACAATTCAAAGGAAGATTATAATTATTGAACACTAGTTTTTACCAGGGTATTCCTGTTTTACCCCATGGGAGCATTTAATCGGGATAAAAAGTATCCCATCACCTAAGTCAGTCTACCCTGCCTGTATATCAAATTTCATCAAAATCCGTTCAGTAGTGTCAGCGAAATTGACGGTCAGATATCCGAACAAAGAAACTTTCACACACTTTTCATTCGCTAAAACGCGAGAACAGCTGAACCGATTTGGATAATTTTGGTCTTGAAATGTTAGTGATAGTCTAGGGAAGGTGTCGCGGAGAACCTAACGGGTAACCGGGGCTCCGGCTCCACGTACAGGAGAAGAAAAGGGGTGGTTTTTAGTCAGTAAGAGTCTGACACTCCCTCCCGCCTCACCCAGGCGGTAGCAGTCATTCGATGATTTTACCCCTTAAAAAAAGTCTAGGGAAGGTTTAAATAGTCAGAAAGCTTTCAGCTCAGTTAGTTTATAATATTGTGATTTGAACTTTCCCAAAAATTATATTACCATGAACGCACCTTTACTCGAACATAATATGAGTTAGCTTGTCTGTTTGTCTTGTTGATAATAGACACCGACTGGTCGAGTTGCACCGTCACCTGGCTATAGGCTCAAAGGAAAACCATTAAAGCCTTTGTTGAAAACCTACGTAATAATTTATTTAAGTTTCATTTTAAGTATTTTTAATTTAAAGAAAGAATTTGACTAGTTGGCAAGTACCGAATTGGTTTCAAGTAATTAGTCAAAATTATTAAGAGGGTCAATATGCATACATGATCAGAGGCCTTAGTAATCGCGCCTTAGTAATCCGACGCGTAATCGAAACGCGTTCGGCGCTGTGATTGGCCGGCTCCAATGAACCAACCAATCAGAACGCCGGACGCCGTCTCGTTTCGATTACTTTCAACGAAAAATAAACTCGTACTAAGCCCCCAGTCTATCTACATCAGCACAAAACACACCTCAAAAGTTACCAACGTCAACGCCCCCAATTAGAAACGAAGCGCAAAATATTTCCCTACGGATTTATTAATTAGCTAATAATGGTATATGTTAGCGATACACAAAATAAGGCTGTGTATACAAGAGATGCTGTAAACAGACTAGGTAGCGTGCACATGGTAGCGTAGATACAATTAGTTAGTGAAAACACCGTGGTCGCCGCGGGGTTGCTCTAATTGGTGCTGTGTAAACTCGCCCTGTTATCGGGGTGCCTCGAGCTGTGCCGTGTGTGTGGAACTGGCTTTTGTTGTGATATAATGCGAGGATCTGTATAAAAATTGTTGCGAATAATAAGTATAGTATGGGTAGAGAAAAAACTAATGTTTGGAATTGAATTTACTTGCCAACTAGTCAAATTCAATACTTTTTCGAACTGTCAATAACGACAGTTTTCTATGAATTTTGTACGAGATTGTGTATTGTGACGACACGTTTTTTTTTTAGCGTCAAACAGCATTTCGTTTCTTAAAAAAATGCTGGAAAAATACTAAAATTAAGTTGGTCATAAAATCAAATACCTAATGAAAGTGTGACTATTTTTTAATATTTTATCGTTGATCAGTCGAAATTAAGGAAAGTACCCAATTAAGTAAAAATTACGAGTTACTCACGTAAATATACTGAGAAAAGCTGGACTAGTTTCGAGTCATAGAGATTCGACTCTTCCTTATGAGCAGTGTGCGCGGTCGCGGCGATATCGCGTAGCCTACTGAGTAACTCGTATTTGTTTGTTAATCCATCATGTTATGTTGTTATAAAAACTTAAGTTTTATTAGATTAAACTAAGAAATATGTAGCCAAATTATAATTTTGTACGATCAACGGCATCGACTTAAGTACATATTAAATTTCATATAGCCCATGGTGGGTTAAATAGCTTCGAATCTTCTGTTTTGTTTTACTCTATAACAAAGTTGTGGTTCTTAATTTTTATCTCTACTACTAGAATTATTTTTGACGTGACAAAACATTTTACCCATAGATATAATATGTTATGACTTTACCCATACTGCCTAATGCCAACTAACAATTAAACTCCACACTAACTACATCATTTCATCGGTCACCACAAAAACCCGACTTTAAAATAGTAGAGGTAATTTAAAAACAAAACTCCGTCTCTATACTAAAAACTCTGCACAAATCCGCCCGCCCGACTAATATTGACTTCTTATTACGGCGGTCGCGCGGATATCGCACCGGTGCGCGGATAATGTCCGCCGGTGACCGCAGATAGGGACGTCCCATACAATAACCTGCGGACTTTAGTGATGCGACCAAACTTTGGCTAGATTCTGATACCTTTTGTCTAGGGACAACGGTGCAAGTTAACAATTTACTTATGGATTAACTTTTTTGTGGTACTTAGGAAGTCTGCTAGAGATGGGATGAGACGTTTGCTTGCAAAATCGCTTCAGGGTGCGGAAGGAAAAAAATATGATTAAAGTATTTTTCTTTTGTAATTTGTTTTAAGTATGTTTCTGTTGTTTTAATGTACCATGATTAGTTTTTAAAATGTTCTTAAAATTAATTGCCACTGAAACCATGTCGCGTGTTCATATTGTTGTTGTGATTGCTTTGTACGTCGCCAGTTTAGTGGCGTATCAAGAAATGATTAAGGATCAAGGAAAAAATATTAGGTAAAATGACTCCCATCTTCGAAATTTTTAGTAACAGCAAAACTATGGATTTGTGTACGGACACAAATTCATAGTTTTTGCTGTTACTAGCAAAGCACGGGCTTTGCCTATAGGGATGCTTGTGTGGGAGATCCATACTTCGGCACCAATGGGCCGGCTCGACCGGAGTGATACCACGGCCTCACAGAAAACAGACGTGAAACAACACTTGCGTTGTGTTTAGTTGTGTTACTGGAGGCCCAATTACCCCCCTCCCTAAACTCCCCAGTCCCTGAATGCCTAATTAAAATCCTAATCCTCAAAAGGCCGGTAACGCACTTGCAACGCCTCTGGAGTTTCAGGTGTCCTTGGGCATCGCCAATTGTTTACCATCAGGCGATCTGCTGGTTTATCTTATAAAAATAGAGACTATCAGACCCATTGTAACAACCTATCGCCACACACACTAACTACAATTCTAAATTGAGCACTTATAAAATAATTTATTTAATATTAATTAATAATTTATGACTGCTAGGACCTTTGACTTAGCGCCCAGAAGGACTATAATTAATTGCCTACCGAACTACTATGGTCCTTAGCGCCGCGTCTCATGGCATTAAACATGTTAATCCACTCGTAAACATTTCGAGCAATTGATAGGAGAATTATTTACTGTGGGAGCATTGTAGTGTTGGGTAATCGACCTAAAGAAGTGAACTGTAAGATGGTTAAATAGATGGGTTGTTTTGTGGTTTTGTTAGTAATTTAAAGAATGCAAAAATAATGCGTTTTACTGTTGTATTTTGTGTGATGTCGTGGTGGCCTGGTTTAAGTGCCCGCTTCTCATGCATGAGGGTACGGCTTCGAAACGTACCAACGGCAAGTATCAATATGACTTTTTCCGAGTTATATGTACTTTTTAAGATTATTTAGACACCACTGACAAACGGTGAAGGAGAACATCGTGAGGAATCCTGGGCTTATAAGTTTGAAATTGCCAACCCGCATTGAGCAGGCGTGGTGATTAATGCTCAAACCTTCTCCGTGTGAGAAGAGGCTTTGCTCAGTGGCCATTTATAGGCTGTTGATGGAATGTGTTTTAATCTTCGAAGCCGAAGGAATAGGCGCACTATGTGGCAGTTATGATGATATATGTCAATGTTTCCCATGTAATAGAGGGTAAACCTAAGGCAATTATTACGATTTTTTGGAAAATTGTAAATTTTTCTTATTACCTACCTACTTTGGAAAACCTAACGGGTTACCAGGGCCCCGGCTCGACGTGCAGGAGAAGGAACGGGGTGGTTTTTAGTCAGTAAGAGTCTGACACTTCCTCTCGCCTCACCCAGGCGGGAGCAGTCATACGATGATTTTCCCCCCTTAAAAAAATAATCCCAACCGGGAACCAAGCCTTCGGATGATCGTAGGTATTGGCTACCATCAAATAAACGAAGTAGTCATGCTTACAATATTATGATTTATTTTAAATATACTGTACCTATATATTTTACCTATATATTGACTACACGGTTGGTGCGGTGAGTTTGGCAACTGGCTGCCGCGCAACGTGTCGCGGGTTAGATTTCCGCACGGAACCACTCTTTGTGTGATCCACAAATTGTTGGGTTTTTGATTGATTGGGTCTGGGCATTATGTGTATTTGAACTTGTATGTTTGTAAATGCACCCACGATACAGGAGAAAATCCTAGTGTGGGACAACGTTCTTTAAAAAAGAAAAAATAAATTTAAAACCTAATTATTCATGATTGACTAAGTGGCCACAAGCTATACTGCTGACCAAGGAGCTAAAATATATAATATCCTAGTCAGGTAAAACACGTGTTCTTCAAATTTTGGAGAATTGTCGTCGTAGCGAGAGAAAAATTAAAGTGATTTCACGTTATAAAAAAATAAAACCACAGACTATCCTATAAAAGTGCATTAAACTGATCGGCATCAATCACCCTGTGTGGTCTCAATATGAACTTCGAATTAACGCTCGCCATATCACTTTCATTCTATTGTGCGGAAACTGAATGTGCTTTGTTCTCATTTCAAATGCAACCCGATGCAAGATGGCCGCCGTCGAAACGTCATCGAAACAACATGGCCGACTGAACGGTTATTGTTTGAACATGGAACGATAGGCATTGAGGGGTAACGTTGAGTGATTAGAGCTATTGATCGGAACCGCCTATAAGTACTTGATTTTGTAGTTTTTTTTACAAGATTGCTTTATTGGCTGTTGGGAAAAGTTCGAACCAGGTTATTAAGGAACAAATTTTGGGATCTCACGCGTGGCGCCTGGTCTCTATAAAATGTACAGTTAATTTTATTGAGACTCCAGCGAGTAGAGTTGGGTAGGGTGGTGACAAAAGTCCTCATGCAGCCTCATGAAAAATTTATTATATAAAAATATTGCCTCGTTGGCCGAGTGGTCGTAAGTGCGACTGCCGGGCAAGGGGTCTCGGGTTCGATTCTTGGGTCGGACAAAGTATTACTGGGTTTTAAAAAAAATCTTAGTAGTAGCACGGAGACTGGAATGTGCCCGGTATATGGCAATAGGCTCACCCCCTATTACATGGGACTCATAACATAAATAGTGAAAAGTGGGTGGTACATTATACAGTGGCATAATGTGCACCTCTGCCTACCCCTTCGGGGATAAAAGGCGTAATGTTATATTATTGTTATAAAAATATTGAAAAGTTTATGTAGCTGCACAGTATACACATGTACCCACCCTTTTGCGAAACAAAAACCTTGATATTACGTATTACATCATATTCCATGAAGCGAACACAGCAAAACATTTTATATTTATTCAAGCACCCTGTTTTTCGTTACGCCACGAAATAAATAAAACAATGTTTCTATTATTATAATATTAATAAACATTTTGTGATTTTAACGTCAAGAACGTATTGTTTTTATTGAAGCACAGACTAAACAATATTGAAGTGCGGACTGAATTGAATGAAGTTTGTTTACTCTAGTCTATGCTCATTATGGCGGCTTGATATTTATAAATTTTTATTTAGTTTCACATTGTTGGTTATTGATTGATTTCTTGGCAATTGTGTTGAGTGTTATTTCTTTGTTGCTGTCGTTATGGATTCTGAAATAATAGATATTGGCTTGGTAAGTACTTCAAATGTTTAAATAAGTAGGAAGTAGTTTCATAAATACATCGTTAAACTTACATTAACATTAAACATTTGAGAATATTGATATAAAATAAACTGAACTGAAATGAAACCTACATCTTTTAATTCTCGAAGGGTTTAGAAGAGGTGCTTACACATTTCTATAACTTCGTTACAAATGCCATCTTATAGTGTTTAAGTATTTTCAGTAAGAATCTTTACATAAAAGTAATAGAGAAAACCAATGACCAAATTAACACCTTATTAAACTGTAGAACACCGCGAGGACACCGGTGACCGCAACCTATTGTTCTTTAATTGTGTCTATAATGACGGTACTCAACGCGATAAATTAGTTTCCCGCGAAAAATTTCAAAATAGCATAGACCGTGACGTAACACGCGTCACTTTATAAAATAAGGTCACGGCACGCCAATCAAGTCATCGACAAACTTTAAAAGTAAACGAGTGAAAAAATAGAATATCTAAAAGTTACCGTCGAACTAAATCCAGTGCGATTTTTATGACCGCAGTAAATTACTATAGTTTTTACGGGTAAACATATTAATTGGTTGTAAAAATGTACAATATACAATTTTTAGTTTACCCGTGGGTTTTTATAAAGACGGATGGGTCTGGTTTGAGTTGCTGATTGATAGGAAAACACTTCGATGATTGACCGCTGAAACAAGCCAGTATTTTGATAAATAAATAGACGAATAGTGTTGGGCAACGTGAGTTTTGAATTTTTATCGACATTTCGAGTTTTATGTAGTGTTCAAAATACGTTTGGCTCTTGTTGTAGTAGATCATTTCAATAATATGTTCGGATTAAAGTTTAACATTGCTTATGAATTATTTATAACATTGAATTATGAATCATATTATTTCGCCATTTACAAATTATTATGCCAATGATATTAGTAAGTTTACATTCAAAATTATGTGCAGCAACATTAAATCTAACACCATTTGTTAAATGCTTTTGATTCGTATAAATTCTCAAGCCATAAACTTAAATATTATGAGTTAATTCCGCCAAGGAATGAGGTAACTAGGTGTAATAAAATGTCGATAAACATTATAACTAAGTTTTGCATAATCGGTGTAACCGAGGCTAGTTGCTAACAATTTGCATTATGAAATACTGGTACAGGATAGGCGAAAGAAGGAAATTATATACGTAAGAACATGACATGTGCTCTTTTATCGTAATAGTTAATGTTTTTACTTATATGGTGCTGTATTTTGAAACCAGTGCTGTTTTATAAAAAGTTAATACTTAGTTCTAATAAGTAGTCTTATATCATTCTTATTATCTAGTTATGATTACTACTATAAATACTGCGGCATTTTTAAATCGATACGACCTTCACTACATATTATAAAACAAAGTCGCTATCCGCCGTCTGTCTGTCCCTATGTATGCTTAGATCTTTAGAACTACACAACGGATTTTGATGCCGTTTTCTTTAATAGATAGAGTGATTCTTAAGGAAGGTTTTTATGTATAATACATGCATATTGCATCCGTGCGAAGCCGGGGCGGGTCGCTAGTTAGATATAAAAGAAAAGTAATTCTCCCTCAAAAAAAAAACGACTCAGCAACGTATTTGCAACTGCACGGGCGTTCAAAGTCAATCTTGGATGTTTTTCGATTATGCCGATGACGTGATCTTTTAGTAAATAAATATATATTTAAGCATGTAATACATTACCTACATATCGCAATAGAACAATTTTTTTTTTAATCTCATTTATTGTAAGGGATTTTTGTACACATTTTGTGACGATGTCAATCCCATCGTGCTTCTACATAAAGGAACAAAATTGAATATCCAAACACATCGATACCTTCCGGAAAAATACCGATACCACCCCATTCCTACTAAAAAATCGGTACAGTATAAACGACGTTCACGTGAACAGTATGTTATTATTCAGCCATACTTACTTACCAGGCCGCAGTAAAACTGTTCTATTACTTACCCACCAGATAGATGGAGTCATATGTATTTGTGATGAGATTCTATTTTAAATAAGATCGACGTGAGTCAGGGGATGATGGGTGTTGAAGAATTCTGACGCCTAGTCTGATTATAAATTCCTCTAGTGCATTTAAAGTTTAGCTATTGTTTTGAACTTGGAGTAAATGTTATTTCTTTCGATAAATAACACATTTTGTTCTTTTTTTCTTCTTCGATTCGACTGCCTCGATCGACGTGTGGTCGCTTTTCGATTCGATTGCCGGGTCGGGCAAAGTATTACTGGGTTTTTTAAAAAAAACCTCAGTAGTAGCACGGAGTCTGGAAGTGTGCCCGGTATATAGCAATAGGCTCACCCCCTATTACATGGGACTCATAATATAAATAGTGAAAAAGTGGGTGTTACTTCTGTGTGCACCTCTGCCTACCCCTTTGGGGATAAAAGGCGTCATGTTGTACCTATGTGTGTTTTCTTCTTCAAAAACTACTTAAAAATTTACACCACCCTAGGATTTTCTCCTGTAACGTGGGTGTGTTTAGAAACATACAAGTTCACATACACATGATACCCAAATCCGAATAGCAATTTGTGGATCACACAAAAAGTGGCTCCGTGCGGGAATCGAACCCGCTACAAGTGGCGCGGCAGGCGGTTCCCCAGCCACAGCACTGGTTGAAAAGGTGAAGTATCAAAAGATTTTTTAACATTTAAATTATTTAATCTTCACAATTTTGTATTGAGTACATTTGCAGGTACACAATTTATGGTATTTTTAAGACTTTGACTGCCAATAAAAAACTGTTGAAGGTAAATCCTCCGCTAACGCCGGTCACCGGTGACCCTCATGGCATTCAACGTGTTAAAGGGGGAAAATTATCGAATTACTGCTCCCGCCTGGGTGAGGCGGGAGGGAGTGTCAGACTCTTACTGACTAAAAACCACCCCGTTCCTACTCCTGCACTTCAAGCCGGAGCCCCGGTAATCCGTTAGGTTCTCCGCGCACAATTTGGTATGGTATGCAGGTAAAAAAAATAAACACTAATCTAGTACAGATACAATATCCATTGGTTGACTGCTGAGCTGACCACTAAGTCAAATAAAACCGTGTCACTGATTGTGAAGGTTTTCCTTAAAAAGGTTAAAACACTTTCTCAATGTGTTATCTAGACACGTTCGTTCCATGAATACCTGTAAACCTAGATTTATGAACAGCTCGTAAAGAGCATAGTTTCATGGACTAACAGATTTTTTTATATATCGAGTGGTAGTAAGTAAGTACTTACGTATGACTACCGGATGAAGCAGTATTTGATTTCTGAGTTGGGGATTGTATTTACTCTAATTATGTGTAACCTCTAAGTAAGATTGCTGCCTCGTTGGCCGAGTGGTCGTAAGTGCGACTGCCGGGCAAGGGGTCTCGGGTTCGATTCCCGGGTCGGGCAAAGTATTACTATGTTTTTTTTTTAATTCTCAGTAGCACGGAGTTTGGAATTGTGCCCGGTATATGGCAATAGGCTCACCCCCCATTACATGGGACTCATAACGTAAATAGTGAAAAGTGGGTGTTACATTGTATGAACAGTGGCATAATATACACCTCTGCCTACCCCTTCGGGGATAAAAAGCGTGATGTTATGTTATACTCTATCAACTATCTAATTCCAAACTTCGACCTGCTACTAAGAAAACTCTCCAAAGTAATTTCAAGAATTCTTTATGTATACCGAGAACACATTAGTGCACATTATACCACAATACAATGTAACACCCACTTTTCACTATGTATGTTATGACTTATGAGTCCCATGTACTAGGGGGTGAGCCTATTGCCATATACCGGGCACATTTCCAGACTCCGTGCTACTACTACTGAGAATTTTTAAAAGACCCAGTAATACTTTGCCCGACCCAGGAATCGAACCCGAGACCCCTTGCCCGGCAGTCGCACTTGCGAACACTCAGATATAAAAACCATTCACCGTTAATTTAGCTTAATCTAATCTCAGAGAAAAGTGATAGGCTGAAGTCGTTTGTAGTGAGTATCCATTGCAAGAAATCAACCAATAGGAGGCATTTATTTTATGATCACAGTCCAATCAGGTTTCTGATATCTTGACTAAAGTATCAAAATTAATACTCATGTTCGACAAGATTTTTAATATCTGTGCTTACTTTAAAGTTGAATATAATTACCCTAGAATAGTTCCGTTAATGTACACTTGAAACATAGCTCTTGTAATATGACTGGGTAATCCACGAAATCGATTTGATACTTACAGAGGTTGGTTATATAAACATAAACTCTTTGGTTTTTCATAATTAGATACCAGTTAGTTGGTGGTTAAAATAAGATATTTGTTAGGGGTTTCAGTTTTGACTTAGGATAAGCTAAAAATAAATAACGAAGTTATATAATCTATGCTTTATGTTTAGCCTTTTGACTGCACGGTTGGGGCGGTGCGGTGGCTGGGCAACTGCCGCGCAACGTGTCGCGGGTTCGATTTCCGCACGCAACAATTCTTTGTCTAATCCACATATTGTTGTTCCGGGTCCCCAGACCCGAGGTACCGAGGTACACACACACAGTTCACCTTAAATAACTGATGATGTATGTTTGTTAACGCACCCACGATACGGGAGAAAATCATAGTATGGGGCAACGTTTAAAAATAAGCCTTGTGATTACAGGATAATAGCATCAAAATTTTTGTCGAAAGTGATGTGAGAGTTAAAAAAAAAATATTTAGTAGGGATCAGTCAGCAACGTTATATGGTAAACCTTATTCTTCCAAACTGTTGTCGATCTCCAAACTGCTAGCGCAAGTGTGGAGCTTGTGACAGACCTCTCTTTACAGAGGAGGCCCTTAGTCCACTAATAGAATCCGACGAGCTTCTTTTTTTATGGGAAAAGCCCGCCATTCCTGCTGCTGTTGCAACTCCTGTAAGCCAGGATCTATAGTCGATACAACCATAAAAACACCGGAACGCTGAAGTCCGGCGCGTTCCAGGGACATGAATAACTGTCGTGGTTCCCGCAACGATGTGAATTAGACGATATTATAAGAGGAGAGAAACACGATCTGTTGATGACGATAATCTACGCTTTGCAATTATCAAAAAAAAAAAATTCTAATTATCAATTCGCAATGTCAACCATTGACCCAATTCCCATACACGAAAACAGGCCACGCAATATACAGCCAATGATTTACCTTCTAACCTTCATGCTGACGAAAAGTTTTTCTAGAAAAAAAAAAACAAAAAATATTACTGAACGCAGACAGAAGTTGTCTTCGGGGTAAACAAAGGAATAAAGGAGCCAACCCTATGAATAAAATAAAAATACTACGAGATGATATCGATGGAACTGGCTGAGTATGGAATATGTTCGGTTATTATTCGACTAATAACTGGATCGTATTAACTTTGGTGCGCAGAGCTAGGGGTGCTTACAAGCGGCGAGGATGGAAGGACCAACTTTTCGTGAAACCAAGGACCACGTTGTTTTTGAAGAAAATATGAAGTAGGTATGATTAGGAACGTTATATGAAGAGAAAAATAAAAAGTTAACTATGTATGTACATTTAAAAAAATCATCAATGTATCGAAATGAGTTTGGTTACTTTTTGTAGAATCGTTTTAACTTATAGTTTAATTGCGAATAAGAAGAAGTTGGGTATAAGTAAGAAGTAAGAGTTTTATTGTACAGATTTTTTATGTTTTCAAGTGACAAGCACTATTTATATATTTTCAACCACCAATACAGTGGCTGTTTTGCAAAAATATGTATTTATATTTAATTGAAATTATCGCGTACCTAATCCAATTTGTAATAGACTTTTTTATGTTATACCTTTACTTACTAGTCGCACTAAGTTACCTTTAATGTTAATGTTGCCTATATCTATTTATCTAGTTACATGTATTTATTGCGTCAAAATCAGATCCTCCGACTCCGTCCACATCTACACAATTCCTAGCTCTACCCATCAATGTCTTAAAGGCATTTATAGATTATTCATTTGTATCTAGCAATATCGATTCTTTTATGTTATTGTTTTGCCGTCGTTCCGTCGACTACACAGATATCAGGCGTAATTGCCAGTTATCGTATGACAAACTTATATTTGCTCCCATATCCACCCTCGTTTAGAATACTTTCGCAACTATTCTTGTTTTATGAGCTGCAAAATAACTTTGTAGTTGTAACTGCGACTTTTCTTCTAACAAGTTTAATGTATT
Organism: Spodoptera littoralis; assembly: GCA_902850265.1. Taxonomy (NCBI): domain Eukaryota; kingdom Metazoa; phylum Arthropoda; class Insecta; order Lepidoptera; family Noctuidae; genus Spodoptera; species Spodoptera littoralis. The sequence continues at coordinate 5,991,722 of LR824555.2, read as the reverse complement.
GACTTATGTCAGTTTCGAGCTATTAGATTTTGTTAGTTTTTCTCTAAGTTGATGTGTTTTGTCTCTTTATTTTGTTCTTGTTCATTTGGTTTCTGAACTAAGACTAAGAGTAACGAAAGTATACAGAGTTGATATGTATGGTGCCGTCGTTAGAGGGCGCCCTAGACGGACGTATACTGGCCAGATTGGTGATATATTATAGAAGGGCCAAATTAAAAGACTGATAACTGTTGATGAAGTGAAAGAGGTATGTAAGAATTGTAGCATTCGACGTCCAATAGTCTTTGCCTACCCCCATGGGAGACAGGCGTGAAGTTATGTATGTATATATGTATGTAACTAAGACTTTGCTTGCGTGGTCCTACGTGGCGGTATACGTCTGTCTATATGATATTTGCTCATAAACTGATAGTAACGACCCATTGTCATTGTCAGTGTTGGTATTGTTATCATTTTAACTGTCTTGGTCTCTTGGCTCGAACATGACTTAACATTTTTTTCTTACATTCTAAAAGTTATTAAATAAGTCTAAGCAGTTTAGTAGTCACAAAACTTGTCTCAAAAGTTTATTTCTAATAATGATTGAGCCGACCGATTCTATGTTAAAACAGTCGTTCAACATGTCCATTTAAAAAGTTCTTGGTAAGAACATGAGTAGTGAAATTATGACCAGTGCTGAAAGGGCAATTTTTTTTTATGGCATTAGCCGGTAAACGAGCTGACCGATCACCTGATGGTAAGCAATCGGTGTCGCCCATGGACATCTGGAACACCAGAGGCGTTATAAGTGCGTTACCAGCCTTTTGGGGATTAGGAGTTTGAGGATCGTTGGGGATTCAGGGATTGGGGAGATTGAGGAAAGGGAGGGTAATTGGGCCTCCGGTAACCTCACTCACGCGATGAAACACAACGCAAGCGTTGCTTTACGTTGGTTTTCTGTGAGGCCGTGGTATCACTCCGGTCGAGCCGGCCTATTCGTGCCGATGCATGGCTCTCCCACACTTACTATTAATGAAATTTGAGCTATGATAAATACTTGTCTTCCTTTGGGATATTATTTTATTTACACCAAATTGCATTTCAATCAAATCTCTCCATAACACAAAAGTACAAAAGCATTCAATTACAAAATAACAAAACAAAGACAATCAACAGTTAGTGACATAGACTTGGAAATATTTCTAGAACACGCTAATGAAATAATGGCGCTAAACAATTCTTGTAACTTTTAACGTAGATTGGAAACAATTGGACTCCATATTACTCGATTGTGGCTGAGATAAACCTTATATCAGGTTTATTTTTAAAAGGGTTTTGTTTTAAGACGTTGCATTCTTTAAGATAGTTAAACCATTTTTTTGAAGCTTGAGGAACCACAGATAATGTTATTAATTAGTGTCTGTTAAAGAAATTTTATTTGGCGTTCTTTGGGTGCCATCTGGGGCCCAAAATGAAAACTGATGTCTAAGTTACTTCTAATGTAAGATCGCCATCCAATGCATGTTAGAGATCTTTAAACTAATTATAACTCCTAAAATAATCAAAATTTGTAATATTTTTAGCAACACAAATTTAATTAAAAGAAAAACAACAAAGGGACCAAACAGACTGGTTCTTCCCCACCAAACTACAACAATACCGTTTTTATAAATGCCATTGTTAATCTCCACTTGTCAACATCGTTTAGTACAAAAAGGATGAATGCAAAAGCATCGTGCAGTGTGTCGACACCCTACATTTAGTCGGAATCAGTTTATTTATTTCCTATCTCACGTCGTACTTCCAACTTAAATGATTGTCTTAAATACTTAAAATTGTTAAGAAAATCGAGTTACATTCCTTTCAGCTTCATCCATATCCATCACTCAATTATCAACTTTAACACCCTCGAGTTACAATTGCATTTTACAGTGACAAACGTAAATCTAAATCTGAATTGACATCTTTGTGATCATGTTGCAAAAATCATCAAATTGTTTCAAGTGTATAATTGTCTTTATTCCTGTCAGTTTAAAGTTTAAATCGTCTAACAGTATACCAGTTGCAACTATATCACCATCTTAATTTTTCGCATCAATAACATTTTTATTTTCCTTATTGTCTTTGTGTTTAAGTTGATAATCGTGTTATTTATTGAAATTTGACTGCATATGGGTTGTTACAGTATTCTATACAGTTAAGTCAGCCAGTCGGTCCGTTTGATCTGCTGCAATTACAGTTTTACTGCGATCGTAAACACGGGCTACAAAATGGTTGCAGGTAAACCCCATTGTTGTTGTTTTTTACCCTCCATAGTTTTTTTAGATTGGTTCTCTAAAATTAGTTATGGGTTCAACTTGTGAAGGTATTACTGAAGACATCTGCTAACAGTTTTTATCTGCTAAAAGCTTTCGCTGATAAAGTGATGTGTGAAGTTTTTGAGACGTGATATGTCTTGTGTGATACGTATTATTGGGGGAGATTTAATTATCATCACATCGACCATACCCTTAACTAAATATATATCTTATTTAAACTCTTTCAATGTGCCTTATAGTTTTGTCGTTAGCAAAAGATTATCATTTTTTTTCATCAATAGCAATACCTATTACAATGTGTAAACATGGATCAAAACTAAAACCAATTCTTTACTGACCATGTGGTACTTGACGCAGTTAAAGTTGCTGGAAGCTTCATTGACGATAAATAAATAAATAAAAATATTTTTATCTTTTTAAATATTATGACGAAGAAACAGTTAGTGAAAGTGGCAAATAATACGTCATTGTAGGTCCCGTTGGGGTTTCTTTTGTACAAGAGTCTCGGTTTAGCATTCAACCAGGTAGTTTAAGTAGGTATATGGCGGTTGCAAGATGGATCTATTTATGCCATTTAGTTATTAGATTACAATAGACTCGCTGTTTGCAAAACAAACCAATAAATATGCTTAATGCATTGTCTGATTTATCAGTTACTTATCTTAAAGATAAAGTAGCTGTAACATTAATAAATTATAATTTCTTCAGTTAACAAAACATTTATCAACAAAACAAATAGGCACTTCTGCATAGTTCAATAAGAAAAAGAAACCCTTTCACATTTTAATATTAAAATAACACTTCATATAAGGATAAAATAATTACTTAGCTCCGATGCTGCTGTATACAAATACCAAGATATCCAAATTAGGTTACAATGTTAATAGCATTGCGTGAAATGTTAATCTATATTTATTATACTCGTTACTGAATAGATGATAACAATTTATATCGATGAGAACGTGAATGTTTTTCTAAGTGAGAGTGGACCTGGAATGGCGCCTTGCGAAACACCACTCACTTAACGCACTATGAAGATGCTTCTTGCAAAGTTATTCAAGGATGCAATCAATAAAAGGTAAAGAGATTGTATTTATTCCATTCTAGTCTACATTTAGCCATAATTCATTCGTGTTATAGTTCTAATTTACAAGCATGCCCTTATCTAGGACAATCAGCTATTAAACACAACACTATAAAAGGCTTAACCAAAATATATGTGACTTAAATCTATAAAAAAATCACATAATTTTAGCCATAAATACAATTTGTTTGGCATTTATGCACTTAAATCCTATCTTTCGATCAGCAAATCAATTTGAAAAATGATAATAACTCAAGGTATTAAGCTCATGAGTTGAAGATAAGCTCACAATTGATGGTCGTGGACATTTTTCTGCAACCGACCACAATCTTACTACTTGTTGTCGCAACAAAACTCGACGATGATTTTGCGTAAACGTACGTTGACATTTCGCGGGACAACCGACATTCTGATCTTTAAAGTTTACGCTGCTCGTAGTAAGGGCTCGGAAGGATGAATTCGTGCAGCACTATACTGCATCTACACGCCCTCCGATTCGACCCTTCCCCTTGCTGAGAATCCTATGGAATACTTACAAACGGCTTAAAGCAAGCCAGTCTGGTTTTGTGTTTCATTGCGCGCGGATCGCAAGCGCGTCGCGTCTAAACGTAAACGACTGCACACAAAATCTTTTTTCGATTTTTTCAAACTGTTCGTATTTTAATAAACGCTCTATGGAATCCTTGGTTGACAGCTTCGTTTTTTAAAAATAAGAGTGCGCCGGCAAAAGTAAACTTTCGCAAAAGTTTTGTTTTAAAAAGTTTTTATTTCTTTTTCGTTTTATTTTTTTTTTGTTGCATTACAGTGATTACATTGTTATTTAAGTTTTGTGGTTTGTTTTGTATAGTGGTTTTGGTTTTTGAGATTTGCGGTTAAGAATTAAAGTTTTGTTTTTGTTTGAAATCCAGCGGTGTTGATGTGAAGTGTTTAAAGTTAAACTTTTGTTAGTGTTCACTAACTAGGATGTTTATAAAGTGACTTTGTAAAGTTATTTGGCATTATGAAGCTTATTTGGAAAGTTTTGTGCTGTTTGCTACTTCTTGCACAGGCTGTAACGGGCAACTGGTGGTAAGTGCACCTTCAAATAAAAACTATATTTTCAACAGCAATAAGTTCCTTATTAATTGTTTAAATTCAAATATAAGTCGACTTTTCACGCCCCTTTATTTGCGGATTATATTAGTGGTATCTTATCAGCATTTCGAAGCAAAAAATCCATTAAAAGCGAGACTAAAAACAGTTTTAAAATTAGGAAACTAAAAAAGTAAATGCTTCCGTTCGCATAATAAATGAGGTTTTTATCCTTTTATTTTAAGTTAGCATAGTTCCGATATATTGGTATCACAAAAAAGTTTAAAATGTGTATACGGATTTAGACAGACACCGGTCGTATATTTAATACTATTTTACTTGTAACAGTATTTATTTTAGCATTTGTATTAGATTTTAGTTAAGTATCTACTGCATTTGTGTTTATATGTTTATTAGTATTCATATGTAAATTATTAGTTGTTAGTTATTAGTTGTCCGCGACTTCATTCGCATAGAATAAGTATTAATAAGAACATGACTATTTTTTGTTTCAATTTTCTTAAATAAAAGTAGCCTATTAGCCGATTATTTTAATATTAGATACAGACACTCCAATTCCATGTATCTGTATATAATATATAAACTTAAGAAAACTATACTTCTTTGTACTTTTAAAGTACACTGCATTGCCGCGCACGGCATTTAGAATTACCTATAGCGTAGATGATTTAAATTCACAAGTGAAATACCTTTAAAATAAAGAACACCAAATGAGGTTTGTTAAAAGTTCTTTTCAGAAAACGTTACTATTAAATAAGCCCTATTGAGTGCGTGTTAGAGTTTTACAAAATAATTGTTATGATTTTCGGGTTTCTATACTAAAATGTTTGAATTGAAAGTAGTCGAGCTTCTTCTCAAACAGTTACTTACGTGAGTAATCCGAAAAACGTAATAATGAATTTGCAAAAGAAGTTGTGCGTTTGTGAAATGTAAATGAAAATTGTGAAAAAGTAGGTAGTACCTACGGGATCTATAACAAGCAGGAATTTTAGAATTAGTCTTCCAATTATTATGTAGATACATAGGTACTTCCATCTGCATGGTTTAAGATATAAAAACTAGTTATATAGTTTATATTATTTATAAGTAAGAAGGAAGATTGTTAAGATTGTAGGACCTGCAATCTTTCCTTCTCATTTCTTCTTACTATCGAGGTTTCAAACGAAAAACAAATTAAAATTCTACCTGAGCCAATCCTAAGGCTACAACTTGCAGTCATTACGAACTATTAGATTAATGTGGCGGTCAATTGCCACCCTTAATTCATTTCCTGCCATCTTCCTCTAATGATGGGAGACAGATTTTCAAAATAATGATCACAAAGAATCCGTGGGAATACTTCGCTGGGTGACCAGTATTAACGTTACCTTATAGCTGTTGGTTCATGTTAGAAGCATTGTTGTAGATACGAAGGATGTTATAATATTATGTTCTATGAATTCTTGTGATAGCAACTTGGTTTTAGTTTCGAGAATCTATGTCGTTTATCGTCCGAGTTGAAGAGTATCTTAAAGTTTCCATTTTCTAAATTAGTAATTGTTCATAGCTATGTATGTAACAGTATTTATTATATTACTTACTGGGTTTTTAAAAAAGTTTTTAAAAAAAGTACGTAGTTTGGAATTGTGCCCGGTATATGGCAATAGGCTCACCCACTATTACATGGGAGTCATTACATAAATAGTGAAAAGTGGGTGTTACATAGTACAGTGGCAGTCAGTGCCGTAATGTGCACTTCTACCCCTTTGGGGACAAAAGGTGTGATGTTATGTTATGTTTATAGCTGTGAACGCTTACTATCACGTGATCCGTCTGCTAGTTTTCCGTTAAAAAATATAATTTCGAGAAAATAAATTATCAAAACACGTAACGCCAGACACTGTCTTGATTATCACTGTTAAGATTGTCACATCACGATTGTTTATTACACGATTGGGCAAAATGTTACAGAGTTCTTCTGAGTACTTTTAAAACAGATAGTAAAAGATGTAAAAATGTGTCTGGATTGACAACGAGACAAGGCAGAGCTTCAGAACAAACGCAAAATACGTAAAAACATAATAATTATGTATTTGCACACCTTTGCCAGACCCTTCGGTAAACGACAGACAAGATATTATTGCGTAAACAGCAAAATATGGTAGCACTAAAACAGTTTTGTTTAATATTCCAAAAATATATACAAAACATTCCATAAATAGTCTCATCCCCAACTTAAACAATTGTTTACATTTCACATTGAACTGAAAAGAACAAACATTGTTTGACATATGGTTGAAAAACAAAACAAAACACGATTTATGTAACAGGGTTTACATTGGCATAAAATCATTTATGATTTATTGCAAATGCATTATAATTTATTAGGTTATAGTACACACACACACGTACATGCATTTGATTTATTTACAAATGCACCGGACGGTTATTCGTATATTTTGTTTGCAACTAGTGTTGCAACGTTTCCGATGCAAGATTTGTATGTAAATATACCTACGTCGAGATTTGTTTTTACATAACATAACACCACTCGTTATGATCCTTGAAAGAGTAGGCAGTTGTGCACACTTTAATTATAACCCCCATTTAACACTATTTATGACAAGTGTTCCAAAAAACCGGCTTAAAACAACGCTCGGGAAGTGTAACCACACGGTATGAGTGATCACACTGTGAACAGTGTGATCACTCATACCGTGTGGTTACTCCAGTAACCAGTACCTCTAGTATAACCAGTACCTGGAGGTACAATCCTATACCCCATCACCAAATCACGAATCAACGTACGCCTAAAAATCCGGCAACGCACTTGTAATTATAATTCCTTTGGTTCCCTAGTGTCCATTGTCAACGCTGATAGTTTAAATCAGGGCTTGCGGACAGACAATCCTATAAACGGACGGCGAGCATGGGTAGCTTACCGCTCTACCAGAAACAGACCCTAGGGTACGGCGCATCGCGTTCCACGCTCGCCTCATAGAGCCGTAAGACCACCACGGATGGGGCCCAATACGGGTGATGCCGATACGGAGTCGCGGAGAACGTAACAGGTTACCGGGGCTACGGCTCGATGTGCAGGAGTAGGAACGGGGTTAATTTTAGTTAGTAAGAGCCTGACTCTTCCTCTAGCCTCACCCTTTGAGAAGTCATTCAATTATTTATCCCCTTTAAGAAACCCATAAATAAACGTGTAATGAGCTTATCACAATACATTTGATTGATAGAATTGAATTACAATAGATTTGTTCGTCTAATGAGCGTTTCTCGCCAGCAAACGTTAAAGTTTGGCGAGTTTAGATTTAAGGTCACATCTATGTAAAATTTCACTAAATAAATCTGTTTAAAAAAAAATACACAATCCCATACTTTTTTTGACCAATGACGGCAGAGTTCCGTAAAACCGAAATATCCTAATATTACTTTACCGACAGGGGTATAGATGTCAGCAGTGTAATAATTACAGTAATTTACGAAGTCCTAAAATCTAAAAATGTAATTAAGTTTAGGAACAGCTGCATTATATTTTGCTTGGTGAGTCGTTAATGCCGAAGGGAGAAGTAATTGCATTAGGTAATTGCGATGTATTAATGTTTTACGATGTGAGACAAGCCGAGACTATATTTGATGGCGGCCTGTTCGAATAAAATACTGTAATTTGAGTGAAGACATTCAGTATCAAGTCAGTTAAATGATGAAAAGAGAAACATAATTCTAATATAAACTCGCCTGCCTCGTTGGCCGAGTGGTCGCAAATCCGACTGCCTTTTATCCCCGTAATATCACGCCTTTTATCCCCGAAGGGGTAGGCAGAGGTGCACTCAGAAGTAAAACCCACTTTTCACTATTTATGTTATGAGTCCCATGTAATAGGTTGGTCAGCCTATTGTCATATATTAGGCACATTTCCAGACTCCGTGCTACTACTGAGATTTTATTTAAAAAAATCCAGTAATACTTTGCCCGACCCGGGAATCGAACCCGAGACCCCTTGCCCGGTAGTCGCATTTGCGACCACTCGGCCATCGAGGCAGTTATATAAGATACTACTACATAATCAGATTTGGAAACTGATTTCATTAAATGCCTTGTGTATGCATACAGTTTTACCTATGTAAGCACTTAGGAGAATAAGTTCTAAGAATAATATTAAATTTATCTAATTACAGAAATATAAAAAAATAATAATTTTTAACTAAAATATTTACACCTTAAAAAATAATAATAAAAATGAATCATAAGGCATCAAAGAAAACATTTTCCTCATCGCTACCGTGAGGTAGGGTGCCCGAAAGACAAGCAGCATTGCCACGTTGAATGGAAATGCTTAACCTTTGCCCAAGGTAGTAGCCAGCCGGCTCGACACGCTGAGCTTGGAAGATGGGATGGCGCCAGAGTATCAACGCAAGTGGCGTCCCATACTAAAGCCCTACCCATCTTCCAAGGGAATAAATACATACCGTCGGGTCTCTTGCCATCGTTGCGTACCAAGCCATTAGGTTCTAAAGTAGCTGGAATATTAAATTAGTATGGTATTATTGTCGGTGAAATTAGCCTTCAATGACCAGTAATCAATAACTTCAAAAGAACAAACGACATACAAACACTAACCATTTACGAAACTAATTCCGTCTCCATTAATGGACGTATTAAAGATGACGGTTCCAGGGCAGCATACGACACACAGAGGTTCGTTTGATCTCAGATGCATACGATGTTTCAGTAAAAATAATGTTCTGAAAAGGCAAAAACGAAAATTGTTAACCTATTGCACAATCTTTAGGATTGGGGATGATGACAAGGTATGAAAATTAAAAATATAATTAGTCCGTAAGTTAGGTAATGAAAAAATATTAGACACGTATTTTTTTATTTTGTCGTATAATAAAACATAAACAACAACATAAAACGAATCAAAGTTTAGGAGTGGGGGCTAAAACGTCATTCCTTAGTATAAAATGTACGTGTAATAAAGTGACGTCACGCGACATTTCAAATCAATATATCTTCGAAACTATTCGTTTCTGTGAGAAAATAAAAAATACGTGTCTAATGTTTTTAAATAATCTATCAGACGGACATTAAAATAAAAATTAGTCGTCTACCCCACCAAAAAGCCGGTAACGCACTTGTAATGCCTCTGGTGTTCCAGGTGTCCATGGGCAACGCCGATTGCTTACCATCAGGTGATCCGTCTGCTCGTTTACCGGCTTATGCTATAAAACAAAAAAAAAAAATTGGTGTGCGAACGATTTTTACCGGTTGACATATTCAGTATCTGACAAGAACCTACATTATTAGTCGATGCAGAGATTTTAGAGATCGAAGCAAGTCGCTTCGATTGTTAAATAATTGAATTCTTAAGTGTGAGACAGTCACGCTTCAACACGAATGGGCCAGCTCGACCGGAGTGATACCACGGCCTCACAGAAAATCGACTTGAAACAACGCTTGCGTTGTGTTTTGTCGTATGAGTAAGGTTACCGGAGGCCGAAATAACCCTCACCAACATACCCAATCTCTGTATCCCCAACTATCCTCAAATTCGCAATCCTCAAAAGACCAGTAACGCACTAGTAACGCCTCCAGTGTTTCGGGTGTCCATGGTCGGCCCTGATGGCTTACCATCAGGTGATCCGTCATCTCCTTTACTATCTAATCCCATAAAACACAATTGTTAATCGATCAAATTTTTGTAATGCTTATTGAAACTATCAGTGATTTCATCAGAGATTTATCAGTAAAAATAATTACCAAAATGTAAATGAATATTAAACGTCTATTTAAATTCGTCTCCGTCATTAGACCTAATAAAGATGACGGTACCAGGGCAGCATACGACAAACAGAGGTTCGTTTGATCTCAGATGCAAGCGATGTTCTAGTAAGGAGCTTTGTCTTTATTTATAGGGATTTCAGTATGTACAATAAACTTTATAGCCATTTGTTTTGTTTTTAGTACTTAAGTAGTTAATGGTTTGATGTCTTTGTCAAATAACGTGGATTCGAAAACACCGCTTACAGTTTGGTTATCTTCGGAAAATTCTTTGCTATTTTGTCTATTTGCTTGCGATCTGTAGATTTACCTGTAATTGTCTGTCAGTCATTCATTCACTATCACTTCACTTCGCAGGCAATTGTTTTATTGGTCGATTCAATTAAAGATTACTAAAAAGGTTACCATAGATTATGCTTTTTATAATTGGGTACTTGCTAATTAGTCAAAAACAATACTTTTTTCGAATTGTCAAAAACGACAGTGCACGAGATTGTGTATTGTGACGTCACGTTTTTTTAGCATCAAATAGTATACTTATTTCTTAAAAAATTGCTGGAAAAATACTAAAATTAAGTTGGTCATAAAATCAATCAATGAAAATGTGATTATTTTTTTATTGTATTGAATTTTTTGATTAAGAAAAGTACCCAATTTTCACTACCGCTTATTAGCGTATATTATAACAATCCAGATGAACTCATTACCTCTCATTCAATAACCTCTCTTGTACTTACTAAACTCCAAGAGCCAGTTATGTTGATAAACTCGATCGTATTAAAACTAGATTACAACTACTTATCATTCGTGTTACGTGGCACCCACACTGCTGATCCAGTTATAGTGTTATGTTAACGGGAGACTTGGTATCTAAATGTTACGGCTGATGTTCCATGATGGGGTAGGTAGAGACGTGTAGTTAAAGAAGTGTTTTTAGCTAGGACTTTAATGGGTGCTATCGTTTTTTTGCTCAGACGGTACCAATGTAGCTTAGGTTTCTGTCCAATCACAGTAGCTGTCAAATATTGAGCGTCCAATGGTAGGACACTAACTAATTCCCTATTGGACGACAAACGAGACGTGTGCACTAGCACCAACATCTAAGCAAAAATACGGTAGGTCCTATTGTTATAGAACGCCGTTTATGAACAGTTTTTTTTTATTAATAGGCTGATTACGTGCCTTTGTTAAAAAACAAATACTTTTTATCGACTAAGGGATCTTGTAATAAAAAAAGCTTACGTGCTCATTCAAACTATAATAATCTATATCTATGCCAAGATTTCATTCAGATCCCTTCAGTAGGTCTTGAGGGAAAGAGTAATGAATACACACACACATATCCTCGTAAACTTTCGCATTTATAATTATTATTAAGGGCCCGATTTTTCAATCATCAGTTAATTGTTAACTGTAGAATAAAATTGACATTTGACCGTGTTTAGTACGGAAGAATTGTCCAAATATTCAAAGTTACTCCTTAGTTAAAATCATCGAATGACTGCTCCCGCCTGGGTGAGGCGGGAGGGAGTGTCAGACTCTTACTGACTAAAAACCGCCCCGTTCCTTCTCCTGCACTTCGAGTCAGAACCCCCGTAACCCGTTAGGTTCTCCACGACTCCGAATCGGCATCAGCCCTATTGGTCCCCATCCGTGGTGGTCTGATGGCTCTTTGAGGTGCGCGCGGAACGCGACGCGCCGTACGCTCGGATCGCCTTATGTACGATAAGGTTACCTATACAATACAATAGATATGTATGAGTAATATTACACTTCAGTATTAATACAAGCTTCGTAAAGCCTATACAATCGATAAATAGAGATTGCTATCCACATAAAGACAGATACATCGATGATTGATATTAGGCGTCATCGATACCGGCAACTAGGGACACCTCTAGCGAAGCATAGATATAGAAGTTCGGTAACGCCTTCTAGAATTAAGAAGTGTGTTTTTATTGAATTGATCATATATTTTTTAATTACTTTTAGACCAATGACAAGTCTGAACAAACTATTGTCTATCTTTAGTATGTAATAAAATGGAACACATTATTACGTTTGTCTACATAAGATTTGACACTTAACATGGCAAACAATACAAGACGCTCTAAATAAGAATTTATGTCAACCGAATTAGGTCTAAAATAGAACAGACATTACAATTATATAATTAGACTAAAAAGAACACAATAGTTTACGACCACATCCTTAAACACAACTCCATGCTTTTGCTAAAACTGTCTCTCGTGCTGTCTTTGTTTATTAATAAGACAAGACGCGACAGCAATAGTTTTAAAGCACTTAGTAATGTAGTCTGAGTATCAGAATGTAAGCCATTCTAGTGTCTAATCACCAATCAAAGCGGTTTATATTTTAAATTAAGAACGTTCCAATTCGCAGTTTGAAATATTTCTTTTTTAATGTTTAGACATTGATACGCCCACGTAATGCCAAAATCGAATTGTAATTTTAAATCGCATTTAGTTATTCCTATTTGGTTAATAGCAAGATAATCCTAAATTGCAGAGTTCCATATAAAGGTATTTATGTTCTAGAATAGTGTTAGTTCTCTTGTTTTTTAAATATTTTGGATTTGGTTGTCTATTTTTTTGGTAATGGCATTTTAAAAGTGAGACTCAAACGGGCATGTATCTGTTTAATCGGACAAATGTCTACTGTTCCCTACTTAGTGTAGTGACTATATTGTGTACATATTATATGACGCGTAATGTTTAATTGTTCTATTAATAATTGAGTTATGATAAGTTAGTACTAGGATTATGGACCCTCCGATTGAGAGTGAACTCCGTGGTTTTCCAAGTAGGCTACAACATGGGGTTCTTCAAGAAGGGAATGAATAGGTTTTTCAAGGTTCGGCAAGGCTCATGTACTGCCCCAGGTGTTGCAAGCGTAAGCCACAGTAACCGCTTACCATTCGGTGGGCCGTGAGCTTTTTTGGCACCGTCATAGTATAAACAATATTTTAATACCCACTAAATAAACCAACGTACTTAAAGTAGGTACTCTAAAAACTAATTTCTTATTTTAATTTATAACATTTAACAAACTTAAAAAAAGAAAAAATTACTCATGAATAAAAAAATAAATTAGTTCAAATCAAATTTCTGTCAACGAAAAATACAACCCCAAAACGCCTGCGTCGATTTCAATAGAAACAATTGCACACATTTTCCCGTTTTTCATCCCGTACCATAGTTGTGACGGCAATAGGTACACAGTACTTACATCCTGTACGACTCTAATAATAGTATAAATGGGAATATTTTAGTATAAACACGAGGACAGACGCACACACATGTTGTTACGGGACGTTAACTTCAAACGGACCGCAACTAACATTTTACTAAGAATTGGTTATTTTTTTTGTTAGGATTTGAATTTTGTGTGTTTGTGTGTGTGTGTGTTTGTGCTACAATTTTAGGGTTAGACGATTTAGGTCATTAGGCATGGAGTTTATTAGTTGCAGATGGGATTGTGTCTGAAGATTTTGGTCTTTAACTCAAAGATTTTATTGGTTACTATCCTATGATTGATCTTATTGTGATATTTCAGACAGTTCCTCTCGGTCTACATAACCTTTTCTGGCAATCAAATTAACTTAAACAACAGTTGGTTTTATAACTGCTTTAATAACACTTTTCGTTCAGTGATCTAAAAACATTACTTCTCTTTAGCAGCCAATTAAAACTCCTAATTTTGGACTTTATTCATTTACATTCGCCAATAGGTTGACTCTATTTGCGTTTAAGTTAATTATATCACAATGACCTGGAAGTAGATTTACATGCACAGCACATCAAAATCTACAAAAGTTTAATAGATTTTCGACTTCACTACAGAACAATAAAATCGAAAATCTATTAAAGGATAGGAGTAGTTTGACCGGCTGTTGTACTGCGAACACTTATTAACTGTATCCTAAGTTAAAGGTGATATTGTCTCCACTTTATTAAAGGTCCCTTTTAAAAAGCAATTATTTAGCTAAGTTATAGTATAAGATGTCAACTGGCCTTGCCCATTGGCTATTTATTTAAGCTTGTTATTAAATGTTTGTATTACAAAGTAGGTTTCATATTTTATTGCCTCCGTAAGGTCATTGCAAATCGTTGGTTTGTTTTGCTGCGTGATTGTCGAATTGTGACTTTTCCTATATCAGGAAGAGGGTTAACCTTTTTTATTTTAGATTGTAAGTGGTTTTTGTGCCAAATTTCATAAAGATCTGAGTACGAGCTTTAGTACGAGTATTTTTTACGTTAAAAGTAATCAAAACGAGTATGCGTTTTGCGCTCTGATTGGCCGGCTCCAATGAACTAACCAATCAGAGACCTTAGTACGAGTTTTGTGCGCGTTCGGCGCTCTGATTGGTTGTTTCATTCGAGCCGGCCAATCAGAGCGCTGAACGCGTACTCATTTCGATTACTTTTAACGTAAAACAAACTGGTACTAAGGCCTCAATTCAGCAGTTTTAGGATCGGCTGATTAATTTGCGATCATTTGAATGAGGTGAATAAACCAACCAACAACAGAACTGAATCAACGACACACGTATGCGCTTTAAATATTAACCTCCTACGTCGCATTTCCTTCAACCCTTCAAGCAAATAAAGTAACCATTATTTACATTATGACGTATCAACCGCAGATCCCCTTTTAACCCTACAATGATGCTATTGCGACTGACGGGACTACGGGACCCACCTCCCGTTATTATGACTAATTATTTACTTAATATCATGTAGGGTTGGTTGAGTATTGTACTAATTTGTGGGTGAAGTCAGATGTTGGGGGTTTTTAAAATGTTGAGGTTTGTTGTTGCGAGTGATGTTATACCTTGTAGTGGTACTAGCTAGACTATTAGTTACATATTTATGGCAGATATTTTGAGGCTACTAGCTATTGCCCGCGACTTCGTCCGCGTAGAATACGATTCCTGTTTTAACCCATGGAAGCATTTACAGACACTAATTTAATACTAAAAGTCACTAAACAATTTAAATAACTTGTAAACTACTACAATATCTATATGCACTTGCATTTGTATAACAAGACTAAGAAACATAACAATAATCATCTATGCACAATAGTGTAATTAGATGTTTAACTACACATGTTTATCACTGTTTGTAAACAAAGTAAAGACATCGTGTAAATATTATGCACTTAGTTTAATTTGAACAGTAAAATTCAAACTCAAAAGCATTTATTTCATTTCAATTAAACAATAATTTGGTACTTTTGAAACGTCAACAAATATTTAGGTATTTATTTATTGATAGGTCCTTTACAGCTTACAAAATTAAACGATTTCAACCAAAACAGATAGGTACTATATATTTGATTCCTTACGCCAATTTATTAGGAACACGTAAAAAGCAGAATTAAATTACAAAAGTGTTGCTACATTTTGACAGCACGGTTGGTTGCGGTGATTGGGCAACCGGCTGCCGTGCAACGTGTCGCGGGTTCGATTCCCGCACGGAACAACACTTTGTGTGATCCAAAAATTGTTGATTCGGGTCTGGTAGTACTAGTACTAGTACCAAATTATGGTTTATTTGAAATAAATGCTTTTGAGTTTAAGTTTATACATATATGTGAGAACAATGTAAAGACACGCTTGATGCATAATACAAATATAATTTTTTTATTACTCCTGTCGCGGAGAACCTAACGAGTAAACAGGGCTCCGGCTCGACGTGCAGGAGAAGGAACGGGGTGGTTTTTAGTCAGTAAGAGTCTGACACTCCCTTCCGCCTCACCCAGGCGGGAGCAGTCATTCGATGATTTTCCCCCCTTAAACAAAAATACCTCTACTCCTATACCACTGAGAAAAACCCAGTAATACTTTGTCCCACTCGGGAATTGAACCCCTTGCCCGACCGAGTCGCACTTATGCTCACATACATATGCATTTTGTAAAAACTGTAGTAGTGTGTGTAATGTAATATGTAGTAGTAATAGTAATATACATGGCACATTTTTTTTAAGTGGGAAAGCATAGAATGATTTCTCCCGCCTGGGTTAGGCGGAAGGGAGTGTCAGATTCTTACTCACTAAAAACCACCCCATTCCTTCTCCTGCACGTCGAGCCGGAGTCCCAGTAACCCGTTAGGTTCTCCGCGGGTATGGCACTGGTAATACAAGCCAACTCTAATACGACTATGTAGATTTGTAGGTAGATATTTTGAAGCGGAACTGAACGCAGTTTATGGAAACCTACCTGTGCTATATGTGACGATGTATTTTAAGATATTTAAGCCAAACTTTATCTAAGAAACTTATATTAAAACAATACTATGAATTTTTCATTCAATTTAATCTTTTTCAATTTTGGGTGCATCGAACACATAGAAAGACAATAATTATTATGTTTAAAGAGACATCCGTTGTTAAGGATTTTAGATCAGCTCCTTGTGAACTGGTTTTCTGTATAGATACTCGTAATTACCATCTTCCACTTAAAATCTATTAGCACGAGTTAAATAATACACGAGCTGGGTTTGAATGCAGGGTTTCCATTCAAGTGATCATGTTAAGCTTGGCAATACCCTAGCTTCGATTACCGATTACCGGGGCTCCGGCTCGACGTGAAGGAACGGGGCGTTTTTTAGTCAGTAAGAGTCTGACATCTTGCCTCACCCAGGCGGGAGCAGTCATTCGATGATACTCCCCAAATAAAAAAAATACTTCGATTAACTTTAATCGAAGACACAATTAATTAAAACTTCACGTTTTTGAGTAAATCAACACAATCATAACAAACCACAACAATAAAAGTAAAAATGTAATTAATTACAGACAGAAAATATTATATGTTCAAAAATCCCAGCGTTTTAGTGTTAAAACTCGCATTTCAAACTCAAATATCGAATGACAAACCGTTGTTTTAAAATTTGGAACGTAATTTGACATAAAACATGTGCCGAGACTTAACAATGGCCGCCAACATTGTAACGAACGATAACATGGTAAGCTGTCAACATAACAAAATTAAAGTTGCATTGTAAATGTTGTACCAATGTTTGATCAAACATCCCTTTTTAATAGTAAATAGTGATGGGAAATGTAGTAAGTATTCTAATGTTTTTGAAAATAGAATTTAATTTTCAGTATATTTTGTCAAAGAATTTTTTAACTAATAATATTTAGCTTATGCTTTTAATTTCTTCATTCTACCGGAGACTCTTGAATCCAATTCTGATCGATCGACATTGACATTAAGGAATTTCCTACTCTTGAGTTGCAACACTAGCGCCCATTGCATCCGTATTCCGTGGATATTTAATGAACTAAATGATATTGAGTTTGGCTTTATATTCCGTACCCTGAATGCTATTTTAACAGGTACGACAGGGGTTGTATAGTTTTCACTATGAATGATTATTGAGATGTTATTGGATTGGTTTTATATTCGATGGGCCGCAATCTCGCCTGGTGGTAAGCGATGATGCGGTCTATGATGGAGCACGTCGTCCCATAAGCAACTTATTCACTCGGGCCTTGAGGACTCCCAGGATTGAAATTGGTCGCTGGTCGTTTGCTATTAAATGTTACCTAGTTCCTTAGTCACCTCTTTTGGCGCTTGCGAGAAGTAGGTGACAATATCTATTCATAGTTTCCTACCTAAGTCCATTATACTAGGTTGTTGAATCCAATTGAAAATAGACATACAATCCAATAAATGAACAGTTATCATCTACGACAATAATATCAAGCTGTGTTAATGGTGATTTGTAATAGATTTTATTACTTTTCCTATAGAGATTGAATTCTACTAATGCAATGACCTCTTTAGAATATTATTTTAGTACATAAAATTATCTAAGGACTTTCTAAAGGTCATTGCGACAAATGTGACGCGCCTAGTAACGAGTGTTTAATTTATCTGGTAAATAAAGAAGGCAGACTAGTTGTCACCAAAGTTCATTAACTAATATTTCGATTGTTATTATCAATTAATGTACCACCTTGTTATAAATATAGGATAAGGATTTTATATAAGGATTAGCTGCCTCGTTGGCCGAGTGGTCGCAAGCAAGGCAAGGGGTCTCGGGTTCGATTCTCGGGTCGGGCAAAGTATTACTGGTTTTAAAAAAAAATCTCAGTAGTAGCTCGGAGTCTGGAATTGTGCCCGGTATATGGCAATAGGCTCACCCCTATTACATGGGACTCATAACATAAATAGTGAAAAGTGAGTGTTACATTGTACAGTGGCATAATGTGCACCTCTGCCTTCCCCTTCGAGGATAAAAGGCGTGATGTTATGATGATGATGATATAAGGATAAGCAAGCTGAAATGGCAGTGGGCTGGTAACATTTGTCGAAGAACCGATAACCAATGAGGTAGACGTGTTCTGACTGCGTCTAATCAAACAAAAGTAGTGTAGGGCGTCCTCCATCAGACCACCACTGATGGGCCCCAGTAGGGCTGATGTCCGATACGGAGCCGCGGAAGGCCAAACGAGTTGCCGGGGTTCCGGCTCGAAGAGCACGAGTAGGGACGGGTGGTTTTTAGTCAGTAAGAGCCTGAGACTCCTTCTCGCCTAACCAAGGCGGGAGAAGCAACTGGATGACATTTCTCACTCAAAAAAGAAAATGTGCGCCCTCCAGCTAGATGAAGTGACGATATCCGCAAGGTCGCTGGTAGAGGTTGGAGGCGTAGAGCTGAAGATCGAGCTCAGTGGCGCGCCATTGGAGAGGCATATGTCCACCAGTGGACGTATACAGGCTGATGATGATGATGATGATGATGAAACGTACCATACGTTTATCTATTTTGGTTTCTAATGTATGAATTGAAAATACGATATGACTTATTCCGAGTTATACATATGCACCTACTTTTTAAGATTATCTAGACACCACTGACAAACTGTGAAGGAAAACATCGTGAGGAAACTTGGACTTAAAATTTCTAATTAGAAGTTTGAAATCACCAACTTGCATTGAGCAAGCGTGGTGATTAACTCGTCGAGTATCGTATTTATAGACACAATTAAAGAACAATAGGTTGCGGTCACCGGTGACCGCTTGGTGTTTGACAGTTTAATGCTCAAAACCTCCGTGTGAGAAGAGACTTTGCTCAGCAGTGGGCATTTAATGGCTGTTGATGATGATAAAGTACTTGATGGGACTCCTAACATGAATGCTACTGATATATCTACATAATTATGTATGTATGTGAAGCTAACCGCTATATCATATTGTGTCAACAGTAGACTATCTTCAGGAAAAGCTTTTTACCACCTACTCTCGCAGATTTCAATTACTTCATTGGTCTGGTTTGAAGAGGGTAATGAAAACCACATGTGACCTTAAAATATTCCAGTCTCTACTTTGGACGTATAACAATACAATACAGTTTTAAGATCGTCATTTCATTACGTGATTTACGCCTCTTATCTTTTGAAGGGGTTAATATAATTTTGTAAGTTCCTACATAGGTTTTTTCCTTACTTATCATATTAAGGTTATGACGGACTAACTCACTGACAAGTGAGTTAGTCCGTCAGTGAAGCTGGGTGAAACTAGGTGCTCGTTCCAAAATGTAGATTCGAATGGAGAAGAATGAGCAAAAAACTCCATTCGTTTAAAAATATTTAAATATTTGTGTACCTTTTATCGCCACAGCACAATTCATAAGTTTTATTTAAGCACTTATAAAAATCTTACAAAATTTAGATCGATGTGGCCGCTTGTTTCATTTATCCATCACGTGAAACGTATGCTCATTTGCATCCTATTCCATAAAAAAATTAAAGCAAGAAATAAACATGCAAGAAAATATCGAGTATAGATATATAATAGTACGAGTCATTTATTTATTTATTTCATCTTCTTTTCCGAAAACTGGTGACAATTAAAATATGCACCCCTGTCTCAAAATAGTTACAACATTCAGAAACGTTCTTAAACTGTCAAACACCAAGCGGTCACCGGTGACCGCGACCTATTGTTCTTTAATTGTGTCTATAAAACCGGTACTCGACGAGTTAAACTAATAACATTCTATAATATCCTGAACAAATAAACTTCACACTCCAATAACTTTCAAAATATATTCATTATTCAATTATTAAAAACTATTGAAAACAACATGACGTCATATTACATTTTAATAAAATTATACAGGACAGTGGCAACCCTATGATAGCCTAAGGGCTATTGCACATCGCTTGGCTAATTTGGTGATGTTATACAAGTCGCCTCACTCTTTAGTCTGCCTATTACGATATTGGACTGTGCTAGTGATGTGGCTTGGTTTAGTTTATAGTTTGTCAGTTATCGATAGTTTTACTCGAATTATTTTCGAATAATTTATTTTATGTGAATAACATGTAAGTAATTTAGAGTGTGTTTTCAGTATATCGATAAAAATATCAACGGATATTAAGAATGTTAATGTTCGACAACTTGTTGATCGTTTTGTGTAAACGTTTAGATTTTATCCCAAGGCATTAGGCACTGGTAGAAAACATCATAATTTTTTACAATTATGATGTTTTCTTCAGATTCTCCAAAAATCATATTTACTTAAAACTCTTTTGAAAATCGTATGTCTAATAAAGGAGAAACCCAAAAATCTAACATACTACAACACAAAACTAAAAATAAAAACATTAATAAAACAAAAACAGACTATTAAAAAAATCAAAATATCGACACAGCCCGTCACATTGAACCCATCACCCGTATATGAATATTTAATTTCACCCCTTTCTGTTTATTTATTGGTCGTATATTTCACGGGACGGGGTTGTATTTGCATGCGTTACCGCGTTAGTGTACGCTGTCCAAATTATGGTGGGGTTGGCCTTCTGTTGCAATGAATAAACGCAGATAACGGTGACGTGCTATAGACGTACTCGATGTGATTTTAGTGTGGTGACGTCATTTTGTGCAATAGATAGGAACAGTACAATAAAAGATAAAACTTATCTTTATCTTTTTACAAAATTAAATACTTGTGTAAAAAGAAGATACTTACTCTATTACCGAATAAATCAAAAGTAAAATGATACTTGCTTTTACTGCATTTTTTGTTTAACTCTTTGAGTACCATCATTAAAGACACAATTAAAGAACAATAGGTTGCGGTCACCGGTGACCGCTTGGTTATTGACAGTTTACAACATAATAGGTAAAACTAAGACTTAGACTGCCTCGTTGACCAAGTCAAGTGCGACTGCCGGGCAAGGGGACTCGGATTCGATTCCCGAGTCGGGCAAAGTATTACTGGGTTTTCTCAGTGGTAGCACGGAGTCTGGAACTGTGCCCGGTATATGACAATAGGCTCACCCCCTATTACATGGGACTCATAACATAAATAGTGAAAAGTGGGTGGTATATTGTACAGTGGCATTAAGTCCCGTAATGTGCACTTCTGCCTACCCCTTCGGGGATAAAACGCGTAATGTTATGTTATGTGACTACTAATAAAGTTACCTAGGTACTAAAATAGTTTCAGTATTTATAAAATAGTTTTATACGACACTAAATAAAGAAAAACCACTTAGTGCCCTTAAACAGTACTAACATTAAAATGTTATCCTCATAAGCCACAAAATAATAGTTCCCCACCACTAAACTATACAGATAAGCCGTATCTAGGAATACGTTTATCTAAGTGCATTCCAGAGTCGATATATCGATGTCGATATGATAGGAAACTGAGTGCATACACATCACTATTTTTATTGTTTTAAACCCATTGATACATTGTCGATGGTTATCAAAACAATGTTTGATTATGGTAAACACTATAATTCGTATTTTCGGAACATTCGACGTACTGCAATAATAATGCATTTAAGTACTGAATTATTTATTGGTTAATGAGTCATATGTGTATTGGTTCGCAGTTGATTAATATTATTTTTGCGTAAAATGCGAATGTTTTAAAGGTTGTATGAAAGTATGAATGTTTGTTACTCTTTCACGCAGAAACTACTCGGCGGATTTAGATGCAACTTAGCACAGGGAATATACACATAGGCTTTTTTTTTTTTTTTTTTAAGGGGGGAAAATCATCGAATGACTGCTCCCGCCTGGGTGAGGCGGAAGGGAGTGTCAGACTCTTACTGACTAAAAACCACCCCGTTCCTTCTCCTGCACGTCGAGCCGGAGCCCCGGTTACCCGTTAGGTTCTCCGCGACTCCGAATCGGCATCGGCCCTATTGGGCCCCATCTGTGGTGGTCTGATGGCTCTTTGAGGCGCGCGCGGAACGCGACGCGCCGTACGCTCGGGTCTGTTTCTGGTCGGACGGGGAGCCACCCATGCTCGCCGTCCGCAGGCCCGCGCTTACGGTGGCCGGAGATCGTCCCGCGATCCCGACGCCCGGTGTGTCCTTCGCGATGGCTGGGTTGCGAGGAGGCAGCGCTTCGCTGCCTCACGCGTCCCGCCTCCTCCTTAGCTAGCATGACTGCTTCGCAAAAGGAGGAGACGGCATCCCAGTCTCCCTCGCTCCGCATCATGGCCTGCACTAGGCCCGGACGCGAGAGGTCGCCATCGCCGATCACTTCCCTGAGGGCACGGCGGTGCTCAGCCCACGCAGGGCATTCCGCTACGGTGTGTTCCACCGTGTCCTCAGGGCGGTCCTCGCAGTGATGACACCCGGGCGTTTCCTCCCGCCCCATCAGACACAGGTACCTCCCGAAACTTCCGTGTCCGGTGAGGACCTGCGTCAGGCGGTAGGTGAGGACGCCGTAGCGTCTCTCAAGCCACTCCTCAAAGAGGGGACTTACCGCTGCAATGGCAGCGAGCCCAGCCCTCGGTTGCGACAGTCGTTGCTGCCATTCCGCCATGAGATCGCGCCGGAGCTCATCCCGCCACGCACTTATCTGGCGCGGCAGCGGAGTTTCGCCCCGGCGACGTGCCTCCGCGCGCATGTTATACACGCGCGCGAGCACCTTCGCCTCCAGATCCCACGGCGGTAATCCGGCAAGGAGGTTTGCCGACTCCCCAGCGATCGTGCGGTATCCGCGGATCATTCGGATCGCCATGACCCTCTGTGACTTGAGCAGCGTCCGAGCAGGACGCCGCAACAAGTTTGGCGCCCAAACAGGGGCGCCGTAGAGGGCCATGGACCGCACGACCCCGGCGTATAACCTCCGGCAGGAGGCGTTTGGCCCCCCGAGGTTGGGGAGGATGCGTTTGAACGCAGCCCCCGTCCTCTCCAACTTTGGAGCCAAACGTCGGAAATGCTCTATGAAGTTCCACCGACTGTCGAGGACGAGTCCTAGGTACTTCATCGCCGTCTCGACGCCGATGGTAACCCCTCCCGCCGTTATTTGGGACCCACCCGGAGGTGGCGCGTTCCCGCGGCCATGAAAACACATGGCCTCGGACTTGTGGAGCGCCACCTCGAGTCCCAACTGCCGGATTCTTTCAACGACTGTCGCAACCGCTGTCGCCATTAAGTCGGCCGCCGCCTGGTGCGACCTCCAGGCTACTTTTATCCCGGTAACGAAAGTGAAGGAGCTAGCACCTAATAAATATAAAATCAAACTCAAACAATCACTAATAACAATGACTATTTGTTATATTTAGTGTTGACTATGTTTGAGCTACTAAATAGTTACCCTACTTCATATTTTAAACAATGTGCCGTAAAAGAGAAACTGACTAGTAAGTCTGGATAGTACCTACTTCCCAAGTTATAAAATTGGGCATTTTCTTAGTTCTTCGCGGTTTTACTTTTAGTATTATTCGTATAACTATATATTTAAAAGGTATAGTTATTTAGTATAAAACAAACTTATGTAAACCTATTTATATGAAATTGTGTCTATAGCGAGACAGAGTTTTATTTGTTGGATTGTTATCGTTTAGAAGAAGATAATTTGTTTGAATTTTAATCTAGCCCGAATTGGGATGATGACAGGGTATGAAAATTAAAAAAAAAATTAAGTCCGTAAGTTAGGTAATGAAAAAATATTAAACACGTATTTTTTATTTTGTACTATAATAAAACAATACTTAGATAAAACGAATCAAAGTTTAGGAGTGGGGGCTAAAACGTCATTTCTACGTATAAAATGATAGAAGTGATGTCACACGACATTTCAAATCAATATATCTTCGAAAGTATCCGTTTCTATAAGAAAATAAAAAATACGTGTCTAATGATTTAAAATAATCTACCAGACGGACATTAAAATAAAAATTAGGCATCTACCCTATTATATGAAAGATAACCTCCTCTGAAATACCATTAGAAACAAAAAATAAAATTAAAAAATGCTGAGTAAATTATCATCAGGACGTAATTATTGTCCACTTTATAGGGACAAAACAAGGAAGTGGAAAAAGGAGGACATCGTAATATCACTTAGAAATGATTGAAGCACCGAAATGTCAGTGGTGTATTTATGTGTGCGTGTACTTGCAACACCGTAATGAATGAAGTGTAACGATGGGCCATGTAACGCGACAGATGTCCTTCGTATCAATGTGTGTGTATGTCGAGTGTAAGTTTACAGTAGCCAGAAGGCACAGTCGTTGTTTAAAGAGATTATGTCTGTTTTTTTCAATGTCCTTTGGATAGAAATTAAAAACACTATTCATATTTTTGATAATATCTCTATCTGATACCCGAGCGTCGCGTTCCGCGCGCGCCTCAAAGAGCCATCAGACTACAGATGGGGCCCAATAGGGCCGATGCCGATTCGGAGTCGCGGAGAACCTAACGAGTAACCGGGGCTCCGGCTCGACGTGCAGGAGAAGGAACGGGGTGGTTTTTAGTCAGTAAGAGTCTGACACTCCCTCCCGCCTCACCCAAGCGGGAACAGTCATTCGATGATTTTCCCCCATTAAAAAAAATCTCTATCTGATGATTCCTTTTTCGGCCAATCAAGTAAAAAGTTTAAAGACCCCAATATAATTCATACTTTATACTCAACATTGTTTTAAATCTATTTGCAAATGTTGAAACTGAACCGATCCGAAAATATTAGTCTAGGAAAAGTTCCGTTCTACGTTTCAACAACTTTTCATATAACTTGCGGTGTTTGAACCATTCTGTTTGACTTCTAAAGTGAAACGGAACGTTCAATTCAATATGGCAGACTTAATAATAAGTTGTTATAATAAATGTTTGAAGTTAAATACGCAGAATAAGATTGTTGAAACTCTTTTGTAAAGATTTGGTTGTTTTTGTGAATAAAATATAGAATTTTATGAGTAGATAGACAATTGGGTAGAAGTCTTCTTGTTTGGGTTGACTTTTATTTTTTACTTTTTCTAGATTTTCTATCTTATAGTTATACTTGCTCATTATACGCATATTACGCATAAAGCTGAAGAGTTTGTTTGCTTTTTTGAACGCGCTGATCTCCGGAACTACTGGTCCGAATTGAATTATTGTTTTTGTGTTGGATAGTCCATTTCTCTAGGAAGGCATCACGCTACTGCGAGCCGAACAGAGTGGGGCTACCGCGCGAAAGTAACTCGTTTTGAATGAATTAATTTCATTTGTTTGGTAGACGTTTTTGGGGCCATTTTTAAACCATACATATTCCATATTAAATAAAAATCGCGGGATACTCACGTGAAAATACGGAGAAAAGCTCTACTAGTTTCGAGCCACGGAGGGGCTATTCCTTGTGAGCAGCGTGCGCGGTGTTATATGTATATTCGTGCGCGGTCGTATTAAAAAAAATAAATATTCCATTTTTATTTAACTTGAATTCATACTTCAGCTTTAATCAAACAATCGTAAATGCGACTGGAGAGTAAGGGGTAGTAGCACATAATGGTATCTGGAATGAAGTCTGGTGTGTTGCTATAAAGTCCTCCCACACGGAACTCATAATCTTAACTTCTTAAGTAAAACAGAACTGATGAACAATGGGCTCCATATTGCTTATGTGCAATTCGGTCTATCCAGCGTGGCATTATGTTATGCCATCAACTTGTTAACCCCAAACAAAGGTTTTTTGAGGTGGCAAAATCATCCAATGACTTCTCCCGCCTTGGGTTAGGCGAGTGGGAGTGTCGGACGTTTACTGACTAAGAATCACCCCATTCCTACTCCTGCACTTCGAGCTGTAGCCCCAGTAACTAGTTAGGCTTTCCGCGGCTTCAATAAACTAACCCAGGCTCCAGACTGAGCATAAAACCCAGACCAATAACTTATAAAAACTAGTTTAAGAGACACAATATGTAATCAACCGTTACATTTGCTGTGCTACCGAAAAAAATGGAGATCAGTTATTAGAATAACCGTTTTGATTAACGAGTTATTTTTTGTTGAATGCAACTTAGAACCGTTATTTGCGGTCATGAAGACTAGTTGTGCGATTATAGTGTAAGGAGTTGATAATTTAATGTTACGTAGTATTTTATTATGCGAAGGGAGGTAGACTGAGGTAGATTTCGACCATGGTGGCAAGTCAAATACAAATTCAAAATTGTCATTGCTTCATGTGTGGGTGACGAGGTGTTATTCATAATATATATCATTGTTAAGCAGTATCAACATTGCTCTATAATCGCGCTATCTATAGGGCGCTAGTCTATTTAGACTAGTCCATTACGCAGAAGATATTATAGTGCCCACGTGTGTGCGCAAACACAAGTACCTACCTACACTCTCTGTGCCCTCATTCTCTGAACCCGATGGGACGGCAGACCGACACGACGGCAGAGAGATCAGGCGCAGTACTAACGCCTTTACGTGCTTTCCGAGGTACGGGCGATATTAATACTTTGACAGGCTAATTCAATAGGTTTATTAAATGGATCAACCACTTTTCTTCAGTTATGAATCCTATACCCATGATGGTTAGCTCACCGCCCGACGAGAACCAAATTCGAGCGTACGCCACGTCGCGTTCCGCACGCGCCTCAAAGACACCACCAGTGATGGGGCCCAATAGGGCTGATGTCGATACGGAGCCGCGGCGTACGTAAACGGTTACCGGAGCTCCGGCTCGAAGTGTAGAAGTAGGAACGGGGTGGTTTTTAGTCAATAAGAGTTCAGAGATTCATGTCGACTAACCCAAGGCGGGAGAAAAAAGTCCCCTCAAAAAAAAAGTCCCATGATAGGGAACGAGACTGTTACCTTATGTCAATTTTAGACTTCATACTGCTTCTAAGAACTGTCGATAGCTGAAATTAGTGAATCATTTACATATAACTAAATTGATTATTGTGTATATTTCTTACTAATTTGACGAGCCTGATATTTACTAGGAAGATTACGGTTCGAAGCTAACTCGATGAAATTCTTAGAAAAATCAAGAGTGTAGTTTGTAGATACTAAAAGATTTATCCTGTTCTTTGTACTGCATATACTTTATATTGTTGTATTCGAATTAATATAGTTCGAGGGTCATAAGTATAATTTTAAAATTCTGATATATTTAAAAATACCTAAATATCATTTGTTACCTATATTTCTTTTCTTAACAAGATATAAAATTTCTAAGAGGTTTGAAGAACTACTTTTTAATATGAGTCAATAAAATGTCGTGGTGGCACGCAGGTGCATGAGGGGCAAGTTCGAAACCTGGTTTTTAAAAGCTCGCAGTAGTAGCACGAGGTCTGGAATTGCACCCAATATATAGCAATAGGCTCACTCCCCTATTACATGGGACTCATAACATAAATAGTGAAAAGTTGGTGTTACATTGTACAGTGACACTAAGTGCCGTGATGTGCACCTCTATCTACCCCTTCGGGGATTAAACGCGTGACGTTATGTATGTGTAGGACAGAAATATATGATTATCTTATCTAATCTAATACTATAATTCTATTATATAAAGCGGAAGAGTTTGTTTGTTTGTTTGAACGCGCTAATATCCGTAACTACAAGTCTGATTTGAATAATTCTTTTTGTGTTGGATAGCGCATTTATCGAGGATGGCTGTAGGCTATAAAACATCACGCTACGACCAATAGGAGCTGAGCAGAGCGTGTGAAACCGCGCGGAAGTAGCTAGTTCCTAATACAATTCTTCACTACTCAGGTAATATTCAACACAAACACGTCTCGCGGTCACATCATAAATCAATTACTCTGTATTATTTCGAAACGAAACCAATAACTGAACAACAGGATATTGTTTAACCGTTCCTTACCGCGGCGGTTAACCGCAGCTGATGAACTATTTTGTGTTACGATGATACTCGGAACTGGGAAGTGATATAATCTTTTATGACTCTTTTGTTTTCAAAGATCAAGGAAACTTGCCCGAGTACTTAGTGTTGATGAAGCGAAAGAAGTATGCTATACAAAAATTCCCATTACCTTTACTTTTTAACTCGTCGAGTACCGGTTTTATAGACACAATTAAAGAACAATAGGTCGCGGTCACCGGTGACCGCTTGGTGTTTGACAGTTTAAGAGATAAGCCGGTAAACGAGCAACGATTTACCTGTTAGTAAAGCAATCTGCTTCGCCTATGGGCATCTGGAACACCAGAGGTGTTACAGGAACACCAGAGGTGTTACAAGTGCTTTGCCGGCCTTTTGGGATTAAGAATTTAAGAAATGTTGGGGATTCAGGAATTGGGGAAGAGGGGGGGGGGGCTGGAACACCAGAGGCGTTACTGGCCCTTTGGGAATTAGGAATTTGAGGATTGATGGGGATTCAGGGATCGGGGAAAGGTAGGTTATTGGACCTCTGGTAACCTTACTTAGACCAACTTAATCTTTTAAAATATACTTTGTTCGAATTTCACACCACTGTGACACACCTTTACAGTTGCACTGATGACTCACAGCATTCTTAATATGAACAAACTATAGTTTCATGTCACAGAGGTCCTGTTCCTGATGAGCAGCGTGTGCGGTGTCGGCAAGAGTAGTCGCGGCGATGACGCTTAGCGAGTAAGGCTGCGCGACATCACCGCGACCACTCGTCATGTTCAGTTAACAAAAGTACTCACCTCAAAAAGAGATACATACAGCCCTTACCAGTGGCGTAGCTAGCATAGGAAGCACCCAGGGTGGATTTTATAGGTTACCCCAAAACTCAATCGAAACTTTAGACTTTAGAAAAATAAAAAATAATAATCATTTACGTTCTATTACAAAATGAGAATTACAAATATTTATGTATAATGTGAAACAAGTTTAGTTTGTTGAATATTAAAATTTCTTACTTCCAGCGTTGACACTTTTTTTTTAAGGGGGGAAAATCATCGAATGACTGCTCCCGCCTGGGTGAGGCGGAAGGGAGTGTCAGACTTTTACTGAAAACCACCTCGTTCCTTCTCCTGCACGTCGAGCCGGAGTCCCGGTTACCTGTTAGGTTCTCCGCGACCCGTTGGTTGACACTTGCGAACTCCGAAGTCACATCTTCATTTACTGCTTCATGTTCTATCGTTAAATGCCAAGATTGTTTAATCTACTCTCACTCATTGTAAACTGCAAGTAACTTTTAATTAATTTTAATTTGTTTATGCTCGTGGTACCATATTA
Source organism: Spodoptera littoralis (assembly GCA_902850265.1). Lineage (NCBI taxonomy): Eukaryota > Metazoa > Arthropoda > Insecta > Lepidoptera > Noctuidae > Spodoptera > Spodoptera littoralis. Next base: position 5,962,024 of record LR824555.2, on the reverse strand, counting down.
TCTGCCACAGATTTACGATGTTTTTTTATAGGTAGAAAGAACTATAACTGATGATCGTAGTAGGTCTCTCGTTCATCACCTGTTTAGTGGTGACACCCGGGGCGGGCTGCCCCCCCCCCAGCTACGCCACTAGCCCTTAATAACTTAACATACAGGAGTTGTAGCGGGTTTAGGAAGTTCCAGTCCCATTAAGCCCCTACCTTACAAACAAAATATTTTATCTTAAAGTGTAATCTGTAAATTAGTAGCATGGTCGGCCTTAATGACAAGAATATTTCACACCGTAAGAGTATAAGGTGCATTCGGGATAAATTGCATTGGGTTTAGAGATCCTTTGACATAGAATTTAATTAAAATTTAATCATTTAGGTATTATCGCGGAGAACCTAACGGGTAACCGGGGCTCCGGCTCGACGTGTAGGAGGAACGGGGTGGTTTTTAGTCAGTAAGAGTCTGACACTCGCCTCATCCAGGCCGTCACTCGACGATTTTCTCCCCTTAAAAAAAAGTTATTTAGGTCTATTTATAATTTAAATAATATTTGCCATGTTGTACTTATTATTTCATCATTATTATATTTATACTGTTGTTCATAAAAAAAACTGTTTTTACACTGTGAATTAATTTTTAACATCACGCCTTTTACCCTCGAAATGGTAGGCGAAGGTGCACATTATGGCATTTAATGCCATTGTACAATGTAACACTCACTTTTCACTATTTATATTATGAGTCCCATGTAATAGGGGGTGAGCCTATTGCCATATATCGGGCACAATTCCAGAACCCGTGCTACCACTATTTTTGGGTTTTTAATCAAATTTATTATAAACACCGCAATAAACATAAATAAAACAAATATAAAACCGAGACAGCTTATTTAAACTTAAAGGTCTTAAACCACAAAGAGTTGACAAAGTAATATCATTTATACTTCTCAATTTCAATATGACATTTACGGAACCCACACGAAAAATATATTTATTTTTTATGTTTTTTTTTACCTAAAAGTGTAAAAGGTGGACCACCCCTGAACTGGTAGCACACTAACGTAAGGACGCCATTAATTTTAAAACGATGTCAGTGGTTGTCAACAGTTGGGTCGATCTCTTTTTTCCCTCGATAATAATAATTTTATACGATTTATGTGTTTTGATTGTGTTCCTTGAATTTGTATTAATTTATTTTCCGTGTTTTGTTATTAGCTTCTTATTATTTTTATGGCCTCGGTTTAGCCACTTCACCCGTTTGTTATTTGTTATCCCATATAAATTTTATTTTTCATTAAAATACATCATACTGTTTATGGTAAAGGAAATGATTCATATTTGAGGTATTTTTATTAAATCTACTTATGTTGACCTTTTTATTTTTTGAACGTGATTTAATTTTAAATCCTTATTAATTTTTAATGAGGTTTTTATTAGTGTTTTATTTTGTACCAACGCTTCATCTTTTTTTCGAGAAGGTAATTTACTATTTCTAAGGTTAGACACAATTGTCTAGGTATCTGTTAGAATTAGATGTATTGTTTATTTGTCAGCTCTTACCCCCGAAGATGAACAGAGATAGAACCTTACTATCTAAGTTAGCAGTAAGTAACATTAAGTAGATTAGCAAAAATACCTAATTGATGATTCTCTCTCGATACAATAATTTATTTATATTATTACTTAAGGAAGTGTGATTAAAACTAAGAGAGTACGATGGGTTGGCGTATCCATGTGGATTCAAAAACTCCAAAATACATAAATAGAAATAAAAAACAAAACCTTACTAATACATTGTACTGTGTGGGTACCGTGTCTGTGTGCCTGTCACTACACTAAAAATCGCGAGTTACTCGCGTGAAAATACTGAGTAAAGCTGTACTAGTTTTGAGTAGGCTGCTTGACATTGCCGCGACCGCGCACCCTGCTCATGAGGAAGATCCACTCCTGAGGCTCGAAACTAGCAGAGCGTTTCTAAACATTTCCACGTGAGTAACTTGTGATTTTTAGATCATTTAGTATGTCTCACGATAGTTATTATAATAACAAATAAGTAATTTTAGTGTAGGAGAGCCATGCTTCGGCACGAATGGATCGGCTTGACAGGAGTGATACCACGGCCTCACAAATGACCGACGTGAAACAACGCTTACGTTGTGTTTCGTCGCGTGAGTGAGATTACCGGAGGCCCAATTATCCCTCCCCCTCTTTCCCAACCCTCGAGTCCCCAACAATCCTCATATTCCTAATCCCAAAAGGCCAGTAACGCACTTGTAACGCCTCTGGTGTTCCAGGTGTCTATGGGCGATGGCGATTTACTACCATCAGGTGATCCGTCTGCTCGTTCACCGGCTTATCCCATAAAAAATATATAATTGATAAAATAAAGTCCAAATATTTCTCTCTACCAGCAAAAAGAATCAAACTAATTACGTTTCTTAATTAGCAACACGACATAAACCGAAAAAAAAATAAAACAAAAAACTCCAAGCACCTCAATATAAATGACTAAAAAAGGATCTTAGGACCCATTAACACTTAACAAACATGAGTAATGTCCCAGGTTCGAAACCCGGTTCGTAACGTAATGTTAAAGAATTCCATTTCCATCATGTTTTTGTAACGTTTATCTGAAGTTGATGCCAAAGAAGTTATTATGGTGATAACATCTGGGTAACAATTTACTGGCTAGCTTGTATAGCCGGGGCTTGCTTGTGAATTTTAATACTTAATTTAGCTACTTAGATTGGTGGTGCAAAGTTATGAGGATTTATGTCATTCTATGACCAAACAATGTTCAGAATATTACTTTTATAAAACTGTAAACAATCCTTATCCTTACTAATATTATAAATCGGAAAGTGAGTTTGTTTGTTTGGTCCGCTTTCACGCCGTAACTACTAAACCGATTGCTTTGAAATTTTGCAGATGTAAAATTAGAGGTCCGGATTAAATAATAGGGTACTTTTTATCCCGGAAAAATTTGATATTCCCGAGGGAAACCAAAACAATTGGTATAGATGGCGCTGTGTGTATTGGTATATGTTACATAGGCTACTTTTTATCCTTTTGTGACGCGAGCGAAGCTGCGGGTAATATTAAATAGTTTGACAAAATTGTTTGAAAGCAAAGCCGCTTATCGTAGCATATATTACTGCCCTAACCTTTTCATATTTCATTTTTGAGTCTTTCCCGAAATCAGCTGAATTGTTCTTTTAACATAGAGCAACTACCATTTGCCTTCCTTCAACAACCCGCTTAGGGTCATACGAAATTTTTATTTTGACTGTAATGTTGATAGGAACATTATCTAATGAAACAAAAAAAAATATACATCATAATGGATTCACGACAACTACATTATCAGCTACAGTCTTGGCTATACCAGAATGGTGAACATCTTATATAATTCACAAATTAATAAGAACAAGCTTAAAATCTAAGAAACTCGCTACAAAGTCTCCTTTAACTTACACCACACAAATTATCAACGGTTTTCGATTGCATCGAACAATTTAATTATCTCGAAGATATATCAGGATGGTAATTAGCTGAGATATTAATAACATTCACAATATGATAATTATGACGTCCAATTACAACGTCAAGTCATGAATATTGTAATTTTATGATATGACTACGTGAAAATGATTGGGGAACGATTGGATCTATGTGATGTTGTGATGTGATGTGATGTTTGACTCAACTTTGTTGAGCAAAGTCGATGTTAAAGATGCCTTTAGTAGCTTGTATGTAGAGGTATATGCATATGTTGTGGTGGCTCGGGTTAAGTACCCGCTGATCATGCATAAGGGCGCGACACGGGTTCGAAATCTACCAACGGCAAGTACCAATGTGTCTTTTCCGAGTTATATGTACTTTCTAAGATTACTTAGACACCACTGACAAATGGTGAAGGAAAACATCGTGAGGAAACCTGGGCTTATAATTTATAATTATAATTTTGAAGTCGCCAAACCGCATTGAGCGAGCCTGGTGATTAATGCTCAAACCTTCTCCGTGGCTTTGCCCAGCAGTAGGCATTTATAGGCTGTTTCCCGTTATTGTTAGACTTAGAATTGTATTCAGAATATTGGACAAAAGACAGCAGTAAGCAGTATATCGTGTCATAGGTTGGTTCCAGAACAATTCTATGTATAATTCACATATTGTAGTTTCGGGTCTAAGTGTGACATTAGCTAAGATATGTTCTGTGTTTATAAACGGATCCACGATACGGGTGAAAATCCTCGTGTGGGGCACGTTTTATTAAAAAAAATGTAATGTTATCATACAAAAATCTTATGCATTACTTTTATAAAGTATATAATTCCCTAACTCCGGAAAGCTTAAATTGTGTGCATTCACCCTATTACGCAATTAGTATTAACAAAAATAGTCATTCCAAAATAGACTCTAAGCAAAGCACATTCAATTCCCATAATCGCGTATACTTCGTAGATTAACATTTTTTCTCCAACAACTTACATAGTTTCTCTTCCCATACACATTACGCTTGAAGTCTAGATGAAATTAGTGCTAATAGCATTTTCCGTTCCGTTTATAGCAAAAACGTTAATGTTTAGAGAATCCAGTCTGAACTTAGATTAGGAATTCTATTACTTCTCGAGTCACTTCTTGGATCACATCTTCGATGCTATTTGCATGCATCGTGTCTACATTCTTTGATAACTTGAGATTCTTTTCGGTTCATACTGTGTACCTAAGTATGTAAGTTTTAAGTAATTTTTATCAAAGAATTTGCATTTTGTATTGATTGTTGGTTGAGTAGTTGCATGCGTGTTAAGACAAGAATAAAAATGTCCTAGGTCGGAAAATATATTCTTTTTGAAAATGTTCTGTGGTAACAAATCTTTGAAACTTTGCAGCTGTATACTTGTGTCTAATTAAGAATTTAGATTAAGCTATTTATTTATTTATTTAACTGTTACATATTACAATTTTACATAAAAACTTCTTACATTAAATAACAGCTACAATAAATATGTAACCCACACCATTGGCCACAATTTCATATAAAGTATAACGGCAATAATGACCGTGTTACCGTAGTGTTATCGTTATAAGCTATGTTTGTTTTACTTACGAACACATAACCAATAAAACGTAAGTCACTGAGGATTGTCAGTGGTTTAAAAAAATTTTAGTTTCCACTAGTCCAGCTTCAGGATAATGTGACGTATCTCATTTGGCATTGATGTGAGAAGTACAATATAAGTATGATAAACCACCCTTTATTTAAACGATAAACTTTAGTAAACACAAAGGGATGAAACAAAACCTCTACACAAATGACATCATCTTTATACAAAATCTTGAAATAAACAGCCAATAACAACACAGGTGGTCTTTATGGCCTTGTAAATAAGGTTGTAAATTCATTTTTATTAGGATACATAGTGAGTAGGTGGGTTCGATGAATGTAAGTACATTTTAAATATCATCGACTACTCGGTAATTTGGTATCGATTGCAGACTCGACTCGAATGACAGTAATGGTAATTAAAAGATAAGTGACTGTTTTTGGTTGGGACTAAAGGCTATTTTATCTTTTTTTTATCTTTTGGTGACTTTTTAATTGGTTCAGTGAGTGATAAAAGACAAAGATTTATTAGTACCTACTTATTACTCACACACGTAGGTATTGGACCCTTGAATGCCCAGAAACTGCGACTATTATACAGATTGTAAACGTAAAGCTCCCGAGGAACGTCGACAGGCGATGGTAAAAAACAAGTTATGTCTTCATTATTTTCATAAATGTAAGTAATTAATTTTTTTTTACGTAAGGCTTATGTTGCATAGTAAGACAAAAAGAAAAACCATTAAAACTATAAAAACAACTTTTTTATGGGATAAGCCGGTAAACGAGCAGACGGATCACCTGATGGTAAGCAATCGGCGTCGCCCATGGACACCTGGAACACCAGTGGCGTTACAAGTGCGTTACCGGTCTTTTGGGGATTAGGAGTTTGAGGATCGTTGGGGATTGGGGAGATTGGGGAAGAGGAGTGTAATTGGGCCTCCGGTAACCTCACTCAAACGACGTCAGTTTTCTGTGAGGCCGTGGTGTCACTCTGTGAGGCTAGGTCGAGCCGGCCCATTCGTGCCGAAGTATGGCCCTCCCACACTTAAATTTCTTTTTGTCAGCGTTTCGGGACCGTTCTGCTTACTGCTTATCTGTATTACGACGAGCAACATATAGCTCCCTTTGGCGACTCCTTAGTCAACAATCACACTTTTGTGAACCTCAATACGCTTGCCGAGCTGCGGACGGCCTAGCTGGTTACCGTGGCTCCGGCTCAAAGCAGGTGTAGGAACCGAGTGGTTTTTATTCAGTAAGAATCTGGCACTCTCTCTAACCTCACCCAAGGTCGGTCAAGAAGAAGTCTCTGTATGATTCCCCCCCCCCCCCCCCCTTAAAATAAACAAAGCGTTGGTGTAGGATTACGGTATATACATCACATGAACAGCCTATAATGCCCACTGCTGAGCAATGCCTCTTCTCACACGAAAAGGTTTGAGCATTAATCACCACGCTTGCTCAATGCGGGTTGGCGATTTCAAATTATAAGCTCAAGTTTCCTTACGATGTTTTCATTTACCGTTTGTCAGTGGTGTCTGAATAATCTTAGAAAGTACATATAACTCGAAAAAGTCACATTGGTACTTGCCGTTGGTAGGTTTCGTACTCGCATCCTTATGCATGAGAAGCGGCCATCTTAAACCTCCAGGCCACTATTCTACTTACTCCAGGATTATGGCACATCCACTCTAAAGAGAAGTTAGAAGTTTTTCTTAAAAGAAATTTGCTAAAAAACTAACAGAATTCAGAATGCCGCTTATGAAAACATCTTTATAAAATTGATGTAATTATTGTATTGACATTCGATACTCTATAGTCGGAGAGTTGGATCTAAAGACCGTTATGCATCTCATAGGCCTTAAGTGACTCATCACGATACTTGATGTTCTTAAATTGAGGCATTTTACGATACAACTGGTTTTTGTTAAATAGCGTTTAGACTTGCCTCGAGCTGGCCGTGTGTGTGTGGCATAAATGTATGTATAATGTACCGTAGGTATGCCATTTTATTTTGCGCTTTTTTGTGGTTGTTAAATGCAGTGTTGGTTTTTTAATTGCAATTAATTTTTATTGAGTTATTTTTTAAACCGTTCACAGTATGGTCGAGTTAAGAATCGTGTCAAGTGTATGGCAATAGGCTTTTTCTATATATATATATAAGATGGGATTCATAACACATCTATTAAATAATATACGTAAATGCTGTATTTGCCAATCTCTTTTTGTGATTAATAGGTACGGTTTGCAATTATTTTTGAGTATTTTGTTATTTTTCATGAAAAAAACTGGACACAGGCTAAGTCTAGTAGAATTGCTACTACATAGTATAGGATAGATAAACACATACATTTATTTTTAGCCTTGCAAAGTTAAGCCTAGTCTTAGTTGACATAATTTGCATATGTATTCATTTGCCCAGTGTAAAGGGTATTATTTTACTTCTTTAGCTTTGCTGAGAAATTTCCTAGTTTGAAGTTGTTGCCTTGTTGCTAGTAAAGACATTCCTACGTTGATGTTTAGACATTCCTATTTTTAGTGCAATGTTGCAAAGGTAAGGAATGGTCCTTTGGTCCTTTTCCATGTTCTTGAAATGGTCCTTTGGACAAATCTTTCTATGTAATTCTTTGAAAGTCTCAAATGGTAATTTTTCATAATTTTCTGTTGAAAGCTGCTATTTTGTTTGTATTATACATTTATTTTGAATTAGAACAAAATGCTACTGGAATAGGAAATAATCGGAGCTTAATTTCTCGATACGTGAATATTGTAATTAAAGTATAGCATAAGATATTTCTCTACAACTTTTCTTCAAAAAATTAACATTAAATGCGTAAAAATTCCTTTACTGATAACCTTGCTTGTTATTTGATATCCGCGGATAGAAGGACCACACACCACCACCGCCAAAAGGACCACAAGTTTTGTTACATTATTATGTAAAATTATACGAGTTTTGTATTAATTCGTTTTAAATGTTTACATATTTATGCATGCCTGGTATACCCATACATGCATCGATAATATCTGAATAGATTCAAAGATATGAATGGGTAGAAAGGCCTTTTAAAAATTGGTGTTAAGATATTGTTGCGATGTTTTTTAGACATATTGTGTTAACTGTGGTTATTATTTCGACAAAACCACAGAGACACAGTTTATCATAATTCTGGTTTTGTTTAGAACATCTGTATATATCATCATATCATATCAAATATATCATTAAAATTAGAACAAGAAATAAGATTCGAAGTTGGTGTTAAGTTATGTACCTATATTGTTATTTTTCGTTTTTTTTTTATTAATTTTAGTTCATTTTATTTCAAAACTTTCAGCATAACACTTTCAACTTTTGCACTTGAGCATTTGAGTAAATTGCATTAATATTTTATATAACAAAAAACAAATGAACCATATATTTCCAAGGTTATTTAGCCTATCTATTGTATGAAGCGAAGGCTTGATGTTATGATGGTAAGGACAGTATTGTGCAAAGAATGTCGTGTTCGCGACAATGCTGTATAAATTTCGACGACACAAAGCAACAGTTATTGAAGTCGGTGCAGACGGTTGATGTGTTGAGTATTAGAAAACAGGGCTGCTAACTGAAGGTGGGATGTTTTATAAGATATTTTTTATAGTGTTTGGATTTAGTCTTTGGCTGCCAAAAATACTGTTGTATATCTATATATTACTGGGATCGGTTAATATTGACTGCGTTGTCTGTCAGTAAGCGTGTCAACTGAATGGAATCTTGGTTAATAACCGAATATACTTTAAAATAAATTATTTTCAAAAGAAATAATTTTCATAATTTGAATAAATTATGTCGGTTATTGGTTTGTATATTTAACCATTCCAGAATTACATATGTTATTAAACCTTACCTTTCATTAATACCAGACATTTAAGGTTGTAGCAAATCGAAGATCAGATGGTGAAAACAAAAAAAAAAACTTGAACTCCTCATTTGGTTAGGCAGCCCTATTCATAAGAATAGTGCATTTGAGCGGCGGCAGGCGGGTTATCGCGCGTCAACAGGCAGTGGCAACGTCGCAGCTAAAGTGTTAATTGTAAAATTACGATTTTCTCTGCTATTTCAATATCTAATATATTTTCTTATAAGTATCCAATTATTATAAAGAGAAAGGAAAACCAAGCTTCTGGTTTCTTTGTTATGTTGACTTGTACGGCTAGACTGATTGCGATGTTACTGAAGAGACGGAAAGGTCACATAATTACGGTCAAATTTTTTACTGAGAGTATTTCGTTGACTTTAATACTTTAGCAAATAAATTTTATTGAATTAAGAAACTGGTCGTAAGATACGAAAATGCATTATAGATAAACGATAATTAATTATTCATCCAATCACATTACAAATAGAGTCCAAAATAAAATCCACCTAATTAAAACTCACACACAAATTTCCTCATCATCAAAAAGCGGGACTTGTCATAAAAAATCTCATCAAAATAACCCAAAAATATTCTGCCCTCAATATTCCGAACACCTAATTAACTGACTTCATAAACAATCTTACAGGCTCAACCACAGATTCACAATAGCACAGATAAGACAAGAAACATTGCCGGCAGAACTTGGCTCGATAATCTTCGTTAATACCAAGTTTATATTTAACCTATAATTAAACGAAGTGGCTCGATTCGATAGCGCGGTCTTTTGTCTCTTCCAGTGAATCTAAATTCTTTGTTCTATTTTCAATTTAAATTCCGTTCGATTTGACGTTTCTGATGTATTATGTGACGTTAATTAATATCTATAGAATTATTTTGGAGGTTGGATATTGTTTTAGGGATTAATATGAATAATAATTTAATATTAAGAATTTTCTGTAGGGTTATTCCAAATCGAAATATTAATACAAAAAAAATTAGTTAAATAAAAATATAAGAACACTAGAAGTTTATATGACATTAACTCGAAACGTTATCTCGAATTGAATTGATTTTATAGTCACAAGAGCTCAAAAGCTGCATTCTTACTCTTTTAACAAAACAATAGACGTCACATCCTTACAGCATAATTTGTTTTTAAGTACAACATTACAGTATTATTAACACATCAATCCCTTCACATAACTTTATCTCAGCCCCATACTTAAGCCCCCGTCTCAAGGAAACAATTAGTATAAATCAGAATAAAAAAATGTATCGAAAAACTCGAAACATTGACGCTTACATTTAATCACTCAGGTAAGAAAGATCAACCGGTAATTATAATGTATGTATGTGATTAAATGCTTACGAAGCCCCGCCCATTGTGTGAGAGAGATGAAGTATTTTCCCAAGCAACGATTGCCTTGTAAAAATTATGGGGGCCCGATCGTCATCTTTTTTTTGGTCCTTTTGCATTTTTGGTCCTTTGGGCTTCGATTGTGTACGATAGAATGGTGGGCTGTGATTTTTGTAATTAGTCGTTGTTACTTCATTAAGTTAATAATGATATTATTATTTAGTTTCACTGGAATAATTTACAAAGCAGTAGCACCTATAGTATATACTACTTATTTGTAAAAGTAGTAAATATAAAATGAAACCAATTTATTATCAAATCACCCACTCTAAGCTTCATCTTAGACGTTTCAATAGTAATGAAATCCAAATAAACTACTTACTTGTATTCAAATAAATTCGAACTCATTAATTTTTACTCCCACTCTCACAATTTGACGTTATAAAAATCTCAATTTGCGGTCATTTGGTTTAACTGCACCCAATTTATTTTATAAGTAGGTATATAAAGCCAGTTTCGGATAGCTGTACAGAATTCTCCATTCGACAGCTGTTTCCTCAAAAAGTTTATATGTACTTGTATCTGTTATTAACCGATTACAGGTTCTTTAAGGTTAATCTCAGATTTCCCTTACCGGTAAGTGAGAATTGAGGTGAAATTATGCAGAATACAAATTGTCTATCATTGGATACGAATTAGAAATTCTTAGTTGCTTGGTTCGGTTGCCAGCGAGTATTATTTCTTGTGTTAAGTTGATTTAGGAGATAAAAATAAATTGTATCGTTCATCGCGTCATGTAGTCGCAAATGTGACTATTGAGTACGTGGTCCTTTGATCCTAATACATTTTGATCAAAACCTTGGTCATAAGTATATAATACCAGTTTATCTTTTGTAGGTCTATAATAGTAGACTTTAGTATACCTCTATGAAGCTGGTGAAAAATGTCTATCAAGATCTTTTCGTGAATCAACTTTCATTGGGTCTGAAAAAATTATTAGAGATCTTACTTTTTTTTTCTTTAAAAAACGTTGCCCCACACTAGGATTTTCTCCTGTGTCGTGGGTGCGTTTACAAACATACAAGTTCACATAACACAATGACACCCAGACCCGAAACAACAATTTTTGGATCACACAAAGTGTTGTCCCGTGCGGGAATCGAACCGGCGACACGTTGCACGGCAGCCGGTTGCCCAGCTACCGCACCAACCGTGCAGTCATCAAACTTGCAGCAGTCTCTATTCTGAATATGAGCTGGTTCTCGATTGAAGCAGGAATAGGAACGGGGTAGTTTTTAGTTAATAAGAGGCTGACACTACCTCTCGCCTTACCTAAGGTGGGATAAGTCATTCGATGGTTTCGACCCCTTTAAATAAAAGTAGTCTCTATCAAGCATTTACTTATAAAATAGCATTAGTCTCTCCGCTTCCAATGCCACCTAGTCTTAACACCAGACTACATGCAAAACTAGTTCCTAAATGTAAATCGATATCTACACTTCTAGACTTATATAATTTCGTTCTTATGAAAGCATTAGTACGTGTTTGTACCTTATTAAATACTTGAAATTACTCCATCTTCTACTATTAGCTTCCATTTAGTGTCGTATTATGATAATTCTTACTTCATTTACTTAAAATTCGTGCTTAGTACGAATATGTAAAATGTAGATCTATGTTTTTTTAAACGTTTTTGTTCAATTGGCTTGTCTATTTGCTTAAATGTTTGGAATATTCTCTAATATTAATGAGTTAGGCTATATCTCTCAGACAATTCTTTGTAGTTATATGGATAACTTTGAGCAGAAGTAGTCTATCAGTGGGCGTATAACCTAGACAAGTATTTTTATTAGGCTTTACGGATTAGATGTCGAGAGCCAAAGTATTCACATATCTTCTGTAGTATTAGCACTTAACATTCAGTCTAAGAATACTTACAGCTAGTTAATATTTGTGTGTGTGTGTATGTTTGTTATTAAATAGTGTCGAAACGGCTCAATGGATCGGGATGAAATTTGGAACAGAGATAGATCTATAGATACATAGTCTAGAATACATAGGCTACTTTTAACCCACGGAAACGCGTGCAAGCTGCGAACCGAGGCTAGTAAATACATATTTCGTTTCGTTGTTATTATTCCGATCTAAAGACATCGTACGTAAGGACCACATGCAAGACCAATAGTGTAACCATATTTCCACACTGCCGTCACACTCAATTTAATTCAATAATCTTTTTACATGTAGACAGCTCTTAATATCCTCTATTGAGTCAAGTATCAACTAACATAATAAGGTCTTTAAACCGGTTTACAATAACTCCAAACTTTCTATACATCTTTATTATGCTCTTGACTGAACTTCAATACATTTTGTAAGGAACAGAGTTTGTAGCAAAAAGGGCTATAATATTTCCTGTTTGTTTCTATTGTCTACAATTTTGCAAGTACGAGTATCTTTAGGTGGAAGGAAACCGAAATTAGAAGTTATTGTGTTGCTTTAATATTTTTGGTTTAAATTGTACCACTACATCTGCTGTCTTTTTCGTTTGTGTTGTCTTTAAGTTGTGTCGTATAATATACCTATTATTACAATTGTTTAGAATTGGGATGATGACAGGGTATTAAAATTAAAAATATAATTAGTCCGTAAGTTAGGTAATGAAAAAATATTAGACACGTATTTTTTTATTTTGTCGTATACTACTACGAAACAATACTTAGATAAAACGAATCAAAGAGTAGGAGGGGGGCGAAAACGTCATTTCTACGTATGAAATGTACTTAGAAGTGACGTCACGCGACATTTTAAATCAATATATCGTCGAAAGTATTCGTTTCTGTAAGGAAATAAAAAATACGTGTCTAATTATTTAAAATAATCTATCAGACGGACATTAAAGTAAAAATGAGGCATCTACCCTATTGCATTTATAAACTAAAATGCATAGGTAACAAAATTTTTTGCATTACTTTTTCATACCTTTTTAGAAGTTTTCTTCGTATTTTTTATTCTTGTTTCGCCAAATTATCTATTCTTAAACTGATAGTATTACTAAACTTATATTATGTCAATATTTTTAGATTAAAATTTTAATTAAAGATGATTTATGAATTAAAGATTTAATTTTATCTTCCTGTAACCAAATCGTGTCTGTTATTTCATCTTTACATCTACATATCTTATCCAGGCAGGTACACATTTAATCCTGTTTTTGAAGTTATTAACAAACTTTATACATTCAGCTGAGTAGAAAGGGATCTATTTAACCTTTGAAACTATTGTATGGACCCTTGTATTGAAGGGAAGTATGCTTTAAGTATTTATATCAATGAGAATTAGTAGATCGGTCACAAAATAGACGGGTGATGATAATATTGTAATATTCTTGTAATATTATTTAATGGAGTAGTAATAGATATTGTAATGTTCTTTTGTTATGATTTAAATGAGATGTGATGTAGTTTCTTGATTCTTCTTCTTTATTTATGTCTTCGTTTTTAGTATATTAAACTGGGTGTTGTTACATTAATTATTTGTTCTATAGAGATTATATAAGAGTTGTTAAATTAAAGGCAACTGCCTCAATGGCCAAGTTGTCCCAAGTCCGACAACTCGGCCATTGAGGCAGTGGCAGTCTCGGTTTCTTTGCCGGACCCGGGGGGGTCGGGCAAATTATTACTAGGTTTGTTCAAAAATTCTCAATAGTAACACGGAGCCTGGAACTGTGCCCGGTATATGGCAGTATGTTCATCCCCATTACATGGGGCTCATAACATAAATAGTGAAAAGTGGGATAAAAGGCGTGATGTTATGTTATGTAAATAATAAGCGATAATGTTTTGTTTGATTCTGAATCTGGGTAGTAGTAATTTGAATTAGACTTGAGTTTATTTGCACGTCGAGTAAGTCTCATATAGAGATTTCATTCATATGTTCAAATTGACACTAAGAAAAGAATAACCATAATATTTTTATTCTAATATAATATTATGAAACGTGACGTAACTAGCATACGTAATGATCATAAGACCACACTGCTTCTGTGAAATTTCTAGCATAGTTAATAACTACAATGAGTCATTTATCCATAAAACGATACTCTTTATCAATAGAACTGCCATAAACCTATCATATGACAATAACAAGTGCATGCATTAGACTTGCCACACAGGGATTAGTGTTGCATAGTGATTATAAGGGATTTTTGAAATAAAACATGTTTTTTGTTGTGTATTCGATTTCACATACGCACATAAATCCACATTACAATTACTTTGTGGTTGTTATGCATTTGCCTTTCTGTGGGTATAGAAAAATCCGAGTAAGGGAATACACTTTCGACTGGATAGCAGTCCATTCAGCCCAGCAGATGTTTCTGATAACGCCTCGCCTTCTGAAAGTGGAGATTACACCAAATTTCTCTTATGCAGCCTGTAGAGGAAGCATTTATTCAAGGAGTGGATTGTTTACAGGTTTTAACCACCGTACTCAGACACCATTAAGGCTTTGACTGCCAATAAAAAACTGTTGAAGGCAAATGCTCCGCTAACGTCGGTTACCGGTGACCCCCATGGCGGTTAATGTATTGATTACTTGAACTATTCCTTAGTAACGATTTTCTGAAAACAATTCATAAGGACTGGAAGTATGAAACTATTCCATGACACTGAGTACTGCAGTTAATGTTATATAATTGTAATGTATGTGAACAACATTAACAGCCTATAAATGTCCATTGCTGAGCAAAGCCTCTTCTCACACTGTGAAGGTTTGAGCATTAACCGCCACGCTTGATCATTGCACATGGTTAGCTATCTCAAACTTATGATTAGAAATGATTAGCTTAGGTTTCCTCAGAATGACAGTGGTGTCTAAATAATCTTAGAAAATACATACAACTCGGAAAAAGTCACATTGGTGCCGTTGGTAGCTTTTGAAACCACACCCCTCATGCATCAGCATGAGAAGCGGGCGTCTTAAACCTCTGAGCCGCCACTACTCGTACATATAATGTTTGTAATACTCCTAAGTATGCATGCAGTGTTTAGTGCCCACATGTCTGGTACAAATCGTGCGAAGGACCTTGCTTATCTATGTGCTCTAGTTATGCTGAGCTAGATGCATTAGCGACAAGTGTTGGAAATGTATTTGTAAATATTTTTGTGATTTGACTGTATTTGAATGAATATGCAAAGATACTGTAATAAGTAATGGCCGTCTTTTCGAGGGTCCAACACAAATTCAGACTTTGAAGTTTATTGACATCTAAAAAATTGTAAATACCTAGTAAATATTTTGAGAAGCTGTATCGGAATTATGACTTCATGTTTGACACTTAAATAACTATATATGTATAACAATAATTATGTTTCCTTATTAATAACACACGTTATGTAGTGCATTTTATATTTGGTAGGAATTCCATAATGTTTCTATTACAGTTAATTTTTTTGGATTCGCATTAGGCATTTGATACAAAGATAACTTCTTTAATTCATTATCAATGATGCAAGGGCATCATCACTACATAGTATAAAACAAAGTCGCTCTCTGGCGTCTGTCTGTCCCTATGTATGCTCAGATCTTTAAAACTACGCAACGGATTTTGATGCGGTTTTTTTAATAGATAGAGCGAATCTTAAGAAAGGTTCATATGTAAAATACATGAATATTGAACCCGTGCGAAGCCGAGGCGGGTCGCTAGTTCGTTATAAAACAATAATATTCGCGGACTCAAAGACCAACAATCTACAATTTATTTTGGTCCTTAGGGTCGTAATTTAGGACTAGGACTTAAACATAGAATTATTGCATCTTAACATAGTCTAATTAAGACATTAGCTTGTTCTTTTCTATTTGTTGTGACGACAAGATTAGCGGCTCAGGACAAGTGATCTCTAAATCCAATAAGTTATTAGTACAATGGATTTAAATACAATTCGAAGTGATTAATGTGTCTGTGTACTGTTTAATGCTGATATATAACTTTACGTATCTTTAATTGGTTACAAGCGCAACTATGTATGCAACAAGTAAGTCATGGAGTCGATATCTTCGTTCATCAAAATTTGTTTATTGAAATTTGGAATAATATTGAAATTTGGAGCAGCCCCTGTTATGGAATATATCTGGAATAACACATAGGGTACTTTTTATTCCACGGGAACGTGGGTTAACGCGCTGGCAGAAGCTAGTAGAACAACATTTTTTTTTGTAATAGTCGACAAATACACGAGAATTATTAACAATAAAAAAAAACAATATATAGTAGTTTGCCAATTATCAAAATTTTTTGAGTTAAGATTGAGTTTGTAATGAGTTGTATACAATTTCTATCAGATCGGAAATCAATCTTCATTCATTCGAAATTGAAATCAGTCATAGATTAAAGTTAGTCCTATCAAATACAACAAATACCAAACGAAGGATTGGGATGGATGGAAGGATGGATTGGGTCCTTAGGTACGCAAGCGATAATTCTAAGACATTGTTTAATATATACGATAAGGACCAACACACACTATACAATTATTTATAGACTTTTATTGCTGAGTCACGCTCATAAAAGGATTCTGTTAGGTCTAGTCATCTTTGGAATGCCAAGTATTTAGTCCGATAGTGAAGTTTATTGATAAATTGTAATTTATCTTCTTCCCACACGATTTGTTAGAAGGTTGACTATGTGAAGAATTTATTATTTGGTGCAGTGTATCTATAAATACGTGAATGTATGATTACGTTTTACTATGAATCTTTTTATGAGTTAAGCCAGTAAACGAGCACGCTGATCACCTGATGGTAAGCAATCAGCTCAGCCCATGAACATCTGGAACATCAAAGGCGTTACAAGTGCGTTACCGGCCTTTTGAGGTTTACGAATTTGAGGATTGTTGGGCATTCAGGGATAGGGGAGATTAGGGAGACTAGGGAGGGGGTAATTGGGCCTCCGGGACTCACACGACGAAACACAACGCAAGCGTTGTTTCACGTCGGTTTTCTGTGAGGCCGTCGTATCACTCCGGTCGAGCAGGCCCATTCGTGCCGAAGCATGGCTGTCCCACACTTCTGACTTTCTGACACATACTGACTTCGATAAATCCTGTCCAATCCCATTATTATTTTATAAACACGACAATTTCATTAATACCATTCAGTCACAAAATCGCTATTCGCAGTTGCTAAATGTAGCATCTGTCTTAACCGGCATGAGGTTACTGACAGACGATCTTCGATTGTTTTGACTGCGAACGGCTCGTCGCTTTGTATTGGGAATGTTAACCTATTGATGTCTGTGCATGTATCGAAGATATTTGTGTTTTGTATACATATTTAATTTATTGAGATTTGTTATTTTATTTATTGACTGGTTAGTTTTGTTTGGTTGATTGGTTTAAGTTTTGTTTTTGGTAAAATAGAGTAGTGTGTCATATAGGGCATTTAAGGTAAAATTCTGAAAACTGAAAGATAAGTTCCTTACATAATAAACAAGTACTTAGATACAAAGACTGCACGGTTGGTGCGGTGGCTGGGCAACCGGCTGCCGTGCAACGTGTTGCGGGTTCGATTCCCGCACGGAACAACACTTTGTGTGATCCACAAATTGTTGTTTCGGGTCTGGGTGTCATTGTGTATGTGAACTTGTATGTTTGTAAACGCACACACGACACATGAGATAATCCTAATGTGGGGCGACGTTTAAAAAAACACGTAACTATTTAGTTGTCCTTAATTTTCTCTTAAAGCAATAACTAGCCTAACTAGACGATGAAAAGTAAACGTATATCAAACTGTCTTTAGGAAATTTGGTGTTATAATGTTTCACAATTTCTCGCCACTCCGTCTAGTCGTGAAATGTCTAAGGTGGTAGTCACGTTGTTGAACATGGCGACGACGTGAATAAAGTGTTTCACATTGCAATGTCGCTACCAAATCTGAGCGTTTGTTGCGATTGGAACAACTATTGTGAGTATGGCCTTTGATTCTTTACTTATTTGGAAAGAGCGAGTTTGGTGAAATAGAAAATTTAGAAATATCCCTTATTGACAGAGGATGTTAGTCTTTCAACACCCAAAGAGGTATAGAAGGCAATAAGTACTGCACATTTTTCAGCTACTATGATTCCCATAGAACATGAAGTGACTTCTTTGCATACAGTTTACAGAAATCTAAACTAAATGCTATTGCTAATATTTTGTTTTAAAATCCATAGCACTTTTTCTTTCCTGTACTTGTGATCACTAAGACCCACAAGGCAGTCAAAGATCTGCCTAAATCTTCTACAAGTGAGAAGGTAACTATTTACACCTCCAAGTAATCTATTAGAGTGTCCTTTCCTAATGCATTTGTCAAGGAACAAAACAGATAGATAAGGCGACTTTTTTAAATGACTGCTTGTAATTTATAAAGATATTGTAAAGAAACATGTGAAGTGAGTGTTTAATAAATTTTGGGGTACTGGTTAGAAATGTAGTGTAGGGTTCTGTACCATGCAAATTATTATTAAAATGCCAATTTGTTGGTTTAATCCTTAATCTTTAAAGCTGGATCAAAAAATACTGACAGCAGCACGTAGCACAAAAATGAATTTATGTTGCGGATTTTTTAAAAAAAATTAATCATAAAATATTTTACTGTTTAATCGAGGAATTGAAAATGGACTAACGGTGGACAGGCATTTGTCTTCCTACCATTTGCACACCAGAATCTTATCTATTGGAAGTTGGATTTTTGTGAGACAGAACCCTAAAAATCTGTAATAAATTGAGTCTCATTTAAAAGTGCTAAGCTGTATGTTAAAAAACACTTTTATCTAATGATAAATAGTTTTAAAACATCCCACTTTTTAGTTAAAACCTTGTCTTTTTATCCAATAAGCTTTTAACCCATTTGTGTGACAAAGGACCGAAGGACCAAATTTAATTGGTCCTTGCATACGATTACTCTTTTGTTGTACTGAGTTCATTTTTAAATGGACATTTATGGCTGTGTTTACAAACAATGTTGATTTGTTGACAAAACTATAGATCGGATTGGTTAACATTCCAAATATTGGAGACTTGAAGAACCATGTATTTTTTACTAGTTTCTCCTACCAATAACAATTTTGGACAGTTTTTGTTGTATTTATTTGAAGAGATATTTTTTCTGAGTGGAGATCATCTTCCAATGACTTCTTCCGCCTTGGGTGAGGCGAAACAGAGTGTCAGACTTTACTGACACTCTCTTTCGCCTTACTTTCTCTTTCGATTACTGACTAAAAACCATCCCGTTTTTATCCCTGCTTCGAGCCGGAGCCCCGGTAACCCCTTATGTTATCCACAGATGGATAATTATTTTGATTATTTTTGATAAACCGTTATTTTACTCTCAAAAATATGATGAGAATACTATTTGACGTGCTCAATAAAGGTCAAACGGTCAAAATAAAATAAAGGTTTGAGTCTTGAAATAACTGCTAAAACACTACTGAATTCCCAATATCTTTGTCTCAGCCTATTCCACAAGCCCTTTACGAGTCAAGGTGGAGAACTATAGTTTTCTTAGCAAAAATACTTATAATACAGATCACCTGCACTTTAATTACATTTTAAGTATTAAGAACAGTTATAAACAAAGTAGCTACAATTTACCGTAAGTTTTAAGCGCATCGAAAGTAATTATAATCACTGACATAATATTATGTTCTCTATAATTACAAGCAGTCGTCGAGCATGATCGCTTTGTGGAATATCTATTAACCTTCAAACGTCAGTAAGAGTCTATTAAAAATGTAATTAAATCAGGTATTAGAAAAATTGTGGTTTGGAGAAATGAGTGTTAATTACTTCCGATGATTGAAAGGTTCAGAGTGCGTTTAACTTAGGTTTTTAGCAGTATTGGTCTGGGTTTGGGCCCTCTGTGCTGCAATAGCAATGGACTCAGTAAAGCACGTTAATAATGGTGTAGTTGAAAGATGAGTGATTCATTTAATGAGTGGTGGTGGTAGCCCGGAGGCTTAAGACGCCCACTTCCCATTCCCGCTTGCATGCATGAGGGTGCCGATTCCAAACGTACCACTAACTTTTTTCCGAGTTATATGTACTTTCTAAGATTGTTTGGACACTGCTGACAAACGGTGAAGGAAAACATCGAAAGGAAACCACAGTTTATAATTTATATTAATTATAAGTTTGAAATCGCCAACCCGCATTGTCCAGGCGTAGTGATTAATGCTCAAACCTTCTCCGTATGGGAAGAGGCCTTTGGTGAGCAGTGGGCATTTATAGGCTGTTGATAATGGTGATTTAATGAGTGCACCTTTAGCAATTCTTTCCGAGCAAAGAATGTTAGATTGTTTGGTGCAGCAAATATTTTTTTCTACATCTTTTTTTAACAATAATCTTTTGTCTATCTACAATTCGACACGCATAACCAGTCTTTTCAGACTTATTTATAGTAACTCCTAATAGTAAGTATAACTCTTAAAAGCGAATTCTACAAAATGATTTGAATAGTCGTTGCATGTTCTGTAAATGTGCGCTTGCTATTCGCCGCCGTTTTACTACAACACTGTATCGTTAAGGCTATTTAAAATACACACTTGTGTTAGAGGTAGCGGGTGGGTCGTGACGGTGCATACGTCAGGGTACGGTGTGCGATGTAAGCGGAAGCGATTTTGATTGGACGATGTATGGTGAGCAAGATTGGCTTAGATAACAATGTTTGTGCATTATAATAAGTCAAATAAAACGTTGAATTGTTGAGGGAAGTTTTAACTACTAATGATGAATGAGTGAATGAGTTTAACGTTTTGCAGTGTATTAAATAAAACACTTTGATTGTGCCGTGATTGAAATGATTTAGCAAAATTATAAGCTGTTTGGGAAAGTAATACACTGAAAATTGTTTTAAAATTAAAATTATGAATCCTGTATTTTTGTGAAGTTTTTAACAAATGATTCGATCTTAAATATGTATTACCTACACAGCGCCGTTTTCCTGAAAAGCCTTCAAAACGTGCTACTTCCCCAACTTTATCCCCACAACTGCTCACTTGCATTCCGCTCACACACCCGCTCTCGCTACATCTCATTACCTACACCAAAAACCTAGGGTGGCCCGTAAAATTGTGTATTACCGTCATCGTTCTATGACCTCGTCGGTGATATTAAAGGGACTATGACCTTCTGTTATGACCCAGGTGGTTATGCACACTGATGGGTTACCTCCTGCAATTACCAGCCCTTATTAAAAGCAACTAATGTTCAGCGATTAGTTTTAATAGCACTTAACGGGTCATATGATACTGAGCTTGTTGTATGTGATGTTCTGTTCTAAAGCATTTTGTAAAGCGAATGGACGGTGAAATGCTTGTGCATTTGTAGGTGTTGGGTGTTTAATTTTGGTGTGATATTGTTTAGGATTTAGATTGTTTGTTTTGCTTTTTTGGAATATATATGGAAGCAATGCGTTAAGATTCTGTGTATGATTGGTTTCTCAATGATGCTTTGTGCATTTTAATCTTCATAAATGTCATCGTATTAACCCGTCGTGTGTTTAAACGTGGATCCACGTGAGACACAATGTATTTTCTATTGTGTCTCATATCGGTGCATTCAAGCGGTTAAGAGCCAATATCAACGTTTAAAGTAAGAGCGATTATTCTTAAAGTTCTATAATTGTTTCAACCGCTGAATAATTTTTTTATTCATCTACATTACAAGGATAACTTTAATAAAATTAATTAGCATTTACTCGCGAATATATCGACCTACCTCATGGTTTACGATATGCTAATTACGATTTAGTCATCAAGCAATTTTCTTGTACACTTTTACTGGCTGTGTATATTACAGGAAACCAGCAATTTATCTATTAGCTTTATAGCCTTTATATATGATATCATTTTATAATGTCAGTTTACGTAAAATTACTTAGTTTTGCAACCTTATCTATCTGTCTATGTATCGATTACAGTAATGCTTGATGCCACCTGTCTGTTATCTTTGGTAACTTCGTCTGTACGCTTTATGATAAAGACTAGATTATAAAGTTTAAGATGTGATTTCAGTGTTAAAGATATAGACAATTGGTTCTTCTGAAACCATTTTTATAATGACCTTATATCTATTACTCGATATTTTTATCATGTCAGCGTCAGTTTTGATAGCTAAGTCACAAAAGTTATCCCAAATGCACATAATTTAGATGTATGTGCAGTATTTGAAAGTTAACAATAGGTTCTCTCTAGGTTAGGTTGTAATAACTATAAAACTATAATTATAATGACTCGTAAATCTACTATCAGATATTATTCTGTTAAAACTACTGCCAATATTGATAGGTATAGAAGTTGGGTAACTTAAATATCAATATCGACTAAGCAAGAAAAGATTGTAAAACAAACACTTTGACATTCATAACATATTGTCTTTATAACAGGAGTCAGTTTACACAATGAAGAGGCTACTATAACCAGTAGCTCAGCTGTACGATGCCACGAGCCACGAGCTCACTTTAGGTCAAGTTCGGTAATTGAAGTCGTGTCGATAACAATATTACTGTTACATTATGCCTAATGTATCCTTACTTAATATAATATTATAAATCGGAAAGTGAGTCAATCGTTTGTTTGTTTGTTCCGACTTCACGCCGTAACTACTAAACCCATTGCATTGAATTTTTGCAGACGTAAAGTTAGTAGTCTGGATTAAATAATAGGGTACTTTTTATCCCCAAAAATTGATATAGCCGAAGGAAAACAAAAGTATTGTTATAGATGGCGCTGTATGTATTGGTATATGTCACATAGGCTACTTTTTATCCTTTTGTGACGCGAGCGAAGCCGCGGGTAAGTTTTTTACAATTTTACTTTGTACTTGACTAAAAAGCCAGTAAAGGTTAGGATGAAGGTAAACAGATTTCAAGAGGCATTCGTTCACCTATTACACCATTAAGACCGTCCCTAATAGCGGCAAAAACATGAATAATTCCAAAGAATTAGACATTGCAAATATATTTAATGACTCCAAAGTGCTCTTGAGTGGTCAAAAGCTTGTGGAACTAATAATTATAAATGGAGAGACTTATTTGTTGTACCCGGTATATGTAGACCAGTTGAACTTAAACTCTTCATGTTTAAACTACTTACTTAACTTTAACTTGCTGTAGTTAATAACTGTTTTGCAATACTGCAACTGTTTGTGAAACTTAAAGGAAATGTGGAGATTAGTGTAAACTTGATTAATAAACTTATGTTTATGAATAATTTGTACACATATCAAGCTAATCTATAAAACCAGTATAAAATGACCGTCGAATATGCAGAAAGATCATAAAAAGATAGGCCATGATAAAGTGGTTTTGTATAGCTCGATTTGTAGCCGTTTGACTGTAAACGCAGGAAAGGATTAAATACCATTTACAAAGGTTAATAGTGAAAAGAGGTTTATAAGAATCTAAATAATCTTTATTAATTAAACTCCTAATACAGCCTTCAAGTTTTACGACAGAATTCTTAGTAGAGTCATTAAATTTTATGATGTTAGAAACTTAATTGGATATGTTAGTAAGAAAAGTAAGTGAATTAGTAAATGTCAATTGGGACTGGTCTAGGCTGTATGATTTTATTGTCCTTAGGGTTATTTTCTTTTTCGACCTCTTTGGCTGGATTTTGGAGTTGCATTGTTCTCACAGAAATGAACCAACAAGACTATGTAACTGAAAATTGTATTGTTAGATTGATTGGAAAAGAGTAACCTATGGAGTTTCTTGCTCGTTCTTCTCCATAGAAATTCAAAGCTAGGAACGTTTTGTTGTTGGAAATTGTTTCACTTTAAATTTTTTCTGGATGTTCAAAAGTGCCTTCCTGGTGTAATTGAAATAAATGATGTTAAATTTGACTTTGAATGACATTTTGCCAACAAAATTGATTTGTGTTTTTTTCAAAAACGTGCTTAATGAACACGTTCAAAAATTAAAAAATTGGGTATCTATTGTTACAATGAACATTTTATGGGACAATGTCACGTCTACAGATTTTATTGCATTTATCATCAACAGCCTAAAATGCCCACTGCTGAGCAAAGCCTCTTGTGACACGGAGAAGGTTTGAGCATTAATCACCACGCTTGCTCAATGCGGGTTGGCGATTACAAACTTATTTATATTAGAAATTATAAGCCCAGGTTTCCTCACGATGTTTTCCTTCACCGTTTGTCAGTGGTGTCTAAATAATCTTAGAAAGTACTTATAACTCGGAAAAAGTCACATTGGTACTTGCCGTTGGTAAGTTTCGAACCCGCATTCTTATGCATGAGAGGTCAGTGTCTTAAACCTCCGGGCCACCACGACGATTTTATTGCATTAATGTCGTCTATCACTGACACCAATACGGAGTTTTTATAATGAGAACACATTAAACAGTAATTTTTTTGACCATCTAGGCACAACACTTCACAGAACACCGGCGCTGGCTTCCATATTGTATAAATACATTTCAACAAACAATTTTACCACATTCCGTAAAGTGTTAAAAGGCTGTCATTGTGCCGTCATTATCGCTGGCCGCTTGTAAATTGGACCAACCGACGCTCGCCAGTGTTAAGTGAATGTTTGCTATTTTATTTTTGTTTAAAAAAGTATTTATTTTATTTTTAATGTTAAATAGAGGGTGGTTTATAAAACTGTAAGGCTTGAGATAGTCTTAATTGTATCTGTGTATATTTTGAGATACCGATACATTTTAAATTCAAAGTATCCAAAACATCTCGCGCGCTTCTTGTACACACGGGTAAATATTTTAATAGAAAAGCGAATTAACTATTCTGTTTAATCAAATAAAGAACGGATTGCAAACTTGAAAATATACGTCACAGAAAAAATATCCAATCGGTGCGCGTTTCTCGTACACCCGTTTCGTGTACAATTGCGCGATGGGCACTCAATTCTCTCGTACACCCGTGTGTACCAGAAACACGCGAGAGGTTAGTCGAGTTTAAAAAATAATTATCAATATCGAAGCTCTTTGTTTAGCGGTTTTGGTTCTCTTTCCTTGAGTTTTCTGCAAACCACTTTCTAACTGGGGAGGTATGGCAAACTCGCTTACGTAGAGCTGGCCCATAGTTCATCAATGGACTCTCAAAGTCTGTTGATGACGATGATGATGAATCTCAATTTGATTGTTTGTACGATGGTCTAATATCTCCTTAAGATAATGAAAAACACAAAATACATATACATAACATCACGCCTTTTATCTCCGAAGGGGTAGTAAGTGCACCTTACGGCACTTAATGCCACTGTAAAATGTAACATCCACTTTTCACTATTTATGTTAAGAGTCCCATGTAATGGGGGTAAGCCTATTGCCACACACAAAATATATTTCTCAAAAAATATTTAGTTTATTTAAACTTTTATAATCACACTAATCAACCTTTATTAAAACCACAAAGGTCGTATTTATTCTCTTTCTATAGAATGAAAAGGTTAATTCAACTTTTTGTTGACGAATTAAATAATGTTAAGTATGCTTCGGAGAAATCTTAATTATAGGAATACTGCCAAAAGGGCCGGGTGATGAAAAAGTCGCGTCTGATTTTCCATTGTGATTCGTTTAGCGAGCCTACGTACTATGCAGATAAAGGTGTGGTCACAAAAACCAGTCTTAGCGATAAAAAAAACGCTTTTCGTATTATTTACGTAACGTTTCTTTGACTTACATGCACAATTCTTATTTGTTTTCTTCCGTTTCTTAACATAAATAATATTATGTGAATGACTTAAGTGTTGATCACCCGTGTTGTGGGTGCATTTACAAACATACAAGTTCACACACACATGACACCCAGACCCGGAACATCAATCTGTGAATCACACAAAGAGTTGTTCCGTGCGGGAATCGAACCCGCGACACGTTGCACGGCAGCCAGTTGCACAATCACCGCGCCAACCGTGCACTAGAATTAGAAATGTAGTAGTCAAATTCAATACTTTTATTGAAATATCAAAAACTATACTTTTGTATTGGATCGCAACTTGTGACGTCATCATATTTCAGCGTCAAATAGCATACTTATTTCTTTAAAAATAGCGAAAAAAATCCAAAAGTAGGTAAATTGTTAAATCAATGGATGAGAGTATGATTATTTTTAATTATTTATTGTATTGAAAAGTTGAAATAATTTATTTTAACTCTTTGAGTCACACTTTTAACTGGTTACGAATAAAAACAAAAGCAAACTTTGAAGCATTCTTCAAAAATTGAATTTCTAAGAAAAGGTGGTTAGCTACAGTGACCACCAAGACTGAAAGAGTTAAACCTAGGAAACTGGCCAATTATAATAGTCTCTCTGTCCGCTGGCAGTAGAACCGCGCGCCATTCGCTGTTCGCTGTTTCGTAAGCCACCGACTTGCCCTTACTTAGCGCTATCACGATAATTCCCTTCGTTAATTAATTTGTTTGCCCTAAAATGTTATTTAAAAAGTTATTACTTTCAATTGGTGTTTGCGGCGTGGTAGTTCTTTTCAATACAATTTCGTAAGTGTTAAATATACGGGTAAATAATAAAATGCCTGTTTATTGAGGTAAATGTTTGATAAATTAAAAGTTTCATAAAAGGTTTCCTGTTTCTGTATTTGTATTTTGTACCTAAGTTCTGTTTCTATTTACAACAATAATATAGAATTAAAAAGTGGGTATCAACATAACAATCGTAGTACAAAAGTCTGAATTACTATTGCTTAAGTTAAAACCACGATAGTATCACTACATAGTATAAAACAAAGTCTATCCGCTGTTGTCTGTCCCTATGTATGCTTAGATCTTTAAAACTACGCAACGGATTTTGATGCGGTTTTTTAATACATAGAGTGATTTTTAAGGAAGGTTTATATGTATAATACATGGATATCGCTTATCTATACAAATATTATAAAGAGGAAAGGTTTGATTTTTTGTTTGTTTGTTTGTTTGTATGAATTGAATAGGCTCCGAAACTACTTGGCAGATTTGAAAAATTCTTTCACTGTTGGAAATCTACATCATTCCTGAGTGACATAGGCTATATTTCATTTTCAAAAAAAATAGGCATCTTTACTAAAATTACGATAACGTAATCCAAGGTGTGAAAAAAATATCAAAAAACTACCTTACATCGCGTGCGCTGCGAAAACTATTGATGATAGAACAAAATGATATACTACATTTTTTTAGAACACACCATTATCTACAAAAAATCAGCGGCAGCATATCTCTAACTATTACAGTCATGTCACAATAAGCGTTTTTTTATTGAAAAAAAGAAATTAAAATACCACCGCTACAAAAAGCTCTTTATTTGTACCTTGGTATTAACCCTTATCAAAATAAATGATGTATTATTTAAGACTGCTTCAATATCTTTATATTACTTTTTGAATTATTCGATTCTGACAATCCATTCAAAAGATATCACGAGTTAAAAAAATTAAAAAATAAACTGTATTCGGCTAGCTATGCGTTGTAGGCGTCACTCAGGCAGGGGTACGGGAGGGGGGTTAAGATCACGAAATAAACTTGCCGCGCGAGTTGCCGCGCGGCTCACTCGCGCGGTCGGCTCCCTACGTGATGGACGTGTGCGGAATTTACGCTTGATAATAATTCGTTTAGTAAGTAACTAAACCGATTTAAAAAGTTCTTTTCAGAACTAAACCCATTTATATAAAATATTGTTCACTTAGTTATTAACCTAATAAATTACTTGAATATTTTTCATGATTTTCAATTTAATTTTAATAAATAGTAGGTAGTTGTGTACGTTGTAATATAGTAGCATATATAGCTTACAGTTATGCTAATTTAGTTCAAAGGCATTTTTTCTTTTGTCATTTTGAAATGCCTAAAAGATCAAGATCTCAACTTTCTAGAAATAGTTCCCAGGCCAGGGCATCAAAAATACGTCGAAATGAAGAATCTTCATCAGAAACTGAGAATCGTCTTTCAATTCATAGACAATATGTGGCAAATCGCGTGCTAGAGAGTCGAGTACCGAGCGTTCGCAACGGCTCGCTGAACAAATATGAGAACCGCTCAAATACGCGCGCGAGAATCCAGTTTGCAGCGTTCTCAACGGCTCGCTGAACAAAATGTGAGGACTTCTCGAGTCCGCGCGCGAGAGTCCAGTCTTGAGCGTTCAGAGCGACTAGCTGATCAGAATTTGAGAACCTCTCAAACACGCGCGCGAGAATCGAGTCTTGAGCGTTTACAGCGTCTAGCTCAACAAAATTTGAGAACCTCTCAGGTACGCGCGCGAGAGTCCAGTCTTGAGCGTTCGCAGCGCCTTACTGAACAAAATCTAAGAACCTCTCATGTGCATGCGCGAGAGTCAAGTACTCAGCGTTTGCAGCGGCTTGAAGAGCAAAATATCAGAAATATTCAATCTCGCACTAGGGAATCAAGCTCTGAGCGTTTCCAACGCCTTCAAGATCAGAGAGAACGACAACAGACGTCAAGAGCGAAAAGTCGCAATCAAGTTTTTATTATGAATGTGTTAAAATTAACAAATCTAAATGTAATGTTTAATGCCCGTGCGAAGCCGGGACGGGCCGCTAGTCTACAATAAAAGAAAGAACTAAGCGTCGAAAGCATTTTACTCCTACTTTTCGTATTTACAACAAAAAGTATCCTATACCCGACAAAGCAAACACCAATTAAAAAAAAACTGCATTTAAATTTCGTATTACACATTTTTTCATTCTAGTTATTATCACGTTCCTATTTCGCACAGTGTGCTATTGTGCAAAGATCGTGGACAAAAAACTTGAATAATATTCGGTCATTGAAAACTTTCGACGCACCGCACACCGTATTATTAACTGTTAATCGCGGGACCACAATGTAAGGGTCTCGAAAGTTATGCGTTCGTCACTTTGTCGGCGGCCGACGTGGTTTTGTCCGGAGTTTTTTGTGCACATCATCGAATATGTTGACCAGTGGTTTGTGTCGATTGAGTAGTGTTGATCTTTTTTTTATTATAATATTTCATATTAACATTAAAATTTCATTACATTTAAAATTCCCCTACTTGAATAATAATTACGTAATCATTATTTATTTTTATTACCTAATTCATCATTTACAGTGATATCGAAAATAGAGTGAATTTACGAAATGTTATTATTTTGTAAATTCACAAATCACTATAAATGACGTTCATCTTTTTTTACAGAAAACATATAACATATAACACAGTAAAAATGTACCCAAGATCTCAGAATAACTTTTTTAAATCTAAACTTAAAAAACCAAATACATATTTTCCTTAAGTATCAAGACGCACGCCGACCACCAAACGGCGGCATATTGCGGTTACAATGAAAACGTTTTAAAAGCATTTTTTGTCCAAAACGTCGGGCATCGCACCACTGTGTCAACGAAAGGTGCACATAAATATTAATGTAGTCGCATTATACAATGAACTGATGGAAAATTAATTAAAATTTTATATGAATTTAACATCGTATGAATTTTCCGCTTACATTCCAATCGGTGTGTGAATCAAGTGTTGTGCTTTGTAAAAAACTGATTCATTATTTTTTCTACTTTTGTATTAAATTCTTTGCCTGATTCACCTTTGCCTTCGTTATCTCTTTGGATAGTTAGCGGCGTGACTAGTTTTGTTCTAAGTTTAAACATTTTTGACCTCTGTGGTGGCATAAAAGAAAACTTTTGTACTTAGCATCATTCTTCAAAAAATCAAAATAAAGCAGCTTACTAAAAAATAGCACCATTCATCAAAATGTCGCATTAATTTTAAAACTCCAAAAGTTAATTGATAATCTGTAGGAAGCAACTGCCTGGAATACAATTAATACGACAGAGCTCTTAGCATTTTCATAATAACCCATTAGCGGTTTATTTAAGGCAGTTTTCACTAAGATGTCTAAGCTTTTAAAAGGGTATGAAGCTAGAAAAATGTTGCCACACAGTAATGGATAATTGAAAAGATTTAGACACCTAAAGGGAAAAGGGAATTTATGTTAACAGTGCCTGTAATTTATTTTAGTAAGGTTTGTAATTAGTACCTATAATGCGTCAAGCGTGTCTTGGCATTGTTCTCACATATACATACAGTATGGGGATGTCTATCAGATACATTGTAGAACATACTTTTTTAAAAAGAGTAACGAATGGAGTTTCTTTCTCGTTCTTCTCCATTAGAATCTACATGTTGGAATGAGCACCTAGCTTCACTGACGGATCGACTGACAGACATTTATCTTGAATTTGTTGACATTTCAAAAGTACCAATGTATGGTTTTATTGAAATAAATGCTTTGACTTTGAATTTTCTTACCTTTACACTTTTTTCAATGCTGTCAAACACAGGGAAGAATTACAAATTCAACGCCTTGTCGACAATATCAACCTTACCCAGAAATAATTGACCCATTCTTAGAATTTGAATCAATGCAACAAAAACGAAGGAGTGGAGAGTTCTTAAAAACTAAAAAAAATCGATAGCTACCTAATACTATTACGTAAGTACATTAAATAAAGACACACATTAAAAATTTAAAAAAAGTAGGTATCAATAAAACCCAAAACATGACTAACAATCTAAAACTCACACAAATCAACGCAAACATCGTTATAAAACATTTAACACTTCAAATACCAAACGACATAGCTATGGAGAGCAATAAATCAAATCTATCAATTGTAAGAGCATTGCTTTAAAACCTGTTCGGAAACCAATTAGCTGGTATCTAAGAGTAACTAATTAGAACGCTCGCATCAATTACTATTTGTATAACTCCTGAGTGCCTAGTACTAGTTTCTTTTTAGTTTAACGCTATAGACACGTTTATGAGGTTCGGCTCTCTGATTGGTTGCTTTACTTGAAGCAGCCAATCAGAGTGCTGAACGTCACACACGTGTCGATCGCGTTAGTTTAAAAACAAACCCGTAGTAGGCACTCCGGTCTCGTTGAGAGTTCGTTATCATTGAAATGTTCATGTTTCTCGTCGACCCCATTTGGCTCAGTTCGTTTTAGGTCATCTGTTGAAGCTAGTGCATCATCAATGTTTGCTATAGGAATTTGGTTATTAACGTCTTTGATAATAGTTTCGTTTATTCTTTGTCTCAGATTTTTGGTTTGCTCGTTTTCCTGTTCTTGCCTTAGTACTAAGAATTGCAAGCGGTTTCTACATTTTGTTTAACCACTTATTGATTGGAATATCAATGAAATATTTAGTGGTTTTAAGGGAAAAAGAACTCTAAACCATTAAAATTAAAGGATCTTTTACGTAATGGTATTCAAAACAGTTTCTTAGGGTCGACATTAAAACTTGACACCCCTAAAATCGCACAGTGCTACAAAAGCAAGATTTATTAGATACAAACTTTGACGTCCAACACAATCTGTGTGCTACATACGTAATCTTGTAACTTTAACCTTTCCAAAATGGCTGTTAACACACCATTATGGCGTATCATTTTGAATCTAAGCGCAGTTTGCACGCAAAATGTAAATCTTCACAATCGACAGTTAAATCATAAAGGCAAACGACCATTATTTGTACGTTCCAAGTTTACTCGTAGATTCTAGAAGATAGATGGGAATTATTTCAGTGTTAGAGACTCGGTTAAGATAATTTACTCGAAGAACGATTTGTTCTGACAAACGTTGTTGATAGACTTATAGCTGGATCATATTATAAATCATAATAATATATTAATTTACTACTAGCTTCTCGATAAATAAGTATGACAATTTTCTTCCTATGTAGTCGTAAATTGTTCTATGCCTATCCAATATTTCTAAAGGCAATTTTTATCAGCGCCAGGTAAATTTAATCAGTCAATCAATTTACATACTTTGAATATTTTACATTTTTTACATATTACAACTTTCAAGTGTTAATTTTATTCTACAGTTAAGGATTATTAGTTGATTGAAAAGTCGGTCCTAAATATATTTTTATTTTATGCTATATCTTTTTCCGTTCCAAAATATACTGTTTTTCTGCAGAACTTTTAGGATTGGGCATTATCACCGACTAAACCAACATTTTTAACATGAATTACCCCTTGAACTACACGAAAGAAATATTTACAAAATCACTTAAGTACTTAAGAATTTAAATGGCCGGTAATCACAGGAAAGCCACGAGTGCCATTGCAAATAAGTTCGAAGGAATAAAAGTTGAGAATGATTACAGACGACCACACCTCTGTAATGGAAGTGATGTAGGGATTCTTTCACATGCATGGTTTGATGTGAACAAGCGTAGTTAATGTGTTTATGAGAATAAGGTATAAATATTTGGATTGTTGAATTTATTTATTTATTATTTATAATTTATTTATTTATAATTTCACAAAAGTCCATTCGATTGGTTTAAGAAAATATGTCTACTATTGCACGAGTATTTTCATGAACCATAGGATTATTGTCAAAACAAAATATTAAAAAAAAATTCAGTCTGTCGGTCAGTCCATAAGTAAAGCTATTTGCTCGTTCCAAAGTGTAGATTTTTAGAAGAACGATCAAGAAACTCCATAGGGTACTCTTTTTCAATAATGTTTTGGTAGAGTCTGACATTAAATAATCTAAAACCTTATACATAGATGCCTAATGTATTTCCATATTATGACATTTACTTGGCTATTCTTAACCAATTAATAGTTTTGCTAAATCTATAAATCTGCTTAAACATTTTTATGGTCCAACAACAATACGAATAAAAACCCTTTACAACTCCAACACAATTTCTGTTCACTCAAGACCTTGTACCCAATCCATCAGTCCACCTCTAAACGAAGACAAAACAGGATCACCAATAAATGCAACAACTAGTTTAAATCAAGTTAAATTGTTCCACCAACATTATAAAACCGCTTTAGCACTAAGTAACTTAAAGGTTAAGCTTGCAGTACTTGATGTAGGCGTCAATAGTGTTGAAAGTAAATTCGTGTTTATTCCTTGACATTCGACTATCTGTATCGATGGGTTGAAATGTTATAGGTTGACAGCTTTATATGGAGTGTCTATTTTGTTCCTGGTTTTTAAAACTGGAAGATAATATATGCAATTTTTGTAGTTGTAATTTATCTTGTGCATTGTGGCTTTTGGTTGTCAACAGATTATGAATCTTATCGTAAATGTCACAGAGTTTTTAGTGCTTAAACAGGTGGTAATAGCTCCATAATTATAGCGTTTCTATTTAATATTGTTAGAGATTCTTTAGTAGCTTGATTTGATCTGTGAACTGTACGGTTTATCGTTTGAATTTGTATTGAGTCTCTATGTAAGAATTGTGTCTGTTTACAAAACCACGACACAAAGAGAAAGTAGTACTATAAAATATCGTAAAATATGAACAAAAAGCAAGGTAAATGTTCGTATCAGAACATCATCTTGAAAATTTTACAACCAAAACACAGAAACACATACATTTACTCGCAACAATTTGTCTAGATGCGTCTCATCCACTACGATTTGATTCATCGTTGTAGGCGAGAACTGTAAAAATGAAATGGATCGTAAAATATCCCCTACATATAATTTTGCCCCCTGAACATCGGGTTTCATAATATTACTCTCTTTATTATCTAGGGGTAAGATTTCGTCACTTGAAGTATCAGTTTCCTTGCATTTATTAGCCGACTGTGTGGGGATGAATTGTGACTTGCATCTGGCTTTTTGGAGCGTACTAAGTTATGAGTCATATAGTGGAGTATATTGTAGGTTTCAGTTTTGTACTATTTTGAGCTTGGAACAATATGCCTATTTATGTTCCGAGATTTTAAGGTACATTTTATGTCTATTGGAGGTTATCGTACAACGGACTGTGTTGACATTTACTTCTAACGCTACTTACCCAGGCACATGATGAGATCTACTACTCATTAGTCTTTAACCATTTCATTATTAAAATAATTGGTTCATACTTTTCCATAATCTCCAACAAGACTTTTAGTAACATTGTCGCACCGATCTAAATCCACCTTAACAACACCCATCCAAGATTTCTTTACCTAATCCCATTCGTTCATTTCCGATGCAAGTAACACGTAAAGTTTTTATTTCGTATCGTCAAAGGGGATGAGACAAGGTGTAATTTACCGGTCCCCTTCCAAAGCAAGATATGCAACAAAAAACAGGCAGCCACCGTGTCCAATTTGAACTAGTGAAAAATGAATGTCTATTATCCTTAGTAAATTATAGTAGGACCACCCCGTACTATGAAACTGTTGGTGGAGCGATAGATGTCGAGGTCGTTAGTGAAGTGCATGTTGATGTGTTAAAGTTCTTGGTTTTGGATTAAGAAGTTGTCGATGGTAGAGTTAGTACAAATGAAGATGTTTAGTGAATTGAAGCTTTGGATGAAAGTGTGTACAGGCATTGAAATGTGAATAAGGTTATGTTTGAAGGAAAAAAATAGTTTAACTTGAAGTCTTATTCAAACTTGAAGTTGAGAAGCCTCGAACTAGAAGTCAAATTTGCAAATAAGAATTCGCATTGAATAGTCTTCTCTGACGTCATTTTAATTATATTGTGGTTACAGATTTAACCATTTAAACTGTCAAACACCGCGAGGACACCGGTGACCGCAACCTATTGTTCTTTAATTATGTTTATAAATACGATACGGTATAATGAAGTGTAGACTAAAATAATACCTTTAAATTGAAACCAAAACCAATTCAGAAAATAGCTCTACAAATATTTGCATTAAAAACCCACGAAAGATACGCAGAGAGCTTCCACTAGCTCCCCAGACTTCGTTCACCCAGACAATCCTGAATTATACCCCACAAACACCACTATCACATGGTAAGGGCATCGTAGGGGCCAGACATCGTAATTTTACGATTCTAACTTTACTGCAACGGTGGGGAAAAAATAAATTGGAAATTGACGCCCTCCTGATAGTAGGACGTTTTATGGGTCCACCACTGCTGTGGATGAAATGATGTAGGGTTGGTCGGTAGAAACAGGTGTGTTTTGAACTATTCTAGAGTATTCTATCGTAGTTTTGGTAGTTAGAGAGCCAATTCTTAGGTGGTGTCATAAAATCACCTATTTTGCTGACGTTTAACAATTTTTTGTTTTGTGATGAGAAAAAATTGTAGATGATGGTGAGTGTTGAGAAAAAAATGATGTTATTAATAAATCCTGTAAGATGCCACATTTGTTTACAGAGGTGCTTTGATACATTTATAAAATTTACAGAACTTCTGAGTCTGAGAGACCAAAATAATTAAGAATGAATAGCGTACCTTTAGATTCGTTTAACTTTGTCGAACTATCGTCGTTTTACTTAGTGGGCTGTTAATTTGGTTTAACTCTTATTTATCTTTGGTTTCTATTCTATTATAGTTTGTAAGTACTACTCATAGGACCTATTTATAAGGAAGCTATAATCTAATCTACGTCTTTATTGTTACCTGCATTTTTAAACCGCGGTAATAAGGGACAAATAACTATTCATCAGGACACCCACAACCGCAAGTCATAGAAAACTGGGTTCCTTATACAAGATCACTAGTAGAGGGTTTCTTATTTCTCTACGAATTTTAAAGACGAGATTTTGCGAGCGCACAGAGATGCGAAAGAGCCAGTTCATTATAATAACAATATTATTTATTTGTATAACAAGGTAAAGTCTAGACAAGAACGTGTAACAAAAATCCTAATTTATTTAAAGTTCTGTATTCCTTTGAAGCGAGACCCAACGAGCTTAAACAACGACCTCATGTGCGAACCATAAAGTACAACATTTTATTTCATATGACTTTTGTATGAATATATTCGAGTTTACGAGGTGACATATGCAGTAAAAGTTACATGCCATAATCATCCTTATTACGAGGTGCTAAAGTTCATAAATTATGTCGTTTTTGCATAAGGATTGCATGGATAAATAGTGTAAATGTTTGAAGGTTTTGCTTGTGAAATAGTGTTTAAAATATTTGTTGAGGTTATATAATTTAACTAATATTACTTTTTTTTATTCTAAAAGTGTACTATATTATGTACCTACAATTATTCATATTATAATTTGTTGTATTCTTTTTGTTACAAATTAAACATATTGTACGACTTCATCAAAGGATTTTAATAAAGATGTCTGCAATTAGCATATTTTGATTTGTACCTGTAATAAAAAAACATTCGGTACAGTCACACGCAAAAGTTTTACTCTTTAGTATTTTCCTTTGTCAATAAACTATATCGTACCTTCAAATAATAGAAGCTGTCTTCTTCAAATTTAAACAAATAATAAAATCTTAAAAATCATCTTGTTTCAAGTTAAAAAAAATAAAATTAAAAATCAACGCTTACATAGTCAATAAGAATACCAGTAATACTTACTATCTTGTTTAAATGATACGTCATGCATCCCCTAAATATCAAGAATCAAGATCCATCAATTAAAATAGTTTGTTTATGACATCAATACTGTAAAAAAGGACAATATAAAATGGTGGCAGCCCACCTGCCTACGTTACTTTCAACAAAAGTAAATATTTTAACAAAAAAATCAAATACTATTTGATGACGTCTGAGATTGATGACAGTTGTACAGTCTTGGACAAAATGCATTTGAAGTCTTGATTGAATTTTAAAAAGTTATGTACATAAATACTAGTATAATAATTGCAAGTTACATACATACATACATAACTTCACGCCTGTCTCCCATGGGGGTAGGCAGAGACTAAGGAACGTCAATTACTACGATTCTTACATACCTCTTTCGCTTCATTAATTGCAAGTTAGTACTAATATTAATTTATTAAAACATTTTATTGTTCTTACATCATTTGCGTGTTTTGTTGTTTTATTTTTCTGATGCGCATACTCAAATTAAACTCAAGAAATCATTGCTAAAATAAATTAAATAGCTTGCAAGTTATATTTCTTGAATTGTGTTAATAGTAAAAACATTTAACTTAAAAAATTCTTCTTTTTTATATTTCATCCTAGATATTTTTAATAAATAAATAAGTAACTAAACTGAACTTATACCAAAAAAGGTACAAATAAATTAAATCCGTCCAAACAGTTTCGTCCCCGTCTGTACATAAGGTTAGACTACCAAGCGCACCGATTGTTGATCTTTGACATTTGAATGAGATTACGTAACCACTTACTTTCCACGTGGAATATTTGAAAATGATTGATGCAAACACAAATATATTGTTAAGAAGAACATTTTTATATTTATATATGAGAAATTAAGGATATACGGTCGAGTGCATATGAGCGCTAAGTTTAGGAATGTCAACTTTGTGGTGATGGTGTAAAGTTGTTTTTGAATTATGACATGGCTGCCTTAAACTTTATTTAAGATTCAGTTGATGTTATAAATATATTTGTGCAGGTATATAGAGTAGTGTTTTGTATCTTAGTTCCCAGGACTATAGATTTTGCAAATTCATTTAGTATATACCTATGTGTGTGATAATTATAGATTGTTTGCTTCAGATTTTGTTATTCACAAAATAATTTACATGGCTAACAAAGTAAGGTCTAACATTGAAACAAGACTATGTAGCTATGACCAGCTATGACAAATGGCAAAGTGACCGCAAATTTTATCAAAAATCCTACTATTGAAAAACATAACCCTCCTTCCAAAGCAGTCGCGTAAACCTAAATACTTCTTAATAACATTACAATAAGGGATGTGTTTAAAGCTACACTAAAAACCACTATTAAAGCAATTTAATCAGACGCCATAGATTTTATGGTAGCGTCAAATGAAACTTGTTTTATTTTAAGTATAAAATTGCAGAGCCTTCGTGGCTAACCTTGGGCAGTGAGGGAATTGAAGGAATATGCTCTTGGAGTGATTAAAGCTTATTAACAAGTCTATGAATTGTTTGATGTAAAAAAAGAATTAGAAATTAATGTGTTTGATATAATTAGTCCGATTTTGAACCTAATTTGTGATATAGCATTTGATTTTCTTTTGGAAGTCTATGAATATGTCGATAAGGATGAAGATAGTAAAAATTGTAAGGATAATGCGAATAATATTTTTGTT
Source organism: Spodoptera littoralis (assembly GCA_902850265.1). Classification (NCBI taxonomy): domain Eukaryota; kingdom Metazoa; phylum Arthropoda; class Insecta; order Lepidoptera; family Noctuidae; genus Spodoptera; species Spodoptera littoralis. Next base: position 5,923,651 of record LR824555.2, on the reverse strand, counting down.
TTAAGCCTTATGGATGAGTAAGTATTTAAAGTTACTCTTTCTATACTATGCTTAGAGTGGTACAAAAATATGACCTCTAATATACCAAACAAAAATGAAGATAAACAAAAAAGACTGGTAGGAACACAAAAAGGCAGAACTTATTAAAAGAAGCACAACTATTTAATCAAAGAATTGAATCGAAATCAAAAACTCGATGTTCACTAAACAAATTATGAAATCCGATCACAGGACAAAGCGATCCATCAAAATTCTGACAGACGAGAAGAAAAAAACCTCATATTTTATCCTTTTATACTTTACTTAAGGTAAAATGCAGGGACCGTCTATATTTTTAAGCGTTTCAACAAATAACTTTTCAATTTGTATATTTGTTTTGAGCTCGAAAACTGCTCAAGCGTTTTTAGTGAAATCTCATTTTGCGTCGATTTTAAGTTTGTCATTTCCTTTGTTATCCGAGTCCTTGAAGGTGTCTTGAGGCGTCTGATTTGTTTTTCATACATTAAATTCTGTAAACAGGGTTACTTCTTTAGTAAACTGTCCCACAAAATATAACTATATGACAGTAAATGTTAATTCAAAAAAATTACGAACAGTTTAATATTTGTAATATATGTTTTTTGTTCATTCCCTTCTATTATAAATTTTGTGTGAAAAAAGTAACATCATAAAAAAGGCGATAAAATACAGGAATTAATTGAAAATAACACACGTAAAGCCACAGGCAAGGCTTATCCAATAAATCACAACCAATAAAGGGTCAATTTGAAAAATCTCCACCAAAAAATTCCTAATTGATATACCACCACCAATTACCATCTCAGATCTCAAGATCATTGCACAATCAACAAGAATTTCAACGAATGTTATATATGGAGCTGACATGAGAATATGTAATTTTCGCATACGCTTACGTTAAGTCATAAATATCAATTTGTGTTTAACACTTAAATTATAGGGTTGGTCAGTTTCAGATGATTTAGATTCAACTCCGTCTAATATTTCGGCGCCGGTTTCGACAATGTTCTTGTTGAGTTTGCTTTCTTTGTGTCTTGATATATTGTTTGCGAAAAGGAAGAGGAAAAGTAATTTTGTTAGGATTTTTGCTATTGTCTTCTCTTTTGTTAATGCGTTTAATGACGTCGACATGATCTTTTAGATTTATTTCTGTTCTCATTCTAGGTCTTTTTTTATATTTGGGGGTTAGACAATTAGCTTTTAGTATTTTATCATTATATGTAATGGTTCATCAATAAAAATGTATCCAACCAAAACATTTTGTAAAAAACTAGCCAAGTCTCGAAGGAGCTGCCTGTTCATCTCTAAAAAGTAATGAAACCTAGACTCGTGCCAAGTCTAAGGTTCCTTACTGCCATTTCTTTATTATTATAAGTTAATGTTGTGTTGGCCTTGGGCTTGGAATTTCTGTGTTCTGATCGTATGCAGAGCTTCTCAAATATGGACCTGAAAATGCGACGAATTGGTTCCAGTAAAAGATGTTACCTACGGTAGTAGTGTTTGCTTCGTGCTCGACTTGGCACTGCCGTACCCCCAGATAGAATTGACTTTGGCATTTGAATCGTTACGTGTCTTACAATCGATCTATACGATCTACTTCAACAGTCAAATAAACATTCATTTCTATAATATCATTCTGTAATAAATAGTCTATTTCCGTCAAAAATGAACTAGATTATTCATTTAGATTAATTTGCGTTAAAACAAAAAATATTCTCTGATATAAGAATTAGTGCAGGCAGATGTCTTGACGTCATAATTGTTATTACGTGCGTCAGAGGTTCTAATATCATTTATTATTAAACGGATCTGTCAAGAATCTAGATTTGTTATAAGACTATAACAAGAACATGTCTAAACATGATCCTGATGGATATAAATGGGTTAGTTACTTGTCTATACAAATATTACTAAGTTGTTTTGTAAACTGACTTCAAAAAGTCTTGAGAACGATTTTTTATGAACTGCACATGTTGAAGAGTCTATCTCCTAGACTTTTCCCAGCCATATTTATGTAGGTCAGTTCTCCATCTTAATCAGATTTATCTGTGATTTTTTTATGGGCAACAACTGGTATCGGTCCATTGAAACCTACTAGCGATGATTACTTGGAGAATGGAACATTTTTGTTGAGACCTGAAGTCAAATAACGTTAAGTTCATTTTATATACAATTACTAGCTGTTGTCCGCCACTTCGCCCGCGTAGAATATGAGTTTTAGGACATAACTTTTATTTTGTTTCAATTTTCCAAATCCCTCAAATCGGTGCAGCCATTTTATAAATTAGCCAGTGCGTTTGCACTGGCAATAATATGTACCGTATATATAGTTATATGCGTGTAGTAAAAAGCGATAATTTCAATATTACAAACAGACAATTAATTTTTATGTATCTGTATAGATTAATTTTGATGTTCTTTCTATAACAGAAGACAACACAGTGCGGTGGCTGGACAACCGGCTGCTACGGAACGTGTCGCGGGTTCGATCCCCGCATAAACCAACTCTTTGTGTGATCCATAAATGTTGTTCCGGGTCTAGGTGTCATGTGTATGTGAACTTGTATGTTTGTAAACGCACCCACGACACAGGAGAAAATCCTAGTGTGGGGCAACGTTTAAAAAAAATAACAATTAATACAAATAGTTCTGTGTATGTAAGGTAGATTGATTTTAGTACGCAAAAAGAAGTGTAGAGATAATAAGAATGCTCCTCTTTAAGCATTAATTTATGATGGACAATAAAAATCCCAATGTGATGCTTACAATAAATAACATAATTAAACTTGATACCTGCTATTGTCTTAGATTACCCATTCAATAGTTTGTATAAGATAACTAATTTATATTGGACTTGCTTTCAGAAGACCTCGTTAATAAGTTACTGCTTGGATCAAATTTCCCTTGTTATAAGCAACCTTTCCACCCACATGGAATGGAAACATAATTAATTAGTAAAAAGCAGTGAGAAGGAGTCACATTTTTATTTAACATTAAGTATAAAATTTTATATAGACACCTAAAATCACTTAGTAACTAAAAACTACATATATAAAATATTTACATTATAAATATACCTGTAATGTTAAACTAAACACAATATTATAAATATAAATAAATAAGTCGGAGTCTGGAATTGTGCCCGGTATATGACAATAGGCTCACTCCCTATTACATGGGACTCATAACATAAATAGTGAAAAGTGGGTGTATACTTTGCCCGACTCAGGAATCGAACCTGAGATCTCTTGCCCGGCAGTCGCACTTGTGACCACCCGGCCAACGAGGCAGTATTGAAATAATCTTACTCAATATTATCTCTATTAGTGCAAAGTTTGTGAATGAGTTTGCAGGATGTAACGGCTGAAGGGAAAGGAATGAACGTTGGTGCAGGGTAGATAACGAATTTTTACGTATTTTCCACGGGATCGTGGGCGAAGCTGCTAGCAGTAGCTAATATAATGCAAGAGAACCCACTAAACTATATCAATAAAAAATGCAATGTACTAGCACGAGTTACTACAAAATCTTGTTCTTTTAGATCTATGATGAAACATTATGCTAATTTAAATAGCATCAATGAATTAATTTTCATTCATCATAATCTTATACTAATTATGGTCATCGACAAATTAAGTTTCTAAAAATATTATTGAACACCTCATTAACATTTTGTAACTGTATTTTTATGGGTGTTCCGTATTTAAGGCGTAGTTCAATGGTTTTCGTTAGTGAAAATTATAAAAAGGGAAAGTAAAAAAATATATTTTTCCTCATTAAATTAAATATTAAATTACTTTGAAACCTAATATTCAATCGTCATCATTTAATAAATTAGAGAACGTTTATTACTGTAAAAATTATAATCTATGAGATTGTCTCTTGTCTCTATAAGCACTGTTTCTCTATGTGTTCAATTCGCCAAAAAAAAAAATCGAATAATACAATAATTAGTTGTTAATCAATGAGACTATTTAAGGTGAGACCTAATATACACCCTTGAGGAACTCCACTCAATTTTCTCTATCTCCTACTACCATACATCTTTCAAACTACTACAAAACGGTCAATAAACTAAACATTTATCGTACTCCTTCATCTTTAGCATAACTTTCGGCACAAACATAATATTACTGATAGTTATGACGGTTTATGTTGTACAAAAGTCATACATTAGTTTTATAGCCTTGCACGGCGTGGGCTTGAAGACATCGTGGTACAATATGATAGGTAATTTATTAATATTGTTTAAGTTTAATTGTTAATCACAGTGTTTAATGTTGCTTTTGTGCCGTTATGGTTTTTAGGCGTGTCAAACGAAGGTGGATTTGTGATCTGTGTGAAACTGTTTTTAAAGAGTTTTAATGTGTGTGGGGAGAATTAATTTATTGCAATTTCCCTTTTAAATATTTTATTTATCTCCAACTCTTTTATAACGTGCAACGTGCATTTCTGTATTATTATATGATTCTTTATAGAAATATGAGAGTATTTTTGCTTTTGTTAACATAGATTTTCTTAATTTATTTAATTAAGGTTTATTGAGGTACCGCCTCCTTACTGTTTTACTGTATTACTATGCATTCAAAGATTACTATCATTTTAATAACTAACATTAAATGAAACATATGTTAATTTATGTAGAAATTGCTTCTGTTTCATTTTTAGTCATGAGATAATCTGTGGCTTTTATATTTTCGCAAATATTGTCAGATATTAAAGTAATAATTTAATTTAGCAATAACGTTCAAATCTGATATCCTAGCAACATAACATCACATAGCGTTTCATCACCTTCTCAGTAGCGACTCTAAAACAAGTCATTTCCAACGCCTTTTATTAAATCGTAAAGACATTTGATGGGCGTTTTACTTTTTTCAATAAAGTGTTTATTAGCTTTCTACTTTATTACAGTTGTAACATTAGATTTTGAGTATATTTTACCGTTTGATAGTGGTTTAACGATGTCGGGACTTAAATCGATCGTTTGGTCTCCAAAATAAAATGGTCAAATTGCTTAAGGTGTTGAAAATTGTGGAGTCCAATAATTATTAATCAATTCAAATCTATAGCATCAGTTTCGTCAAATGCTTTAACTTCATTTATAATGGCCGTAATAAAACCGTCTTCGGTTTCATGTAAAGTGTCGATCAAAAGACTAATAAAAGTCGACACAGACGTAGCTACTCATTCATTAAACGGTTACCCATAAAATTTTCCCCACATTCAACACTTTCAGAATGAGTCATTGTAAAGCCCAGGTTACATGGTCCACAAAATTGTAAGCAAACGTATTTTTTATGTGGTTAGGTAATTGAACGGTACACTTAAAGGGAAGATGGTTTGTGAAAACCCGTACCTTACTGGATGAGTAAGGAACTGTTGACTATCGAATCTTAAGTCAGGTAAGGTAGGTAGTATTAAAGATTCCTTTTTGATATGATGTCTAATAACAAAGGGTTCACATACTGATGTTTGATATTAAAGAGCTACCGAAATCATTTTATGTTGATATATGAGATAAGAATAAAAATCATAGTAAATGGGAAAGGACATTGGAGGTTCTTCTTGTGGATAGTATTATAGCGTTAATATTATATAATCAGGTGCAATCAAATGTAGCGGTTAAAAGAAGGTTGAATATCACATCAGTTTCCAAAATTTTGGATACAGCTTTACGTTGAAGGCCTTAATTTATCTATCATCATCAATAATTTCAATTTCAGAGTTACTCTCGTATAGTTTATAGCTAATCACCATATTCATTCATCAAATCTATAATGATATTTTGATTAAAAGAGATCTCTAAGAGATTTCATAATCGAGTTAGAGTTATTGACAATTTTATTACTTTAATCCGGGTATCAATAATATCATTCACCAAATTATCATTTAAATAATTTTATTCTATTAATTTTGATGAAATTATGGGCAGATTGAGGATTTCATTTCAAAATGATTACATCACCTTAATGTCATTACGATTGTATCATGATCATACCTCCTTGGTGACATGTTACAATAATCACTCCGAAATGATAATGTGATTGAATGAAAAGGAACTTTTGTACATAACTTACAAGTTATACAAACAAAATACTCTTAATATTATTATGTTTTGATTTGAAATCTTGTGAGGCTTCATCACAAAAGACTTTTTTAGTTTTGACATAATATTTTATCAAATACTAGCTAATCTGGCAGACTTCGTGGTGCTTTTTTTTTAATTTCTACAGTTCAAACTTTCTCTGGACTCCACAAATAATCAAGAACAAAATTAGTCAAATCTGTTTAACCGTTTTCGAGTTTTAGCGAGACTAACAAACAGCCATTCATTTTTATGTATAAGATCAGTATCAGTTCGATAAATAGACTAACTATTCTATTCCTGCAATGGACTAACTGAAAATTATCTAGGACGCGATGTATTTCTTTTTTTTATATCTTGGCTGTGGATCTTATCGACGGCGTTTAACTCAGCAGTAGTGTTACCCCTTTTTTTGAGCGGGGAAAATCATCCAATGACTTCTCCCGCCTTGGGTTGGCGAGAGGGAGTGTCAGACTCTTACTGACAAACCACCCCGTTCCTACACCTGCTCTTCGAGCCGGAGCCCCAGCAAACCTAGGCCTTCTGCGGCAGTAGTGTTTACCCTTACACTAATAATTCGTAGGTACATATGGTCTATTAGTATTGAATACAAACAATCACTGACATTCCTTACTTTATACATGTTACGGTATTTTATTTGGCTGTTTCATTGTCCAAGTTTTATTTGCAATTAAATTAATAAGTTTATTGTACAAATGCCAGTAGGCCAACCTATCCAATCTATCCCATTCCTTTAATAGATTTATCAACCCTATTGATTTTGGTTTAAGTTTGCAAATCGATTGATAGACAGAGTATAGGGTGATATGCGTTTGCAAAGCAGCTGCGATAGTTAAATTGGTTTATTGGTTGAGATATTGTATTTTGATGTTTATTTATTGTCTTGTCCTATTCTAGGTCTAAGCTTGTTTCGATTTGAAGTAGTGTTTAAGTAGTTCGGTAATCGCATTTTCAACTACCCGTACTGAAACCGTGTAAGTATTGGTGGCCCGGAGGTTTAAGATGCCCTTTCTGCGTGATTGCGGATTAAGATTGCACTGTTGGATTAAGAGTGCAAGACTGCACGGTTGGTGCGGTGGCAACCGGCTGCCGTGCAACGTGTCGCGGGATCGATTCCGGCATGGAACAACACTTTGTGTGATCCATAAATTGTTGTTTCGGGTCTGGGTGTGTGTGTGTGTGTATGTGAAATTGTATGTTTGTAAACGCACCCACGACACAGGACAAAATCCTAGTGTGGGGCAAAAAAAAAAATAGATTGAGAATGCGGGTTCGAAACCTACCAACGGAAAGTATCAATGTGACTTTTTCCGAGTTACGTGTATGCATTTTCTTAAATTATTTAGACACCTCTGACAAACGGTGAAGGAAAACAGACATGAGTAGTAGCGCGACAGTGGCCGCGTCGCGGGTCGCGAAATGCTGCTCAAGAATATGAGCCTCTAGCATGGCTTGAAACTAGTCGAGGTCCTCGTCAAATAATTACGTGAATAAGCCGAAAACATAATAATTTATTTAGTATATCTCACAAAAATAATAATACAAAGGAAAACATCGTGAGTAAACCTGGGTTTATAATTTTTAATTGTAAGTTGGAATTCGCTAACCCGTATTGAGCAAGCGTGATGATTAATGCTCTAACCTTCTATGTGTGAGAAGAGGTTTTGCTCAGCAGTGGGCATTGTCATCCTCTGCCCCCCAATCCCACCCCTATTCTCCAAATGTCCTAATTCTTAATCCCCGAATTTCCAATCCCTAACAGGTCGGTAACACAGATGGAACTTCTCCAGTTTTGTAGATGTAGATTGCTTACCATCAGGTGATCCGTCTACTTGAATCCGAAACACCTTTCGGTAGTCGCGCTAGTTACTGCTCGAATAATGAACCCTATTAATATAATATTATACAAGTAATTAGCCTGATTACCGTTATCATAACAGGAAGGCAATTGTTGACTTGCGTCCGGTGTCGAAACCGTTTACAAAATTTTATGCATTTTACACAAACCTTACCTTCATAGCTTTTAGGCCTACTTTTGTATAATTACACACGTTAATAAGTTGGTTAACGTGTGTAGACAAGTATGTGTAATAAATAAATGTTGCGTTAGACAAATTTTATACGTAGGTGGTATTTGAAAAGTGAAGAAGTTAATGGTTGTTTAATACTTTTAGTTGTTGTTTTACATAATTTTATTTTATAATTCATTTATTGTTTTGTGCGGAGAACTGCAAGGGTAACCGGGGTTCTGGTTTGAAATAGGAATAGGAACTGGGAAATAGGAATAGGACTAACCAACCCCGTAAGATTCTGCCAATGACCTGACTGCATCTCACCTCATCCAAAGCTTCCGCCTTGACGATGACGAATCATTCAGAAGTTAACATAACATAACATAACATCACGCTTTTTTATCCCCGAAGGGGTAGGCAGAAGTGCACATTTCGGCACTTAATGCTACTGTACTGTACAATGTAACACCCACTTTTCACTAGTTATGTTATGAGTCCCATGTAATAGGGGGTGAGCCTATTGCCATATACCGGGCACATTTCCAGACTCCGTGCTACCACTGAGATTTTTAAAAACCCAGTAATACTTTGCCAGGAAACGAACCCGAGACCCCTTAAAAAAAACAACACAATGTCACGCATTTTAACCCCCAAAGCGAGTAACCAGAGAAGATTTCTGAAAATCACCTTTCGATTTAATTAACTCTTATTACATTAAGCGAAAGGTTCAATATTTATAACCTTATTACCTGTTGTACTTAAGAAACTATTTTGCATCTATGTATGTTGAACTAAAAAAACTATTGCATGTCACGATATCATTTAGTCAATGACCATTCATATTTTTTTATTATTAGAAAATATTTACGTAATCAAAATTCTGAATGAACTCATTTAATGGTTGAAATAAAACATATTAATGGCACTACATGCGTTTTTAATTTATTACTAAGGGTTTTGTGAATGGGAGTTAAACATTTTTATATGTGTTATTTATGGAAGAGCCTATTAATAATTTTACGGTAGTTACTAGTTGATGGAATAAATAAAGATATCAAAAAATTATTGCAATTAAATTATGTATTTTTATAAACAATTTTCTCTGAAGTGCATTTTTTTTTAAAAAACCTTGCCTCTCACTAGGATTTTCTCCTATGTCGTGGGTGTTTTTACAAACATACAAGTTCACATACACATGACACCCAGACCCGGAACAACAATCTGTGAATCACACAAAGAGTTGTTCCGTACGGGAACCGAACTCAGGAGACGTTGCGTGGCAGCCAGTTGCCCAGCCACCGCGCCAACCGTAAAGTCCCAATTTGAAAAATTCATTAAAAGTGTGTCATATTTTTAACAGCCAGGTCACTCTTTAGCGCAGAATGTTAGTTCACAACAGCCTATCGCCTAACCTCTACAGTATTCTACACCAATTGTGAGATTGATTTAAGTTGGATTATCCTTACTAATATTATAAATCGGAAAGTGAATTTATTTGTTTGTTTGTTTGTTCCACTTTCGCGCCGTAACTACTAAACCGATTGCTTTGAATTTTTGCAGACGTGAAGTTAGAAGTCTGGATTAAATAATAGGGTACTTTTTATCCCGGAAAAATTGGATATTCTCGAGGGAAAACGAAATTATTGGTATAGATATCGCTATGTGTATTGGCATAGGCTACTTTTATCCTTTTGTGACGCGAGCGAAGCCGCGGGTAAAGCTAGTAGTTTCTTTAACTAAACAGTTAAATTCTTTATGCATATCCGTGGCAGGAGTATTCACGGCCACAAGACCAACACAGCGGACTTTTAACTCAACTGTCTAATAAGCTTATGGCGAGAATCATTTCAGTGCATCATTTATCTAGACTTAAAACTGTTTAGAAGGATTATCTTTATATGCACCTTAAAGTTTCAAAGAAAGTCTAATAGCAAAATATAAAACCGTCAATGCACGTAGAATAACACGTTCTTTCGCGTTTAATTGAGAATATTTCTTTGCTTACCACAAATTTCACTTTTAGTGTATAAGAAGTAGAGTTCAAAATGATTTATTGAATACAACATTATCTTTTTGAGCATAATTTAGTATGTATTGACAGGTAGACATTGATAATAATAAAGATACAAAAGTGTGAATGTTGAATCAGTGGATTCATTATACACCCGAAGAAATGGCCAACTATAACTGTATGACAATTTTTTTTAACATTTTAGCCTACACTAGGATTTTCTCCTGTGTCGTGGGTGCGTTTACAAACATAAAAGTTCACATACACATGACACCCAGATCCGGAACAATAATCTGTGGATCAGACAAAGAGTTGTTCCGTGCGCAAATCGAATTCGCGACACGTTGCGCGACAGCCACATGTCAAGCCATAGCGCCACCGTGCCGTTGATTATTAGGTATGGTAATTGCCATTTCCGTAGACAGATATAATTGTGATTAGTGATTATTTTTGTCGGAATGCTTGAAGTTTTGCAAAAGAGATGAATGAACTATAGTATCTAATATACAATTGAATATGTATTGAGTTGTGTAATTGGTTTTTTGGACCGTTCTATTCGTATAAATAAATAGTGTGTGTAATGTTGATGTTATGCATACAAGATCAGTTACTGAGATAAGCAACAGCCTCTTTAAATTTAGTGAACCTAAGCTAACCCTGCGATTCCTCAGCTAACTCCCAAGCGCGAAATCTGGCAAACGAGAAATCAAGAGAGGCTTTAACGCATTCACTGCCCAGTGGATTTTCTCCAGTGCCCGAATTATAAGACATACTATAGTGCCCCGCACGCACTATTGCGTTCAATGTTTGCCCTTTTCGTGTGCCGGAAACTCATATACGCGTTCTTACGGCTCTCACCGTGTGCCCGAAACTCACATATGCGTCCGTTCGACTCTCGGCGAGTGCCCGTGACGCGTCTATGCGTTTGTTATATACTTACGAAAATACGATAGAATATTATGTATCTGTAGATAAAATTTAGGGTCATGACACCCTGTAATGGAATTTATAATCCATAAGATTATTTATTTTATGTAGTGAAATTGAAAAATTTATCTAAATATAAACTAAGGATGAACGTAATAATTCTATAGTTGGTAAGTAGGTTTATATTTAGAACATTGTTGTATTTTAACCGACTTAAAAAAAATGAGGTTCTCAGTTTGACCTGTATGTTTGTTTGTACGCGATTATCTCGCGATTGGTTGAACCGATTTTGATGCGGTTTTCAGAAAAACTTCTGTTACATTTAGGGGATGGGTTTAATATACTAATTAACCAACTTCAAAAACAGGAGGTTGATGTTGGATTTTTAAACGTATGTCACGACGCGATGCACGTATATATAAATTATAGTCTTTCACCATAGATATTTAGTAAGGTTCTTATTATCTCGTATAGGTTTATCCTAAAACATTTCGATAGTTGGCTATAGCGCCTGGTGGATATGGTATTTAAAATCTTCAAAGGCACCGCCGTGCATTGTATTGCCGTTATCAGCAAACTAATACGTTAAGCGTATTTATTTCAGTTAATGCTTATGAAGAAGTCGTAATAATTATTCATGGACAGAAATCACTTTCTTCTTAACCAACTAGAACACTAATGATGGAAAATCATGTAAATTACGTTCCACTCACAAATAGGTACTTAATCATAAAAGATTTCCTTGAAAATTTTCGCCTTAACACACTCATTGTGAATACACAAAGGGAAGTTTGAAGAATTTCTACGAATATACTTACGACCTTTTGGTTGTGTTCAAAGGAGATTCGCTAAAGCATTTTGTGTATCAAAATTTACGTGTTTTCTAGCTACCTTCTAAGAAGTCATAATCTATTGAAAGTGTATAGCGTAAATGATTAGATTTTACGCTGCATTTTTGCTCCTGTAACTAGGCTCATTGTGTATTGAAGGAATATTATCGATGGTTGTGCAAAATTGGGAATGTTCTATGATATTTATATATTTTGTGAACATTGTGGAACATTCCGGTTCCATGACGACTTTCTTTTTGATATGTGACGCGAATTTGTTATTTATTGTTGACACATGCAACTATAAAACACCGATTAATATTTTTTTGGTGGATTCTATTATTCCAAACGTAGATTTAAGCATGACACAGTTATGTTTTCAAATGCTCTTTCAATACGGATAAAATTCAACTCATACCTCACAGTAACTTTTTTATGGGTTAGATCGGTAAACGAGCAGACGGATCACCTGATGGTACGCAATTGGCGCCGCCCATGGACACTTGAAACACCAGAGGCGATACGAGAGCGTTACCGGCCTTTTGAGAATTGGGAATTTGAGGATTGTGGGGGATTCGCGGATTGGGGAGCCTGGGGATTATTGTAATTGGGCCTCCGGTAACCTCACTCATACGACGAAATACAACGCAAGCGTTGTCTCACCTCCATTTTCTGTGAGGCCGTGGTATCACTCCGGTCGAGCCGGCCCATTCGTGCCGAAGCATGGCTCACCCACACTCCCAAGTACCTTATTCTATCCAAGTAACCAAATAAAATAGACTAAAAAATTCGCCCATCTTTTTTAAAGTCTTTAAAACCTCAATTTCTCCAAATCTTTTAAAGTCTCGTACTATAACTAATGTCGATTACGATTGAGATAGAAACTCTATTAGTGCGAGGTGAGCCGTGAAATCGCCGCCACCTTGCAGACTAAAGATTATCATTGCAAAACTGCATATTAGGTAGGTACCGATTTTGTGGCTTGAAATATGCGAGAGGTTACTTTTTTAAGTTTTATTTTTTGGGGATTTTAATGTGATTTGGATCATTGATTGTGTTCAATGGTCGAGATTATTTGGCTTTTGTAGTTAAGTTAAGGTAAGAAGACAGGAATGGGAGACACTGGAGTAAATTGTAACAATTTAACTATGTTTTTTTAACAATATTGTGTGTTTGCATAAATAAACGTTGTTGTTATTTAATTAAAGTTCTTAATCAAATGGCTATGTTGTATTAAGATTTACATTGTTACTTTCATTCGAAATGAAACAATCCATTGGGTACTTGCCAACTAGTCAAATTCAATACTTTTTTCGAACTGCCAAAAACGACAGTTTTCTATGAATTTTGTACGAGATTGTGTATTGTGACGTCACGTTTTTTTAGCGTCAAACAGCATAATTATTTCTTAAAAATTGCTGGAAAAGTATTAACTCGTTGAGTACCGTCATTATAGACACAATTAAAGAACAATAGATTGCGGTCACCGGTGTCCTCGTGGGTGTTTGACAGTTTAAATTAAGTTGTTCAGTAAATCGATTGATGAAAGTGAGATTATTTTTTATAATTTTATTGTATTGAACAGTCGAAATAATGTATTTTAGAATAAGACAAGTACCCAATTTTATTTGCCACATTCAAATTACTTAAATTGAACTTAAAAGCTTAACGTAACTTAACTATAGGCTTAACTTATACCACAAACATTTCAACAAAGATAACACTAGAATCGAAGTCATTCTTGTCAGTTTAACCATTTAAAATATTGACATTTTAAAAGTGGAATCGAATAAAGTAGGATAAGTGCGCAAGCGCAACGATTTATGATAATTTCTGTTTTGTCGCTAACTCTGAGAGGCTATTTATGTCAAGAAGTGTCAGTTACAACTATAAGATTTACCTACATTTGTTGTGGGGGACACGGTGTTGGGACGAATCGATTGCAGTTTTCGAATCGAGTTGGTTATTCGATTTTGTTTTGTTTCTCGATATGATTTTGGTGTTTTATTCAAACTACTTGTAATATTTTCCAAAGAAATGATAGGTAGTAGCCAGTTGTTTAGCCTCTGTGCCAACCGTAAAGTCATATCCTATTAATATATTCCTAAATGCGAATGTTTGTGTACAATTGTACATGCATTCAGCTTCTAAATTGAGTACTTGCCAACTAGTCAAATACAATACTTTTCTCGAACTGTCAAATACGACAGTCTTGTATGAATTTTGTACGAGATTGTGTATTGTGACGCCACGTTTTTTAAGCGTCAAACCGCATAATTATTTCTTAAAAAATTGCTGGAAAAAATACTAACATTAAGTTGGTCATAAATAAGACCAATTAATGAAAGTGTGATTATTATTTAATACTAGCTGTGCCCGCGACTTCGTTCGCGTGGAATAGTGACTATGAGCAGCGTTTTTTTTTAAATATATACTTATTTTTATTTTGGATCATAATCACAGTCATTTTGTATGTATAAGCATAGAATAGTGTTCGACGTGATTCTTTAATTTGACATAACTTTTTTATTTATGAACCGATTGACATGAAACAAACACTAAAGCATAACTGAAGCATACCACAATATATTCGTGAAAACCGCATCCAACTCGGATCAGCCGTTTCTGAGATTAGCGTGAACAGACAAACAGACAAAAAAAAGTTAATTACATTTTTGGGTTCGACATCGACATAACAATAACCCCTGCTATTTTTTTATTTTTATTATCAATGTACAGACAGCACTTTTCTACAATTTTATTATATGTATAGATAGAAGATTTTATTGTCTTAAACATTCAAAATAATTTATTTTTGATTAAGGAATGTACCTAATTACTAAATTAATCTGAACATAGTATAAAGATTGATCTGGAATATTATAAATTGTCCATGTTGTGTTCCATTTTGTCCCGATAATGTGGACAAAGTCACTGGTAGAAGCAAAGTTCTACATAAACGACTATCGAACAACACCTTTTTCTATCGAATATTTTCATTTCGACATACGAAAGCACCTTCTTAGGGCCCTGATAAGCGGTGTTCACACGAACACATTATCAATATTTGCTTTGAAAGATTTTAAAGTAATTGCCTAAGTTAACGTGGTTAGCGGTAAACGGAACGTGTTGTGACGCCACAAACTTGAATTTTGTCTACTTTAACTTATTTTTTAAAGAAACCGCTAAGTTATTATAGTTTTATGAACGTTCAATATTTATTTTTTGTGTGAGTTGATGTTCTGTGAGAAGGTTTTAAAGTGTTAGAAATATGTATGTAGTTGTTATAAGTTGCTTTTAAAGGAATATCTTGTATTCGTGTTAAAATGTTGGAATCGATTTTTTATTTTTTATTAAATTATTTATTTACATAACATCACGCCTTTTATCCCCAAAGGGGTAGGTAGAGGTGAACATTATGCCACTGCACAATGTAACACCCACTTTTCACTATTCATGTTATGAGTCCCATGTAATAGAGGGTGAGCCTATTGCCATATACCGGGCACAATTCCAGACTCCGTGTTACTACTGAGAATTTTTTTAAAACCCAGTTTTACTTTGTCCGACCCGGGAATCGAACCCGAGACCCATTGCCCGACAGTCGCACTTTCGACCACTCGGCCAACGAGGCAGTAAAATATGTTTTTCTTTTTATTAAAATTGAACTTTTTTAAATCCAATATGTTCCAATTCAACTGTTTTACATTAACTTGCTCCACTCAAGACCGAAAGTAAGAAAATCTAATAAAAAGCCAATATTTTTTAATATATCTCTAAAATGATCAAGTCAGACTTAAAATAAAAAAAAACATACCAAAAAGTTTGTAAACCAACGCATCGCGTGTCCACACCCCATAAGGTTGGCAACACTGACTAATTGTGTTACCAACTTACAACCAAGCGATCCATTTCCGCTTTTACCATTTCTAAGTGGCTTCCGGTCGTTTTTAATACAAATAGTCGAGAGATTTAAAATGGCCTGAATTAAGTTGTATTGTGGCACCCTTTGAAAAAGTTTAGTATTTTAATTTGAAGGGTATCGGGTTCCATTCCCGGGTAGGGCAATGTGTTTGGACCTTTGTAGTGTTTATAATAATCTGCTCATCCTCGTTGGCCGAGTGGTCACAAGTGCCACTGCTGGGCAAGGGGTGTCGAGTAAAGTATTATAGAGATTTAAAAAAAAGTATCAGTACCGGCACGGATCATAGAATTGTATCTGGTATATGTCAATAGACTCACCCCCATTACATGGGACTCATAACATAAATAATAAAAAGTGCGTGTTACATAATACAGTGGCAATAAGTGCCGTAATCTACACCTCTGCCTACCCCTTCGGGAATGGAAGGCGTGATGGTATGTTATATTATAAATATGTATCAATGCAAGTATTACATTTGTCATTAGCTCTACTACTCATACGAGTATTATTTGTTTGACATAAACCGGACAGAAGGGCTGTCTAATACTTTGATATACGTGTAAGCTATGGCAAATCGTTTTATGTAGAGGAACTAAGTCTATCGCTGAGTTCATCGAATAATGTACCGGGGCGTATTTCATATTATTTCTTTAGCTCTTAAACACAATCCTAGCTCCTACATCTTCTACTTGTTATAATTACTTAATCTTAAACACAATCCTAGCTCCTACATCTTCTACTTGTTATAATTACTTAATCTTAAACTGTCAAACACCGCGAGGACTCCGGTGACCACAACCTATTATTCTTTAATTGTGTCAATAATGACGGTACTCAAAGAGTTAATTACATAAAATAGCATAACTAAGTACAACTTCATACCACTTAAACTGTCAAACACCAAGCGGTCACCGGTGACCGCAACCTATTGTTCTTTAATTGTGTCTATAAATACGGTACTCGACGAGTTAAAACAGTTAAACCATACCTGAACAAATATTAGCAATTAAAACAACCAACAAGTGCTAATTAAACCTCATGGAAGCAAAAAAGGTCCACAATATGAGAAGGTTTTCATCAAGCACCATTGACCTCGCAACAGGGACTGATTACGTCACAAATCCTATCTAATTACACGATGACGTAAACATCGTTCCCTCCTCTATTTAACCGTTGAATGCGCTACCCCGACGGAACTCCGGTGCACGTGCAACACTCAAGGTCCTACAACCCTTTACACATCCTCTCAAGCTTGCAATTAAAACGAAAAACAGAACGAAACAACGCCATACTTATTCAACAAGCCAGAAAGAGACAACACGCCTCATTTACCCAAGCACTTTTATTTCCACTTGCACTTGAGAGGTCGTCGGCCAATCAACGGTCGTGCCGCGCCCGCCTCGCATTGGTCCGTTTGAATAGAGAATATTTTTTCGAAAAATGGAACAAAAGCCGAGGGTAGGTAATAGCGAGTTTTGTTTTATTCAAGTGGCATTTCGCATTTGAGTGGTGGAGGCCGCATCGAGCGGACGTCTCGACTTTTAATTACCTTATATTTTTTACCGACTTCAAAAAAAGGAGGAGGTACTATGTTCGGCTGATTGTTTTTTTTTTTTTTTTTTTTTTTTTTTTTTGTTTGTTCGCGCAGTACTCCGCCGTTTGTGGACCGATTTCGAAAATTTTTGTTTCGTTTGAAAGGGTATACTCCCGAGATGGTCCCATTTCCATGAAGTCAGGATCTGATGATGGGATCCTAGGGAAACCGAGGGGAACTTTCGAAAATTCTATGGGGGAGTAATGCGTCTATTATGTTTTTCAATTATGGATTTCAAACACTACAATTTAATAAGGGTCTGGAGTCGACCTGATGATGGAGCCGACAGACAGTCGAGGGAACTCCTCAGTGGTTTATATTAACTACCTTGTGTTTGGGCTTAATTAATTTGTATTGATGAGGACTTTACACCTAGATAGAGTGGGGCTGCCATTAAGGGTCTGATGATGAAGAAGTGTAATTGTTAAGGGAACTCCTCAACGGTATACAGTAACTACCTTGAGTTTGGGCTTGATTAATTTGTATTGATGAGGACTTTGCACCTATGTATATTATAAGTAACAAAACGGGTATATGTAGCTTTACACTGAAAATGGTAAAATAATAAAATAAAAACTGCGTTTAAAAAACCGACTTCAAAAACCAAAAACTAATAACAAACAAAAAGTCAATACTAAAAAGCAAAAAATAACTATTATTAGTACTGATAGGTTACCCACCCACTGATAGGTTAGAAGTCGGTGCCATAAGCTCATATCATAATGATATAACTTAATGTCCACAAAATTGTGAATTAGATACCTATTAAGGTTTTTATGAATAATTTTGTATGGAACTTATGGCACCGACTTCTTACCTATCAGTGGGTGGGTAACCTATCAGTACTAATAATAGTTATTTTTTGCTTTTTAGTATTGACTTTTTGTTTGTTATTAGTTTTTGGTTTTTGAAGTCGGTTTTTTAAACGCAGTTTTTGCTATTGTTTCTTTGAGGACTCTCGTGTGTTAAGCTGGCTTTTCATTTTATGATGTTCAACATTGTTATTTTATTACACGGAACTCGTTTAGTACTTCAGTGTGGGGGCTTATTACAAAACAAGTAAATTAGCTATGTTTATTTCTCAGTAACCACTATCCTGTGTTTGTCAGGAACTGTCGACATTCAAGTGTTTGTGCTGCGACTACGGGGTACATTTCACTCTTTATACCTCTAGTTTGCGTAAAGGATCGTGTATGTTGTATCCTGTTGGTTATTTTTACTTACATTGTCGAATGCTAATCAGTTAATAATTTAAGGAGAATAGTAATAATAGTTTACTAAAGGCTTTATTAACGTACAGATTTATGGTTATGTAGACACTTCAAATTTCTTTTTAATGATAGTTTAGGTGCCTCAAATTTAAAACTGTATATTATTTTATGAAACTCTTTGGTTCAAATTTTGGTTGTAGATGTTGTCTTGATTGAATTTATATAAAAAACTAGCTTTTACAAGCGGCTTTGCTCGCGCCACATAAGAATAAAAAGTATCCTATGTGGCATATAGCAATACACACAGCGCCATCAATTTTTTCCGGGCTAAAAAGTACCCTATTATTTAATCCGGACCGGATTGGATATTTTCGGACATATCCAATATCCTTACTAATATTATAAATCTGAAAGTGAGTTTGTTTGTTTGTTTCGCTTTAACGCCGTAACTACTGAACCGATTGCTTTGAATTTTTGCAGACGTAAAGTTAGAAGTCTGGATTAAATAATAGGGAAAATTTTTATCCCGGTATTTTTATTTTTATCCCGGAAAAATTTGGTATTCTCGAGGGAAACTAAATTATTGGTATACCTCGATGGCGCTGTGTGTATTAGCATATGTCATATAGGCTTTTTATCTTTTTGTTATGCGTGCGAAGCCGCAGGGGTAAAAACTAGTAAGAATATAAATAATTAAATAAATACTCATTTAAATCTCTCTTCTTTACAGGAACCTCGCCGCTCCCCGTCCACCGACGCAACTCGGTAACACGTCATTGGAAACCTTCACGGCGCTGCACAAAGAGAACTGCCACAGACTAGAGTTCCTGGTTGAACGACAGAAACAACTGTGCATGCTGTCTGATACTATGATTAAGGTGAGACTATGAGACTATAGGTTTTACATCACGCCTTTTATCCCCGAAGAGGTAGGCAGACGTGCTCATTACAGCACTTAATGCCACTGTACAATGTTGGTATCACGCACTTTTCACTTTTTTATGTTATGAGTCTCATGTAATAGGGAGTGAGCCTATTGCCATATACCAGCCAAAATTCCGGACTCCGTGCTACCACTGAAAATTTATAAAAACCCAGTAATACTTTGTCCGATCTGGGAATCGAACCCGAGACACCTTGCCCGGCAGTCTCACTTGCGACCACTCGGCCAACGAGGCACAATTTTTTTAAAGGTCAGAAACGTAAGCTATGTATTAAGTACCTGATGGTAAGCAATCGCCGTCGCTCATGGAAACCGCAATATTAGAGGATATACTAGTGTGTTGTGGCTTCTTTTAGAGGAGATGGATACAGCGAAATATAATTTAAGCAAGGAACACAAGGAAAGTTGTTTCATGCCTTGTCTTTATGAGGCTGTGGTGTTAGTCCTCTCTAGCAATCCCTTATTTGTTATCGATTTAGTAGCGATGTGGTGACTTAAAAATCAAGTGAAGTATATAATAAGTTGATTACTAACGAATACTAATCTTTTAACAAAAAATAATGAGATAAAACTCCTTGAGTGAGACAAATATAGCACAGCGTGTTTTGAATTAGCAAACACATCCTTATCCTATCAACTTTTAAGTATATTTTTAAAAACACAATTTGTTATACTTTAAAGTTTTATTGTGCCCTAGAAAAACGTGTACTCTTAAACAAGTCGAGATCGTAAATATATTGCATATGCAAGTCCGTGCATAAACAATGATTAGCTCCAATACTTGTGTTATTGTGTGGGCCAGTTGCATGGATGATAGAGCGAATGGAGGGAATAATCCCTCCACAAAAAAGAACACGAAATAGGAAACAGTACAAAACTGTTTCCTATTTCGGAAGACAGATACGTTGGGAGTCATGATTTATCGTTACATTTAAATTATAATTTGTAGGTATATTTGTTTTTCAACTTTCTGAAGAGAGCGGCTATGTAAGCGAATATGAAATTAATCTGTAATGTAAATTAAATGTAAATATCACTACATTGTGCTATAATCTATGTTAAAACGTTAAAGGTGTCGGTTAGCTATTCCGGTAGCTAACTTTAAGAAATGGATCGTACGCAATACTTTGTATAATAATAAAATGACAAGACAACAATTAAAATGTAATATTAAGGAGATTTTTTTGCATGCAAATATTAAACAAAGAATACAGTACAACATGTATTGAACTCCATTGACTCACGACTCCGTATAAATCGCCTACGCTTGTCACTTCGAGTCGGAAAGTAAGTCAGTTCAATCCTGCCTGCATAAATAACTCGATTAGCTAGAGGTGCTCATACGTGAAAGGAGTTAAGGCTTGATTTTACACTCCATTCCATATAGCTTTAGGGTTCCCCTATGTGAATTTTGTCGCCTTATAAGTGAAGTTACTGGAGGCAAATCCCGAAAATACCGGTAACGTACTTGCGCTGCGCTCATTCATCAGGTGATCTCTCTACTTGTTTGCCATTATATGCTACAAAGCTAGTTCAAACAGTTTAGTTATACACGATCAC
Source organism: Spodoptera littoralis (assembly GCA_902850265.1). Taxonomy (NCBI): domain Eukaryota; kingdom Metazoa; phylum Arthropoda; class Insecta; order Lepidoptera; family Noctuidae; genus Spodoptera; species Spodoptera littoralis. The sequence goes on along the minus strand of LR824555.2, from coordinate 5,902,511 downwards.
TTTGACAGTCCTTTAGCAGAGTAAATTACATTTTGTTTATTGATGCAGCATGTCGTAAGAGCCGACTATTGGCCTAAATTAATGACTAATCTCAATTCAAAATATTCGTTTTCTGTCCAAAACCTGGATTGATTCGAAGATTTTATCCGTAATTGCTTTTTTATTTTGAGGGGGGAAAATCATCCAATGACTTCTCTCGCCTTGGCTTAGACGAGAGGCAGTATCAGACTCTTACCCCGTTCCTACTCCTGCTCTTCGAATCGGAGCCCCGGCAACCCGTTAGGCCTTACGCGGCTCCGTATCGGGCACCAGCCCTACTGGGCCCCATCTGTGGTGGTCTGATGACAATATGAAACACGCGCGTGTGACGCCAGACAACCTTTGGATGAATTTATTGAAAAGAATCTGGGAATGGGTGGTAGATGCACAATAAAAGAAAACAAAAATAAAACAAATTAACTCGTCGAGTACCGGTTTTATAGACACAATTAAAGAACAATAGGTCGCGGTCACCGGTGACCGCTTGGTGTTTGACAGTTTAAACAATCAATAAAACTTACAGACTACATATAATACATACTAAAATGGCATAAAAAATGGCCAATACATAAACATAACATCACGCCTTTTATCCCCGAAGGGGTAGGCAGAGGTGCACATTACGACGCTTAATGCCACTGTACAATGTAACACCCACTTTTCACCATTTATGTTACCCTTAGGGGGAATAGGGGGTGAGTCTATTGCCATATACCGGGCACATTTCCAGACTCCGTGCTACTACTGAGATTTTTAAAAACCCAGTAATACTTTGCCCGACCTGGGCATCGAACCCGAGACCCCTTGCCCGGCGGCAGTCGCACTTACGACCACTCGGCCAACGAGGCAGCATACTATGTGCAATATTATGTAATAAATATATAAAATGTTACTTAAATGTATCTTTAGCTTATATTCATATAGTAAAACAAGTCTATAGAACTGGTACGCAATAAAATTTAACTGATGAATAAAAGTCTAATACTAAAGGAACTACTTAATATTAGATGCAGCTTTTATGAAGTAACATTATAAGATTACTATAAAATCATACTATTATCGGGAGTAAAACTGTAGTTTGTCTTACGCGTTTTAAGTGTGAAAGAATATTTGAAAATAAGAAATTTGATTTTGTTGTTATGTAATTTTAAGACTTAGACCTTTTTGAATCTCGATGACATTACAATGTGATTCATAAATTGCCTGACAAACTGGTTGATTCGTTGACCCATTTTTTATTGTTTAGCAGTGGACTTAGCGGCTGATCATAAAATAAAAGGTTACATTTTTATTAGATGTTTATCATAATGTCAGAATCATTAATAATAGATAGGTACTGCTCGAAACGTCGTATAATTGAGGTAGCTATCAGTTAATTCTTAAGTTATGGTTAGGTGGAGCTAGGTCTTCTTTGATGTTCATCCATGTAAAATCTAAGCCATGTTCCTCCCACTGCAGGCCAAAGAAAATTTACATTACGGGACTATTAATTAACACTTATGAAATCCACATAATATAATTATATCGTAAAATTATGACATAACATCAAAATAACATCACGCCTTATATCCCCGAAGCGAAGGGATAGGTAGAGCTGCACATTACAGCATTTAATGCCACTGTACAATGTAACATCCAATTATCACTATTTATGTTATAACTCCCATGTTATAGGGGTCAATCCCTATTGCCCTATGTGCCTATTGTAAAAAGATTAAAAAAAATGGTAATACACTCACGCCTATGACCATTTTTAAAAATCTTTTATTATAATCCAGTAAATCTTGGCCCAACCAGGGTATCGAACCCGACACCCCTTAACCGACAGTCGCACTTGCGACCACTCGACCAACGACACAGTCAATTATAAATGACTAAATATAATACGCATGGATGGCCATAACATTACGTTACCAAATGTAACATTTACGAGCGCATAAAAGAACTGGCATCCTAACTTCATTTAATGACAATTTTATTTCAGTGAATAAAACATACAATTATTATTCGCAATACTCGTTAATTTGATCGTAAAGTTAAATCTTAACGATTTCTCAGTTAATTGAGATCGCTATGTAGATATTGTAAGAATTATTGAATTAATCGGTATGATTTATCGGTAAGTCGGTTTTAATAAACGGCTGTATGAGTTATATCGATATTTTAATTATTGTAGGTGTTGTTTCGTTACATTTTAATGTACCTAATATTAACTGGTATTGTGAATGCTAAAGTTTGTTTGGTACTGATGGAGTTGTGTGGAAAGATCGAGTTCTTTTTGTTTTTTTTTAGAGATGTCTGTATTCAGACCGCCACGGACAGCCCAATAAGGCTGATGCCGATACGGAGCCGCGGAGGACTTAACGAGGTGCCGTCTTCGGCTCGAAGGGCAGGAATAGGAACGGGATGGATTTTAGTCAGTAAGAGTCTGACACTCCCTCCCGCCTCACCCACTCCAGGCGGGAGAAGTCATTCGATGATTTTCATACCTTAAAAAAAGAGGTGTCTGTATTATAAATAGCGGGTTATCTCATACTTTGACTGAAAGGTCTTCATTTATGTTTATAATGATTTTAGTAAAGCGTTTGATAAAAACTTTTTGGTGTTATTTTTTTTTAACTTTTTGCAGTTTTTTTCATTGTAATTCAAACGTTACTTTTATGTTTTAAAAGTGACCGCTTCTTAAATAACAATGTTTTTATACTCCCCGTAAAAGCTTAAGCAGCCTTTATGAGTATAATTTGAAATTTTACTGCCCTCAACGATATAAGATTATGATGTGATACGAATTTTCATTGCTATTTGATGGTCAAAAGTTTTTTTACGCTAAAATAAAAGTTAGCAACTGTATATCTGTTTAAAATGGAGAATTTTAATGTAATGAGAAGGTGTAGTTTTAAAAGAAATTAGGTTAAGTGTTTAAGTTTTTCCAAATAACCAAAAAGATTTATATAAGATTTATCTTATTGACATTTATGAAATAATGTTTGAACATTTTCATACACACGTGTCTAAATCCCATCATGATAATATAATAAATGGGAAGATTAACCTCTTGTCTGTCGATATCTGAGACAATAGAAAACACATTGTGTGTTGATCTGAGTTCCGACAGTTCACAGGTTAAAAGAGATTAAAAAAATGTGGGCAAAGACAAACATAATGTTCTTATTGAGTTGAGCTCAAGTAACTCGGAGATAGAGAAGACAGAAGAAGAATATAGTCAAAAGCTTGGCTGTATTCTCAACAACCAAATTGCCACTTTCGTGACCGGGCACCGTCAACTCTAGACATTATTATTTTATTGTTTTTAAGGTTATTTTCTCTTTAGTTCTCTTTGACTGGATTTTGGTGTTACATTGTTCTGAACCAACAAAATTATGTAACTAGAGAATTTTTATTGTGAACCTGATTGGATAATAGTAACATATGGAGTTTCTTGCTCGCAAATAACTTCACTTTCAAATTATTTTGTTGACATTCAATAGTGCCTTCCTCGTCCAATTTAAACTGTCAAATACCACGAGGACACCGGTGACCGCAACCTATTGTTCTTTAATTGTGTCTATAATGATGGCACTCAAAGGGTATAAACGATTTAGCTTTTGACTTTGGCTTTACCATCTTTAAATTATTTGAAAGGATTTGTGTTTTAAAAAGTCTTATGACTGATTCCAGGTCCTACAGACTGGTGCCCAACAAGCAGTGGAAGAGTGTCAGCACCAGTTCCGACACAGCCGGTGGAATTGCAGTACTGTGGAAAATTCTACTGATATCTTCGGCGGTGTGCTTAAGTTCAGTAAGTATTAATATGAAGATAGAAAATTCATTATGATTAGGCTAAAGTTTTGGATATTTGGTGTCAATTATCTCAACTCTGAGAGATTCTAATTGATAGTTAACGCGTAGTTAAGACCAATTTGACCTGGTCATAGACAGATCAGGGGGCTTACTCTTGAATCCAATTCCGATCGATCGACATTAGTGTTGTGACATTTCGCACAGTGGATTGAAATTGCATTGACATTGAGATAGGTTTCAAAAGTAAGCACTCAGGTCTAATCTTAGATCTATGGGGAGTACAGAGAAGATAAATGATTTTCAGCAATCTTCACGATAATGATGGTGAGAAAGATATGGTATGTTTACGACGAAATAAGGCACTTATATACAAAGTCGTACGCAGAGTAAATAAATTGGTGTACTTACGTTCTTTAGTTTCTGGCATGACCAAAATTGACGGATAGTTTTTCTATTACAATCATTTGTAAAACCTACGTGAGACATACTAAATTAATTAATTTGTTTTTGGGCTTACTCACGTAATTATTCCGCTAGTTTTAAGCTATGCTAGAGGCTCATAATCATGAGCAGCATTCTGTGACCATCGACGCTACGACTGTCGTTATGTCAGTAGCAGCACGATAGTCCCCGCGTGAGTAAGCCGAACAACATAATAATTAATTCTAAAATCCCCTATAAATATTTCGCAACAAAATCCTACTCACATAAATAATAATAAAGAATAGCAATCATCACTCAAGTTTGAAATGATCGCTGCATGCCCATGTGTTTGAAGTGGGTTTACGTAAGAGGGTGTCAGTCAACGCCGATGTTTATCTTCCGACAATACAGTCTGGAAGTAGTTTACTGAATTGTGTTAGGGTACAATATACAATAGATTGTTATTTTGTATTTGTTAAAGGGATTTTTTCATTCTCATTATTTCATTAATATTTATTTTTACTTCTTTCTCCTAAATTTCAAGAAACTCTTAAGCTAAGGTGGATATGAGTTATTTATTTCTTTTTTAGAAAACGTTGACCCACACCAGGATTTTCTCCTGTGTCGTGGGTGCATTTACAAACATACAAGTTTACATACACAACGGAACAACAATTTAATGGATCACACAAAGAGTTGCTCCGTACGGGTATCGAACCCACGACACGTTGCCCAGCCACTGCACCAACTGTACCGTTGCCGACTTAACGTCATTTTGATTTTTGACAATGGGGATGATGACAGGGTATGAAAATTAAAAATATAATTAGTCCGTAAGTTAGGTAATGAAAAAATATTAGACACGTATTTTTTTATTTTGTCGTATAATAAAACAATACTTAGATAAAACGAATCAAAGTTTAAGAGTGGGGGCTAAAACGTCATTTCTTAGTATAAAATGTACTGAGAAGTGACGTCACGCGACATTTCAAATCATATCTTCGAAACTACTCGTTTCTGTGAGAAAATAAAAAATACGTGTCTAATGTTTTTAAATAATCTATCAGACGGACATTAAAATAAAAATTAGTCGTCTACCCTTCGTCATGTCGTAAGTAAGTTTTAGTTATGTGATAGTTTAAATGAAAACTCTCTGTCAATTGTCTTGGAAACGTAGGAATCTTTTCTTTCTCATGTTTTAAAAGTCATTTGTTGAAGTGATATTTGATGTAAAACCTATTATTGAATATAAAAATGGAAGTGAAGATTCATGAGTAAAGAAAATAAAAAGAAAGCAGTTGCTCAATATGAATTTAGAATTCTGTTGTCAGCGATCTATGCTATACTACAACTGGTAAGTTCATGAATGGCTTTACTTGCACTTTTGTAGACACTGAGCTGTATCCAAAATTTCTGTGGAATACGCTCTTGGACTAAATATTAAGATTACCCATCACCTTTCCCTTCCCATATCCATTAGTGCAAAGAGAAGATGCACAAAGACATGCACTTACTTTACTGTTGTTCTTACAAACAAACGAGAATCTGAGCATACTATTTGACGGGTTCTTCCGTTGCTGATCAAAATCAAAGTTTGTGTATAAGTTTACATCAAGACCAATTTCATAGAACTTCATCGTCTTAGACGTGAAATGTTTATTTTCAAATGTCGATTACTCGGTCTGGGTGTTGTTGATGGAGCAGCTCAGGTTGTTTACTGTAAAGTACTACAACGTAACCAGCTTCGTTGACCTTCCATTCCCCTCTGCTCCTTTAGCTGCACGGGTGTCAAGTTCTATTTGTATGCCTTTTAAGGGATCTAATTCATTGGTTGCATCAAAGATTACTGGTCAACGAACTTCTGCGTAGATTTTCTGTTTCGTTTTTAGAATTTCAATCGATTTAGCGGAATTTGCTTTTGTACCATGTTTTTGTTCTGTACCTACATCTGTCTTGGGTATTGTTTTGAAAATGTTGAATCAACGTTTTGCATTTTGCAATGCGAGAAAAAATAACAATGGAATTATCTTGAGAATTCAATAGACATCTGGTGTGTGTAGACAAAGAAGTGTAAAACATTTAACAATTAATACATACATTCTTCTAAGTTATTCTCTTATTAGCCAGTCAGTGTTACAATAGGCAGTAGTTGTTTCAATATATCTCTATCCATGTTGTTATCTATTTCCACCATATTATTAAGTGGGTATTGTTCCATTCCGTCATTTCTTTTCGAGTCAAGTTATTCGACTTTACATTGTTGTGGCCACTTTTATTGTCACTGCTACATTTTGTTAACACGTTAACACGGCATTGGTTAGCGAATAATTTATCTATCGGCAGTGAAATATACAATAGTTTTACTACTTTCTTAATATTTAAACTCTCTTCCCAGTTTTTTCTTTTCATATTTTTAAGCTATTTCTTGTTAGGCTAGTAGTGTTACTAAATCATTACTTATTTATTTTTACCACATTCTTTCAGAATCTCGTGAATCAGCCTTCGTGCATGCTCTGTCAGCGGCGGCATTGGCGCATGCAGTGGCCCGCGCCTGCTCTCGTGGTGAACTCAATGAGTGCTCCTGCGACTCTCGCGTCAGAAAGCGTACGCCTAGGCACTGGCAGTGGGGAGGGTGTTCTGAAGTAAGTTTTTTTGGAATGTTATGATAGATTACTGATTGATGTTATTAGAGACGAATTTTTTACAATATCAATCTATCAATGAGTCTGCGACAAGATTAACGAAATAACAGCTTATATTTAAAAAATCGTATGCGTTGGTTTTCAAACAGTTATTAGTGATACTGTTTATATTTTACAACTAATAAATATCTACAACTGACAAACCTTCGGGTAACTTCTTGAGCTTCTGTGCTAAGTATGAGATTGTTGCTAAATGAATACTTTTTACAATTTCCAGGATATTAGATATGGGGAGATGTTCAGCAAAGATTTCTCTGATTCCAAAGAAGATAAGAATACTGATGAAGGACTGGTGAACCTGCACAACAACGAGGCTGGACGACGGGTAGGTTTCATTCATCATCAACAGCCTATAAATGCCCACTGCTGAGCAAAGCCTCTTCTCACACGGAGAAAGTTTGAGCATTAATCACCACGCTTGCTCAATGCGGGTTGGCGATTACAAACTTATAATTAGAAATTATAAGCCCAGGTTTCCTCACGATGTTTTCCTTCACCGTTTGTCAGTGGTGTCTGAATAATCTTAGAAAGTACATATAACTCGGAAAAAGTCACATTGGTACTTGCCGTTGGTAGGTTTCGAACCCGCACCCTCGTGCATGAGAAGCGGGCGTCTTAAACCTCCGGGCCACCACGACATTCGGGTGGACGGGTAGGTTTAGTACTATTTAAATGTACGAGTGATGTAAATATTAATCTTTGTCATCATAGTGATAAGAGTTATTTTTAAACAATAATAGTCAGTTGTATTGAATCTCAGCAGATATTCTTAGAAGATTTGCTGTAGACAGTGAAAAGAAATTTGCTATTTAACATTTTGTAATTTTAGACCCGAAATTATTGGTATAAGAGAAAAAAAAGATAAAAACATTCAAAACGTAAGAAAAATTTATGAAATGGAAAAAGTTTATGAATGTACGGCTTTTATAGATACTAACTTAATCGCAAATGTCTCTTCTGGCGTGCATGTCTTATGCCGAATAAACGTATTGCATTTCATACATTTCATGTCATTTCATTCATTTCATTTCATTTCATTTCATTTATTTCATTTCATTCATTTCATTTCATTCATTTCATTTCATTCATTTCATTTCATTTCATTCATTTCATTTCATTCATTTCATTTCATTCATTTCATTCATTTCATTCATTTCATTAATTTCATTCATTTCATTCATTTCATTCATTTCATTCATTTCATTTCATTCATTTCATTTCATGCATTTCATTTCATTTCAAATGGTGTTAACATTTTACAGGCGGTTCGCGGTCGTATGCAGCGTGTATGCAAATGCCACGGAATGTCCGGATCTTGCTCAGTTCGTGTCTGTTGGCGTCGTCTGCCGCAACTACGCATGATTGGTGATGCATTGTCCACGAGATATGAAGGGGCGTCCCATGTAAAGGTTGGTCAAGTTAGTTGCCTTTTTTATTATTATTTTTTGTAGTGATTTTCTCTAGTTATTTCCATTTAATTTAGACACTAAGCCGCGCAGTGTGCACTAGTGGGTTCGATACCTTTGTGCTTCATCCTTTGTGTGATCCACAAATGGTTGTTTCGGGTCTGGGTGTCATGTGTATGTGATATATTATAGATATTGTATACGAACCCCACGTTTCCTAACCGCGACACTGGAGAAAATCCTTGTAACGGGTAACGGTTTTAAAAGGAAAAAACAATTGTTAATGCATACATGTAACTGCATAATTATCTACTACTCAGTTCAAACTTAAACTGTGTTAAACAACAAACAAACAAAGGACAATTTAGTAGTTTTAATTTAAATAATATTCATTGGTTGATCCCTAAATTGTATTTGCACAAGAAAGCTAATTCCTCTTTTATTGATTCTAGGTCTATATCAGTCATCAGTATCTATCAAATCAGTGATATTAAACTTACGATTTCAGGTGGTCGAACGCAAGCGAGGGAAGAATATAAGAAAGCTGAGGCCATTACACATGGACATGAAGAAACCTAACAAGACTGATCTTGTGTACTTGGAGGATTCGCCAGACTATTGTGAACCTAATGACGAGTAAGTACTAGGTTTTAAGGATCAACTCCTATGCAAAATAAAGACCTTCTCAACGAAGTTGTAGTCTTAGCTATATGTTATGGAACAAGTAAGATTTGTTCCTAAAAATATCACTATGTTTTTTTATATTTTAAGACTTAAAGTTAGGAGTTGACAGACTTTGACTGCACGGTTGCTAGGTGGGGGCTTGGCAACCGGCTGCCGTGCAACGTGTCGCGGGTTCGATTCCCGCACGAAACAACACTTTATGTGATCCACAAATTGTTGTTTCGGGTCTGGGTGTCATGTGTATGTGAACTTGTATGTTTGTAGACGCACCCACGATACAGGAGAAAATCCTAATGTGGGACAACGTTTTTTTAAAAAAAAAATATTTGTTCCTAAATAGATGACACTGTTTTTTTTCTATTTTAAGACTTGAAGTTAGGAGTTCTCAGGGACTCATACTAGGTCCATCCAATTTTTATATTTTAACAAAATGATTTATGTCCAACAGGCTCGGCATCTTAGGGACTCGTGGCCGTACTTGCAACAGAACGTCAGCTGGTCTCGATGGCTGTCGCCTACTATGCTGTGGACGAGGATACCAAACCAGGGTGAGAGATCACGAAGAAAAATGTAGATGCCGTTTCGTCTGGTGTTGCAAAGTTCACTGCGAAATCTGTCGGTTTAAACGAGACCATCACGTTTGTAATTAAAGCAAGTTTTAATTGGCAAGAAGTCTGTGTAACGGCCGGTTTTACAGCCTCTAGATAACCACCATCTATCAGATAAATTTCAAATGGAAGAGCAAATAAATATTGAATACTCATCAGATAAAATCATGAATATCGGGAGAGTTGTAGAACTGGCCCTTAAGTATTAGTAGATTTGCAATGATGCCAATGTTAATTAAGATATAGTTGAGGAGACTAATACGAATTGAAAGAGGCTTTTGGATTTAGTTGAGTTTATTTAAGTCGGTGGCAAAGAAGTGATGAAAGAGGTTGGATTTGTATTAGATACTGCTATAATGTCTAATGATGCAGTAAGTAAGGACGTTAAAAAAGGGGGATATAAAGTCATCTAGAAATGATTGAAGCACCAAAATGTTAGCGGTTTTTTATGTGTGCGTGTGTAATGGGTTACCACGTTATCAGACTTGAAAAAATTACAGATGTTCCTTCGTGTCAATGTGTTTATGTTCTGCGTATAAGTCTATAGTAGCCAGGTTGGGCTCGCTGCCATTGCAGCGGTAAGACCCCTCTTTGAGGAGTGGCTTGAGAGACGCTACGGCGTCCTCACCTACCGCCTGACGCAGGTCCTCCGGACGATTCGGAGTCGCGGAGAACCTAACGGGTAACCGGGGCTCCGGCTCGACGTGCAGGAGAAGGAACATGGGGCGGGAGCAGTCATTCGATGATTTTCCCCCCTTAAAAAAAAAATAGTAACCGGATGCCACAGTCGTTTCAAGAGACTATGTTCGCCTCTTTTCAACGTCCTTGGCAGTAAGCATTGAAGAAGGAAAAAGCAATATTTTAACACTGGATTTTATAAATAACCTAAAGATTTTTTTAAGAAGATTAGTAAAGTAACACCAGTACGAATAAATGATAACAATACTATGACCTATTTTGAATAAGCCTAATTGATTTTATAAGCTAAATGAAGCTAATAAAATCTATATGAAGATACTCGCAGAACATTTTTGCCTTTTGCATCATAAATGTTTATAACGCTCTCTTCAAAATTTCGATCTGATTCTGTTATTTATTTCGCCACAATCATTTCTATAAATTGTGTAAAAATCAGTGAGTCTAATAAAGTTAATTTTTGTTAAGTTTCTTCATAACTTTGAGAAATAAAATTGTTCAACGCTTGTAGCCTAGAAGGCTTAGTACAAGATTGTTTTACGTTTACATAAATGAGTATACGTTTGGTGTACTAATTGGCTGGCTTCAATGAACCATCTAATTAGAGCGCCGAATGAGGTCTCATTTCGATTACATACATAGATACGTAACTTCACGCCTGTCTGCCATAGGGGTAGGGGTACTAAGGAATGCCAATTACTACGATTCTTACATACCTCTTTCGCTTCATTAACAGTCATCAATCTTTTCATGCATGCTCGTCTCGTCGGTTAAGAGTACTTTAAATTTGGCCCTTCTTTAATATATCGCCAATCTGGTCACTATATGTCCGTCTAGGGCGACCTCTACCGACGGCGCCATTCATATCCCCTCTGTATACTTCTTTCGTTACTATACTTTCATCCATCCTTTCTACATGTCCAAACCAGCGTAACATTCCCTTTTCAATCCTTGTCACTACATCATCTTTCAATCCACACCTTTCTCTAATAACACTAAACGTAAATCAAACTCGTATTAGGCCTCAATTTAGTAAAGATTTTGGAATAATTGCAATTTGTAATTTCTTTAACGTTTTCCAAATATTTTGCGACCGCCATCATAAATGTTTGGTGTCAAAACTTTCATTAATTATTATTAATTAACAAATTAACAGAGTCTTATTATAAAACGCTGACTGATTATTAATTTTAATTTAGTTTTTAGATAACATTTAATTTTCTGAAGATTAAGCTTTAAAATTATTTACAGTATTACTAACTTATTTTATTTTTTAAATGTACAAAGTTGTATATAGCGCTTTTGTTTATATTCTAATAACTATAGACTAAGGATCGAGGCATTTTCTTCTTATTTATGTGCCGTATGTAAATATTAATAGTATTTTAATTGTGTACCTTACACATATTGATTTTCTACCTCATGAGGAAGATGATTTCGTTCATGCTATGATATAATTATTATAAATTATTTTAAGAACAGTAAGCAGTTTATTGTATGGTATAGACGCAGTATTTCATTATAGACTTCAAACTCTATTGTAAAATGATAAGGTTTAAAATCTATAATTGGAAGTTCTTTCGATTCTTCCTTTCTCCATATCCAAAATTACCACCTTCAAAATATTCAAATACCGTTTTGGCAAAATGAACCATATTAACTATGACTTTTGGTATTACTATTCTTTGACTAGTTTTCATAGGACTGCTTCCAAAATCGTCAGTTGTAAATATTATACCTAGTAAGCTAGTGTTAGTAACTTATTGTGTTAGGAATGTGATAGCTTTATTCATTTTAGTGATAATTTCTTCTACGAAATCTTTGATAATGTAACCTTCGATGTTATTTTGTAAATACTCCATAGTGATATTATGTAAAATATATAGTTGTATCATGTGTTTAGCTTAAGGATTCTGCTTTTCTCGACGTTCTATCTTTCTAACTGGATTTTTGTTATCTGTATCAACTACTAGGTACATTAAAATTTATTTCATCATCTGATGTAAAATTTTCTTCTGTACTGTCTATATTATTTTCATTGGCTAATTTATCTTTATCTACTGACATTTTTAGATCATTCTCATTGTCTTTGTTTTCATAGAACTCCGAGAAAGTTGTAATCATACAAATGTTTTACACTTGCCAACTTTAATACTACCTATATAACGTCAAATGTAAGAAAATCATCGTCTACTGTAACTTAGTGTTAAGTGATTTTACTCATTGACTCAAACGTATCACCAATGATATTTAAGTACTTAATATTTATGTAGAAATCGAAATCTATGTTAACACAGTATTAGTTAACGATAATTTGTAGAATGTCGCGTCCATTGAAGATTTAACAAGCGATGCTTCTCAAACCCAACGTATTCAATGTTCTTTCTATGCAAAAAGGTCATGGAACCTTTTTATATAATTTAATGCCAGCGCCAGACATGTCCGCACTTGTTTGTTCACAATATGTGGCATGGATTTAATTGCATCATAATGTCTGTACTATACAATGCGGACACGTATGTAGCCTAGAAAGTGCATACAGGTCTGGCGCCGGCGTTAGATTATATTAGTATTCAAAGTTATTTCTGACTGTATTTTAGTCTAAAACATAATTTAACTTGAACCAGTTTTGAGGTAAGTTTTAGTATTTACCATTTTGGATATGGAATAGTTACTATTTGATGTAAATGGAATAAAGTAAATGTATTAGATAAGTGTGTTGTTTATTTCTATACTTTTGAATTTTTCCCTCACTCACACGGCGAAACACAATGTAAGTGTTCTTTAACATTTATACATACATACATAACTTCACGCCTATCTCCCATGGCTAGGCAGAGAGACAATTGCTATGATTCTTACATATCTCTTTCACTTCATCAACAGTCATCAGTCGTTCATGCATGCTCTACTAATGGTAGGTACTTTTAATTTGGTATTTCTTTAATATATCGCCATTAACGTCGGTGGCTATGTAAGGTCATGGTACCAGATACTCTTCTATATCACTTATCCATCTCCCTTTAATGGGGTTACCGTTTCTCTGGTCACCAGATAACACAATTATATACCAAGAGATTTTTATTGTCCAATCACTAGAACTATCCAATATTGAACGTCCAATTGAGTGAACCTATTTCCCTATTGGACGAAAAACAGAGAGTTTACAAAATATTTTTTTCTTAAGGGGGGAAAATCATCGAATGACTGCTCCCGCCTGGGTGAGGCGGAAGGGAGTGTCAGACTCTTACTGACTAAAAACCACCCCGTTCCTTCTCCTGCACGTTGAGCCGGAGCCCCGGTTACCCGTTAGGTTCTCCGCGACAGAGAGTTTACACTAGCGCTACCCGGAGAGCATGGATTACGAGCTATATTGGATATTATTATGTTTTGAGGAACAAGGCACGTATTTTTATTTTTTTAACGAAACGAATAGTTATGAAGATACATTGATTTGAAATGTCGCGTGATGTCACTTCTATGTACATTTTATACGTAGAAATGACGTTTTAGCCTCCACTCCTAAACTTTTGATTCGTTTTATCTAAGTACTAGCTTTTACCCGCGGCTTCGCTCGCATCACAAAAGGATAAAAAGCCAATGTGACATATACCAATACACACAGCGCCATCTATACCAATACTTTTGTTTTTCCTCGGGAATATCAAGTAAGTAAAAGTACCCTTTTATTTAATCCAGACTTCTAACTTTACGTCTGCAAAATTTCAAAGCAATCGGTTTAGTATTTACGGCGTTAAAGTGGAACAAACCAACAAACAAACTCACTTTCCGATTTATAATATAAGTAAGGATTGTTTTATTATACAACAAAACAAAAAAAAAAATACTTGTCTAATAATTTTTCATTACATCTGACCGACTAATTACATTTTTAATTTTCATACCCTGTCGTCATCCCTATCATAGCAAAAGAGTTAGTTCAATACTATAGGCGAGTGTAGATACATAAAAAACAATTTTTATTATATATGTGATGGGCCAATGTTTGGCCACTATAACTAGAGTAAAAAGTAAATGAAAATGTTTGTTACAGTTATATAAATCACTAGGTGGGCAACACCCCACGACTTCGTCCGCGTAAAATATGAATTTTAGAACATATCTTTTTTTTTGTTTTCCCAAGAATCATTCGAACATAGTATCTCCTTCATGTTGGGCAGCGGTAAAAATAAAAGTAGCCAATGTTACTCCTTAGTACATCAGCTACCTGCAAATAAAAGTAATTTAAAATAGGTCCAGCCATTCCAGTGATTAGCTAGTACAAATAGACAGACAGAAAAAAAGTAAAAAATATTATTTTGGTATGTATGCACACACGTATGTATATGCATATGCATGTAGTAAAAAGCGGTTATTTTAATATTACAAACAGACACTACAATTTTATTTATCTGTATAGATGCTTATACCTTCTTATGATACGAGTTATAAAGTCGGATTACCGTGAGGATTAGGTTTTATTGAGCAAAAAACACGGTAACCTGCATTGTAGAAAGTATTTGGAGTATCTTATCAAATACATATAGGTACGTAAATAAATACAGTCATATGTCAGTAATGCAAGGAATAATAAAGGAAGTTATCAATAAGTGTAATTAAATCTCTTTGATAATATTTTTTATCGGTTGAGTTCCGATTATAGTTATTGTATGGTTATTGTACTATGCTTTGATTCAAATAGTTCCTATCTACTGTTTATAGATAATGGCGTCAATTACTGTTTGTCATAGATAAAATATGTTCTTTAATTTCACCGACATTTTTGGAAATTGAACTAAAATTTTCAGTGATGTCATTAACTCGTCGAGTACCGGTTTTATAGACACAATTAAAGAACAATAGGTCGCGGTCACCGGTGACCGCTTGGTGTTTGATAGATTAAGGGAAGTTTTTGAGAGTGGAAAATCATCCAATGACATATGTCAGGTGAGAGTATAGGGAGTGTCAGACTCTTACTGACAAAAAACCACCCGATTCCTACTCCTACACTGCGAGCCCAAGCCCCGGCAATCCATTAAGTTCTCCCCGGCTACGTATCGGCATCAGCCCTATTTGGCCCAATCTGTGGTGGTCTGGTGGTTCTTTGAAGTGTACGCGGAACGAGACGCGCCGTACGCTCGGGTTTGGTACTGTATGTGAATACGTTTTTATTACGTGAATCAGGCTCCTGATCAGGGCGCTTACTCTTGAAACCAATCTCAATGTCAATGCCATTTCAATCCAATAAAATCTCAATAATTATTCAATGTCAAAACTATACAACCCTTACCGTAACTGTTAAAACAGCATTCAGAGTACGAAATATAAAGCCAAACTTAATACCATTTAGTACATTCAATATCCACGCAATACGGATGCAATGGGCGCTAATGTTGCATCTCGAGAGTACGAAATTTCACAAAACCAATGTCGATCGATCGGAATTGGATTCAAGAGTAAGCCCACAGAGGCCTTAATACAAGTTTGTATTACGTTTAAAGCATTAGTAACGACACCTCGTTTGGCGCTCTGATTGGTTGGTTTATTGGCGCCCGCCAATCAGAGGCCTTAGTACGAGTTTATTTTTCGTTTAAAGTAATCGAAACGAGACGGCGTTCTGTGCTCTGATTGGATGGTTCATTAGACCTGGCCAATCACAGCGCCGTACGCGTACTCGTTACGATTACTTTAAACGAAAAATAAACTCGTACTAAGGCCTCTGTGCTCTGATTGGTTGGTTCATTAGAGCCGGCCAATCACAGCGCCGTACGCGTAAGCGCTTTAAACGTAAATCAAACACGTACTAAGGCCTCAGGCGGCGAGCTACCCTTGCTCGTCGTCCGCAGGCCCGTGCTTGCGTCGTCAACTACAAAGTTATTCTACTAATATAAGTATAATCTAGTTTACATTGACTCTGGTATACCAGATCATTATTATCATCATCACCATCAAGAAATGCCTTTGACAATCCACTCCAGGACCACGGATGTCCGATTCCGACTGCCTTGTTGGCCGAGTGGTCGTAAGTGCGACTGCCGGGCAAGGGTTCGATTCCCGGGTCGGGCAAAGTATTACTGGGTTTTTAAATATTCTCAGTAGTAGCACGGAGTCTGGAACGGTGCCCGGTATATGGCAATAGGCTCACCCCCTATTACATGGGACTCATAACATAAATAGTGAAAAGTGGGTGTTACATTGTACAGTGGTATAATGTGCACCTCTGACACCCCTTCGGGGATAAAAGGCGTGATGTTATGTTATGTTATGTTATTGCAGTTTGAAACATTCAGTGAAGGAGACGCAATTAATATTTTAAGGTATGCACGCAGAAGAACGAGTATCATATTCTGTTGCCAATCTCTTCCCATAGATTTTTACCTGACTAGGACTAGTAGGAGGGGTAAAATATAAGAAGGGAATATTAGAGTCACTACTGTTAAAGTTGTTTTAAACAAATTATTTGCAATGCTTCTGGACCGAACTTGTTTTGCCCCTTATTATATATTATTACTACTTTTTGACGTGACAACGTCTTATAAATTGGTTTGCCGGGTAACACTTCAAGAAACTGCGTTACGCTCCGCTCACGTTATGCGCTCACAATGAGAGCGAGTGAGAGGCACGCGTCCTTTCCACTCGGGCATGGTTAGCCCGCCTAAGAGCGAGAGAGACAGACATAAAAAGTGAAAGGCACGCGTCATTTTACCACTCAAAGTCGTTGTCACGTAAAACTTTCGCCCGTATACCGACTTTACAGGCAACCAATTTTTATTACATTTTTTCTTCTGTATCGTCCTATTATTCTTTGAAATATGTTATCTATCTACAGACATATTCATTTATTGTTTATTGCATGTGTATGTGGTTTATCAAACTTCGTCTTATCGCAAATATCTATGCAGTTTTAATCATTCATAATTTGATTCAATAATAAAAAAACATATTGTCATTATTATTTATATACCATTCTGTAATCTGTAAATTGTACATAATACTATGACTAACAAAAAGTAGTGTTTATATTTACCACCAGAGCATGTTCTTGGTGGTAAATGTAAACAATACTTTTTGTTTAAGGATATTTAACAGGGCCGATGCCGATTCGGAGTCGCGGAGAACCTAATGGGTTACCGGGGCTCCGGCTCAAAACAGACTAGTAGGTGATTCAAGAACTATATGCTACTCTCCTTCTGGACATTTTCATTTCTACCATTTTTCTTTTTTGGCATAAGCCGGTAAACGAGCAGACGGATCACCTGATGGTAAGCAATCGGCGTCGCCCATGGACACCTGGAACACCAGAGGCGTTACAAGTACGTCACCGGCTTTTTGGGTATTAGGAGTTTGAGGATCGTTGGGGATTTAGGGATTGGGGAGATTGGGGAAGGGGAAGAGGTAATTGGACCTCCAGTTTGGGGTCGTGGTTGGGCCTCAGGTGACCTCACTCACACGACGAAACATAACGCAAGCGTTGCTTCACGTCGGTTTTCTGTGAGGCCGTGGTATCACTCCGGTCGAGCCGGCCCATTCGTGCCGGAGCATGGCCCTCCCACACTTAAATTTTTAGGACTTTTAACATTGATGTGGGATTAACAGTACCTACACCAAACTGTAGGGATGTGCCGTAACAGAAGGTGCACATTGGAGGCTCCGGAGTAGGTCTATTGGACCTCACAGGCGCGGAGGGTGACCAATGAGGTTTCATTGAGGTAAAGATCTTACACACCCTAGGTTTTTTCCCAAAAGCTATGCGGCTTTTGAAGGCGCATAGCTGTCGCTATCGCATACAGATAAATAAGTTGACATTATAACATTCCTATTCAGACGTAGAAGGATAAGTAAGCTGAAGTGACAGGTAAACGTGTTCTAGAGTGGAGACCGGGTCTAGGCCAACGTAGTGTAGGCCGCCCTCCAGCTAGGTGGAGTGACGACATCCGAAAGGTGGCTGGCAGTGGTTGTATGAGAAGAGCTGAAGACCGAGCTCAGTGGCATGCCATTGGAGAGACCTATGTCCAGTAGTGGCCGGATACGGGCTGATGATGATAATGATGATGATTTAGATGTATCTATTGATGGTAAGCAATTGTCAGTGCTAATAATACCAAAGGCCTTACAAGTGCGTTGCCTTTTGAGGATTAGGGATTTAAAGATTGAGGTTAAAAGAATACAAAAGTAGGTTATAAACAGTTTATTAACATTATTTTATCACAAACACACACATACAAATGAATGCCGTAAAATTAAATAAAATTCTCATTAGTGTGATTATCTGCTCCACTGTTCCACTGCTGGGCAGAAGCTTCTTATCACACGAAGGAATCGTGGTATTATTTTACAAATTTATGCTCCTAGTGGGTTGCCCACCCAGGGATAAAGACGTGGACAGTTAGTGCATATATCAAACCAGTAATTTTTCTGTAAAATAAAATGTCTCGAGTTAGCAGATCACATAACAATTAGATACTTTTTTTGTTGAAGGGGGAAAATCATCCCCGTTGAGGCGAGAGGGAGTGTCAGACTCTTAATGAATAAAAACCACCCCGTTCCTACTCCTGCACTTCGAGCCGGAGCCCCGGCAACCCGTTAAGTCCTCCGCGACTCCGTATCGGCATCAGCCCTATGGGATTCCATTTGTGGTGGTCTGATGGCTCCTTGAGGCGCGCGAGGAACGTGGCGTGCCATACGCTCGAGTCTGTTACTGGTCAGACGACGAGTCATCCGTGCTCGCCGTGCGCAGGCCCGTGAATAATTAGATACTTGGTCAGACAGTTTTGGAAGGAGGGGATTTTTCAATGTCTTCCTCCACATGAGTGAATCGAGGGGTAATGTCTGACTCTTACTGACTCAAAACCACCTCGTTCCTACTCTTGCTCTTCGAGCCGGGGCCTCGGCAACTGGTTTAAAAGTGTATGTAATTCGAATATTTTAGATTTTATTATATAGTTCGTTATAGGTCAACCTAATAAAAGCATATTTAATAGTAAAATTTATTGGTTTATTTACCCTATTGTTTGGTTCGAAAGCATGACAGGACCTCATTGCACAGTTGGTTGGAGTAAAAGATCTGCAGGGTTTTTTCATGTATTCATTCAAAGGAACTGGATTTTTAACCCAGTCTAAGACTTCCCCATGGTTTACCTAAAGAGATAAAATATTATTAGAAATTGTAGTTTGTGTCTTGGAAGAAGAGTGGTCGCAAACACAGCTAACGAATAAAAATGTAATGCATTATAACATTGGGACATGTATTATGACCGTAGTATGACTAACTGACGAGTAAAAGATGTAACATTAACTGCTTCTAGAAATTTCTTAACTATATTTTTTAAGTATACTTCTTTCAAACAGATTTCAAACCGCACCTAAAATTGACTCATCAACAGCCGGTGGGAATGTATGAGTTCACTGCTAGATTATAGGCCGATACAAAAGGGTTCGTTTAGGCGTTTTGGCCATACCTATTATTGGAAATAAATATTACAGGTCACGCATAGCTTTATACTACTACTCAGTTTTAAGGCTTTCCGCTGCGTTGGGCTTCTCTTAGTTGTGCAGTCTCTTTTGTGCCTTTAGGATTAATTAATTTATTTAT
This sequence comes from Spodoptera littoralis, assembly GCA_902850265.1. NCBI lineage: Eukaryota > Metazoa > Arthropoda > Insecta > Lepidoptera > Noctuidae > Spodoptera > Spodoptera littoralis. The sequence continues at coordinate 5,882,560 of LR824555.2, read as the reverse complement.
TATGTCTCTTATTACTTTATTATGTGTCATTACTCACCGAGGTAAGTGGAAACTATCGTTTTTCTTCTCTAATAACAACATCATCTAATGTTTTAAATTTAGTTGCGGGATCCAAAAAGTTATTTATGTCCATGAGACGCGCCGGAGTAGCTGCAGTAGTATTGGGAGGTTGAGGCAGGCTTGTCCCAAAAAAGAAAAGTACACTTACCAGAAAAACATCACTCAATCTAGTGACTGTATCAAGGAATTTGATGTAAGCGGCTTTAACTCCAGGTTGACTTTCAAGGTACCACTCGTGGAGGTAGAAGCCGAAAGGAGCTCGGTTGCCGAAGTACTGTCTCTCAAAATTTCTAATGAAGAGCTTGTACCATGCGTCCACATCGGTAACGACTGGACTGAAAGAAAAAAACTTAGAAGTTTTATTTTAATACTAAAATACTGGACACTTCTCAATTCTGTGTAGACTGAATATTTTTACTATAGTATTCAAAGTACTTTTAGCCTTGAAATCTTGAAAAGAGCATACTTCTGAAAAATTCGAGTACCTATGAGCCGCGTTGTTCGGTCACCATCAGATGATCCATCCGTTCCTTTGGCCCCGAGTCGATGAAAAGAAAATTATAGAAGCGCATAATATTATGTATAAACTTACGTGAAAAAACAAGAATCAGCCATAGCACATGGGAATCCCATAGTGTCCCTAAAAGAGAGCATTGGTTGTACCCAAGGTTTTGGAATGGAGGCAGTTGGGCAAGGCGGGACCGGGCAGTCCTGAATGGATGCATAGTCCAAGGTATAGGGCCAAAGGCCTGGATTTAATATTTCACTAGTGGGCCAGGAAGAGTCGTATTCTAATCCATGGTCAGCCATTACTTGGTAGCTTGTATTGCCAGCCAGCTGCAGGAATGGTATACGTACACCTGCGATATAACAAAAGAGTAAGAGCACCTTTTTTAAACAGTCTATTTAAATCGACAAAAATTGCAAATTAATGTAAATGGTTATTGTGGTAATAGTATTCAATTAATGTCTTAGTAGTACAGACAACAATATTATTTTAACTGTTTGTTCACTTAATGATCAATAGATAACAGAAGTCTCTACTAACGCTTACCTCGGATACTCTCTTGAGGAATGTTGGCGAAATGAGCAATAAGTTCTTTTTGATCCGCAATTTCTTCCTTCAAATCTTTATAGCTGGCTGCTGCCCAGAACTCAGTAGGAGTTCTATGGGTGATCGAGTGTAGGGCGATTTCAAATCCTTGATTATACAATTCATTGATAAGGTGGTAGTTAGAGTACTCATGACTGACGTAAAATGTAGTTCCAATAGGGCACCCATTGGCATTCTTGCGATTGTAAAGAATCTCTCGGTAAGTTGCCATATTTCTGACGTTGACTGCATCGTCGAAGGTCAGTGTGATAAACTGAAATAATAAATAAATAAAAACATGAAGCTTGAAGAAATATTTGATACAACATTTTTCTAGTGATTTGATTTCCGATCTACCTCAGCATCATCAGCATTAAGTTAGGCCAATAAAATCAGTTATAGATTTATTGAAATTATTAGTATACTCTATTAGATATAACAATTCCTCTCGTAACAGTATAAACAAAGAATAGGGTAAAACACGACGAAGTTTATAATTGGAAGATAAAGAAGCCCTTTTTTAAGGCGGGGAAATCATCCAGTGACTTCTCCCGCCCGGGTGAGGCGAGAGGGAGTGTCAGACTCGCACTGACTAAAAACCACCTTGTTCCTATGATAAACAAGCCTGGGCCTGTCTTTATCTTTATTTTAAAAAACTTACCTGAGGAGTGTCCCTTGGACGGAATCCACCAGGAATGTTTGTGGACGAACATCTACAGTTTGGCAGCTTACATAGTTCTTCGTTACATTTTTCGGCCAATGGCAGCTCAGCTGCTACCAACCCCAAAATTAGTACTGATACCAATATAGTCAACCGCATTTTGGATGCGTTAAATTTAATGATTACTGTGAGGTCTTATTATGGGCCTTATATAGAAGTTTTTAATCTTTATTTGATTGATTATCATCATTATCGAATTGTTTAGTGAATCATTTCTAGTGCACTTTCACTGCTATCAAAACGTGATGTGATAGGTTTGTTCAGGTGAATACTTTTCCAAGAATCGTTAATGATGTTTCAGTAAAAATATTCAAATATTTGTTGTAATTTCAAGGGCATTATTAATTAGTACGTTTTTTATTAACAGAACAAGCCCGCCACAACCTCGGGACATAGATTGGTATACAGTGCAAATTCTATGGAATTATTTATATGAATAATTTAGTTTAGTAGAATAAGTCAGTAGCTATGCACAAGTAAAACAACGATAAGGGACTTTTTAATCATCGTAATTATGATGGGAATAAAATTGCATTAATTTAGTTACAAGTTTAAGTAAAATTGCATTAATTTAGTTTTTTTCTATTTTCTTTCTTTCTTTCTTTTTTTCTTTCTTTTTTCTTTCTTTCTTTCTTTTTTCTATTTAAAACAAATGGTCTTTAAATTGAAATGATATTTAAATGCAAAAACCGAGGAGCAGTGATCTTTAATAAGACTAAAGTTGCGAAAAAAGTGCACAGCTATGAAGACGTACTGCTTTCATCCATATAAGAAAACGTAAAATACTTTTATCTTAGTTATTTTTGGAAACGTCGTAAATTATCTTTTAAAAATATTTATCAATATTTAGATTATCAGTTATACAATTAATTTGTCACGTTTAATCAAATAGAATCAAATAACACCTGAGAGGTACTTGAGTACACCTAGAACAACCCAAAGTTTGCCTGGTAGAGATCGCTTTTAGTGATAAGGCCGCCTTTGTACCCTACTATTCTTTATTATAACATTACATGTATATTCTATTAATTTAAGGTGTTATAACACATGGGTGAATAAGGGTGGTGACAAATGAATGAGGTAGTGTCTTAATTACTGTTTTTAAAAAAAAGAGGAGGTACTATGTTTGGTTGATGTTTTTTTTTAGTTTGGTAGTTTACGGATTACACCGTCATGTGTGAACCGATTTCTATAATTATTTTCATCAGATAATGTACTATATGAATGAAAGACATTTTGGTAGCTGTGCTTTTTTAGCAATTTTAGGTTTATTAAAGACCACTGCTCCTCGGTCTCTGCTCTGCTAATCGTGAATGCCCTTGGTCGATCCTGTAATATCTTACTCAAACATAAAAAAAAATAATTTGAAAAATCGTGCCGGTCTCTGATATCGCTGGTAGGTGGTTACGGGTTAAATCAGAAAAAAATATTACTATATATTATAGAATCCCTTTGACTGTGACTTTTATGATTAATTTTTGGGTTATGTCTGTAATTTTATTTCGCAGTGCGAAAAAAATTGCATTACTGAGTCTATGAGTGAACACAAATCATGTTTAGGAACCAGCAACCGTTGGATTAGACGTGGTCTAAAGTGGAGACTGTGTCTAGTTTCCGTGGTTTTACATGAACAAATTATATCATACACATGATAGTACATTAATATCAAATGACCGTTAAGGTTCATTACACATATTCTAAATAACATGCTAAAAGGCGTTCTGCTTATTTTGAGCAACATTCCGACACACATGCTACTAAGTGACTAAATCATGCTTTCGTTCTTAACCCTTTGAGTACTGTCATTATAATAACAATTAAAGAACAATAGGTTGCGGTCACCGGTGTCCTCGCGGTGTTTTGTGTGTGACAGTTTAAAATTAGCATGTGTCTAACTGTACTTACCTTTATATCATTTTGAGCGTATGAAGTACTTTATCTTTCATATTTGACAGTTGACAGCGTCAACATGACAACTAATGCCCCTTACCACTGATTAGAATAGAGACGTTGTTGGTTGTTTTAGTTAATTATCACTATTTGCCATCTGCACAGATAAATAAAATTGTAGTGTCCGTTTGTAATATTAATATAACCGCTTTTTACTACATGTTTAAGAATATACATGATATACACATGTCAAAATAACATTTTTTTTTCTTGTCTATCTGTCTGTTTATCTGTTTGTACTGGCTTATCTCTGAAATAGCTGGGCCAATTTTAACGGGACTTTTATTGACAGGTAGCTAATGTACTACGGAGTAATATAGGCTACTTTTATTTTGAAAGATTTAATCATGTCAAACGTCATGTCCTAAAATTTATACTCTACGCAGACATCGAAAAAGTTGAAGTCGCGGGCAACAACTAACAAAGTATATAATCGGCGATCAACAAAAACAATTCTTAAATATTCATTGCATAGTCTCGTTATTCCCGTGTCGTACCCACCGATCTTCGTCGCGGTGAACCTAACGGGTAACCGGGGCTCTGGCTCGACGTGCAGGAGAAGGAACGGGGTGGTTTTTAGTCAGTAAGAATCTGACACTCCCTCCCGCTTCACCCAGGCGGGAGCAGTTATTCGAAGATTTCCCCCCTTAAAAAAAAAACCCACGGATCTTCAAAACAAATGATCTCTAAATTGAAATGATATTTTAAATATCGGTTGGTTTAACTTAATCTTTGACATTATTTGCTCTGCCTCGTTGGCCGAGTGGGCGCTAATGCGACTGCTGGTCAAGAGGTCTATAGTTCGATTCCCGGGTCGGGCAAAGTATTACTGGGTTTTTAAAAATCGCAGTAGTAGCACGGAGTCTGGAATTGTGCCCGGTATATGGCAATAGGCTCACCCCCTATTACATGGGACTCATAACATAAATAGTGAAAAGTGGGTGTAACTTCTGTGTGCACTTCTGCCTACCCCTTTAGGGATAAAAGGCGTGATGTTATGTTTGACATTATTTGTCGAAAGTCAGTGTTAGTCCCGTATATTGAATGGTCTGTTCATTTGCTCCTATCGCTTCAGAGCTGTTTAGAGAGACTTATTTGATTGCTTTCTTGTTGGATCACGAGGATTGCTTGTGTCGTTTACTTTTTCGTAATAAATATTCAGGTGTTTTAATAAAATTTGACTTAGGTATAGTCCTATGTCCCCTAAATAGGGGGTCCACAGAGGTTCTCTATCTCAACAGGTCTTGAGCTTCTCGCTTCACCTCGCTTCACGTCATTCCAATGTTCACCGCTTCTGCTATCACAATACGACTCCAGGTTCGCCAGATTGATTTAAGATTATCAAGATTTTTAATACTAAATATTTTTTTTTATGTACTCTCAAATTCTCATTATCAAACCTAAGACTTAATTTGTTTTAGATGTAGGATAGTTACGTTTGTATATGCTGTATTTCCCTATAAGTATTTGTTACACTTACTGTAAAAATTCATATTTGTATTTTGACAATAGAATTGGTGTAAACAAATGTTGGTAAATCATAAATAAATAATAAAAAAAACTTAATTTAATCAGTCATTTCACTAGCGTTGCAGTCAAAAAATATTCAGAAAGGTGGAAATTAAAATAAAAAAACTCAATACAATTTTACGTATTTTTTATTATTGAAAAACCTTAAAGTCGATGTATTTACTGTCCCAGAGGATTGCCCAGCCATGGGTAGACACGTGGGCACACGTTGCAGAGTTGCATCCAGTATGTCATCTGAAAAGAAAAAGAAAACAGTGAATTTCAATAACATGACATCACGCCTTTTATCTTCGAAGAGGTTGGCAGAGGTGCACATTATGCCACTGTACAATGTAACACCCACTTTTCACTATTTATGTTATGAGTCCCATGTAATAGGGGGTGAGACTATTGCCATATACCGGCCACAATTCCAGACTCCGTGCTACAACTGAGATTTTTTTAAAACCCAGTAGTACTTTGCCCGACCCGGGAATGGAACCCGAGACCCCTTGCCCGGCAGTTGCATTTGCGACCACTCGGCCAACGAGGTAGTGAATTTTAATGTAAGAAGGATCATGGAAGGTCAATGTATTCAAACCTTTCGGTCATTATATATCAAATTGTTGTAGTCTAAATACATATCTAAAACATTCATAAAAATGCCACTTCTAATACATACATAGAAAGTCGGAGCTTGCTCACAGCTGATTGGTCATTCAAACTTATAATTAGAAGTTTTAAATCTAGGTTTCAAAAACGTTTTCCAATCGAATGTCAGTAGTGTCTAAACGATTTTAGTAAGTAAATAGAACTCGGAAAAATCACACTTTCGGATCCACATCTTCATCCATGGGAAGCGGGTGTCTTAACCTCAGAGTCATCATGACTATCAGACTATCCAAAATGTATTCATTACTAGTATATGCGTTTATGAAGATGAAAGTAGCTTTGTGTTAATCCAGAACAATCTTCCCTTGTTCCATCTCGATCGTTTTAGCCGTTCTGTCGGGACTTAGTAACAAACGTACATACAGACTCACTCACCAACTTTCATATCTATATTGAGAGTAATACTTACGCCGTTGTGGGCAGATGTAGCAGAGCAGCTTGCAGCAGGACAGTTGGTTGGAGTGAATCTGCGACAGGGTTGCTTCTTGTACTGATCAACTGGAACGGGGTTCTTTACCCAGTCAATGACTTCGTGAGAGTTGACCTGTGGATATAAAATTATTTATTAATTTTGGCTTTTGTTAGGTTCAGATTAAAATCTTTGGTCTGACTATATCATACGTTTTCTAAGTCATAACCCACATTCCAGAATGTATGGAATGTTTGGACGTTAATGAAAGTGGGTCGATCGTACTAGTTACGTTATTAGCCCCACTAATCAAAGTCAAAGTAAAATCATTTATTTCAATTAGCCAATTGACTTTGACTTTTTGAATATCACATAAAATAAACAGTCTTAATCTACAAAGTGTAGATTAACTATGAAGACGAATGGGCAAGAAACTACATTGTTGGTCTTTATCAATCAATTTCACAGTTCAATTCTTGGTTACATTCAAAAGTTGGTTGGAGGAAAAGTTAGAGGAAAATTCTAGACATAATTTCAATTTCCGTGCTGTCATGGAAAATATAAATATTACTTGCCATCCTGTTCATTCAAGGTTGAACTCTATGAACACGAAGCTAAAGTTCAACCTTTATAACCAAGAAGTACAAAGTAAATCTTACCATAAAGACATCTTCCAAGTTGTTGATGATATCCATGAATCGGACAAAGGCGCGGCGGACGGCTGGGTAGGCAGAGATGAATGCTTCGTGGACGAAGAAACCGAAGGGAGCGCGGTTACCAAAGTAATGCCTCTCGAAGTTTGTTAGGATGAACTCGAACCATTCTTGCTCATTTTCACGGTCAGGACTGTAATACATAGAATGGGCAAATGATGAGAACTTTTATTTAAAGTTCCTAGTTATAGAAGGTTAACTAATTGACACCTGTATAAAAATAAGACAGGAACTCCTTATGCATATAATAATATGGACTGGAATACTGAGAATTTTAAATCAATAGACTGTAGTTTTTTTGTTCGAAGAGCTTGATCCAATCTTTAAACTCAAAACTCCTGATCTGTACTATAATTTGCGATCATTCAATCAATGAAATAAATTGAACTAAAAAAATTATTGTCATATTTAGCTTAGATCCTAACAGTACCTAATAATTATAAAAATACTTACATAAAGAAGCAAGCATCCACCATGGAACAAGGGATACCTTGAAGGTCAGACCAAGCAACCATAGGTTTGACCCAGATTCCAGGAATAGACGAGGTTGGGCAGGGTAGGACAACACAGTCCTGGCTAGATTGGTAGTCCAAAGTGTAGGGCCAGAGTCCAGGGTTGGTGTGGGCAGTAGTGGGCCAGGAGCAGTCGTACTCCAAACCATGATCAGCCATAACTTGGAAACTGTTATCTCCAGCCAATTGGAGGAAGGGAAGACGCACGCCTAGAAAGTTATTAAGTAATTAAGTGGAGGTATAAATGTTGCTATTTTCTATTACTATTTACATAACATCACCCCTTTCATCCCCGAAGAGGTAGGAAGAGGTGCACATTACGGCACTTAATACCACTGAACTATGTAACACCCACTTATCACATTTTCAAATAAAGAATTTAAATGAATAAATTTACCTTTGATGGAATCAGCAGGAATGTTGGCAAAGTGAGCCATTTGGACTTTCTGGTCAGCAATTTCCTTCTTCAAGTCATCATAAGTAGCATCACGCCAGTAGGTCTGAGGAGTCTGATGGCTGATGGAGTGAAGAGCGATTTCAAAACCGCGGTTGTAGAGTTCATTGACCAGAACATAGTTGGTGTACTCGTGGCTGACGTAGAAAGTAGCTCCAGCGGGGCAACCGTTGGTGTTGAAGCGGTTGTACAGGATGTCACGGTAGGTCACGATGTTGTTCACATTGACACCGTCGTCGAAAGTGACTGTGACGAACTGGAAAAGTAAACAGTTTTGTTTATTAGACTTGGTGGTTTTAAGGATATACAGTCATTTGAGGGTAAGTACAAAATAATAGGGAAAGCGATTTTTTTTAAGATGGGAAAATCATCGAGTGACTGCTCCCGCCTGGATGAGGCGAAAGGGAGTGTCAGACTCTTACTGACTAAAAACCACCCCGTTCCTTCTCCTGCACGTCGAGCCGGAGCCCCGGTTACCCGTTAGGTTCTCCGCGACATAGGAAAAGCGATGAAAGTGAACCATTCACTTAGTTTCAAGTACCTGCCCACTAAATTACTTGCCTAAGTCAGCCGAAATATAAAAATTTTCAATAATCATCGACTCGAAAAAAATAGAGATGTGTTAGACCAAATTGTTTGGCAAAATATTAGTGTATGTTTTCATGGACGTATTTAATGTAAATGACGTTGTATAAAAGTGATAAACAGTGGAATTCCATAAAATTGAAATCGAATATACCGGTGACATCAAGAAGGAATTGAAATTAGCTATGATTGTTTAATAATCTCTGAAGGAAAACGAAAATATGGGTGAAAGATAAGAATAACATGTTTTTGATTTAATTTTTATCGTGTATGTTTCATAATAAGTGGCAAACATTAATTGTGTCTGTTTTAAATTGCTTCACGATGGTTGAGAACATAACATAATATCACGCCTTTTATCCCCGAAGGGGTAGGCAGAGGTGCACATTACGGCACTTAATGCCACTGTACAATGTAACACCCACTTTTCACTATTTATGTTATGAGTCCCATGTAATAGGGGGTGAGCCTATTGCCATATACCGGGCACATTTCCAAACTCCGTGCTACTACTGAGATTTTTAAAAACCCAGTAATACTTTGCCCGACCCGGGAATCGAACCTGAGACCCCTTGACCTGGTCGCACTTGCGACCACTCGGCCAACGAGGCAGTCAGGCAGGCAGGTTAAGAACATGTACAAGTAGTTATTGGTCTCTTGGATTAGAATTCTATAGACCTTAGAATAATTGCTAAGTTCAAGGTATAAAATAAAATATAACATAACATCAAGCCTTTTATTCCCGAAGGGGCAGAGGTGCACACAGAAGTAACACCTATTTCTCACTATTTATGTTATGAGTCCCATGTAATAAGGGGTGAGCCTATTGCCATATACCGAGCACATTTCCAGACTCAGCGTGCTACTACTGAGATTTTTTTCAACCCAGTAATACTTTGACTCCATATGAATATGATAAATTATGGTATAAAATAAATGCAAAAGAAATAACGGCGAGTGTATGTAGGGGTGCATTACAGTCTTGCTTAAAGTAACATTCACTTTAATGGGATAGTTCGTTGAGTGAATAGAAAGGTCACTTGATAGAAAGCAATTGACACAGTGTATTTATACCCACAACACTACAAGTGTGTTGCTGGCCTTTTGTAAAGTGATTCGGTGTCTAGGAAGAATAACCCTTCCATGTCCATCCCAAAATATAAATAAATAAAGCAGGAGGCTGTATTGATTTCGATCAAAGTGGCAAGTCTAACTACACTAGCTAAATAAGCAAATGATATTAAAGTACACAAGTGTGTGCGCAAACACAAGTCTCTGAACCCGGTGTGACGGCAGACTGACACGACTGGAGAGAGTTCAGGCCGGGACCAAAGGAAATTCGACTGTGTTTCCAACCCCGTGCCTTTGTAAACCATCCCAAAATACCTACATGAAACATCAGGGTATTTACACGGTTTGTGGCTGATGTGATGATGATGATGATGATGATGATGACGTGATTTCTTTCAAACTTACCTGTGGAGTATCTCTAGGGTTCAAACCTCCAGGAATGTTAACGCTGGAACATCTGCAGTTTGGGAGCTCGCAAGCTTCAGGATCACATACGGGAGCCTCTTCTGCAAGTGCCACAGCAGACACAAGCAGCAATGCGAGTAGACTAATGGACTTCATCGTGCCGGCTTCACCAGAAAATGATATTCAACACTCCTGTTTACTTCATTATATAAAGAATTGTGTTATCGTCTTTATGTATCGATCAATGCCTTTTGATACACTTTTCATGTATCTTATCTAGATGCGGCGGAGTTGCTATTAGTTCAGTTTCCGTTTAGGTAAAAGATTTTTGATTTTGATTTTCGGTATCGTTTTGGATATGATTATTACCGGCTTTTTGCTTGGAGGTTTCTGGAAAAACCATTGAAGGGATTTTTGGTCATCTTCTCTCGGGTTGAGCCACTGTTAAATTTGTTTTGCACTTTATTATCATATAACCGTTTGTTATTCTTGTGCATAAGTCTCTTTATTTTTTGAACTCACGTTTACTTGATCTTTTCATTGATCAGGTGATCTATATGCTCGTTTACCTTTTATTCCATAAAAAAACCTACACAATCATGAAAGGTTCTCTTTTTATACGTACATACGTATTATAAAAAGCATAAGGCATAAATTGCATTTTAAAAATTAAACTCTATGGACTTTATGCCTTTAAAATACTCGTTGCAGTGCTAGTTTGATATACGCAACATTTAAAACTAATTTCAAAAATACTTGAAATCATATACTTAAAATACATAGAAATATGTAAAAACATTACAAACTTGATTGTAATCACAAAGAGTTGGATTTTCCATACCAATAATAACTTGAACGTTTACAAAAAGATTCCTGTTATAAACAGCATTGATTAATTCGAAGAAATAACTATAGATTGCCAGATAATTCATAATCTTTGTATTGGATCTGATTGACATCGATAAGTATTTCAATAAAATGCGCATACCGTCAGTAGAACTCTTCTTGGGGGTTACTATTGAATCCATCGACATTGGTATTGTGAAATTTCGTACTTTCTAGTTGCAACACTGGCACCTATTGCATTCGTATTCCGTGGATTTGTATTGAACTAAATGGTATTGAGTTTGACTTTATATTATGTACCCTGAATGCTATTTTAACAGCTACGATAGGCGTTGTATACTTTTGATATTGAATAATTATTGAGATTTTATTGGATTGAAATTGCATTGACATTGAGATTGGTTTCAAGAGTAAGCACCTAGAACCTAACGGGTAACCGGGGCTCCGGCTCGTCGTGCAGGAGAAGGAACAGGGTGGTTTTTAGTTAGTAAGAGTCTGACACTCCCTCCCGCCTCACCCAGGCGGGACTGCTCCCGCCTGGGTGAGGCGGGAGGGAGTGTCATCGAAAGGCTGCCCTTTCGATGATTTTCCCCCTTAAAAAAAGACAAATGACATTTAAAGGTTAGTCGAATGTGTGAATAGACAAGCCAATGTATGCTACTGACACTATAGTACCTATTCATTACTAGTTACCTACTCTACGTTTACTCGGTTCCTATAGATTTGTAACGTAATAAAACCGAAAAAAAATTCAGACCAGTAGCTCCAAATGAACAAACTCTTCAGGTTCACCATATTTTACTGTTTATTAATATTTGAACACGGGGAAGCCCGCGTTACTTTGCCACAAAAAGTGGGCTATTTAAGACCGTAATCTACCTTTATCACGATCCTTTAAGCCGTTTTGACGTCAAAGAGTAACAAACAAACAAACAAAAAAATAAACAAACAAATTTTCTCATTTTTATAATATTAGTAGGATAGGTTCATCCACTACAAAATATATCCCTTACCACCTGCTTAGAGGAATCTTTTTTTTATAGCAAAACCGGTATACGAGCAGACGGATCACCTGATGGTTAGTAATCGGCGCCGCCCATGAAACACCCGAAATACCAAGGCGTTACCGGCCTTTTGGGAATTGGGAATTTGAGGATTGTGGAGGATTCGGGAATTCGGTAGACTAGGGAGGGGGGTAATTGGGCCTCCGGTAACCTCACACATACGACGAAATACAACGCAAGCGTTGTTTCACGTCGGTTTCCGGTCGAGCCGGCCCATTCGTGCCGAAGCATGGCTCTCCCACACTTATACATATATCTATAGCATACTTCACTCCTACAGTATTTGTTCCAATTGTGGGGTGGGTCGAATGGAACTAAAAAATGATACGAGTCTGACATACTTCTTGCAGTTCATCTACATTCTTCTTGTTGAGGTTGCTTTACTTTTGACTTTACTGTCCACGTAAGCTGCACTTCATGAGCATGCTTTCGTCAATATTGACGTTTTAAAGGTGAATGCTGAATGCATTTTGCGTAGGAATAAACAAAACTCTGACAACCTTCATCATACAAAAAAAAACATATCATTATACGGTCGAATCGAGAACCTCCTCCTTTTTTTGAAGTCGGTTAATAATCACATTGTCATTTGTAAGTTGCATGCATTCGTCAAATAACGCGTCATTGACAGTAGGCCTTACAAAAATGTCATTCGACTCATTCGTGCAAAATTCAATCCACAAAATTGCATAATTCTTTTGTGTTTCAACTAAATCGCGGTTCTTTACATTTATATTTATCTTAATCAAGATACTGATACGAGATTACTTAGTCATACGATACTGGGTCAATTATTGCACTACGTCACTAATGAATGGCCCTGAAAGATTACACCCTGTAGGTAGAAGGAGATAATACTAGTTGAATCCGGTAAAAGAATGCAATTGAATAGTAAAGGAAATAGATAACGTACTAGTTTATGGTTTTAAATCTAGATTTAATAGATTTTGTACCTGATTAAAATTAAATACTTGATGTTGCTAATGTGATTTTGACGGCACTGGGTGATGTCTCTTAAGAGAGACAAACTCTCAGAGTCTTAAATGAAAAAAAAAATCTATTAAATACTATTATTGCGAGTATCCATGGTCGGCGCTAATCGCTCCGTCTGCACTTTTGCAATCTGTCATACTTATGTTATATTATGGTTATTGGTTCAATTTTTTATAGCACTAAGTATCAGCCCAGACCGAGTAAGTCCTAAAACTGCGTTGAGCCAATGAGATCCTCTAAATACTTGGTGCAATTTTTATGCTGCCTCCTGCAGCCTGGCTTACACAGCGAAACGCATCTTAACCGTGGTTTTACGTCGGTTTTCAGTGACGCCGTGGTATCACTTCGGTCCAGACGGCCCCTTCGTGCCGAAGCATGTGTTTTTATGAATATACGTAGTAAGATAATATTATTCCTGTAACTGCTACTGATAGGTAATACAACATAATTGAGTTACTGATTTCGATAACGCAATGATTTACTTCCTAGAAGTGAAGTTGATAATATTTTTATAAAAACAGTGATTGAGACGTTCATTGTTTTGCGTCGTTCTATTACGTGTTTAGCTTCGAAGGCTACATCAAAATTGATACATCAGCGATAGAATGAGCAGCTATAAGTTTTTTGCCAAAAGGAATTCCCAATACAGAACTTGGGCCCCATGCGGAGAGCTGACGGAAATTTACAAATTCGTAACAGTACGTAGATTCGTAGCAAACAATCACTATTTACATGAAATCGAAGATGAATGTTTCCGATGGTTGGTGGTATCGAAAAGGGAGAAGATCATTGTTATTTTCATTATCAACAACACGTACTGTTAAGAGCTGAAGAACTATTTGACCTCTTCAGTCCTCTGTATAAAAAGGGCTGGCTGGTGGGTTGAATCACAGTTTATAAGTTTAAGGCAGAAGGTCTTGCTGAATATCTGCCCCTTAATCGGCCTCTGGCTAGACTCCTCTTTGTCTGAACTCCTCTCTAAGTAGAGATATTAACTTAAAGGTTACCACAGGAACTAGCCCGCTTAAATATATAACAGCCTAAGCGTAATGAACTATACCCGTGCGTCCGGCGCGCTGCGTTCCGCGCGCGCCTGAACGAACTATTAGACCACCACAGATGGGCCCAGTAGGGCTGATTTCTAATACGGAGCCGCAGAAGGCCTAATGGGTTACCGGGGCTCCGGCTCGAAGAGCAGGAGTAGGAACGGGGTGGTTTTTAGTCAGTAACAGTCAGACATTCCCTCTCGCCTAACTCAAGGTGGGAGAAGTAATTGGATTATTTTCCCCTTTCAAAATAAATGCGTACTGAACTATACGTAAGAGTGGTTCTTTCCAATAAATAAAACCCTTTATCGATACTGCAGGGACAAGTAGGTGTAGCGATAAAATATATGTGTAACACTATTTTGGTATTGATGATTTCATTTCGTGGTGGTGGTCCGGAGGTTGAAATCTCGCCCGAAATTTCAACGGCAAGCACTAATGTGCCTTTTTCCGGGTTATATGTACTTTCTAAGATTACTTAGACACCACTGACAAACGGTGAAGGATAGCATCGTGAGGAAACCTAGGCTTATAATTTCTAATTATAAGTTTGTAATCGCCAACCCGCATTGAGCAAGCGTGGTGATTAATGCGCAAATCTTCTCCGTGTGTAGAGAGGCGTTTGGTCAGCAGTGGCCACTTATAGACTGTTGATGTGTGATGATTTCATATTTCATTTTCAGTTCTCTACGTAACATTATCACATTATCTCTAACATAGACAATTAATAAATTAATACTTATCTATTCATAATAATCTATAATCGGATGTTTTGTGATGTCATAATATCGCAAATGAAAATCTGAATTGATAACCCATAATAGAATTTTCGTGTTTAGCCTTAGGCATCCGGTTGCATTGATTTGATTATATTAAATTACTATTTCGTGTAATCGATATCTGAATATCAATGTGTGTATACAAACACCTATGTTTGTTGAGGAACTTTAAAATGACTGGAGCGTTTTTGATGACAATTTCAAATATGACAGATCGGGTCGAATCAACTGGACCACAAGAGTGAGAGAGAGAGCAATAAGAAATTGCAGGGTTAGAATATTTTACGTTGATTGCTAAACGATTTGTTTGATATATGGCTAGTATTGTTGTTGTTATCATCAAAAATTGTGTTTGAAGTCGTTCCTCGAGAGATTAAAACAAGACCGTAAACGGTGTTAAGAACTTCTTCAGCCACCGTAAGCACGCCTGCCTGTTCTACTCAGCACCCGACCAGAACCAGACCCGGGCGTGCTGCGTATCGCGTTCCGTGCGCGCCTCAAAGAGCCATCAGACCACCACAGATGGGGCGCAATAGGGCTAATGCCGATACGGAGCCGCGGAGAACTTAACGGGTTGCCGGGGCTCCGGCTCTAGGTGCAGGAGGGGGAAAAGGGGTGGTTTTTAGTCAGTAAGAGTTTGACACTCCCTTCCGCCTCACCCAGGTGGAAGAAGTCATTCGATGGTATACCCCCTTAAAAAAAAACCCTAGGTGTTAAGCCGGTTTTCGGTCATAAAGACGACATAATCATGGTATGGTAGTTTGCATAGCAATAAAAATGCAGCACTCAATATAGGTAATATCAATCAAGATAATTATCATAATAAGTCGTCATTATAATCTGTTGTTTTTAATCAATACGGCTATTTAGGCCAATCAAAGTTGTTTTGATTATATGTATTTTGACGCTACAAATTGATAGTGGGTGTGTTCTCAGAATTTTGGGTGCTTAAGTAATTTTGGACTAGTAACATGCAATATTAAAATTTCGTGAGACATACTAAATTAATCATTATGTTTACGGCTTACTCCCGTACACACTATTTGACGAGGAACTCGACTAGTTTCAAACCATGCTAGACAGGCCTGCAGTCGGCGAGCACGGATGACTCGCCGCCCGATCAGAACATGACCCGAGCGTACGGCGCGTCCGCGTGCGTACAGCGCGCGCCTTATGGAGTCATCAGACCACTATGGATCGGACGCGGAGCAGCGGAGAGCTTAAGGGGCTACCGGGGCTCCGGCTCGAAGTGCAGGAGAAGGAACGGGGTGGTTTTTAGTCAGTAAGAGTCGGACACTCCCTCTCGCCTTACCGGGCGGGAGAAATCATTGGATGATTTCCTCTCCCCCTCATCCAAAAAAGTAGCTCATATTGCGGTTCAATCCCTAGACACAGTTATTTTACCAAACGCAAATATAAGTTTGTCGAATGTTACGTTGCCCGCAGTAGAATTTACACTGTAACTGTGGGCCCAATGGTCGAAATTATGTACCTTGAACCGATATTATGAATGGGAATATAAGTGAGTTGGTGTATTTTTGTTACTCAGTCGCAAGTGCGACTGCCGGGCAGGGGGTCTCGGGTTCGATTCCCGGGTCGGGCAAAGTATTACTGGGTTTTAAAAAAATCTCAGTAAGTAGCACGGAGACTGGAATTGTGCCCGGTATATGTCATTAGGCTCACCCCCTATTACATGGGACTCATAACATAAATAGTAAAAAGTGGGTGTTACATTTTACTGTTGTATAATGTGCACCTCTGCCAACCCCTTCGGGGATAAAAGACGTGATGTTATGTTATGTTGTTACTCAGTCGCGTCAACGGCTGTAGGGAGCGGGATGAAATTTGAAACAGAGGTCGATTATGGTTTGGAGTAACACATGGTCACTTTTTACCCCTGGGGACGCGGGCGAAACCGCAGGCAGACAGGCTAGTCTTATATAATTATCTTAATCTAAGTTTTAGATGGAATAATTGATGTTCAATTAATTTGTTAAGTAAACCTAATAATTTATGAAATATTTTGCTATTTTTATTCCTTCTTACTCACTGTTCTCTCTCTCTGCCTCGTTGGCCGAGTGGTCTGCCGGGCAAGGGGTCTCGGGTTCGATTCCCGGGTCGGGCAAAGTATTACTGGGTTTTTTAATATTCTCAGTAGTAGCACGAAGTTTGGAATTGTGCCCGGTATATGGTAATAGGCTCACCACCTATTACATGGGACTCATAACATAAATAGTGAAAAGTGGGTGTTACTTTATACAGTGGTATAATGTGCACCTCTGCCTACCCCTTCGGGGATAAAAGGCGTGATGTTATGTTATGTGTTATTCCTTTTTATGGCACGTTTTATTGCTAAAATCTCAATTTCAGATCTATCTAACAAGATATAGATTATAAAACGAAGATTAAATCGTACGTTAAATAACGAATTTAGCAAATAAAATCTTAGTTAAAATCAATAGATTTTGAATACATATTTTTATTTTATCTGTAAATCAATTAGGTGATTTTGATCTGTTGTTAAAATTGCTTTTAATTGTCAAATTATTTTGAAAATGCATTAATCTTATCCGTAGTTTTAGTCGCGCTATCATCTGCAGCCGAAAGGCGTCCACTGCTGGACAAAGGCCTAGCCCTTAGACATCCACATCGTTTGTTGTATTTCTTATTATTAGGAGAAGGTTTTTAAGACAGAAAAAATCCTGAAAATCCTACGGCAACGGGAGAAAACGAAGTCGCGGGCATAAGCAGAAAATATAGCCACTCGGGTATAATGTTTATAATTTTAGTAAGACATTCAATAAAGGACAGTACTAATTCAGGAGACAGAACCATCGATGGCATATACAAACACGAAACGTAAAAGTTCTAAGCAAGTTTGTCATAGATGGCGTTATTTAGCTATTGCCATCTAGTGGATATTTGTTGAAGTTATCCTTTCGTGACCAGAGAGGGTTGGTAAAAGAGGGTTGGCTAAGGACGAGTTGTAGTTCCAGTTGCTTACGACAGATGGCCCATTTTACAATAACGAACGTGTTTTTTATATTGTCAATACCGAGACGAACACTAAATTCATATTATATGATTTAGGTAGGAATTCGTAAGGTAAGGTTTAGGTGACTGACATTATGTGATGATGTTCCTTTGAAATTGCAAAAGCCGCCATTCGACTGCTGATATAACCCATAATATCACGCCTTTTATCCCCGAAGGGGTACGCAGAGGTGCACATTACGGCACTTAATGCCACTGCATAATGTAACACTCACTTCTCACTATTTATTTTATAAGTTCCAAGTAATAGGGGGTGGCAAGAGCGTATTGCCATAATACCGGGCACAATTTCAAAGCTTTAAAAACCCGGTAATACTTTGCACTACCCTGGAATCGAATCCGACACCTCTTGCAGGCACTCAAAAAGATGTATGATTCGATAAATGATCTCAATCATTCTCAAGTTTAGTAGGAATTTGATTGGACTTTAATTTATGAAAAAAAAATCCCTCTCACAAGAGTAAAACCACAATTATCATTTGAAATACCAATATCAGTCCAACCACGTATTAATAAAGTTTCATATCAACCGCACAATAAATCCTCTTATCTATCAGAACAGAACATTCAAATTATGTCAGGAGCTAATAATTTACGGCCGCAACTAAATACTGGTCCCTCTAGACTTATAATGTACCGAATGATTTTCAATATTACCTACCAATTTTTTTGTACCAATAATGGAAAATCAAATATGGGAAGAGAAATAAAGGAACTCTCTCGTTGGTCAAGTAACAGTGACTCTCTAGCAAGAATTCCCGGGTCAAAGTATTATTGGGAACTTTTTTTTATGGTATAAGCCGGTAAACCAGCAGACGGATGACCTGAAGGTAAGCAATCGGCGTCGCCCATAGACACCTGGAACACCAAAGGCATTACAAGTGCGTTACTGGCTTTTTGGGCATTAGGAGTTTGAGGATCGTTGGGGATTCAGGAATTGGGGAGATTGGGGAAAGGGCAGGGTAATTGGGCCTCCGGTAACCTCACTCACACGACGAAACACAACGCAAGCGTTGCTTCACGTCGGTTTCCTGTCGAGCTCCGTTCTGTATCACTCCGGTCGAGGCGGTCCATTTGTGCTGAAGCATGGCTCTCCCACACTTAAAAGCGGACTTTGAATTTCTCAAAAAAACTATCAATTAAAGCATAGTGTCTGGATCTTTCTTAGTTTATGGCAATAGACTCACCATCTCTGATAGGATTGTACATAACAAAATTTTGACAAGTTTGTTAACTACCTACATTATTTTTGCACGCCGATGTTTAAGGCAAAATAAGAAGACCTAAGTTATTATAAAATGACAACTATCTGTACCTTATTTACGCAAATAAATAATTTTTGAATTTGAATTTGGATTGATAAACTACATGGGACTACATAGACTACTCATAACAAAATATAAATGGTGGACTGGTAAACTGGGTCACATTGTATATGTGTAGAATTGTACATCTCTGTCTACCCCTTTAGGGATTATAAGAAAAGGCATTATGTCATTATTTATAAATACAGTACCCTCTACACGTATTATGTGTGTAATAAGTGTGGGAGAGCCATGCTTCGGCACGAATGGGCTGGATCGACAGGAGTGATACCACAGCTTCACAGAAAATCGACGTGAAACAACGCTTGCGTTGTGTTTCGTCGTGTAAGTGAAGTTCCCGGAGGCCCAATTACCCCCGTCCCTAGTCTCCCGAATCCCCGAATCTTCCACAAGCCTCAAATTTCCAATTAACAAAAGGCCAGTAACGCACTTGTAACGCCTTAGTGTTTCGAGTGTCCATGGGCGGCGCCGATTACTTACCATCAGATGATCCGTCCGCTCGTTTACCGATTCATGCTATAAATAAAAAAAAAATGTACCAATTAATTGTCATCACCAACATGTTCGTCCCATAAATGGGACATCAATTATTTTCCCGTTTTATTGAGCTGGAAAGGAATTTGGGTAGTAGGTATAAGGGTTTACACCTGAGACGTCGTTACGGTGTGGCCAAAAGTCCTCGGTTCCTTAGAGATTTCCGGAATACTCTGATTGAAAACTAGGGATGTCAAAAATTGGATATTGTGGGTTTATTTTAGCTTTTTATGGTGTGAGCTTGGCTGTCTCTTCACTACTAAGATGGTATTATGTTTAGGCATACTTTAGAAAAAATCTAGTCATTGTCGTTGATCTTCGTGCAATATCGTAAGGGACGGATATTTGAAAAAAGAAATAAGAAATGGATTTCTTTCTTTGTTAAAAGTAGCACACTCTGTTAATATTAAACCATTTATAACTGCGCTCTTCAAACTGCGTGGTCGCGTTCGTGTCAAAGAGCCATTAGACTACCACAGATGGGGCCCAATAGTGTTGATGCCGATACAGAGCCGCAGAGAACTTAACGGGTTACCGGGGCTCCGGCTCGTAGTGCAGGAGTAGGCACGTTGTAGTTTTTAGTCAGTAAGAGTCTGACACTTCTTCCCGCCTCATCCGGGCGGGAGAAGACATACAATGATGTTCCTCGTTTTAAAAAACAGCGAAGGTCTACATAAGAGAATTTACCATAATCTCCCATAATTCAGTAGTGGATTGTCATGGACTGTTTATATTAAATAGATTATACATGTATGGGATAAAAGACCAACAAACAATTCGGAATAGCTTTTATGCACATCATAATACTATAGTACCCCAAAAAGGTTCGATATAAAAACACCTAAAATATTTTGTTGGATTTCTAAGTCATTTTTTCTATCTGGTATTAGCATTATTTTATACTGGAGTCATATTGTTTGGGTTTTATAAGGTTATAACGTAAAAGAAGGGTTCTTAGCGCTGTTTATTTGCACCATGAGTTATTCATTCAATTTTCCACATTGCCGCCTAACCGTCGTCTTCTATCATTTCGTATAACTTTGGACTTTATTAAAACAACCTGGTTGCTTTACGATGGGCCTTGAAAGTTTATGGCCTTATTTATATAATATTGTAATCTCACTGCTTCGTAAATCTTTATACCTGTTGCTTTTGATTAAAAGGGATTTCATAATTGATTGATTTTTTTTAGTCGGTTGCCTGTACAGATGCGATAATACGGATTTACCAGATCCAGATTTACAGTCTATTGATTAGACTGTAAATTTGGATCAAAGACATCATGATCATCAACCAGGAAGACGACTATTGTTTTTTTATCCATATTAGTCAGCCATGCCGTATGATAATTTATCATTTGTGTCGAACCGTTGTCTTCACTATGACAGTAAAAAAAAGAATCTCCAATTGTTTGATATAAGCATATTCTCTATTAGACAATAGCTGTCATAAGCTCCTCTTGCGGAAAATTTTAGCACAATAGCCCTTATTGGAAAACTAGTAGTCATTCGGGAACTTTACGTACTTGTAGATCAAAGTATAAAATTGATATTATAGGTGTTTAATTAGTGGAGGATCTCAAATTCAATTAACTGTCTAGAGGGCGAATTCTAGGAATTCCAATTTTTATGTTTAGACTGGGGAACTAATATTATTATTCTTCTTTTCTCAGAATTTTCATCGATGGCTTAAATCTATGAAGGCATCAAAATCACATATTATTATTAACGCGTATCATATATTTCACCAAAAGGTAAAATTTAGTTTCCTCGTTGACAAGTTAACATCTCATCAAGGCTTCATCGAAAGTATTTAGTCTTACATGTAGTATTTAGCATTCAGAAGTCATACTATTTCATTGAGAATCACATCGGTAGTATAGCTTCTAAAACGAGAAAACTGACTTATTCAAAATCACTGCCTCGTTGGCCGAGTGGTCGCAAATGCGACTGCCAGGCCTCGGGTTCGATTCCCGGGTCGGGCAAAGTATTACTGAGTTTAAAAAAAAATCGCAGTAGTAGCATGGAGTCTGGAATTGTGCCCGGTATATGGCAATAGGCTCACCCCCTATTACATGGGACTCATAACATAAATAGTGAAAAGTGGGTGTTACATTGTACAGTGGCATAATGTGCACCTCTGCCTACCCCTTCGGGGATAAAAGGCGTAATGTTATGTATGTCAAAATCACGTTTACCGACTAATACTTCTTTGCCAAACACATTAAAATAGTGGCGTATAATGCTCTTATAAATCCGTTATTATAGAGCCAACCCTACTTACATTCGAAATGGCAGCCTAAGTGCCTGAATATAAATAAACTCGTATCGCCGATTGTGGATTGTATGTGTACAAAGCGTCTGATCAATGCCAGTTTTTGGTGTCCCGCAGGGAGCCCCGTAAAGTTTGTTAGAACGCGCATAGTTTGAGATAGGGATGTTGTTTATAGGAAGCTTTCGGATCCAGATACGAATTTGGATGTTGCAATTATATTGTATCGTCATAAAGTGCGGGAGAGCCATGCTTCGGCACGAATGGGCCGGCTTGACCAGAGTGATACCACGGCCTCACAGAAAACTGACGTGAAACAATGCTTGTGTTGTGTTTCGTCGTATTAGTGAGGTTACCGGAGGCCCAATTACCCCCCTCCCTATTCCCCGTCACCCGAATCCCCGAATCCTCCACAATCCTCAAATTCCCAATTCCTAAAAGGCCGGTAACGCACTTGTAACGCCTTGGTGTATCGTGTGTCCATGGGCGGCGCCGATTGCTTACCATCAGGTGATCTGTCTGATCGTTTACAGCCGGTAAACGAGGTATACTATAAAAAAAATTGGTCAGTAAATTATACCCACTGGTGGTCGTATAATTTACTGGCCGATGAACTATGGCACTCCATAGTTCTCGTACGAAAAATCAATAAGCGATTGAAGATTCAATTAAAATTTATTCGCTCACATGTCCTTATGATTACGAATACGGTAACGGATATCTAATTATTTTGAGTTATCCATTAGTTTTTAAGTTTTCACTTCCTACATGTTCAACGAAAATACAATTCCATTACTTAAAAACAAAACGTCATAACATTCTATAAATAGCTGTTTAATCAGATAAAGGTACGGATAGTATTATATTTCACGGATACAGTTACGAATCTCTTTAACATCTATAGTTCACAACTAAATGTAGACTAGGAACAAAGGAAGATATAATGTTCTGAATATATCTGAACTGTTTTAGTTTCACTTCTGTTATTTGTATACTTGTTTCTTCTGGCATTTGATTTATTACCATTTGTAATATTATGGATTGGAAGTTGTTGTGAAGTTTTACACTGTCAGTGAAAGGAAGATTGTTGTGATTAGAAAATTGATGTTTGCTGTATGCGTACATTTGTTATTGAGTAAGCCGGTAAACGAGTTGACGGATCACGCGTCACCCATGGACACCTGAAACACCAGACGTGTTACAAGTGCCTTACTGGCTTTGGATTGTTGGGGATTCAGAGATTGGGGATATTGGGAGGGGCGGGTAATTGGTCATCCGGTAACCTCACTCACACGACGAAACATAACGCAAGCGTTATTTCACGTTAGTTTTCTGTGAGGCTGTGGTATCACTCCGGCCGAGCCGGCCCATTCGTGCCGAAGCATGGCTCTCCCACACTTCAGTTATTTCTTGAAGAGTTGAGTAG
Organism: Spodoptera littoralis; assembly: GCA_902850265.1. Lineage (NCBI taxonomy): Eukaryota > Metazoa > Arthropoda > Insecta > Lepidoptera > Noctuidae > Spodoptera > Spodoptera littoralis. Next base: position 5,859,068 of record LR824555.2, on the reverse strand, counting down.
CTGGGTTCCCATTCCAATAACAACACCCGTCTTTAGTGAGGCAAGAGACTGTCAGACCTTACAGACTAAAAACCATCCCGTTCTCACTTCTGCTTCAAACCGGAGTCCTAGTAACTCGTTAGGTTGTTCTCAGCTTCGGAATTTAAGCCTTAGATTCGCGTTTTAGAGTTTGTTTTTATTATTTTGCTGTATGGAGTTTGAACGATTTCCAGGTTCAATGTTTGGTCTAAATCAAATTGGTATTGTGTTTATATGTTTCTACCTTTAGAGAATAACAGATGTGATGTTATGACTGTGTGTGTACCTACTAAAATAGCCTTATTTCAAAATATCGAGCGCAGTTCTAGGCTTCATGCTTTTAGTCGAAGTCTACTAATATTAACCCTTAGAGCGCCACGTCAGTCACCGGTGCCTGACGCTAGTGGAGGTTTGACTTTCACCATTTTGAACTTGGCAGTTAAAGTATTAATGGGCTCGCCCACTATTATTTGAATCAAATAGCTGGCCAAATGTAAATATATCAATATATGCAGATATACATGCATACACGGTATGTTTACCATTTCAACAAATAAATGCGTGTTGTTTTATTAAAAGTGTCACAATATCCTGTTGTGACATACTATAATAGTATCTGTATCTGTTGAAAAATAAACAGAACAATACAAAATCCAGGCAAAAAACAAACGAGCAAACACACAGACAAATAAACAAAACGAACTTATCGCACGCACAGAACAGAATCCCGAAAATAATTCGCACGGTTTAAAAATAACAAATGTTTTTTTTTGTAGGAACAACATCGTAACAAAATTCAACAATCTCGCAGGAACCGTGGTATAAAGGGGAACACTAAATTGCGAACAACAAAAATTCGTAGCAAACGTTTCCCGTGCCCAAAGGGTGGACAGACAAAAAGGCTGTGTTCACAGTGACACTGTGTTTTTGTCTCGTCCGTCATATGCCTGACAAGGGTCTCGGATAAGCTCGCCTGTGTGAGCACCTCTTTAATTATTCTCCCTTTTTGCACGAGTGATTTCAAATATGGGACGAATGAACTGTGAAGTTCGGCTTACTATGTGCTAGATTTTCGAAATAGGCTGTAGGGTGGGGTCCGAACTCAATATTGTCATTATGAGTTCGTTCCCTGAATTTGTTCGAGTGTTACGGACTTTTTTGGGGCTTCGATGTTGTTTTCTAGTTTTGTTGAAGTATTTGTGATGTTGACTGTGATTAATTGGTTTTTTTCCAATGATTGGATAGCCAGTAAAATAGCGGTCTTGCTTATAGATGCTTTTTATAATATTAGCATAGATAAAACTGTTATTCCCTTAAGAGAAGTTTTGAGTCCAACATTTTCTTTTCACACACGGTAATGGTAGGTATGAAAATATCGAAACCAGGAATGCAGCGTATCTGTAGGATTGTGGCCGGTCCTTGACAAACATAACTCAAATTGACTCAACCGTTTATGTCCACTATCTTATAGGAACTATTTTCTGGAGAAACCACAGAGCGCTACGTACATACTCTACATACTTCTTTAGCTTCCATCTCAATGAAGAATCTCACCATATCTTATTTCATGCGATCTAATATCATCTCTTTACTTTTTTATGGGATAAGCCGGTCGCCCATCGACACTCGGAATACTAGAAATGTTATAAGTTCGTTACGAGGCCTTTTGGGGATTACGAATTTGAGGATTGTTGGAAGATTCTTGTTTTTTTTTTAAACTTTGCCCCACACTAGGATTTTCTCCTGTGTCGTGGGTGCGTTTACAAACATACAATATCACATATACATGACACCCAGACCCGGAACAACAATCTGTAGATCACACAAAGAGTTGTTCCGTGCGGGAATCGAACCAGTTGCCCAGCCACCGCGCCAACCGTGCAGTCTGAATTGGAAAAATTGGAGAAGGGAAGGGGGATTAGGTCTGCGGTAACTTCAACCACGCGACGAAACACAACACAAGTCGGTTATCTGTGAGGCCGGCCTATTCGTGCTGAAGCATGGCTCCCCCACACTTAAACTCCCATACTTAACTTCTATGGTAACAAAAGCTAAAGTAATTACAATTAATATATCCCAAACTTTTGTTTCCCCCCATAATTTCACTCCACTCTCAACTAATATGCTCTATAAACATAAAACCAGATGACACAGTTAATATTTCCAGCATAAATGTCGACCTCCGAACTCCATATCACCTGTGCTAAACTATCAAACTCACGCTCAGTTATTTAGAGTACATTAGCGCTATAGAGACCTCAATTTGTGAGTTCGCGAACAGTTTAAAACTACTGTATGGCCCCAAGGCGCGGGTTGATGTTTTAAACAGGGTTTCAGAATAGGGTGGTGTGGAGACGGTGTGTTGTGTTTTTCTTTTGTTTGTAAAAATATGGTTATATTATTCATTTTAGATATAAATAAGTCATGTATTATAAATCCTGCCTCGTTGGCTGATTGGTTGCTAGAGCTCTCGGGTTGAATTCCCAGGTCGGGCAAAGTATTACGATATTTGGCACTAGAATAATACTATAACAAAATGTAGCTGTAGAGAATGCTATACCAGTATCTCTTCAAATAATATCAGGCAGGTGAAGTGATTTTATTTAACGACGCTCTAGACAAATTATTGACTACGACTGATCCTTGACGTCTCAATATGTCAAATTCTACGACCCTAATGGGGTGTAAAGAGAAGATAGAAGACCTCCATCGTGATCTATATGTTTATAAGTTCCTTATAATGCCACTAGCAATTATTATAACTGAGCCGCGGATGGCTTAACATGTTGCCGGGGCTCCGTTTCGAAGTTCAGGAGTAGGAACGGGGTGGTATTTATTCAGTTTAAAGTCTGACTCTCGCCTCACTTGGGCGGGAGAAGTCATTGGATGATTTAAAAAAAGCAAATATTATAATAAGTTCCAATTGAAATATAAAAATTAATTCAAAATATTTACAACCAACAGCAAACAGCGTCTCCACACACAACCCAAGCCGGGATGTCCGTACCACTTTTATGTAGTAACTGTTTAGTGTTTAATTTTAACAGTATTAGATTACCGCGGAACCGTAGTTACTATTATTTAACCAATAAACTTTAACGATGTTGGTGTTACTTCTTTCAGTTGTGTTGTGAAGGTTATAATAAAAATAAATGAGGCTCATTATAGAGGTAATGTTTGAAGTTAGGATTGTATTTGGTTTTTTCGGGATTGTTTTTTGAATTTGTTAGTGTGTTGTCGTTGCGATGAGGTTGTAGATGTACGGCTGAAAAGTGAGAGGCCTTGGGTTTAAGGACTTAATGTAAAAAAAGTTTCACTCATTCATTATTAGCAATTTTTGTCTGATTTAACATAACATAACATGAAATCACGCCTTTTATCCCCGAATGGCGAGCAGAAGTTACCGCACTTAATGCCACTGTACAATGTAACACCCACTTTTTACTATTTATGTTATGAGTCCCATGTAATAGGGAGTGAACTTATTCCTATAAACCGGGCACAATTTCAGACTACGTGCTAATACTGACAATTTAAAAAAAACCGGTCTCGCTGTCAGTAGAGATATAAGAACTTCTAGGAACCGTGTGCCGTGATTGCTATGAAATGCCATGTAAGTATGAAATGAAGTGAAATGAAATGAAATGAATATAATATAATAGTGAATAATAATAATAATATATAATGAATATAATAGTGTTTTATTCGGCATACGGCATGAAGCCAGGAAGAAAAAAATAAATATAACATTTGACAAAATAACAATTTAAAGGTTTAAAATAAGAGAGAGAGATAAAAAAGATAAAAAGCTAAATCATAGATATAACAAATACTTTTAAAAATTTTTCACCAATCAAAATTGCATAGCTAACCTCTTTCGGATATCTTTAGTCTGACATGTAGGTACATTTTAAGGAGCTCCCTCAACGGGAGCATTCACGTGTAATGTAACATTATAGATTCTATTTTGAGTATTACATTACAATAATACCGTCCTGACTAACGAACATTTGCGTGTAATGTAACATATTGATTCGACTTTAAGCATTTCATAGCAAGATGTAAGACGAAGCGGGTGCATTGATGTTACAAGTTGTATCAAGATATAACACATTGTATCATTAGAAGGGGCACATTGTAATGCTCGGTTCTCCTCCTTCACTGATGTAATGCTCAGATCTGTAACGTTACATTACACACGAATGCTCCCGGTGAGGCAGCACCTTTACGTGAACGTGTGGTTTAAAGCATGACGTGGTATTTCACAGAAAGTATTTAGGATCGACAAGCCGATGATTTCGGGCCCGAGTTTGAAAAGCGTAGGTCAAATTATTTCAGTAATTACACCCAGTCCATTATGTAGGTACTGATGGCTCTTCAAGCTACCTCTGCCCGTCTGTATACTTTTAATAGATTTTCAAACTTAAGTTTTGGTGATTAAGTTATAAATTTGAACTGCTGAAGACTGATAGGTCAAGAGACTGCCCTGGCGATGCCAACTGCTAACTATTAGGTGATCCATCTGCTCGTTTAGCTGCTTATCCCATAAGATTAAAAATCATCATGATGGTCAATAAACTTTTTGAAACATTATGTATTTTTTTAAGGGGTAAAAATCATCAAATGACTGCTCCCGCCTGGGTGAGGCGAGAGGGAGTGTCAGACTCTTACTGACTAAAAACTACTCCGTTCCTTTTCCTACACTTCGAGCCGGAGCCCCGGTAACCAGTTAGGTTCTGCGCGACTCCGAATCGGCACCAGCCCTAATACATTACGTATACGAACATACAGGACTATTAAAACTTCTAATACCCACTAAAATAACTTCTTTAGGTTTTGTCGTAGCCCACCAAAAATGGAATAACAATAAGAGAAAATCAGACTTAAATATTAACTTACAAAGTAGATATTCATCCTAGCAGATTTTAAGCTAATTCTTCCTCGCTGATAAATACAGGGCTTATGAAGGAGATTTGCATAAAACTTTCGCCAAAAGAAATCTCCACAGTGGCGATTAAAAGTGACAAGTTGCTGTAATTAACCGCATTTACATTTATTTGGGAGCTCTGAAAAAGGTGTTGAATTTTTAGTACTGTTTCTTATAGGCCTAACTGCGGCTTTGAAGAGTGTGATTGTAAATGCTACTTTAGGGAACAGAGAGTATAGTTCCCTAAAATCGGAAAAGGAGGATCCTCCGACAAAGCGAGGTGATCGTGCCTGGCGGGCTTTCTGCCCAACAGTGGCTCGTTGGGATTTTCTATCCGTGTTAAATCGAATGTAAACTTCACATGTCCGATGTAGGATTTTTGTGACGTCATCCGTTGACATGTAGCATGTGTCGCCACACTACCAAATCGTGGTTTCTTGTAGGTATAAAGTTTTTTTTAAGCTAGTAACTGTAAGTGCAATTGCTGAATAATAGCTGACGGTAGTATTTTAAATAGGAGCGATCTGCTTCTGATATGATTGAGTAAAAGATTACGCAAACATTTCATTCAGGCTATCGTCAGATTTGTCAGGCACTGGGTGACATTTCAAATGTTCATTTATAGCACCTGAATTTAATAATACGAAATGCGAAGTTGCACATCTCATATGCTACTTTTAATGACTTAAAATCGAAAATGTGGTCAACGCCAGGAACAAGAACTTATATCTATATATAACATAAAATTTATATAACACTAGCGGACCCGACAGACGTCGTGCTGCATATCCACTTGAATGTATAAACAAAAATTCATTCAAATTAGTTCACCCGTTTAGGATAACTAACCTAGAGATCGACTGCAGCGCCATCTGCCGGGCTGATTTGTGAATCTAAACTATGCAGGGCGCCACTCAAACGCGTAAAGAAAAAACCATTTTAATCGTTCAAGCCGTTTAGGAGGAGTTTAATGACACACACGTGCAGCAGAATTATAATAATAATAAAGATAACCAGACCATGAAAATACTTTTCTATCTACCCCTCCGAGGAATAGGCAGTAATAATTCTATGTTTATATTAAAAACTTTTTCTTCAACAAAACTTATTTTAGAACTGTTTTCTTCCGTCATATAATTTGACTTTGATTACTGAATATCGTCACGCGAAATCAGAATAAATAATGTTACGTCCGACTAATGTAGTCTGCATGTTTGTTGTAACTTAAAGTTTGAATAATGTGACTACCTCATTACCTACTGGTAGTATGCATTTCATAATAGGCGGATAATTTTGAAGGAATCGTAAAAATATAATTCGAGGGGTAACGGACTATTTGGTTTAAGCGACATTTTGAGCGATATTGAGTTATAATAATTATAATTATATTCGACGGAGAAAAATTCGCTGATTCCGAATATATCTATATAACTCAATATCGACCAAAATGTCGCTTAAACCAAAATTAAATAGTCCGTTACCCCTCGTATAATTTATGACTGAATATGTATTTGGTGTAAGTTCTCTAATAAAACCCCTAAAAGCTTAGCCTTATTTAGATAAGCGCTTATGAGGAATAATTAATTAAACAAATTGTATGGGATTATGCCAATAACGTACAGCAATTGATTGCACTTGACAACCAGCTGCCGTGCAACGTGTCGCGGGTTCGATTCCCGGACGGAACAACACTTTGTGTGATCCACAAATTATTGTTTCGGGTCTGGGTGTCATGTGTACGTGAACTTGTATGTTTGTAAACGCACCCACGACACAGGAGATAATCCTAGTGTGGGGCAACGTTTAAAAAAAAAACAATTGACTAACACTTGATTATTCAAAGATTACTCAATTTTAAGTTCTATTTAAATATAATGCCAAAAAATACCGATCGAACCACAAAAACATCAATAAATAAAAAACTACTTGTTTGATTTAAGAGATTTTTACATAATTCGCGTAAGAAAGCGTGTAACATATACAATTTGTAACATAACATAACATCACGCCTTTTTATCCCCGAAGTGGTAGACAGAGGTGCACATTATACCACTGTATAATGTAACACCCACTTTACACTATTTATGTTATGAGTCCCATGTAATAGGGGTAATACCCGACCCGGGAATCGAACCCGAGACCCCTTGCCCGGCAGTCGCACTCGCAACCACATGGCAACGAGGCAGTTTACAATATATAAATTGTACAATATAATCAATTTATATTACCACCAACTTTAACTTCTAAATCCTCTCCTACATAAAGAAAACTCAAGACAAAAACGCCAAACATTACACAGATACCTTCGATCTTCGATCAAAATCAACGAACAAACTGATTCGTTCTCACTAAGTTACAGCCAGTACCTAATGCCGTTTGAGTTATTCTTGAGAATCGCACGCTTCGCCCGTGGGCCCACTCATTTCTCATTTGCTGCGAAGTGAACAAATTACCAGTAGTTACTGCCGCACTAACGTCCGAACGATGGCCCTACTACGGATTGAGAACTTCTTTTTTGTTTTTTAAAGTTATTTGTACTTTTTCCGAATTATGATGTACTTTCTATGACCACTAACAAACGGTGAAGGAAAACATCGTAAGGAAATCAAGACTTATAAGTTTGAAATCGTCAATACGAAGGTATGTATTAAGCAAACGTGGAGGTTAATGCTCAATCCTACTCCGTGCGAGAGGCCTTTGCTCCGCAGAGGGCATTTATAGGCTGTTGATGATATTGATGATAAAAGTTTAAGTAATGGTTTTTGACTAACCAATCTGTGATTAACTGCCTGGTTGCAATACGGCTGTGACTGACTGTTGCGACATGTCTTGAGATCGTTTTTCAAATGAAAGTTCTATGCATGGATGTGACGTATGAAAATGACGTATTTGTTAACGAACCCACGATGCATAAGAAAGTTTCTATGTATGTACACCAAAGTCTTAAAAAACATGTGATAAGATACATACACAAACATTAAAATATGATATCAAGTGTTACTATTTATTGTTAAGCGAGAAAGAGTCTTACGACAACAACACTATGGTTCTCGTTTCAGTTTCATGTCTTCACGACACGATTAAAAGGGATGGAGCTGATGATAAAGTGTAATGTCGTCACTACAAACCGTCATATTTAGTAAAAATTTTACAGAGGAAAAAAAAAAACAGTGAAAACTAAACGAGTTTCAATCGTAGAAGCTGTTGCCCTGAATGATGTGGAATAATGCGCGCAGGCTTCCGTCATTACGGAACCCAACGAGATTGTTTAGGCAATGAGTGGAGTATTGTTTGTTTGTTCGCTACTACAGCGGTTTTTTCTCAGGTGAAATGAATGAGTCCCTATTGTGAAGGTTTGTTGGAGCTCTAGTTCGAATTAGTCTCGTCTTTTTACGTCAAATGTGGGAATGGATTGGAATGGAGTTTTAGTTGATGAGTTTTACGTAGGACAACTAAGTACGACGTGTGCAGATTAGTTTTTGTACCGTATAAAGTAGTTTTGAACATCAGTCCATTTACGTACATTTATTATATTATCCTCTTAAATACCACACTTCGAGATTGCTTTTCAGTTCTTCGCGTGTCGCATCCAACTATAGACAGCCACCTTGGGAATTTCGTCACTCGGTGGCTATCTATCTAGATGATTTCTCCGGCCTGGGTGAGGCGAGAGCGAGTGTCACCTTACTGACTAAAAACCACCCCGTTGCTACTTCTGCTCTTCGAGTCGGAGCCTCGGCAACCCGTTAAGTCCGCGTCTCCGTATCGGCATCAGACCTTTTGGGTCTTGTCCATGGTGGTCTGATGGCTCTTTGAAGCACTCGCCGTACGGTCATAGTTCCTGCGACAATTGACACTTGATTTCTACCTCTAAATATAGCAAAATATCAATTATTGTGGTCGATTATTACTCAGTAATAGTGGCTGATGTTAATAAAAAGTGGGTGTAATACACATACCTCAGGGGATGCCTTTAAAGGATTAAAACATGACTATTATACTCAGTTCAAAGGGACATGATACATCGAAGATTGGTTAAGATTCTCTAATACAATTCACGTGTAAGTTATTAATGTCTTAATTTTCCCAATATTTAACCCTTTGGGGAGGACGCGTGCTTAGTATTAATATTACTTATGCTAGTAGCGCACGAATGGAATTTCTTATTAGAAGAAGTCTTGTGTGCTATTTTCCGCATTATGTGGGGCATTGGAGCTGTATGCGTAGCTTTTAGTAATATCTGTAGTGACGTGATAAATTATATAATAACACTAGCTTCTGCCGATGTCTTTGCTCGGGTTCTGAGGGATATAAGTAGCGTATGTGCTATTTCGGACCATAATATACTTCTGTCCAAAATGTCACCCTGATCCCTTCAGCCGTCTTGACGCGAAGGAATAACAAACAAACCAATAAACAAATAAACATACGCATTGATTATTAATATTAGAAGGATTTTGTTTTGTCTTGGTATGAAAATGAGTTGGTTATTACTATACGTAGTAGGTACCTAGTATTGATGTCTGATTGGTTCGTTGAATTAATTAGTATTAGATTATCATTTTTGAGTTGAAAATGACAGTTGAAGTTATTTTTGAGTGTTGTAATTTTTTAAATTGTCGCTTAAATGTCAGGAAACGCTTGTATCCTTTATTGCAGACTGGTGATCATTAAGAATTGATTACTAAACCTTGAAATGCTGTATACAATTAGAATTTAACACTTTTTTATTTATGGGTTCTGTATCGAACTTAGTATAATTATAAATAAAATACATTTTACATTGTCAACTAAAGATTTATGCTCAAATTACTTCGAAGCTTTAAACTATAACGCTGCTCTTGACACTTCAAAGTTTAAACATATCCGCGCACTATAAGTGCTTGTCTAGCGTAAAATTGAGTTCCTTTCCAACGGAATGCAGTCGACGTGCATCTGCCAACATAGATATACACCTAACAACACTCTTATACCTTTACAATAAAACTCAGTTTACGTTGATCAAATTACAAAATAACATTGTCAAGCGCTAGAGACGGTCCTAAGGACCAATGAAGGTTGGTCCTTATTTTGGTCCTAAGGTTCCCTTCTGTCGCCCTGTAGAAGGCGTTTTGGGGAGAGTGAGGTAGATCAAGTTAAGCTGGTGGTTCTAAAACGTTTTATAGTACACATGTTTGACACTTCAGCAGTGAATGACGTTAGGATATGGTCCGTATCTGGCGCCGGTTTGAAGTTTGGCTGTGCTAATATTTTTGGACGGATTTTCCTGTCAAAGTTGAGAAGTTTGTCATTGTAGGTCAAACAGCGGTTGACCCTTTGTGGTTTGTTTTAGAGATTAATTTTAAGTAAATAATATTTTGGGAGTTGTTACTTTTTGGAATTGAAATCAGTTGTAAAGATAAAATTCACGAGTATTGTACTTGACTGGATGGGTCGTTAAAAAAGCGTCATATTTTGAATCGTGAACTACAACTGAATGAAAACTAAAAGAATAAATTAACAACGATTCTGTGTATCACATTTGGAGGCAAAAGTTACGAAAATCATTCAGTATCCACTGAAAATACTAAAATAGACCTCAAATAGAGAGTCTTCCTTCTTGTAAAGGATATCTAAGCTATTACTATCTAGAACATTTTAAAGGCGAATTCAAAATTGGCTCGTTCACACTCCACATTCAGCCAATAACTGTGCCAAGCTCCGAATCCCTTTGAACTCCAAAGAGGCGAATATTAAAATATATTTATTAAAGAAAAAAAAGGGGAAAACTTCGTAATAAAATAGACGAACTTTTTGACAGCTGATGGTAGATTGCAAGGGAAAAATTCGTATACACAAAAAGGTCCTGTACAATATTCGGAATACAGAATAGTTTGAGGTTTATTCTTGGCCTTGATGAAAAATGATAGGCGTTATATGTTAGTGTGTATATGTTTGTTTGCATGGTGTAGATTATCTAAATCAAAACAAAATTGTTGACTCATCTTATTATAAGTGTGTATGTATTTGTGTATTTATAGGTATGTGATGTGTGTGAGTACCTAAGTATGCCTAGAACCACTACCACTATCATTCAGTGCTCCATTCACCCAAAGGTTGCCTGGTAGAGATCGCTTTTAGCGATAAGGCCGCCTTTGTGCCCTACTATTCTTGGATGTAACTCTACATTTATGTTTATATTGCTTTAAGGTGAACAATAAAGATTATTATTTACATATATTTATTTAAAATTCTCTATAAATTACATTTTTAAATACTAATTACACAATAATAAATAATATTTAGAAATATAAAAAATAGGAGACGAGCAGTAGCTGGAGCATGGTCTAAGCTACCGGTGGTTAGAGACAGAAACCTCCTCATGATACGTGCCGTTTCTAGGACAACTGCCTTCTGTATCAGGCCCTTGATCCATCCACCTAACGCCAGCCTCCTGAGATGGATGTCGAGGTTTTTAGGAATTAACCCATTGGCCGACACGACTATCGGCACAATGATAGCCGAATCTATACTCCACATGTCGACAACCTCGTGAGCTAAGTCTAAATATTTTATTTGTTTATCTTTTTCAGCTTTCACGAGGTTCTCGTCATGGGGAATGGTGACATCGATTATTTATCATAGTGCAGCGTACTTGTCGGTCTATCACCACTATAGATTATTATTATTATTATAAGATTTCGGAAATCTAGAGTGCATATTGTATAGTTTAATTGTCATATTTATCATCAGTCTAACTTCACTTTTCTCTTCATAAAGGGTGTTACCATAATTTCCCCTCTTGGCAGACAAGTTGGTGATTACAATTTGAAATGTGAAGATTAATCAAAGAGTTTATTAAGACTTCTGTGTTCTGAGTGTTTTATCCGTTGTAACTAAGATGCAGTTCACTTTGTCGTCACCACACGATAGATCAGTAAAATACTGTTATGCAAATAATATCGGAAGAAAATCATAAACACAATTTGTACAGAACCCTAAAAATTACGTAATTAAAGGATAGCTACAATACTTATTTTGTCGTTTCATATTTTTCTTAGCTAAAATCTTAGTCAACAAAGTCGAGTTTGAAAAGATGGCCGTAATCTTTGCGATACTTTGATGAGAATTTTAATTATTTTCGTTCCTTAGTTAGGGCTTGATATAAAGTTTGTTTTTGTTAGTAGCGATGGTCTTTCTGAGATTAGAAATTTTGATGTTCTAATCTAGTAATAAACGAGCCCTTTTATTGTATTTGTGATTTGATCTAATTTATGAGGTTTAATTACTGTTTTAAAGGACTGTTTATTGTAAGGGTTTAAGTTTTTCGTGTTAATTCCGGGTCAAATAAGTTAAAGTTTGTAAATAGACTTTTTATTCGAGCAAAGAAGGCCCTATTTTTTTATGGAATAAGCCGGTAAACGAGCCAACGGATCACCTGATGGTAAGCAATCGGCGTCGCTCATGGACACCTGGAACACCAGAAGCGCTACAAGTGCGTTACCGGCTTTTGGGGATTAGTAGTTTGAGGATCTATGGGGATTCAGGGATTGTGGAGATTGGGGAAGAGGAGGGTAATTGGGCCTCCGGTAACCTCACTCACACGACGAAACACAACGCAAGCGTTGCTTCACGTCGGTTTTCTGTGAGGCCGTAGTATCACTTCGGTCAAGCCGGCCCATTCGTGCTGAAGCATGGCTCTCCCACACTTAAAAATTCGATTCGATTATTTTGTTAGGCAACGCAATTCTGGCTATATTTTCTATTTGTTTTAAATTTTCAAATAATTATCATAAAGTCCGGAATCATATAGCATTAGGCTTAGATACTATAAGATGGAACTTACAAATGGTTGGTTGAAAGTGCGCGATCATATACGATGTTGGAATCTACAAACTCTCACTGACTTGTATTACTTCGAACCGCAGAACCAACAAGGCAGTTTTATTACTGTTATTCCAAACTGCCCTTTTGGAAAACTTAAGGGCTAAACTCAAGGGCGTTGCTAACAAACTTTCGTCAGTAAGAGCTTTGTTAGACCTTTGAAAAGGAAAGGGCTGAAGTAATGTCCTTAATGTTTTCTGATAAAAATAAAGTGGCACATTCAGAGATCCTATCGGCCGATAGTCAGGTGTAGGCCGCTGTTTTTTTGCCTTAGAAAACTGTTTTATTTTGTTCAAGAAACGCACAAATTAAAGTTTACCTGTTTCATGTTGAGAGGTTAGCAAGATTGATTTTTAATAAACACCCCTTTATATTATGATGGGTTTTTTGGAATACATCTCTATGTTTCCAGATTTTGCAGTTTCTACCGGTTGACAGAATTTTTATTACTTATCTTCTTCACAAAACTTATTTAATAAAAAAAATTTCAAAATCATTATTATATTTAAACGTTTATACATAAATCAAATTGTCATCTACTTCATACACGACATCGAGCTAAACCAAGTCAATAACACCATATCCTTTTCCCTCCTAAACAATGATGATTTATACCCCAAATACAGACACAAGCATCGAAAGGCTGCCATTTTCATAAATAATAAAAATGTTAACCCCACTTCTCCCATCACGCCTAATGAAATGAAAACAGTACGTACAGCAATAAAGAAATAAAATCTGTACATCGTCGAGTTTAAAAAATGGCTCACTTTAGAATAACGATGTCTTCAGTGATGGTACAGTTGAAGACAGAAATATTAGGTGTGTGGTGAATTTTCTTGGGTATATTTTTATTAATTCGGTTTTTATTTTTGGTGTTAGTGTGGGCTTTGTGTCGAAAGTAATATAACGAGATTGATGGGCTGACGTTTTGACCTCTATCTCACCTGGTGGTAAACGATGATGCAGTCTACGATAGACTACGTCGTCCCATAAGCAACTTATTCACTTGGGCCTTGACAATTGATGAAGCGAAAGAAGTATGTAAGAATCGTAGCAATTGGCGTTCCATAGTTTCTGATTACCCCCCAACGGAGACAGATCTGAGGTTATGTATGTAAGAAAATTGTAATAGAAACAGAAATATATGTGAATTGGCTGTGTAACGACGACGAAAATATTTCGCCTTCTACAAATTGTACTCATCAGATCAATTAGGTAGATCAAAGTTCTTGTCATTGATACTTGGAAAAATAGTAAGTAGTCCAAGGAACTCGAATAGTCTATCTAATCCCATATATTATACTAGCTTTTACAACAAACAAAGGATAAAATCTAGCCTATTGACATATAACAAACACACAGCGCCATCTATACCAACATTTTTGTTTTCAATCGGGAATATGAAATTTTTCCGGGATAAAAAGTATCCTATTATTTAATCCGGACTTCTAACTTTATGTCTGCAAAAATTCAAAGCAATTGGTTTAGTAGTTACGGCGTGAAAGCGGAACAAACAAACAAACAAACTCACTTTCTAATTTATAATATTATATATTATAGTAAGGATTTCCACAAACGGTACTGTACACATAATATTGCACGCAACTGTATGTGGTAACTGCACAATTTATGGTACAGATGTAAATAATAGGAGCAAGGGATCCAATCTGAAACATTGTTTAAGATGTTCGCAAATTCTCTAAGTCAAGTGTACGCATTTTTTATTTTGTGGTTTACATTCAAGGGCGGGAAATATGAGCCGGTAGGATGCTGCAAGTACTTGCTTGTTTGTAGGTAAATATGAATTGAATTATGAAGTGTAGTTTAGTGTACATCAACATCAACAGCCTGACTAAAGGCTTCTTCTCACACAGAGAAGGTTTGAGCATTAATTGCCACGCTTGCTCAATGCGGGTTGGTAATTTCAAACTTATAATAATTAAAAATTATAAGCTTAGGTTTCCTCACGATGTTTTTCTTCGCCGTTTATCAGTGGTGTCTAGATAATCTTAGAAAGTACTAGTGATGTGCCGGATCGTCAAAAATGTATATCCGCGGATACGGATCTGAATACGGATATTTAGTGTAAAGATCCGCGGATACGGATACGGATACGGATCTTTATTTTCTTATTCGATTTTATTCGATTGGTGTCGGCGCCCGCGACCTTGAAACGATAGTTGACGTCTTCGCTCGCCGCAACGTCAGGCAGGACAAGACAGGACACGTTTTAACTTGCATTGCGCGGGTAATACTTTTGTTTTGGTTATGGTTTAGTGTGACACTGTGCCGCGTACATAACGTTTGTGTCATCATCATCATCAACAGCCTATAAATGCCCACTGCTGAGCAAAGCCTCTTCTCACACGGAGAAGGTTTGAGCATTAATCACCACGCTTGCTCAATGCGGGTTGGCGTTTGTGTATTATTGTGATAAAAATTGAAAATAATGTCTACCAAGAAGTTTTCTAGTGTAATTTGGAAATATTTTCTGATAGTAAATGATGAATGTGCGAAGTGTAAAATTTGTGATGGAAAGTATTCGCGGAAGGGTAAAGGCACAACTTCTTTAAAAAATCATTTACAAAGAAAACATCCCGAAGAATATGATTTATTTTTGAAAGAAGACGCCGCTAAGAAGCGTACCGATGAACTACCACGGCCGGGAACATCTTTGCAAACTGTAAAAAGAGAATTTAAACAAACTTTTTTTGATGAATATATGGAAAAAACTAGAATGTGGGATAATACAAATCCCAAGTCAATCAAAATTGACTATTTGATTGCTGAAATGTTGGCTTTATCAGATTTGCCTTTTCAACATGTAGAACAATTAGGGTTTCGACGATTGATGGATCATATTGTTCCAAACTATGTTCTCAAAGGCAGAAAATATTTTACGGAACTTGTTTGCAGCGAGCTTTACGATAAAGTGTCATCAAAAATAAAAAACATGTTACAAGATTTTGATAAAGTCTCCTTCACATCAGATATCTGGTCAGATTCGTCATCAGGAGTGTCATTGTTATCTTTAACATGTCATGGTATTACTGAAGACTTTCAACGAAAAAATATCGTTTTGAAAGCGAATGTTCTTGAAGAACGTCACACTGGTGATTATATTTCAGAAATATTTCAAAGTATGTTGAAGTATGTTGAAATAAATGAATGGGGAATTCAGAAACAAAATGTGCACTGTATGGTACGAGATGGGGGATCCAATATGAAGCGCGCCTGTTCTTTGTCTGAAATACATAATATCGACTGTACAGCACATCAATTACATTTGGTGGTTAAAGAGGCTATCAAAAAGGTTGATACAATCTCCGTGTTACTCGCAAAATGTAGGAAAATTGCAGGACATTTCAACCATTCCACAATGGCAAAACAAGAACTGGAAAAAATACAGGTTCGACTCAATCAAAAAGTTTTAAAAGTTTTGCTAGACTCACCGACACGCTGGAATTCCAGCTATCATATGTTGGAAAGACTTGATTGCATCAAAGATTCCCTGTCGCTTTATGCTTCGAATAACAAAATAGATCAATTTAATGCTGATGACTGGACTTTGATTCAAGACTTAGTAAAAGTGCTGAAGCCTCTAGACGATATTACAAAAACATTGAGCTCACAGAACTCTTGTATATCCGACGTTATTCCTCTAGTACGAGCATTGAATAAAATTTATGATGAAATCCAGGAAAGTCTCAATATCAGTGTACCATCTGTTCTGGATTTTGTGTCTGCTTTAAAAAATGAATTAGATTATCGATTTTCAGAAGTTGATAAAAATATTTTGTTTCAAGTAGCCACATTTTTAGACCCACGGTACAAAAGTAAATTCTTTAGCGATATTCTCATAAAACAAATAAAAGAGAAACTACGTGCAGATTTAGAAACTGAACAAAGTCTCACAGCAACTACAAGTACTGGAGTCAAACAAATTATTGTTAGAAAAGAACATTCCCAAAGTTTACAGGACTCTATTGCTAATATGTTAGATAGTGATGATGACGCTGAGCAATCCGAAAATCAAATATCAGATGCAAAAGCTAACTTGCTCGCAGAATATATGTCAGAAAAAAGATTACCTAGAGATCAAGACCAGTTAAAGTATTGGCAGATTAACAATAAAAGGTTTGGGTGTCTCAGTTCCATTGCTCGCACATATTTATCATCACCTGCAACAAGCGTTCCAAGTGAACAATTTTTTAGTGCAGCAGGTATTGTATATGATCCTCATCGTAACAGACTTTTGGGGGACAAAGCTGCGAAGTTGCTTTTTTTGAAATACAATTTACCATTACTTAATTTCAATTATGATAAATAATTTTTTCAAGCTTTTTTAGTTTTGCCTGTCTTTACTCATGTAAGCTAATGGTTCAACTTTATGTGAGATACAGTATTAATTTACTTTATTAGAATTATCATTTAATTAGAATGTGTTTCGCCATTATCTCATACTTACAAAAGTGATTTTATATTAATCTCATAATTATAAAAATGGAAGTTTAAGTTTTAGTTTTTTTTCAATGACAAAGTGCTCATGATGATAGAATTATATTATATATATATATTAATTAAATATTCCTGTTATTATATAAAAGAGAAGATTTAGTTTAAGTTTTTTCATTGTTATAAAAATGTTATTATTTGCTAATATTGATCTCAATAACATTATAAAAAAAGATTAAAGTTTTAGTTGTTTCATTGTTATAAAAGTGATATTTTATCTTGCTTTCATTATAAAGATCTATCTGTCTAAATGTTTGCAATATAAAGGTGCCAAATATTTGATTTTAAGAATTAAAAACAATCTGATTGGAATTTTATAGTTTTTTATTTAATAATTCTTCTCAATCACCTGAAAAAGATCCGTAAAAGATCCGCGTGAAAAGTAACGGACACGGATACGGATACGGATTTTTCTTTTATCTCGGATATCCGCGGATACGGATACGGATACGGATATTCGGAACATCACTAGAAAGTACATATAACTCGGAAAACGTCACATTGGCACTTGCTGTTTACAACACTAAGTTTTGAACTCGTACTCTCATGCACGAGAAGCTGGCATCTTAAGCCTCCGGGCCACCACGACACGTTTAGTGTAACAATTGAAATAATTTGATTTCCATTTTTTGTCGAAAGCATGAATAATTTTGGAAAATGTTTGGTGATTTTCGATAATAACAAACAGTTAGGTATGTATTTTGACACCGTGAAAGAGGTCTCTGTTTTGATTGTCAACTCATAGTCAGGAAAAGTACTATAGAGAATAATAAATTTTCTGTAAAAATCTCCTAACAATAATAGGTTTAGAATTGTGCCCGGTATGTATTATTGCTAGAAGTATTCTCCCCATTATACAAGACTTAAAAGAAGTAAGTACAATCTATACTTCTTATATCCAAACAGATAAATAAAATTGGAGATAATTTGTAGTATTGAAATAACCGCTTTTTACTACATGCATATGAATATACCTCTACATACGAAACATATACAAAAATTTTAATGTTATTGAAATCTTACGTGGTAACACTAAGAAGTTGTTCATATGTTGGTCACTGCATGGTTGGTGCGGTGGCTGGGCAACCGGCTGCCGTGCAACGTGTCGCGGGTTCGATTCCCGCACGGAACAACACTTTGTGTAATCCACAAATTGTTGTTCCGGGTCTGGGTGTCATGTGTATGTGAACTTGTATGTTTGTAAACGCACCCACGACACAGGAGAAAATCCTAGTGTGGGGCAACGTTTTTTCAAAAGCTGAAAGATATGTGGTTCTTCTTGTGTGGAGGAACTAAGTCATAGGTTTGTATGTATTTACCTTGATCATTATTTTTAAAGTACAAGTTTATGTGAGTGAATTTAATAATTTTTTATATCATTTTTTTAATAAAAATAAACACGTTTCCCCACTCTAGAATTTTCTTCTACATCGTGGATGCGTTTACAGACATACAAGTTCACATACACATGACACTCAGACCCGAAACAACAATTTGTGGATCACACATAGAGTTGTTTCGTGCGAATCAGTTACCCAGCCACCACGCCAGATTTGAAAGGATAAGTCGGTGTATTTTTGAAGCTCCGGATTCGCTGCGTTGCTTGGTTTTTCTAATACTTTGTATTATTTTTAATACTTTGATTATATTTCGATACAGAGACGTATGCGACTGTTGAATAATAAAGAAAGGTAATAGAGAATGAGAGACATTTTTTACTTTTTATTTTAAAAGGCTTCATGCACTCACTAATTTACAAGGTTGGCTTAATGCCATGGACATTCTCCTCCAGCCAGACCTTTGGGTGATGCAGAGACAAAAACAATGGTCGATGCAAGAAGCAAGCGTTTTCAAGAACAATGACCAAGAGAAATACATAAAAGAATAGTATAGACTTACATAAAATACGTCTAATTATTATACTTAGACGTATCATTTATACATAATATATTAATAGTTACGACTCTGCCAATCTTTTCAGAAGAGGGGGGGGAGAGAGCGCATTCCAAAGAAGAATAGACTGTACAAAAAAAGAGGAATGAGATTGGTAAGTAAAACTGAAGCAAAGAATAGTACCTATTAGTTCTTATACGTCTTATATTTTTACTTACTTACACCTCATTGAATATCTCAGTTCATATAGAAAATTCAAAATAATATATTTTACTACGAAATTTTTATATCCTAAGTTACAAAAGTACTTTCTTTGTATACGTACAGTGCAATGTACGAATGCAAAGTTTTCTGTAAATTTTTATTTGAGACGTGACGATATATCGTTTATGCTGAGTATAGGTGTGCATATAGATACGTATAACCAGGTTATCATGGTCTGTCTTTGTATGATCTTGCCACACAATTAAGGGTCAGTTTATAGTGGTTTTACAGCTTGATATGCAACAAACATATTTCATCTTTTGTTTGTTAGTTTTATATTATTTGACTAGACGACAGAGACAAGGACACTAGGGAGACCATCAGTAGGAAATAAAATTTTAATATTTATTATTGTATAATAAAAAAGCAGTTTTACACACATTCACATTTTACTTATAACATAACATCACGCTTTTTATCCCCGAAGGAGAGAGGTGCACATTATTCCACTATACAATTTAACGCCTACTTTTCACTATTTATGTTATGAGTCCCTTGTAATTGCGGGTGAGCCTATTGCCATATACCGGGCACAATTCCAGACAGCGTGCTACTACTCAGATTTTTTTAAAAACACAGTAATACTTTGCTCGACCCGGGAATCGAACCCGAGACCCTTGCCTGACAATCGCACTTGCGACTACTCGGCCAACAAGACAGAAAGCAATGGGCAGCGAGCAGAGGCAATTTTACTTATATGAGGTATTAGTTCTTTTGAGGGTTGTTGGGGATTCAGGGATTGGGGAGATTGGGGAAGAGGGGGATAATTCGACAAGCGTTGTTTGTCACTCTGGTCGAGCCGGCCCATTCATGGCGAAGCAAGGCTCTCGCAGACTTAGACTACGATATAGGAACAATTACAAACAACGGCTAAGTGTAGGTACTGAATTCTACAATGCGTCGATTACTTCTACATTGTACAAAGTACAATCTACAATTAAACACACACATACAAACAAACATTATGACAAGAACCACACAACTCTGTTCTCTACCTTAGTAACAACACAAAACCTTGCCTTTACTAAAACAAACAGGTTACTTAGATTTTAGAGTAAAACCAGCTAATGTACCGACGCACGCAAATCAACCTATCCATTTCTGTCAAATTCGATTTTGAACTTTCATTATTATGGTATAAAGTCGGAAATTCAATGCAAGAGGTAGACTAGTGTAGGTTCATCTGCTGGCCAGTGTTCCGCTTTCAAGTTGAGACTGAGCTAAATGTTCGGGTCTCGGATAGACGGACCGTGCATTGGCCGTTCAGCTACGAATACATTTGGATGAACTGCACTATATAAATGTTAATTGTCCTCTAAATGTTGTATCAGATTTTGTGATGGTTGTTGTATTCTATACAATCACACATGCATTACATTATGCCTTTTGGTTCCCAAAAAGGTAGGCAGTGGTGCTCATGTACTTACCTACAAAGTCATAATTTGAACTAAACCATAAACTGGTACTTTATAATAACTATCGTGAGACATAGTAAATCAACTAAAAATCGCGGGTTACTCACATAAAAATATTGAGAACAGCTCTACTAGTTTCGACCGCGCACGCTGCTCATGAGGAAGAACTCCTCTGTGGTTCGAAACTAGTAGACCTTTTCTTAGTAGTTTCACGTAGTAAGAGTAACCAGCGATTTTTAGTTAATAAACTGGTAGTTTTGAAACTTCAGCAAATATATAGAAATAAAGAGTAGTCTGTGAGTCTAATGTAGATTTAAATGGAGAAGACAGAACAAGAAAGAGCAATAAAAACTCAAATAGTAATTCACAAATAAAAATCTTTCATATAAGAAAATATTTAAAGAACATGTAGGTAGTTCAAATGCAGACAAGCAGTAAAACATCAACTGGACTTTGTAACGATCGTACTGGGTAAATACAAATCGATAAGACTGCATTACAGACGCCAAGGAATTCGGAATAACCCCACGAATCGATGTGATTGGCGGAATTTACGTGTTTCGAAATTCTAACTGGCAACACTGTGACTTTCAGCTGTAGTATTCTAAGAAATTTTACTAGTTTTTAAAGTATATTGGAATAGTAGGTAACTAATTGGAAATTCTAGCATTATAAATTCCATGAAATTTCGCTGTGTTTAGTGTTAAATTGCTTCGTTAGTCGAGTGATTAGTAATTTAAGATAGGTATATCGATTTTAAGAAATTATTAGATAAAGCCAAAATACTGGGTAACAGGACTTATGCTCGTAGAACAAGATTCTTAAAAAGTGGATCAATGTCGTTAAATTCCACTGTTTTTCCGAACTCGAATTTACTTTCTAAAATGTTTCTAGTATACCATGTTTTGTGTCGTTGCATCGACATGGTTAAATTAGGCAGGGTAATTTATTCTGACAGTAGTACATTTTAAGGTTATCATAATTATTTTTATGATTACCTGATGGTAAGCAATCGGCGTCGCCCATGGACACCTGGAACACCAGAGGCGTTACAAGTGCGTTACCGGCCTTTAGGGGATTAGGAGTTTGAGGATCGTTGGGGATTCAGGAATTGGGGAGATGGGGGAAGGGGTGGGTTATTGGGCCTCCGGTAACCTCACTCACACGACGAAACACAAATCATATACTAATACCTTACCTTTACTATACAGTTACCTTTTAAACAAAAACCAGGAAAAGATTGCGAAACACGAACAATTCAACGAGAACATTCTCTCATCCATCGACTTCGTATCTCTAGGACATCATTGGCCCGTCTCAGTTCATTAACGACGATTAATCACACCGTCCTTCGACCGGCCTTGAGCCACGCTGCTACTAATCTACTAAATGAGTGTTAACTTGAACTAATATTCCAACATACATCAAGATCTTGGCCATTTAGAACATTGATGTATTGGTCTTTAGAGTCGAACTGAACTACTATTAAGTTGCAAAATGGGGCTTTTGTTTTTTTTTTTTCTGCTACAATTGTCTTTTGAACTTGGTTTCGTGGTGAATGTCTTTATTTCATTTTGTACTTTATTGCACACATACAGAAAACTTAGTTTACATTGTAATAGTAATTTGAGTACAGTGGACTCTTCGAAAATTACATGGCGTGATGTTTTGATAATGTATTATGAATTTGTATGCGCTTTCGAAGTTTGCTGTTTGCAATTGTTCGCCAAGTATTTTGTTTTTAAAACTTAATTTCTTTGTAACACTATTGTATTACCAAGACAGAACCACTTTACTTCGGTACGAATACGAAATGGATTTCACGGTATATATAAATATAAGATGATCTCTTTATTGTCTGTTATTCAGTAGACTGCATGTGATGACGTCAGAGCAATTCTAAATTGCGAATCTATCTATATCTATACATATAATAAAATCGTAGAATAGTCAAAAATGCACATTGAATTTTTTTAAAGAATATTTGTGCCTTAATCTGCAGTCGATACCGAAGCCAAAAATATAGTTTTTGAAATTTTTGTCTATTTGTCTGTATAAATGTCCGGGATGATCTCAAAGAGTACCTACTGCATGGATTTATATCAAATTTTGCATGAATATTACTAACAAGTCGGGTCAACATATAGGTTAATTATCACACTATCGCCTACGGGACTGAATCAATTCTGACGATATTCATTACCGTAGAAAAAATTTCCTTGTTAAAATTCCCTTGATAAAAACTAATTCAAAAGCCTACATTCTGCCACAAGTCATTATTCCACACGGACGAAGTCGCGGGCAACAGCTAATTTCAAATATATACAATTACAATGTTACATGTACAATACACATTACACTTAGACTCATCATTTGTGGATCATACTAGATAAATAATAAATTAGCGCACGGTGCGGTAACGAATCCCGCAACACGTAGTCAATAACAAAGGCACTGCATCAACCGTGAGTCGCATAGTGCAGTTAAAAGTTCATATAATTCTGATCACTCCTAAAATCCCAATAAATAAGTACACATAATAAAAGTGTTACCGCCTCGTTGGCCAAGTGACCGCAACTGCGACTGCCGGGTCTGATTTGATTTTCAGGTCGGGCAAAGCATTACTCGGCTTTTTTTTTAAATAAAATCAGTAGTAGGTAGCTCAGAGTCTGGAATTGGGCCCGGTATATAGTAATAGGCTCCTATAACATGAGACTCATAACCAAAATAGTGAAAAGTGGGTGTTGCATTGTACAGTGGTATTAAATGCCGGAATGTGCACCTCTCTGCCTACCATTTCGTGTGTGTGCTAGTGCTAATACTAAGCATCTTGTTTAAAGAAATAAAAGTTCAGTAGTTATATAAGAATATACATACGTAAGTAAATAAAATTACTTTAAACATGAACGAGTTATACAATTTATTTATTTTCTCATTTCCAACGTTCATTTAGCGAAAGAAGTTTGTGCAATAAAATTTTATTTTTGCTGGAAAACCTTGGACGTTAAAGTAAATCTCCTGTTAGCTTTGCTCTAGTCTATACTATTTTCAATTTCGAAATTGAACCTTATATGAAAGGAAATAAAATAAATATCAATTCTATGATGAAATTATTTAAAAAAATAATGACTAAAGCGTAGTTGGTTTGTTACGACAGGGTCAGCTATTATGTTTTCGGCTTACTCACGTAATTATTTGACGAGGATCTCGACTAGTTTCAAGCCATCCTAGAGGCTCATATTCATGGGCAGCATTTCGCGACCCGCGACGCGGCGACTGTCGCGCTACTACATAACACATACTACTGCTACGTCATAACACATACGTCAGTATGTCTCACGAAAGTTATAATACAAATATAAGACAGGTTCATTTGGTTAGATCATCTTGATATGTCATTGGGTGAAAGTAGAGTAGAATTCATTCCTCATTACCCGTAGCCCGTCCGTAGATGTCGTAATAACTTACCAAGTGATTTCATATTTTATTGAAACCAGGCAGTAATGGTCTCTAATAAATGCGCTTACTCTTGAAACCAATCTCAACGTCCGTGCAATTTCAATGTAAAAGCCTGTATTTTTTTAAAAGAAAAAAAAATCAATGTCAAAATTAAACAATACAACACCAATCGTAGCTGTTAAAATAGCATTTAGAGTATGGAATAAAGACTAACTCAATACTATTTAGTTCATTCAATATCGACGCAATACGGATGCAAAAGGCGTTAGTGTTGCAACTCAAAAGTACTTAATTTCATACTGGTAATGTGTATCGATTAGAATTGGATTCAAGAGTAAGCCCCCTGGTTCATTTTCAGGGAACAGCAAGCAGCCTGCAGCCTGCCACGCAAGATCTATGTAGAGAAGTATCTCTTATGTAGAGAATATAGTCTAGCTCCTACTGTACCGTTCCTACTGTACTGTACTAGAGCTCCTACTGTACCATACGACTTTTTATTTATTTTTTTTAGGGGGGAAAATCATCGAATGACTGCTCCCGCCTGGGTGAGGCGGGAGGGAGTGTCAGACTCTTACTGACTAAAAACCACCCCGTTCCTTCTCCTGCACATCGAGCCGGAGCCCCGGTAAGTTCTCCGCGACGTACCAGACGACTAGCAGTATCAAATGTATTGAACTTTGCCATTCTCACACGTCTTATAAGAGTATTGAAATTAAGCCTTCATGACAATTACTATCCGTTGCCCGCAACTTTGTCCGCGTAGAATATTAATTTTAGTATACAACTTTTTTATGATTCAATTTTCCAAAATAAAAGCCTATGTTACTCCTTAGTACATTAGCTACCAGGCACTAAAAATCCCGTCAAAATTGGTCTAACCATTCTAAAGATTAGCCAGTACAATCAGACAGACAAAAATTCTAAAAAATATTATTTTGGTATGTGTATCGTATGTTTATTATACATATGCTTGTAGTATAATGCGGTTATTTAAATATATTATTATGTTTTCGGCTTACTCACGTAATGATTTGACGAGGAACTCGACTAGTTTCAAGCCATGCTAGAGGCTCATATTCATGAGCAGCATTTTGCGACCTGCGGCGCTGCTACTAGTAAGCTGAAAACATAATAATTTATTTAGTATGTCTCACGAAAGTTACAATACGGTTATTTTAATATTACAAACAAGCATTTCAATTTTACTTATCTGTACAGATTAATATGACAACATTATGTACATACAAATAAAATCAGCGAAAGGTATTTTGTACCTTATCTTTTGAGTTCAACCTGTCACAAGCTCAATAATTTGCTATCAAACTGACAATGTAATTGTTTCTAGTTGTTAATTTCCTAACTGAATAATATCTAGACAAGCAATTTGATCGTCATAGTTCAACAAAACGTTCAGCCTTTGGGTATTGTCGACGCTCACAAATCAAATTATGTACCAAAATATTGTAGTTCAATTCCTAGGAATCTGATTATTGAATTGATTGAGGGGTTTTAGGTGTGATATCTACTCTATTTGTATCTAATGCCATTAAGTTATCGAGTGAGTAAATAACAAATTTTGGGTTGAATTATTACAATTACATTTTTGGGCTATCTGATGGCATGTGGTTGTCAATTACACTTGCAATCTACCACAGATGGGGTCCAGAAGTGGTAATGCCGATACAAAGCCGCAGAGGACTTAACGGGTTGCCGTTTCATAATTATAATTATGTAGTTATGTTATAAACCGTCTGTTGCTTTTGTAATGTTACGTATTTTTGTATGTCTTATTTTGTTTATTCTCTTAATGTTTTGTTTAGCACAAGCTCTGGCGTTAAAATGGAAGTGGGCCGGACACATAGCACGCCTGCAAGATCACAGGTGGACAAGAAAACTGTTAGAATGGAGGGGGCCAATGGGCAAAAGAAAGAAAGGGAGACCATACAATAGATGGGAGGATGAAATAAAACGCACAGCGGGACCAAACTGGATGCAAATAGCGCAAGTCAGAGAAAACTGGCTAAATTTGGAGGAGGCCTTTACCTGCAGAGGGGTTCCTACAGAAGAACATACATAGTATAACATACAAAAATCGTACATACAAAACTGGAAAAATCATTAACTTATAAACTTATTTAACTTTTATTTGTACATGTAATTAAAACTTTTGTTACGAAAAGAAAAAAAAAAAAAAATTAATTGGTATTGTAAGTGTACATTTTCTGAAGGAAATAAAAGGCTTTTTATTTTTTATTATTTTATATAGTTATGTTATAAATTCTGAGGCAATTAGATTGCTAGATATTGTGTACTTATAATTTCCTATTTACAATTACTGCTTTTTATGGAATAAACCGATATACGAGCAGACGGATCACTTGATGGTAAGCGATCGGCGCCGTCCATGGACACTCGGAACACCAGAGGTAATACAAATGCGTTACCAACCTTTTGGAGATTAGGAATTTGAGGATTGTTTAGGATTCAGGTATTGGAGATTGGTGAGGGGGTAATTGAGCCTCCGGAAACCTCAAACACAATACAAGTGTTGCTTCACGTCGGGTTTCTGAGAAGCCGCGGTATCACTCCGGTCGAGCCGGCCCATTCGTACTTTAAGCATGCACTTAAATAAAATACTCCTTCGAAAAGGAGATCGCAGATGCTTATAGTCTTAAGGGCGAAGTTCCATTTTGCTTTCGAATTTGAAGTCCTGCAAAGACATAATATGGAATCTCTATTACCAATAATGTACATACGTATACATTACAGAATTTGCCTCCAGTAATTAACTAGGTCAAGTGACAATCAACCTAAAAGGGAAGTATATAAAGCATATAATATCAATACGTATTGACAGGTTTCTATTCCAATAATTACGAACATTTCCTTATATTCGTTCCTTTTATTTTCTTTTCCATTCTTACTTAGCCTCAGTCCCAACGTACGGAAGTCATGTTCAATTAATGGTAGACGGAAAATGTGATTTTTTATACTCCTTGGTAATTGCAGTGCATATAGATAAATTACACAGAAAGATCTGAACAAGGACGTTGTAAAAAAGGTAGACATAATATCACTTAGAAATTACGTAAGCACCAAAATATCAGTGGTTTATTTATATGTGCGTATGTAGCCACGTTACCCAGACTTAAGAAAGGAACACAATGCCAAGCACGGATAACTTTCGCATTCGTAACTTATTAATATCGAGCGCGTTCGGCGCTCTGATTGGCCGGCTCCAGTGACCCAACCAATCAAATTTCTTGCTTGGTCTTATTTCTTTGTTTCACAAACTCAACCAACGAGATCCTCCATAAGCATTATGACTGCATAAAACCCTCTCACAATTCAATTCCCTTCCCGTATTATAATACAAAAACTACATCCTTACTGACTCAGTAAACGAAACATTAGATTTACATACACACTAGCTATCGACGACGGAGACATGGTCGGGCAATCATAACATCGTTAGGGAAGATGGACAGGCGACGTGATGCTTAGAATAGGGTACGTTGCAGTAGTACCAGTTTTGTAGTTTTCGTATAAATTATATGAAGTTTTGTACTGAGATAATATACCATGCCTCATTTTCTTGGACCTTAATAGTATTTGTGGTATGATACCGACATCAATTTATCACTTCCCATGAAATCGATGAGTCTAGATTAATACAGAGTTCGTGCAGTACCTAAAGTGACATGGACCCCATGTCACTTTAGAATTCATATGCTTTGTGCGACTCGAAGGACCAGTTTTATTTAGTAGTTGTTTTTTCAAAATAGAAATAATTCTTTTAGCTCTTGGTTATAAATAATTGAACAGATCAATCTATAGATGTTCTACGTCTACTCTTACGTGTTGTTATATCTATTTCTCCATTTGTAACATGTATCGTCTCTGTATGTACTTTCAGCTTGCACGTACAATTTTCTCCGAGGAATTTTGATCTCTAAGGGTGTACTCTTAGAGTCACCGCAAAAATACAAATACTTGTGGTGGTTTTTATTATACAAAAATATGACTTAAGACGACTTCTTAAATATCAGTTTATCTTTTTCTACATTTATTACGTTTGTAACTAAAACTGTTTAAGAACGACTTGTCCCACTGTATCTCCATCACAATGTCCGTAGCCTGTCACATCTGTTTTTATTTTTTAGTCCCTCAGCACTTACTGTTTATGTTAAACGTAAACGTTCCCTACATTAGCCTCTTAAAGGGACTAGGAGAGGACGATAAGGAAAACGATTTCAAGATATTTTTATTGTGCTATATACTTGTTGCCAAAGTACCAAGGGATCGAAGTTTTTAAAGTAATGAAAAGGAATGCATTGAAAGTGAAGAAAATTCTTTAAGAGATCCGTGAAACAATTCAAATAATAAAGCTGAAGTATTTTTTTTTACTTTGGAAAGAATGAATGAAATATTTTTGAATTTGAATACTTTTTTGTTGGGAATAAGTTTGGTGAGTTCGAGGAATCTTTGGAAGTCTGTAGAAGTTTTGCTTCCTATTACTTGGTATTGTTTATAACTGGGTTTTGGGTGTATTGTACAATAGTAGGTATTGGTTTACTATTTATATACTATTTACATCTTTACCTTCTTATTCCTGGTTTTAGAGATTTATATTAATTTCTTTCAACATACGGGGACTTTTCATTATTAATCTCTGATGACACTTTTGTCATTTTGCTTTTTATTCGAAATCATTTACCTTTTTATTTCCACATTTTGTTTCTGATATTTAATGGACCGACGTTTGACCACTATCTCGCCTGGTGGTAAGCGATGATGCGGCCTACGATGGAGCACGTCTGCCCATAAGCAACCTATTCAGTCGGGCCTTGAAAACACCCAGGTTATTCCCTTAAGGAAACACAGATTCTGGCAAGGAATTCCACTCCTTAACAATACGCACAAGGAAGCTTGATGCGAAGTGCTTCGTGCGTGTGGGTGGGACATCTTAGTTTAATTATTTGCCTCTAAAACTTCCCGTAATGCTGGCACCAGACACGTCTGCACTTGTTTGTTTACATATGTGTTCGTACACGTACAAAATAACAAATGTACGTGTCACATAATGTGAACGCCTATGCTAATAAACGACAGCACATGTCTGGCGCCGGCATAAACAATATATATAAAGACGTTTGTTCAAAGAGAAATTGTATCGTTTAGGAGTCATCACCAACAATCCAATAAGCAATAACCCCATCAATAATGGAACTTCTATCACAATAGTTATTGTCCTCAACTCACCTTTTTGGTAACAGCATAAGCCTTGGTACCATCAAACCTTGAAGCGAAATGCATTGCAAAATATACAAAGCCAGCTTGTGAAACTACACCATCGATCAAATTCTGTTAATCGACTGTCAACTTTATTTCTTTTGTATTGAAGGATAAAGTTCTTTGAAGTTTGCCCTGAGTTCTGGGGTAGGTTGATGTGCATTCGTCTGTACATTACACTTCATTTCTTTCTTTAGTTTGCGGAGTCGTGATCAAATTATATTGAAGCACGTCTGATATCGATTCGTGCTTTCACGGAATTAGGGACCAGTGGGGCTTCGAAACTGTTTGTTCGTTGAACGTTAACCTGTTTTTTTTATGAATCACAAAGTAAATAATTGTAAGGTGTGTGTTCCCGAAGGCTGTAAGTGCTAATAAACTACACACTAAACATAGACTGGGCAGCAACGTTTTACAATAAATCTGAACTTTTTAATTTTTAATCTCTCTTTTTATATACTAAACACACTTTTGTGCAGGTACCACAAAGTCCACATTAGATTATAAAGACCTGACAGACAGTTAGTTTATTGCCGAAAAAAATTTGGATTTGGCCATAAACAATTCTATTAGTGCGTCGATAAACTTGTGATGCCTTCAGAGACGCAGGCGTACCCGCTTTAACTACAGTGATCGCTTACCATCAAGCTGTAAGCTTGGTTGCTACCGATACTAGTTTTAAAAAAAGCTTATTAAAATACGGATTACAATCTAATATAGAAAATGGACAAGAAAATAAAATAAGACCAAATCACATTTTGGTATTATGATTCAATCTATATTTTTAATAGAAACGTTCATAAGAGACTTCATAAAGTTAGATTTTCCGCAGAAATGTGATTTCCGAATAAAAATATTATTATTATATTATTTTACTACTGTCTGTCCGTCTATTGAAATAAGTCTTGGCTATGATATCATATAGAGAGCTAAATGAATGGTCTTCTGTAGATAACTTAATACTGCCTTTAGCAATAAATTAGGCTTTCACTGTCGGCTGGATATAGGCGACACGGTATTATTAAAGGAAAATCTTTTAGTCTATATGGAAGACAAGGATTTCTTCGCGGCTTCATCTGTGAATTCTGATGATAAAGTTCAAAAGCGGTTTTGATGATAGCAATACAGTGCAGTAATGAATTGTTTTGATTTTATCAGCATCATAAATTTCAGACACAAGAGGTTTCATCAATATTACCAATACCGGAGGCCCAGTTACCCCTTCCCCTTCCCCAGTCTTCTTAATCCTTAAATCCTCAACGATCCTTAAACTCCTAATCCTCAAAAAGCCGGTAACGCACTTGAACCGCCTATGGTGTTCCAGGTATCCATGGGCGACGCCGATTGCTTACCATCAGTTTTCTTACACAGAAAAGGTTTGAAAATTGAGGCGTTTACTGCTGGACATTAGTCTCACTCATCCTATAACTTCCTAAATTGCTGATTGCAGGCCTGCTCCTACCAGCGCTCTCCTTCCTTTATCTAATCATGTAAACTTTGTGAACTATATGTTAATATCTAGTTGGAGTTAATAGGGTAGTAGTATTTTTTTTTAATGTCCGTCTGGTAGGTTATTTTAAAACAATAGACACGTATATTTTTTCTTTTCTTACATAATTAAATACTTTCGACGATATATTGTTTTGAAATATCATGTGACGTCATGATTGACTACATTTTATAGGGTAGCGTGACGTAATAACCTCCCACTTCTAAACTTAACTCCGTTTTATCTAAGTATCGTTTTGTTAAACGACAAAATAAAAAAATATGTCTAATATTTTATCATTACCTAACTGACGGACTAATAACAATTTTAATTTTCATACACTATCTACCACCCTATTGGTTAGGATTGACAATTTACCTGACACGCAATGACAATGATGAACAAGAAACATCACTTTTCTGAAACGTTTTATATATTTTTTCTAGTCTAACAGAATGACATTCGGTCTATGTTTAGTATTAGTAAGTATAGTGTTAATAACTTGAGTGTATTCGTGTGACCGAAAAGTGTTTTCAAGAATCGAATAGTGGAGATTTGGCTGGTCTTTCTATATTCAATCTTGCTAAGACTTGTTTATTGTAATGCTTCTATTTTATATGTTGAGTGGATTGGAATGTGATGTCATAGGAGCAGACGAATTATTTACAGGATCTTTTAGACATAAAATTAGTACATTCTACATTCTTATTATTATTTTGTCAGCCATAAGATGTTTATTATTGAATATAGGCCACTTTTTATGACTTGCATAATAAATATCGTCTCTCCTAGCGACCTTTATTAGTTCGTCGGTTAGTTTACGTCCGAAGTCGAAGGTTGCATTAGCTGGGACGATTTTTCCACTATTCTTATTCATTTAAAACTTTATTATAATTACTGCATTTACGACTTCATTTTCCCTATGGATCAGTCGAAAATATTTGGTCATATTGAAATATTCAGTTAAAATTAATTCTCCGGCTTGAAGCAGAGATAGAAATGGACTGTTTTATAGTCAGTAAGAGACTCTGTCGTCTCACATACAGTGGAAAAGTCATTGAATGTCAAAGTCGAAGTCAAAATCAAAAACATTTATTTCAATTATACCAGGAAGGCACTTTTGAACGTCAACAACAAAAAAATTTAGAATTGAAGCTAGTTGCTCACTCCAAGGTGTAGATTCCTATGGAGAAGAACAAGCAAGAAACTCCATAGGTTATACTATTTTTTTGATGATTATCCTTACTCAAAGACAAAAAATTAACTAATATTTTTTCTTCAAATTAATACACATACATACAGAACCCTTCAACGTCAAAAATAAAACTATTCTTTGTTGAAAGTCATTTTACTTGATTCCGTGCAAACTTTTATGAACGCCTTGCCTTAGTATTGATTTATTTTCTTTTTTTTCGCTTCCCCTATTGAACGAAGTTCGGCAAGTCAGTGTGGCGTGCTGTGCTGTGTATGGTGGAGCGGTAGCCATTTTATTTTGTTTGCGAAGATTGTATAAATAAATTGCCAGTTTCGTTGCTGCTTGCGAAAATTTTTAAGGTGAGGTATTTGAATTATTAGGTTCATATACTTTCATTTTTGAGTCATTGCATGTTTGAATGTATATTTCATTTTATCGAAGACCATTTAATATGATAAATCTTTGTTCAGCCCAGTGATCATCAGAGCAATTTGCATCTAGTTGCCTGTCACTATGTTGTTAGTCAATTGACTGTAAATGCGATTGCTGACCATGCTCAGGCTTACACCTGTGTATTCATCACATACATCATTATACAATAATTCATCAAGAGAGCAAATCTATTGCTAAACATCATTCTAGACTCCACTTTGGTAGAGTTCTTTTAATCGTTCACATTTATTGCATATTATGGTAGTTTGCACATTGCTACCACTCAACAAACTGGCAATAGGACAATCTTAGCATGTTCACTGCCAACGTGGTCTATGTAGACTGAGGTTGGCGGTGGACTTTGTCATCAACGGCCTCACAGAAATGAGACGTGAAACGCTTGCGTTGTGTTTCGTCGTGTGAGTGAGGTTACCGGAGGCCCAAGTACCCCCTTCCTCAGTCTTCCCAATCCCCAAATCCCCCACAATCCTCAAATTCCTAATTCCCAAAAGGCCGGTAACGCACCTGTAACGCCTCTGGTTTTTCAGGTGTCCATGGGGGTCGCCAATTGCTTCCCATCAGGTGATCCGTCTGCCTGTTTACCGGCTTATCCCGTAAAAAAATCAACAGATTCATTTTTTCAGAATAAAGAACGAAATCAGTAACGAAAAATTTTCATTAGTAACAGCGATTAATCCCCGAAATAATGATTTTCTATTTAAGTTAGTTCTAGTTATTCATTGTCAAAGGAATTGTTATTGGGTACTTGCCAACTAGTCAAATTCAATACTTTTTTCGAACTTTCAAAAATGACAGTTTTCTATGAATTTTGTACGACATTGTATATTAGGACGTCTCATTTTTTAGCTCGAAACAATAATGCTTTAGTTGTTGTTCCGAGTTTTTTAGAATCAAACGGCATACATATTTCTTAAAAAATTGCTGGGATAATAGTAAAATTAAGTTGGTAATAAAATCAATTATTGAAAGTGTGATTATTTTGTAATATTTTATTGCATTGAACAGTCAAATTTATTTATTTTTTATTAAGAAAATTACACAATTGTAAAGCTCATTCACATCCAACTGAATTTTGTTGGTCATATACGCTATATTACCTCTATTATGTTTAGTGCTGAATAAAAATAGGTTGAAGTTTCATCAAGGTTGCATTTGAAAACAAGTATACAAAACTGACACATAATACAATAACATGAAGGAACAAAATCGTATGGTAAAGGTTCACTAAAGTGTGTGTCAGTAAGCGATCATGATGGTAATTAACGCGCCTAGCTTTGTATCCAATCGCATCATTTTAATCAATCTATCAATCATTGTGCACGCATCGGTAATAATAGAGTAATTAGACAGTGTATGAAAATTAAAAATGTAATTAGTCCGTCAGTTAGATAATGAAAAAATATTAGACACAATTTTTTTTATTTTGTCGTGCTTACAGATAAACAATACTTAGACAAAACCTAATTAAGTTTAGGAGTCGTTTTTTTATGGCATAAGCCGGTAAACGAGCAGACGGATCACCTAATGGTAAGCAATCGGCGCCGCCCATGGACACCTGAAACACTAAGGCGTTACAAGTGCGTTACCGGCCTTTGGTCAGAAAGAAAGACGTGTCTAATGATTTAAAATAATCTACCAGATGGACATTAAAATAAAATTTAGGATACTACCCTATTGTTATGTAGTTAATTATCATAGTAGCGTTCTATTGAATAGGCTTTTGTTAAAAACTGTATAGTATCTTTTTTATGGAATACGAGGCAAACGAGCAGACGGATCACATGATGGTAAGCTATCAGCACCACCCATGGACAGACCAGAGTCACAGGTGCGTTGCCGGCCTTTTAAAAAGGAATACGCTCGTTTCTTGAAGGTTTGAAGGTAAAAACTATCTCATAATGTGTTCTAACTTTCGTGAGACATAAATTAATTACTGCCTCGTTGACCAAGTGGTTGCATGTGCGACTTTGGGTCTTGGGTTCGCTTCCCGGGTCGAGCACAACATTACTAGTTTTTTTTTAATTCTCAGTAGTAGCACGAAGTCTTGAATTGTGCCCGGTTACAATAGGCTCACTCCCTATTACATGGAACTCATAACATAAATAGTGAAGAGTGGGTGTTACATCCAGATCGTATCACCAAACATACTATAGTCTAATTCCCCTTTTTAAAAACATCGACAACACCCCCATCGATAGATTTGCTACCCATCCCTACGACAGTACAGAAACTTCGCCATAGAGTAAGCAAATAGCCAGTATTGTCCCAACAATGATACCCTTATTTAATCAGAGACACCTGCTTGTCTTGATTCTAAGCCAGGGATTTCCAACCTTTTCCTAATGGGGATGATGACAGGGTATGAAAATTAAAAATATAATTAGTCCGTAAGTTAGGTAATGAAAAAATATTAGACACGTATTTTTTTATTTTGTCGTATAATAAAACAATACTTAGATAAAACGAATCAAAGTTTAGGAGTGGGGGCTAAAACGTCATTTCTTAGTATAAAATGTACTGAGAAGTGATGTCACGCGACATTTCAAATCAATATATCTTCGAAACTATTCGTTTCTGTGAGAAAATAAAAAATACGTGTCTAATGTTTTTAAATAATCTATCAGACGGTCATTAAAATAAAAATTAGTCGTCTACCCTACAGCCTATAAAAGCCCATTGCTGAGCAAAGCTTCTTCTCACACGGAGAAGGTTAGAGCATTAATCACCACGCTTGCTCAATGCGGGTTGGCGATTACAAACTTATAATTAGAAATTATAAGCCCAAGTTTCCTCACAATGTTTTCCTTCAACGTTTGTTAGTGGTATCTGGATAATCTTAGAAAGTACATGTAACTCGGAAAAAGTCACATTTTGTTACACTTTTATATCATTATTGTTAGGTTAATGACCACTGTTAGGCTCTATCATTTTTTTATGTAGTCAAAAATTTGCTCCAGAGTCTTGTGGTTCATTCTCATAAAAATATTGATGCTTGTGTTATTAAAATCAGTTGCTTCTTAGTAGTCTCTAACTAAGAAGCTAAAGAAAGAAACTAAGAAGCAACTGAACTCTTAATTATTTTAGTGGACTGAGATGTGGTCTTTTGTATATTTTTATTCATTTCGCGAACAATATTTTGAT
The DNA here is from genome assembly GCA_902850265.1 of Spodoptera littoralis. Taxonomy (NCBI): domain Eukaryota; kingdom Metazoa; phylum Arthropoda; class Insecta; order Lepidoptera; family Noctuidae; genus Spodoptera; species Spodoptera littoralis. The sequence goes on along the minus strand of LR824555.2, from coordinate 5,823,141 downwards.
TTCTGCAAATCACTTGTAGTTCATGCGACAACCGGTTGAGAACGACTGTTCTAAACGGTAAGTAGTATAGGGTAATAGGACAAACATTCTCTTATTGTTTTGGGTAGAGGTGGTAATGGAATCTTATGGGATTCTTAGGTAGTTTGTTTATGGTTATGATGAAAATGGAATTTGTTGATGGTGGACCAAGTGCTTATAGTTATCATTTTTTTGCCGTAGATTATAAAGTACAGTTCAACAGAAGCATAGAAGAATTTATGTCATGCCACCGTTTTCATCATTTCTGATTTTTTTAAGGGGGGGAAATCATTGAATGACTTTTGCTGCCTGGGTGAGGCGGGAGGGACAGTCAGACTCTTACTGACTAGAATGTATATATGTACTAATGAATGTTACTACTCCTGCACTTCGAGCTGGAGCTCCGGTAATCGTTCACGTTCTCCGCGGCTCCATATCGGCATCAGCCCTATTGGACCCCATTTGTGGTGGTCTGATGGCTAGAGGCGCCCGTGAAACGAGACGCGCGATACACTCGGGTCTGGTTCTGGTCGAGCGGCGAGCTATTATTACTGATAGAAAACAAAATGTTGTTTTGTACAAGGACGTTGGATAAGAGGCAGACATAATGTCACCTGCAAATGATAGAAGCACCAAAATAATTATCAGTGGCTTATATAAGTGTGTGTGTAATGGGTTACCACTTTACCAGACTGGAAAAAATGGCAGCTATCCTTCGTATCAATGTTTTTATGTTCTGCGTGTAAGTTTATAGAGACGAGGTGCCACAGTCATTGTATCAAGAGAATGTGTCCGCCTTTTTAAAAAATTATCGTTGGTTTGGTTTACTAGATTTCTTTTAGCAACTAAGACTTATTGCTATCATACATTTTGTTATAACAACTTGTGGTTTCATTGCGCCAAATTCTAAAATAAAAGTTACCTAAAAGGAATTTGATTTGAATTCAAACAATAATCATAGTGATTAAATAGACAAGCAGTATACATATATTTATATAAGTCTATGATATTCAGTTTCATTTATTCATTATTTTACTTGAATATGCTTGCTTCTTCCTATCATTTCGTCTCTGCATCACCCAAAGGTTAGGCTGAAAGAGAACGCCCATGGCATCAAGCCCTCTTATGTCTCCTATCTTTGTCCATGAAGCTTTAAATGAATAAAAAAATCATGACAAGTCTTCATGGTTGTATTTTTTTGTCATTACGTAAAATGTCGCGTTGTCACTTTGATTGTGTCATTGCATTTGGTCAACGACTGACATAAATAAGTACCTTATATTTTAGGTTAGATTAATCTATTATAATAATTTGTTTAGTTTCATTGTATTGATGAGCTAAATATTTTACGTTTTGACAGGAAAAAAATGAAGTAAATGGTGTTATGAGTTTAATGAAAGAATACGAATAAAAAGTACAAGTGAATTCATAATATTTGTTTAAAACGGGTTGGTCTGGTCTTTCGTTTTTATTGATTCTTTGGAAGTAAGTCTGAGTTACTTATTATCGTAGATTTTGAATCAGTAAGCTATAAATTTACAATATTATACCTTTAGTGCTAATAAATATAGCACTATGGTTTTTAGAACTTTACTTGCCATTTTATCATTATCATCATCAGCCTATAAATGTCCACTGCTGACCAAAGGCCTCTTCTCACACGGAAAAGGTTTGAGCATTAGTCACCACGCTCGCTCAATGCAAATTTTCTCTTTGCCAATGTGCAACAACAATGTATCGTCTCACAATCCTGTGATAAGAATGTGTCGCAAGTACAACGAGCTACTCTCGAGTGCCATGGGCGTGCCTGATATCCACAATACCTCGCTTCACAAATTAAAAAATATTATTAGGAAATTGTTATTTGCTCGGTCTAACGATGAGGATAACATAGAATAATGTACCTATTGTTCAATTGCGTTGTTAATTTTCTTTATTACTACAATAATTTATCTCTAATTTCGTTCTGGATTATTATTCATTATAAATAATTGTTAATGTCTACTAGTCGTTGCATGTCATGTTGTATGCACATACTTGTGGAAGCATGGTCTGTTTTTACAGTTTTATGTTGTTACTCTGTTATGTATTGCGCTATGTTTCTGTTTTGTGCACCTATTGAATAAATATAAATAAAATAAATAATTGATTAATCTTAACTTGCCATTCTGATGAGCAAAATAAACAAGTAGAAATAATGAAACCAAAATCCACAGTCAATAATATTTAGAGTATGTACGACTATACGTCTCAAATATCTATCTGTTTAAAAGGCTTACTTGATAATATTGAAGTTGTTTTAGTTTTAGAAGAAAATTATGAACTACTGAGAGTTGTTTGTCCAGTAGAACACAGAAAGAAGCTGACAAGGATAATGATGGATACAATTTAATAGATACTTGCTACTTCCGCGCGGTTTCACACGCTCTGCTTAGCTCCTATTGGTCATAGCGGTAATGTTTTATAGCTTATAGCCATCCTCGATAAATGCGCTATCCAACACAAAAAGAATTATTCAAATCAGACTTGCAGTTACGGAGATAAGCGCGTTCAAACAAAAAAACAAACTCTTTCGCTTTATATAATAGTATAAGATAAGACAGTATAATATATTTAAAAACGCGGTTTATTTCAGTTAAACAATAATGGCGAAGAACGACGCAGAAACGTTGGAGAAAATGAAACTCTTAGAAGAAAGAATAAAGGCTCCATCTATATGGGGTCGGGTCGCTTGTGGGATCAGGTTTGAAGACCTTCAGGATAGAAGATACGATGATGCTGTACGATTACTGAAAAAACACTATTTGTCAGAAGAGGTGAAGTAGTATTTTTGTTATGTTACTCTTAATTAGATGGTACATTCAGCCAATTTGCTTTTAGTCCAGAAAACTGATTGCAGATGACGATAATAAAAAAATACTCTTAATTAAGTTACAGGTATGATGACGCTTAATCCTTTTTTAACTGACTTCAAACCAAGGATGTTCTTAATTTGACCTGTATGTATGTATGTACGTATGTATGTTGGTGCGCGATAATCTAGTGATTGGGTGAATTAGTTTTGTTGCAGTTTTTAGAATAGTGTTTGTTATACTTAGGAGAAGGTTTTAGTATATTAATTAACCGAATTAAAGAAAGAGAGTCTTTAAAATATAGTTTAAAATGATTTTTTTAAACTTGATATTGTACGTTCTCGAAAATCATTAATTATCCGGACTCTAAGATTTTCTCTGCCCCACACTAAGATTTTTTCCCGTATCGTGAGTGCATTTACAAACATACAAGTTCACTTACACGTGACCGACCCGAAACAACAATTTGTGGATTACACAAGGCGTTGCTCCTGCGACAATCTAACCCACTACATGTTGCGCGGCAGTCAGTTAATCAGCCACCGCGCCAACCGTGCGGTCAAAGAAGTGCTACCCACTTTTTGCCTGTCTTGTGAAGATTAATGTTATTGAAAATAATTTTAGAAGATTAAGGTTAGGTATTGAATTGTCAGGTTATTGCCAAACACCATATCTCAATTGTCAATTTAAAAAACCCAACAAAATATCGAAATCCGGACGATTTGCTCAATAGTATCGCTTGAGACTATTTATTTGATCATTGAGGTACCAAACTAAATTAATCACTGGAATTTCAGTATTTTGATAAACATGATTCAATACTGCGCAATATATAGCTGGCTGTCACTCTTCATTATATTTCAGTTGTCGCTTAATTACATTTAGTTGTTCAGACGTCGTACCGTACTAGAATCAATAATTTCGTCAGGTGTCAAATTATTGTTTAGAAGAAACGTAAACATTTCCTTTATCTAAATAGTTATTTTTCTGATAAAGTATTGACTATAAAATTATGATCGAAGAAATGTAGGAAATTTCCATTTCTTATTTCTATGCTACGCAAAGTGCTACGCCGTAGTTCTGTGCTACGAAAACGCTACTACGTTTTCGTAGTTGTATCTTAAACTTAATCATTAGGTAAGGTTTCATCAAAAGCATATATAGTTGCATTTGAGTTGCAAAACAGTTTATATGCTACAAATTAAAAATAAAATGGATCCATGAGCTGTTTGTAACACTTTCCTCTTGAAACAGAAGAAAAAAATGTTTTTACAAGGAATGTGGCAATCGGTTCGTAGCTGACTATTTAATTAAAGGCTAAAAACAAAAAAGATGAATCACCCCTTCGGAAATCTTAATTTACTTAATTAAAGCTTTGAACTGACACGCGACTAGGAATGGGAGGCGGCAATTTTGTAGCTATTCTGTTAATTTAGATATTTTGTTTGAACTGCCATAGTATTAAGAGCTGTTGTTTTTTGAATTAACTATTTATATTTATTTACTTCAATCAAAATAGTATAACATTACATTCATAAAACCATTATTATTGTTTAATGTTATTTTCTATTTGTCCATTTCGTTGATTGCTTGGTCTTAAGTGTGACTGCGGAGTATAGCGTCTTGAGTTCGATTACCTGATTGCCTCAAGTGCTATTAGTGTTTTTTCAGGTTTTTGAAAATTTTAATTCCTGTAGTCATAGGTTTATTTGATACACAACTGAATATTATGTAGTTTATGAGATTCTGTTGTTGCAACAACTCGATATAGTACCGACACTATCACGGAATTATCAAAACTGCCCTTAAATTATCAAATCAAGGCTTTAGATTCAGTCAGTCAAAAAATTGTATTAGGAACAAAATTGCCTGTATTATTCAACTAGGCGTTATTGCCAGCATGTACAATACATGTCGCGGAGCACCTAACGGGTTACCGGGGCTGATAAGGGGCAGTAAGAGTCTGATACTCTCTCCCGCCTCACCCAGGCGGGAGCAGTCATTCGATGATTTTCCCCATTAAAAAAAAGCATGTACAATACATATAGCTGTTGTAATGATTTGCAATATTATAGATGTTTGTAAAAGTGCTTGAAATTTTTTTTGGTTATTTCTACCAGCCCTTAATATTTCTTGTTTATGAACAAAAAAACGTAACACGTAAAAAGTTTTATTGTTAGTAAATGACAAACTGACTAAATCACTATTATTGTACCAAATTACATAATAACATAACATCACGCTTTTTATCCCCGAAGAGGTAGGCAGAGGTGCACATTACGGCACTTAATGCCACTGTACAATGTAACACCCACTTTTGACTATTTATGTTATGAGTCCCATGTAATAGGGGGTTAGCCTATTGCCATATACCGGGCACAATTCTAGACTCCGTGCTACTACTGATTTTTTTAAAAACCCAGGAATACTTTGCCCGACCCGGGAATCGAACCCGAGACCTCTTGACCAGCAGTCGCACTTGCGCCCACTCGGCCAACGAGGCAGTCCAAGTACCAAATTACAAATTCAATAAATGGCAAATTTCTAAGTCGACTGAACGACATGGATTCACGTGTTCATAGTACGATGCCGCTTACAATAGGACCAAGTAACTCGTTCCAAAAATGATTGAAAAATACTTTAGATATTTCTATAATAAACCTCTTTTAAACTTTATTAAATAAGTCCCTATTCATTTTTATGTCCAATTTCAACAATTTGCTTGGAAAATATTTTTGAATTGATTAAAATACTTTTCGAATTAGACTCTGTTGTTGAAATTAAAAGTATTTCACGAAGAAAATATTTTAGAGTCTTAATCTTTATTTAATTTACTTTGAACTAATACCGTCTCAATTTGAACGAGATTAAGACGAATAAATGCTGGTGGAATGCATTTGGGGCGTTGAACCTTGTGACTAACATCTTGTTCAATAGAAAATGTAAGTTAAGTTAGTGACAATACTGTTGAAATTACAATGATGGCGCAGATTTTCAGTCAAATGAATAATTTAACTGCGTACATATATTTTTAATTTTCGTCTTTGTTTCTTGACATACCGTACATAATTTGCATTTTTGTTAAATTTATATCATGTTGTAGAATTAGTATTGCTAAAAAATCTTGGTATAGCCACATTTAAAAAAAAATCATGCCCTAAAAAGATTTCTTATGTTTGCTGTTATTTACTTGACTAGCTGTTGCCCACGACTTCGTCCGCGTAGAATAATGACTTCTGACAGAATTTAGGCTTTTGAATTAGTTTTTATCAAGGGATATTCTACGGTAATGAATGTCATCAGAATTAATTTAGTCCCGTAAGCGATAGTGTGATTAGCCTATATATTGTCTCGACTTGTTAGTAATATTCATGCAAAAATTGAATTAAATCCATGCAGTACTTTTTGAGATCATCCCGGACATACATACAGACAAACAGACAAAAATTCTAAAAACCATATTTTTGGCTTTGGTATCGATTGATTGATCACGCCCCAAGTATTCTTTTAAAAAAAATATTCAATGTACACTTTTGATTTTTTTACGATTTTATTATATGTAGGTTTATTATATATATTAATATCCATGACGAGTCTTTTGACAAGTGCGTGCAACTTATAATTGAGTGACGTAACGTTGCAGCATCGTGGAGAGTTTTCATTAGTAGGCCGCCTATTATTACTTAATGTTTTGATAATAGACGGCCCACATTCGTCAAATTAATGACGCTTTCTGGTCTTAGGCCTTTGGCTCATAGCAATCGCTGTTAATAGACAATACCTTACATAGTTCCTATACATTTTTTTAAGGGGGGGAAATCATCGAATGACTGCTGCCGCCTGGGTGAGGCGGGAGCAGTCATAACACTCCCTGTGTTAGACTCTTACTGACTAAAAACCAACCCGTTCCTTCTCCTGCACGTCGAGCCGGAGCCCCGGTTACCTGTTATGTTCTTCACGACTCCGAATCGGCATCGGCCCTATTGGGCCCCATCTGTGGTGATCTGATAGTTCCTATGCATAAACCCATTTTGCAGCACAAATATAATTATGACAGTGAACTTCAGAATTTAAGGACGGCCTACTATGGTTTGGTTGAATCGGTCATTAGATACGGTGTAATCTTTTGGGGTAACTCAACCGATAGGGATGTCATTTTTAAGAGACAAAAATACTGCTTGCGATCTATGTTTAATCTCAAATCTACTGACAGCTGTAAAAATTACTTTATTAAAAATCGTGTATTAACATTGCCTTCACTTTATGTATTAGAAATAACAATGTTCGTGAAGACAAATCCACATTTGTTTCCTCGTATGGCAGACAGATTTCCAAGGAATAGACGTGACGATAGCCAACTATGTTTACATACATCAAAAACTGCACTTATGCGCAAGAGTGTATTTTGCATGGCACCAATTATCTATAATAAATTACCCAAAAGTTGGAAAGAACTAACTATACCTAAACTTAAACAAACAATGAAATTGTTTTTGGCACAGAAAGCTTATTACAGTATAACGGAATTTTTAAGTGAGTCAGTGATTGTTATAAATAAATAACAATAAAAACTAACATTGCCCTAATTAAGGTTGTGTCACAGTGTAGGACACAAAGAAACATATTGTTAATATTAATACAATTGAATGTTATTAAATAATAAGTAAAATATATAATTTGTATAATAATAATTAAATCATTTTTAGTAAATATTAATTGAATATGAACAAATTAATTAATAATGTATAATGATACTGCAGATATTTAATGTAGGTATAAGCGTAAATTTTAAAATTAATGTAATAATTCACAGTCATCAAAAATTTTTTATATAATAGATATTTGCACGCCATGATAAATGGCAGACATGTTGTAAGCCACTTTTCTCTAAGATCTTGCATGCTGTATTATTTTATTTCTGTATGCACACACATGTTTGAGCAAATAAAATTCTTATTCTTATTCTTATTCTTATTCTTAACCCTTTCCCATGTTAGGAACAATCAAATTTGATTGACAAGCACTAATAACTACTTTTTTTGCAGATTACGTACAGATCTGTCAAATTAGTAGAAGATAAAGAGGCGACGGATGAGTTTGTACATAATGTCCGGATTTGGATGAAAGACAAGATGTCCATCGCTGCTGTTAAAGAAGGCACTGATAAACTGGTTGGACTACTTATAATGAGGATTCAGGAGAAGAGTAAGTTATACGTGGTAGTATTAGTATTATTCTTGTGGTTCAAGTCTAAAGTTTATTGCTGTGGAATGCGCTTCCCCTGGATGTCAGGATGGTGTCGACTCGTCTATCATTTAAGCAGAAAGTGCGTGAACTTCTCTTGGAGAGGGTGGCTGAATCATCACGCTAATTACTCAGTCTATATTTATGTATGTATGTATGTATGTATGTATATATGTATGTATGTATATATGTATATTTGTATGAGTGCATGCATGTGTATTGTGTTGTACTCGTGTGTAGGTATATATATTATAATTGCGTTTATTTATGTTTATCCCTGAAATATGTAAGTATATCTATTTTATTTGCTGTATTAAATAGTTGCTTGCTTCTTGCTCACACCATTAACTCTTCTCTGCATCACCCAAAGGTCAGACTGGGAGAAAATGCCTGCGGCATTAAGTCCACCTTATGTACATTTTGTGCATGAAGCTTACAAATAAATAAATAAATAAATAAAGTTCCTTAAGATTTCCGTACATGAACATAACATAACATCACGCCTTTTATCCCCGAAGGGGTAGGCAGAGGTGCACATTATGCCACTGTACAATGTAACACCCACTTTTCACTATTTATGTTATGAGTCCCATGTAATAGGGGGTGAGCCTATTGCCATATACCGGGCACAATTCCAGACTCCGTGCTACTAATGAGATTTTTTTTTAAAAACCCAGTAATACTTTGCCAGTACAAAGATTTCCGTAATTGATATAAAATAAGAGGAAAAAGCTTACAATTTATTTTCCAATCAGGCCAATTATACAAACCTATGCAGGGTTGCCGGGCAGTTGACGTTTAAGCCTAAAATTTAGATACTTTATGATGAGGAGAATTTAAAACATCCCTATGTATGTTCTACGATTTTGCATAGTTTTCGAGTTATAATGTTTTTAATGATTTCTTTCGTAACTTTCACCTAACATCAGTTTTAGATTTTTTCTCATTCCGCATATGCCTAGCATATCTATTCCCGTAGTACTTGCTTAACGTTTAACAAGTTTGAAGTCCCTCGTAAGGGGTCATTGTATTTTATATACCTTCCACAATTTCCACCTCTGCAACAGTGAAATTTGAAAGACTGTTAGTATCTTTCTTGACCTATAAATCGAGGCTAGAAACCCCATCGTACTTTCACAACAGACTCCACCTTACCTTCAGACAGTTACTTACATATTAGTCTCCTCACATGTTTACAGTAAGATCCCCCCACAAAATACAATAGTGTCGTCTATTCTGAATCTATTTGCGTATCAATCGAAACGAATCGAACTCGTTTCATTTCGAACCGATGGCAGTAACATTAGGGGGCAGATTCTTTGAATGCTTCAAGCCTAAATTTTTACTGCATCCGTAAAAAGAATTCCCGATTCAGCTACAGGGGTCTTTGTTTGGTACAAGTTTCGAGAAAGGCAATTTTTTAGAACTTTGGTAGCTTCATGTTTATTCGGATTAAAAAAATGATCCTGACCTTCTAAATGGGAAATTAGGAACGGAACGAATGATTGTAGGTTTAATTTATGTAATTAAGAGTCATATCTTCGGTAATTCAGTCATTTGGTAACTGTGAATGTTTCCACTACCAATCTCGGGACCTTTCTTGGTAAAAAATATTAGATGTTGAAAGTTATTTTGTCTACTTTACTCTCCCTACAATTCAATATTTTAGTAACTTATTTGTTTTATGTTGAAACAATGACTACAATGTGACTAAATTTTAATAAAACCTGCAAAAAGAAGTTAGTTTCTACCTCTTCGTAATCACTTCAAATGACGAAATTTTTTCGCTATTCTTTCTCGGTTCTCAAAACGCTACCTTCCATCACACAAGCCCTATGTCTTGTACGTAAATTGGATTCCAAGTAGTAGATACGGGTAGGTCTATATTAGGGCGATGCTGCTATCAAGGCAAATACAAAACTACTGACTACAAACTCAACGTGAGGTGATGTTACGTCCCAATGCAAAGCTATTAGCTAAACAAAATAAACAGATAGGCAACATTTAAATTCTGAAACAGTTGAATGAGAAAACGGTAGCGTTTTGAGCTTCGTGAGTTTTCTGAAATGAGACTTGTGGAATTTGGTTTGAAAAAAGAATGCTTGAGAATGTATCAGTGAGAAGATAGTTAGGCTAAGGTTCCACAGCGCGATTTTTTCCTGCGCCCGTCGCGGTTTTTTTTAGTTGGGGTAATTTGTCGAATGGCTTCTCCAGCCTGGTAAAGCAATCGTAAATGTGCTTTGATTTTTTACATACATATCTGTAATCTACAAAGGCTGCGGGCCTGCAACCGCGGCACGGGAGAAAATAGCACCGTGAGTCCTTAGCATTGAGAAGGGGCTTCATAGTCAATTGAAAAATATTCATCCGTACTATTTTTACGACGATACCTGGGTACTTGTCATCATGATAGTCTTTCCTCATTCCCAACAAGAGACGATAATCAGCTTGAAGACATATTCACAAATTTCAGCCACTCCAATGTCTTAACTGTTAAGTATTCCACAATAAAAATCATTTTATTTATAACATCCATTTTAACATGTAATGACTATAAAAAGTTCGCCAATACTCCAATAGATGGCGATGAATTGTTATTTTACGTCTAACCTGCTTTTAACAATTTCTCTAATTTACACGTTTTTCTCATCAGGTGCCTTCTCAAGAACATTTAGCCGAGTCAAGTTGACACACAACCCCCTGTATTCTGCTGTGATGAAGTTCTATAATGAGATTGAGAAGCCAGTTTGTGTCTACGATAGATTAGGCGTCAAAGATACTTCAAAATATACATTGTCGCCTTGAAGACCAGGTATAGGCATCGAGGTTCGTTAAATATAATTGTAACTGCTTTGTTGTACCAAATAAAACTTTAGCTGATAGATAATAAGAATTTGAATAAAATAGCAAGTTTGGTAATACGAATACTATCTTTGATGTAGTCCGTTCTGAAAAGTTATCATCAGCATCACCCAAAGGCCAGACTGGGAGATAATGCCTGCGGTATTAATTCCACCTTATGTACACTTTCTGAATGAAGCTTAAAAAAATAAATAAGAAGTATGTTTCTGAAAAGTATATTTTAATGAAACAGAGTGGCAGACAAACAGACTTCTTACCTGATGGTAAGCAATCGCCATTAACATCAGACCAGGTTAAACACCAGAGGAGTTAAAAGTACGTTGCCTTTTTGGGATTAACCCTTTGAGTACCGTTACTATAGACACAATTAAAGAACAATAGGTTGCGGTCACCGGTGTCCTCGCGGTGTTTGACAGTTTAAGGAATGCGTTCCTGGCCTTTTGGGAGATTTAGATATTGAAGTACAATTCAGTTTTAAGGAAACATGTCTTATAATTCCAGGCATCGCAAAAGAAATGTTAAAAGCAGCAATGTCATTAAGTGCAAGCGCTGGTGTGGCCGGAATCTGCGGTATATTCACAACAGCAAGATTGCACACAGTCGCTCAAGAATTAGGGTTTACGAAACTAAACGAAATTTACTATATACGGTACCTTATTGATGGGGAGGTGAGTCTTGGAATATTTTGTCTTAGTATAAGCAAGTTTCAATTTTATATCAACGTCAGTAAGTATCATTTAGTAAATGTTAATTGAGTAGAAGTTAAGACACTATTTGCTAACCGAATATATTGTTTAGGTCAAAATGAAAGTCAAAGTTTGAACAATTGATGTCATTACAGATTTAAAAAATCTTATCCACATTGTTACTTTTACTTGTTTTAAAAAAATTGTGAGGTATAATAAATATTTTCGAGATGAGACAATATCAATGGGTACAAATATACTTATCTTGTAGTAAATATGCTTCCACCAAAATCCAAAGAACAAAATTTGAATGCAAATACCATGTACATTTTTTTCACGCCATCATCCTACAGCGAAAAGCAAGCAAAGCGCAACTCGTTCCCAGTTTAATACATATGCAAGTCTTTCATCCTATTTCGGTACTTACTCCTATCCATCGTTCCAAGTGATTGGTGGGCGCCACGGTATTTGCCCATCAGATTTTTTGCTCGGGATTTAGTATGCATCGTTGGTACTGATCGACTTCAACAGGTTGTGGATAGAAAAGAAAGAGTTGGTGAAAATATTCTTCTATTTTGTTTAGGGTTTACTTTTAAGTGACCGGTTCCTTTGTTTTTAGTCCGTACATATGACTGTTGATAGGGTCAGAAAGCCAGTAGATGCAGATCTGTTTCAATCGACTGGTTTGGAAGTCATTGGAGGAATCGTGTTCCACAGCCATAGGCTAATATGGTAATGAGGTCGCGTGTGCTACTACTGAGTGTGGAACCGTTACATAATCTCGGCTCTGTTTTAAAAAAAATGTAATCATAATCATAATAATCATATGCATTTATTCATTTGCGAACATGGGTACAAAAGAAAAGGTCTTATACAAAATAGTGTCCATTAACCATATTCTACCTTAAATGCATGTAGTTATGTTCTCGACATAACTACTATTCTATACGGTATTCTTATCGCGGAGAACCTAACGGGTTACCGGGCTCCGGCTCGACGTGCAGGAGAAGGAACGGGGTGGTTTTTAGTCAGTAAGAGTCTGACACTCCCTCCCGCCTCACCCAGGCGGGGCAGTCATTTGAAGATTTTCTACTCTTAAAAAAAACGGTATTCTTATAAAATTATGATGTACGCCTTTGCCAACACCAAAAACACAAATCATGCTATAATTAAAAGAAAGCATATCTTTAAAACACTGATGTTTCTCTTCTATCTCCAGATCGTCTTCTGGGACACCGGTTTAGGTAACTACGGAGCAGCGATCATGGCGCTTCGTATACCAAACGTGGAAGAAGTTCAAGAGTTGCAGACACAGCACTCGTCCAGGTTCAATATTCCTCTCAAAGTTGATGAAGACGAGACTGAGGAAGATAAGGCACAGACTGCCACACCAACTGATGCTCCGGATAGTGCGACTACTAAATCTGATGCAACGCCAAAGAAATAAATTGTTGTTTGGTATTTTTTTGGACTTTTTATTATTATCTTTTAAAGTTTTGTTGTTTTGTTAGGTACTTTGGTTTATTATGAGAAATAAGATAAGGATTTTCGTGGTTAGATAAAGTGTTTTAGGTATTTCGCTTTCCGCAATTTTTTGTAAAAATCTGTCCGATCGTATGGGCTCTCAAAAAGATATCTACCACATTATTTTATTTAATTTTAAGATCTTAACTAATACAGCATTTAAATCTTATCTTATACTACTAAATAAAGCGGAAGAGTTTGTTTTTTGTTTGTTTGTTTAAACGCGCTAATCTCCGTAACTACAAGTCTGATTTGAATAATTCTTTTTGTGTTGGATAGCACATTTTTCGAGGATGGCTACAGGCTATAAAACATGACGCTACGACCAATAGGAGCTGAGCAGAGCGTGTGAAACCACGCGGAAGTAGATAGTTAAAGAATAAAAGGAAATAGAAAATCCTGCAGTTCATTAGCACCACTTACACCCAAAACACAATAATTCAAACCATTATAACAAATTGTGATGTAACAATACCGTTTACGAAAGCTATTTACAGATTGCGGTACGTGATGGCAATTAGCCTCAACAATATAATATCATATCACTTCACTCCTCACGTGAATTTTCCTGATGTAAAAAAAAGATATTTAACGTCAAATTACACGCCATTTTATTACATGTTACGACACGTTTACGAGACGACCTTTTATGTTAAGGTCTTGGTGTAGTAAATGCGATTGGGAGATGTGTTTTAAAAAATGCACTCAATAAATGACGGCTTATCAAAGGTGGAATAGTCTGCTAGTAGAAACTCAAGTGCTTTGTTTTAAGTTACTAAATGTTTACGGGCAAAATGAATAACATGGTGATATATTAACTGATGTATAGCGATCAGCACCGCCCTTGGAAACCTGTAACATCGGATAAGCTATAAGTGTATGCTGGCCTGTATAAAAGGAATTGATACACTTTCAGTTAGCTACGGTTTAAGTATGGGAGAACCATGGTTCAGCACGTATGGGCCGGCTCAACCGGAGTGATATTACGGCCTCAAAGGAAACCAACGTAAAACAACGCTTGCGTTGTGTTTCGTCCCATGAGTGAGGCACCTGTAGGCCCAATTACACCCTCTCCCCTTTTCCAATGTCCCCAATCCCTGAATCTCCAACAATCTTCAAATTCCTCATCCCCAAAAGGCCGATAACGCACTTGTAACGCCTAATCTTATAAAAAAAATACTATCACTAACGTTTATATTATGCAAAAAGTATCGCATTACTTATCTTCAGTTAGGCTTGTGTGCAAAATCCTAATAATTTTACGACACGTTCATAAAACTGGTAATCGTTGGGAACGAACGGGTGGACGCTACTGCCAGTCGCCATTTTGTTGTAATGCTACAGGTGATGCTTACAGATGTCATCAAGGAATTCAAGTTAGACAAAAATGTTGGGGTTCGAAACCTACCAGCGGCAAGTACCAATGTGACTTTTTCCGAGTTCTATGTACTTTCGAAGATTATTCAGACACCACTGACAAACGGTGAAGGAAGAGGTCCATCGTGAGGAAACCTAGGCTTATAATTTTTAATTATAAGTTTGTAATCGCCAACCCGCATTGAGCAAGCGTGGTGATTAATGCTCAAGCCTTCTCCGTGTGAGAAGAGGATTTGCTTAGCAGTGGGCATTTATAGGCTGTTGATGTATGTATGTATGATGTATGTTGGTAAAGATAAATTAGAAAAGTTTTGTAATGACTAAAAACCCTGTTCTACTGATGTTTATTATACACGAAATAGCACTGTGTAGCAGAGTAGGGTGGCGAATTTATTAAGACAATTAAACCTGTTATTGCAAGATTTATTCAGTAAGTGAATATTTTTAAATGAGTGTACTACTTAACGCCTCCTTTTACTCAATGGTAAACATAACAATCATACAAATAATTCTTGATCATAACAACATAACATCACGCCTTTTATTCCCGAAGGGGTAGGTATAGGTGCACTTGATGCCACTGTACAATGTAACACCGACTTTTTACTATTTATGTTATGAGTCCCATGTAATAGGAATGGGGGTGAGTCTATTGCCATATACCGGGCACAATTCCAAACTCCGAGCTACTACTGAGAATTTTTATTAAATACCAGTAATACTTTGTCCGACCCGGGAATCGAACTCGAGACCTCTGGCCTGCCAGTCGCACTCGGCCAACGAGGCAGTCGTAATTCTTGATTATACACAAATTTCATGACCCTGACTAAATGAATGCATTCTAAAAGTCAATTTAACTTTTAATTTTATAATATGACCATCTCTGCCTATACCATTTAAGAAACCATGAAGTTATACCTCTATTAAGTATATCTATTGTCTCCAGTTTCTTAAACAGTAAATGATCGATTTCATACCTTCCCCCTCGTGATATAAATTCCATAATGAGCTGCAGATGTTTATCGTTGATGCCTGTCCGAACTTTGATTAAATAAGTTATTTTTCTATAAAACTTTAGATTGTTCGGATTTTTGATTTTGTGTTTTGAAATTAGCAGTACCTAATAACATAGTCTGGAATTGAAACGAATATAACATGATTTGTGGATTTACCAGCCAACGGTTAGGTGCTCCTTCAATAAAACCTAAAGGTTGTTATAAAATATAATGTGTTTTTGTTGTTTAAGGGGGGAAAGTCATCGAGTGACTGCTCCCGCCTGGGTGAGGTGGGAGGGTTTGTCAGTCTCTTACTGACCAAAAAACCACCCCGTTCCTTCTCCTGCACGTCGAGCCGGAGCCCCGGTAACCCGTTAGGTTCTCCGCGACAAATATAATATGTGAGGACACACCAATATGTTATTGTTTTGAGAAACTTAAAGAATTGACATTTTTATGGGATAAGTCGGTAAACGAGCAGACGGATCAGCTGATGGTAAGCAATTGGCGTCGCCCATGGACACTCGGAATACCAGAAGCGTTACAAGTGCGCTACCAGCGTTTTGGGGATTAGGAGTTTGAGGATCGTTGGGGATTCAGGAATTGGGAGATTGGGGAAGGGGAAGGTAATTGGGCCTCCGGTAACCTCACTCACATAACGAAACACAACGCAAGCGTTGTTTCACGTCGGTTTTCTGTGAGGCCGTGGTATCACTCCGGTCGAGCCGGCCCATTCGTGCCGAAGCATGGCTCTCCCACACTTGAATCTCATAAATTATTACCCAAGAAGCTAGTGAAAGATAGGGATTATGTAATATGCACCATTACCTACCTCTTCAGGGAAAACGGCGATACATTACAAATACATACTTCTGAATACCGGAAAATATATTTTTATATTTTGATAAAGATTGTATAACATTTTTCCCGGAAAAGAACTTTATCTTTTCGTAACGCCGTGGAATATTTATTTTATTCTTACTCGATCGAATAATTCAGTTTCCTGTTACTTGTGTGAGTAAAGATTTTGGGGATACACATACATAGTGAACTTTTTGAAGTTTCTGAATTTTCTCCAATGAACTTAATATTATGAAGTTCTAAAGAAAATATTGTATAAAATAATCTTCAAATGTGTTACTGAACATGAAACGCAAGGGTTTAAGAACCTTTTATGCACAATAATATGTCGTTTCCCTATCTCTCTTATTAGAAATTATTCTATCAACAACTCCTTTGAATTTCATAACAACATTATTCCGTACAAAATGTTTTGCTTTGGTCTTTCTCTTTTTTGACATCTAACCACATATAAATCACACTAAATACTAACTCGGTGAAGTAAGAAAAAGTTTGGATGAAGACATCGCATCGCCATCGATCCTCACGACAGCATATGCATCCCCACCATATAAATGGTTGGCAGGCCACAACTGTACGCTTCTCACGATGCTTTCTGCCTCGCACAGCAAAACTGTGGAATGATCTGTCGTCGGCGGTATTTCCGAACCAATACGACCTTCAGACCTTCAAGAAAAGAACGTATTCCATTTTAAAAAGCCAGAAACGCACCTGTGACTCCTCTGGTATTGCGGGTGTCCATGGGCGGCGCTGATCTCAATAATAATTTGATTAAATGTATGCCTTGGAGGTTGGCGCTAGGCGAATGGATCAAGGGCCTGATACAGAAGGCAATTCGCATAGAAACAGCACGTATCATGAGAAGTTTTCCGTCTCTGAAGCTTAATCACCGGTAGCCCTTTTTATAGTACTGTTAAATGTTTTTTTAAGTATTTAAAAATGTAGTCCAGTAACGCACTTGTAACGCCTCTGGTTTTCCAGGTGTCCATGGGCAATGCCGATTGCTTACCATCAGGTGATTCGTCTGCTTGTTTACCGGCTTATCCCGAGAATTTTAAATAAATATACACAAATAATTTGATTGATTGCTATGACGTAATTATAAGTGGTCCTACTTACCATTTCTGGGGCCAAAAGGCACATTATTCAAACTAACTGGATAAGAAACAACGAATTTGTAAAGTACTTCTCAGAAATCAAAGGAAACAAACCTGAACATTTAGCAAAGTAAATATACAGTTGCCATTCCTACTCGAAATGATCTTTTAGGATGATGAGTGAGATAGCAAGATGTAAATTTAGTTGGTTAGACAAGGATGGAGGGTCGAAAGTTTAATCAAAAACAATCCATTTCAATATTATTAATTAGGCTCGCGAACGAGGTTTTGTTAACTATGATGTAAGAAGTTTTGGATGCGGTTTTTTAAAAGAAAATTTTTGTACCATAAACAATATTGTTCACAACTGTAAAGCTTTAAAAATGTAGTTTATCTAGTTAAGTATCTCGCTATTAATGTTATGTACTTATTCTATTTTATATATAGAAGTATAGAAATGTAAACCAAACATCACAGTCATCATCAACAGCCTAGGAGAAGGTTTGAGCATTAATCGCCACGCTTGCTCAATGCGGGTTGGCAATGTCAAACTAATAATTAGAAATTATAAACCCAGGTTTCCTAACTATGTTTTCCTTCACCGTTTTTCAATGGAGTCTAAATAATCTTAGAAAGTACTTATAATTCGGAAAAAGTAGGTTTCGAACACCCTCATGCATGAGAAGCGGTTGTCTTACACCTCCTAAATTTCCATCAGGAATTAAAAATTATAATCATCCATGTTTGGCAGGAGGCTCAGAAATTATAGTCTAACAGGTCCAAGTATACACATGTAAGAGCGCTGCTGCCCGGTGTTTATAAAATGACAATGAGTTTTATCATTTCTTTATGTCGTTCTAATTCATACGTAGTGTATATAGATACTTATTCTGAAATCTCTGACTGGTTACCGCATCCAAACTTTAAAAATATTACGAACTCTTCTAATGAATTTCTCAATTTATGTAAATTGATTGTATTTCGTTTTGACCGAAACTGTCTGTCATTATTACGGAATTGATTCAATTTCATATTTCTATATTGATTGCAGGCTATCAATTGTTAAGTTTAGGCAGCTAAGTAATGCTTGAAACCTGTATTAGATTTAAAACCTTGTCTTAAAGTTTTCAGAGTACAATTTCATTTGTTGTTTTTAAAGGTTTTAAGTTATGTACTTAATAAATTGATTGAAGTGATTCTGTGTTGAAATTGTTGTATTTTTTATTCAAGGCAAGTTAGCCTATTCTATATAATGTTTTACTGTAGGTATTTGGGGCGGGGCCACATCTTTTTTTAATGTGATAAGCGTGTTAACGAGCAGACGAATCACCTGATGGTAAGCAACCGGCGCTGCCCATAAACACCCGGAACACCAGGTGCGTTACAAATGTGTTACCGGTTTATTCGGAATTAGGAATTTGAGCATAATTGGGGATTCAGGGATTAGGGAAATTGGGGAGGGGGGTAATTGAGCCTCCGGTTACCTCAATCACACGACAAAACGCAACGCAAGCGTTGCTTCACGTCGGTTTTCTGTGAGGCCGTGGTATCACTCAGGTCGAGCCGGCCCATTCGTGCCAAAGTATGGCTCTCCCACACTTAAAGGTGGTTCTATAAAGACCTGCAACGCACCTGTAGTCCCTCTAGTTATGCAGTACACTTGTACTCAATTAGGTTAGAGTATTATTATCTGGAGGTATGTTCAGTAGATTGGATTAAGCTTAATTTAGATGCTTGTTACTAAGGCTAGGTATAATCGACAGGTTTCAATTGTGACCTACTTTCACGATCATTTAATATCGTCAAAATAATATTGTGCAGACTAATTTAATAACAATAATCTGAACAGCTGAATGGATCAGAATGAAATTTGGAACTGGGATAGATAACACATAGCGTGCTTTTTATACCACTCACGGGGACGTGGGCACATTAATAGATTTTTTGTTACAAACTGTACAAAGGATAGTTATATCGTATTGTATAACCTACGACTATTCTTTTAGCTGTTGATGGGCTGGATAATGTGATGTCACAGTGTCATTTTCCTCACGGAGTTATTTATTTGTAGTGAATCTGTAAATACTAATACATCTATAATAAAAAACAAAGTAGCAGTAACCTAATAATAGGCAAAACATTACATCACGCCCCAAATGCCAAAATAACCTTCTAATAATTTTATCTACTCACCGAGCCATGAACGCGAGCCCCTATAAAATCCATCCCCGTTATAATTCTGAGTAAATTAGTTCAGTTCAATGAGCATGCGTGACTAGATAGGGATGCAATTCTAACAGCTTGCTGTTTTAGGCTGCCTGTGAGCTTGAAATATTGACAGCTCAGTTTTCACTGGGTGGCTTTGTTCATCTAGATATTGTCGGGGCAATTGTTATAGTGAATTTCAACATAACATCACACCTTTTATCCCCGAAGGTGTAGACAGAGGTGCACATTACGGCACTCACTCACTTTTCACTATTTATGTTATGAGTCCCATGTAATAACGGGTATGCTACTGAGATTTTCTTTAAAAAGCCCAGTAATACTTTGCCCTACCCGGAAATCGAATCTTAGACGCCTTGCCCGGCAGTCGCACTTGTAACCACTCGGCCAACGAGGCAGTCAGGCAACGAAGTAGTGAATAATAGTGGGAAGATAATAAGGTAGAAAATAACTTTGTGAATTTTTTTATTATTAAATGCGGTGAAGTTGGTGATTGTACTTGATGTATGATAATATACAGAATCTACCTCTATTAGATTCCAGTTCATTTGTATTATTGGAGGAAGCATTTTGTACATAGGTATTGTCACCAACCCTATCCTTCTTGCGGTAATGGCTGCTTTATTATAAATCTGAACCTTCTAATCTCTGGTTTTCGACCCGTCAGTGTAACGTCCACAGCTTAAATAATATGTGTTTGTGAACGTCCAAAAAAAGACTGTCATTGGCCGTTGATGATGTTCATCGCAGTTTAGTAAAAACGTATTTAAAATTATACAAGGTGAATTTTTGAAACCGTGTCATTTCTCGGGGGCATGTCACAGCCTCATACTAATTCCAGAAAAGGTTTATTTATTTATTTTTATTTATTAACACTTCTGTATAATAAACATACGATGGCGGATTTAATGCCGGGTGGCATTCTCTAACAGTCAACTATGGGGTGATGCAGAGATGTGCAACAGTAGGTGTAATAGGTATAATGGTTTATGTGACACAGAAAAATCTATATAAATAAATTCATGACTATGCATAACTGTAAATACATACATATATCCGTATATATAGGTAAATATAAATTCCAAAGTTTAATAGGTGAGACAAAAATTTTTAGGCAGTACGAAGTTTGCCGGGTCGGGTAGTGCTAGATAACAGGAGCCGACCAGTAGCGGGAGCATGGTCCCAGCTACTGGTGGTTGTAGGGCTCAAGAGACAGAAAGCTCCTCACGATACGTGCCGTTTCTAGGAGAACTGCCTTCTGTATTAGGCTGTTGATCCATCCACCTAACGCCAGCCTTCTGAGATGGAGTGGCTTTTAGGGATTGACCCATTGGCCGACACGACTATCGGCACAATAATAGCCGAATCTACACTCCACATATCGACAACCTCGTGAGCTGAGTCTAGACAGATTAACGGGTAATTTTTTTATGGATGAATAGTTTTTTATTTTTGGTAGTAATTAATACATAACATAACATCACGCCTTTTATCCCCGAAGGGGTAGGCGGAGGTGCGCATTATACCACTGTACAATGTAACACCCACTTTTCACTATTATGTTATGAGTCCCATGTAATAGGTGAGCCTATTGCCATATACTGGGCACGATTCCAGACTCCGTGCTATTGCTATTTTTTTAAACCCAGTAATACTTTGCCCGACCCGGGAATCGAACCCGAGACCCCTTGCCCGGCAGTCGCACTTGCGACCACTCGGCCAACGAGACAGTCAGTAGTTTTTCATTTTTGGTAGTAATTACTATTTAATTCTAAACCAAAGATCCTTAGGAAATATCTTAGTCCTATATTTTCAAACCCATTATATAAGTTTCATATCGTGTACGCTGTGTTTCGTAGGTAATATATAAATAATATTAACGGTGTAATTCATGTCAGTAGTAGTAAGTTATGGTCCAATGTCGCCGGTGTATTGTCAACGTACATGGTATACTATGGGTTTTTCGGGGATAGGTATGTGTATCATTATTTTATGGTGTAATATTTCTGCGTAGAAATAGGTTATTGATTCAGTAGTTGGATTCTGAGAGTCAGGTTTTAAAATGTATACTGGAGTCGAGTAAAGTATTATTTGGTTTTCATAGATACAAATCGTCGGGGATAGTGCAAATCTGAAATCTGCGTATTTCACGTACCTATCTGACAAATGTATCTAATTTAAGTTTTCGCGGAAAAATCTCGCAATACATTAATTGGCTGCCACCGCCTTGTCACAAAATCATTTCGACTAATTTTTAATATTATGTAAAAATGAACTACAGAGACCACTACAGAATCAACTTGCACGGTTCTCTCAGATGATATAATCTATCTGGACTTCAGAGATCTCTGAGTTTGTTTCGGCGTTTCTCCTCAGAGTAGTCAGTTAGGAAATGCGGGCCCTCATCTAGTACCTAACCTAATTTAAAGATTGACGTGTAAAGGTGCTACTTTGCAACTCATCTGCAGAATTGAATATCATTTTATCACTATTTTCATTTCATTTCATTTCATTTTACTTCACTTCACTTCACTCACTTCACTTTACTTCACTTCACTTCACTTCACTTCACTTCACTTCACTTCACTTCACTTCACTTCACTTCACTTCACTTCACTTCACTTCACTTCACTTTACTTCACTTCACTTCACTTCACTTCACTTCACTTCACTTCACTTCACTTCCCTTCCCTTCACTTCACTTCACTTTACTTCACTCACTTCACTTTACTTCACTTCACTTCCCTTCCCTTCACTTCACTTCACTTCACTTTACTTCACTCACTTCACTTTACTTCACTTCACTTTCCTTCCCTTCACTTCACTTCCCTTCCCTTCACTTCACTTCCCTTCACTTCACCTCACTTCACTTCACTTCACTTCATTTCATTTCATTTCATCATCATGACATTGATTTAATGAAGTTATTGTGTTTTGACCTACCATGTAAAACTGCATCTATTGCAGATACGTGACCTTTACGTATGGTGAATTCAGGGATTTGTACTAACCCCAACGAAATGTTAGTAAGCGTTCTAAAATGTATTTTTTTTATTAAAGGCATCGTCTCGAATCTAAATATATTCTTAATTTTAAATTAAAACTCAATTAGTAATTTACAGCTCCTTAAATTGTGTCAGATTAATTTAAAATGCTCTCAATTAGCAAAGAGGTGTTACTATTACGGTGCATGAATAAAAGCCAACATAATTATATACAGCACATTAACCTATCAATTTGTCCAATTGCTTCAATAGATTTTCAACCTTCTCAATCTAAAGTAAAGTTGAAAATCTGTTAACAATTTAGTATAGCTTGATTTGCATACGTACTTCCAAACATGCGATGTCGTGACTTATAGCAGTTACTTGGTTGTTTCTTACGAAGTGGAGTAACTAGTCTTTAAAATACGTAATGTTGAAAAAAAGGTCCGATCTAGTGTCTAGACGTATCTTGTTATAATAATGTAAGAAACTCGGTAAAGAGTTTCTATGAATATCATCAACAGCCTATAAATGCCCACTGCTGAGCAAAGCCTCTTCTCACACAGAGAAGGTTAGAGCATTAATCACCACGCTTGCTCAATGCGGGTTGGCGATTTCAAACTTATAATAAGAAATTATAAGTCCAGGTTTCCTCACGATGTTTTTCCTTCACCGTTTGTCAGTGGTGTCTAAATAATCTTAGAAAGTACATATAACTCGGAAAAAGTCACATTGGTACTTGCCATTGGTAGGTTTCGAACCCGCACCCTCATGCATGAGAAGTGGGCGTCTTAAACCTCCGGGCCACCACGACATACGATCTATGAATATGATCCTTACATATTTTTAGCTCATTTTGTTATGTGACGCTCTGTAGTTTCTACTTACATTTAAGTACTCGTTCAAGTGTGGGAGAGCCATGCTTCGGCACGAATGGGCCAGCTTGGAGTGATACCACGGCCTAACAGAAAACCGACGTGAAACGACGCTTGCGTTGTGTTTCATCGTGTGATTGAGGTTATTGGAGGCCCAATTACCCTATCTACCCCTACCCCTCCATAATCTTTCCAATCGCTGAATCCCAAACAATCCTCAAATTCCTAATTCCTAAGCCGGTAACGTACTTGTAACGCCTCTAGTGCTCCGGGTGTCCATGGGTGACGCCAATTGCTTACCATCAGGTGATCCGTCTGCTCTTACCAGCTTATGCCATAAAAAAAGTCGCGGAGAACCTAACGGGTAACCGGGGCTCCGGCTCGACGTGCAGGAGAAGGAACGGGGTGGTTTTTAGTCAGTAAGAGTCTGACACTCCCTTCCGCCTCACCCAGGTGGGAGCAGTCATTCGATGATTTTCCCCCCTTAAAAAAAATGCCATAAAAAAAGTGTTGCCTAGTTTATTATTTCATGGTTCCATATAGGAAAATTTTCGTCAAAGTTCCATATATGCATTTCCTTTCGTTTTAACCATTGCCCTACATACATCAGGCTGACAACTCCATCAACACTGCGAGATTGGTCACTTGATTGGCCCAGTTGCTGAGTGATTGCTTATTGCACTACCGGTCGCAGGATCAATTTCCGAATGCTCCAAATATGTATGTCGAATGTTTACGTTGGTCTGTTGCTTTTGTGAAGATGTGTCATCCAAGAGGTAAGCTAGTAATCGTCATGCTTTTTAATTTTAACCCGTATATAAAAAGGAGTAGACAATAGTGCACGTAACTGCTGCAATACTCATTTTTCAACAGTTTTGGTTTGACTTTCAAGTACAAGTGTGAGCCTATTACCATACACCGAACACAATATCAAAATCCGAGTTACTCACTATAGAAATTTAAAAACGAACCAATCCCAATACCCTGACCTAAAAAACCAAACTGAAATCCTTACTCGACAGTCGATCCAATTTGCAACGAGATATTTTTTAAAACACCTTAACATTTATTTAACTTTGTTGTGTTGTTTTTCTTTAATTCTCATTGTTTAAACCTTCCCTGGACTTCCATAAATAATTCAATGTCAAAATTATCCCAATCGGTACAGGTTGAGTAGCGAGACTATCGATCAGCAATTCATTTTTATATGTATAATACAGATATATAATTTATCTTACGCGTTGTTAAAAAACTTAGTAGTTTTATATATTTATATTTATGTTTTATATTATATATAAATACTAAATTAGATTGCTTAAAAGTAAGGGCAAGAATAGCAAAATTTTTCAAAATCACATTTTGTATTTCAATCAGCGGAATTTTTAACTTTGGATTGAAGACTATCACTTCATTATTTTTTGGTAAAAGAATTTAACGAATCACCCGACCACTCAACTACAAATGGTTACATACCTACCTACCATCAAAAATAATCTTTCAAGTGCACCTATGTACATACATTATTCTAGTTTGAAACAGTGACTCAACTAAAAGGTACTCCTACCTACTCTTTGTAAAGTTTCCCTACAAATGTTTTACAAAGCGTTATTTGTTTTGTATTCACATTTCCATTCAACGTCTAAAGCAAACGAAATATATTTTTGACAGAAAATATTGAAACAGGATTTTGAAATTGTTTAGTTTTCAGAGAAGTGAAATCACTGCACAATGCACTTTACTATTGCAGATGTTCTTAGGCTACTGTTAATGGTTTCCATCAGGTGAACTGTAAGCCTGTTTCCTCGCTTGGCATGGCGCATTGGTGATCGTAGTTTAAAAGGTTGGGGTATATTTCAGAAAGCGTAGGCCAAGGCCTCAAGTCTGCTATTACAATACTGTCAGAATGATCCATCATTCATTTCAAAATTGGTGATTTTGACAAGTTTGGTAATCTACTAAATTAATGTAATGGCGTCTATAATTATGTATTCTATCTGTAGTTTTCTTCTAAGCTGCTTCGTGTTTTTCTTCTCCTCTTCTGATTTAGTTCGTTGCAGGACTCAAGACAGGTATCCGTATCCCTGGGACGCACCGGACTTCAGTGTTCCAGTGTTTTCATGATTGTATCTATTGACCCTGGCTTACAGAAGTTGCATTGGTTTTTGGAGGTTGTGGCTCGGTTTGTCCTATTAAAAAGAGTATTTAGTAGTTCTCTGTTGCTTCTGTCCTAAAATCGAAGCGAGAGAGATAGAGCGAGAGAAAGAGAGAGAGAGAGAGAGAGAGAGAGAGAGAGCTACAAAATACTCGCTACTCTACTTAAATACTAGTGAAGTGCGAACTGGGTATTAGTCGGCTCTTACGATACCCACCAGGCACCCAAGAGAAGGGGTGGTATGAATATAATCTTCTATATATTTACCACACGGTTTAAATTAATTAGAAAACTATACAGAAGTGCAAAATAAAAGATATAAACTTCACACTACCACAACATAACATAACGTACTAGTACTCCTAGTATTCCCAAAAGGGATCAGCAGAGTTTACGACACTACATTTCACCAGATATAAGAGTCATGGTTGTTTGGTTGAAATTATGGCTACCATGGGGCTCTATACCTTGTATCACAATAAAATCCGGCCTAAGGAATTATTTATTTGTATTCTATGATCTTATAACGTTGTTGGTCCAATAGTTGGTAGTAGGATTGCTAAGGAAGGGAATGTCAGGCTTAAACTTGTGTGTCAAGTTTAAATGAATAATTTTTTTTATTCTGCATTTTCTATCTTTTGTTTAGTTGTGTAATAGTAGTCTTTTTTTTTAATGGGACAAGCTCGCCACAGCCTCCCAGAACCGCTGCGACTCCTATAAGCCAGGATCAACACTGAAGTCCGACGCGTCCCAGGGACATGTGTAACTGTCTTGGTTCCCGCAATGAAGTGAATCAGAAGATATTATAAGAATAGAAAGTTTTAATAGCTATGCTAATATCCCTATGTTTAATATGGTATATAGTGTTTAAATTTAAACCATACAACACAGGTAGTAGGAAGACCCATAACTATGGGACTGATTTGAGATATTCAATTTGAGACTCATATCTCATGAACAGTAAAACTTCTCTGCCAATTATGTAATTGAACAAATAACTAATTTTGTAATTAATAGTATGAGTTTTATTTAAAAAATAAAGCTATATCTTTATTGCCTTAAAATTTAAATTTCTATACCTAACGGTTATGACTCAAGTCACAATCAAAAGTAGGATAGTATCTACACAAAATCATACAATTTGTCATGACAAACGAACCCCAAATCCAGGTCAAACCAATCAAAAAACTACCTTAACACAGTGAACATAAAAACGAAACTTATTAACGTTAGAGCTAATCAAATTAGTAGGCAATGGATCTATTCGTCACAGGGTTACGATACGAGGAAGAAGTTGGTGACAATAAAATGGCAACAGTGACTGAGGCAATAAAAACCTTGCCGATATCCTGATAAGGGTTGTCAAGGAAAAATGTTTCTTTTTTTGTTGGAGATTAAGCTCTTTTTTGGTTATGGGGGATATTATTATTAATGTTCTTTTGAAAAGTCTTTTAATCTGCTATGGACTGGGGTAATTGAAGGTATATCTTTCTGTTAGGTACATTGCATTTTCAGAAAGTATTAAAGAATATAGATCAGTGTTGAGGATCTAATATGTATGCTCATTTCTATATGACACCAACTGGTTCATTTCTAAATATTGCACTTAAAAACCTAATTATTATGGAGCAAGCTAGTAAGGCCGATTCAAGTTTTTCTCTAGGTAACTTTTGGTTTAAAAAATTATTGATACAACCACCACTAAGTAAACGGAATCTTTTGGTTTTCGATATTCATGGCAATACTTGGAGATAATGTCTGGTAATATATGGTATGGGCGCTTTTGCCATATCTATTATTGGAAACAAGTATAACAGCTCACACATAAGACCCAGTCAAATTTCCGTGGTGCTTGGCGACTGGACTCCTCCCAGTTGAACAATCTCTTTTTGTGCCTTTAGTGTTAATTTATTATGTCTCCTGCAGTAATTTACGGAGGAAAATGGAAACTATTATCTTTTTTTCTTCTCCTCCTATAATATCTTCTGATTAATTTCGTTGTGAGAACTAAGACAGTTATTCATGTCCCTGAGACGCGCCGAACTTCAGTGTTCCGGAGTTTTCATGGTTATTGTACTATAGATCTTGGTTTACAGGAGTTGTAGTAGTTTTGGAAGGTTATTTATTATTATATCGGGTTTATCGTCTACTGTTAATTTTTAAACCTGACCCTTACCCTCATTTTAGATTCAGACTCTATACAAGTCAATTAGTCTATACTCTATAAGACTCAATACAATATCTGGATCACACAAAAATGTATTCCTTGCGGGAATCGAACCCGTGACACGTTGCCTGTCCCTGGCCGCTTAAGCCACTGCACTAGTCGTACAGTTTAGAAATACAATGTTATCTTAGTTTCATTAAAAAATAATAATAAAATACAAGATTACCACCAACCCTAACACGCGACGTTTTGAGACAATCTCACAAGATTTAAAGGTATATTGGGTTTATGTAAATGTGAACATTGCAGCGCAGTAAAAAGGGTTTATATTTGACTGCAGTGTAACGAAGTGATGATTATTGCAATGTTTATTAGAAGGTTAAATGTAAGTTTGTTGTAATTTGCAACTACATTGTAATAGTATTACGGCACTTAATGCAGTGGCATTAAATAAGTTATATTATATTGTACCACTGTACAATGTAACACACACTTTTCACTATTTATGTTATGAGTCTCATGTAATAGGGGGTGAGCCTATTGCCATATACCGGACATAATTCCAGACTACGTGCTACTAATAAGATTTTTCTTAAAAATAACCTAGTAATGCCTTGCCCGATTCGGGAATTGAACCCGAGTCGTCTTGCCTGGCAGTCGGGCTGATGCCGATACGGAGCCCCAGAGGACTTAACTGGTTGCCAGCTCGAAGAGCAGGAGTAGTGATGGGGTGGTTTTATCGTCGATAAGAGCCTGACACTCACTCTTGCCTCATGCGGGCAGGAGAAGTCATTGGATGATTAACCCCTCCAAGAAAGAGTTATTTATTTATTTATTTATTTATACTTTATTGCACACACAGAAAAAAATTGTAAACATTGCAACAGTAATTTAAATACAATGTGCGGTCTTATCACACGCGGCGATTTCTTCCAGACAACCTTTGGATGGAATTTTAGAAAAAAATCTGGGAATGGGTGGTAGATGCACAATAAAAATAAAACCAAAATATAAGAAAAACAATAAAAAAAACAAATTAAACAATCAATGAAACTTACAGACTACATATAATACATAAAAGTTACATCCCTTCTTCTACAAATAAATATAGACGGTAATATTCAGATGAAAATATGATTCAAAATTTCTTTACTTTAGAGAAAGTAATAAAAGTGAGATGTTAATTTAGAAAACAATTAATTGAAATCCATTAAAATCTTTAAAAATTATTAAAATATGTATTTTTTTCCTTGTTAATATTCTTCGAGTTTTCCTTCCTGTTATAAAATTGGTCGGATTTAATGAATTTGAGATGTAGAAAAAGTAATTATTATATTAGTTTTTCGGCTTACTTATGTAATTATTTGACGAGGAACTCTATTAGTTTCAGAATGTTATTTTACGTTCAAAGCTCTTACAGGCCCGAAATAAAATTTTAGAACAATAAAGCAGCATAAAACAAATTATATAGAAAGTTGAACTTTTTATCTACTGATTTAATTATACATTTTTGCACCACAACATCATCATCCTTACTAATATTATAAATCGGAAAGTGAGTTTGTTTATTCCGCTTTGACGCCGTAACTACTAAACCGATTGCTTTGAATTTTAGCAGACGTAAAGTTAGAAGTCTTGATTAAATAATAGGGTACTTTTTATCCTGGAAAATTTTGATATTCCAGAGGGATAACAAAAGTATTGGTATAGATGGCGCTCTGTGTATTGATATATGTCACATAGGCTACTTTTTATCCTTTTGTAACGCGAGCGAAGCCGCGGGTGAAAGCTAGTTAGCCTATAAAGTAGCCACTGTTGACTAAAGGCCTCTTCTCATACGGTGAAGGTTTGTGCATTAATCGCCACGCTTGCTCAACGCAATTGGTTGGCAATTTTAAACTTATAATTAGAAATTATAAGCTTAAGTTTCCTCACGATGTTTTCTTCACCGTCAGTCAGTGTCAGTCATTACATATAACTCGGAAAAGGCCACGTCTTATAAGCCACAACGGCTCTCGATTTTATGCATCGCACTAGAATCAAATTCGATAAAAATAAAACTAATCACACTAACCCCTAAATAGCATCTAATAATCCCATAACTTGGCAAATACAAGCAATAATATAGCAAACAAAATAAATATAATTACTATGGGTCCTGTTTTGGCTCGAAACTGCAATCCTTATCTTGCCTTGGCACCGTTTGGGGTTAACTTCGGCTTCGAAATAGGGCATATATTTCAGTCCCCCCATTAAAGGCAACCCCTTGGAAATCTGGAATTGATGGCTCTTCATTTATATCTTACATCTAGTTTCTAGGCTTTCTAAGTCTTTAGAATGTTCCTGGTGTTTGATTTTAGGGATTTTTTGTTGATTGAGCTTGTTCATAGTAGTTTATGAGTAAGAATTTTCAACAATATCTGTATACACTGTATTTTGTTTGTGAATCTATGTATAGAGTGTGCCTACCTAAAATATACGACTTCTTTTAACTTTTTTTTTTGTATTCTGTGGAGAATGTTGTTGGTTATACATTTATTCAATATTTTGATATTTGTTATAATGTAGTATTGTAATGTATAATTGTTAATTTACCCAAATAAATAAAATAAGAAATACACCTTTTTTTCTAGTCCTTTCCCCGTACCAAAATTTTGTCCAAGTTTCGTGGGTGACATTACAAACAAACACTTTCACGTAGGTATACATTACACTGTCACACCTGGAACAACGACAATTTGTAAATAAAGAATTTTTTTATATTTGATAAGTTGACCTTGGTTGCAATTTTGTTCGAAGGATTATTTTTAGGACAAATTAATGCCAACACGTTTCAAGTGTGGGAGAGTCATGCTTCGGCACGACTGGGCCGGCTCGACCGGAGTGATACCACGGCCTCACAGAAAACCGACGTGAAGAAACACTTGCGTTGTGTTTCGTCGTGTGAGTGAGGTTACCGGAGGCCCAATTACCCCCCCCCCCTCCCCAATCTCCCCAATTCGTGAATCCCCAACGATCCTCAAACTCCCAATCCCCAAAAGGCCGGTAACGCACTTGTAACGCCTCTAGTGTTCCTGGTGTCCATGGGCGACGCCGATTGCTTACCATCAGGAGATCCGTCTACTCGTTTACCGGCTTATGCCATAAAAAATTCGCAAATAAATAAATTATTATTATTATTATTAAAAAAAACGGTCGTGCAAAATATAATGACCATTCATTTCACTATTATGAGCCCATTTCTATTACTGTAGGACATGTCCTATAGCCAATCCAATAGCTATGTCTTAATCTACAATACAATTCAAGTAACGCCAAAAATTCAAATCTATTCATACATTCATTTAATCTAGCTTTTAACCTAAAACCACTTCCATTCCTTAAAGCCCAACACATTATCTCAGTCAATACAATTTATATTTGAATCAAGAAACATAAAGGACCGGATTTCGTATAAAAGGACCAGTTTTCTTTCGATCCGCGCTGATTGATTCTAAACAAGAAACTCCCCACTTAAGTCACATAGATCGTAGTACGTTCCAAGTAATATCCGGACTAGAACAAAAAAGATACGGCGCCAATCTCCCTTTGTTTTCGTTCCCTATTGATTGCTACACTCATAACAGTTATGATGATGAGGTCATGACCTTTAGTAACATCGTTATAAGGACTAGTTTTCTGAGGTTTCTGGAATTTTCTGGATATTGTTTTGTTGGTTGTGAATGGTTGCGAATAATAATGTGGAAGTGTTAGATGGTTGGTATTAGAGACACGTATGTAACATGTACCACAACATAATATCATGCTTTTTGCTAA
Organism: Spodoptera littoralis; assembly: GCA_902850265.1. Taxonomy (NCBI): domain Eukaryota; kingdom Metazoa; phylum Arthropoda; class Insecta; order Lepidoptera; family Noctuidae; genus Spodoptera; species Spodoptera littoralis. The sequence continues at coordinate 5,791,405 of LR824555.2, read as the reverse complement.
CCAAAAGCGACAGTAAGGATGAAAGTGTATGCGATTATTTTCATGAAGTCTTAGTAAATACGGTACCGAAAGACTAGATTTGATCGAAATTTCAGCCATCAAACAATTTAAATTACTTAAAACATATTTCAGTAATCTTTACATACCATGAAATAAATTGGACTGAGCTGAAAACTGGATTTTTATCTGTGTGTCGTATGCATGTTTATAAAATTAAATTTACCAATTCACATACACATCGCACCCAGATTCGGAACGACAATTCGTGGATTACACAAAAGGCGGTTTTGTATGTATCACTTAATTACCACGACACTCGTGCAGTCGAATAGTCCAATTATCGTGTTAATAAGAGAATAAACCAAATTCCTTATGACATTAGACCGAATATTCAAAAGCACAGTCTACCAAACCATAATTTGTTACCCAAACATTTTTCAAAACTTCACTTGCATTCTGAAACCAAATGGAATTTCCAATTTGAACCTAAGCGTACGAAATAATACTACAAATTCAAGATGTCTGCCTTGAATTATCGTTCGTTTCTGTTCACAAAAAAGGGAATCGCACGTGTTACGATTGCACCTGCCACGCTCCCCATATTCTAGGTTTCCGTAGCCAGTGAGACGGTAAACCACATTGTAGGCAACAACTACATTGAAAATGTAACCTCCCATATGCTCTGCTTTTCTCACGCACACAAACGTAATTCACATCTACACAAAACTTAGGAGAGACTTGAGGTTATTCCCTGTGACTTGATCACATTTAGCTGTCTTTCTATGTGTGTGTGAGCTCCGCACCTAGGATTCGTAGTTTCCCACAGATATTCCCAGTTACACCCATACACCATACTACAAACAAAGTACCTACAATATCAGATATGCAATGATAGATGTCTGGCAACTTGTTTGTGCAATTCTGCTAAATGCTAGATACAGGAGTTGCTTTCTGTCGGAATTTTGGCTCACATGCTTTCAAACCTCGGATGGAATGTTTTACGGAAAGTTTGTGCAGTTTTGATTTTGGTTCGGTGGATTGTGAATGGGTACAATACTCTTGCTTTTGTGGTTATAAAAGCAAGAGTATTGTAGTTACACAATGCTTTCTGGATGTAGGACGAAACTTAGTTTCTTGTCTAGAGAGTAATATTCTTTTATTTAAAAATATTTACTTATGTGCACTCAAATGATGTGCATGTGTAAGGTGGACTTAATAGGGCTATTTCTGTCAATAAAACCTTTAAGTGATGCAGAGACAAACTAATGAGTTGCATGAAGTCAGCAAGAGATATTTAACAAAGTAGGTTTTCTCCAAATGATTATTTAGAAAGGTATAAAAGTATTGAATTTGTGGCGACACATGTTATAAGTCATAAAAATCCTACATCGCACATACAAGGTTTACATGCAAATTAACATAGGCAGCAAGCCCGCCAGGTCGGAGGAACCTCCTTTTCCGATCTTAGGGAATTATACTCCCTGTTCCCTAAAAATGGATAAATTATGATGTCGATGGAACTGATGAAAGATGGGGAAGCTTGAAAAACCTACTAAATCCTTAATTCAGTACAAAAAAGGGGATCCATAGCAATATGTTGAACTACACCTACTATGTATGTAGGTACCTACGATAGATCACGCCAAAACCTACCAACATAGTCTCAAATGAAAGAAATTCGCTTCACAAATCCGACCCGTGATTGGGGTTGTTGTCTCCAGTGCGTCCGGGGACGGACCGGACGCCGGACACGGCAGTCGGACGTGATCGATGATGGTGTTGCCTCTGTGAGGTCTAAGGGACATACTTCCAAAGTTTTTTATGAACTTCTGTGTTCGATAAGACTGTGATTGAAGGGAATTTGGTGGGTGTATTGAGATTGATGTTATGGGGTGTAGACTATTTTAGTGTTACGGGATGTTGTCTGTATTGTGTATGTCGTAAAAAATATTAAACTGATTAGGTTACCTTCTTATGTAGTTGTACACTGAATGGTTTTAACTGTAAAAACGTTATATTAAACGTTTATTCGTGAAGATAGCAGTTTAAAAGATTTAGCTCGTCTAAGAGCGTTGCTGCTTTTCGTCATCATTCAAGCCCATGGGGACAATAGAAGTAGTGTAGGTAGTGACAAAAGCTCATTGCGTTGTATCAGACATCTCATTATGGCTTTGGGAATTGACTGACATTCTCCTACGCATGTAGCCAGTGTCATGTTAGAAATCTCAATCATATATACCTACATAAAAATAAACGACATATAGATAAACATACCTGCGGTAATAGAGACTTGAAATAATACATATTCATAAAAATTTTCTTATTCTCGGTACTTGAAAATAATTATAAATCTGCCTAAAGCAAACGATTCATAGAATCACCTGAGGTTTAGCTTACAAGTGCTTTTGGTTAATTTTGTAATAACCCAGGAAACGTAGTCTGTTTTTGTGTTTCGAAGACTTTTCCTTGAAATTGGATTTACTTAATTGTTTACCTATTTCATGGCAAATTACTCTTCATAATATCTTTGCGTCTTCTCCGGTTTTCTTGTTTTGCTCCGGACTTTTTAATTAGAATGGGATCAGTTAACATGATTATAATAATATTTTAAGAGTGGAAGAGCCATGCTTCGGCACGAATGAGCCGGCTCGGAAAAATCGACGTGAAACAACGACGTGACCAAAGGCTTCTTCTCGCACGGAGAAGGAAAAGAAAATATCGTGAGGATATTTTCCTTCATCATTTGTCAGTGGTGTCTATACCTCTATAATTTAGGAAAGTACATTTGTCTCGAAAAGATTGGTAGGTTTCGAACCCGCGTTCTCATGCATGAGAAGCAGGCATCTTAAACCTTCGGGCCACTACAACATTTTAATATCTCGCTACCAGCTTATAAATTGAACACAAATCTTCCTTTGCTACGTAAGTATTGTGAAACAAACCTTTACGGTGGATCGTGATGTTGCGTCGCCTGTCATATGGGGAGCCTTCTGTTACATTTTAATAATTGTAGCTGTGTTGCAATTTGTTATTGCTTTTACAATCTTGTGTAGTGTAGTGAAGATTGACAATTTTAATGTTTCTCAGATCCTGCTAATCCTTACTTCCTTACTTATATTATAAATCGGAAAGTTAGTTTGTTTGTTTGTTTGTTTGTTCCACTTTAACGCCGTAACTACTAAATTGATTGATTTGAAATTTTGCAGACGTAAAGTTACAAGTCCGGATTAAATAATAAGGTACTTTTTATCCCTGAAAAATTTGATGTTCCCGAGGGAAAACAAAAGTATTGGTATAGATGGCGCTGTGTGTATTGGTATATGTCACATTGACTTTTTATCCTTTTGTGACGCGAGCGAAGCCGCGGGTAAAAGCTAGTATTATATATGTGAAGGTTTATTAGGGTGTACGTATGTTTGTTACTGTTTCACGTCAATACGGCTGAAGGGATCGAAATTAAGTTTAGAGGAGGTGTAGATCATGGTCTGGAATAACACATAGGCCTCTTTTTATACCACTCGGGAACGCGGACGAAGCCGTACAAAAGAAGAAATTTAAAAAAGGTGTATAAAATTTTGTTACTTATTTTATAGCATAATCCGGTAAACGAGCAGACGGATCACCTGATGGTAAGCAATCGGCGCCACCCATGGACACCTTGAACACCAAGGCGTTACAAGTGCGTTACCGCCTTTTGGGAATTGGAAATTAGAGGATTGTGGAGGATTCAGGGATTCGGGAGACTAGGGAAGGGGGTAATTGGGCCTCCGGTAACCTCACTCACACGACGAAACGCAACGCAAGCGTTGCTCCACGTCGGTTTTCTGTGAGGCCGTGGTATCACTCCGGTCGAGCCGGCCCATTCGTGCCGAAGCATGGCTCTCCCACAGATACTTTTCTAGATTGTTTAAGTTATAGTATGTACAGATAGTTTAGAATGCTTTTTGTATGCAAACACTAGCTGTGCCCGTGACTTCGTCCGTGTGAAATAGTTACTTTGGATAGTTCTTTATAGTTGGAAAGAAAAAATAGGGTCTATTTTTGAACTTAACAGTATCAATTTCTCTCAAATATTATTTGACTATTATAGATACTTTTAAACAATATACATTTCTAATAATATAATCCTCCAGAATCGGTCCTTAACATGTAGTGTAGTCTTTAAGTCTACGTCAGCGCTTTGTCAAGCGTACTTAATGTGTGCTGCTGTAACGACCGCGGGAATCCACCTAACTAGATACATTTACATATTCCAACAGTCTATTGTACTGTTGTCAACATTGTGCTGTAAGCTAGTAACGGCGTGTTCAGAATGACTTCTAATTTTAGTGATAATTTGTTTTAAGTTACATCTGAAACGAAATGGAGAATGGAGTAATTTGACGAGACTTTGTGTTGTCGTCATTCGGGGAGTCCTATGTTTAGCAGTTGACGTCTTGTCACTGATATAGTGAGGATGATGAGCGCGAGGTTTAAGACGCCAGCTTCTCATGCATGAGGGTGCGGGTTCAAAACCTACCAACGTCAAGTACCAATGTGTTTTTTTCCGAGTTATATATACTTTTTAAGATTATTCAGACACCACTGACAAACGGTGAAGGAAAACATCGTGAAGAAACCTGCTTATAATTTGTAATTATAGGTTGCTAATCGCCAAACCACATTGAGCAAACGTGGTGATTAATGATCAAACCTTTTCCGTGTGAGAAGAGGCTTTGCTCAGCAGTGGGCATTTATAGGCTGTTGATGATGATGATGATGAGCGCTATTTTTTCAGGGTCGACGAGTAAAAGTATCATTTGATGACAAAGCGTTCAGCAGCACCCATAGACAACTGTAACATCAGAAAAGTTGTAAATGCGTTGACGGTTTTTGAAAGAGGTCAACTTTCGACCAATAATGTTTTGGAATCGGAACTTAATATGGCACCGTAACCGAGCCTTTTGGTTTATTATAGTTAATGCTGTGAAAGTGCTATTATTATAGCGTTAAAGAGTATTACCAAAATAATATTACATTTTTATATCAAAATTCAGACCAATTTTCCCAAAATATTCCATCTGAACCCACCATAATATCCTCACAATGGAACGAAACTTTGAATCACTTAGCGATTTCCCATTAACTTGCTACTAGTTCAGAGTTATTTCGTGACGTCATAATTATTGCCCGCATTCAGGCAATTATGTGTACAATACTGCCAGTAAAGTATGCAGTGATTTGAATACACAAACTATTTTGAACACTATTCCATTTACTCCTAAAGCTGATATTGGCGTGAAAGGAAAACCGTGGTACCAGCCAAATACTAATGTTGATTTAACGAAAGCTGTTTCTGAAATTTATTGTTCAAGTGTTAGAATCGACAGTATGACAAGTGTACTGTATTGATTTGCATTGAAGTCAAGGTTTGTTATAGACTGTTATATTGAAGATATTTTATTTTCCACATCTCTTTTACAATTTTCTGAAAGAATAAGAATCACTTTAAGGTTTACAGTAAAACCTCATAGTAGTAATTTTTATTTTCTTTAAAAAAACGTTGCCCCACACTTGGTTTATCTCCTGTGTCGTGGGTGCGTTTACAAACATACCAGTTCACATACACAATGACGCCCAGACCCGAAACAACAATTTGTGGATGACACAAAGTGATGTTCCGTGCGGGAATCGAACCCGCGACACTTTGCACGGCAGCCAGTTTCCCAGCCACCGCACGAACCGTACAGTCAATTATATTGATGATATTTTATTTTTCACATCTCTTTTATAATTTTCTGAAAGAATAAGCATCATTTTAAGGTTTACAGTAGAACCTCATAGCAGTAATCACTACTTTTCAGCTGGAGTCAGAGTCAAGTCTCAACATTATTTGGTCTAATGGGGATTTGAACACAAAACCTCAACTTTGATATTAACCCTAGCAACCACTTCACCAGAGATATATACACATACCTAATTATATCTTTACGAACTCATTACTCACCTAAAACTCTTGTGTCTAACTCTCTTAACAAAACATGAACACAATATTTCTAGAAAGTAGTACTTATATTATCTGTAAATATATCCTTGACATTTGATACAAGATCGCAGCTAATACAGGATCATTTTCTAATATTTGTCCAAGAACGACCTTTACAAAGGTTAATCAAATATATAAAAACATGATCTAAATGTTACCTTAGCTCTGTAGTTGGTGGTTCCGTAAAAATACTTTTCTTTTGACTAAATTACTGCCTAAAGGCTATTTGTTCTGATCTTATGTAAAGTGAAAATTGTTTTTCGGATAAAAAACCTAGTTAATACATACATAATATTTTGAGACAGATATTGTTTTTTATAATTATTTGAAACTAGCTTCTGCCCGCGACTTTGTACGCGCAATCCCATTTCCCCCCCGTTCCCGTTCGTGATTTTCGGTAAAAGAAAAAAAAAAATTAGATAAAAAGTATCCTACCTCCCCGCCAATTTTCATCCAAATCGATTTAGTCGTTCTTAAGTGATAAATAGTGTAACTAACACGACTTTCTTTTATATATATAGATGTATAACGTCTTGGTTTTATGACTGTAATGTTATACTATTTAATTGAAATAAATAATTGTATTTAAAAACTTAACATAATTATTATAAACCTTTGACTGCCAACAGAATACTATTGAGGGTAAATCCTCCGCTATCGTGGCCCATACCTTGTTCCCCATAGCGTCAAGGTGACAAACTAGCTTTTGCCCGCGACTTCGTATGCGCAATTCCGTTTTCTCCCGTTCCCTTAAGATTTTCATAACTTTTTTTCTATCATAAGAACCGTCTCTGGATAATAACAAGCACAACAAAAAAAAACAGCCGAATCGGTTCAGCCATTCTCAAATTATGGCGTGACAACGGGTTTTATTTTTATATAGATGTAGTAGACTGCCTCATTGGCCGAGTGGTCGCAAATGCAACTGCGGCAAGGGATCTCGAGTTCGATTACCGGATCGGGCAAAGTATCTTTTACTGGGTTTTTATAAATTCTCAGTAGTAGCACGGAGTCTGGAATTGTGCCCGGTATAATATGGCAACAGGCTCACATCCTATTACATGGTACTCATAACATTACCTAAGAGTGAAAAGTGGGTGTTACATTGTACAGTGGCGTTAAGTACTGTAATGTGCATCTCTGCCTACCCCCTCGGGAATAAAATGCGTGATGATGTGTAATAAAATATGTAGTCGATTAATAAAACACAAGCAATCTTTACAAAGTAAGAAGACGCTCAAAATGCGATACTATTAAAACGTGTTAGAATAATCAATTCAAATTTCTTCAACGCTTTAACGTTTTTTTTAATTATGATTTTTCCTTTTTTTTATAAAACATTGCCCCACACTAGGACTGACTCTTATGAAATGAAATGAAAAAAGAAAAAAGTTGTTGATGATAATAATGATAAACATTTAATACAACACTAAATAATTGCATATTTAACCTCCTTCGAGATACGGATCACTAAAATTATATTTAGAAAATTTACTATTTGTATACTTAGGATCGCTATATCGTGTTATTCGTCCTTAGGACCCCATACCCTCCCTTGAAAAGGTATTGTACGAAAATGATATTGAGGCATCCACGGAATGGAAGGATCTGCCCATTATACCAAATCTTTGGAATTAACGCAATTACATCAAATTCTTCCTTGAGTATTACTTGGAAGTATTTTGGGTACATAGTATTAGATATGGACATAGAAATGTAGCTGAATCTATCGTAAAATACAACAAATAAACAAGTAATTAAGATAAATTATTATGTTTTCGGCTTACTCACGTAATAATTTGACGAAGAACTCGACTAGTTTCAAGCCATGCTAGGCTCATATTCATGAGCAGTATTTCGCGACCCACGACGCGGTGACTGTCGCGCTGCTACTGGCTACTCGAGTATTTTTTTTTTTTTTTAAGGGGGGAAAATCATCGAATGACTGCTCCCGCCTGGGTGAGGCGGAAGGGAGTGTCAGACTCTTACTGACTAAAAACCACCCCGTTCCTTACTCGAGTCTACGTATCCAATGCTACAACGTGATAAATTGATTGCACCTTTCTTTTAAATGATAAACTAATTACTTTAAAACGTAACATTGTGTGACACACGTTACATTTTCTGAATACAACTCCGATTCACAGAAAACAAGCACCGAAACTAACAGCAGCGTTTTACCAAAAAGACTCCGTTCCATACAGCAAAATATGCCATTACAGCTAAAAGCGCTGCATCGTTCTTTAAAAAGCAGCAACATCTAACAATCGCACACAGTATTAACCTCGAGCGTAATAGTGAACATTAAGCGATGTAGCGCTTTACTTAATTACGACTGTGTTTACGAGTTGAGTGCAGTTGAATCACATGCAAAATGCCACGAATGTTTAGGAGCCCGAGGGCGAAGTTGTTTTGTCATCAACAAAGGGATGTACAAGAACATATATTATATTTTGGACATTCAACTTTATTAACTACCTTTTGCTAACTAATATCTAAATATTCACATGAGCTGCTGTTTCCTTTTGTAAATTAATTTAAATAGAGAATTCATTTACTTTTATTAATTGGACTTAGAGAGATGCACCGTGACGTCACAGTTTTCGAAACAATACTGTCTCTAAAACGATGTCGGCGTTTAGCTTATCAAACTAATGACAATTGCTATTTGCAAACAGAAAACAGGATAGAGTGAAAGTGGGTTTCCAGGAATGAAATTGTAAAGTCACTTTGAGATTTTTGACGAGGAAAATCTAATACTGACTGGTCGATTAGGCTGAGTAATTGTGCAACTGCTGTTCTTAATTATTTGGATGGACTTATTCCACAGAAGAGTTCTTAATTATGTCGTGGTAGCCCGGAGGTTTAAGACGCCATTTTCTCATGCGTGAGGATGTGGGTCCGAAACCTACCAACGGCAAGGGCCAATTTGACTTTTTCCGAGTTATATGTACTTTCTAAGACCTAGACACCACTGACAAATGGTGAAGAAAAACATTGTGAGGAAACCTGGGCTTATAATTTGTAATTATAGGTTGGTAATCGTCAACTGGCATAGAGCAAGCGTGGTGATAATTGCTCAAACCTTCTCCGTGTGAGAAGAGGCTTTGCTCAGCAGTGGGTATTTATAGGCTGTTGATGATGATGATGACTTTACAAGAGTTAGAAAACTGTGGAAATTGTCATAAAATTACTTTTTTTAAAGTATTTTAAGTGTAACCAATAAGAGTATGTTGACGATATAGTTTTTAAAAAGTCTTAGGTATGAAAATAATGATATCTGATTTAGCCAATAACTCAAATGACGGCCAGACAAGCATCACCTTCCATTCCTAAACACAATCCCTTTAACAAAAATTCTCGACTTGATAAAATATTCAACATGCCTTTCTCCTAGACTATAGCCTCGAGCAATCGAGTGCACATGATCACAGCGCTCAGTCAGACGCACTGGTATTTGCGAGGCAGATGAGATAAAGAAGTAGTGTTTACTTGCTAGAAACATGTGAAAGAATTACTGTACTACGTTCCGTAAGTGGCAGCAATTTGAATATTTTGTTGGAAAAGATGTTTTTAAATTGGGTTTTGGTTGCTTAGTGATCACTTTATCAGAAAGCGTTAGTACTACTTCATAAGTCATCATCAGTTAGAATGTCTACTGCTAAACAATGGTTTCACAGAGCAAGTGTGTGGTTTAAGTGTGGGAGAGCCATGCTTCGGCACGAATGGGTCGGCTCGACCGGAGTGATACCACGGCCTAACAGAAAACCGACGTGAAGCAACGCTTGTGTTGTGTTTCGTCGTGTGAGTGAGGTTACTGGAGGCCCAATTACCCTCCCCTTCCCCAATCTCCCCAATTCCTGAACCCCAACGATCCTCACACTCCTAAACCCCAAAAGGCCGGTAACGCACTTGTAACGCCTCTGTTGTTCCAGGTGTCTATTGGCGACGCCGATTGCTTGCCATCAGGTGATCCGTCTGCTCGTTTACCGGCTTATGCCATAATAAAAAAGGTTTTACTTTATTTCATATGCATGGTATGTGACTTTAAGATTCACCGAGAATTTAGAGAATGTTGCTGCCCAAATCGATGGTTGTGTCTGGTTTGACATAGCACAAAAAAGTAAGTCTATAGATTTTTTGAGGGGAGAAAATCATCTAATGACTTCTCCTACCTTGAGTGAGGTGAAAGGAGCCGTCAGACTCTTACTAACTAAAAAAACCCCGTTCATACTCCTGCACTTCGAGCCGAAGCCTCGGCAGCCCGACCAGTCCGACCCGTTAAGTCCTTTACGGCTCCGTATCGGCATCAGCCCTCCTTGTTGCAACCTGTAGTGATCTGCTGGGTCTTTGAAGTGCACGAAATAAGTCTACACCTTACGTTTTAAAAATAAACTATGCCTTATATAATAGATATTATTAATACTCACCGCGCATAACTAGCCATCTAACGTTAATGTGAATTGATAGATAAATACCAATATATTATAACTAATATCAAAAGGAAGCTCCATGAATAATAGTAATAATAAAACGGATCATATTATTGAGGAAGGACGAGGCCATTCATAGCCATGCGTCCGATTATTTGGCCTGAATAAGGCCACATCTGGCTATGACCAATTGGCCTTCGAAATTCTGTTAGTTTATTTCATGCGATGTAATTTTGTGTAGTAAATAGCTGACACATTGCTATGGAGTCAATAACTGACTGCCTACTAAAGGGTTCCGGGTCAAGTTGGTTGGCCCAACCACTGCACGGTTGGTGCGGTGGTTAGGCAACTGCTGCGCAACGTAACGCGGGTTCGATTCCCGCACGGAACAATTCTTTGTGTGATCCACAGATTGTTCCGGGTCTGGGTGTCATATATTTGTGAACTTGTATGTTTGTAAACGCACCCACGACACAGGAGAAAATCCTAGTGTGGGGCTACGTTTTTTAAAAACAAACAAAAAAACAAGTAAAGTTAAAGTAATTTGAAGTGTTCCGAAAATTTTGAGTATGGTTAAGAAATTTAAAATTGTGCCTGGCTCACGATCTATCATATGGTCCTAAGGTGGAGTGCTACATTGGCGCCCATTGCCAATGTAGCACTCCAACCTTCAAGGGCGAGGGGCATACATATAATAAAATCCTAGGAAAGTGAAAACTGTACAATGAATATTTTTAAAAGAATGCTTGAAGCGTGATCTACAATCGATACTGAAGCTATAAATATGTATTTTTGAATTTTTGTCTGTTTGTCTGTATGTATGTCCGGGATAAACTCAAAAAGTACTTCATGGATTTACTTCAAATTTTGCATGAATATTACTAACAGATCGGGTCAACTTATGGACTACATATTATCATGCTATCACCTACGGAATGGAGCCGTGAATCAATATTCCACGCGGATGGATTCGCGGGCATTTAGTAGACATTATAAAACAATTTCCTCAATTCATACTTCTTCATAAAATAACAAACATGCTATTAAGTTATGTACAACCAAAATAAATCAGCGTCCAAACAATTTGCTTGTACATTTCAATCTGAATTCCCCGTTAGGGAAGTGGCTCCATCTATCATCGAAACCCCTGAACGTCGATACGTTACATAGGTGTTGAGGTGTAGCGCAGTGCTTAACATTGATAGATCGATGCTTGCTTGCAATAAAATAGTACGGAGCTTACAATGGAGGAGCAGTGATTTGTTACTGTGTTGCTTGGTGTATTTTCTAAGGTAAACAGTAAAGGGGAACTTATTTCGAGTATATCAAATTTTTTTGCGATCTCCTTGCATCCTGTACTAAGATCATCATCATGCCCATTTTAGTTTTCTAGTCTATTTTTTTATAAACAAGCTTAGCATTGGTGCTCATGCGAACTAAACGTGTATATATAATAGGCTCACCCCCTATTACATGGGACTCATAACATAAATAGTGAAAAGTGGGTGTTACTTCTGTGTGCACCTTTGTCTACTCCTTCGGGGATAAAAAGGCGTGATGTTATGTTATGTATTATTCCACATACTTATTACAGAAACATTCAACATCTTCGACAAAAACAAACATAAAATGGCAACTATATTTAACACAACCTCCCAGATTCGCTTGCAATCTCTTTCGTAACTCACAAAATACTTGATAGATTTGCCAGTTATTCGCAAATACACAAGGCGATAGATTCCAACGTTTTAGTACCGAAAGTTTAAATGAGATAGCATTTTATGTTACTCCACGGGGCTCAGTTTTTTTTGGGTTCTTTTATAGAAGTAGTTGAATGGAGTTTTGTCTCCTAACATGTTACGCTTCGAGATATTTAGTTTTTTATTTTGGTTTGAGAATGTATTTGGTGTATTTTGAAGGCTGGTATTAGGGTGTTGTTGAATACGTGTTATAAGGTTTTCGCTACCGTAGTAATTATGTTGAGTTTCTTGTGATAGAATAAAGGCCACTTTTTTTTAGTCACTTCATTAATCAAAGAGAAGTTTTCAATATATTTTTAAACGACTTCAAAAAGAAAAAGAAAATGTTTCTCTCAGTTTGACCTGTTTGCATGTCGCGACTGGCTAAACCGATTTTGATTAAGTTAATAGAAAAGTGTTTGTTATAATTAGGAGAAGGTTTAAGTACCTATATTAATCAACCGACTTCAAAAAAGAGGGGGTCGAAATTGGTTTCTCTAAACGTAGTTTGTGAAAGAATCATTCACGAATTAGATTTTGAAGCTTCGTACTTAATCAATAAAGCTATATTCAGTATTTAGTGTATCATCATTACTACTACCAACGTTATAAGCTGAAATACCACTACTGACCAAATATCTTCCTAAGATGGGAAATTAATCATAATCTCCATACTTGCAAGCGATTTCGAAACGCATACCATATGTTCTACTACTTTATTTTTGTATATCCTAATATACTTTTGATCTGTATAATCTCTGCACGCTATACCTACACGCTAACTTGATCTCAAGAGACGAAACAAAAGCAGAAACTTATTTCTTCTGGTCCTTTGAGACGCAACTTGTAAAGACCAGTAAGGTGATTACATATATTTAATTAACATTACAAACAAATGTATACATCTTCACTCATGTGCTAATAATGGCAGAGGAGGTTTAAGACCTCAGCGTCTCATGTTCAACGTCAATTATATTTAATTTTGATTAGCAATTTTGAGCAAAAAAAAACTTTGATTACTAACGTTTAATTAAAAAACCACCTTCAAACAATTTAAAGCAAAATATAAAATAAAATATTTCGTACGTAATAACGAAAAGTATTCATTATTTCTAATAATAGATCAAAGGGAAAAATCATTGCGAAACCAAATCCAATTATTTCGACGTCCATTGCAAATCTTAGCATTTAACTAAGATACCTTTACGTGGGTCGTACTTCAAATTGAATAATATAATTTGAGAAACTTCTAACTAAAAATTTTTAACAAGAATTCTATTTTTATAAGCAATAAAATGACGAGATCAAGTTAATTTTTTTTCTTCGGAGATTTGGTTGCAGACATCATTAATGTTAAGAAAAAGCCTTTACGTAATTTGATGAATTTGTTTTTGAGGTTGATAAAAATAGACGTTAAATAGCTCAATTCCTAATAATGTAAGACGTTTAGTCTGTTAAGAATAGGGTAGTTTCCTAAATTTTATTTTAATGACCGCCTGGTGGATTTATTTAAAACATTAGAAACGTTTTTTTTTCTTTTCTCACAAAATTAAATACTTTCGACGATATATTAATTTGAAATATTGTGTGACGTCACAGCGTGCTACATTTTGTAGTCCTTTGTGACGTAACGACCTCCTACTCCTAAACTGACTGCCATTTTATTCAAGTGTTGTAACCGAAAAACTAAACATATACGTGTCTAATATTTTTTTATTATCTAACTGACGGACTAATTAAATTTTTAATCTAAATATTGTAATTTTGTACAAAAAATAAACACAAATGTGTCTAATATTTTTTTTATTATCTCACTGACGGACTAATTAAATTTTTAATTTTCATACCCTGGCAACTTCTTTGTTACGTCGTTATATGTATGTGTAGGTACATTAGCTTATTCTAGATTTCCCTTAACTACTTATCAATTCATTTTTTTTTTTTCATAATTGCAATCAGTCGCCAGACTGTATGAGTAAATTAGTTGAAAGGAAAATGATGAATGGAGTGACTAGATAATCGTGGATCTGAGTTGCAAGCAAATTACGGTGCACCAGGAATGATATGCAAGATATTGTTTTCCACTCTTTGGAGGCTCGTGACGTTGATCTTGCTGGCAGTCTATCAAATTTAAATACCATATATATATAACCAAATAGGTTTTAAGATGGAGTTGTACAAATAAAATTAAAATTAACACTTTCATAAGTAGATCACATTTTAGTTAGGCATGAATATGTCTATTCGACCGGAGTGATACGGCAACCTCACAGAAAATCGAAGCAAAACAACACTTGCGTTATGTTTTGTCGTGTGAATGAGATTACTGAAAGCCCAATTACCCCCTCCCTAATCCCTGAATCCCCAACAATCCTCAAATTTGTAATCCCCAAAAGGCCAGTAATACATTTGTAACACCTCTGGTGTTTCGGATGCCATGGGTGGCGCCGATTGTTTACCATCTAGTGATTCGTCTGGTCGTTTAACGGTATAAACAAAATTGCCAAATAAGGAATAAATCCGCAAATCTTCTTTAAAACCTTACTATATTCGAGAAACGCTAACAGAGCGATCAATAAACCCAGTTTCGAGCTAAGAAGAAACCCATACGGTCATATATTTACATATACAGCTTAATCTGGGTTTAAAATTGCACTCGACAGCCGTATATAACGTAAGTTCTGTGGTTGGTCGGACGCTGTGCGGTTCCAATTTATGAGATTTCGTTGCAAGAGAAACAAGATTTGTATCGACAATGATTTGATAAATCCTGTGCTACTGGTGTAAAATTAGAACGGCTGTTTGAAAAGTGTAGGTGGAAACCAGATTGTGTCTATAATTTACTAAAGTAAAATATCATTTAGAACTGTTTTGACCTTAGAAAACAAATTGTTATCGACTTAAAATTGATCATTGACAATCAAAGTAACAGAATCAGTAAATGTATGAGTGTCAACTTCGATTCCATTTATAATGCGCTAAAATTCACAATGAACAGTTAAAATTTTCACACTCAAAGTATCACTACATTTTAAATTACGTCTCAAATACTGAAGTACTTAAAACACCGCTTAACACAGACCATTTTTTACACACAAAAACCTAATGAATACCATTTTAATATATTCATTATACTTACCCACGAAAGCAATGTTGGTAATACTCTGAAGATTTATTAATAAATCAACCGAGCTTCTTGTTTAATGGACGCATAAAAAATTGCCAATCACCCTCCTTCGCCGCCTTCAAACTTTATAATCTTCATTTTAATTCAGTGAGAAGTTTTATCGTGGCTAATGAATTTACAAATCCTTCTGGATTATGTCTGGAGTTTCAAAACTTTGGTAACGCTTATTCTGGTCCTTTTGATACACTGCGACCTGTTTTGTTACGGTCTTTTGATACGTAATAATTTTGATTAGTTTTGCAACTATTTTTCACTAGAATGGATATTCGAACCTTCATATTTGAACCTTGTGTCAGATAAAAATAATTATGCACGCTCCATTAACAAATCGCTTACGAAGCATGGTGAATTATTGCGAATGCCTTTTAGTGATGAAGTGACAATGATGAATGATAGACATGATGGTTACTGTTGGTTAGTTCAGTTAGTGTTTTTAGCAGGACTACTGTGTGTGAGTGCATACCAAGCTTCTCAAAGAGTTTTATTCTATTTTAACATCGCAATATCTAGACACTATTTGAATGACAATAGTTTGAATTCTTAACATTTATTTTAGGACCACGTCTTTAGTAGTTATGTGACCAACAGACCGTTTTACTGTTAATATTGTTCGCAGTTTGGAATCCGAATTTTCTCTACGTGTCATAATCTCTATTATCATCGTTAGAAAACAAAAGCGATTCTACTCCAGAATTATTATGATTCTCATTACCCATTACTAGGATTATGACCTTTGTGAACTAAGCTATAAGGTCGACTATTGCTTAAAGCACCAGTAATCCATTCTCAATGTCCATCTCCTATTTAAAACACTTCATTTCTCGCGTCCCATAAACAGAGCAACGCCATTCCTTAACGTGATTACTTTTACATTTCGAATTGCAATTCTGAGATGAAAACAGCTATATATCCTCATAAAATGTTACAAGTATCAATATATCATAGGTTGGGGGCGAATGATCTAATTGTTGGGAAAAACTAGGTCAAATGAGTAATGTTTGGCAGAATGGACTTTGTTTGCTATGTATACTCTATCTGACGGAGTTCATACTGCTAGTGTTTTGGTCGTTTACGGGGGGATTTTGTTTTCTTTGTTTATAGGGGGTGGATGTTTTTGGTCCTTTGAGACGTGATTTTGATTCTGTGTTAATGAGTACTTTATTTTTGTTAGTTGCCGAAGTTGTTGTATTAATATTATATGTAATAACCTTATTAGTGTCGTGGTATTGTAACTGTTAAGATCGAGGTTTTGG
The DNA here is from genome assembly GCA_902850265.1 of Spodoptera littoralis. NCBI lineage: Eukaryota > Metazoa > Arthropoda > Insecta > Lepidoptera > Noctuidae > Spodoptera > Spodoptera littoralis. The sequence goes on along the minus strand of LR824555.2, from coordinate 5,774,768 downwards.
TTTCATATGAAGCTTGGAATCAGTCCTATTAGTGTCATTGTAATTGTTACTGTTAAGATTAAGGTTTTGGTTTAATATGAAGCTGAGAATATCTAGAAGGTATGGTTAAAATGAAGGTAAAATTGAAGACTAGCTGACTCGGCAAACTTCGTACTACCTAAAATTTTTTTCACCTCTTACCTTCCCTGGAGTAATTCAAGACTAAAGTAAGACAAATCGGTCCAACCATTTTCGAGTTTTAGCGAGACTAAAGAACAGCAATTAGTTTTTCTATATGTCGAAGCGTCAACGCATGTCAATTAATTTAGATGTGGCAACTATTGTTTAAGAACGTCAAGTAATTACTTGAGGATGGTTAGCGCGGAGCAATGACAACACCGATCCGGATGGAAATATCGATCCAGAAGCTTAATCAGACTTTGAAATGATTGCAAATGACGTTGACAGACGTCAACAGATAGAGAAATACTTTTGGAAAGGATCGCGGCGGTGGCGGCAGCTAGAAGCGTTACTCCCCGCTAAACTTCCTGCGTTCTTACTATTATCATTAATTTGGTGTGATTCGACAATGTCGCGACCCATTGGTAGCGTATCTCCGACATATATATAGAAGATATAATCATCTACAATGGTGCCCAATTATAACTGACTCTAAAAAATAATTTATTACATGTGGTAAAAATAAAGAACTGAAAACGCAGACACAGAAATTCCCATCAACAAAGCATACTAACAAACGAAAGTCCAAGAAATCAAAATCGTACATACAGAACACACATTCACAGCCCCACTGAAGGATTTGTTATTCAATTTCCTCTCTCTACTACTGACACATATTTTCTCCATACCTTTGTTATCCGATACTCTCTCAAGGATATCGACCTTAGAAAGCAACAAAAGAATATATCCTTTATTCCCACGCGCAAAAGATTTAAACTCAATCGTTCGATAAAGCGTTTTGTTTTAAGATACTTATTCTGATACGGCCTATAATTATTGGGCTTATGTGTGGCTAGTTAGTCCCACTGTTTTAGTCTACTTTTGTGCCTAAAAAGTTTTCTAGAAATAGGTTTTGCTTTTGTATTTATTCCAATATGTTCCACACCATTATCGTTAACATTATCGCAATTAATTTCATGTTGATGATAAGTAATACATTTACAACTAAAACTATCATCTTCGGCCCAAACTCTCCAACCGCAACCTCGTCCATCTATCTTCAGCTCTTTGCATTTTATTATTGCCAGTCACTCTGTGTATATCACCACTCCTCGTAGCTGGATGGCGCCCTTCACTACGTTTACTTAGGTCCTTCATATCGTAACACGTCTAGCTTAACGATTTTCTTCTCTGCTATAAATGCAATCTGCTTCTTTAGCTTGCTACACATTATCATTTACGAATCTACTTTAAAGTTACCTTATTAGATTGTTACACATTTCTGCATCACTCTATGGCTGACTAAACAGAAAATGCCACTAGGCGATGTACATGTTTCATTTAAAAGTGTACCTAAACAAAATGTACCAAGATACATTTCAGTTTCTCTTCCACGAACTCGCATGATCCAAATAAAATGCAATAAACTAAAAAGGTGGCCCATAAAATGAGAGACACAAACTGTGCCAGTATATACTGCTCTTTATAAACAAAGTTCTGACAGCGGTGCGACTCACGGATTAGATAAAGTTAGTTGGCCTTTGTATGTGGTTGAAACCGTAAGAGGGAGCGGGTTTTGGTGGAATAATTTTGTGTAAGACTGTGTTTTCTAGAACTTGTCGTGCTATAGTCTAAAGTATAGTATACTATTGTTGGAAACTGTCACCGGAATCGCTGTGTGCTACAAAGATATAACGGGAGATAAAGAAATAATGCTTCTACGATGCTTAGGTATTATATACCTCTAGTATTTATGTTGATGCTCCCTGAAGTCCGACGTCCATGTGAATTATCAATTTTAAGTCATCAGCTGAATAAACTTCGCTATCCAGCCTCAACAACATATATTTATTCAAATCAAAATTTTGTAGCTCTCATAGATGGTAATGTACACTTTTTCTGACTTTGAAATTAGCCTTCACTGCACTTTTATAAAATATCTTTTAGAAGGAATATGCGCCTTCTTCGATTTCAAAGGCAAAGCGGTTTTTATATAACGCGAAAAGACACCGTGCTTCTCTCACTCACTCCATTTTAAACCTTATTTCCGATATATAGAAACTATTTTTGGTGAACGAATGAACAAGTTGCAAGTAAATATAGACCCATCAAAAATAATACCAGGTTTTTGAAATCAATTTCATGGCTTACACCATACACCTAAGGTACAAACACCACTCTGCCTTGAATCGGATGGCAACGGAAATTGAAAAGCAAGGGTCATCCAAACTTGATCCTAACTGTTTGATAAGTCATTGTCGCACCGTAATGATTACAGCACATGTGAGCTTTTACACTACAAGACGTGATGCGTAAAATTCTAAAATCCACGAATGTTTTACTGTTACTAGAAATGGAATGTAATCCTGACCTACATTCAGCTTATAGTAGAAATCGAAAATTTTAATTAACCAACTGCTTTGTCGTTCATTTTTTATTGGGGATTCAGGGGAGATTGGGGACTGGGGGCAGGATTGGGAATCCGGTAACCTTACTCACACGACGAAACACAACGCAAGCGTTCTGTTACCTCAGTTTTCTGTGAGGCCGTGGTATCACTCCGCTCGAGCCAACCTATTCGTGCCGCAACATGGCTCTCCTACTTCTTGTTGTTTTATTTTTAGTGTCTTTCCTCACAGTGCTGCAGGAAGAAATCCTATAAGGGATATGCAGTACCTTGTACCTTTGTTTTGTTATATTTTTTTCTGTGTATTGTGTGTTGTTGGTGCACATAAAATAGTACCCAAATAAAAAAAAATATTAAAACCCAACTACGACAAAAAAAGTATAAAATAAGATTTTCAGAATACTGAACTGAACAAAGTTGGTAATGTAGTTGCAAGTAAATGGACACAGTAGACTCTACCAAGATGTCTTCGTTGTAAATTAACAATAATGTCATGCAATACAAGTGTGGGAGAGCTATGCTTCGGCACGAATGGGCTGGCTCGATCGGAGTGATACCACGGCTTCACTGAAAACCAACATGAAGTAACGCTTGCGTTGTGTTTCGTCGTGTGAGTAAGGTAACGGAGGCCCAATTATTCCCAATTCCCGAATCCCCAACAATCCTTAAACTCCCAATCCCTAAAAGGACGTTAACGCACTCATAACGCCTCTGGTGTTCCAGGTGTTCATGGGCGACGCCGATTGCTTACCATCTGGTGATACGGCTGCTCGTTTATCGGCTTATGCCATAAAAAAACACTACTATTCTGAAGTATGCATTATTTACTATGTATAGATTAATTTTCATTTTTGGAATACCGCAGTCACACGTTGTCAAAGTGCAACGGTAGGTAGGTATATATAATGTACCCTCCTTTTGCTATGCCGTAGTTGGGTAAAAATATATGTAGTTTTTGTCTTTCTTTCGAGATACGATGGACTGATTGTATGGTGTGTAAAGATGTAATTAGAACCTGCCGAGTGATATACGCTTTTTTTGACAACATGAACGAAGCCATGACCAAGCAAGTAATATTTTTTTTATTTAATGTTATTAATAAATTCTTTAAGTATGGGAGAGCCATGCTTCGGCACAAATGGGCTGGCTCGACCGGAGTGATACCACGGCCTCACAGAAAACAGACGTGAAGCAACGCTTGCGTTGTATTTCGTCGTGTGAGTGAGGTTGCCGGAGGCGCAATTACCCTCCGTTTCCCCAATCTCCCCAATTTCTGAATCCCCAATGATTCTCAAACTCCTAATACCCAAAAGGCCGGTAACGTAATTGTAACGCCTCTGGTGTTTCAGGTGTCCATGGGCAACGCCGATTGCTTACCATCAGGTGATCCGTCAGCTCATTTACCGGCTTATGGCAAAAAAAAATCTATATTTGCCTACTGCCAGAAAGTACAAAAATACCAAAACATTGTGCTTGTACTCTTGGTTAAAATTAAAGTCGTTTTTCTGTGGCCGTAAAGGCGTATGTAAGTACGTAATAAGTAATCATATAGGGTGATGTTATTACAGAAATCTTTTACATTTTATGTTCGCTCTTATTTTTCGAGGTTTTTCGAGGTTAAAGTTATAAGTAGGGATGTTAAAAATATTGGAGGCCCAATTACCGATGGAGTAGGCAGAGGTGCACATTGCGGCACTTAATGCCACTGTACAATGTAACACCCACTTTTCACTATTTGTGTTATGAGACCCATGTAGTATTTAGTTTTTATAGTTTGTTTAGATGTTAGGTTTAAACCCGATATTTTAAGCTCAATTCAAAATAAATACAAAAGCCTTACACTTTACAGGATGACACTACCCATATCCCTATTCATCTATTTTAATACAAAAATTATTATCAATGTAGACGATTGCATTCACAGCTATTTTAAACAGTGAGTCTATATTGAAACAACGTCCACATTTTAAGATAACACTGAGAATATCAAAGTCCATGCATCTTTCTCTAACAATCCATCCATACTTCCAAAGGTGTGAACTCAGGTGGAAATATTAAATTCTCGCGCCATACGTATTGGGAGCAAATACTTTAGCAATAGTTGTAGACGAGGTACAGGTAAGGTGAAGGTATGCAAGAGTGAAGAAATATTTAAGGTTATGTAGTATTTAAATAGATGGGAGTAAAAAGTACTTCACACTGTCTTGACCATTGTATTGTTACGTACACATTGACATGCGGATCAATCGGTCGAATCTGTTTATTTTTCTTAAATTGCTGTCGCTTAATCTGAAATATGTATTGTCAAACTTAAAAAAATTATAATAGCCATATGTGTAGAAGTGTCACGGTTTCAAAACTACACCTTGTATAGATGTTCTGTACATAATCCTCAGCCATTTTTTAAGAGGGAAAAATTGTTTAATCACTTCTCTATGAGGCGAAGGATAGTATTCTGATACTCCCTTTCACCTCACCCATACTCTTACTGACTAAAAATCAGCCCGTTCCAACTCTTGCTCTCCGAGCCGGAGTCCTGGTAACCCATTAAGTCTTCCGCGGCTCCGCATCAGCATCAGCCCTATTGGGCCCCATCTGTGGTGTTCTGATAGCTCTGAGGCGTGCAACGCGACGCGCTGCACGCTCAGGCCTGGTTCTGATCGGGCCGCAAGCTAGGTAGGCACCTTTTAATAACAGTTCATAACCTATCAATACACTCAATACAATGCTCTTGCTATCAAAATCAATTCAGCTGATTAAATAATTCCAAACAAAGGAACAATAAGAAAAGATACACAAAAACACGTCATAACCTTTCTTGGCATATAAAAAACACACAAATATTTTTCCGAATAAAATTGCATTTAAAATAAAGAATTACTTACGTACAAATCATGTTCTTTAGACTGTATTAATATCCTTGAGATTGAGAACTATGATGGAAATCTTGAGACACGAATAAGTTACACGCATAGAATCGTTTTATCACATCGAACGACAAACTTGAAACGATTTAAAATTCTAAAAGAGTTTTAAAAGAAAGCTCTTACGGATCCCGAAGGAGATTTGTCTTACATTGCAAACTATTGCAAACTCGACGAAAATAATGCATGCGAGTTATCTAGTAGCTTTACAAATTGACTTAAATGACAAAATAGATGGTAAAAGGGAGATGCATTTTCCGTTTCGTGTGTTTTTTTTTGGAACAGGACAGGACAGTTTAAAAATATTTCTTTTTTAAAAACACTAGGATTTTCTCCTGTGTCGTAGGTGCGTTTACAAACATACAAGTTCACATACACATGACACCCAGACCCGAAACAACATTTTGTGGATCACACAAAGTGTTGTTCCGTGCGGGAATCGAACCCGCGACACGTTGCACGGCAGTCGGTTGCCCAGCCACCGCACCAACCGTGGAGTCCGTATTGTTTAGCTGTTGAAAATTTAAGGTCACTAATATTTCTTTTAGACTCAAAGGACCAAGTCAGGTCCAGTCACCGGATTCCTTCTGTTTTTTTTTATGACTAGCCAAGCCATTTGATTACTGTATTTGATGTTATCTGGGACGCCTTTCCTTATGTTACTCTGTACAGTTTCAGATCATGTACTGAAAATGTCGTGGTGGCCTGGAGGTTTAAGACGCCCACTTCTCATGCATGAGGGTGCGGGTTCGAAACCTACCAACAGCAAGTACCAATGTGACTTTTTCCGAGTTATATGTACTTTTTAAGATTATTTAGATACCACTGACAAACGGTGAAGGAAAAACATCGTGAGGAAACCTGGACTTATAATTTCTAATTATAAGTTTGAAATCGCCAACCCGCATTGAGCAAGCGTGGTGATTAATGCTCTAACCTTCTCCGTGTGAGAAGAGGCTTTGCTCAGCAGTGGGCATTTATAGCCTGTTGATGATAATGATGATGACTGAAAATTGTAAAGTAAAAATCTTCGGTTCAAAGCAAATCTTAATGAAGTATTTGCATCAACTACTTACTTAAACTAGTCAATGAAATTGAACCGTCTTTTAACTATCAGTTAATATTACAAAGCTAATTATACACATATTTTGGATAGTAAGCTCCCAGTCCAAATAGTACTTAAGTACCTATCATCATGTACTAAAGTCTAGACCAAATACCACTTGATAGTTCTGGGACCACAAGCATTCCTAGCCGAATAAGATCGTTAAGGGATGTCACTTCTCCGAAGTTTAATTAACATTTCTCAGCTTGAATTTTTTCTCGAAGAAACTTTTCGTTGTATAAATCGTTAAAAGACTTGTTGTAACAAGTTACGACTAGTTTATTAACATTGTATTTTTTTTATTTTAATCTAGTTTTTGGTTGGTTAAATGTTCAGCATTGGATTTTTTAACAAGGTAGTGTAGAGTGTTTTTTTGCTTACCTCATTGGCCGAGTGATCGTGAGTGCGACTGCGGGGCAAGGGGTCTCGGGCTCAAATCCCGGCATTGTTAGATACTTACTCTATTGACTAATTTCTTGCATTATATATCTTTGCCCTATCAATGCCCCACACTAGGATTTTCTTCTGTGTTGTGGGTACGTTTACAAACATATAAGTTCACATGCACATGACGCCCAAACCCGGAACAACGATCTGTGGATCACACAAAGAGTTGTTCCTTGCGGGAATCGAACCCGCGCCACGTTGCATGGCAGTCAGTTGCCCAAACACCGCGTCAACTGTGCAGTCATATTAGTAACACAGCGGTTAAATCAGATACCATCTTATTTGAAATTAAAAAAATTGGCTTCATATTCGTAGGCGTACAGCATTAGGTTTATAATATCTATAATTATTTATTTATAGGTACCATATATCCATCACCTTACATGACAGTTACTAAGACATAACTTTCGAAAACTCTACTAGGTATAGACACAGCCATAGCTATATACATCACAAACAGGTACATACACCCCGAAGCTTATCGTACAATTATATCGATGAGTTCCAAGTCCTCTGGGTGTCGTTTGTCTGACTTAATTAGCGTATGTAGATGTGTAACTTCCAAGGGTTGTCTGTGAAGTTTCATACTAATAATGTGAACGGAAATTGTGAGTAATGGGTGCGAAGGGCCAGTGGCTCGGTTTGGATATGGATGGGTGTTGTACGACAAGATGAAGTATAAGGGTGTGTCTACATATGGCGATTGTGCTGCAAATGTACAGCTCGCGCGCCGTTTGCGAGCTGCCCGCGAGTAGCGCGCGTACAGTCGCATAAGACGTACGTGCGGCACGGGATCAGGGGGCCAATTCTCGGCTTTAGAGATGATGTCGAACTCGACAAAAATGTCTAATGACGTCATTTTTTCGTCAAATTTTAAAAGTTGCTATTCTGGAGATGTCGAATGCGACATTTGTCGAAGGCTAACGTTAGAGTTCATGTCGAGTGCTTCTGAGCAGTAGAGATGGCATGTCGATTGTAGAGATACTGAGATACGCCATTTCTGTGAATTCGTTGAGTTTCGAATTGTACAGTGTTTTCTTTTCTTTCGTTTTAAAGTAAAATACGGCTTGGCATCTTATAAGTATGAACATTGGAAATTCAGTATAGACTCTTCAATTTGTGTATTGTGTTTTCTTGAAACGACGACCTTCGCGTAAATAACAGTCTTTAATTTGTGTACCCACGATTGGACTTGAAACTTGAAACATGGACGAGTTTATTAATATTTTTATCTTGGAGATATTGGAAAGTGGCGAGCGACTGGCCAATACACGGCGGCAACAGCGCACTTATCCCGTCGTCGGGATAAGTTGGGCACTAGGGTACTTTTTCTCTCCCTGCATATTAAAACGAAAATTATAAAAATGTCCAACAGAATAGCCCAATAATATATAATAACTAGTGAGTGATGATGAACTTATAAAAGTTTTGAAACAACCGCTTACAGATCCAAATTGTGACACTGACAGACAGTCAACTGGAACTGTCCTGTCAAACTGAATATTTTTGCACTAAACGTTCCGTTTTAACTTAAATAATTAGGTTTAGTGAACGTTTTATGACAAAATCATTCATTCACTCACAACTACCTAAAATGGAACGTGCGATTCTGCATAATGGTAACATTATCTTCACTCGACTCGACATTTTCGTGACATTTGTTTCTATTTTGACTGAGAATACGGATTTCTGTGCAATTCGACATTTTTTGGTAGAGATAGAGATATTTTTGATAGACATAGAGATAGACTTACAATGTCGAACTCGAGATAAATGGCGAAAATCGAGAATTGGCCCCCTGCGCGCACTCACGCACCCGGGACGAGGGGATGTACGGTGCTAGGGTCGCATGCGAACTTCGCGGGCGGCGCAAAAGCGGCGCACGAACAAATATGTACGCGCGCAGTTTTTCGGCAGCTCGCGAACGGCTCGCGAGCCGTGCATTATCGAAATATTCGCCAGATGTGGACGCACCCTAAATAAGTTAGTATAAATTGATTTTTATAAAAACTTCCTTAAAACTCGCGCCAATAGAATACAAAATCATTTGAAACATGCAACTAGTCTTCTTATCCTAAATCTGTGACGTTAGAGTTCAAAATTGTTTGTAGTAAATTAGGAGATAGGTAACTTAGCAAATGTTGGTTGGATTTTCTTAGAGAAAAGTAGGAACTTACATTTGGCATTGCATGAACGAAAAATAACCAATGATTTTGTGACTAATGAAAATATAACTTGATAATAAACGTTTAGGACTCAATTTTCAACGATGACCATAAGAATTATCAAGGTAGATATGGTTTGTATTCAATTGTATTGAGAGTAATTTTATGTTATTTATCGCATAATACTTCCGAAGTTGCGACGCATAAAATCAAACGAGATAGTTTACTTTTCTATTGTATAAAATCCAATAGCATTATATAAAAGTGACGCAATCAACAAAACAAATGCTCTGTGACGTCGTGTAATATTTCTCTCCGATTATTTCTGAAAACTTTATGCATCAACAATTTTAATTTAACAAACGGAGAACGTGAAACATTAGCCTAATTTAAAAAAGCAAAGGAAACCTCTATCTGACCACATCCGACTTTAATTCAATTAGAATAGAATAGAATAGAATAGAATAGATCATTTATTTGCTATGAATGTAGGTACAAATTATTAGGTGTTACAAAATTTTAAGGTTCCTTGTACATTCTACCTTAATTGGCATGCAAATATACATTTGAAAAGAATTTATCAAAACTTATCATCCAAGAACTCTTGTACTGAATAATAACACTTGTGCAAAAGTAATTCTGTAACATGCTTCTTAAATTTAGTTAGTGATTGTTCCTTGATATTATTCGGTAACTTATTATAAACAAGTGGTGCCATACAAATAACACTTTTCCTTAAAAGAGTAGTTTTAAAAACACCCGTGCTTAAAAGATTTTTGTATTGAGATCTAATGCTTATTGTTCTATTTCGAGTTTCTTTCAAGGTGGTAAACAAGTGCGAGTTTGTTTTAACAAATAGACATAATTCCAGTATATAAAGACATGGGAAGGTTAACAGTTTATGAGACTGAAATATAGGTAGACAGCTGTCAGTTACTTTTAGGTCAAACATGGCTCTAATGCATCGTTTTTGAGCTTTAAAAATACTTTCTTTCTCGCCACAATTGCCCCAGAATATTACGCCGAACCTTAAAAGTGAAATAACTAGTCCGTGGTAGGCGACCAGCACGCTTGATATATCCACCTTTTTGGACAAATTGTGCAGCATGTAAGCAGATGTACTCAATCTCTTACATATACTGTCTGCTTGAGCCTTCCATGTGAGTTGGCTATCAATTAATATTCCCAAAAATTTTGCAACATCCACTGTGCCGACAGCTTGACCGTTATGGTTTATATCCATGTTATTAGGGAGGATTCTTTGGTAAAAATGCATGACTTTAGTCTTTTGAAGATTTATTATTAGATAATTTGAATTAAGCCAATTTATTAGAGAGCTGAGTGTATTATTAATATCTTGTTCATAATTTTGTTTATTAGTACACTTTATTAAAGATGTGCTGTCATCTGCAAATAATACCATTGGATTTGGTGTTTGGCGGGGTAGGTCATTTATATAAACTAGAAACAATAGAGGGCCAAGGACGCTGCCTTGTGGGACGCCGTATTTGATTACTCTGTATGAAGATCTGTATTTTAAGTCATTTTTTGTTTTTAGACATATCCTGGATACCTCGGTACATTGTTTACGATTAAATAAATAAGATTTTATCAAATTCAGGGCGTTTCCTCGAATGCCGTATGCTTGAAGTTTTTTAAGAAGGATATCGTGATTTACATAATCAAACGCTTTGGACATATCAGCATAAATTGCACATATGGGTGTCTTCACATCTACAATTGGCAGTATTTTAAAGAGGAAATCGAAAATTGCCATATTAATATTTTTATTTTTCCTAAAGCCCTTCTGTTCATCACATAATATATTGTAGCGTTCCAAAAATTTGTAAAGACTTTCATAGATTATTTTTTCTATTATTTTTGAGAAAACAGGTATCAAAGCAATTGGTCTATAGTTTGACATATCTTCTTTGCTATCCTTTTTAAAAAGCGGTTTTACAATAACTGTCTTGAGGCTTTCCGGAAACGTGCCGCTGTAAATGCTAACGTTAATTATATGTGCTAAAGGAGGAGCTATGCACTCAGAAACAAATTTAATAACCTTAATGGAAATCCCGTCATAACCAACACTTTTTTTGTTTTTTAAAGATTTTACAATGCGAACTACATCTTGGGGTACTGTGGGTTGCATAAAAATGGAATGGGGATTGCTGTTTATATTTATTATATTATTTGAAGTTGTAGGTTTACGTATATCTGAAATTTGATCAATAAAGTAATTGTTGAATGACTCTGCTATTTCTTTAGGATGTGTTATAAATTTTTCTCCTTTTTTTATTTGTAATATAGGTTCACTTGTTGTTTTTGAGTTATTTATAACTTGCCATGTTGTTTTACATTTATTACTGGAACTATTGATTAAGTAATTATTTTGAGCTTTTTGAGTCAGTCTAATGATTTTTTTAAATTTTTTTGAGTAGTTTTTAAAAGTAGCTTTGTTTTCAAATGTAGGTTTCATTCTTTGTTGCCAAAGTAGTTGTCGCTGCCTTTTGCTGCATACACGTATGCCTCGGGACAACCATTTAATCCTCTTTTCAGATCTGATTGTGACTACTTTATAGGGGAAACATAGATCATGCAGAAGTAGAAATATTTCTAGGAAATTGTCATAGGACTTATTGGGATCTTCTGTGGCATATACATTACAAAAGGATAAACTCTGAAGATAGGAATTAAATTTCATTAGGTTTTCAGAAGAAGCATCACGTCTTAATGTTTTCCAATATTTAATTTGACAAGACTTAATGACTTTTACATTTAATAATTGGGCTGTATGATCTGATAAGCCGAAGTCTATTACTTCCGATTGACAGTTATGTTTACAGTTGTGAGCAAAGTTGTCCAAGCAAGTATTACTGCTGAAACGAGTAGGTTGGTTAATTTCTAGTTTGAGGTTGTAGCTTGAAAGAAAGCATTCGAAGTCTAACGTAATCCTATTGTTTTTTAATCTGTCTATATTAAAGTCTCCGCATAATATTACTTTTATACTTTTCTTTAAACATGTCCTTTTTAATACAGTATTTAAATTTTCATAAAATTTGCTCAGGTTGCAGCACATTGGCGGTCTATAGACACATACAACTATTAATTTTTGTAAAGGCAGTTCAATAGCACAGCATTCTATAACTCTAGGTATCGAACATCTCACTATGTCAGGTAGTTCATTGTAAACTAAATGGTTTTTGACTAAGATGCAAGCTCCGCCGCGTTTTTTATTAGGCCGTGCATAACATGCCGCTAACTTATAGTTTGGAATAAGCAATAATTCTTCCTGTCCAGACATTATGAAATGTTCGGTAACACATATAATATCTACAGAAATATGTTTATTTAACAGTTCCTGAATATGAATTGTGAAAAGGTCAGTTTTATTTATGAGACCGGCTATATTTTGGTGTAATATGTTTATGTAATCAAAGAAAAAAATTACTAAATGAAGAAGTATCTACTGTACTAGTTATCGGGTTTTCCGGATGAGTAAAGAAGCCATCTATGACTAACAGTAAGTTTTGGAAAATATTCCTCATGCCTTGATCGTTTATTTTTCTATTATACTTAGAAAACATGCTTAAGTCATATGACAAATCCAAATTAGAATCCAGAACTGTTACGTATTCATATGTTTTTAAGTCCAGATGCAGTAAATTATTGAAAGTTTCTATACGCCAATTGAACATTGTTGAGTAGTTACTTAGTTTGAATGTTGGAACACATAGTATAACGTTTGTATGTTGTATTTTTTTAATTGTTTCCCTAAGTTCTATAACTATATTAACATAGTTTTTGGTTGTTCGGAAGTCTTCCTCTCCAATCATGATTACGCAGAAATCATGCATTGTGTAGTTGTGCAATTTTTTATCCAGGTTATTGATTAGTTGCAGTGTTCCGCAGTTTGGGGACACATAATGACATAGTTGGAAATTTTGAAATGTCTCTTCAGCTATCGATAGAATTTTATTTCTTTTATTAGTACTGACGATACATATTTTGTTTCTTGTGCGTGTGGGTTTTTTATTGCTATCACTATGTACTTTTTGTTCTTGTACCGATATTGGTTGTGTTTTTGAAGGTTTGGTGGTTGTAGGGGTAGTAATTATAGATGGTTCATGAAAATCCAACATGGATGAGACACTTAATTTTTCCTTCTGGGACCCTTTAAAACGAGGAGTTGATATCTTAGAATTTTTATTTGGAGTGCCTATGTCCTGAGTCAGTTTTCTAGTTGCTTTTTTAAGGAGCTCATGTTTGGAGTTCATATCGCTTATTGTTTTTTTAAGTTCACTGTTTTCGATGGATAAATTATTAATTTCTTCGTGCGCAGAATTTAATTGCATGTTCAATTCATCAATTTTTTGTTTTAATTCTATTATTTGTAGTACATTTTCTTCGGCAGATATGTTTGGTAAGCTATTAGAGGTGCCATCTAGTGTCGTATTGACTGAACTGTTCTCATCATCGCATGATAACTCTGTTAATTTGGTACGTGTCTTCGGTGTCTTTCTAAACGTTATGTTTTCAAAGAAATTCATTGTAATAAATGCTCCAAATAATTATAAAAACTTCTAAAAGAATATCAGTTTGTGAGGATCGACCCCACACCTACGTGAATCAGTAGTTGTATTAGACCGCACCTTACGCCGCCAGGCCAAGTGATCAATTGTGATCAATGTGAAATTTGATATCCTTTTTTAGTATTAATAAAATAAATTATAAGGTAAGTCGTTTCTTCGTAATGACGCTAAATTTGATTCGACCGTTTATTTTTATTTTTTCCTATTGCATTAGTTATAATACAACGGAATCTTTGCACAATTTAATATAGGTTTTGATGCACTTCACCAAAAGTTTTGATTGTTTTTGATAGGTTTAAGTATTTATTGCACCATATCACTGCACTGAAATTAAGTACCTATTGAGATTTAGTTCACGTTTAAAGATTGTTACACTAATAATTTTAGGCGTGTATAATCGTACTAATTCTGTTTGTAGTCACTGGATAACAATGTCACACAAAAGTTAGTGTCTTTTGTCACTTTTAAACATAATCAATGCACTAAAATACTACTTTAACTATTTTTACAAATAAAATAATACGGAGCTACTTGTTGTTGTTGGCCGCAACCATAGAATGAAAACGATCGAGAGAATAATCTTCAATTCTCTGAGAAAATCCATCGGATGGAATAATTTCGGCTTCGGTACGAATTAATATACGAAGAGCTCTTCCGTTGGGTCAAATTTTTTTGAATTAAATTGCCTAGTACTGTCGCTAACTTTTTTAATAAAGGCCCCACGACAGGTGGGCAGTGAACTGATTTATTGGCTTTTCAAATTCACTATGAAAAATGAAAATGTCCGATCAACTGTTTTCTAATACGTCGGGAATTAATATTGAATTTTTGAGGCTTGAAGTTTGGTTGAAGTGATATTGTTAGCTGTTGTTTTAAAAGTGTATTTCAAAGTAGCTAATTTGGATAGAAATTTTGATGTGATGTGTGTGAGAGAGTGAGCATAGAAACTGTTCTTACAGGAGTTGCGGTTTTGGGAGGTTGTGGCGGGCTTGTTCATAGAAAATGTGTATTTTTGGAATACATTTTTTTAGTGACTATTAAATATATTATATAAATTAATGTATGCAACAGAAAAATTCTTGAGAAATTCGTTTGAGCTGTTACAGAGGCTACTGAAGTAACTTACCAAACATATTTTTTTTGCGCACTTAAACAACGTCGTTTCTTAAGTGTCGTGGTGGCCGACAGGTTAAGACGCCAGTTTCTCATGCATGAGGGTGCGGGTTCGAAACCAACCAACGGCAAGTATCAATGTGACTGTTTCCGAGTTAAATGCACTTTCTAAGATCTAGAAACCACTGAGAAACGGTGAAGGAAAACATCGTGAGGAAACCTGGCTTATAATTTCTAATATATAAGTTTGAAATCATAAACCCGCGTTGAGCGAGCTTGGTAATTAATGTTGAGCATTCTTCTACTTGTGAGAAGAGGCTTTGTTTAGTAGTGTCTACTTATTGGCTGTCGATGACGATGATGATGACTTAAGCAACTATGGATGAGATAATAAACTTTTCATTAACTGATACTTAATTTTTTTTAATGATTTGCATGTAGGTACCTAATGTTGATAAACCTACTATAATCAATTGTATACATTTGCACTTTATAGACGTAATTACTGTTACTAACGCAACAATCAGACATTGTCTCCATCAAACCTAAAACGTGCTATCGCTCAAAATAAAAGCAAATCAAAATAGTTCTTAATTCTAAAGAATTAAAGATCAAAGTTACATATAACAAGTAATGTGTAAGTTGTAAATCACAAGTTGAGCGTAGAAATACTCCAAGAGTAAATTTATGTGATGTTAATTAACTAGTTTAAATGTATGCACTTAATAATTTTAATAGTATGAATAATTAGTTCTAAGTGGTAGAGCTTAAAGTTTAAGATTGCTTGGCTAAGCTCCGGAGAGATGTGCAGAAGATAATATTAGCATAGATGGAAGAATGTTATCTTAAAACGTGTTGCTAAGCGGGGTTGCTGTTTTTATCAGGCTTGTTAGAAAATTATTTTCCTATCGCATAGATAAGTGATAGTATCGTAATATTATTTCCGTTATTACTAATCTGTCCTTAATTTTAATTAATCCCTAAGCTAATATAAATAAAGCGACTTGGTTTTCATCAACCTTTAAGTGACACCTAACAGTATAGGTCGAATTGTCATGATGGCCCGGAGGTTTATGACGCCTGCTACTTTTATGCACTTTCCGAGTTACATGTACTTTCTAAGATTATCTAGACACAATTGACAAACGGTGAAGGAAAATATCGTGAGGAAACCTGGGCTTATAATTTCTATTTTCTAAGTTTGAAATCGCCAACCCGCATTAAACAAGCGTAGTGGTTAATGCTCAAACCTTCTCTGTGTGAGAAGAGGCTTTGCTCAGCAATAGGCATTTATAAGCTATTGATGATGATCATGATGGTCAAAATAACAAAAGCAAATACTTTCTTTTATATACTAGTCAAGTCCCTATCATTATAACAATGACTCCGTGTTTAACGATAAAACAGCATATGATTAAAAACTTTTCGCAATTTCTTAACTCATTACTTTTTTAACTCTATGACTAAGTCAAAAAGTTTACGTTTTGTATATTCACGATCGATGATGAGCTGTTGTAAGTATTGTTCCATTGTATGCGTTATTATCTATTGTATTTTGTTTTGGCTCATTGGTTTATATTTTGAGTTGAACACAAATTGCATATTCGCTTGAAAACTTTATGTACTGCTAATGCGACTATCTGCATGATGAGAGGTGAGTTTATCCATACAGATTAAATAGAGTCAGTGATTCTGTCCTCTATATTATTGAACGATTGTTAATTTATTTACTGCTAAGGCGACTGTCTATACATCTATATTATTATCATTACATGTAATAAAATCGTAGAAAAAATTAAAATGTACATTGAATATTTTTTAAAAAGAATATTTGTAGCGTGATCTACAATTGATACTGAACCCAAAAATATGGTTTTAAACCTTTTGTCTGTTTATCCTTATGTATGTCCGGGCTAATCTCAAAGAATACTGCATGGATTTACTTCAAATTTTGCATAAATATTACTGACAAGTCGGGTCAACATACAAACTACATATTATCACGCTATCATCTACAGGGGAGGAGCCCTATACTATGTACTGAGTCAATGCTGATGACATTCGTTACCGTAGAATGTCCCTTGAGAAAGACTAATTCAAAAGCCTGAGTTCTGCCAGAAGTCATTATTCTACGCGGACAAAATCGCAGGCAACAGCTAGTAAATCAATAAATCAAAATGTTCATACATGATAAAAAGTTAGATCAATTATGAAAAAGTTATCTACCTAGTGTAAATAATAAATTTCCACTCAGAACAAAAACGTTGGTCCATAGATGAAGAGCACCGTCATTATTTGTAGATTACATAAAAAAATCTACTCCGTTCAGACCTATACACGAGCAAACAAAAATAACTTTTTGAAAGCGACAGAATATGCAAAATACTTGATATTTCGGCATTTTCGACTCCCATCATTATTATCATCAACATCAATAGCCTATAAATGCCCATTGCTGAGCAAAGCCTCTTCTCACACAGAGATCAGGCTTTCTGGACCCCCATACACGAACAAAACCTTTTAAAGGGACAGGATATGTAAAACCCTCAAAAATTACGTCTAATGAATAAAATTTCACCAAACAGAATTAAACGTAAAACGAGGAAAAGTTCACGACAATGAATTACAACAAAAACGCCAGAAATAGACGTTTAATTACAAAGCTCGTACGCCATATTTAATTTGGAGCGTAAATCCAAAATGGCGGTGGCGCATTAAACCATATGTTTTATGATATGTAACTCGGTGGGAATGACTGACAGGGTTATGTAGGAATTTGTACAGAAGGACCACAAAAGATTAAATTGGTAAAATCAGAATATCAATAATTAAATAATAGTCACTACAACAATTGTATTGGATTTTTTTTGTAAATAAATGTATATTCGAAATAAAATTCAAGAAACACTCAACAATGTAACTATTTTTAATTTTTTGATAAGTACCAAAAGACCAAATGGGTAAAAGGACCTCGTGGGCCCAAAAAGTATTTCGCCCAACGTGGGGCTCGAACCCACGACCCTGAGATTAAGAGTCTCATGCTCTACCGACTGAGCTAGCCGGGCATATACCTTAAGTAAGTAATTGTCAACCTATTCATTGAATAGGTACTATAAACGTTTTTTGTTAATTTGTTCATTTCTTTTCTTGTAACTGCCTACCTGCCGTTGGCCGAGAGGTTGCAAATGCGATTGCTGAGCAAGGGGTCTCGGGTTCGATTCTCGGGTCGGGCAAACTAATAAGGGGTTCTTAAAAAAATCTCAGTAGTAGGACGCAGTCTAGAATTGTATCTGGTATATGGCAATAGGCTTACCTCCTATTACATGGTACTTATAACAAAAATTATGAAAAGTGGGTGTTACATTGTGCAGTGGCGTTAAATGCCATAATGTGCACCCCTGCCTACTCCTTTGGGGATAAAAGGCGTGATGTTATGTTATTTGTTTATTTTTTTTGTATTGTTGAACTTTGTTAAAAAATTTGGTCTGAGGCAGTTAGTCTGCCTATTCAGTTTCAATGTGCTGTGTAATGTATTATAATTAAAATAATTAATTATTATTGTAGCAAGGCTTTGTAGCGTACCGAAAGATCAACTATTATTATATTTACATTATTTACTTGCATATGATATCAAATACACAAAAGCCGTAATATAAATTATAACATTGTTTCCTGATAGATTATTTAAAAACATTAGACACGTATTTTTTATTTTCTCACAGAAACGAATAGTTTCGAAGATATATTGATTTCGAGTCTCGCGCGCGAGTTCAGTGCAAGCGGTCACGGTTGTGTGATCCCGCGATAATGTCTGTCGATACGATTAAGTGTGCCAACTGTAATGTGGTTATTTCGGAAGTCCTTGCGTTTATTCGTAATAAACATGACGTGATGGATAATGAAAGTCTCATAAGAATATGTGTGTCGGCGTTTTCCGAGGAGGAAATCGACGAGGCAAAGAATTTGTTATGCAGTACGACGAAGATTGGTAAACGATTAAAGTCGAGGCGAAAAGATAAAAAACAAAAGGATTTGGAAGACATGATAGCGGTTTTCAAAACTATGGATCCCGATGAACTGCCAGTTTTTGTAGCATACGAGCTACATAAGCTGCCCCCTGTGTGTTTCGATCATGTAGACGTCACGAAACTACTGAAGGACCTGTTAGTTTTGCGTGCGGAATTAAATGACATTAAAAATAACTTTGTCACTAAGAACGACTTAGATGTGGCTCTTAAAGAAAATAATATCATACAATCATCAGCTGATCAGATAGTAAATCCGATATTTAATACAAATGTGAATAAAGTTCGAGGAGGAGGGTATAACTTAAACAGCGGACCGTTTGGATTGTCGCCGCATCTACCGACACATCATTCACAGATTGATGCCGACTCACAATTGCAAACGCAGCCAACGAGTGTTGATAATCGACCGAAGTATCGCTCTCTCGTTCACTCACGCGAACAGATGCTACCGGCTGCCGATGAGTCAGCTACCACTCCGATTAACTCGACATTCATAGAAAATGCAAACTACACGAATACGAATCTAATACCACCAACACAGAGTAATAAAACAATGGTGGAAGTATTAATGCAAGGTGAATGGTCTAAAAATTGCTCTAAGGATGGATGGACGCTGGTTCAAAGTAAAAAGTCTAAGAATAGGTTCGAAGGAAAAACGGGAACAGCTAGCCCTAACGATAACTTTAAATTTAGAGCAGCTGATTCCAAAATTCCGCTGTTTATTACGAATGTGGACAAAGAGACTACTGAAAGAGACATTTGTGATTATATTCAAAATAAGACGCAAGAAATGGTACAGCTTCAGAAAATTAATATGAAATCTGAAAGACCGTATAACGCATTTAAATTGTTTGTCTCAAAACATAAAATGAATAAATTTTTGGATGACAAAATATGGCCTGAAGGCATACGGTTTAGACAGTTTATTTACTTTAAGAAAAATACAGTAAAAGTAAATAAGCAGCACAGTGTTGAGAATATAACAAACATATAATGGATTGTATGGCAAACGTTAAAATATGTACATTCAACTGTAAAAGTATTTTCCGATCAGCTGATTGCGTACGTCAATTGTGTGCACGAGCCGACGTGATAGCATTACAGGAGACTTGGCTGTTGCCACACGACGTGCCCTTTCTAGCAACCATTGATGGAGACTTCGCGTACACTGGGAAATCAGCGGTGGACACTTCTGATGGTGTTCTGGTTGGAAGACCGTACGGAGGTGTGGCGCTGCTGTGGAGGAAATCGTTATTTGCGTCGGTATCGGTTATAAATTGTGTTAGTGATCGTATCGTGTGTATTAAGATAGCGCAGGGCGAGCGGTCTTTGCTAATATTTAGTGTGTACATGCCCACTGACTGTGTCGAAAATCGTACCGAGTTTACGAGTTGTCTAAGTGAGATAATCTCAGTGATTGAGAGCAGTGAAGTGGAGTCGGTCTTTGTGTTGGGAGACTTTAACGCACACCCAGGAACACGATTCTCACGTGAGTTACTTTTGACTTGTGCTGATCAATCATGGTCTTGCATTGATATGGAACTTTTGCCGCAAGACTCGCATACTTTTACTGGCTCCTCAAACGGTTCCCTCCGCTGGCTAGATCACTGTGTTGTCACGGAGGCCGCCAGACAGTTAGTGAATAGTGCTTCTATTTTATATGGCGTTTACGTTTCAGACCATATTCCGTTGTTAATAGAGTGTAATATTAATCTTATCAAACCTAAAATTATTGAATCCATCATTTATCGTAATAAGGTTATGTGGGGTGAGAGGGATTTAGAACAGATAAATAAGTATTTTGATTACTGTAATAGCAACTTAAGGCAGATTGATTTTCCTCAAGATTTTTGTAATTGTGCTGATAATATGTGTCATAATACAGATCATCAGTTGATAATAGATAGGTTGTATAATGAATTGATTTGTATTTTAAAAGGCGGAGCCGAACTCACTCATGCTGGCTCTAATAAAAAGCGTCATAAAGGAAACTATGTGGTAGGGTGGAACAAGCATGTGCGCGAGGCTCATCGCGATGCCCGACTGTGTTATCAAACGTGGTTGTTGTACAACAAACCTACTTCGGGATTTATTTATGAAAATATGTGTACATCACGAAAACTTTTTAAAAATAAATTAAAATATTGTCAAGATAATCAAGAAAAAATTAAAATGGATATGCTGGCATCTTGTCATAAAAGTAAACAATTTAATAGGTTTTGGAAATTAACGAATAAATTAAAACATAGGTCGGAGGTACCGGTGAGCGTCGCGGGCATGAGCGATCCCGCTGATATAGCTAATGCTTTTCAAAAACATTTTAATGTTAATCCGCGTTTGTGCGGTTATAGTGAACCGTCATATAGTGGCGCAGGGGCGGCCGTGACCGGAGCGCCATCTGTCAGGTTTTCCGCTAAAGAAGTTGCGAAAATTATACAAAACATGGTGAGGGGAAAGTCGCCCGGTCACGACGGCCTCAGCGTCGAACATCTTAAATACGCTGGGGTACACTTACCGCGAGTACTTGCTCTGATTTTTAACTTATGTATAAGTCATAGTTATTTACCTGTGGAACTGAGTAAAACGATAGTTGTACCAGTAATAAAGAATAGGACTGGTGACGCCTCAGATATTTCTAACTATAGGCCGATATCGCTTGCCACTATCTGTGCTAAGGTATTGGATAGTCTGCTTGACAAAATTCTTGCTAAACATATCGCTCTTGAGGATGGTCAATTTGGCTTTAGACCTAACTTGTCAACGGACAGTGCAATTTTATGCCTTAAGCAGACTGTCCAATATTACATAGACAGAAAGACTCCTGTTATAGCATGTTTCTTGGATTTATCGAGGGCTTTCGACCTGGTCAATTATGATCTGCTCTGGCACAAGCTCACGCATGATACTACTGTCCCGTCTGATGTGATATCATTGTTTAGATATTGGTACAGTAGTCAAAAGAATACTGTTAATTGGGCTGGTAATTATTCTGACATGTATGGGCTTGACTGTGGTGTAAGGCAGGGAGGTCTGACCTCTCCACGTCTTTTCAACCTATACATAAATAAACTGATGGGTAGACTCAGTAGCACTAAAATTGGATGTCACGTTGACGGTGTCTGCGTGAACAACATCAGTTACGCTGATGATATGGTGCTGCTGTGTCCATCTATCAGCGCAATGAGAAGACTTCTTAAAATTTGTGAAAGCTATGCGGTTGCCCACGGACTTAAATACAATACCCATAAGAGTGAATGGTTGGTCTTTAAATCAGGTACTTTAAACTTCAAACAACTGCCTGAACTCTCACTCTCTGGGTCTCGATTAGGTCGGGTTTCGAAGTTCAAGTATTTGGGTCACTGGGTCACTGATGACTTAAAAGACAATGCAGATATAGACAGGGAGCGCAGGTCGCTGGCTGTACGCTGCAACATGCTGGCCCGCAGGTTTGCACGCTGTACGGAATCCGTAAAAATAACGCTTTTTAAGGCCTTTTGCCAGTCGTTTTACACGTGCAGCTTGTGGACCATGTATACCCAGCGGGCATACAGCGATCTGCGCGTGCAGTACAATGGCGCATTTAGGGTGCTTTTGGGGTTGCCGTGGCGATGTAGCGCGTCAGGGATGTTCGCGGATGCATGTGTGGATGGGTTCGCCGCGATCATGCGGAAGAGATGCGCCTCAATGTTGGCGCGCCTGCGTTCTTCCTCCAATGGCATCCTGAGTGTGTTCATTGACCGGTGGGACTCTCCCCTGTTACGTAGATGGATAAGTATCCAGACTCACTTATCCAAATAAAGTAATGAACATATAATTATTATAATTTACTAACATTAGGCTAAGTTGTACTACTACTAACATAAATATGGATGTTTTATCTGAAATAAAAATTTTGAATTTGAATTTGAATTTGAATTTACATCAAAAAGTTTAAAATAATTAGTAAAACCGCAAAAAGAATTCGCCCAACGTGGGGCTCGAACCCACGACCCTGAGATTAAGAGTCTCATGCTCTACCGACTGAGCTAGCCGGGCATATAAATCAGTTGCGAAAATACCGACCACTATCGTACACCGCTGAAACTTTAAAAATAATAATACTTTATATGATTACGTCAACAAGTCAATCTGTTTCAACAGTTAAAATTGTGGAAAGGATTTATGCAATATTTTTTTTAACACACATTACAATGGTATTCCGGTCACGGTGGCCCGAGGGTTTAAGGCTTAGTTTAAGCTTCTCATGCATGAGAGGGATCGAAACCTACCAACGACAAATACCAATGTGACTCTTCCGAGTTATTATGTACTTTCTAAGAGTATCTAGACACCACTGAGAAATGGCGAAGGAAAACATCGTGACGAAACTTGGGCTAATAATTTCTAATTATTATAAGTTTCAAATCGACAATCGTGGTGGTTAATGCCTAAACCTTCTCCATGCGAGAAGAGGACTTTGGCCAGCATTGGCCAGTTACAGGCCAGTTATAGGCTATTGATTGATAATGATGATGATGTCAGTCGTATTAAATAACCTCATTGAGCAGGTGGTCGCAAGAGGGTCTCAAGATGACAAACAGTGAGTGTTGTGAGTCGGACAAAATATTATAATTGGGATTTAATGGTGTTCTGAAATAATCTTGGTAACAATAATAATATTTAGAGTTTTATATACTCGTAGGTACTACAGATTTTTTTTGCAGTTCCAATGAATGAATGAATAGGATCGTGTTCATTATTGGCATTGGCACGTGTAATGAATCGCTCGATTCCCTATCTATAATTTATGGTTGAGCTGGGCGGTGCTGGTGTACGTGTCATATTTGTGAACGGGCGCCGTCAATTGGGACTGGTCAGCTCCAGACTGTATGATGTTATTGTTATTGAGGTTATTTTCTTTTTCGATCTCTTTGACTGGATTTAACCAACAAAACTGTGTAACTAAAGAATTGTATTGTTAATTTGATTGAAAAAAGAGTAACCTATGAAGTTTCTTACTCGTTCTTCACCATAGGAATCTTGTAAATTTTTTATTGACGTTCTAAAGTGCCTTTCTGGCCTCATTCAAATAAATGATTTTGACTTTAACTTCATTGCAATGATTTTTTTAACAAAATGATTTTAAAAATAGAATGTAATTATAAACATAATTACCACAAACAAATTCCAGATTCACACACACATAGAGCTGCCTCATAAACTACACTTACATGCTGTCAAATTTTAACCACTCGCTGGTCCAAAGACATTGAGATATCGTCCAAACAACTGAGTCACCTGCGTTCTGCGGTACCAAAATTTACGGCTGCAAAATGTACGCGGTTCACATGCAAAATGCTACCAGCTTAAATTTTAACGAGGAAAAACGTATGCACGCGGAACCAAGGACCACAAGAAAATAAGCGTTGTTATGTTAAAATTTTATTTAATGAGCGTTTTAATTGAGTTATTTAATTAAAATTTTATATTTTATTTGTACTTTTACTTTTCTGGTAAGTATATTTTTGTAGTTTTACTAGTTATGGTTTTTTATTACTATGTAATTGGGAGTGGGTTCATTGTTACACAGTGATTGCAAAGCTAAACTTGCCCTAATATAATAGAACAATTAAACATTTTATTTCTGGATTATTATCTCTTTTGTTCTATAGTCCCTAATACAAACCTCAACACGTGTTTATGAAGTCAATATTAAAGATTCTCTAAACAGGTAAACGCTATCTAAGTTATTGGGCGCAGTAACAATATCCCCAAAGTGGCTGGCAATAGTTGGGTCTTGAGAGTTGAAAACGGTCTTAGGACGTAGGTACTCTTCAACAATTTATATGTATCTCATAATTAGCATAACAGGGTGATGATTACGATGATGGTGTTGATGATAAATACATCAATACTTTACTTATTTTTCATTCGAAAACATTCTAGATATAAACAATTAAACAGGTTGACCAATTTTGTATTGAACAACCAATAGGTATCACGATAACCTCTAAAATCTCTAAAAGTTTTCAATAACAAACCAAATCATAATTGCCTATACTCAGTACATGCGAACGCGTGTAAAAACTAGATTTGCCCCTAGGGAAATATGTAATAGTTTAACCCTGCTACGAAATTAGCTGCCTCCAACAAAGGTTTAGATTAATTGCCTCGTGTTGCCTAGTTCCTAATTTCGCTCTAATTTAGGTTAGTCAAAACATGTGTTAAGTTTCAATTTGTAAAGAGATACTAAGTGATGTAAACTAGTTTTTAATACTGTATCTTTTTTTAGAATGGATGATCAAGAGAGCATTGGTAGGAAAAATGGCATTAAATGCCCAGAAATGCAGCAGCTCATCATCATCGTCATAATCATTATCACCAGCTTATAAATGTCTACTGCTGAGCAAAGCCTCTTCTCGCACGGAGAAGGTTTGAGCATTAATCACCACGCTTGCTCAATGCGGGTTGGCGATTTCAAACTTATAATTAGAAATTATAAGTCCAGGTTTCATTACAATTTTTTTTTACCGTCGGTCAGTCTAAATAATCTTAAAGTACATATAACTAGGAAAAAGGTTATATGCATACGTTTCTTTAGTTTAACGATGACGTCATTAAACACTATCACGGTGACCGTTTATCATCCGGCCGGCCGTAAGCTTTGTTGTTAACAACAAATACTAATTCTATTTGTTAACAATAGAAATAAGAAACAGGTAAATCATTCTCATTCTGGGGATCCTGTTTAGACCCTCATGGGTCATTTATTCACTTTTTTTCCATAATAAACGTATAAGTTTATGATCATATTTAGTTAGAGTAGGTCCAATAATCATAGATCAGTAGTGCCATTTAATAGAGAGTACATTGTCCTATTTTAACACATCTGACCCAATTCCAGATTCAAGTACTTAGGATTCGTATTCCCAAAAATATAAAATATCAAAATAGGTACATACTACAGCGAGGAAATCAATATTAAATTAGTTATTGTATTCTTTCACCTTCATTGGCAATCAGAGTTGTGTACACAAGTGTTCTAGAATGAATTAACATTCTTGCTTACGTTTGTTTTTGAAATTGTTAACATGAAACCTAAACACGTGGTAATATTCAAATATTAGCAAGTATTAAGTAGGTACTGAAGGGGACATATCCGTCTGATCATTTTAAAATTTCATTGCTTGAACCCGACAAAGCATCAAGCTATGCCCCATAAATGTCTCAACTAATAATAGCGGCAACGTCACAGCTTAGTGACGCAACCTATGTACTATAATGCATTACTTAGTGGTATTTGATGTTGTTCGACTACCTGTGCCAGCGGCAGTATCGCTCACTATCCCAGTTCAATTGTCAATTTAAAGTCATGGGGTAGGGCTTTGTTTTATTTTAAATTTAAGCCGGGAAAATCATTGAATGACTTTTCCTGCCTACGTGAGGCGGGAGGGAGTGTTAGACTCTTACCCCTCGAGTCGGACTCCCGGCAACCCGTTAAGTCCCCTGGGGCTCCATATCGGCATCAGTCCTATTGGGCCCCATCCATGGTGGTCTGATGGCACTTTGAGGCGCGCGTGGAACGCGACGCGCAGCAAACGACTAAAGAGTGGATGTCATCAGGTGCAAGCAAACATTAACTTAGTGATGGTCAGGCGGATTTGCGCCTCATTGTACATTCTTATGTGAAGGGATGGGAGGGAGAAGGACACTTACCTATCTAAAACTTGTTCTTTGGTTACTATCTGCATTCAAGCATAACGGGTTGATAGGTCCTCGAAATAAACCAGCTCTGGTGTCCCATTTTTCAACGCATAACATGACATATCGTAGAGATCAGCACGGATGCAATGCGCATATCATAGTTTTTTAAGAATCTAAAAGTCATTAAGGTATCGCTAAAAAATGTCGTCCGTTTAGTTTACGTCAGCCGTGTCTTTATTGTCTAATATTAACTCAAAAATTCTAACAAAAAATGTTTTCTAAAGAATTTTTGTTCTATTTTGTTGCTTTGACACACTTTTATTCTTGTTAAACGATTGTGTCTATTTTTAACTCTCTACTGATATAAAAACAGTTCATTTTGCAATGGTTACAATGTCCATTGGTATTATTATTATTAGAAACTTTTCAGCGGTGTAAGATTGTGATTGTGAATTTGGACACCATTAAATATGCCCGGCTAGCTCAGTCGGTAGAGCATGAGACTCTTAATCTCAGGGTCGTGGGTTCGAGCCCCACGTTGGGCGAATTCTTTTTGTTATTTTTATTAATTTTTATACATTTTAGTGTAATTAACATTAATAAATTTTGTGCATTTGATAAGATAAACAAATAATTGAAAATATTGCTGGTCTTTCGGTACGCAATGAAGTTTGATAATTATTTATTATTTTATTTACATTCCATGGCATATTAAAATTGAATAGGCACCTAAAACCTGCTCTAATAGTCAATTTCTAGCTAGGGAAGAGGATTTTATGAAGAATTTAAAAAATATTTTTATTGTTATCAGAAAACAATTGTAAATAAAAAGGTTTTCTGTAGCTATTTTATTAACAGGTTGATATTTACACGATCATTGACACATGCCCGGCTAGCTCAGTCGGTAGAGCATGAGACTCTTAATCTCAGGGTCGTGGGTTCGAGCCCCACGTTGGGCGAATCTTTTTGTAAATCAATCCATTTATTTAAATCTGTTACTGAAAATATCCTATCATTCTTTCTTATCACAATATTTATAATGCAATAAAAATATTTTTATAAAGTTTAATAATATTTTTCTAAGCAAACGTCTTACACTACGTTGTGCCCTCTAGCTAGGTGAAGGGACGATATCCGAAAAATGGCTGGTAGTGGTTGGATGCGTAGAGCTGAAGACCGAGCTCAGTGGCGTGCCATTGAATTGGGCCTATGTCCAGCAGTGGACGAGAACAAGCTGTTCACGAGATAAAATATATTTACGAACAAAAACAAAACAAGTAATTAACAATCCGGAACGTCTATGAAAGTTTTACAAAATAGCATATCATAAGTACAACTATTATATAAATATTTGGCTGAATTGGTTTGTTCCACTTGTGTCCGTATATTCAAACGCTTACGAAAGATATACCTATTTATGATTGTGAAAATATTAATTTCATTCATAAAAAATCCTCAAATTACTTACCAAAGGCTGACAACGGATTTGTAACTCATCTGGTGTTGCGGGTGTCCAGGAGTAACATAGATTGCTTACAATCAAGTTATCCGTCATTTTCCGGCTTTGATCATAAAAATCAAATGAAAACACTATTAAAATAAAATTTAATATTCAAAGTAACAATATAAATTATTACTATCTAACCTTCTGCTATTTATAGTATTTCAATAAGAATGAAACCTCGTTTCTGTTCCATTATTTTTTATATTACAAATATAGAAAATCATTTTCAGCCGTAACCTATTTACCATTTTTATAATAGACTCTTCATTACTATATTATTTTTAGCTACAAATACTTGGCAACGGAATTTTTTCTCGAATTTTAGTTCAAATTGCTATTGAATATTTGTAAAATTCCTTCAAAATATAAGTAATGTACAATTTTGCTATTTAAAAACTTTTTAATCTTCTTTATACAGAGATAGATAATATAATTTCTGAAATACCGAATAACATTTATGCAATTATTGATCATACCATGTTTACTTGTAAAAGATTTCAAATAAAAATGTATGCTTCAATAGTGATTAAAAATCTTCTAATCAATAGACCAGGGTTCTTAATCTTGAAACCAATTCCGATCAATCAACATTGGTATCATAAATTTTCGTACTCTTAAGTTCCAACACTATCGCTTATTGCATCCGTATTGCGTAGATATTTAATGAACTGAATTGTATTGAGTTTGGCTTTATATTCCGTGCCCTGAATGCTATTTTAACAGCTACGATAAGGGTTGTATAGTTTTAGTATTAAATAATTATTGGATCAAAATTTAATTGACATTGAAATTGGTTTCAGGAATAAGCACCTAGGTTTGTGGCAGTAAGTAAATACTCAAAATCTTTTTGGTCCTTTGATACGTGGTCCAAGCGTTTGCGGTATAAAAGGACCATTCCACTTTGCAGGAAATTACGAGCCAAACTTCAAGAGTCGTTAGTGCACACTACCCCTTATCTTGTGTGCGCACCATCTTAGATATGCTTTTTCGACAATAATGAATGCAAGTTCCCCAAAGTTTTGCTTAACTTTCGTAAAATTTTCGCTCTGAGAGTTAGTAAAAGTAAGGTTTTGTGTATACATAAATATACGTTTTGATTGAGAACGTTTTTCTTGTTTAATAATTCGTCGATAGTAATAGTGAATTATGATACCATTTTCAGATTTCTTATAGGCCGGTTTTCATTGTACTGGTGCATGGTGGTTTAATGATCGGCTAATACTCAACTTGTCTCGAATTCCCTTTGAGTTCGGATGTGTGTATGTCAAGGACCATAAATTATAGTTGTGGGTAACATAAATATGTGTAAACGCATGAACAACTTAAGGATAAAAATAAACATCGCATTAAAAATCGCATCGCAAAAGGCCTGACGGGTTGCCGAGGCTTCGGCTCATAGAGCAAGAGTAGGAACAGGATAGTTCATAGTCAGTCAGATTCTGGCACACCCTCTCGCCTAACCCAAGGCCGGAGAAGTCATTGGATGATTTTCCTCCCTCAAGAAAAGATGATAAAAATCGAAGTAGGTATTGGAATAAATTTAGAAAAACAAATAGTGTTAATCCAATTACAATTAAAACAAAAAAACTTGTCGATAAAAAAAGACTGCCTTGTTGACTGAGTGGTCGTAAGTGCGACTGCCGGGCAAGTGGTCTCAGGTTCGATACCCGGGTCGGGCAAAGTATAACTGGGTTTTTAAAAAAATCTCAGTAGTTGCACGGAGTCTGAAATTGTGCCCGGTATATGGTAATAGGCTCACCCCCTATTACATGGGAGTCATAACATAAATAGTGAAAAGTGGGTTACATTGTAAAGTGGTATAATGTGTACCACTGTGTACGCCTTCGGGGATAAAAGGCGTGATGTTATGTTATGTTATGTAAAACAAAAAAGCATCATAATTTCCAATTAACTTTAGAGTATCTTCGCATTCATGCCAAAGATAATATATCGAATAGAAAAAATCAGACATGACTCAACAACGAATTTTTTTCGGTACAAATAACGTAAAAAGAAAATAATGTGAAAACAAATAACATGTTCATCTGAGCACACTTTGAAAGGAATCGTTAGTCAAATAAAATGGTATATATTTTCTATTCTAACCTTGGTTGGTTTGTTGCCACCCTCAATTGAGTATGAAAAAATAGAAGCGTAGTGCGAGCTGACTTTGAAATAGATGTGTTCGTACTTATGTATAAAGAAATCGTTGAGAAATAATATTACTGAAGATTGTCGAGGCTAGGTAGGCAAATATTATAGGACGTTGAATAAGTACGCAATATCTGCCCGTGGTATTTTATAACTATTTTTAATATTTCATCTCATTTTTAACCTTACAAAAAACCGACGTGAAACAACGCTCACGTTGTGTTTCGTCGTGTGAGTGAGGTTACATACAGGAGGCCTAAATACCCCTCCTCCCAAGCTCTCCAATCCCTGAATCCCCAATAATCCTCAAATGCCTAATCCTCAAAATGCCGGTAACGTACTTGTAACGCCTCTGATGTTTCATATGCGTCGATTACTTACCATCAGGTGATCTATCAGCTTGTTTATCGACTGTTTACACAAAACATTTTTGGAGCAGACTAAAAAAATACAAGTTTGACAGAAACCGGACAGGAGAGCTCTCTGATAATAATACTGACCTTTGTCAACTGCAACCACTCTGCCATAAATATTGCCAGACCCTGTTTGAATAAAACTGGTCGAAACATGTTTTAACCTAATTATTGTTTCGCTATTGTATTGGTAAAGTTGCAAATGCATATCGAACTATTTTTTTGTTATTTCTTACAGCACTGACCATAATCACAAACACTCAATAAAAAATTCTATCGGCTTCATAATACGGTTCAAAATAAACTGTGTTTACAAAACACTGCAGGGTCTGTAGGAACAATAGGTAGTGTTCCGTCACCCTTCGTTTAAAGAACCCCAAAAACTACACCTTGAAATCCTAAATCAGAGCTGTCAGCCAAAAGAAGTTTATTTAGTTCGACATTACATTGTATATATATCCTCTCGCGTGTTTCTCGCACACACGGGTGTACGAGAGAGTTGAGTGCCCATCGCGCAATTGTACACACGGGTGTGCGAGAAACGCGCACCGATTGGATATTTTTTCTGAGACGTATATTTTCAAGTTTGCAACCCGTTCTTTATTTGATTGAACAGAATAGTTAATTCGCTTTTCTATTAAAATATTTACCCGTGTGTACGAGAATACGCGTTTACCCGTGTGTATGCGCGGGACGATCTCCGGCCACCGTAAGCGCGGGCCTGCGGACGGCGAGCATGGGTGGCTCCCCGTCCGACCAGAAACAGACCCGAGCATACGGCGCGTCGCGTTCCGCGCGCGCCTCAAAGAGCCATCAGACCACCACAGATGGGGCCCAATAGGGCCGATGCCGATTCGGAGTCGCGGAGAACCTAACGGGTAACCGGGGCTCCGGCTCGACGTGCAGGAGAAGGAACGGGGTGGTTTTTAGTCAGTAAGAGTCTGACACTCCCCTCCGCCTCACCCAGGCGGGAGCAGTCATTCGATGATTTTCCCCCCTTAAAAAAAAAAAAAAACCCGTGTGTACGAGAGACGTGCGAGAGGATAGAGGTATATACGAAATTCAAGACGAATGGTAAAATAACAGGGTGTGTTTGTATTATAATATCTATGATACTATGGATCCTGGGTTTAATGTTTCGTATCGAGAAAAAAACTTCGATAAATTACAAATAATATTTTCTTAAGCCTTTTCTACTAGTCAAGTAGCCACATGCATGACTGCCTAGCGAGGAGGAGGAGAGACCTTAGATTTCAGTTTTGGAAAAGAATTTTCGAAAATTCTCAGTAACATTACGAATTCGTGCATTGTTGTATTTGTCAATACCTATATTATGTCTCATTCAATATTCAAAACTAGGGGCGAATATATTGCCATACACCATGTTGCTACTGAGAATTTAAAAAAAAACCCAGTATTACTTTACCCGACTCGGGAATCGAACCCGAGACCTCTTGCCGGGCAGTCGTACTTCCAACCACTCGGCCAACGAGGAAGTGGATTTCCATCAACAGTAATTTTCCGACTTCACTGTTGAATTCTACATTTTTAATAGGACGTTCAGACCATTGAATATGACATGATCCGGTATAATTTCTCCTAGTATCTCTATGAGTTATGAAGGTAGCTGACAGGTACAGCTTCGGTGTGTAATGCATTCACGTCTTGACTGTTATTCATGGTGTTGAATGAATTGGAGTATGTAGTCTACAGAGGGTTGTGTTGGGCTGACTACCACTATCTTGGCTGGTGGTAAGCGATGATGCGGTCTACGGTCGAGTCATGTCGTTCCATAAGCAACCTATTCACTCAGGCCTTGAGGACACCCAGGTTATACAATTCAGGATATACAGACTCTGGCAAAGTGGAATTCCACTCCTTAGCAGTACGCACAAGGATGCTTGATGCGAAGCGCTTCGTGCGTATGGGTGGGATCTTGATTTCTAAAACGGATCAACATTCCGTGACTACAGCTGGACTATAGGGTTTATGGCCAAGTGGTCGCAAGTGCGACTGCCGGGCAAGGAGTCTGGCGTTCGATTCCCGGGTCGGGCAAAGTATATCTGGGTTTTAAAAAAATCTCAGTAGTAGCACGGAGTCTGGAATTGTTCCCGGTATATGGCAATAGGCTCACCCCCTATTACATGGGACTTATAACATAAATAGTGAAACGTGGGTGTTACATTGTACAGTGGCATTAAATGCCGTAATGTGCACCTCTGCCTACCCCTTCGGGGATTCGAAGGCGAAAAAAAAAACATCAGTTTTTTTTCGAAGGCGTGATGTTATTTTATATTCATCAAAGAAATCTACTGCATGTTCTCGGTCAAATGTGTAGATTGTCCTTCCTCCTTCCATCCTTTGATCGTCCTTTTATACGATGTCTACATGAAAAGTGAGGTTAGTGTTAAAATGACGAAAGTGCTTAACACAGACTAAAAAAATGTATTTCAAAACTGACTGAACAGCTAAGTGACAATAGTCTACATGCGTAAACTAGAGTGACGCTAGTGGTACAATTAATTATTTTGATACAATTACAGTTACACGACAGTTAGTCTATTTAGCCGTCTCCTAAGACTTTACCTAAAACTTTTGTTATCATTACCTCTACCTCTAGTATAAAGGATGAGAAATAAATTATCTGTACATTCGTCTCTCTTTGCTACTTAATCATGGCATAGGTATTCCAGTTCAAAGTTAGATGGTGATACAACTGTGTTTCGTGTGTTGGCCATAAATCTACTATGTGTCCCATGTCAACATTATTTTTATAAAAAAACTGCCGGGCAAGGGGTCTCGGGTTCGATTCCCGGGTCGGGCAAAGAATTACAAGGTTTTAAAAAAATTCTCAGTAGTAGCACGGAGTCTGGAATTGTGCCCGGTATATGGCAATAGGCCCACCCCCTATTACATGGGACTCATAACATAAATAGTGAAAAGTGGGTGTTACATTGTACAGTGGCATAATGTGCACTTCTGCCTACCCCTTCGGGGATAAAAGGCTTGATTTAGTAACATCAAAAATAAATATTAGGACTATTTATTTTTTTATATTTTCAATGTGCGCAATTTACACTTCTAGAGGTATAGTTTTATTACTTTAGAGATTTTGTTAAGAGCTAATGTCGAAATTCAATCTGTAACAGGCAAATTATTAAAAAAAAATCCTGTTTATTCAATTATTATAAAAAACACGATCATATTGAGACCTCTTTTAAAGTCGGTTAATATAGTAAACAATGTTCTTTTAAACGCATCTCTTATTTTGCATTGTTATCAGATGCCTCGGTGGCGCAGTAGGCAGCGCGTAAGTCTCATAATCTTAAGGTCGTGAGTTCGATCCTCACCCGGGGCATATCTTTTTGTAAGTATTTAAATTTATTTACCGGACAAATCTTGCTTGAAAAGAAACAAAATCTAATATTTAATGTTTAAATCATCAGTGCACATTATTATATTGTTTTTAATAAATAACGACTAAATGGTTTTATTTCATACATTGTAATTCCTTTATTTATTTCCTTTGCTTGTTTAGTGTATTTTAAAATAATTGATTACAATATAATTATATATATATATATAAAAATATATAAAAAGCAGCATACATACATAATTATCATTAATTATATTATTATTATTGTCTTTTTTCAATCACACATGCAAAGTCTAAGGACCAAATTGGTCCTAGCGTTCAGTAACTATTTGCACTTTGTAAACATCTAACGAAAATGAAGGAGAAACTTTTTGAATCATTTCTATTTAAAAAATAACTTTTAAGGCATTGAATTTTAGCATTTATTACCTTTAACATAAGTGACACTATCCCATAAAAAATGCATAGTTCACTCTCAGAAACCATTCATCATCATTACTATGAAAACAAAAGCTATCGTTGCCCGCGAACATTGTGTAAAAGATTCCAGAAACACTGATTAACATAACATAACATCACGCCTTTTATCCCTGAGCCCAGTGTTGCCAACCCCAAAAAACAAAAAAACAACAACTCACTTAAAAAAAACAGTAGAAAGCAGTAGGTAAAGAAAAAAGCGCTCATTTCATATTTTTGGTAATATAATTAAGTAATGAATACCTAATTGTTTAAGTGACTAGAACTCACATTTTCATACTTTGATATATTTATAATCACAGCAATAAAAAACAAAAAGCAAAGTAAAATTATTTTACAGTTTCATTTTCAATTGCCCCATCTTTAATATTTTCACCCTCAGTTTTGTTTTTAAATCATACATATTCTTGTTGAATTTTTTGTGTGTCTTTCTGTGGCTTCAAATGAATAGCAAACGGTTTTTTCGGATTTTGTCCTAGTCGATGTTCTGATACTTAGGTAATTTGGTTTTCGTAATATTTATAGCAGAAAATAACCTTTCTATGTGGTCCTACTGTGGTAGGTACAAAACCTTTTTTACTATGTAATTCACACAACGCAAGGAACGTTTGAGAGTCTCCTCCATTCTTTAATTCTTGTCCATGTTTCAAAAATCGATAATATCGGGAATTTTGTTTTGGTAGAAAGAAAACAGTAGAAAATAAGAATGAAACAGAAAACATGGACATCAAAGCAAAAACAGCAAATCTACTGTTAAAACAGTAGGGTTGGTAACAGTGCCTGAGCCTATTGCCATGCACCGGGCACAATTACTTAAATTAAACACTGTATCTATATCTATACACATATAATAAAATCGTAGAAAAGTCAAAAGTTTACATTCAATATTTTTTTAAAAGAATACTTGTGACGTGTTTTACAATCGATACCGAAGCCAAAAATATAGTTTTTAGAATTTTTGTAAGTTTGTCTGTATAAATGTCCAGGCTAAACTCAAAAAGTTCTAAATAGATTTATTTCAAATTTTGCATGAATATTACAAATAGGCCAAGTCAACTTATAGGCTACATATTATCACGCTATCACTTACGGGAGAGGAGCTGTGAAGAACTATCCGAAGTTACTATTTCACGCGGACGAAGTCGCGAGCATATACTAGTACTTCTATAAAATAACTAAACACTATCATACTTTGCTTTAAAGAGAGAGAAATAATTTAATCTAAAGCAGCATTCATAAACCGACCAATATACAGAAACCGCATTAAGATAAAGCAAACATCTTAATCA
Source organism: Spodoptera littoralis (assembly GCA_902850265.1). Taxonomy (NCBI): domain Eukaryota; kingdom Metazoa; phylum Arthropoda; class Insecta; order Lepidoptera; family Noctuidae; genus Spodoptera; species Spodoptera littoralis. Next base: position 5,738,935 of record LR824555.2, on the reverse strand, counting down.
CAAGAGTCTTATCTCATTATAAGCAAAAGACCTTTCATAAAATTTTAACCCGTTTAATAACTACGTTGAAAATGCACTCCCAAAGAAACCAAGGATATTAAATTAAAATAAGAAACGTAATATCTTTATAATGGGATTAAACGTACCGGGATTAATTTTCGAAATTAGTCGACCACTCTGTTAGTATAAATATTCTCGGAGCGATTAAAGGGTTAATGCTTTAGATTCTGTGAATTCGCTGCGGTTTGGCTTTAAGGCTAAGTAGTGGTTGGGAGTATTTACATTAGACGATTGCGGACCGATTCGATAGAAACCTTTAGATATAGATGGCGTTAGCGTAGTTAATGAGGATTCATGGTATTTAATTTTTGTTATGGAAAGCTTTTTGTTTTTTCTGCGAATAAAAGATTGTTTTTATGTGATAAGCCTGTTAACGACCAGACGGATCATCTGATGGTAACCAGCGGCGTCGCCCATAGACACCCGGTACACCAGTGGCGTTACAAGTGTGTTACTGGCCTTTTAGGAATTAGAAATTTGAGGATTGTTTAGGACTACGTAATTGGGGAGGGGGTAATTGGGCCTCCGGTACCTCACTCACATGAAGAAATACAACGCACGTGTTGTTTCCCGTCGGTTTTCTATGAGACCGTGGTACCACTGCGGTCGGGCATAGCTCTCCCACACTTAAAAGAGATTGACTCAAGTACCTAAGTACACGGAATCACTATGGTTCTTGCGTTGAATAAGCCTTTAATAAAAAAAGGCTCAGCTACGGGGCGGATTCATATTTGAACCTTTTATCTGTCCCTTTATACGATAGTAAGTACAATACAATAGGCTATTACATGCATTTTTGAAATGTATCTAAAATAAATTCAATAATAAAATTGTAGAAAAGTGCTGTCTGTACATTGAAAATAAAAATAAAAAAATAGCAGGGGTTATTGTTATGTCGATGTCGAACCCAAAAATGTAATTAACTTTTTTTTGTCTGTTTGTCTGTTCACGCTAATCTCAGAAACGGCTGATCCGAGTTGGATGCGGTTTTCACGAATATATTGTGGTATGCTTCAGTTATGCTTTAGTGTTTATTTCATGTCAATCGGTTCATAAATAAAAAAGTTATGTCAAATTAAAGAATCACGTCGAACACTATTCTATGCTTATACATACATAGGCAGTAGGCACCATTAATATATAATACATGGATTTACTTTGAATTTTGCATGAATATTACTAACAGGTCGGGTCAATATATAGGCTACATATTATCACGCTATCACCTACGGGGGAGGAGCTGTGAATCACAATTCCACGCGTATGAAGTCGCGGGCAACAGCTAGTCTAAAATAAATTCGATAGCCCTAGTATGTTTTTTTTTTCATCTAGACTAAAATACCGTGTTACATTATATTATCTGACTCTTATCTGCGATAAAACCCATAAAACAAAAACACAGTCAGTCTAGTGCACACACACACACAACACTAATACAATACGAAACCCATATTATTTTTATAGGCACCGACCGGGCAAACTTTTTTATATTTCAGAACACTAAACCGAACTCGAAGTGAACTTAGTCCAATCCTCTAACTTTGGTCGGCTTCAATTTGAGGGCCTTCCGTAGCGGCATAAATATCAAATGTCCTTTTCTTTCTATACTCCAAAGTCCAGTAAAATAAAGTCGACTACCGAAGTTTTTGTACTTTAAAAAGCATCTAAGGAACACCTTTCAATGTGCTGCAAGATATCGGGCAAAGTTTAAGACAACTTTAACTTGTCTCAAACAAGTTTTATAGTGTTGTGTATGATGTTATCGATAAGTATTTCGATTGTGTCACTTATCGAGTGTTCAAAACTATTTCTGTCAAGCACGGAGTTTTTTATTTTATTGGCCATATTAATTTTAACTCGTCGAGTACCGTATTTATAGACACAATTAAAGAACAATAGGTTGCGGTCACCGGTGACCGCTTGGTGTTTGACAGTTTAAATAACCTTAGTCGTAAAATGATGTACCAATGGATTTAACCTAAAGTGTTATTAAATAGGACTCATTACTTAGCTGATATAATTAGAGAATGTTATACATTATTTTCATTATGTGCATGTCTGTCAACTCTTTCTTAGGAATGACAGACGTATTAACATTCTTTTGCATTTGGATAATAAAAAGAATTAAATCACACAATGAAACCAAAACATTGAACACTGCACAGTTGTGTAACCTTGACATATCGATAACCGAACATCGATAATAAACAAATGTCGAAACAAACACATCACTGGGCGTGCAAATAGAAAAAGATAACAGGGAATAGTGGCAGAGACATTTTAATGGAATTCCTCTCCTGTTCTTGCAAACATCGTGGATAGAACAATTTATCTTAGCACATTCTGTTTCAAAAGTATAATGTTGTATGTCAGGGGTAAAGGGTTATAAGTGAATTGTTTTTTGGTTTATTCATATGTATCACATTTAAGAATAATATTATATCGGTTATTCTTTTAAGCTTCACATTGTGTGTTATTTTTTAAATACGTTGCCCTACACTTGCATTTTCTCCTGTATCAATCTGTACAAGTTCACATACACATGACACCCAGATCCGGAACAACAATTTTTGGATCACACAAAGTTGTTCCGTGCGAGAATCGAAGCCGCAGCACGTTGTGCAGCAGCCAGTTGCCCAGCCACCGCAATAACCGTGCCGTCAATCCGTAATTGCGTTACTATAACGAATACTCAGGTATATTTCTCTGAACTTTTTGAATTGCGATTTTGAACCGTAAAAGCGTAGATTATAGTAAACTATCAAATGTAGTAGACACCCATAGATTAGTGGTATACTGTCACATTTGTTGATGTTGTTAATGATTAATATAAAAACCCACTTCAAAAAACCAAAAACTAATTACAAACAAAAGGTCATAACTAAAAACCCAAAAATAATTAGAATTTTGTGGCCATTAAGTTTTATTAAGCCATTAAGTTACATCATTATGATATGAGCTTATGGCACCGAATTTTCGAAAGTTCTCCACGGTTTCCCTAAGATTCCATCATCAGATCCTGACCTCATGGAAATGAGACTATTTCGGGAGTATACCCTTTCAAACAAAACAAGAATTTTGGAAATCGGTTTACAAATGGCGGAGTCATCGGCTTACAAATAAAGAAAAAATTAAACAATTAGCCGAACACAGTACCTTCTCCTTTTTTCAGGTCGGTAAAAATGTGACGAGATTAGATTCTGAAACCGAATTGGGACGTATTAAGAATATTGTCGGATCGGGTATGGAATAGGTTAAGAAAATCAAAACTATTTTCATAACTATTTTATTAACTTAACTAGAAGAAAATTATTAATAAACTAGCTGTTGCCCGCGACTTCGTCCGCGTAGATTAATGACTTCTGACATAATTAATCAGAATCAATTCAGTGCCCAAGTAAGATTTACCTATTTTGAAATGATTTATCGTAGTTTCAATAAATAAATAATCCCGCAGGGATCTTACCAGTACAGTGCCCGATCACGTAAGGTTTGAGTAATAAAAACTATTCTATCGACTATTGTTGTACCGAATCTCTCTAAAATAAGTTCAGTGTTTAAGAGTTAAAGAGTCCTGGGGCATTGACGCATAGTTCTCGTTCCCGTGGGACATCTGTGATAGAAACTATCAAACGTTACCTAGGTCCGAAATCATCGTTCACCGAATGGAATTCAAAAAGATTCAATGAATCTAAATTCAATGGCTAAGACGATTTATACAAACTCTCATTCCCTATTTTATCCCCTTAGGTGTGGAATTTATCAAAATCCTTTCTAAAGAGATACCTATGTCATAGTAACTTTATGCATGCAAAGTTTCAGCCCGATCAATTTAAAACTGGCAAAGTATCATACAAACTTTCACCCCCTATTTTACCCATTTTGGGGTGAGAATGTTCAAAAACCTTTCTAAAGGGACGTTTACGTCATAATATCCATCTGCACGCCGAATTTCAACCCGATCGGTGTAAGAATGACAAAGCTTCATACAAACGTTCATCCCCTACATTACCCCATTGGAGGTGGAAATAATCAAAATCCTTACTTGGGGATGCCTACGTCATAACATCTACCTGCATGCCGAATTTCATCTGCATCGGTGTAAAACTGACAAAGCTTCATTTAAACTTTACCCCCTATTTTACCCCCTTAGGGTTGGAAATGATCAAAATCCTTTCTTAGCGGATGCCTATGTGATAACATCTATCTGCATGTCAAATTTCAATCCGATCGATTTAAAACTGACAAAGTCTCATACAAACTTTCATCCCCTATTTTACCCCCTTGGGGGTGGAAATTATCAAAATCCTTTCAAAGCGGATGCTTACGTCATAACATCTATATGTATGCCAAATATCAACCCGATCGGTTTAAAACTGACAAAGTCTCATACAAACTTTCATCCCCTATTTTACCCCCTTGGGGGTGGAAATTATCAAAATCCTTTCACAGTGGATGCTTACGTCATAACATTTATCTGCATGCCAAATTTCAACCCGATCAGTTTAAAACTGACAGAGTTTCATACAAACTTTCATCCCCTATTTTACCCCCTTGGGGGTGGAAATTATCAAAATCCTTTCTTAGCGGATGCCTACGTCATAACATCTATATGTATGCCAAATTTTAGATCAATCTGTCCAGCGGTTTGGGCTGTGCGTTGATAGATCACTATGTCAGTCAGTCAGTCAGTCAATCACCCTTGAATTATATATATATAGATATATATATATATAGATTATAATTAAATTAACTTGAAAGTGAAAAATCAGATCACACCTGCTCCACCGTATAACCTAAAAAAATATCCTGTTGGCATACCTAGTTCTTCAACAAAGAAACAACTGATTCTTACTTTTACAACCTTTATCATAAAGTACATTTTACAACGACTCGAAGGATCAAGGCCTTGGTGCTAATAATTTGGACTGATTAAACTATAATTTAACATGATGATGGATTGGCCTATATCAGCTGTCCTTTACACCGGGGCTGCAGCTGTTACATTCGACAACTTAATTTATTCCTGAATGTATAAAGATTTATTACTAGTACATAATGTACCTGGTTAAGGTTTTTTTCGTATGTGATAATATAATTTTAATAAGCTGTCTAATCTTTTTAAGTATGTTTGAGCCTAAGCATTTTCCAAAACGTCGAGTGTTCTTATCTAGCGCGGCGTACTTTCAAGTGCCATGCATAATTATTATTATGACGCATACATAATTTTTTTAGGGGCAATTTCATCGAATAATATCTCCCGCCAAAGTAAGGCGAGAGGGAGTGTCAGACCATTACTGACTAAAAAATCACTCCGTTCCGACTCCTGCACTTCGATCTGGAGCCCCGCTAACCAGTTACGTTCTTCACGGATCCGTATCGGCATCAGCCCAATTGTGCCCCATCTGTGGTGGTCTGATGGTTCTTTGAGATGCGCGCGTAACGCGACGCGCTCTACGCTCAGGGCGCTTACCCTTGAAACCAATCTCAATGTCAATGCAATTTCAATCCAACAAAATCTCAATAATTATTCAATGTCAAAACTATACAACCCTTATCGTAGCTGTTAAAATAGCATTCAGGGTACGGAATATAAAGCCAAACTTAATACCATTTAGTTCATTTAATATCCATGCAATACGGATGCAATGGGCGCTAGTGTTGCATCTCGAGAGTACGAAATTTCACAATACCAATGTCGATCGATCGGAATTGGATTCAAGAGTAAGGCTCCAGGTCTGTTTTTAATCTGCGGACGGCGAATATGGGTAGCTCATCGTCCGCAGGCCCGTGCTTACGATGGCCGGAAATCGTCTCGCGATGACTGTAATATGAGCTAATGAAGTATCTGATTTAGATCGTATTATGATTTTCACCTGTGCTGTGAGTGTGATTAAAAACTATTATATACAGGAGTCGAACCAATATGACATCTAAATTATGTGCTGGCCGCGCATTACTATAACTGTTGAAGTGGTGGATGTGGTTGAATAATAGATAATAGCTTGTTAAATTTCGTAGTTTTATTAAAAATCACACAGAAAGCACATGATGGGCGCCATGCAGACGACAAAAGGAAAGAACACAGATAATATATCGACGTCTATGAGAAACTTGCCAACTTAACACTAGATGGCGCTACTTATATTATTTAACTTAAGATTATAATATTTACCTTATTACAACACGCCTCCTTAAATTTATAATCTTAACATTTTATCTTACATGAACAGTATTTTAAAGTTATTACAGTTTTAATATTTTACTTAAACAGTACTTTAAAGTAATAATCTGAACTCTTTACTAAATTAATCTTAATTCAAACCTGTTTTTCAAAAATTTTGATTTATCTAGACTCTTAGTCAACATATCTGCTAAGTTACATTTTGTATCAATTTTAATTATATCAATAAGTTTGTTTTCATAATTCTCGTTTATATAATGATATTGCACTTCAATGTGCTTTGAATTTTTAGTAAAGTTACCATACTTAGCTATTGCAATTGCACCTGAGTTATCTTCATACAATTTTATTGGATAACAAAAGTTTATATCAAATGACTCACTTAACAAATTTCTTATAAAAAGTACTTCAGTTACTGCCTCTGACAATGCAATATACTCTGCAAAAGTTGAACATTTAGTTACTGTATTTTGTTTACGTGTTTTCCAAAATATTAAATTTCCAAAAAATCTTATAATAAAACCTGTTGTAGACTTCCTATCCACATTATCCCCTGCATAGTCTGAATCAACCATACAGTCTAAAATATCAGCATCTGCATTATCATAATATGTTAACTTTAGATTCTTAGTTTTATACAAATATTTTAACACCCTCATTGCATATTTGTAATGTGTTCGGTTATAACAACTTTGATATCTACTCAAATAATTAACGCTGTACGCTACATCTGGTCTTGTGCCTGTACTAATATACAATAATTCACCTATTATATTTCTGTACTTAATACTTTCATCGACCTCACTAGCTTGCTCTAATTTTAAATTTGTTTCCATAGGAGTATCATATAACTTAGTATTTACCAAATTATACTTTGCAGCCAAAGATTCAATATACTTTGTTTGACTTAATGTCATCACATTTTTATCATCATTATACTCAATATCTATGCCAATATAGCTTTTAATTTTCCCCAAGTCTTTCATTGCAAATCGTTTCATTAAACTTGTTTTCACCTCTTTTATTTTATTTTTATCTTTACAACATATTAAAAGATCATCAACAAATATTAATATGTATATTGGATCTTTGCTTGCTTTTTTTAACATACAAACAGTAATCATAACTACTTCTAACAAAATTCAAAGTTTTTATAAATATATCAAAACAATCATACCACAATCTAGGACTTTCTTTGAGACCATAGAGAGCTTTTTGCAATTTGTAAACTTTATTATCTCCTGTTTTATAACCTTCTGGTTGATTTACATAAACTTCTGACTTTACATAACCATTTAAAAAGGCTGTTTCAACATCCATTTGCTCTACAAATAATTTATTTTTACAACTATATGACAATAAAATTTTCAAAGTTTGCATTTTTCCAACAGGTGAGTAAGCATTTTCATTAAAATCTTTTTGCTGAAACCCTCTCACAACCAATCTAGCTTTATATTCATTATTACTTTTCTTTTTAAAAACCCATTTAACATCAATTACCTTTTTATCTTTTGGTTTTTCTACAATTTGCCAAGTATTATTTTTATTTAAACTATTTATTTCAGAATCCATGGCTATTTGCCATTGCTTACTATCATTGGAGTTCATCGCCTCCTCGAATGAATTTGGTACATTTGCATCAATATGGTTAACATAAATAAAGTGTGTAACTGGATTACCATATCTAGAAACTGGGATTCTCTTTCTTTTCTGTGATTCTACTAAAACGTCATTTTCTCTATTATTATTTACGTTACTACTAGAATAAGTCTCATCTGCATCTACAAAGTTTTCATCGGTTTCATATTCATTTTTAACCTCTTCATTTGAAACATCTAAAGTATTATCACTTTCCAAATCTTTATTATTTTGATTGTCTACTTTTCCAAACAAATTAACTGAGTATTTTCTTCAATTACCTGTACATGCCTTGCATTAATTATTCTGTTATTTAACAAAACTCTGTAACTATTTTCATTATAACCCACTAAAATTCCTAGTTGAGCTTTATCATCCCATTTACTTTTTCTTAACACTTCAGGAACTCTAACATAGACTCTACTTCCATAAATTTTTAAATGCTCTACATTTGGTTTGACCCCAAAAAATATCTCATAAGGAGTTTTATTTTCAACTGTATTTGCAATAGTACGATTCTTTAAATAAGCTGCTGTTTTTATTACTTCAGGCCAGTACCTCCTATGTATTTTAGCTTCTCTCATTAAACATCTACCTATATCCATAGCAGACCTATTATACCTCTCCGCTACTCCGTTTAACTCATGAACATAAGGTGGACATGGTAACAACTCTATGCCCTTATACCTTATAAAATTATAAATATCCTTATTTAAATACTCTCTACCATTGTCACACTGAATCTTCTTGACTCTTTTATTAAATTTATTTTCTACTAAATTTATAAACTCTATAAAACACTTTGCAGTTTCAGCTTTACTTTTAATACAAAATATCCTGGTACACTTACTATAATCATCAATAAAGGTTAAAAAATATTTTTCTCCACCATAACCAGTTGTGTTATGTGGCCCATTCAAATCAGTATGAATAAGTTCTAAAATCTCAGTAGTTTTTGTTCTATTATTTTCAAAAGGTACATTAGTCATTTTACTCTGAATACAATTTGAACATTTCATTTCTGTGCTTTCAATTTTATCTGGCAAACCATCAACTAATTTATTATTTATTATCTTATTTAAGTATTGAAAATTCACATGACCAAGTGCCCTATGCCATTTTTCTTTCTGCGTTAACTTTACAGATTTGTGCATACTTCATTTTTTAAGACATAACCTTTTAAGCAATACAAATTATTAATTTTATCAGCAACAACTATCAACTCTCTAGACTCATTTATATTTTAGCACTTTCATTTTTAGCTACTATTGTACAACTATTAGTTACCTTTGAAAAACTTAATAAATTTTGTTTTATTCCTTCGACATAATAGACATTTTCTAAATCTACATACTTCACACTATAATAGTTTTTGAAATACATTTTTACAGTACCTACTTTGGTTGCTTTCAAGGTTTTTCCATCTGGTAATTTTACATCAACAAAATCTTTCAAATCTACACTGTCATAAAAATATGAATAATCATTTATAAGATGGTCAGTGCACCCACTATCTAAAAGCCAATTAACTACATTACTATTATTATTAAATGTTACCTTTTCATTACATCCGGATACCTGGTTTACTTCTGGTTTACATACTTCAGCTGTCCATGACTGGGAGGGACCGTTGCTCGAAGATTCACCTTTAGGATGATTGCTAGATGAGTGGCCTTGACCTCTGCCTCGGCTGCGACCTCTGTAGGATCCTCTCTGATGTCCTCGCTGACCCCGACTAGACGACTGGAAACTTCCTTGAGAACTTTTTTGTCCTTGATTATTTCTCTGAGCGTGCCAACAATCCTTCTTGAGATGACCAGTCTTACCACAGACAAAACATTGAGCTCTTGTGGTGCTGGTTGTATATGTACTCACATTATTTTTCTTGTCATCGCACATAGTCATATTTTTCTCCTTTATTTTTGAATGTACATAGTCCACAGTCCTTTGTTCTTCAGGAATCACGTCCAGAAAATCTCCTATATAACTATAACTTGGTGGTAGGGCTCTGAGCAGGTATCTTAACTTTTCAGGTTCATCAATTTTACCTCCGGCTGTTTTGAATTCGTTTATGGATTTTTCAAAATCAACGAAGAAATCCTCTACTGTGTCGTAATTATTTAATTTGATCGCTTCCACTTTTCCTCGACATATAATTTGAAGAGATGTTGATTGAGTAAGATACATTTTGTCGAACTTTTGTAACATGTCAAAAGCTGTCTTGCACTCAGTGATATATTCTAATTGTTTGTCCGAAATAGTACTCATAATAATAGTCCTTGCCTTTAAATCCATCTTCTTCCATTCCGCTTCTGTATTTTTATATTTCACCGGCATTATGCCTATGGCGGCCTCGTTGCATTCTTTGTATTCCAACAAAGTAACCAACCTTAATTTCCAACTCGAATAGTTTGCCCCATCAAAAATAGGTATCATGATGTCTTCTATTTTAGCTTGGTGTGCCATATTTACGTATATTCTTGTAGATTCAGACGTTTTCAAAACTAACTTTTCCGTTGTGACCGGATAACCTCAATCGTAATTTGATTTCATAATTGCACTTCATATTTATTGACTTTTTCGTGAAACCACTTAACCACGCTCTGCTACCATGTTGAAGTGGTGGATGTGGTTGAATAATAGATAATAGCTTGTTAAATTTCGTAGTTTTATTAAAAATCACACAGAAAGCACATGATGGGCGCCATGCAGACGACAAAAGGAAAGAACACAGATAATATATCGACGTCTATGAGAAACTTGCCAACTTAACACTAGATGGCGCTACTTATATTATTTAACTTAAGATTATAATATTTACCTTATTACAACAATAACTATCCATTTAAAATATCTCTACAATAACAAAACCAACAAAGCATTTCAAAAACAACTGCAGACTGTTCAAAACAAATAACTATAAAAAACATTTGCAAACACATTAAAACATTGACTCATTTATATACAAAATTAAATAGCTGTAGGGATATAGGTTCTAAACGAAGAAAGCCTAACAAAATTGTTTGCATATTCATGAGAGGAGAAACGACGGCTCTCATTAAAGAAATTAATTCCGTAAGATATTATTCAGTTTAAGGCGATTTATTTTGTGTCTAATAATTATTATATGTTCTTTCATTAAACTGATATTCAACCTAGACAATACGTCTAAAATTATAAATACGAAAATTTGTGTGAATGTAGGCATGTTTGTTATTCTTTCGCAAATATTTTTTTGGTCGAATTTACATGGAACAATTTTTGTGAAGGGATCGTTTGAAAAGCTACTGGTAGAAGCTAGACCTATAAAAGTAACGTAACACATTATTTTTGTTCTGCAGGCAGATGTGCACATATAATGTCACGCCGGTGACATCATCAGTAGTCTGCTGAAATACAAGCCTCCCCGGCATAAGTGAATTTGCCATAATGTTTATGATTTTTTTTAAGGGGGAAATCCATCGAATGTCTTCTCCCGCCTGAGTGAGGCGGGAGGGAGTGCCAGACTCTTACTGACTAAAATGCACCCCGTTCCTACTAATGCGTAGGTTTCGAATCCGCACCCAATGCATGAGAAGCTTAAGACTCCAGGCCATCACGACTATACTATCCGTATAATAATTACCACAATTATGAATTTCATCCCGTCTCATAACAAATTATAAAAGTCATAATAAGTTTAATACCATACACACACACACACATACACAATCCCAAAATAATTTATCACAAAGTAGATAATGGCACATTCATTATGTTCCAGATTAAAGGAGTAACTTTGGGAGGCCTAAGTTTTTAAGTTTTGACGCCAAACTTCTTCGTGATGAATAAACAAAACTCCTTACTTTAGATTTCTTTAGGACATTAAGGTCGTGGCGTGGCCTAGTAATTTCTTTTTCAAAGTTTACGTCTTTTATAGAAGATTTATAAGACTATCGTGATTTTTAGATATGCCTCTTTTACTGTTAGTGGTAGATGATTTAAATCATATATTTTTATTTTGGTTTTAACCATAAGTTTGTACTCACCGCACAGTTATCGTAAAACATGGATAGAAATCTGTCTTATTTAAGTTTGGGAGGGCAATGCTTCTTTCAGTGTGAGTGACACCACGGCCTCACAGAAGACCGACGTGTAAAAACGTTGTGTTGTATTTCGTCGTGTGAGTGAGGTTACCGGAGGCCCTCTTACCCCCCCCCCCCTCCCTTTTTCCCAATCCCTGAATCCCCAACAATCCTCAAATGCCTAATCCAGAACGCACTTGTAACGCCTCCGGTGTTCCAGATATCTATGGGCGACGCCGATTGCTTAACATCAGGTGATCCGTCTACTCGTTTATCGGCTTATCACATATAGAGGTAAAAAAATTGCATACGTTTTACGATATTTATTTCTTTATCTACTCAAATGTCCGGGTATCTATGGTCACCCAAAACATTTTGGCGTTGGATGACAGCTGTCGGACTTGTACGTTTGGGTTTCAAACGTCATATTAATTAAACTTCGAAAATAGGCCAAGTAAGTTGTTGCTATTGATGATGATAATGATCGTTCAACTGTTTGCAGCATATATTTTAAAAGACCAATATTCAAAATAAAATTTTACAAAAAAATTGCAATAGAAAATAATCCAATCAACCACAAAAAATAATTCAATGCTAAATAAATAACTTTTAACCGACTAACTTTTAAGCATAAAGTACGTGAGCTTTTCTAAGAGGTTGGCTGAATCATCGCGCTAACTATCCACTAGGCACTAGTTAGCAAGTATATATTTATATATTATGTATGTATGTATATATATATATGTATGCATATTGTAGGCATATTGTACTCATGTGTAGGTATATATTATAATTAAATTTATTTATGTATGTATATCTCCGAAATATATTAGTTTATCCTTCATTGTTAAATAAAATCACTGCTTGCCTCTTGCACCTACCAATTACTCTTCTCTGCATCACCCAAAGGTCAGACTGGTAAAAAATGCCTGCGGCATTAAGTCCACCTTTTTGTACACTTTGTGCATGAAGCATTTTAAATAAATAAATAAAAATAAATATCTCGGTTCTAATTTTCTTTTCCTAATCAAAAAGTCTTAACAATTAACAGAAGTCCCTTAAGCAAATCTCGACAGACCTCATTCACTTAAAATGGTACCTAGGGACATTAAAATATTATCAGTAAAAAAATCTCTTTGTAAAATCTGAACTAGGTCACCAGTAGGGAACTTCATAGCACTGAGATAAGATTACTCTGTGACCTATAATCATTGTGGGGAAACATGAACTTCTGACTACAAGTTTAAGTGAGTTTGTTATTTTCTCGTGCTTCTTGTTCTAATATTTGAGAATTGTTCGTGGTGATGGACTAGTATTTGAACCGTTTGCAATTATTTTTTCTGTAGTACGTGGCAGTATTTGGTGATTTCATTAGAGAGATTTGAGGCTCCATAGTTGATCGACTTCTACACATCACTATCAAGACATAACATAGGTCTTTGAAGGTGCAAGGCGTATTCATAAAACATTCAATTTTCCTTGTTTATGATTATGATAAGAATACGGCATCCAGAATTGTATTTAAATGTGGGAGAACTATGCTTCGGCACCAATGTGTTGGCTCACTGGCCTCACAAAAAACCGACATAAAACAACGCTTGCGGTATGTTTCGTCGAGTAGTGAGGGTACACGAGGCCCAACTCCCTCTCCTCTCCCATCCCTAATCTCCATAATCCCTGAATTCCAAACAATACTCAAAATCCTAATCTCCAAAGAGCCGGTAACGCACTTGTAACGCCTCTGGTGTTTCGGGTGTCCAAGAGCGACACCGGTTACTTACCATCAAATGATACGTCTGCTCGTTTATCGGCTTATCCTTAAAGAAAACTTGCTCAAATTCAACTACAATATTCCAAATTCCATAACATTAATGGGTTACCAAATCAACGTACCAATACCAATACATAAACAAACTTCAACCAAGCGTCAGTTACATTCGGTCTGCATAAACCATTGTTCATTTCTTCCATCTTCCCAAATCCCTGTCCTTACCAAAATCCTAATTGTATTCAAAGAAATATCATCCAAAGTCTGTGAGTGAGAAATTTAATATGGACCTTATGGACAGTGTAACAGACCGTATTATTCCACTTCCAGAAATCTATGATACTGATATTCTAGTATAGTGTGCATTCATGTTTTGCTTTCGACGTTCCACTCGCCAATTTGCGTCTTGCCAGACTAGAACCATTGTCCTACTGCCGTTGCATAGAAGTGTCTAGTGATGGTAAGGTGTCGATGAAATAATTTGGAAATGTTATGACATAATTGTATGGATACATTATGTTTTAATTGGACTTGCATGACATTTATAAATGGATTAGCAAGCAAATAACTAGTGATTAACATAAATAATAATAAAATATTTGACCCTTTTTAGAACAACTCACATTGCTACCATTAACAGCTCTCTTGATACATTTCTGAACAACGGAACTTTGCAATACAAGAATGATTCAGAGTTTTCGAGTTCAGAGATTCGCAGTTCATAAAACTTAGGTCTATAAGAAAGCACTACTGTCCTCCGGTCTCTGTCAAATATATCACTAAAGTCCTTTAATAAAAGTAGTGGTAATTGTATTCGACTCTACTCTCACATACAAGTTTTACTCATATAAAATTATTGTACATACAGGTGGACTTATACTTACCATAGGCATGTTAATGTCCCGTCAAAACATCCATTACCAAAACAAACTTTATTCCTCGTTCGCCTTAATTTTTTCCCACTTTTATCGATATCATTTCCAACCACTACTTAAGTTACATCTCGCGTGCCATAGGCGACACTTAATGGCCCGCCACTTCGCTCATTTTCTACACCACGTTATTTTATCGTGTCAAGAACGTCGTATTCTTACTATTTCATTGTTCAAAATGTTGAATTTATACCGGTCTTTTGATGTTCTTCCTGTATTCTTATGTTGAATTATGTTTTTACTTATTACCTGCTTTAAGGTGCAAATGATTCGTAGTTGCAATGGTGTGGGGAATGCGGTTTGTAGTTTCTTCAACGCTTTAGCCTTAGTCGTCATCAGGCCAACTAGGGCTCTGTATGTAGGTACATTAGAAAATAATCTTAATGCAGGGTAATATTAGAGACTTTTGTTGATTGCTAGTTTGGTTGAATAGTCAAGACGATAGTTCCATGGTCTTTGAAATAGTCATGTTTGATGTGTCACAAATGATAGAAACGATGATATACTAAAAGATAATTCTAATTAATGTCAGACTGGGAGAAAATGCCTGCGGCATTAAGTCCACCTTGTGTACACTTTGTGCATGAAGCGTTAATAAATGAATAATTAATTCACATGATATCTTTTAACTTAAACAGGATTCAAAGACCAATAAGAACTTCTGCAGGCCTGAATAGAAACTCTAATAAAACCATACACCAAATAAAAACACGAACGAACCGAGCTCCAATTTGTAACTCTATATGACCTTAGCAAATAGAGCCACAGTACTTTACCAAAGTTCGCGGTCCCATAGTACCTCGAACAAATCGCAACTAGGAAATGTTTATACAAGAAGTTTGCTAACATGGTGCAGTTTTAGCACACTATTGTTTGCTAAAATTACATCGTCATAACTGTTCGTTGGTTATTGCTTATTTGATATTGTAATAACATACGTTTCGTATAGAAACCGGGTAGTTTGGTCTGAGTTTCTGAATGTAGGGTTTGGTTTGGTTTATAGGAGATTGTTTGTTCTGTTTCGTGTTCTGTGTTAGTGTGTTAGTTACCTACTTTAGTAGATAAATTATTTTATAGCTGTTTGTATTCTTTTTTACAGTTGTTGTTTCTGGAATCCAACGATATCGACTATCATAGTGTAAACAAGCCATCGCTTAGGAGCTATTAATCTTGTGATTTTTTCATGCTTTAAAACTAGGTATTTACCGTTAAATCTATTTCGTTTTCGTACCGATGTTAAATAGTTCTGTCTTGGTAATACAATAATTTTAAAAATAAATAAAATGTTAAAAATCAAAAATAACTGGTGAACCATCGCAAAAAGCAAACATCGACCGCATACGAACTTATTTTACATAATCAAAACATCACGTCATTTAATTCTCGACTCGACTTATTTCTCGTCAGGTCGCACGGGCGATGCGAATAGTGCCTACAAAACCTAGTGGTCCACGTCCGTATTTCCATGAAATATTTGTTAAACTTAACAAAATGACATCCTTATTTTTGTTTTTACTTTATACATTGAAAGTATTCCTTATGGCAAATTGTTTTGCCGCGGGAAGTAAACGAGATAAATTTCACGGTGTACCTACAAGTAAAGTTTAAGATTTTGGCTATACAAACAAAGATAACATCTGACATAACTATGGTCCTAAATAAAATAAGAGCAAATACACGGAGTAGTCAGTTAGATTATAATAATTTTCAAAGTTTCTAAAAAGGCTATATTACAACAGAACCGTTGCAATTGGGTAGTCTCCAGGGGTATCAAAATTAAAAATCTAATTAGTCCGTCAGTTAGATAATGAAAAAATATTAGACACATATTTTTTTTTCTCGTATTAAGTTGTAATACTTAGATAAAATGGCGCTAAGTTTAGGAGTGGGAGGTTGTTACGTCATAACGCACTACAAATTGTGGCATGCTGTGACGTCACACGATATTTCAAATTAATATATCTGCGAAAGTGTTTAATTTTGTGAGAAAACAAAAAATACGTTACTAAAGTTTTAAATTAATGTACCAGACCGACATTAAAATAAAATTTAGGAAACTACAATAATGACATGACCCAACACAAAACTTGTAGTGCTTACACATTCAAAGAGAATCCTGACATTTTAAAAATACATAATTCAGACTAGAATTAATTCCAACTACGAGGGGAATTTGAATGAAGTTACAGGTGGATGTTGCAAGGGAATTAGACTAGCTACCTGAACGGGACTCATTTAAATTTCATATTGAAGTTGCATCCTTTATTCCAAGACAAAGTTTTCCCGAGTTTGCGTTAGGGCGAAGTGACTTTCTTTTTACGAATTCCTTTGCATAATCATCGGCTTAGTAATACTTTAAGACGTAGATTAATTCTCAGTGGTAAATGCGTTTACTGTGTTTTGTATAATCATTTGAATTCGCTCTAATTACTTTAAAGCAACGACTTTAACTTGCAGATTTCTTTTGTTTGGATTTTTGGAATCCATAATTTTCATTTCGGTCTCAATTTTCAATTAGAATCGCTTTTGAATTTTAGTTGGAGTACCTGAATATACCTATTTTTGCGATTGAAATTCGTTGATTAAGAGCACTTTAGTTTTGCAAGAATAGCAAATTTTATTGTTATCAATTGAAGTTTCTATTCAATCAAACATTTCTAGGTATTTGATTTGGATAAATTTTTTGGAAAACATTTTTTAGAATTGAGACTTAAGATTTTATTCAATTATAATATTTTTTTATTTTATCTCCACTGTCTTGCAGCACTTGATTTTATCTGTGTACTAAGGTCTTAAAATTTCATAGGCTCCGTTTGTCTTTAATGTGATTTTAAAATCCAAATAACCGAACATTTTAAAGGGCTTTCTTAAAAAAAATATCTTATTTCATATTTACAATGTTTATTAGATCTTTAACCCCTTGAGTACCGTCATTATAGACACAATTAAAGAACAATAGGTTGCGGCCACCGGTGTCCTCGCGGTGTTTGACAGTTTAATCACGATTACATATGTTACATATCTTCACGCCTTTTATACCCGAAGGGGTAGGCAGAGGTGCGCATTACGGCACTTAATGCCACTGTAGAATTTAACACCCACTTTTACTATTTATGTTATGAGTCCCATGTAATAGGGAGTGAGCCTATTACCATAATATACCGGGCACATTTCCAGACTCCGTGCTACTACTGAGATTTTTATTTTAAAAACCCAGTAATACTTTGCTCGACCGGGCACGATTCATTTAAACACAATTCACAATAACTGTAAATACTCCAAAATTACAGAAACACTCATTTTACTTGACTTATAAAAAGATATTTTCTCAAAAACAACATGCACAAAGCTAGCATTCGTCAAGTAAAACACGACGTGTAATCCATTAAAGCTTTGTGTGTTTTAGGAGAAGTTGGAGCAAGAAACGAACTTCCGAGCAATTTGGTCGCCCGAGTCGTGCGGTGCTGTAACGTGTGGTGGAAACTCGAAGAGATTGCGTGGCAGGTTTTCTGGTTTAAAAAGTAATTAGTATTCTATATTTAGTTACAACTAGCTGTTGCCCGTGACTTTGTCCGCGTAGTTTACATATAGATGTGTAGATAGATGTATAGATATATAATAGACTAGCTACTTCCGCGCGGTTTCACACGGTCTACTCAGCTCCTATTGGTCGTAGCGTAATGTTTTATAGCCTATAGCCATCCTCGATAAATGTGCTATCCAACACCAAAAGAATTATTCAAGTCAGACTTGTAGTTACGGAGATTAGCGCGTGCAAACAAACAAACAAACTCTTCCGCTTTATATAATAATAATAGTATAAGATAGGAGATCATAGCTCTTCCCCCATGGATGATAGCGTGATAATATGTAGCCTATGTGTTGACCCGACCTGTTAGTAATAATATTCATTCAAAATTTGAAGTAAATCCATGCAGTACTTTTCGAGATCATCCCGGACATACATACAGACAAACAGACAAAAATTCTGAAACCATATTTATTGGCTTCGGTATCGACTGTCGATCACGCCCCAAGTACTCTTTTTTTTAAATATTCAATGTACACTTTTGACTTTTCTACGATTTTATTATATGTATTTTTTTTCATTGTCTTTTTTTATTGGTTTTTGGACTGTTTAGCTGTTTTTTTATATTTATAGTCATTTCATAAAATATATTGAAAAATGTATTACTAAAACTAGATTTAGTCGATATTTCTCCATATTTTTAAGGCCACGTGCGCACTAGAGCTGAACCACGGCGGTTTTTTTACTAAATGCAACCTTATTTGGAACAGGGCTTATATATTTATTTGGATAAATGGTAACTTAATAGGTCGGATTACGTAACTCAGTATGTGTATATTCTCATGTGAATCATGATATTAGAATAAGACTTCTAATGTAGTTTCGAGGGGTGCAAAAACTGAAATTACTTATTTGACCTCAAACAACTAGAGATAAGAATACTCCTTAATCTATACTTATAATAAATCTGTAGAGAGGTCAATTCTGTACATAAAATATATTTAAAAAATAACTATCAAGGGGTGGTTAGGGATCGCTACTGATGCCAAAAATGCAATCAGTAAAATTTTTGTCTGTCTGTCTGTATGTTCGTTATGGAAACAAAAACTACTCGACGGATTTTAACAAAATTTGGCACAATTATTCTTCATACTCTTGGGCAGGTTATAGTATACTTTTCATTGCGCTACGATCAATAGGAGCAGATCAGTAAAGGGAAATATTGGGAAAACGGGAGAAGTTACTCCATTTTTTAAGCTTCCGTCGCGTGTGCAGGCTTATAGGTTAAAGCTACATAGAAATCATGTAGGACGGAAATATTCTCCTTAAAATTATATAAAAAATATTCCTCGACAGCACATGTCTATCTTTTATGGTTGACTCACAATAACACGTGAATCTCCCGATAACTTAGCAATTCGGTGATTTCTGATTGTATTTGTCTACTCTAACGTTTACAATACTCATTCAAAGGCCAATGGTTGAAATTAGCTTGACTCGATATTATAAATGAAAATATGTGAGTTTATGTGTATGTTTGTTACTCAGTCATATTAAAACGACTGAAGGGACCGGAATGAAATTCGGAACAGAGGTAGATTATGGTCTGAAGTGATACATAGGCATTTTACCCCTGGGATCGCGGGCGAAGCCGCTGGCAGAAGCTAGTATATTAAATATTTTTCCTAACAGGATATTACAACTGGGTATTTGTCAACTAGTCAAATCCAATACTTTTTCAATCTGTCAAAAACTACAGTTTTCTATTACGAGATTGGGTACTGTGACGTCACGCTTTTTAGCGTCAAACAGTATACTCATCTCTTAATACTGAAATTAAGTTGGCCATGAAATCAATTAATGGAAGTGTAATTTTTTTTTATATTTTCTTTTATTGAACAGTCGAAGTCATTTCTTTTGATTAAGAAAAGTACCCAACTATTCTACTAAACCAGAATCAAATATCTATTCGAGCATTATAATTTACTAAAACTAGAGCCAAGTGTATAAAAAATATTTCTACAAAGGCGCGATCAAAATATATAGGGTATTAAAATTTTCATTGTAGCTAAAAAGTAAACTACAAGACTTCAATATTAGCTTTGATGGATTTTCTTTTTTATTTTATGACACTTGTTTAAAAGCGTCTTATTATTTCTTTACATAAACGATTTTTCTTTTTATTTTTTATGAAGCATTCATTTTTATGTGCCTTTGCGTTATTTTTATAGTCTTAAATCTATTGTTCTTTAGTTTATTTTGTTACACTCTCTTTGTACATATTTGTTCGATCCTAATAACATTTGATATTGCAGTCTTATTTTGATTTTTTTTTATTACGAATGTATTCGTTGCGTTCGACACTTGTTTTGTTTGTAAAAGTAATAAAAATCTTTGATATCCAAATGTGGGACATAATGATATTGGGTGCTTTTTTTCAGGGGGGAAAATCATCTAATGACTTCTCCCGCCTGGATAAGGCAGAGAGTGTCAGACAATTACTGACTAATAACCACCCTGTTCCTACTCCTGCACTTTGAGCTGGAGCCCCGGCAACCCGTTAAGTACTCCGCGGCTCCATATCGGCATCAGCCCAATAGGACTCCATCTGTGGTGGTCTGGGATTAAAAAAAATATATTATGGTGTTTAGAACTAAGCTTAGCGATAGACTACGCTCTATCACATTCCTACGCCTTATTTGAAATAAGACTCGTGTAAAGAAGGTTTTATTTTTTACTAGATAATTGGGCCTCCGGTAACCTCACTCACACGACGAAACACAACACAAGCGTTGTTTCACGTCTCAAAATTACTTGCTAGTTAAATTACTTTCAACTAACAACATCATAATCAAACTGTCGGTCAACTCTCCTTGCTTTACCCCATACGTTCGGAACTAGATAAGTTAATATTTGACCCGGCTGTAAGGGTCTGTTTACAAATGTCATAGGCAGATTCAGCTGATGCTCTTCTGTCTTCTATTAATTAAGAAATTCTGTTTGCTGTTTAGCTATTTTCGTTTAAGTTTTATTGCTTTGGAAGTTGTTAAGGTTTATTTTTCCTTGTAACTGTTTAATAGGTGTTTATGTGTCTGGAATTGTGTGTGATATTAAAATCAGTACGACAATAATATTGATAACTAAAGGTATTGTTACGCGTATACTAATTTCAAGCACTACAGCAATGCTTCAATGATTACATGAAACTAAGGAGTATGTGTGTCGTAATATGACTTAAAATTAGTATGCTCATTTCAGGTATGTTTGCGAAACGACAGGCGTTCGGTTTTTAAAATTTTTTGAGCATGCTCAGTAGAACGCTTTTTAGCATGCTATTTGAGACCATGTGTAACAGTACCTTAACGAAAAGATTGTCTTTCAGCCCGTGATAGATCACTTCTAGTTTATGAGCCTCCTTTACCTATGAGGCCCGGCCACGACCTTCACACAAGTTTAGGTTCAGGTCTATCAAAGATAGCTGCTGACATGTCTCTGTTAAATGTGTAGTTGTTTTTCGTTTTACGGGATAAGCTGGTAAGCGAGCAGACGGATCACCTGATGGTAAGCAGTCGGCGTCGTACATGGACACTTGAAACACCAGAGGCGTTACAAGTACGTTACCGGCCTTTTGGGAATTGGGAATTTGAGGATTGTGGGGGATTCGGGGATTGGGGAGACTGGGGAAGGGAATCTTCATTCACACGACAAAACACAACACTGGCGTTGTTTCACGTCGGTTTTCAGTGAGACCATGGTATCACTCCGGTCGAGCCGGCCCATTCGTGCCGTATGGCTCTCCCACACTTAAAAGTTTAATCAGCTCTTATGATGCCTACGGCAAGAAGAAGAAGACGGAAGGTGACCAAATTTATTCTTCTCAGGGCTTTATAGGCTGAACTTGTTTGTTTATAAATAATATAAATGACAATGCCAGATCCTGACCCAGTCATACTATCATTTACAAAAAAAGTAAATTGATGAAAATAATTTTGACGAATAAGGAACCTTTTCACAATAAATCTTTTTATTTTTAAACTTGCGGCTTACAATTTAATAAAAAAAGAAGTTCAATCCCTGAAATACTTTTTTGCAATGCGTATTCCATATTGTCTAATTGTAATTTGCGTTACATTATACGCATCGCTTGTATGAAACTATGAAAATAAAAAAGTAAGTAACTGTAAAAAGATATAATTATACATAAAATATTATATCAAAAGTATAATTATGCATAACATTTATTTATTCATTAATAATTACAGATGAAATCACGAAAATATAAAAGATATCGCGGCGATATCGCGCAGCCTACAGTAGGTTTTCTCAGTATATTCACGTGAGTAAACCGTGATTTTTAGTTAATTCAGTATGTCTCACGATACTAATTATAAAAATATACACTACACTTTATCCTACTTTCAGCAAATTAAGTTGTAGGTTAAGAAACTAGAGGTCTAGTTAGTATTGCCAAATAATGTTAGTACGAAAGAGTTGTATTATACGAACAGTAATTAGAAGTCTTACAGAGATTTATTATCGAGTTTACTAGGTCGATAATATAATGGTAATTTGATTGTTGTGTTTATTATTAAATAACGCTGCCGAGTCAATCTGGCGATTGGAGAAACTTTGGCTGTTGGTACCCAAATCTGATTTATTTATTTGTTTATATTTACTTTAAGTCTTTATTATTAGAGAAATATTTTTATATTATAATATGCTATTACTGGACTATAATAATATCTATCTATCTAATATCTTAAGTGTGGGAGAGCCATGCTTCGGCACGAATGGGCCGGCTCGACCGGAGTGATACTACGGCCTCACAGATAACCGACGTTAAGCAACGCTTGGTTGTGTTTCTCCGTGTGAGTGAAATTACCGGAGGCCCAATTACCCTTCCCTTCCCCAATCTCCCCAATCCCTGAATCCCCAACGATCCTCAAACTCCTAATCCCCAAAAGCCTGGTAACCCACTTTTAATGCCTCTTGTGTTCCAGGTGTCCATGGGCGACGCCAATTGCTTACCATCTCTCGATTTTCGTTTTTCCGTATAAATTGATAACTCACCTTGGTGCATACGAGCTCGTTGATAAGGTTCGATATTTCTAATTCGACTTTAGAAATATCTAAGACACATATCTGATCCACATAACATCACGCCTTATATCACCAAAGGGGTGGGCAGAAGGGCACATTACGGCACCTAATGCCATTGTACATTGTACAAAGTATCGCCCACTTTTCACTACTTAATTATGTTATGAGTCCCATGTAATAGGGAATGAGTCTATTGTCATATACCGGGCACAATTCCAGACTCCGTGCTACTACTAAGAATTGTTTTAAAACCCAGTAATACTTTGCTCAAATACTTACTTTGCACCGGGAATCAAACCCGAGACCCTTGCCCGGCAGTCGTACTTGCGACCACTCGGCCAACGAGGCATTTATTTTATCATTTTATATCTATCTTATCTGATATCTGAGGCAAAATAGACAATATTGACATTATATTAAAACACAAACTCGGTTAATATCATGCAAAAAATTCTTAAGTACATTCCGTGTCATTTACTTAGGTAACTATATCTCATCTATTTTTCTCTAATAGTAATTTAAACTGTCAAACACCGTGAGGACACCGGTGGCCGCAACCTATTGTTCTTTAATTGTATCTATAATGACGGTACTCAAAGGGTTAAAAGACATACTAAGGCGCCTAGTCTCTTCCAATTTGAAGACAGTTAAAAGATTAACGATCATAAGTTGTTATTGCAGTCAGTACGTGACTGTGGTATATAAATCAGACAAGAGAGCATCGGACAACGATTACGTATGATGTACTAGATGTGGCACATAGACATGAAGGAAAAAAAAAATGGTGAAAGGTACTAAATGATAAGAAGTTCATCAGGTAGATAATGTAAAAATGGTTGACACAGATTGTATGATTTGCAAAATTAACTTAAAAAAATACAGCGAGTTCATGGAATTCGTTCGGCGTGAATGCATTATTATCACCACAAAATGTTGTCTTATTTCATCTTCGTCGTGTTCAATTTGTATGCTGACGTTTTCAATACTTTAGAGAATTCATTTTAAATTTTTTCCAGGCAATTATACTAAATGTTGCTCTTAGGTAATTTCTACTATTAGATATCTTATAGATTTTATATTCCCTATAAAATTGGCCCTAAGGTGAGGTGAAGACACCTCAGGGCTAATTTTGTGGGGAATTAGTTGTATTATCACCTTTCGAGAGGAATACGTCGAGTTACTAGACACCCTATATAGATACATTAACTACATTACCGTTTAAAAAATGTTAATAGCCTTAAAATATTAAAAATCGATTTTATCACAAAAGAAATAAGTGTCACTTCCAGAACGTATAAATCTATAGTGGACTCTAACAAGAGTACACAATTAGGGGTAGACTAGCGAGCGACGCCGCGTGCTGCACTTGTGTTTTATCTCGTTACGTCGACACGAACAGATTTACTGCTTTCTTACACTAATGATATTAGTTGTACTAGTTTATTTTATTTAAGTACATTTTAAAGACTTTTAGATTTTTGTTGCAGTTGTAATAACTTTATAATATGCAGTGTAATAATTTTATATGTCGGAACAGTCATTAGTACGGGATTTCGATTTACTACAAAACGAAGGAATAACAACAACATGTGTGGGAGAGCCATGCTTCGGCACGAATGGGCCGGCTCGGCCGAATATCGACCTCGAGTGATACCACGGCCTCACAGAAAATCGACGTGAAGCAACGCTTGCGTTGTGCTTCGTCGTGTAAGTGAGGTTACCGGAGGCCCAATTACCTTCCCCTTCCCTAATCTTCCCAATCCCTGAATCCCCAACGATCCTCAAACTCCTAATCCACAAAAAGCCGGTGACGCACTTGTGACGCCTCTGGTGTTCCAGGTCGATTGTGTACCATCAGGACATCCGTCCACTCGTTTACCAGCTTATGACATAAAAAAACGGTCGTGCAAAATATAATGACCATTCATTTCACTATTATGAGCCCATTTCTGTCACTGTAGGACATGTCCTATAGCCAATCCTATCTTTTATCTTTTTCAATCGGGTTTACAATACAATTCTCTAGTTACATAGTTTTTTGTTTCGATTGTATGACAACAATGCAACACCTAAATGCAGTCAAAGAGATTGAAAAAGAAAATAACCTTGAGGACCATAAACTCATACAGTCTGGAGCTGACCAGTCCCAATAGACGGCGTCCGTTCACGAACATGACACGTACCCCAGCACCGCCCAACTCAACCATTTTGTAGGGAATCGAGCGATGCAATGCACGTGCCACCGCCAATGAGATCTTTGAGTGAGACAACTCCAAGCTGACACAAATGCATTCTACTAGTCTAATTTAATTAATTTATACAACAACCAAACCGAAATCTCTACATACATCAAAATAGACCTTATTTTAATGTCAATTGGCAAAATATTTATACAACCATTTAAAAATAACTCCATTAAAATAAATTCACACGAATCTGAAATGCTATCAAAGGAATTTATCTCAACAACTTTCGACATTTAATACAACAATAAGAAGTTTCGCGGAAGTTCGTTCAAAACGCTGCTGCTATGAAATTCGGTACTTATAAATACTGGGTGAGTTCGCCAAGTTACGGGTCGGTGTGAATGACAAATTCATTTATTAAATTAAATACAGATCATTGGAAAATTTAGTTTGTATTAAGATTTATCGTCAATTTCAAAGTTACATAATGTCACATGTTGGCAAACGAGCAGATGAATCACTTGATGGTAAATAATCGACGTCGTTAGACATATAGACAATCACTACACCAGAGGACCCACAAGTGTGTTACTGGACTTCTAAAGGAACGAGAATTTGAAGATTGGGGTTAAATTGAGAAAATGCTGATGTGGTCAATGAAATACCTACCTTACATCATTTATATCGTAAGTCCCAATTCCCATGTCCTAGTAGACGAGTCTGTTGATATGAATGTACATAAATCTAAACGCCGAAACTGAGTAATTTTCGAAAACCTGACAATACACTAATTGTTAGTGTATTGTCGGGGTGAAAATAATTTAACTTCACCCAGGAAGTAGTACAATAATTTCTTAGTATTTTCCCAATCCTAGAATTCATCCCAGAACTTGTTTTAATGTTTCCCAAAGGCTTTCTTATGTTATGTTGCATTAAAGTTCTTTTGTTTCCAAAAATAACTTTGATTGCCAAGTTGGGAACTTTGTTTCTTTTAAGAAATATCTTATGATGATGTTTATATAAATCGTATATACTTTTTATTCTTTTATGAGGAAATTGGAGCACCTTTGACACTATTACTGTTATAACGAAGGCAAAAAAAAATCTAGTACAAAAGAATATTTTACCTGGACAACAGTCACAGTTTGAACCATCGGAGCATTTCAGGCTTTGAGGCATTCAAAACCACTGAAAACGTACTTTTGTTTATTTATAGCACTTTGATGGAGTTTTAAGTCTATAGCCTACTAAAATTTATCACACAACCAATATGGATAGACCTCCCAATTTGTTTTCACAATCCTTTGATGATCCAGATTTTGTTCGGTTTAAAGGGGTGTGGGAGGTCAGGGTATTGTGGCTGTGATTTTAGAGTGAGGACAGAATCTGCGGATTGTTTGTTTCTCAGCGGTTTATGGTAGTAGATAATGGGGGCGTAGGAACTGCAGATGGGTCTTGATTGAGGCTATGAAATGGGCGGAAAGGATTTAGTGTAAAGGTTGAAGGATTATTTACGTGTATTGGTCGAGTGGTCGAAGGATTTGTTGGGTACAGAAAGTCTTGTGCAGCTTCCATGTCAAAACAAAAGACTGTCGTGTTGACGTTAGTAAAATACCGGTGCACAAAATTGTGCTTGATTTGCTCTGAATTCACTGTTATTACGCTTGTTATATTCACATTTCGTGCTTGGGTTTTTTTTGGAGATAAAAATATGCATACTGAGACCCCGTTTTGGCAGTTATTATCGCAATTAACACAAAACTTACTCTTTCTGAACCAATGAGGCTATCTAGAATTTTCAAATGTTCTTTAAAAATATCTGCTGCATACGCTTCCTCTTCTTTCATGGCTCCAACCGCGAGATGTTAGTACATGCCTCAGTCCCGCATTGTTGGACTTTATCTAGAACTTTCTTGTATCTTCTCTGATGTATTACTTGCCCAACTATATTTTGTATAAATATTTGTGTTCTCATTTGTTAAAGAGAATGAAATATGTATCGAATAATTGACTTATCTATGTGTGTGTGAGTTGTACTTAAAGTAATAGTAATTTTAGTGTGTTAGTAGGATTCTATTGGCCTTACCGTTCATCATCATCATTATATCAGCCACAGGACGTCCACTGCTGAACATAGGCCTCCCCCAATGACTTCTTGCCTTACCCTTATTTTAGCTTATTTTAAATACCCAAAATTATCCTTGTGTATTTTAAACTTCACTATTCAAAATTCTTTATGAAAGTCAGAACTTCCATATCCAAACGGCTAAAGGTTTATTTTTGACGACATAACTGAAAAGAAGAATTGAACTTCAGCACGGACGGCGAATAAGGGCAGCTCGCCGACAGATCAGAACTAGACCCAAGCGTACGGCGCGTCTTGTTCCACGTGCGCCTCAAAGAGCCATCAGATCACCACACATGGGACCCAATAGGGCTGATGCCGATACGGAGCCGCGGAGGACTGAACGGGTGGCCGTAGTTTCGGCTCGAAATGCAGGAGTTGCAACGGGGTGGTTTTTAGTCAGTGGGAGTCTGACACTCCCACTCGCCTCACCAGATCGGGCGGGTAGAAATTTTACAAGTTTTTCTAAGAAGTTAAAAACATATTTCACCAAAAAATCGATAAGACGATTTGCTAATGTTCTGGAAGATGTCCAATGTGGTTGCTTTATTGAGAATTTTATCCTTCTCCTGGCTATTTCCCAAATGGGTTAGAGGTCAGTTCAGATGTTAATATATTCGATTGAATGTCAGTTTGTTTAAGATTGTGTTTATTGGTCTAATGTTATGGATTGAAAACACAAGGTTGGGTGAGATTTTAGCCAACATGTATTGAGTTTTTGATGTTGAAGTTTAATTCTACAGTTTCACATCACATCAACAACCTATTAATAAAACAAAGTATTAAGTACCCACTGCTGACTACAGGCGTCTTCTCACATGGAGGTTTGAGCATTAATCACAACGCTTGTTTAATACAGGTTGGCGATTTCATACTTGTAATTAGAAATTATAAGCTCCTGAGGTGAATGAAAATATCGTGATGAAACATGTTTCCTTCATCTTCAATCACAGAATGTACATATAACTCGGGATTCGTAAAGTTTTGAACCCACACCCTCATGCATTAGAAAGCGGCGTCTTAAACCTTCGGGCCACCACGACATTTTTATTCTATAGCTTGTGAAACTAAAATCTTGCTGCCTGTTACAGAAATATTTTGCAATGAAATCTTTACATTCCAACAACAACGATGTTTTTTTACGGATTTCAATTTTTTATTCAGGGCAGATAAAAATATTAATACATTGAGTTCAAATTAGATTACGAAAAATAGTAATATAATATTAAGAAATAATTAATATTAATTTTCTAAATACAATGATAATAACGACGATGATTATTATTTTCAACAGTAAACGTTTTGTGGCAGATATGATTTTGATGAAAAATTATTATAATTTTGAGGTGATTCATCGCTGTAAACACGAATAATATACAAAGAGGATCCTTTGTATGAGCAGCAATGAAATGTAAATAAAACAATTTTTTTTTTTAATTAATTTAATGTTTGCAAAAAGCCGTTTAGAACTATTTAGTTTAATTACTAAGAACACTTTTTGGTTTCGAAACCTATTTACAATTTATTTACATTAAAATTATAGAGAATAAAATATTGTACAAAAATGATTTTTGTTTTCAGTCGATAAAAAGTTTTAATACAATCAGAGTAAAGTTTAAAATTTGGATTTTAAAGTCATATGAATAATTTATATAACTTATTATAAAATTATACATACATACGATTAGGTATTTATCTATTATCGTTTTACATTGTTCGATTATTTCGAAAACACATACATGGATACGGAATTTCGAACAGAAATCCTTAAAGTTTTTATTGCAACAAAACATCACTGTACAATATTATTCAGCAATGATTATTACTTTAAACTCTAGACGCGTAGTCATAAAGTTAAAATTCACTTTCACTTCATTCGGATCAGCATACAAGCACTTAAATATTAAACTATTAATAAACCATTTTAAATCTATTTACTAGTACAACCATTCTGTTTCTTAATTTGATCTATAAAATAATTTAAATATATTATGTACACCTCAGAGAATTCAATAATGTTATATCCAGAACGAGGTTGTACCAATGAAAACCAAACATTATTACCTTTTAATTAAGGTTCTAATTATAACCAATCTTCTTTAATCATATCAGAAGCCTTCTCAGCTATCATAATCGTGGGAGCATTAGTATTACCTCTTACAATCAAGGGCATAACAGATGCATCAATTACTCTCAGCTTTTGAATTCCATACACCTTTAGTCTCGGGTCTACGACTGCCTCTTTGTCCCATTCTGGACCCATTTTGCATGTCCCTACTGGATGGTATATAGTAGATGTATACTGGATAAGAATACAAGTATAATATTCATCTGTACCCCAAATGTACTGCGAACAAGCTTGGACTGGTATCCTAACATACCTTGCTCCACTGGCCCTGAATGCATCAGTCTCTTCTAAACTTACAGCAAATTTAATTCCGTCTATCAATGCTAGCATGTCTTCTCTGTCAGTGAAGAACCTTGAGTAAATTAACGGTGGTCCGTAAATTGGATCAGTACTATTCAGAAGTATATAACCTCTACTCTTAGGAGTCAGTAACAATGGTCTTGCCGATAGCCCATCATAGAATGCTAAAGGAAATATATTTGTAGCTAAATAAGTTGTAGGGTCTGAGTAAAATTCTCTTACATTTCTACCGTCGAAATGGAATTGTATATTTGGTACATCTTCGTGGTAGTATGTGCTTATGAATGCCGTACCAGTGAGCGTACCAGTAGCTGATAAAGGCCCTCGTTTAGGCAAATGTTGTTCGTAATAACCATGTATTTCATTAACTAGCTGCTGTTCATTAACAGCTGTTGCAGTTTTGTTTGACAAAGCTAAAGTAAGAGCATCAGTTGTAATGTGATCTTGGAGATTAGCACCAACACTCAAATCAGCTAGCACGGGTATGTTCAAACTTTTCAAGTGATATTTCGGTCCAATACCTGACAACATCAACAGTTTTGGAGAATTTATCGCTCCAGAGCTTACAATGACTTCTTTATCAGCAAACGCTGTGAATATTTCTCCATTTTTGACATACTCGACTCCATAAGCAGTCTTTGTTATAGGATCTATGAGTACTCTAGTAGCATATGCACTGCTGATGACACGAATATTTGGTCTTTTGTATCTGATGGGACTTATATAGGCTCTGTTGGCTGAATTTCGTTGCCCTTGTTTGGTTGTTGTTTGGGCTATGTCCGTTCCCATTTGATTTTCTCCATTGAAGTCAGTGATTGGCAATCCTTTTTCTTTGAAAGCTTGAACTAACATCATGACGTTGACATCAAGATGGTTTAGACGCTCGACATTGATTGGTCCACCAACAGCGTGGTAGTGAGTATCGTGAGCTTCTACGTCTTGGTTGTTTTCTGCTTTTTTGAAGTATGGGAGAACCTGGAATAATAGTTGATAATTATATTAAAAATAATCCTTTCACTTGAAAAAGTATTTAATTTATTCATTACGCTACGTTTGGAATGAAAGTCGATAAAATTTTTATTGTAAGGCACAGCTTGGTTTTCATAAAATCGTTGAAAATACTATAGCACTTAAATTCAAATACAGAGTTTCTTCTGTTTTAAATAAAAAAATAAACCTTAAAAAAACATTTGTACTCTGCCGGATTAGTTGGAGGCAGGAGACAATATTGCAGAAAATAAAAAGCCTGTACACCTATAGAATATTTTCCAAGTTATAAAAATTGTATTTGCCAAAACAATGGTTGGTATATGCGACTGCCAAGAAAGAAGTTTCGAAGCGGTACTGAGTATAGAATATAACACAAACGGCACGCGTTTGGATCTGTGAAGCGGCAGAGCACATAATCGAATTAGTACCCAGCTTATATGTGTACGATATATTGTAGACTCCAAGCCTACTAAGAATTTCGGAAAATCCCATAGCTTGACCTGACCCAGAAATGGGACTTAAAACCTGGAATAGAATTGCTCAATAATTATATTTTCTACGACCCAAAAATGAAACAGCGTTACTAAAAATAACATTAACGTTATTTTAAACTGTGGTATATATATCATGGTTCTAAATAGACTCTAATAATTTATCACCGTTGTCTTTAACGGCATTATCAACTGACCTCTCTATAACTCCATCCATGGTTGCCAAGTTCTGCCCAACTGTCGTAATCCCTCCTGTTCCCTCTCATATATATCATGTAGTTTATGGCACTCGATCCTCCCATAGTTTTCCCTCTGAAACAGTCAATTTCAAAGTTATTTAATTAAATATCACACAGCTTGTAATTGTCAAATTATGAAATCGTTGCTTTTTTGTTTGGTGGGTAATGTAATTGTGTTATTGTTTAAGCAAAATATTGTTAAAAAATTTGTTTTTACAATAGATTACTCGTATTAAGAAGTGGCAGCACGAATTTGTAACTACTTGAATTGTTTTATTTTTGTTACAAAAATGACTTTGATCGTTCTAAAGTAGTGATATGAATGAATATGAAAATTTTTCTATTGGAATTTGTGGATTTCATAATTTGACTGACAAGCTTATATTGTTTTGGGGTTAGATACATGGACAAACAAAAATAATGTGCGATGGTGACTACTGAAACACAAAACAACTGAAAACAAACAAATAAAAAAATATATCTAAGACTACAGCAAATCGAACAAAAAAATTACGTGATACACTACGGTGCTCAAAATGAGATCTTAATACTAAAATAAGATTAAAAACAAACTATAATTACGAGACAACTTAAAACTACGTATTAAAAGTTATATTCTACACAAAAACTACAGTTAATACAACTAAATAATGTAAATTTTAAACATTGTTATTATCTACGAAAAGATCTGAAAAGTCTACTCTATAGGGAGAATTCATGCTCTTATAGAAAATATCCTGTAACTTTGAATCTTAAGGTATTATTACACATACTACTTATAAAACTACTCAATTTTAAATAGCTTTTATATATCGTTCCATCTCTGTCATTTTACAGGGAATTTGAAGTGACAGACTTATATTTCAGCGCGACTTAAAAAAAGAAGTGATTTTTGCGTATTTCGACATAAAAAGAGTTCTATTGAGCATACTTAAAAAATATTTAAAAGTCGAATGCCTGTCGATTCGCAAGCATGTATAAAATGAATGCGCTAATTTTGAGCAACATTCTGACACTTATGTAACTATATAAGTGACAATTAGTACTCAATTGAAGCATGCTATCACGCTTGAAATTAGCATGTGTTACAGTGCCTTTACAGTCTAAATAGTAGCGTTAGTAACTACTATGGTTCGATCCTAAATCATAATTTATTAGTACTCTTTGGCCTACAATGACCTTATGTATTATAGCTGTCTATGAGAAAGCTAATGACATTGTTAGGTAAGATTATTTATTGATTCTAAGAACGGTATCACGATCGACAAAACCAATAATACTTCATGATGAGTGATCATTATGATGACCACTACAAGAAGCAATCTGGCAACAAATAACATTAATTTAATTATAGCTATTGATGACAATAACGACATTATTATACTTATTATGTTATTTACTATTACGAGTATACATAATTAAGCTTTATGTCTAAGAAGTCTCGTCTGTGTTAAGCCTGAATCCTGTAAGAATATTAAGATAATAAGAACCCTATCTTACTCTCTGGAAAGTATGTTATCCATTCTTAAATTACGTCATATCGATCCAATCAATTAAAACAAACAAACAATGAAATCTCCATACTTAATAATACAAATACAGACTGTATAATTTTACAATATAAATACAGACTGTATAAAAACGGTTTAGTTAATGGTATTATGTCAAATGTATCCAAAATGACACGTGTATCCGAATCTGAAGAAAAACATAAAGTTCTCGAAAAACCTGACGAAATCACGTCGTGCATCGAAGTGGCGTTTTCCCAATTTAAAAACTGTCAGCGCCAGAAGAATTTTGATGTAAAAACTTTGCTGTTATACAGGTTAGATGCAATAGGTCAAATTGACCTATTCACAATGAAAGTGGTTACCAAAGCATCAGATTTAAATTCGATCAATTTACATTGACTTTATTTATTGAATTGTGTTTATTGCATATACTTTAAAAAACGTCATCTTTGAGATTTATCAAAAACTTATAAAACATTAATGGATAAGTAAATAGTCAGTTTAATAGGTTTCAAAAACGAACTACAACGATGAACAAAAGAGTTAGTAAAACACTAAACAAATGTAATCTAAACAGTGACAGAACTGAAACTTCTACATCTTACCTGCTATATAAATACGACACGTATTCTAAATTCTAAACACATTACGTAAAGTTAGAAAGCCCAAAAACATTTAGTATACTTACTGCTAAATTATTTCTTCTACTAACAAAATCTAAGATTACTTTTTAAGCCTCGTATCCACTTGGCAACATTAGACACGATACATTTGACACAGAACATTGTAACTTTAAAAAACAAAACGTTGCCCCACATTATGATTTTCTCCTGTGTCGTGGGTGCGTTTACAAACATACAAGTTCATATACACAATGACACCCAGACCCGAAACAACAATTTGTGGATCACACAAAGTGTTGTTCCGTGCGAGAATCGAACCCGCGACATGTTTCA
The DNA here is from genome assembly GCA_902850265.1 of Spodoptera littoralis. Taxonomy (NCBI): domain Eukaryota; kingdom Metazoa; phylum Arthropoda; class Insecta; order Lepidoptera; family Noctuidae; genus Spodoptera; species Spodoptera littoralis. Next base: position 5,704,734 of record LR824555.2, on the reverse strand, counting down.
CGGCAGCCGGTTGCCCAGCCACTGCACCAACCGTGCAGTCAGAACCAACTAAACGATGATAAACCTTATTTCCGATGTATCAGATGCTACTTTTGTCTGAACAATGGGGATTTATATCAAGTAAGCAGCATTGCACAGCGTCATACGATTTGACGCTCAACATGACGTGTGGCTTGTCATTTGTTTCGGTGCAACTATGCACTTAAGCATCTGATGTTGTCGAGTAGAGCAGTGATACGCAACACTAATTTGTCTGTCGACATTAATTATAATAGGTAGATAAACATCATGGCTAAGCAAAAGTTTCACGTTGATTTTCCAACATGGCATGAGCGTAACTGAAAGGTACAACCTGGGTATCTTTGTGGCTAGCTGTGCTTAAAAAAATCATTTTTTAAAAAAAAAACGTTGCCCCACACTAGCATTATCTCCTGTGTCGTGGGTGCGTTTACAAACATACAATATCACATACACATGACACCCAGACCCGGAGCAATAATCTGTGGATCACACAAAGAGTTGTTCCGTGCGGGAATCGAACCCGCGACACGTTGCGCGGCAGCCAGTTGCCCAGCCACCGCGCCAACCGTACAGTCTGAACACAGTCAGTTAAGACACTTTTGTTGTGTGTGTCTGCAATTTTCGAGTGAATAGGTTGGTTATGGGTATGTGGTCCATCGTAGCCCGTATCATCTTACAGCTTACCATCAGGCGAGATATGTAATGTAATGAATGTAACCAAAAATAATCGTATTGTGAACATGATTGAAAAAGAATAACCTATGGAGTTTCTTGCTCGTTCTTCTCCATAGGAATCTACAGTTTGGAACGAGCAAATAGCTTCACTAGAGGACTGACCTACAGACTGTCATTTTTTCTTATTATTTAATATTTAAATATTTTGTTTTGACGTTCAAAAGTGCCTTCCTGGTCTAATTGAAATAAATGATTTTGACTTTGACTTTGATAGTGGCTAAACATCATAAAAAATAAACTGTATGTTGCGCGTCAAAAGTTGCCTAGTGAATACGAACCTTAGGTAATATAATTATTAAAACACCAATTTTATTCTTTTACTTACCATTCCTTACACAATCTCTTTCAGTTAATAAGAAGGGATTTAGGTTAATTGAGGAAATTAAAGTAGCAAATTCTTTGGCAAATCTTTTTATTTTTAATATTAACAACGAACGAACTCTTCTATTTAAATAGCTAGGCAGAAATATAAACGTAAAAAATCTAGAGTAGATAATACTTTTAAGTGAAATGAGGAAGATGTGATAATATAAAATAAACTTTAATTAACAAGAAACAAAAGCTTTTTTAGAATAACGTGAGTGTATTTTATTTACTCCACTTATTTACGTTATTTTTGTTATTTTATGCCAATGCTATTTTAACACTAGTACGGGCTTGACATTCCCTGATAGGATGGAATTCTAAAATTCTTTTTCTTATTCATATTCAATCAAAAAAATGTTTTTGTGAAATCTGCAAAACAAAGGATTTTATAAGATTATAAGATGTGTTAACATCTTTTTCTTAAACGAAATACCTAAAGCCATAGTTTTTTCTAAACCTAAGGAACAGCTCTGAAGAATTTTTATGGCGTAAGCCGGTAAACGATCAGACGGATCAACGGTAAGCAATTGGCATCGTCCATGGACACCCGGAGCACCAGAGGTGTTGCAAGTGCGTTACCGGCCTTTTTGGGTTTAAGGAATTTGAGGGCCTCCTGTAACCTCACTCACTCAACGAATGTGTTGTATCACGTCGTTTTTCTGTAAGGCCGTGGTATCACTCCGATCGAGCCAGCCTATTCGCATGGCTCTCCAACACTCATTTTAAGAACTAAGAAGACAATAAGTGATAAAATTATACACGTTATAAGTCTGCCATTATTGCCTGATATCATTGTACTAGGTTTTAGATACTAAAACACTCCCTAAAAATCCTAACACTGTCTGTACATTGTACCTAGTTTAAAGTGTGATTTCCTTGTGACTCACATTAACAAAATTTGTTTCTAATTATTTTCGCACTAAAGATTCGAAAAAGACAACATCCCAATCTTCTTTGATCATGTCAGCGACTTTCTCTCCAATCATCATGCATGGAGCATTTGTATTACCTCTAACAATATGGGGCATGATAGACGCATCAGCAACTCTTAAATTTTGTACACCATACACCCTTAGTCTAGCGTCGACCACGGCGTTTTCATCATGTCGTGGCCCCATCTTACATGTTCCAGCCGGATGATAAATAGTCCCCGTATAACTTTTAAGAATACAAGAGAAATATTTTATAGTTCCCCACGGATGATCATTACACGGTTCCACTCTTCTTCTTATAAACTTAACATTATTTTCTTTAAATGCTTTCGTCTTTTCTAATTTGACGATGTACTTCAGTGCTGCTACCAAAGCGTCTAAATCGTCTTTCACAGTGAAAAATCTTGGATATATTAATGGTTGGCCAAAAACTGGATTAGTCCTGTTTAATGTCAAGTATCCTCTGCTTGCTGGCTGTAGGAGAATTGGTCTGACGTTGATACTATCGTATGAAGAAAATGGAAAAATGTTTGTGGCTAAATATGTAGGTGGATCTAAGTAAAAATCTCTTCTATTTCTGCCATCAAAATGAAATTGTATGTCAGGAATGGTTTGATCATTTCCAGCATGTTTTGTTCTATAAAATGCAGTAACTTGTAAAGGACCAGTAGCTGAAATTTCATCAAACTTTGTCCCATATTTAGCAAAACTGCTTAGGGTTTTTAATATTTCTTTGGTCGGCAGGAGTGTTGACGTCATATTGGTTAGACCCATTAAAACTGCTTCAGTCGTTACATGATCTTGTAGATTATAGCCAACCTTGGAATCCATTATAACTGGTATTTTCAGATCGTCTAAATCATCTTTCGGCCCGATGCCTGACAGCATTAAGATTTTGGGACTATTTAATGCTCCAGCACTAATAATCACTTCTTTAGATACATAAACTTCGTATATTACGTCATCTTTGACATACCGAACTCCAATGGCTACCTTCTTTTTGAACATTACTTCTGTCACTTGAGCTCCTGTTAATATTGTAAGATTTGGTCTTTTGTGACGTATAGGTCTTATAAATGCGTCATTGGCTGACACTCGTTTACCGTCTTTTGTGGTTGTTTGGGTTGTCATTGTTCCAATTTGTCTTTTCCCATTAAAATCGACCAATGGCAGACCTTTTTCATGAAAAGCTTTTACTAGCATTACAACATTTGGATCGGTGTAAGCAAATCTTTCAACATTTAGAGGGCCTCCAACTCCGTGGTGGTCGATATCTTTGGCTTCGATGTTCTGATTGTTCTCAGATTTCTTAAAGTAATATAAAACCTAAAAATAGAAAAAATGCTTTAGAAAAAAAATCACAGTTTTCGATTGAAATATATAAATAAATATATGGTTTCGTACAGAAATATTTTGTTAAGCAAACTGATAGACAATTTTAAGCTTCCATGCTTATGAAATTATAGCTAAATTGGACTTTATTTACATTTTATGGCCAAAATATTATGCCTTGTAAGTTTTAAATTATGTTCCTAACAATTCTACTTACTTCGCGATAACTCCAACCTTCATTACCAAGAGCAGCCCACTGGTCATAATCCTTTTTATTACCTCTCATGTATACCACGTAATTTATAGCACTGGATCCCCCCATAACACGGCCACTGTAATGTCAAAATTAATTAGTAGCATTACATTGCATCATACCTATTCGCTCCTCGAAGGCGTTAGATGATTCGTTGTCAAGTATGTTATCAGTCCCAAATATTGTGTTATAGACGGCATCTATTGCTATAATTATACTGAATTGAATTTTATACGTTGGTTTTGGACTGGTTACTGCGAATTTGGCACGTTCGATATGCATATATTACTTTGGCATATTTTATCGGGAATTCAATCTGACGCATTTTCTTCGTTATTCGAGTATGGTGAAGTATATTAATGTTTGTATGTATACGGTATTAATATTATTGAAATAAATATATGACCGATAACCTGTGAAAAGCTTTTGCTGGAAAAATCTTAGTACCTATAGTCTCAAACATGAAAATATATTCGTGTATACAGATAAAACCTGTAATATTTATTTTAAGAAAATAACTCAAATTTTTGGGGTATAATTTCAACATCATCGTTGTTTCCTTTTTTGGCAGTCTGTACATTCCTTACAACGATACTTAATAGAATATTGCCTAAACTGTCTCTCAATGGGCTTCGTTTCCACCAATAATTCACTCAAAACCAGAGGTTATCTCCTTCGCAGGACATTACACCCGTTACAATTTAATACTAAATGTCCATTGCTATGTATTATTTGATAATTCTAATCTTTATGTGAAGCAATGAGTAGCTTTATTCAATATTAGGATTAATTTAAATAATAAAAAAAGAGAAAGGTTTATTTCGTAAATTAAATAAGTTCATTTATATGTTGGGGACATTCTTCAAAGTCGATTTTCAAAAATATAGGTCATGCTATGGATATCAAAATAATGTACGGGATCACTTCATCAAATTCAATTAATATTTTAGAAATTACATCTTGTGGTAAAAATACGCGTATCGACGACTTGTGGAATCGTTTTTCAGGTAATATTGTGCCAATAATAATACGTTATATTTTGTATTATAAATATATTTTATGTTTTTGTATATAAATGTATTTGTTGAATTTAAAAATGGATGTAAATAATAGATATATACGTATAAACAGAATTTGTTAGCACAACTACATAATTGAATAACGTTTTCAGTTCAATCGATTAAATTAACATTTCGCGAAATTTTGAATTCTTAGAACTCAAAGCCTTACAACAATTTACTGTAACACTATGACCTTTACAAAATAAATAAACAATTTTATCTCACAATTTGTAACACTTATTTCATCTCTTGTCTACAATAACGAAACCTTTCGCAGTAAACTTTAATTAAATCCAACATTTCATCAAGATAGTAAGACAGTTTTCTTCCATTAAAACTTTATTTATTCAATTTTACTTATCATAATTTTACTCATAGATCTTGCGGTTGGATGACGTCAGACAGTTATTTTCTTGGTCACAAAACAAATTTTATTAGAATCTATCATTATGCAATAAGCTAAAAAATACTTTACTTGAATGCACTTTAGATTCCATTTCATAATAGCGTTTCATGTTTTTGACCGATTCAAAATGAGACACCATTCTTTATTGAATTTGTTGTGCCAATATTGGGCATTGTGGCCAGTGGCAAAACTACAGGGTGGTAATGCCATGGGCCCCCAGTTAGAAGGGGCCCCGTTCAGAGGTTTTCATCTGAACTTGTCTGTTTTATTGGGAACTGGAGCCCATTCGCGCCCATTCGCCCGAACGGTATAATTACGCCACTGATTGTGACAAAACATTCATAATTTAAACCTTCACTTGCTCTTTGTAGCCATGACTACCAAAACCTAATAAAAAAATATATCTACATACCTCAACCAAGCGCAAGTCTGTCCTCTTTGAGCTCTGCAAGTCATTTCTTCTGGTTGAGTTCTGTAATTCCAGTCAATGCTGGATCTACCAAGAACTGGTGCAAATGATGGGACGCTGGTTACCTCAGGTTCTTCTGGGCCAGCTTCTATTAACAGAATCTGGAGAAGAAGAGAAATACTGATAAGTGGTATGCAAACACATATGTTTTAGAAAACACGGCTCCCATATTATTTAATAGTTTTGCCATATATAATTACTACGAAGAATTTACGGAGGTGTGTTACAAAGTGATTGTTACACATTTTAATTGTGTGCATCGCTGCATACTTCAAAAAAAATTGGACGTTCGTTAAGTTATCTTATCCTTACTAATATTATAAATCGGAAAGTGAGTTTGTTTGTTTGTTTGTTTGACCCGCTTTCACGCCGTAACTACTAAACCGATTGCTTTGAATTTTTGCAGACGTAAAGTTAAAAGGCCGGATTAAATAATAGGGTACTTTTATCCTGGAAAAAATTGATATTCCCGAGGGAAAACAAAAGTATTGGTATAGATGGCGCTGTGTGTATTAGTATATGTCACATAGGCTACGTTTATCCTTTTGTGACGCGAGCGAAGCCGCGGGTAAAAGCTAGTATATTATATAAAAGAAAGTCGTGTTAGTTACACTATTTATAACTCAAGAACGGTAAAATTTATTTGGATGAAATTTGGAAGTGCCTTAAACCCGGAGACGGACATAGGATACTTTTATCCAATACTTTTTGACGGATATTTGGAACGGGTATAAAACGGGATTGCGCATATGAAGTCGCGGGTAGAAGCTAGTTAATAATACAAATGTAATGACAGTGCAGCACTAAACCGAAGAACGAGCGCCAAGCGTCACTGACTGACATACGGACCGACAATTGAATTTTTTACATTTCAAAAGTATCTAATTAAGTATTAATTGAAATAAATGCTTTGACTTTGACTTTGGAAGAAGTTCTGATCTATCTGACAAAGGATTTTCGATTTTTTTTCGATACTATGATACCAGAAACATATCACCATTATTTATGTTAGATTAATATTACAACTTTCGAACAATTACTTGCAAAAGCCTTATCCAAATCAGAAAATAAAACCCAGCCTACTTGATCACCCTCAAATAAAACCAATATAAACTCAAAGAATATTACGAAAACGGACGCTAGTGAATCATATACGAGTCAGCATAAACGAAAAAACCTCGATTTTGTCAGAGAAAAATATTACCGTATGATCATTACCATACCATATTGATGTGTATGAAGAATCGTTGAAATATTTTATGTTTGGCAAGATTTATTTTAGGAGTAAATTTTCTTAGTCTGATATCCCAGAGCCACCAGACCTTATTAATTTTTTAACGGACAATAAAAAATCGATTTTTTGAAGGGAAGAAAATCATCTAATGTCCTTTCCCACCTTGGGTGAGGCAAGAGAGAGTGTAAGACTGTTAATAACTAAATACCACCTCAAATCTAGATAAGATAAGACCTAGAAAATACCTCAAACTACAAGTACAATTTTTACGTATTTATAGCATTTGGTATCTACAAATTGGCCATCGATCTAAACTGGCAGGTTGACTATACATACTAAGAATAACCTGCCATACAAGTTTTGTTCGTCAGCTAATAAGTAAGGTCTGGAGGCTTTGAGATCTTGGTCTATAGTGCTAAAGAAATTGCCTCTTGGGTCGATTCGGTCAGTATTTTACGTCTACATGATGTTATCACGTTAAAGACCTTGGTGCTCATAAATTTTAATGTAGGTCAACTATGTTACTTCATCTTCATAATAATCTTGAGCATCTTTAGTAGCTATGTTTATGTAAAGAATTTGTAATTTAGATTTTTTACTTTATATTGATATTTTAGTCTGGTCTCGCTTTTGTGTTTCATTCTACCGGGCAAGAGGTCTCGGGTTCGATTCCCGGGTCGGGCAAAGTATTACTCGGTTTTCTTAAGAATTCTCAGTAGTAGCACGGAGTCTGGAAATGTGCCCGGTATATGGCATAAATAGTGAAAAGTGGGTGTTACATTGTATAGTAACATTAAGTGTTGTAATGAGCATCTCTGCCTACCCCTTCGGGGATAAGGCCGTGATGTTCTATTATACTATAAAAATTGTAATCAATAAAAATATAAAATCGTCAGTACAAACGTATAACGAATAAAAATTACATACAAAATAAAAAAAAAGTACAGAATCACTTTCACCAATTCGGGTTGCAGCTGCAAATGAAAATGTAATCCAATCCAATACAATACAATACAATACTGAAAAATAATGCGATAAAAAACGAACACAACCCGATTACACTGTTCACGCAGTAAAAAATGGAATAAACTGACCAGTGTTGAATTACTCTTGAATAAAATTACCCATCGCGCGTCGAAAACTTTGATTGGATCTAAACTATCAGAATTATATTAATTGGCTGCCAAGCCAGCCGTGCCTCCCATAAATGAAACTTGTTTATATTTTCATTTTATGTATAAATAGACCCTACTATGGTTGTTAAAAGTTTTCACTCGAAACTGTAGGCGGTTTTATGAACTTTGTTCGGCATAAATGCGTGTAGTTTTAGCGGTATAAAAGTGAATACGGTTAGAGAGAGAGAGAGATAGAGAGAGAAAAGAATGGGATTATATCGTGTGAATTCTCTCTAGAGAAATATTCTAGATTATTATCACATGCATGTATTTTACATTTTTCTATAGGTAGTTATGTTCACTATTTTATTGTTTAAACGATCAGCTGGTTAAACACTGGAATACACATTCTGATTTAGTTTTATATGATACTAGGAATTTTGGAATACATTTCAACATCTTGGAGTCCTATTTTGAGATTATACCTAACCTTCTTAATAATCGTATATGATTATTCGGGCAATTAAATCAGTCCCACTAAACACTTGTCTAACAGACCACTAAAAGATTCTTAATACTTATTTGACGAAAATATGTCAAAACTTATTTGGCTTTTCTATTTACTAGTTCCGACAGAATTTGAACACAGTAATAAAATGTTTATTTTTTAGCAAATTTTTCTTTTTTCCTTATTGGTGGTTGTGTTATTCTTTATGAATGTTTTCATCACTTTCGACTTTCTCGTCAATGGTAGGGGTTTTATAGTTTCAAATTACGGCGCTTGTTTTCAAAGTGAATTTATTCTAATTACGTTTTGCCAATGTTTTCTTTATTAGAAATCTCTGTACTGTATGTACAAATTCATAGCTGGAACTTTTGTATTCATGAAAATATTCATATACTTATTAATATTTTTCATTTTCTCTTTTAAATAAATTGAAAACGTTTTGCTTTTGCACTATTTTGTGAAGGTGATTTTGTATTTTTTTTTACAAAATTCATTTAAACTGCCTCGTTAACTGACTGCCTCGTTGGCTGACTGCCTCGTTGACTGACTGCCTCGTTGGCTGACTGCCTCGTTGGCCGAGTGGTCGCAAGTGCGACTACCGGGCAAGGGGTCTCGGGTTCAATTCCCAGATCGGGCAAAGTATTACTGGATTTTTAAAAAATCTCAGTATTAGCACGGTGTATAGAATTGTACCCGGTATATGGCAATAGGCTCACCCCCTATTACATGGGACTCATAACATAAATTGTGAAAAGTAGGTGTTACCTTGTACAGTGGCATCATGTGCACCTCTGCCTACCCCTTCGGGGATAAAAGGCGTGATGTTATGTTATGTTATATCTCTCCCTCCAGGCAATCCCTCACGACTGAGGATTGTAACCATCCTGGAACCACTCTAGATTGGACAAATTGTCTCCATCGGCTATCTGCGACCATTTATGTTGCGGTGTAAAACCTCGATGCTGGTTTATCCTTGAGCTGGTCAGACCATCTGGTTGGGGATCGTCCTCGTATAGAGCTTAGGTTTAAGCAACTTTAAGATGTAAGGCAAAAGACTGTATGTGGCCTTTGCTCTGTATAACATCAGTTATTCATCATCATCATCATTAACAGTTCTCGTCCACTGCTGGGCATAGGTCTCTTCAATGCCACGCCACTGACCTCGATCTTCAGCTCTACGCGTCCAACCGCTACCAGCCAGTTTGCGGATATCGTAATATAAACCTAGACGAGACTGATGTTATTATTATGTTGAAATAGTTACGTGTATAAATTCCTGTGTTTATTGAGGAAAAGATATAAATAATATAGATGTATGATATCACGTAATATCATGTAATATCCAGGTATGAAAGAATTGTAATTAATCTGTTTCATATACCAAAGCTGTTGTTAACGTCCAGCTAACGTAAAAAAAAATATTAAAGGCCTAAGGTTTTTAAGTATATCAGTTAATTTTTATTCGTAATTAACTTCTATTGATAGTTAAACAACATATTAAAGGAATTCCTGAATTCAATTCGAATAGTCCATTCAGGAAAACGTGTTATCAGAATCCAAATGGATACTAAGAGTAAATTATTCTAGTATCTTGTCATTAAGCGATTGGGATCAAGTCGTTAATGTGCAAATTAATATGGCCATTACCATTACATTTAGTGTCTACTCGTTTTATGTCCGTAGGCTTATTGAGAGACCATGTCCTGTTGAGTATTCATTGGTTTTTATTCTTAGCATGTGTGGGTATAGATGCAGTCATGGTGATTTTTTATGGGATAAACGAGTAATCGAGCTGATGATCCATCTGATGGTAAGCATTCGGCGCACGGAGCGGAGGACCTAACGGGTTACCGGGGCTCCGGCTCGAAGGGCAGGAGTAGGAACGGGGTGGTTTTTAATCAGTAAGAGTCTGACACTCCCTCCCGCCTCACCCAGGCGGGAGAATACATTCGATGATTATGCCTCTTAAAAAAAAGCAGTCAGCGTTACCCACGGACACCCGGAAGAAGGCGTTACAAGTGCATTACCGGCCTTTTGGTGATTAGGAATTTGAGGATTGTTAGGGATTCAGGGAATGGGAAGATTGGGGGAGAGAGGGGGGAAATTGGGCCTCCGGTAGCCTTACTCCACACCAAAAAACACGACGCAAGCGTTGTTTTACGTCGATGTTCTTTGAGGCCGTGGTATCACTCCGGTCATGTCGACCCATTCGTGCCGAAGCGTGGTTCTCCAGGAGGATTGCAGGAGTATTTTTGTCCCCTAGAGTGTATCCTTGGCTTTATTGTTTCTCACATAGCAAAAATCAAGAAGTTAAATCAAAAACACACATAACATCACGCCTTTTATCCCCGAAGGGGTAGGCAGAGGTGCAAATTATGCCACTGTACAATTTAACACCCACTTTTTTTTACTATTTATGTTGAGTCCCATGTAATAGGGTGTGAGCCTATAGTCATATACCGGGCACAATTCCAGACTCCGTGCTACTACTAAGAATATTTTAAAACCTAGTAGTACTTTGTCCGACCCAGGAATTGAACCCGAGACCCCTTGCCCGGCAGTCGCACGACCACTCAGCTAACGAGGCAGTCAGTTCAATCAAAAAACAAACTTCAATTAACTAGATATTCAAGTAACAAAGGACCAATTTGATTTCACTATCTAATTTCCTAGTTATTTATCTCAGTGTTTCTATTGCCATTTAAGTACTAAATGAACTAGCAACCGACATTGGATTGCTTAATGTTAATTTATTAGCAAGCACTTTGTTGTTTCTGGTCTCAACTTTGCAATAGTGATTTCAACTCGATTACATTTTGTTCCAGTTGCAATGAATGGAATTTTGTGGTGATATGATCATGAGTGCTGATTATTTTATACTAAGGACTATATAAGTTTAGATTTGCCAACTTTTAGTCACGACTTCTTTCGAGTATTTTGCTATAACAAAGACGGAGTGAAACAACGCTTGCTTTTTATCGTTTGAGTGAGGTTAACGGAGGCTCAATTAGCCCCCCCCCTTCCCCGATTTCCTCAATTCTTTAGGGATCCCCAACAATCCTTAAATTTCTAATCTCAAAAGGCCGGTAACGCAGTTCTAACTCCTCTGGTTTTCCAGGTGTCCATGGGCAACGCCGATTGCTTACCATGAGGTTATCCGGCGGCTCGTTTACCGGCTTATCCCATAAAAAAATGAGAAGATGGCAGTTCTAAATGTTCAGGATTCATCAGAGAACGTAGCGTGTTCTCAATCAGATTCCCAATAGGAATAGAGGTGTGCACTGTGCATGAATACTTATAATGGGTACAGATTAATAATCTGATTCTAATAAAATAATTTTATTGACCTATTTCTGACTTGCGATTCGAGTCAAAGATTTTACATAATATAATATATTGTAGGTATTAAGAACGACTAATAAAATCCATCCTTATCATAATAAATAGTTGGCCACAATTGTGCGCTGCTTCCATAGCTTTCTGCCTCGCACAGCAAAACTGTGGTATGTACTGTGGTCGGCGGTATTTCCCAACCGATACGACTTTCAAACCTTCAAGAAAAGAACGAATTCTTTTTCAAAAGGCCAGCAACGCACCTGTGACTCGTCTGGTGTTACGGGTGTCCATGGGGCTGATCGCTTACCATCAGGTGATCTACGTGCTGGTTTGCCTCCTATTCCTTAAAAACCACTGCTTGGCGTAAAACACATCACTTTTACTAATAACTTTCTCTCTTTAGACGAGACAAAGTTTTAAATGAAACTCTATTAGCCAAAGCGCACTTACAATTGTTAAACTTTTTCATTCAAAGACTGTTCCATTGTTTTATACATCTTTGCCCAGCACATCAAACTACCCTAACCTATGCAATAGATTTTCAACCTTGCGATCTTACACTAAAGTTGAAATTTATGTAAAGTATTTTACCGTTTCGTAGTAATTTAATTTGCTAGTATCACCTGGGAAATAATTTCACTAGTTCTTATGTATTATATGTTTCCTATTATGTTAGAACTTGATAGCTTTTTATGCTGTCTTGAGAATATGACAGTGTTGATTGAAATGTGTATATCATGGTTCTGTATCAAAGTTATTTCATACTAGCTTTTACCCGCGGTTTCGCTCGCGTCACAAAAGAATAAAAAGTAGCCTATGTGACATATACCAATACACACAGCGCCGTCTATACCAATACTTTTGTTTTTTCTTGGAAATATCATATTTTTCTGGGATAAAAAGTACCCTATTATTTAATCCGGACTTCTAACTTTACGTCTGCAAAAATTCAAAGCAATCGGTTGAGTAGTTACGGCGTGAAGGCGGAACAAACAAACAAACTCACTTTTAGATTTATAATATTATTATACCTAGTAAGGATTTAATTTTAATTGATTGAATGGGAATGATAACTCTAAAGCTGGATTAGAAAGAGTTTTTAGTCAGTATGAGTCTGATACTCTCTCTGGCCTGACCCAGGACGGGAGAAGTCATCGGATGATTTTCCCACCTCAAAAAAAAAGGCGTAACAGCGGCAGTTGTTAGTCATTAATAACCTTTCTACTAATATTATAATCTCCTTCACGCAAAAAGTACACAACGGATCTGAGCTATATTTGGCACCGAGTTAGACAAAAGTCTGTATTGGCAGGCGTGCTCCATTGTAGGCCGCATCATCGTTTATACCATCAGGCAAAGTAGTCGCCAAACGCAAGTAAATGAAAAAAACTAAAGAAGTTTGATACATGACAGTTTATCATTAATCCATACAGATAAATAAAATTTGTTTGGTTGTATCTACTATACTGATCCTGGCTTACAGGAGTTGCAGCGGTTTTGGGAGGTCGTGGCGGGATTTTGCCAATTAAAAAAAAGATAAATATAATAAAAATAAAATAGGAGTGTCTGTTTTTTATATTAAAATAACCGCTTTTTACTACACGTATATTAATATACACATACCAAAATAATGGCAGTTAGCTGATGTAACTAAGAAGTAACATAGGCAAGGAAAATTGGAACAAAAACAAAGTTAGGTATGTGCTAAAATTCATATTCTACGCGCCGATGTCGCGGGCAACAGCTAAAAGCTAATAAGATTAACATCTTAAGGAATTCTATTCACTAAATGCTTTTTATAAGCAATTCCCGTAGAAATGTAAGTCTATTGAATGAAATATCTAACTCTATTGCAATTATCATTGTGTCTGTACTTCTCATTAAAAACGGTCTCTCTAGCTATTGTTTGATTATACTTTCAAGTATGTACGTTTTACTTTCATATTATTACGCTGTTAATCTTTGAAGTAGTAGATAGAGGTCTAAGGCTAAGGATTCTCGGCGTGATCTTGTCCTGCGCTCACCGCTGTGGCGGAAAGGAGGCGGAATTTTTAAAAGCCACGGGACCGCAATTTTCTGCAATCCCGCAGTCGCCACGGTTGCGATTATTGCCCGCAAAGTTGGTGGTTGATTATCGCAAGACGGGTAGGCGTTTAATTTCTTTGAGACCCTTTGAACTCTCATAGGGCATAGGTTATCACTCAATTTTGCTAAATACTGAGAATGTCGTATTCCTTAACCTGTTGAAATATCTGAAATATCATTCCCTAAATTTGATGGTAAAAAGTAGTCTCTAAACATCGGAAATAAGGTCTGTAATGTACTTAGTGGAGAGCGGTCACCGGTGACCGCTTGGGGATATTTTATGGGTTAAACAATCAATTGAGTTCCAGACCGGCCGTCCCATTGCGATCGCCCGCCAACTGCCAGCGAGTGCTAGTCGCCGCGGTAGCGGAACCGCGATTGCAACCGCCGCGGGCGTAACATGCGCCTTGCTTTGATTTTTTATATACATATCTGTCTTCTACAAAGCTCGCAACCGCAGCCGGCGCAGGAGAAAATCGCACCTTAAGTCCTTGACTTTTTTTTTTTAAACGTTGCCCCACACTAGTATTTTCTCCTGTGTCGTGGGTGCGTTTACAGACATACAAGGTCACATACACAATTCCTCGTCAATTTTAAATACTTACTGCTCTTTGGAAAATTACCTTCTATTGTTTTCCGAAGACTACTATTATGATGATTTTTAACTATCATGTTTACTCACTAACGACTATATGAGTTTCCAATTTACTAGTCAAATCAATCACATATATTTTTAAAACGTCATAACCAAATCGACCGACGAAAATACAAAAAATAAGTGCTTAAAATCCTTTAGCATTTTTTGCGACATCCAGGAATAAAATAAATAAAACCCACGGCCCGTTACTCACCGAACTACTAAAAAAATCAGTAGTATATTTATTCACACCTCCAAATTAAAAATACTCCAATCAATTTGAACAGATCACTTTTAAACCAATGTCAAATTGCAAAACACTTTTTGTCGACTCCGTTTCCATAGCAACGGTAGCCAAGGTCAATACTGCCAAGATGGCGGATGAAGCAACTTAGTGACTGTTTAATTACTTTTTTAAATGCATTTTAGTGCTTAAAAAGTTACGTGTCATGCAAGTAATGGACGCCGTAAAAGATTAATTAAATTGCTTTGTGAATGGCCGGGAATTCATTTCGTAATTTTGTGTCTGTGACTAAGTATTTATTGTAATCGTTTATATTTTTTGTGACATTTTTAGGTTTGTGCATTTTGTTGGTTTGTAATGCTAAAATGACTACACATTTCCAGACTCAGTACTACTACTGAGATTTTTTTAAAACCCAGTAATACTTTGCCCGACCGTTTGGAATCAAACTCGAAACGCCTTGCCCGGCAGTCGCACTTGTGACCACTCGGCCAATGAGGCAGCTGATGAATAATGGTTTTAAAACTGTTTTGTTATTGTATTATACCTAAACATGAGTTCAAATCTTGCTATAAAACATAATTTTATGTTAATCGACTATAACCATACTAATTTGTTACCTAAACTAAGTTTATTCATTTTAGATATAATTCTTCCTTAGTTATTAAAATTATACAGTTCGTATCGTTACAGATTAAAGCAAAATCTATAAAACGTTTTTGTTAACTAGAATTCAAAGATATCATATTCAATTTAAACTGTCAAACACCAAGCGGTCACCGGTGACCGCGACCTATTGTTCTTTAATTGTGTCTATAAAACCGGTACTTGACGAGTTAAACTTGTATTGTTAATTTAAATAGCTTTAAGCACAACTGTATGTTTCTAGATTATTATGTTTTATGTTTAAATATAACACTGTCGTATTTGAAAGCAATGCTAATAATCACTCAACATCACTCGACGACAAGTTTTAAGTTAACATTTATATTAAGCGTGGGAGAGCCATTCTTCGGCATGAACGTGCCTTACCGGCTCGACCGCAGTGATACCACGGCCTTACAGAAAACCGACATGAAACAATGCTTGCGTTGTGTTTCGTCGTGTGAGTGAGGTTACCGGAGGCCCAATTACCCCCTCCCCTTCCCCAAACTCCTTAATTCCTGAATACCCAACGATCCTCAAACTCCATATCCCCAAAAGGCCGGTAAGGCACTTGTAACGCCTTTTGTGTTCCAGGTGTCCATGGGCGACGCCGATTGCTTACCATCAGGTGATCCGTCTACTCGTTTACCGGCTTATGCCATAAAAAAGTATATTATGTAAGTTTAACGTGCCCTTCTCAAAGAAATTACATATATAAATTTACACACAGCCAACTCTGAAAATTCACTTAAATCCAGTTTAAAAAAAATACGCTCGAATTTTTGTTACGATCTCGTCACAATGCACTGCAGTGTACAGGTCAATGCAATACTTTCGCAAGACTTACACAACATAATTACACTGTGTTGCATTTTTAATTGGACACCTTATAGCTGACTTTATTTCGTGGCGATTTTTTTAACATTCTTATAGAAATGTCTTTCGATTAATCGGGTTTTGGCGTTTTGATTATTACTGTTTAATAATTAATACCTATATCTCTAATGTGAGTGTCATACGAGTGACCAATATAAGGCACTTTTGAACGTCAAACAAAATAACATAACATAACATCACGCCTTTTATCCCTGAAGGGGTAGGCAGAGGTGCACACAGAAGTAACTCCCACTTATTACTATTTATGTTATGAGTCCCATGTAATAGGGGGTGAGCCTATACCCATATACCGGGCACATTTCCAGTCTCCGTGCTACTACTGAGGTTTTTTTAAAAACCCAGTAATACTTTGCCCGACCCGGGAATCGAACACGAGACCCCTACAGATTTGCAGCCATATTAGAACACATTAAAGTTGATAATCGAGCAGAATTGAAATGATGACGTCGGCATTTTTTATCACAAAAAAATGTACATTTTTTATAATTGTCGATTCATAGAGAAAACTGATGGGATCAAGGTTCGAGAGCGGTCAAGTGGGAAATCGTTACAGTCTAATTACTAATTGTGATGTACTAACATTGTTTAATAAACGGGTTCAAATCGGAGTAAGGTAACAATTAGTTGATGGATAATCTAGACTTGTAACATGGCCTTAATAAAAATATCTTGTATGTCCAAGATTACTAAACTTTTTTCTCCAATGACGTCACCACATGCCGTTTGTTATCTACTATTAATAGTATTAGTTCTATTGATAGGTAAAATAAAACCATTGTATCTATTAAAGTATAGTAATTGTATCCGCTCTGTATTTTCAAAACGCGGACTGAGCACAATGCTTGATATAATTAAATTGATTAAGTTACTTAAACTTCTAGTCTATAAAGGTAACTAATTTCAAATAGTAATAAAACAAAAAAAAAAGAATACTATGACTCATATCCTCAATAGACTTAGACGATGGTATTTTGTTTTTTTTTTACTTTTTATACTATTCAATTAAACGTACCTAGGTAGTAAATACTAGGTATGTTCTCGTGTGTAGTGGGAGCATTTATACGGTTTGAATTCATTTATTTCTATTTTAGAAATAAAATTTCTATTTTAGAAATAAATGAATTACAAATCACTTGTACAGAAATAAATACTTATATATATATTTTACATTTGTTGATTTGTCCAGGAGCAACAAGAGGTTGTTATAGCGGTAACAATTTTAGGATTTTATAAACACAACGTCGTGGTGGCCCGGAGGTGTAAGACGCCCACTTCTCATGCATGAGGGTGCGGGTTCGAAACTTACCAACGGCAAGTACCAATGTGACTTTTTCCGAGTTATATGTACTTTCTAAGATTATTTAGACACCACTGACAAACGGTGAAGGAAAAACATCGTGAGGAAACCTGAACTTATAATTTCTAATTATAAGTTTGAAATCGCCAACCCGCATTGAGCTAGCGTGGTGATTAATGCTCTAACCTTCTCCGTGTGAGAAGAGGCTTTGCTCAGCAGTGGGCATTTATAGGCTGTTGATGATGATGATGATAAACACAAAGAGCCGAACCTAAAACAGTAATTCGTGGATCAAAGAAATGTTATGTGTGGGATTTGAACGGACTTCGTAGTAACCAATGTGTCTGTCAATTTTATATACCAGTGCAATTCGTATACCTGTTAAACCATAGGTACAATTTTCTAAATTTTATAATTATCCACAACAAATATTCATCCTCGTCAGCAGACTGTGAGAGTTTATTACTGAACTATAGGCCTCATCAAAGGCGGACTAAACCTAAAGAGCGTCCTATGCAAGTACCACATAGGCTGTCCTTATTTTTTTGACGCTGTCGTCTCACTATGGGCAGTTAGCTGGGGCCTAAAGGTCTAAAGGTATATAGGGGCCTGGTAGGTGGGCTAAAGGTAATATTACCTTTAGGCACTTGCCATATCTGTCTTAGGGATAATATTACTCTGGACCTCCTCTGTATCTCAATATAGATCGCAGCTTAAAAGGCTCAGGTTTATCAGAAAACACTGCCGCTAGGTCGCTGCCATATCCACCAGAGATGAGGCCCAGTAGGGCTGATGCCCGATACAGAGCCGCAGAAGGTCTAACGGGTGGTCGCGCCTCAGGCTCGAAGAGCTGGATTAGGGACGGGGTGGTTTTTAGTCAGGAAGAGCCTGACACTGCCTCTCGCCTAACCCAAGGCGGGAGAAGTCATTGGATGATTTTCACCCGTCATGTCTCTGCTATATATGTATTTTTTTATTCATAGACAAAGTGTATTTTAATCTGCCGTCAGTCTACGACTCATAGGATATAAGTAAACGCCCAACTATTGAAACAAACAAATGAAACACGTAACCAGATATTATAGTCTAAATGTCATAATTACTGAAATCTCACAGATGGCCTCGTTGGCCTAGTGATCACAAGTGCGAATGCCAGGCAAGGAGTCTCGGGTTCAATTCCCGGGTGGGGCAAAGTATTAATGGGTTATTTAAAAATTCTCAGTAGTAGCCCGAAGTCTGGACTTGTGCCCGGTATATGAGAACAGGCTCACCCCCTATTGCATGGGACTCATAACATAATTAGTGAAAAGTGGGTGTTACTTTGTACTGCTTTGTACAGTGGCATAATGTGCACCTCTGCCTACTCCTTCCGGGATGAAAGACGTGATGTTATATATGTTATGTATGTCATAATTACATAGAATAATTGAAGATAATGCTATCTTCTATTGGTTTGGCAATAAATTCTCAAATGCAAGACACAATCTATTGCATAGCGTAGTATTGAAATTTTTTAGCGTGACGTTACAATTGCTGCAAGTATTTTGCTATAGACAATATTAGAATTTTCTATTGGCATACATATTTTTATCGTTGTGCTCTGCACAACATGATAACGGTAGAACCAATCTTTCCTCAGACCTGTTTAAGATTAGCATTTAATTGCTCAATCGCCAAGCGGTCACCAATGATCGCTCTCCTTTAACTTTAATTATAGACCTTATTTCCGATGTTTAGAGACTACTATTATATGAACAAATTTTCGGTGGAATATATCAACGTAATAAATTAGATAATAACACTAGTATTTACAGAAATATAAGAAAAACCCTTATACATATGTATGTATGGTAGAATCAATTAGAAAAATTGGCATTTTTGCTTAACATAGCATTTAAAACAGCGGTGCATTGCTTATTAGACGATTTAGACACAGGACCAACTGTGCAGTTAAAGAAAATATATAACGTAACATAACATCACGCCTTTTGTCTCCGAAGAGGTAGGCAGAGGTGCACATTACGGCACTTAATGCCAGTGTACAATGTAACACCAATTTTTACTGTCCCATGTAACAGGGGGTGATCCTATTGCCATATACCGGGCACAATTCCAGACTCCGTGCTACTACTGAGAATTTTCTTTAAAACAAAACCAGCAATATTTGTCGCACTTGCGACCACTCGGGCAATGAGGCAGCCAAGAAATTGTATAGAAATGTAAAAATACATATATAGAAAACATTTTATTGTTTTTCAAAGAAACAAGAAATTTATCTTCAGACATTTTTTCACACCTTTGTACCAGAATTATCTAAAAGAATGTAAATATATGAGTAAATGGATTGTTTCATTGCAATTATGAAATGCGTGTGACAAAGGTTTTGCGATTCTGATCACAACATTCCTTTAAGTACCATCGATTGTTTTATTGTAAAGAATGATTGGTATTGTAATCATTTGCATCTATTTATGATATTACGAAAACTAAATATTTCGTGTAAAATATTCGCGAGACTTTTTTGTAATGAAATAAAACTACGTTTTAAAAAAACGGACTTCAAAAACTAATAACATCTTATTATTCATTGTACTGTGATATACAAGTGTTATACAAGTTATACATGTGTGGGAGAGCCATGCTTCGGCACGAATGGGCCGGCTCGACAGGACTGATACCACGGCCTCATAGAAAACCGACATGAAGAAACGCTTGCGTTGTATTTTATCGTGTGAGTGAGGTTACCGGAGGCCCAATTACCCTCCCCTTCCCCAATCTCGCCAATCCCTGAATCCCCAACGATCCTCAAACTCCTAATCCCCAAAAGGCCGGTAACGCACTTTTAACGCCTCTGGTGTTCCAGGTGTCCATGGGCGACGCCGATTGCTTACTATCAGGTGATTCGTCTGATTTATATACCGGCTTATGTCATAAAAAAATACAACATTTACTGAAAGTTAAAAAGCCGGTGCCCGCAGTCCTAAACAAAACTATTCGTGAAAACTTAAATCGTTCGATAAATTTTGTTATGTGTTTGTGGCACCGACTTGAGAAAACAGCGACTTGAAAACCTCCTTTTTGGAAAATCAATAAAAATGAAGGCAGATAATATACATAATTAGTTAGCTAGCTTCAATTTACAGCTAAATAAATAATAGTATGTCAGTCCGGACTGACATAATACTATTATTTATTTTGTATTTGTATTTGTTGTCAAAGATGTCGTGGTGGCCCGGAGGTTGAAGACGCCTGCTTGTCATGCACGAGGGAGCGGGTTCGAAACCTACCAACGGGAAGTACCAATGTGACTTTTTCCGAGTTATATGTACTATCTAAGATTATTTAGACAACACTGACCAACGGTGAAGGAAAACATCGTGACAAAACCTGGGCTTATAATTTCTAATTATAAGTTTGAAATGGGCAACCCGCGATGAGCAAGCGTGGTGATTAATGCTCTAACCTTCTCCATGTGAGAAGAGGCTTTGCTCAGCAGTGGGCATTTATAAGCTGATAATGATGATGATGATGATTTGTTGACGTTTCAAAAGTACCAAATTATGGTTTAATTGAAATAAATGCTTTGAATTTGCAACGCCAAGCAACATAAACTAGACTGTCAATAATAGCATTAAGTCTGAAATTTGAAATAACATTTTCGCTATATGTGACCCCTATTTAAACTGAGGAAACGGGTGTGTTAAAACATACATAACATGGTTGTTTATTATTATAACTAAAGTTTAATTAAACAATAATGTTTCTTCAACATGATCATAGAGCCTATTTCTTTTAGACCAGATGTGAGAAATATCACATATTTATATATCGTCATATTTTATTATATACTAGTTTCTGTCCGCGACTTGGTACGCGCAATCTCGTTTTCTTCGGTTCCCTTAGGATTTTTCATGACTTTTTATCTGTCATAAGAACCTTCTCCTGACAATAATAGACACAACAAAAAAAAATCAGCCAAATCAGTCTAGCCGTTCTCAAGTTATGGCGTGACAACGGGTAACGGGTTTCATTTTTATTTATATAGACTACCTACTGTCGCGCGTTTTCACCCATTACTCGGTTCCTATTGATCATAGGGTAATGTTTTAAGGCCTATATCTTTCTTCAATAAATGCACTATCCAACACAAAAATAATTATTGAAATTGGATTAGTAGTTCCGGAGATTAACGTCTTCAAAAAAAAAAATCAAACTCTTCAGCATTATTAAATAGTAAAGTTAAAACAAAAAGTATGAATTAGGACCAAATTTATAGGCCTAACTGACGAGCATTCATGAAGAGATTGGTGAATGTAGATGAAGCGAAATAGGTATATCAGTATCGTCTTCTTTAGCATTTTTGTTCTATCTGCCCCAGAGGGATACATACACACCTATGAGATGCTGAATGAGTCTCACACAACTTGGAGTGTAGATCAAAATGAGCCGGTTGATAGTCCGGTGAGATAATATCTAACCCTTTGAGTACCGTCATTATAGACACAATTAAAGAACAATAGGTTGCGGTCACCAGTGTCCTCGCGGTGTTTGACAGTTTAATGATACACTAAACTAACACCTCGACTATATTATCAATTAAACTAATGATTAAAAAAAATTGATGCTATGAACAACTGCATTACGTACAGGTCCAAATTGGTTGCTAAAATTATGATGAAATGAATAAATAAACTTAATATTGCTAAATATTGCAGCTATATATTGCAAATAAACTTAATATTGCAGCTAATGCTGACATGAATGATGCGTGCGATGTACAGCCGCTGAATCGTACAAGGTGTGTCAATATATGTTTTAAGTAAGTATTATATGGACAATTAAATTAATTTCTTTCATAACAATATAGGTGATCGATTTCTGAAAGTGAAACGTACATTTTAACGACTGTAAACTTTTATGCGATTGCTCCATTGAACCAAGGTTACCAATGCAATGCGCCCGGTCAAGTTCATACAAGTTTTTGTGCGAAATCGTTAGTAGGCCGTAAAATACGAGTTTTTTGTATGCAATCAATATTTTATTGGTATAATTATCATTGTTATAGTTTTAGGAAATTCGTAATTGCCATTGGTTTTGTATTTAAATTCTTTGTAGAGGTACAATACGGATCATGTTGAATATCCAGTTCTTATATTGATAACATGGGATGCTAAAATGCTAGATAGTGGCTAAACGTCGGCTCATCCTTACTAATATTATAAATCGGAAAGTGAGTTTGTTTGATTGTTTGTTTGTTCCGCTTTCACGCAGTAACTTCCTTACTGTAAGGAACGAATTCAACTATCAAACTCGTACTTCATAGGTACATATATGTATAGCGACAACACTCACTCAACATCATGAACTAAAAAAAATCTGTACAGGCTACTTAAACAAAAATATGTACTACAAAAGAGAGTTTGACATTGCGTGTCGTATTGAGAATCGAATCGAAATCGGATTGCGCAATATTGCTTCTACACTTGTAAGAACTACAATAGTTGAATATAATTTAGTAATTCGACCTTGACTCTTTGAATGCACTGTTAATAATTGCCAGTCTAGTGAATACTTAATCTCGGAAAATGAGTTTGTTTGTTTGTTCCGTTTTCACGCCGCAACTACTAAACCGATTGCTTTAAATTTTTACAGACGTAAAGTTAGAAGTCCGGATTAAATAATAGGGTACTTTTATCCCGGAAAAATGTGATATTCTCGGGGGACAACAAAAGTATTGGTATAGATGGTGCTGTGTGTATATGTCACATAAGCTACTTGTTATCCTTTTGTGACGCGAGCGAAGCCGCGAGTAAAAGCTAGTCAAATATAAAAAACAAATTATAAAAATATTCTACTTCACTCCTATTCTGCTTAGAGTTTTCAAACTATTTTCGTCATTTGAAACCGATTTCCTCAAGAACAACTACTATCAACCTATTGTCAGTAGTTTTACATTTATAATGTTACAAGTTACAATTACTCCCCATCCCCAATTTCCCCAATCCCTGAATCCCCAACGATCCTCAAACTCCTAATCCCAAAAAGGCCGGTAACGCACTTGTAACGCCTCTGGCGTTCCAGGTGTCCATGGGCGACGCCGATTGCTTTCCATCAGATGATCCGTCTGCTCGTTTACCGGCTTATGCCATAAAAAAAACAAAAATTGTCATTCAATTGTATATTTTTTTCGTTTCTGAATTGTATTCATTTTTATTTCTTATATTTGATTACCTAATTAGTTTGTTTTAAGTACTTAAATAATAGTATTTACATAAGATTAACAGTATAACTTAATAGCGTAAGCTGTAGTGTTATATATGTATAAAATAAAATAAAATAAATAAATGTTAATGTTTGTTTTAGGTTAAAATTATTATGATTACCTATTTTGTTCTTCAATTGTGAAATCTTTATTTAGTTTTTTAAATTGTATTAATTTTTATTTAACATAACATCACGCCTTTTGTCCCCTAAAGGGTAGGCAGAAGTGCACATTATGCCATTGTACAATATGTTACACCCACTTTTCACTATTTATGTTATGAGTCCCATGTAATAGGGGGTGAGCCTATTGCCATATACCGGGCACAATTCCAGACTCCGTGCTACTACGGAGATTTTTTTAAAAACCCAGTATAACTTTGCCGGACTCGGGAATCGAACCCGAGACCCCTTGCCCGGCAGTCGCACCTGCGTCCACTCGGCTAACGAGGCAGTTATTTTTAATTTCTTATATTTAATTACTAAATTAATAGTAATTATATAAGATTAATAATATAACTTAATGGCGTATGTTGTAATGTTATATATGTAAATTTACTTAATAAATAAATGAATTATCATTCAATCAGTAACAGGTACAATAATATATGATAAGTAAAGTTGAATATCTTACTTACCTTCCATTGTTTTACTTCAGAGAGACGGTTAGCTATCACACATCCAGCAGATCCAGCCCCGACCACTATGAAGTCATATTGATCCGAAGTCTGCCTTTTTCGACGTTTCTTCGAACCGATCTTCTTCATCTTCCTTATTTCAACTTTATCACTCTTTGATGTCTCAAGCTCAGAGTCCGTAAAGATCTCCTTCATAAAATCAAAGTCAGCGTCCCTGTGATACTTCGAAAAAGGATTATCAAACGCCATATCCAAGTCTTCCTTCTTCGCCCTATTTTCAAATGCATATCGTTCACGGTCGCGTTTGAATTCTTCACTTTCTTCGCTATCAGTTTTTTTGTTGAATTTTTCGAAATCGAATATCGGGAAGTAAGATGTTACTGATAATCCTCGACTGCCACCGGGACCGCGACTGTGGACTCTTGTCACTTTCTCCCAATTTTTCATTGGTGTTTTAAACGTATTTTGAAATTTATTGGTAAAAAATGTGTCTTGTATTGACGAACTTAATGGTGGAAGTGTAGGTTCCGGAAACTGACTGATCACTGCTTCAAATTCTGGTGATATAGGTTTTGTATCCCGAAACGATGGTACTTGCCACTCTGGATATTCGTTCTTAGGGTCATCCCTTGAGTGACTGTAGAGTTGAGTTAGTAAGGACAGAAACACGAATCCTGTTGTTGAACATTGAGTTAAAGGGGCCTGCTGCTCGGGGCAGATTTGGCCAATGTTCGGCGGAGTCCAGACTGTGTTTGACATTTTTAACACTTCACTACACTCGCGATTTCATCCGTGTGTACAGTGCAACCACTCGCGATACAATGGTTAACGTTCGAGCTATGTTAAGTAAGTGGGAGTGCGACAACTGTCTTTAGCAGTTGTACGCTTGTTAGTATATTAGTTACGCGGTTATTTATGTTTGTATTTCGAGAGTAAAATTGTAGCGAGTGACATTGGTTGGGGTAATTAGTTACGAACTTTTTTCGCTTATGTTTCTTTTTTTAATTTGTCCGTTTTATTTTGTTTTTGTTAATAGGGTATTGCGGTCAGTGTTTTAACGCCACTGCAGTTGGTTGTTTCTTTATCGAGTCGAGTGAGTAAACAAACAATAATATTATAGAGATAAACGATGACTTAACAATGTGAAAGGAAAATAAAAAGACAATAGGATTCTTTTGGTGTAAACACTTCTAATTGAAGAATATTACAGTTACATTTTATAAATATTATACAATAATTTCATGTCATTGCGAATCTATATCTGTAAATAGATATAAGTTTATATATCTATTTATACATATAATAAAACTGTAAAAGTATAAATTCTGTAAATCGAAAATCTAACAAAAAATAATAGGGTTACAAGTTACAAGGGTTACAATGTGGCACCGAACCCAAAAATGTGATTGAAAATCTGTTGTCTGTCTATATGTTCACGCATCACGCAAAACCTACCGGATTACAATGAAACTTGGTATGACTTTACATACTCAGGGCACAACACTGAGCATTTTTTTACGGCTCGATCCTTAGACACAGTTACTGTATCAAAAGCAAATATAAGTTTGTCGAATCTTCAGTGGACTTTATGCTGTAACTATAGGGCCGACGGTTGACATTAGCTTTGAACTATATCATAAATGTGAAAATATGTGAGTTTCTTTTTTTATGGCATAAGCTGGTAAACGAGCAGACGGATCACCTGATGGTAAGCAATCGGCGTCGCCCATGGACACCTAGAACATCAGAGGCGTTACAAGTGCGTTACCAGCCTTTTGGGGATTAGGAGTTTGAGGATCGTTGGGGATTTAGGGATTGGGGAGATTGGGGAACCGAAGGGTAATTGGGCATGTCTGACACTCCCTCCCGCCTCACCCAAGCGGGAGCAGACATTCGGTGATTTTCCCCCTTAAAAAAAATCTGACGAGCATGTATGAAAAGACTGATGACTGAAGAACCGAAAGAGGTGTGTACAAATTGTGTGTAAAATGTGTAATAAGCGTTATATAGCTTTTGTATACCCCCATGGGAGACAGGATTGAGGTTATGTATGTATGTAAAAACCTATAATTGTTATGACTGTAGGTACCGATTTTGCGGTTACTTATAATTGGGAATTTTAATGTCAAAAAACCCAGCAGCACAGCGGGAAATAAACCTTTACGACCTTGACCAGTGACACCTTTTTCTGTCCAATTGGACTTAATATAATTTAATGAATTAAAGGTAGCCATTCAACAATAAATTGACAGCAAAATTTTTAAAAACTAAAATTATCTACAAACGGCTAATTTTATGAAGATCACAAAAAACACTTTTTAAATGGTTTTATTTAGCGTGGACCGTTTGTTTGTTTATTTGGGTCAACAGTAATTTATTTTACCACTACCTGACGACAGATCGATCTGATATTTGGTACACACTTTTCATATTGGTAATCAACTAATCATACAATATAATGAACGAGCTCAGTGGCGTGCCATTGGAGAGGCCTATGTCCAGCAGTGGACGAATACAGGCTGATGATGATGATCATGATGATGAATCTATTATGGATATTAAACGAAAAGGTTTGATTGATAGAACAGTGCTTATTAACATTAAACATAACATAACATCACGACTTTTTATCCCCGAAAGAGTAGGCGGTGCACATTACGGCACTTAATGCCACTGTACAATGTAACACCCGCTTTCCACTATTTATGTTATGAGTCCCATGTAATAGGGAGTGAGCCTATTACCATATACCGGGCACATTTCCAGACTCCGTGCTATTACAGAGATTTATAAACCCAGTAATACTTTTGCCCGACCCGAGAATCGAACCCGAGACCCCTTGCCCGACACTTGCGACCACACGGCCAACGAGGCAGTAGCATAAAATTGTTTAACAAATGTTTATGTATTGTTTTGTTGAATGAATTACTGGCTGAATTGAAAATTTTTATCCAAATATTCAGGAAGGTATTGGCAAAAGTTATTCATTCATTCGTGTTCCTTTTCTCATAGATCCAGGTAAACTAAAACCGAAGTAGGTGTAAATACTTGTACAAATTGTTTAATATTTTCTTTTATTTCTCATTGTGTACTAGTAGGTATTGTAGAGAATGTGTAAACATTTGATATAGTACTTTTTGCTTTGACTTCGTACTACCTGTAACCATTGTCCATTAAAACCACCAGTCTGGTCTCGCCTTTATAAGGGACTGATTTTTTGTATGGTATATGACGGCAAATGAGTAGTTGTTGATACATATGTTGTTGATACCGCAGACGCTTTCAGTACCAGCCGAAGGTCGTGGTGGCCCGGAGGTTTAGGACCCTCTTCTCATACATGAGGATGCGGGTTCAAAACCTACCAACGGCAAGTACCAATGTGACTTTTTCCGAGTTATATGTACTTTACAAGATTATCTAGATAACACTGACAAACGGTGAAGGAAAACATCGTGAGGAAACCTGGGCTTATAATTTCTAATTATAAGTTTGTAATCGCCAACCCGCATTGAGCCAGCGGGGCGATTAATGCTCAAACCTTCTCCGTGTGAGAAGAGGCTTTGCTCAGCAGTGGGCATTTATAAGCTGTTGATGATGATGATGATGATGATGATGACAAGATTAATAAGAATTGCATTGCCAGGCTTTTCAAGATTTGACGCTACATGGTTTTTCCCGTCGGATTTCTGAGGGGCCGTGATATCACTCAGGTCAATCCGGCCTATTCATACTAAGCATGGTTCTTTCATATTTTATTGCATACACGTATGTGTGGTACCTATTATACATTGTTTGTGAAGAAATATTAGTTACTTTTTTATGGAATAGGAGGCAAACGAGCAGACGGATCACCTGATGGTAAGCGGTCAACGTCGCCCATGGACACCGGCAACACACCTGTGACTGTGTTGCGGGTGTCCATGGGCGACGTTGACCTTTAAAAAAGGAAGAAGCTTTTTTCTTAAATGTCCGTATTCGTTCGGAAATACTGTCAACGACAGATTATTTCACAGCTTTGCTGTACGAGGCAGAAACCTACGAGAGAAGAGCACAATTGTGGCCTGCCAACCATCTATATAATAGGGATGGATTTGCTGTCTTGAGGGTCGATGGTGGAAAGACGCGGCAGGTATCAAACAATTCAGCAGAGCACTCTCCGTGGTATACGCTATAGAAGATTTACAACGAAGCCACATCTTCACACATTGCCAAAGTGTTTAACTAGCTTATCTAGTTGTTTTTTTAATCATGTGCAACTTGATTTCACGCTGTTCAATCCTAAAGACCCTATTATTATGCTATGTTTTATAAGTTCAAAACGACTGCCTCGTTAGCCAAGTGGTCGCAATTGCGACTGCCGGGCAAGGGGTCTCGGGTTCGGTTCCCGGGTCGAGCAAAGTATTATGGTTTTTTTTTAATTTAAGTAGTAGCACGGCTTTGTTTTGCTTATATTCATAGATAGGCCCACATTCTCACTTTCTTTATTTAGATCTTGTATCATTTTTTTTTTTTTTTTTTTTTTTTTTTTTTTTCTAGAATCTAGAATAAAGCTACTTACGAATTCAAACAAAAACGAAATAAAAATTAACAACCAACCTGTTGAGTATGTAGACGAATATATATACTTAGGACAAATCATTTCACATATAGACATAACTACGAAAGAAATCAATAGAAGAACAACTAACGGATGGAAAAGATATTGGTCACTGAAAGAAATCATGAAATCCACAGACCTTAGTATTGGTATCAAAAGGAGAGTGTTCAATACCTGCGTTCTCCCATGTATTACTTATGGGTGTGAAACCTGGGCTCTTACGAAACATCATAGGAACATGCTGCAACATTGCCAAAGAGCTATGGAACGAAGTATGATAGGTATTAAGAAACAAGAAAGGGTACGAAACACCGTCATAAGAAGTAAGACAAAAGTCACAGACATACTTACTAGAATAGATAGTCAGAAATGGAGATGGACCGGGCACATGCTGCGCTGCACCCAAGAGAAGTGGAGCAACATCATAACAGACTGGTACCCTAGAGATGGGAAAAGAAACAGAGGTAGACAAAGCAAGAGATGGGAAGATGAACTGAAATTGACGGCAGGCCCAAAATGGAGAAGGGTTGCTAGAGATAGAGTTCAATGGAGAATGTTAGAGGAGGCCTTTGCCAAAAGGCACACTGAACTAAGAGACATGCTATAACTAAAGACAACTAAAGACAACTACAGAAAGAAAAAGCAGTTCAGGATAAGAGGCTTATTATTATAGTAGCACGGAGTCTGTAATTGTGCCCGGTAAATGGCAATAGGCTCACCCCCTATTACATGGGACTCATAACATAAATAGTGAAAAGTGGGTGTTACATTGTACAGTGGCATTATGTGCCTTAATGTAGGTATACCTTTGCCTACCCCTTCGGGGATAAAAGGCGTGATGTTACGTTACGTTATGTTTAAAAGTTATCCTCCCTATTACCTACATGGAATAAGTAAGAAACCCAGCAAAAAATGAAGAATTACGCTTACGGAACATTGCGATTATCAGTATGAAGAGTTTTATGTAAAACTTGATACGTTTCTTGTAACTACTGATTGTAGTAGGAAATACCACAGTCATAATGTAAATTAGTTACCTACAATGAGTTGCAATTTACATGTTAATTTTAATTACTTTATTAGTTGAGTGATTTTAGTTTAAGTTAAGAAGTTTTAGTGTTACTGCCATACGTACAAAGGATTTTAGGCTCCAATATATATATATATATATCAATCATTCAATGACTTCTCCCGCGGAACGCGAGGCGCTGCACGCTCGCGTCCTGGTCGGGCGGTGAGGGGCCCGTGCTTATGGTGACCGGAGATCGTCTCGCAATCCCTGACACCCAGAATGTTTCTCGCGACGACTGAAGTAAAAAAAATGTAGCCTATCTTACTACTTTCAATAAACTTTTCAAACAACTTTCAAGAACCGTAAATTTTAATACAATTTTTACATTGTATTATTAATATTATATTATAATATCTTCACTATACATTTTGTGTTAAGTTATACCTAAACCAACCATATATTTTAATAAATAAATTCAAATTGAAATAACTTATTATGTTATGTGTAATAGCATACTGCATAACTGATGAAAAACGCGTGTAAAATTTATTTCCTACCTAACCATTCGTAAAGAAAAAGCATGATATATTATGTAGAATTAATCACGAATATTTTTATGTAATTATGTTTTTATTAGACTCAATAAATAACACCAGTTATGTTATCTATATATATAAAAGAAAGTCGTGTTAGTTACACCACTTATAACTCAAGAACGGCAGAATAGATTTGGCTGAAAATTGGTAGGGAGGTAGCTTAAAGCCAGGAGACCGACATAGGATACTTTTTGACCAAAATTTTTTTTTTACTTTTTACCGAAAATCACGAACGGGGACGGGAAAAAATTGGATTACGCGTACGAAAGTAATAAAGGGCGCGGCTGTTACCATGTGAATGGTTACAAGTCCGTGTAACTTCCGTACCGGTAATTTGTTAATTAAAAACAGATAATAATTTGTTGGACAATATCAAAACGAATGTGTTGTCTATCGTTGAAAGTATAGTTCCCTAAGATCGGAAAAGGAGGAGCCTCCGACCAGGCGAGGTGATCGTGGCTGGCAGGCTTTCTGCCCAACAGTTGTCCTCGGGTCATCTCTGCGTCCCCGGCTGGGGGCGCGAGGTCGCGCGATCCAGGCCGATGCCTGTCTCGGCGGATTCACTCGCTGCCTGCTACAGCAGGCGAGGGGTTGGATTAGTCGGGCACCTTGCGGGGCCCGATGCGGTGTCGAGTCCGGTGGTATGCCCCGCCATGAGCCGCGCTCTAGCCGGGCAAGCCCAGCGAGCGGCAAGCTGTTGGCGGGGCATAGGTCCCAACAGTTGTTCGTTGGGATTTTCTATCCGTGTTAAATCGAATGTAAACTTCGCTTGTGACATGGGTCACCACAAACGATTGTTTTTGATTACTACTGTTGAATAAAGGCTCAATCATAGTACCATTTGTTAGGGTATTGTATCAAAGAAAAGACATATTATTATAAACAATATTCGGGTTCAATTCAAGACTGCTTAGTACAGACTGGTAGTAGACCATACTAGGCATTACTAACGTAAGGTGAAGGAAAACATCGTGAGGAGAGTTTTCATACTTTAAATCGTTCACTTGTCTTGAGCAAACGTTATGATTGATGTTCATTTCTTCTGTGTTTGAGTAGTACTATGCTCAGTCAACTGCTGATCAAAAGCTAAATATTCAAATATTTACATACTGATGTTGATATTCCATCTACTAAGAAGTTTCTATAACCGCAAACCTCAATGTTATTTGGTCTATTTTAGACTTTGAACCTTATTCTCCTTGTTTGATAGTTGCATTTACGATCCCTGACACAGTCCACCAATTATCATCATCATCATCATATCAGCCACAGGACGTCCACTGCTGAACATTGGCCTCCCCCAATGACTTCCAGATAGGCCGGTTGGAAGCGACCTTCATCCAGCGGCTCCCTGCGACCTTAATCAGGTCGTCTGTCCACCTTGCGGATGGACGTCCTACGCTGCGCTTGCCGGTACGTGGCCTCCACTCGAGAACCTTGTTGTCCCAGCGGCTGTCGGTTCTCCGCGCTATGTGCCTTGCCCACTGCCACTTCAACTTCGATTGCACAGTTGGCACGGCGGCTGGGCAAGTAGCTGCCGCACAACGTGCCGCGGGTTCGATTCTCGCACGGAACAACTGTTTGTGTGATCCACAAATTGTTGTTCCGGGTCTGGGTGTAAAGTGTATGTGAAATTATGTTTGTAAATGCACCCACGAT
Organism: Spodoptera littoralis; assembly: GCA_902850265.1. Taxonomy (NCBI): domain Eukaryota; kingdom Metazoa; phylum Arthropoda; class Insecta; order Lepidoptera; family Noctuidae; genus Spodoptera; species Spodoptera littoralis. Next base: position 5,672,398 of record LR824555.2, on the reverse strand, counting down.
ACAGGAGAAAATCTTAGTGTGGGGCAACGTTTAAAAAAAAAACTTGCTAAATCCACCAATGACAACTAGAGACAAATAGCGACACTATTACTCGTTAACAATTTCATAAACTAACGTCATAGTTAGCTCAGAATTGAATATACTTTGTCTAATAAAGAAACTAAGATTTCACTGCATTGCCTAATTGCATCAAAGAATAGGCTTGGAGAATAATAGAAAAATTTACGTGTCACACAATACAATGCATTTTCTAAAACTGCAACATTGTATTCGAGCCTCTGGACCGTAACTAACACTAAAATGTTAGGTTACCTGTTATTGCAAAAATACGCAATTTCATTCTTTATGTTGGAATATAATGTATTTGTATTGCCTAGGTTTTATGAAAGTTTGAGGTTTGTATTTTATTTTTTAAATCCTTACTAATATTATAAATCTGAAAGTGAGTTTGTTTGTTTGTTTATTTGTTCCACCTTCACGCCGTAACTACTCAACCGATTGCTTTGAATTTTTGCAGATGTAAAGTTAGAAGTCCGGATTAAATAATAGGCTACTTTTTAACCTGGAAAAAAATGATATTCCCGAGGAAAACCAAAATTATTGGTATAGATGGCGCTGTGTGTATTGGTATATGTCACATAGGCTGCTTTTTATTATTTTGTGACGCGAGCGAAGCCGCGGGTAAAAGCTAGTTAAGTAATAAGGCTTCAAACTTGAGTGGATCATTGTGCAGAGACAATTTAAAGTTAGAGAGCTGTGCAAGCACCTCATACACGCCTCTTATGTTTTCTGTCGCTGGCGATGCCACTCCATGCGCGTCTTGACGCGTCATGGCTATCCTGTGTATCATAGTGCCCTAAGCTCTTGCCTAGTCCACGTCAAGGCACTCTTACACATAAACATAATTCTATTGAAATTCTATTGAAAGGGTTAAAAATTTTCAAAACTCGAATGCCTATCCATTCGCAAACGTGTGTCAAATGAGTGAATGATAATTTTGCACATTCATTATGACAAGTAATAGTTAAATAATAATAAATAATGATATAAAATAAAAATCTTTATTCATTATAAGAAATTGGTCATAGTACAGATAAACATCTTAATTTAAAATCAGAGATCTCACTAGGTTTGAATGCCTGTACTAGGAAGAATATCCTGTATCACAGGCGAAAGGAGCACTCACAATATTACTAATTCTAGGACAAGTTATTTATATAAAGAAATTCCGTAACATAAGTAATCGATCAAAAGTAAAGTAAAGTTGGTTATTTAATATACATACATACATACACACGTACATGACTACATTACATGATAGGTTACTAAATATTAATATTATAGTATAAGTACATTTATTAAACAAGTAAATATATTAGCTTAAATACAAGTGCTCAATTGAAGCATGTTTTCGGGCTTTATATTTTTCGGGATAGGGCTCTCTGATTGGGTCTGGTATAAAATAGACTATAAAATTATGTATCATGATTTGTTTATTATTAAAACTTTTATGCGACATACTAAATTAATTATTATGTTTTCGGCTTACTCAAGTTACTTGTTTGACGAAGACCTAGCTGACTGTCAGTAGCAGCGTGACAGTCAATGACAATGCTGCTGATGAATATGAGCCTCTAACATGTCTTAATACTACCAGGGCTCCGGCTCAAAGTGCAGGAGTAGGAACGGGGTGGTTTTTAGTCAGTAAGAGTCTGACACTGACACTCCCTCTCACCTCACCCGGGTAGAAGAAGTCATTGGATTATTTTCAAAAAAAAAAGCATGGCTTAATACCAGTCGAGTTCCTCGTCAAACATTTACGTGAGAAAGATGAAAGCATAATAGTTGATTTTGTATAGTGATTGTACACCTCTCTGGCTTCACCTTAAATAAATTGGTTAATTTTATCTGTTTTTAGTTTGTGTGCTCATTTGATTTGATAGTTTTCTAAGACATTGTCTAATTAGTCAACTTATACTTATGTCTGCCTTACTGTAAGGAATGAATCCAACTATCAAACTTCAGATCTCGTACTTCATAGATACATAGTCTCTTTTTTATTCTAAAAAAAACTTTTTAGGGATTTTATCACAGATATGTCAGCCCTATCGTACCGTTTACATTACTTTACGTACTGTACAGTACTTGACTATTATATTTTTCTTAGATACTCTAGAGAAACACTTGATTATTATAGTTATTCGTGGAGGACCAAAATCAAATAGCACAACTTTTTCATAATCGCTGAAGACGGTACAGATAAAATGGGTTGTATAATGCCTATATCAAATTTATTTATTTTAAAATCCTTCACGAATATCTCACGTTCTACTCCGATCCGAGCGCACTCTAAGGTACATATACCTATAGCGTCAACACTCACTCAACATCATGAACTAAAAAAAATCTGTACAGGCTACTAAAACTAAAATGCTACAAAAAAGAGTTTGACATTGCGTGTCGTATTGAGAATCGAATCGAAATCGGATTGCGCAATATTGCTTCTACACTTGTAAGAACTACAATAGTTGAATATAATTTAGCAATTCGCCCTTGACTCTTTGAATGCATTGTTAATGATTGCCAGTCTAGTGAATATAGAATAAAATATTATGGTGTATCGTCCTAAGTTAGCTTTAGCAGGGTAACGGGGCAACCGTTTGTTAGTTTGGATCAAAAGTGTTATTGTCATAGTGGCCCGGAATGTCGCATCGTCGTGGTGGCCTGGAGGTTTTATACGCCCGCTACTCATGCATGAGAGTGTGGGTTCGAAACCAACCAACGGCAAGTACCAATATGACGTTTTCCGAGTTACCTATAGGTACTTTCTAAGATTATTTAGACACCACTGACAAACGGTGAAGGAAAACATCGTAAGAAAACCTGGGTTTATAATTTCTAATTTTAAGTTTGAAATCGACAAACGGCATTGAGCAAGTTTGGTGATTAATACTCAAACTTTCTCTGTGTGAGAAGAGGCTTTTGGTCAACAGTGGCCACTGTAAGGATGTTGATGATGTTGTAATGATACAAGCAGAGCCACTGGCAGCTGTTGGTAGCTACACTATAATAAGTAGCAGTATACATTTTAAGTCTGCCTCATCGGTCTAGTGGTCGCAAGTGCGACTGCCCGGCAAGGGGTCCCGGGACCGATTCTCAGATCGGGCAAAGTATTATTGAGTTTTTCAGTAGTAGCACGGAGTCTGAAAATGTGCCCGGTATATGGCAATAGGCTCACCTCCTATTACATGGGACTCATAACATAAATGTAAGAGCTGAACCATCAAATGGAGGTGGTGACTCCAAATGAGGTCTTCTCACAAGTGAGGTGGTTTGCGTACTTCGCAAGGCTTCATTAAAACGATGACTCATTTTTTATAAATATTTTATTTGATCTTTACACGTTCGTGTTCGATACGAGAATGGCACAACTCGTACAACTTGCTTGCTTTATAAACGGTTCCCACTCTCCCCACCTTACCTACCTACGTAAGGTAAGTGACGTAAGATTGTAAACAAGTGCAAATATTATTTTGATGCAAGTTGTACGTGTTGTTTTAATTTTATGTTACAATCTTTAATGTTATTTTAATTTATATTACAACGTTTTAACTAAATTAATAATAAACAAATATTATTTAAAAATAATTGTGGGTAAATTTCAATACTTAAATTTAAAAATCTAAAATTATTTAATCATAATTAATTAACGCGCTATCACGGCCATTCTGACGAGCAGCTCGTGCTCGAGTCTGCGAAGTTATTGTTCTGTAAAAAATAAAATGAAAGTATTCAGAGTTTATTTTTATTCTGTTAGGTTAAGCTTGTTCTAATAGTCTCAGAGGCTACATCCAAGGCTACTCAGAAGTCCAATGTTGAGCTTGTTCTAGTAGACTCAGAGGCCCGATGTTGAGCTTGTTCTAGTAGACTCAGAGGCCCGATGTTGAGCTTGTTCTAGTAGACTCAGAGGCCCGATGTTGAGCTTGTTCTATAGACTCAGAGGCCCGATGTTGAGCTTGTTCTAGTAGACTCAGAGGCCCGATGTTGAGCTTGTTCTAGTAGACTCAGAGGCCCGATGTTGAGCTTGTTCTAGTAGACTCAGAGGCCCGATGTTGAGCTTGTTCTAGTAGACTCAGAGGCCCGATGTTGAGCTTGTTCTAGTAGACTCAGAGGCCCGATGTTGAGCTTGTTCTAGTAGACTCAGAGGCCCGATGTTGAGCTTGTTCTAGTAGACTCAGAGGCCCGATGTTGAGCTTGTTCTAGTAGACTCAGAGGCCCGATGTTGATCAACTTTATACATTCGCTATCACGGTTCATTCAGCATATTGCTGTGGTACAAGCCATACATATTCGTGAGATATTACGGTATTTTTTTTTTTTGACCAGGACTGAGACTGCGTAGTTCGTATCGATCATTATCTAAAATTTTAACAATTTGATAAGGCCCTAAATATTTTGGATCTAATTTGTTACTAGACCGTTGTGCGTCTTTACAAAAAACAAAGTCTCCTGGTTGCAATAGTTTTAGTTTAGCACACTTGGAATCGAAACGTTCTTTGTTTTTTGATGACTGCTCGGTCATTCTGATAACAGCATATGCACGGATAGTGTCTATCAATGGATTAGATAGAACGCACATCCGTCAACAGCTGGGACAGACCCTTGTTTACCTATCAGGAGCTCTAGTGGAAAAAGCCAGTTGCCTTACTTTTTGTACTATTTATAGTAATTGTAATTCTCCTAATTTTGTAATCCAGACCTAGATTGATTTTGAGCAATAACTGCCAAATGATCTTTTAACGTTCTCATTGTCCTTTCTATTTGTCCATTAGCTCGAGAAGTTCATTGTGCAATGGAATGGTGTTCTATATTGCTTTCTCTAACAATGCCTTTAGATTTTAAATCATCAACAATGTCCTTAACTTTTTCTCTTTCTACCGGTGCTAGTCTATACGGGCGTCTTTGAACAATGCGGTTGGGATCTTTAAGTCTGATACCAAGGCTACCTGTTGTTACTCGTTTGGTCTTATTAAGCGAAAAGGATTCTGTAAATTTCTTGAGGACATTTTTGAGGGGTTGCACGTCGTCCAAATCAGTGTCTAAAGAAGTGAAAGGATTTGAAGAGATTTTACAAGTAAAAATATTTTTTTTTTCTCGTTCTAAAGAGACACCTTGACTATAAACGGAAACTTTTAGTCCTGGTACGCCTAACGAATCGATTCCAAGAATTTCATTTGTTAGGTCCTCTACGACATGCAATTTTATTTCGAATGTTACATCGTCAAGATTTGCTGTTGTTTCAATGACTTCATTTGAGATCACTGAGTTTCTCGATCTTAATTCGATTTCAATACTGCGTTTTCCTTTAATTGAACCAGCAATTGTACTTTTGACGAGGGAACATTCGGCACCTGTGTCATTTAAACAATTAAGAATTATATCACCTATTTCTAGTTGTTGTTGGCTAGGTGATGAACTCTGGATGCAGTTAACGCAACGTTGAGACGAGGATGGTGCTTTACTGGTTGCGGCTGTGATGGTTGTGGCTGCAGGCACGTTTTTATACCAACAGCAGTTGGAGGAATGTCCCGGTCTTTTGCAATATCCGCAACTTATAAGACTGATGTGTTCTTTGATCATTTTTTCCAGTAGTTCCACTTGTTTTCGGAGAAGCGACACCTCATCGTTGTCCGTTCTTCTTGGAGATGCTCACAGGATTGGCGAGTGTTGTCCAGGATTGTCCAGGTCTTCGTGACAAGGGCGAGTTGTAGGTCCGTCAACCCTCGCTTCTGATGTAAGAGCTGAACCATCAAATGGAGGTGGTGACTCCAAATGAGGTCTTCTCACAAGTGAGGTGGTTTGCGTACTTCGCAAGGCTTCATTAAAACGATGACTCATTTTTTATAAATATTTTATTTGATCTTTACACGTTCGTGTTCGATACGAGAATGGCACAACTCGTACAACTTGCTTGCTTTATAAACGGTTCCCACTCTCCCCACCTTACCTACCTACGTAAGGTAAGTGACGTAAGATTGTAAACAAGTGCAAATATTATTTTGATGCAAGTTGTACGTGTTGTTTTAATTTTATGTTACAATCTTTAATGTTATTTTAATTTATATTACAACGTTTTAACTAAATTAATAATAAACAAATATTATTTAAAAATAATTGTGGGTAAATTTCAATACTTAAATTTAAAAATCTAAAATTATTTAATCATAATTAATTAACGCGCTATCATAAATAGTTAAAAGTTGGTACTATACACCGTTCAATTTAAATCGTTTTAATCCCTTGGAGGTTCGAACTGGTCCATGAAACACTATCGATTTGTAAAGATAAAATTAAAAAATAAAGTACTTTTTTTAATAACTCGAATCAATTCTCGCATGAGTGAAGAAATAATGCGAATCGTTAGTACAGTTATGTCGGTCCTAAGCCCGTAAAAGTATGAAGGAAAATTTGGAATCAATTTATTTGTTTACCTACGCAAACATCAGTTGATCGAGTCAATAACCTTATGCTTTATTTTTTAATTTTATCTTTACAAATCGATAGTGTTTCATGGACCAGTTCGAACCTCCAAGGGATTAAAACGATTTAAATTTAACGGTGTATTGTACAGTGGCATTAAGTGTCATAATGTGTACCTCTGCCTATTCCTTCAGAGATAAAAAGCGTGATGTTATGTTATGTTAAATTGTTGACAACATTATCTAGTTCCAAATATAAATATTATGCGTTCTATTTTTCAGAAGCATACATGTGTGTATTAATAAAATTCTTTGAGAATGCTAGACTGTCTTTTCCCACTGGCTGTCAGATGAATTTAAGACTTACGTTACATGGATATAAGATTGAAATCAAAAACACATTTCGAACACAATAAACCTATTTCGTGGCAGTAAAGAATAATCTCTGAAAGGAAAAGATAAAGTGTATTTACAACTGTTTCCTCTTCCGAACACTCTGTACCGTTAGCAAGCGACAACTAAAAATGTGGTGCGGTCGAATTTTATCGAAATGATTGCCGTTGCTGACTGTACGTTTGATACTCTTAAGGATTTTTTTAAATACTTTAATGCCGGCGCCACACACGTGCCGTCTTGTTTGTTCACATTGTGAGCAATTTGGTAGTATTTCGTCGATGTCAAACAATAAAAGAAGGAAAAAACATTTATTCAGTACCAGACATGCACGGTACGGTATAAATAAAATATTAAAGTTGACTATAAAATATAATGTGGCAGTGAAAGTATGATGAACAATGAGTAAAAAATTTGACTGCCTCGTTGGCCAAGTGGTCGTAAGTGCGACTGCCAGGCAAGGGGTCTCGGATTTGATTCCCAGGTCGGGCAAAGTATTATCGGGTTTTTAAAAAAATCTCAGTAGTAGCATGGAGTCTGGAATTGTGCCCGGTATATGGCAATAGGCTCATCCCCTTTCTTCAATCAATCAATTTGCAGTTTCCCAAACCCAAACATAAGGCGGGAGATATATCATCCGTGCACACCTATTAAAATAATGTAATAAGAAGAGAGTACAATAATACGAATAATAAATGCACATACAATAATTATTTTCGTGAAATTCAGTAATTGGGGGTCGAGTCGAAATATTCATTTTAAAAATAAGTCGACGAAGCATTGTAATTAAGGTTCTTTCGATAAATATATTTTTTTATTTCAATTTCTGTATCAACATTTCGTCGTAATCCGATACGTGGCTTAATTAATTATATCTCATTTAAATGGAAATCAGACGACACAGAGAATTGTAATTGTGACGTTATGCATTGTTTTACTTGCAAAAGCTGAAATTTATTATTCCATGCTTAAATTAAAGAAAAAATGTTCAAAGCAATTTAGTGATAGACAGATTCGGACTTACAGCTTTACTTTTTTTTTAAGGGGGGAAAATCATCAAATGGCTTCTCCCGCCTGGGTGAGGCGAGAGGGAGTGTCAGACTCTTACTTACTAAAAACCACCCTGTTCCTAGTACTGCCCTTCAAGCCGGAGCCCCGGTAACCCGTTTGATAATGTTATAAGCACGCTTGAAGTAGGTAGTAGGCTCCGATATTCATATCAAAACAATCAGATACGTTTAAGGAAATAAAACTATCTATAAGTATAAAAAACAATACTTAATATAACATCTTGTCATTTCTCGAATGAAATTATAAAGATACGTATAAGTTACAGGAAGTATAATAGGGTAGTTTCCTAAATTTTTGTTAATGTCCGTCTGATACATTAATTTACAATTTTAAGAGACGTATTTTTTCTTTTCTCACAAAATTAAATACTTTCGACGATATATTAATTTAAAATATCGTGTGACGTCACAGTGTGCCACATTTTGTAGCACGCTATGACGTAACAAGGGCGTTTGTTATATTCGGGCCACCACGACCTATAAAGACCCGAAGACAGTATTTTTATATAATAAGTTCTAATCCAAGTACATTACCGCGAATGTCCTTGTTTACGAAAGTATACAATTTTTACAAGTTTATCTTGACTCGACTGAGCCGAGTTTATGATACGTTCACCAATATATTCAATATCAGATGTTCTCGATTTATGCACGGCAACTTTCTATATGACTTTGTATTTTACGAGGTTTCAGAAGTTTGTATGATCTTAGTATTTTGTTGGCATTTTTAAGACTTCGTATGTAAGGACCGAAGTCGGGAACAAAGTCTTCAAAGTCAGAATTTATAATCCAATACCATTTGCCAGGCTAGGTTTAAGTTAGCTTCATTGCTAAACATGAAGGTTTAGTTCGGTTTTTGAGGCAAAAAAATGTATTAACAATTCATTATCTTCTTCTTGCTTGAGACAAGGAAACTCTTTTCTTTATATGCGGTACACTATCTCGCCTGATGGTAAGCGATTATGCGGCCTACGATGGTGCACATCTGCCCACAAACATTCTAGGCTTGAATTATACTAAAGTTTTATATAAATTATACTAAAATTTTAAGGCATAAATCCTAAAGTCTATCATTTCTAGAAAGTATCTAGAATGTATTCAAAACCCCAATTTCAAATGACAATCGTGCCAAATAACCACAATAACTGCTAAAAAACAGTGCCTAAAACAAACGCAAAAAACTCGATTATTTTTAATCAAAAAATCTCATTTCACACAATCTGCGCTGTTAAAATAAAAAAAGTGTAGCATTTAAAATATAAATCCTGAGATACGTGATACAATGGCTGTCCGGGATAGTGTAATGAGTGTCGGGACAATAGAACATGTGCTGTAGGGGTAGCCTGCCAGTTCTGTTTTCTGTCCTATATACACGTACTCATACACATTTATATAGGTTTCACACCAGTACGTATAGGTTTCTCATTCAATATGCATTGTAAGTAAATATAAGTAGATAGAAGAAGGGCGATCAGTGGATTAAAAGATGCCAATCGCTCGCTATAGAAGTAATTAAATTGATGTTTGCATTTTACTATGGGATTATATATACAAATTTAAAGTGTGGGAGAGCCATACTTCGGCACTGGCACGAACGGGCCGGCTCGACCGGAGTGATACCACGGCCTCACAGTAAACTGACGTGAAGTAACGCTTGCGTTGTGTTTCATCGTATGAGTGAGGTTACCGGAGGCCCAATTACCCCTTGCCCCATCCCCAATCTCCCCAATCCCTGAATGCCTAACAATCCGCAAACTCCTAATCCCCAAAAGGTCGGTAACGTAGTTGTAACGCCTCTAGTATTCAAGGTGTCCACGGGTGCCGCCGAATGCTTACCATTAGATGATTCGTCTGCTCGTTTATCAGGTTATCCAATAAAAAACAATCTTTCATTGGCCATATTGTATATAAATAGGCTCATCTTCTGTGTATATGTAACCCTAATGAGAACTGTTGAAAGTAAATCGACTTTATACATCACTAAAGTCTACTTTATTATGGCATGAAAAGTTTCAATGTTGTAAAAAACACAGTTTTACAGTAAAACGAGCCATGGGCGGCGCTGATTGCTTACCATCAGGTGATCCGCTGGCTCGTTTGCATACTATTCCATAATAAATAGGTATTGCATAGAATTAACAAACCACCTAACTGAGCTAGCCATTAGATCTGTAGTAAACAATTAGATGCCGTCTAGACTAAAAACCACTAAAACATTTACAAACTCCTTTTGAAGCAACTCTTGACAATATACTTTACTCCATTCAATGTGTTCAGTCTTTATAGTCCCTGTTCACTGTATCACCAGTTCCTCTGGACAATATCATGCTAAACTGGCTGGCGACTAGTCATTTCCCCGAAAACTGTGTTAGATCCACCAGGGACAGTTTGCTCTTACTAAGGACTGAACGATTTTTGATGTGAGATTTGTGTGAGTATTTTTTGTTGCTTTTGAGTTTGTCTGAGAAAAATGTTTGCTGACTCAATAGGCTTATATGTCGAGTATTGAAAACGAATTAATTTACATTGACGTTGAACTTAATTTTCGATTTAGCAATTCGTTCTTTTGTTACTTATTTTTTGTAAGAAAGAAGGAAATATTTGAAGAAGTACTTGAAGCATTTCAATTTTTAGCTATTAACTAATAGAAGAGAGGAGGTCTATAATCCAGCAGTGATGGGTTATTTATGATGACAGATAGATGTTTTTTTTCGAGGGGCTAAATCATCCATTGACTTCTCTCGCCCCGGTGAGGTGAGAGGGAGTGTCAGACTCTTACTAACTAAAAACCACCCCGTTGCTACTCCTGCATTTCGAGCCGGAACCCCAGTAACTCGCTAAGTCCTCCGCGGCTCCAAGACAGATGACTAATAAAGATAATTGTTTTAGATGATTACGCAAGTTACATTTATAGATCTCCAAATGTTGTATTACCGAGTCAAAAAGATATAAATATCTACATATCGAGAAACAGTGAATCTTTTTCTGAGAACCAGTAGTACTAGCTCAGAGGTAGATGTCTCCAACCACTTTATATTGTCTCTGTTTGTAAAATGCTCTTCAGAAACCTTGTTTCAATAACTGCAGCGGTTATGTCCAAATGTGGACGTGGGAATATGGAACTCCACCGTCTTCTGGGGCTCTGGTACTTTTCTTTTACGATATAAGTTGGAAAAGCGGTTTAGAGTGTCGCTTGGAGAACAAATGGTGCTTTTGGAGATACTTATGTACTGGTTCTAAATCTTTGTGTAGTTTTGTATAAATTGAAATTATGAACTGTTGTTTTGTTGAATTGGCACCTTTATGTATAATTTGTGGATTTTGACGAAAGCATGATATTGTTTTGTGAGATAGCAAAATTGTACGTATTTGTGAAACCATAGAAGCTCCTGGTGCCTTTATTACTTGTTTAATTCTAACTTTGTATTGTAACTCCAATCATTTATTCAGTAGATGTTTATGGAGACTGCCTAAGACTTTTATAACAGTATTCAGTTATGCAACAATCAATTTTGAGCCCTAAAATTGACAGCCTATAGTAGAACCATGAAATAATATTAAAAAGAACACCATAAAGTTCATTTTTATTCACTAAAATTCACTTACAAACACATGTCATTACAACGCACTATGTTATGTCTTTAGTAATAGTCACCATCACGACCTCTGCATCAGTACTGTAACAGAAGTAACACACACTTTCCACTATTTATGTTATGAGTCCCAAGTAATAGGGGGTGAGCCTATTGCCATATACCGGGCACATTTCCAGACTCCGTGCTACTACTGAGATTTTTTTTTAAAACCCAGTAATACTTTGCTTGGTCCGAATCGCACTGGCGACCAGTCAGCCAACGAGGCATTAACAAAAATATTGCTGAATATCTATATGATAGATTGCAATACAAACATATTAGAGGTATATTAAAAGAAAAACATAAACATAACAACCTCAAACGAAAACGGAACCAAACAGATTATACCTAATGGCCTTAGAAAAGCCATTCACACGTGGATTACCATAAAAGCTGTATTAATATTTACTTCGTTCTCACTTGCTTCTCCAGTGATTGCGTAATATATGCACAAACAATCGGGTTCAGTACAAACAGTGTATTTAATTGTTTGCTTAACCAAATGTTATTTCTCGGCTTACATCGTCTTGCAGTGTTGTCGCAGTAAGTAGTTGTTGATACTCTTGTAGGCGTTAAAGCTGAATTTGTTTTGTTTTGCGAACTACGAAGTCCTTTGTAGACAATATATTTAGGCTTGTGCAAATTTAACTTCTTTTGTAAAGGAATACGGTTCAAGTAAACTAGCATATTCGTTAATTTGAAAATGGGAACCACTTTAAGCCAATGATACACTTGGGTACAAAAATGGTGCACGACATGTATCGGCCACATTGTAAACGATGCCAGCTGACATGTATGGCGACAATGCGCGTCTTATGTCCACTGCGACATTAATGTTGCCAGGCATGTCGCACGACATTTTGTCCTCTAGGGCAGCGACCCTTTGGAAATCAATACCAGTTTTGTACAAACCAGAAAAATATACATAACATAACATAACGCCTTATTTTATAACGCATTGAAGAGGTAGGTAGAGGTGCACATTACAGCACATAATGCCACTGTACAATGTAACACCCACTTTTCACTATTTATGTAATAGGGAGTGAGCCTATTGCCACAATTACAGATTCCGTGCTATTATTGATTTTTTTAAGAACCCAATAATAAATTGCCTTGAATCGAACCCGACCCCTTTACACGGCAGTCGCACTTACGACCACTCGGTCAACGAAACAGTCCTAAAGACTACTTCCACAAAGTCATACGTATACAAAATGAACTATGCATTTCGCGCTGAATTTTATAATATATTTTAAAATTTTATTTCCCTTACGACTTGCATGCATTAGTTTAGTCGTTAACGTCATCCGATGCATTTCTACCATTATGTATCCCATTTCTTTCCTTCTTTTTACTCTAATCTGTGTAGGAAATGTATGAATAAGAATTATGGGTTTTAGATTTGAGTTACAGATCGTTTATAATGTAGACTTTGTTTAATATTTTACAGCAGAGAAGTGAAAGGTGTTGACTCTAAATGGTGATATTTTTCCTCATTTCATACAATAGGGTAGATGCCTAATTTTTAATTTTATTTTAAAACCAAATTATTCGTTAAACCCTTAATAGATACCTAACATTATTAAGCTGTTTACAATTTTATTATGGATTATATCTAATGTTAGATATCTATTAAGGTTTTAATGAATAATTTTGTTTAAAACTTGTGGCACCGACTTCTAACCTAACAGTGGGTCTGTAAGCTATAAGTACGTATGACCAATAATAGTTATTTTTCCTTTTTAGTTTTTACTTTTCGTTTGTCTTTAGTTTATGAAGTTGTTTTTTACATAATGTTTTTGGCTAGTTGACCTTTACGTACTACACTACGCTAACATTAGACGTCTAACTACTAATATCTAAACAGTATTACGTAAAGGAGCGCTGAAACGGTGTTCATTAAATTTCGTTGCAGTCGTAAAATATTATGTGCATTAATCATAACCTTAGGACTCAATATGTATTCTCAAGATCAATTTTTATCAGACTTCGTGAAACATAAGAAATTTTCATAGTTAGCGTAATCTAACCAGTATACGAATCATCGACAGATCGTGTACGAATCACGACACATGCGACCGATACGACAAATACGACAGGTACGACAAATACGACAGGTACGACCGACACGACAGATACGACAAACACGACCGACACGACAAATACGAAAAATACGACCAATGCGACCGACACGACAAATACGACCGATACGACCGAAACGACCGACACGACAAACACGACAGATACGACCGACACGACAGATACGACAAATCCGACCGAAACGACAAATGCGACAGATACGACCAATACGACAAACACGACCGACACGACAAATACGAAAAATACGACCAATGCGACCGACACGACAAATACGACCGATACGACCGATACCGACGAAACGACAAATACGACAGATACGACCAATACGACAAACACGACCGACACGACAGATACAACAAATACGACAGATACGACCAGTATGACAAACACGACCGACACGACAAATACGAAAAATACGACCGATACGACAAATACGACAGATACGACCGACACGACAGATACGACCGAAACGACTGACACAACAAATACGACAGATACGACCGACACGACAGATACGACAAATACGACCGACACGACAAACACTACACTATTGAGAATCGAACCGGCGACACGTGGATCGGCAGCCAGTTTCCCAGCCATATTGAACTCTAATCATTTATTTAGAAAACTTTTAATTAGATTTCAGACTAACACTTTTATAAAAGATGTATTCGATTATGCAACAAATAATTGCTGTAGCAAAAATACGGCAAGTCCCATTTACGTATGCTGCGTCAACGATTGCTTTTTGTTTTCTTCTATCACATGTCATTACATACCAGACTTTACTGTATTTTCTTACGCCATTCTTTACACATTCTATCCAATTTTTCTTCGGTCATCCAATGCATTCATACTATATTTCCAGTTTCATACGAGTAACTAAAATTACATGTCAACGCTTGCGAAATGCACATTGTTCTCAGACATGAATGAATATTTTGTTGTGTTGCCAACATTTTTTGATATTTTCACGCTCGGTAACACTTTGTTCGGAGTTCGTGGTTTGTTTTCATACTATTGCCACGTTAATATTACAAGTTTTTAAATTCAAGTGATGGGTAACTGATAAACTTAATTTAGTTTTAACTTAGCTGCGGAAGACTTAACGGGTTGCCGGGGCTCCAGCTCAAAGAGCAGGTGTAGGAACGGGTTGGTTTTTAGTAAGTAAGAGTCTGACGCTCTCTCGCCTCACCCAGGGCGGGAAAAGAAAGAAGAAGAAAGAAAGAAAATTTTTTTATTTGCACACTGATACAAGGAAATAAAATAAGAAACAATACAAAGAAAAAAGACGGCGCAAAAAGGCAAGAGCTCAGCTTAAATGCCGTGACACGAGTGTGCTCGAGTCACGGCGCTGATTTTCAGCACTTGCCCGTTACTAATAAAATATTACATTTAATAATAATAATAGAAAACAGTAAAAAAAATATATATATACAATTCAAAATTAAAATAACAAAAATTATTTTACAATAAATAAAATAAATAAAATAAATAAAATAAATAAAATAAATAAAATAAATAAAATAAATAAAATAAATAAAATAAATAAAATAAATAAAATAAATAAAATAAATAAAATAAATAAATAAATAAATCTCCCGAACTAAACATGCGTTTAGTTCAGGAGATTCATTATATTTGTCAGCTTGACACTGACATTTACATAACAGATGTCACATTCGCCTAATAAAATAACCTCAAGCGCACGCGACGACGCGGTAGGTACCGGTAAGCGGTAATGGCGTCCCCGTTTATACAAAACCGGCATCTGAATGTGTATTACAGTAAAAGAACGTTCTAATGGCCAGTGTTTTGAAAGAAAGTGCAATCAAAGCAGAGACGCCGCTGATCAACCACCACACCGCGCGGCGCTATTGGAGAACATGCTGATAATATAGTGAGTGTGTATAATTATAGTATGAACAATCTAAACAAACAAACGAGTAATAATGAATAAGTAAGATATTAAGTAAATAAATAAATAAATGTGTGCATTAATAGGTAGTTGTAAAGTGTAGATATACTAGGAACAAGTTGTACATGTACAATATGTAATAATGTGTATTATGTTGCAGCACGTTCATGGTATTGGATGATATTTGATGATATTTCCCCCTTAGAAAAAGAGAAGCTTTTGTTTAGCTGTGAGCGTCTACTAGCTAGTGATAATGACTCATGTTAAATAATGGTTCGATAATTAATATTAAGGTACACAAGGTTACTTGTGCATTCGTCCAGGTACAAATGTGAACATTATCTTAATTTAGATTAATTAATTTAGGACTTTAATACAGAGCAATAAGACACAAATCTATTTTTGAGATTGAACAGTATAAGCTACTACTCAAGGTAAGGAAGCAGATTAAAGTAGGAGAGCTGTAGTCAAAACCAAAGCGCTTATCCTTTCAGTGTATTGCGAGAAGGTGAATGCAAGCACGTCCAAGAAAACTAAACTTTGATGCAAATTCCCATAAATCCTAAATCCTAGTCATAGAAGTAATTACATACATAAAATCACGCTTTTTATCCCCGAAGGGGTAGGCAGAGGTGCACATTATACCACTGTACAATATAACACCCACTTTTCACTATTTATGTTATGAGTCCCATGTAATAGGGGGTGACCCCATTGCCATATACCGGGCACAATTCCAGAGCTGTTACTACTGAGAATATATATAAAAACCCAGTAATACTTTGCCCGACCCGGGAATCGAACCCGAGACCCCTTGCCCGGCAGTCGCACTTACGACCACTCGGCCAACGAGGTAGTCAGTAGAAGTAATTACGTATTCAAAATTAACATGGTGCTAAATACAAACGTATTATTAATTCTAGAAAATTCAATAATAATGGTATTTCATTTAGCTGGTATTGACACAAAGCGAGTGTCAGTTCTCAGAATCATTAAACTCTCTGTAGGTAAAGGTATTAACTAAAATTAATATGCGCATTGTTATCTGAATTTACTAGAGGTATTATCATTGGGTAGTAGTACAATTTTATTGTACCAACATCAATATGAACAGCCTATAGTGGCCACTACTGACCAAATGTCACTTTTCACACCAAGACGGTTTGAGCTTAAATCACCACGCTTGCAGCCTGTATTAATGGCCACTGCTAACCAAAGGCCACTTTTTACACGAAATAGGTTTGAGCTTAAATTATCATACTTGCTCAATGCAGGTTGGCGATATCATACTTATAATTAGAAATTAGTAGTCCAGGTTTCCTCACGATGTTTTCCTTCACCATTTGTCAGTGGTGTCTATAATCTTAGAAAGTACTATGTATATTTGTTTGCTATGTGTAGCTGTTGGTTTCCAATTCATAAATAAATAAATAAATAACTCAGAAAATGTCACATTGGCCCTTGCTGTTGGTAGGTTTTGAATATGCTCCCTTGTATGAAAAGCAGGCCTCTTAAACCTCCAGCTTACCACGACGTTTTAACCTGCGGGCCACCACGGCATTTCATAATATATCATCTGCAAAAAAAATCAAATTACATCTTCAATCTTATCACATCTTCATACAATAACAAACAAGCATAAATGTTATTAAATTCTTCAAGCACCAAGAACTTTGGAAGCACCTCATATTTTTCAGTAATGGTCGTACAAATGTACAGTCGCTACCATTACCTCAAGTGCTAAATGTCAGTAGCGAAGTTTGCGTGTTTTTTGGTACATTTTCCAGTAATAACAATATTCGGAACGCGGTCGGATTGTCTGTTTTATTGTACTCGAATGTACCTGTTCTGAAGTGTTATGTGATGTGCAATTTTATTTTGGTAAATGACTTGAGGTTTTTGAGCGATTACTCGGAGTTTGTTTTTATAATGCTGGTTAAATAATTTGATTTGTGTAAGTAACAATCCAATAAGGGGTTTCATATTGAAATATTTATTCATTTATCGACCTTTAAATCACCGCGCATGCCCTAGATGATGTGCATTGAGCAACAGTATCGATGTAACTACAATACATAACTGGGCTAAATGTTTCTAAGTGAAGACTTCGTATAGTCATTGGCTGTCAGACTCCCACACAACTTATTACTTATTGTTTTGTTAGTCTTCCAAAAATGTTAAATAAGTAAATAAATA
This sequence comes from Spodoptera littoralis, assembly GCA_902850265.1. Classification (NCBI taxonomy): domain Eukaryota; kingdom Metazoa; phylum Arthropoda; class Insecta; order Lepidoptera; family Noctuidae; genus Spodoptera; species Spodoptera littoralis. The sequence goes on along the minus strand of LR824555.2, from coordinate 5,654,604 downwards.
GTTGTAGTTGTCTTTATAGCTCACTTCTACATACTTTTTAAGGAGAATAAAATACAAATGACTCGTTGGCCGAGTGGTCGCAAGCTCGACTCGGCAGTCGCGTCTTGCCCGGCGGCGAGGGATCTCTGGTTGGATTCCCGGGTCGGGCAAAGTAATACTGTGTTTTTTTTTTTATTCTCAGTAATAGGTCGGAGTCCAGAGTTATGCCCGGTATATGGCAATACGCTCACCCCCTATTACATGGGACTCATAACATAAATAGTGAAAAGCAGGTGTTGCATTTTATAGTGCCAATAAGTGCCGTATTGTGCACCTCTGCCTACCCCTTCGGTGATAAAAGGCGTATTGTTATATAAAACATCGAGATATTATATAAAATTTTTACATTTTATAATGGACTAGTTGTCAAACAGGTCATTATTCTACTCCAATTTTGCAAAATTTTGGAGTAAGTTGAGGAGGACCGGTTTGTATTATCTTTGTGAAAGTAGTTTTGCATTTTGAAATTAATAAGGATAATAATTAGCCTCAATAACATCAGGTTTAAAAAGTTCATGTTTTTAAGTGTGGGAGAGCCATGCTTCGGCACGAATGGGTCGGCTCGACCGGAGTGATACCACGGCTTCACAGAAAAACGACGTGAAACAACGCTTGCGTTGTTTCACGTCGTGTGAGTAAGGTTACCGGAGGCCCATTTACCCTCCCCTTCCTCAATCTCCCCAATCCCTGAATCCCTAATCCTCAAACTCCTAATCCCCAAAAAGCCGGTAACGCACTTGTAACGCCTCTGGTGTTCTAGGTGTCCATGGGCGACGCCGATCGCTTACCATCAGGTGATCCGCCTGCTCGTTCACCGGCTTATGTCATAAAAAAAAATATAAGAAGAAAATAATAACAGTAACTGGCTTGTAGGTCGAGTGATTACAAGTGCACTGCCAAGTACGAGGTCCTAGTTTCGAAACTTTTAGTGATAGTATATAGTTATGAATGTCATGACAATATGAGTCATGCGTCATTATGAGTTTACAGTCATTCTACCTCTTATAAAATGTTTTAATACATACATTGTTATGTATGTATTAAAACATCATTATCCTCTATTAGGGTAGTCAGAAAAGTTGCACATTACAGCACTGTATGCCACTGTAAAATGTAATACCCATTTTTCACTATTTATGTTATGATTTCCATGTAATAGGGGGTGAGCCCTTTGCAAATTTTATTTTTAAAAACCTAATAATATAAATATCCCAATAAATCTAGTAATACTTTGTCCGAGAATCGAACCCGAGACCTCTTGTCCAGCAGTCGCATTTGTGACTACTTGGCCAACGAGGCAGTCGAAGTAGTTTTAATCTAATAATAATATTAAGGCTCCTGATCTGGAAATTCTAAGTAGACACGGTAGATATTATAGCGCATAAGTGTTATGTTTCTTCACTCTCTGAACCTGATGGAATAACAGACACGACCAGAAAGAGATCAGGTAAAACAAATAGTTTTACGTGCTTTCCGGGGCACAGAGATGAAAACACCACCGAACTTCCTGACTCCGGTCTAATAATGGTCCTTATACTTAGAAAAGGCTGTCGCGGAGAACCTAACGGGTAACCGGGGCTCCGGCTGGACGTGCAGGAGAAGGAACGGGGTGGTTTTTAGTCAGTAAGAGTCTGACACTCCCTTCCGCCTCACCCAGGCGGGAGCAGTCATTCGATGATTTTCCCCCCCTTAAAAAAAATACTCAGAAAAGGCTATTATCACTATTTTGTCTGACTCACGAATCAAGCACTTTGCATAGCAGCCAGTCACCAAGCCACTACGTGTAGTATATTGTAGTAATTAACTGTAAAATTGAATCACTGATTGTAGTAGTTGGAAAATAGGGCATCCAGATCAGAGATCTGGATACCCTATTTTCCACATTTTAATCTTCTATTCACATATTATTTTAAGATAGCAGGCATGGCAGTAATATTCATAAAAAGATCATACTTATTGAATATGATAATATGGAATGCTCTCGCTATTGTCCATTGCGCTGCCTTATATACCTAGGTACGTAGTGCAGTGGCTATTTATTACATGTATAAGAATGAGTTAATAAAAAAATGTTATTTTGAATTATTTTATTTTAAATATACAATCTTTGATATTTTTATAGTTGATATCTATTCATTACTACATAGGTACACTTATAATTATTTACATAAACTTTTTTAGAAAATTAAACATACATAAGTGGTAAACGGTGACGTCTATACATTTTAAATTATTAAATCTATACTCTTGGTTCGATGTCATCCTGAATTTTGGCAATTAATTCTCTCGTACTGGTATATATATCATCGTATAATATAGTTTTCACAACATGTTGAACACACACATCAGCCTCACAATTACACATCGACTGTTCGGATTTTTGAAAACTGTCTGTATCATAGATTTCTATTTTTATTATTTTCGTTCCACGAGAAACAGGCTTCTTTATAAATTGATAGAATGTCTGATCTGTTTTTGATCTCTTGCGAGCGAGACCCAGCGTCTTCTGTCCAGTGGTTTGTTGGACTGGTTGATTCATGGGAACAAAATTGAAGAGATCCTCCGAGTCCTGAAATAACAATACAATATTAATTTAAGTTACACTACAAACGTTACGATTGAAATAAAGGCTTATGTGGAAATAATTAATGCTATGATGCTACTTACTACTATTGTTAATATTAATACATTTTTAAATTGTTAGTGAATGTATTAAAGTAACACTTACCGACATTCCACAATTATATCAGTCTGATTCAGTCTTCACCATCAGATTCAAAGATGAAATGGATTTCAATTTATTATATCCCCCTTTTATATTTTTAAATTTAATTACTTCTTTTAATACATAGAGTTCAATATCGTACATTTTGTTAGATGTTAATATCTATACAAAAATGGTATGGTGAAATTGAAACCGCAGACATTCCGACGCCTAACATTTTATTGTTTATCGAAAATATATATCGACAAAATAATACTACTGTATTTTTGTTCACGGTTATTGTTTTCATACATTTTATTAAAATGATTTGGCAAGCAAAATCATGGTATGTTAATAGTATATCAGCGTTAGCGAATTTGCAACGTAGCTGAATTCTTTTTAAGGAGACGGATCATACATAACAATTGATCAATATCGACATACAGTTATTAAGCCTGGTTTTACCTGCTATTATTATTATAAAGATTAAAAATAAATAGTTTTTTGTTATTAATTTATTTTTTTAATAGCTTAGATGTACCTCTATGCTGGAATAAAACACAAGATTTACTTAATCGATCTGATTATTAGTAGGTACCTACAATTAGTGAGCATCGACACGTTTTACGTTTTCATACAATAGTTCAAATTCTTCTATATTTCATAAAAACAAATAAGTTATCATAGTAATTGTGAAAAAATTATAAGATAAATACAAGCTTATTTTTACATACCGAAATATGAGATTCTGACTAGTCATATCTCTCTTTCTCCATATGTCTAGAAGTTGCATGCGAGCGTGCAAACCGCAGCGTTTGTACCGTCGCCTGACGTCAAAAACATTCAGTAAAAAACAACAATCTTTAAACTTTTTTTCTAAATATGAAATTCCCCTATTGTTTATTTAAGTAAGTATCTATATTCATCATTCGTCTACATTATCTATCTATACATATAATAATCTACACTAATATTATATAGAGGAAAGATTTGTATTTTTGTATGTTTGTAACGAATAAACTCTAAAACTACTTAACCGATTTGGATGAAACTTGGCATACAGATAGACCATAACCTGGAATATGACATAGGATTTTTTATCTCAGTATTAAGTTCCCGTGGGATAATTTAAAACTAACGCGGACCATGGGTAAAAGCCATCTTATATAATAACTCTAAGATTAAAACCTTAACCGCTCAGATTTGTACGCTCGTGTATGCAATTTTTGCAAGTATGCAGTTTTACAAATTTGGATTGAATGATGTGATTTTAGACCTATAAAAACGCATAGCAAATTAGTCTCCGGTACAATTCCTCTCTGGAACGAATCCTCTCTACAACGGATCAACTCTCTGAGCTCCTGATCAAGCTACCTGTCTAAACACCTATCAAGAATGTAAGTATCTATTCATAATCATTTAAATAACTATTAAATGGTCAGAGCAATGTATTAGTTGATATATTCAAGTATTCGAATGTTGACCGCCAATATTGTGATGCAGGTTCGATTCCTGCACAGATCAAATATGCTAATTTGTGTTGAAAAAAAATGAAAACTAAGTACCAGTTACATAATTATTTAAATTTATTTCAACTATAACACAATGATAATTATGACTGCTTATGAAAGATTGGACAGTCGAGGGTTCCATTCTCGTAACGTTTCAAGTCTAACTGTGACATACATTTAGTTAATCTGATCATTATGTCTTATCTCTGTAGCATAGATAGAATATTCTAGTTTGACGTTAGGACTATGTGTCTGTACCTATACCAAGCATTGTATTTGTTGTTCATATATTTTTATAATTTTTAATATTAGATTTATACATAGAAATATTTAGAGATATAACGAAACCTAATTAACATAAACACCTATACCTCTACATATGTAGAAAATAAAATTATCGAGTACAGTGCACTAATAATATATTATTTATACACAGGTCGAAGCTACTCGCCAACGATCTCTTTCTCTCCAGCGACGATTCTGAAGCGGAGGTGAAGCCGAAGGGGAAGTCGGAGGACAAGAAAATGAAGAGAGAGCGACCCGGCAAGTCGAGTGAAGGATCTAGTTCGAAAAAGTCCAAACCAACTATCTCCCCAATTTCTCCGCCAGCATGCGTTACGGCCAATGACTTATTCGGTGACGAAGACGTTGACAAGAATGAATGTGCTATGAGCTCTACCAAAGCGGGTAATGTCCCACCTATACATTCTTATTTTACGAAAAGGCTGCGGAAGGGCTATTCACGGCAAATTAGTGAGACGAAAGAAGGAAAATATTACGTCGAGTTAAAAATATATGATGTCGAAGAAATAAAAAAAATTATGCCGATAAATAGATGGCGGCATGCTATTACTACTATAAAAACTAAACTGGATGAAGATAAGGAGTCTTGGCGCCATATAAAAGAGTTCATCTTAGCGACCCAAAAAGATTTTAAAAATTGTTCGCTGTCGTACTTAGGATCCTACGAAACTTAACGATTTAACCTATTGTTAATCAATTTATTATTCCTGTACACATTTTTATATTAGGTACATGATGCATAGGTATATCTCTATATACAATATAATAATATTTATCCCAGCATTAGCTTTAATTCATAGGGTAATTCAATGTATTTTTGGTTATTTCATTATATTTTATAATTATTATCATTGTTTTTTTTTCTTTGTTTCACAGCTTCTTCACACCTCACTAATAAGTCAAGATCTAGAAAAATAAACTGTGACAAATGTAAAATATTAATTCCAGAAAATCAGTATTCCTATCATATGAGAACTAATATACACAAAGCAAACTGTTTATTGAATACCAAGTTCGCAAATATTCATATTATTGCGACAGCATTCAATAACAGAATAATGACATACAGATTGAATGTCACTCAGGAAGACGAGTACCTCGGTCTAGAGGCGTTCCTGAGTGATCACCAAACCAATATAGTAAATTGATTACTATGTCACTAAATAAACACAACTGCATAAAAGTTAATTTCGAATTGTTTGCATATTTTATGCTACCAACTTTAGAAGAAAAGCAGCTAAAGTCATTTAATACCAAGTACAATATTATTTATAAAAACACTGATTTGAATGAATTATTAACTAAAGTAATGAATGCATTGAACGAGAAATTAACAGAGTTCCAACACTGTCAATCTGGTTGGACGTTTGTTTCTATGAGTCATCTCGAAATTAATATAAATAAGTATTCACCTATGAGGGGTGGATCTTATATAGATTTACCACCAGCTATTAAACATTCTAGAAGTTGCATTAATATAAAAAATGAAGATGATTGTTGTTTTCTATGGAGTATAGTTGCTGGATTATATCCAGCGAAAAATAACGTGTGCAGAACAAGTTCATATCCTCATTATTCTTCGGTTTTAAATATAGAAGGAATGTCATTCCCACCCACAATGAATGATATTAAACAGTTTGAGAAAAACAATCCAAATATGAGTGTAAATATATATGGTTTGCAAAATAATATTGTAACTGGACCTCTTTATGCATCGAAGCATAAGAGAGAACATCATTTTAATTTACTATATATTGAAAACAATACTGTTGGACACTATTGTTTAATTAAAGATCTTATACGTCTTGTACGACGTCAAGTAACTCATTATAAAGGTAAAGTTTATTTATGTGATGCATGTTTACAATTTTTCAGTAGCGAAACAAGATACAAGTCTCATAACTGTTCTAAGATATTGTCTATTTTGCCTGAAAAAAAATCTATATTGAAATTTAAACATTTTGAGAGGCAGCAGAAAATTAATTTCATCATTTATGCTGACTTCGAATGTATGTTAATTGACTGTAATGAAAGTAACTCTTTAAACACTCGGAAACTAAAGACACATCAACCTTCATGTTTTGCTTATTATATCTGTTGTGCACATAATAATGAATTAAATAAGTATGTCTCATACAGAGGTACAGATTGTGCGGAAGTATTTGTTAAATATTTAATAAGAGACGCTAAACGTATACATAGAATTTTAAGTAATAAAAAGTCTATGACTCCATTAACAACTGAGCAAGAGATGAATTATCAGAACTCGAATACATGTCACATATGTAAACAACTATTGCTTAATGACAAAGTCCGAGATCATGATCATATTACCTCAGAGTACCGTGGGGCAGCGCACTCCCATTGTAATTTGATGTATAGAGTTTGTTCATTCATTCCTGTCGTCTTTCATAATTTGTCTGGGTATGACTCACATTTATTCATTCAAGAGTTAGCAAAATATGAAGGTACTATTAACATAATACCGAAAACTAAAGAAAAATACCTCTCAATAACGAAAGTAATAAAGACAGAAAAATATAATCATCCTATTCAGATAAAATTTATTGATTCTTTTCAATTTCTTAGTTCTAGCTTAGATGCATTGAGTGATAGTTTATCAGAAAACGATTTTTTAAACTTATCAAGAGAGTTTAGCGATAAAAGAAAATTTGATCTAATGAGAAAAAAGGGTGTTTATCCTTATGATTATATCGATTCTTGGTCCAAATTTGATGAGACGCAACTTCCATCAAAGTATCATTTCTATAACAGTTTGTGTAAGAAGCATATAACTGATGAAGAATATTTACACGCTCAAACAGTTTGGAATGTTTTTAACGTTAAATCTCTTGGTGAATATACAGATTTATACATAAAATGTGATGTGCTTTTACTATGTGACATATTCGAAAAGTTTAGAGAAACAAGCTTACATTACTATAAGTTAGATCCAGCTTATTATGTTACTTCACCGAGCTTAAGCTGGGATGCAATGCTTCTATATACTGACACTGAACTGGAGTTAATAAGTGACTTGCAAATGTATGAGTTATTAGAAAAAGGAATTCGCGGTGGGCTGGCACAGTGTTCTCGACGTCATGCTGAAGCAAATAATAAATACTTACCACATTTTAACGAGTCAGAACCAAGCAGTTATTTAATATACCTTGATTGTAATAATCTGTATGGCTATGCTATGATGAAGAAACTTCCTATCTCAGAATTCAAATTTTTAACTCTCGAAGAAATTAGCAACTTTGATGTAATTACTATCTCTGATGATAATGATTACGGTTATATTTTGGAAGTTGACCTGATTTATCCGAACTATTTACATAACAAACATAAAGATTTACCTTTTGCAGTTGAAAAATTAGTACCACCTTATGGAAAATCAGCAAAATTGATTGCGAATCTTTATGATAAGCATCATTATGTGATTCATTACGTGCACTTAAAAGAGTGTTTAAAGAATGGTCTGATTTTAAAAAAGATTCATTGCATACTTAGCTTTAGACAAGAATGTTTTCTCAAAAATTACATCGATCTCAATACTAGACTTCGTCAAAATTCCAAAACTGTATTTGAAAAGGACTTTTTTAAATTATTGAATAATGCGATTTTCGGAAAAACTATTGAAAATAAGCGCAAGCAAGCTGATGTTAAATTAGTAACAAAATGGAGAGATACCACCAATAAAACAAACAAACATCTTGATGCTGAAAAATTGTTAGCTAAACCAAACTTAAAAAGTGTATCAATATTTTCAGATAATTTTATAGCTGTAGAATTATATCATGAAAAAGTTGTTTTAGATAGACCGATTTATATCGGATTCACAGTTTTGGAATATTCTAAGCAACACTTATACCAGTTTCATTATGATTTTATAAAGAAAAAATATGGAAATAATGCAAAGTTATGCTATACGGATACTGATAGTTTGTTATATTTAATATATACAACTGATTTTTATCAAGATATGCATGATGATCTTACCAAGTTTGATACTAGTAATTTTGCAGTCAATAATCCTTATCACATACCACAAACTAATGCAAAAGTTCCCGGATTATGGAAACATGAGATGGGTGATGATTTAATTATAGAATTTGTCGGTCTACGAGCTAAATTATATTTTATAAACAGTCTCAAAACTCAAATTAAAAAAGCTAAAGGTGTTTCCAAATCTATCACAAATAATCTAAAATTGGATGATTACAGCAATGTTCTGTTGACCGATAAAGCGCTAAGATGTAAAATGAATATGATAAAATCAATTAAACATGTTTTATACTCCCAACAAGTAGATAAACAAGTTTTAGATAGAAACGATGATAAAATTCAAGTACTACAAGATCAAATTCACACATTACCCTGGGGTCATTGTGATTCTATGTTTTTAGATTATTCCAGTGATACGTAATCTATAACTATGTACACGTATTAGTATCTATTAATTTTATTAGTGATAATTATAAATAAATTTATGCTACTTTCATGTATGTAATGTGTATAGAAATGATGTATGAATAATTCTTTAAGAATAAGTAATGTACTATAAATGAATATATTACGCTACTATTATGAGTGAATGTATACGCTATGATGAACATTTATAATAAAATGATATTTCTTAAACAAATTGACTTTTATTCAAACGTATTCAACTTCCTAAACGTTATCATCAAATTGTAAGTTCATGCTTATTCTATCATGAGGTTCATGTAGTAACGAGTATATAAGTGTACGTTAGGTGGAAATAAGATTAATATACAATATGAAGTTGATCAAACAACCCATATCTCTCAATGTTAATAATATAAGATTAAGTGACTCTGTTCACCACATCAGACATAGCGCTTTACTGCCAAATACTATTCGCTGTATAATATGTGGCCCATCAAACTGTGGTAAAACGAATGTTATGATCAGTTTGCTGCTGCATGAAAATGGGCTCAAATTTAAAAATCTTTATCTTTACTCTAAAACTTCTTTTCAACCAAAATACCGTTTCTTGATCGAAGTATTAAAAAGGGTACCACAGATTAACTTTTACGAGTTCAATAATAACAACGATGTAATTTCTCCGAGTGAAGCCTTAACAAATTCTGTATTTATATTTGATGATGTTGCTTGTGAAAATCAAATAAATATTCGCAATTATTTCTGTATGGGTAGGCATAAACAAATAGATTGTTTCTATTTGTCTCAAACCTATTCTAAAATTCCAAAGCAACTGTTACGTGACAATGTTAATTTTCTTATTATATTCAAACAAGATGATGTAAATTTAAAGCATATTTATGAAGAGCATGTTAGTTCTGATTTACAATGGAAAGAGTTCAGAAATATTTGTCAAACTGTTTGGAGTAAACCTTATAATTTTCTGCTGATTAATAAAGAATCGTCATTAAATAATGGAAGGTACAGACAGAATTTTGACATGTTTTTTAAATTTGACTGACTGTTTACATGTGCATATAAGTAATTTCCATATAAAATCAAATTCAGTATAATTTGTTCCTTAGCTGAATGCAGTTGTTATAATAGATAATTATAACATGGAGAAAAATATTAAAATAGAATTAATGAAGTCTATAAACTCCATAAAGAATAAAATAAAACAAATGAAGGATCAGGAACACTCAATGAATTTGTCAATTGATAAAATGCTAAAACCTGTCACAGATCCTCTTAAAACCCTAGTTGATTCGAATAAAACAATAGAAAAAACACAAAATTTAGAAAATACACACTCTAATTTAGAAGACATGCAATTGAGTGACAGTAATACTAGCTCATCTACAAAGTTTGAAGAATGCTACAATCCAGAACCGAATTCTGTGCAGTTCGTTAAAAAGTCTCCCCAGAAGGAATTATTAGAAGATTTAGAAATATCATTAGAGGGTTATGATATCCATGATATTTATGAAGGGGTAAATATACCATTTGGAATAAGAAGTGCAAACAAAAAATTACTAATGGGTAATTCAATAGTTTCATTTTCTAAAATAGATAGTGTGAATGATGATAATGTCATTTTAATTAAAATTGGTGATAAAACCTACAATTTAACCCCTGGTTTAAAAGAACTTTTACTTCGAAGAAAACCAGATTTGAAACTAATATCGAGCAAAGATAAACTTGTCTACAAGGATATGTTGCATTATACAAATGCACATAAGAGAGATTTCAATCCTAATGGACAAATTAGAGGCGATAAAGGTATAAAATATCGTGAAATAATTAGACCATTGTTTTCTGAATCGTTAAACAGTAATATTGTTACTAAATTTGGAGGAAGCTTACCAACGCTAAAGAAATACAAAAATAATACTGACTTAGTATATTGGGATGATCCTAACGAATTGGTTGACAGATTGCAACTATTAATTGCTTCCCGTGATGCTGGTAATACAAACCATGATAATGAAATTTTATCAATAATCGAAGAATTAAAAGAAGCTGATATAATTAAATAATAAATAGTCATAATAATATGATTTTTATTCAGTATAATAGCTGAGTTCAAGACAAGTATACTGAATTGTGAACATGAGCAAAGTTGACGTGGTAAATGAAATTCATAAAAATGCGAGGGTGAACTATCCACGAAGACATGTTATCATGAAAGATATAGATGACTTGTGGCAAGCAGACTTAATTGATATGCAATCAATTTCAAAAGAAAATAAAAATTACAGATATATTCTTGCCGTTATTGATACATTTTCGAAATATGCTTGGGCCTTTCCTATGAGAAGTAAAACCAAAGAAAATGTGTATAACTCTTTCAAAACTTTGTTGGATAAAGGGCGTGTTCCTAAAAATCTGCAAACGGATAATGGAACAGAATTTTATAATAACAAATTTCAGAAGCTTATGACATCGTATCATATTAACCATTATTCAACCTTCTCAACAAAAAAGGCTTCAATAGTTGAACGATTTATCAGGACATTGAAATCCAAAGTCTATAAGGAATTTAGTTTAAAAGGCAATTACAATTGGGTAAATAATACCCTCAATGATGTTATTTACAAATACAATCACACTCACCATCGCACTATTAATGAAATCCCTGCTAATGTGGACAATAATAATAAAAAAACGATATTAGAAAGGTATTTAAAGTTGCTAAAAAATGATAATTTAAAAACCAAGTACAAAGTAGGTGATTATGTGCGTATCAGTAAATACAAAGGAACATTTGAAAAAGGTTATACTCCCAACTGGTCAACAGAAATATTTAAAATCCGTAAAATACAAAATACAACTCCTATAACTTACTTAATCGAAGATACTATCAGAGGTCAGCCTATTTTAGGTGCATTTTATACACAAGAACTTCAAAAAACAAAACATCCCAATGTATATCTAGTCGAGAAAGTTCTCAGAAGAAAAGGTAGTAGGGTTTTAGTAAAATGGCTAGGTTTGTCTTCAGCTGAAAGCAGTTGGATTGATAAATCGAATGTTATATTATAAATAAAATAATATTAACAACAAACTCGAATCACATAACTATTTATTAAATTATTCAAACCGGAACCATCAGTCTTATAATGTGTTTTGGAGAGAGCAGTCTTCTCAATTGGCTTATTAATCATTTACCATTTGAATTACATTTACCAGGATATAATTACTGTGGTCCTGGTACTAAATTAATAAAAAGACTTGCACAAAGAGATAACGGTATAAATAAGTTGGACGAATATTGCAAAGATCACGATATTGCATATCACAAGTCATCAGACTTAAAGGATCGACATAAGGCTGATTTAATTTTGTTAAAAATGGCAAAACAACGAGCGGTTGCTTCCGATGCCAGTACAGGCGAAAAACTCGCGGCACGCTTAGTAAGTAAGGCTATGTCGGCAAAAATTAAAACTGGTTCTGGTTTGATCAAAAAGCGTTCTCCCAAAGTTACATCGGGAAAAGGATTAAAAAGCAAATTAAAAACTGTTATTACAAAAGCAAAAAGACACATAAAAAAATTAAAACCTAAGACCAAGAAAATGGCTATAGAATTAGCTATTGCCGCTACCAGAGAATTGGCTAATGATTCATCGATTAAGCTCCCTCGCGTTATTCCTATTCCAAAAACTGGGGGAGTACTACCTCTGATTCCTATTTTTGCGGGATTATCAGCGGCGGGAGCTTTAGCAGGCGGTGCAGCTGGTATTGCTAAAACCATAAATGAATTTAAAATGGCTAAAAAGCTGTATGAGGAATCGAGGAGACATAATGAAAAAATGGAAGCTCTATGTATTGGGAAAGGACTACACCTTAAACCACATAAAAGTGGTCTTGGAATTTTCGTATTAAAAGAAAAAAACTAAGATATCGGCTACCCAAACGGGCCTTAACTAACTTTGACATTTTAAAGTATGGAAATAGAATTCCTTATTTTAGAGGTGTCTTTATGAGAGATGAGCTCCCTAAATATCCATATAAAAAAGAATGTGGAGTTATTAATTTAGATAGTTCTAAAAATCCTGGTTCTCATTGGGTAGCCTATGCAAAATATAATGATTATGTTGAGTATTTCGACAGTTACGGGAATCTTAAGCCACCAAAGGAATTTGTAAAATATGTAGGTTCTAACATTCAATATAATTATGACAATATACAACGTGATCACCTCTTCAACTGTGGACATCTTTGTTTACACTTCTTAAACAATTTTTGGTCAACGAAGCAATAAAATGAACAGGATCTTTCATAACAGTCCAGTATATAAGCATGTCTACTACGGTTACCATCTCTGGAAATAAATCAGAACTGGTCTCGTATTTTCAACCACCTCTTCATTTATCTGATCAATACGAGTGCGGTTTACTATACTTTTCAGTATTTAATTCAAGACCAGATATTTCAGTTAAAACTAGTAATCTGTCTGTGATCAAAATTGAATGTGATCTTGTGTACGGTTCATACTGCAATGGATTACCAACACATTTTATTCATGAATTTGTATCAGATACTGCTCTAAGTCATGGTTATATAGAGATACCACAAAACGTTATTTACTTTCCAGTGAACAAAAATATAATTTCATCCATATCTGTTAAAATTGTTGATCAATTTGGTCACTGTATTAACTTCGAAGAAGAATATATTCAGTTACGTCTGCACTTAAGAAAAACAAAATGATTGTATATTATAAAAGCACTCCAGTAAAAATAAATCGGTTTATTTCTTCTGCGACCGCTAAGGCGCAAAGACGTAATACAAAAATTAAGAAACTGACTAAAGCAAATAAAGATTTTCTTAAAGCTCTGGGTTTTAAAGTATGAATATGCTACAGATTACTGAATTACCGCATTTCGACAGTTCGATTGAAAGTTATGAAATCCATTCATACAATCCCTACAATAACAGCTTTAGAGAAAACGATGAAATCAGAATCCCCATACATCAGCAAGATATATACGTGCTACCATCAGCCAGTTCAATTTACATCGAAGGACAGGCAAGGCTGTTCGGTAAAGATGGGAATCCGATCAAGAAAACTGTTACGTTCACTAATAACCCTGTTATGTCTTTGTTTCAAGACATCAGATACGAAATGAATGGTATCGAAATAGACCGTATTAAAAATTCAGGAATTACGTCAACAATAAAATCATACATTTCATTAAATGAAGCAGAAAATAAAGTTGCAGCCTTATGGGGCTGGAACTTAGCGGGATTCCAAAATGACGGACATTTTAGTGCTGTGATACCATTGAATAAGATTTTAGGGTTTGCAGAAGATTACAATAAAATTGTGATAAATTGTAAACACGAACTTATTTTGAGTAGAAGCAACTCTAACTTAAATAGTGTTATTCTCACTGATGATGTTGTTAATTTTCAAATAGATATACAAAGAGTCCAATGGAGAGTGCCACATATAAAAGTGTCAGATCGAGAACGACTAACACTTTTAAAACATTTAGAAAGAGATAAACCTATTCAGATGGCTTTTAGAAATTGGGATTTATATGAGTATCCCTTGCTACCTAAAACTACAAAGCATTCTTGGTCAGTTAAAACAGCTTCACAATTGGAAAAGCCTAGATATGTTATATTTTGCTTGCAAACTAATAGGAGAAATAATAGGACTAAAGACAGTTCACTATTCGATCATTGTGAAGTGACCAACGTAACACTCTTTTTGAATTCGCAATATTATCCCTACGAACCTTTGAGTTTAAAGTTTTCTGAGAACAAGTACAGTATATTATATGAAATGTATGTGAAATTTCGTCAGTCGTATTACAACAGTCCTGTTGACCCATTGCTAGATCTAACAGATTTTAAAGAAAAGGCTCCCCTTTTCATCTTAGATTGCTCAAGACAAAACGATAGTTTAAAAACCGGTCCAGTGGACGTGCGGTTAGAAGTTGAATGTTCCACACCAATACCAGATAAGACAACTGCATATTGTTTGATTATTAACGATCGACTTGTGGAATACAAACCTCTCAGTAACATTGTGCGCAGATTATCATGATTGCTGTTGTTGATATTCAAGGATTTAGAACAGAAGCAGATGAATTTATATTAAAAGAAATCGCTATATTGTGTAACAAAAAACTACAAGTGTTTTTAGTTAAGCCACCATTTCCATTTAAAAATTTAACGGAATCTGAAAAGAAGGTAGTTCTTTGGATTCAACGTAACAAAAATATATACTGGAGTGAAGGATTTGTACCTTATTCCAATTACCAGACTTTGGTTTCCGATATATTAAGAGATAAATGTGTTTATGTTAAAGGTTCAGAAAAAGTTTTATGGTTAAAGCATATTTTAGAAAATAGTAATAGTAATATATTTAATTTAGAAGATAAGGGTTGTTCTAGTTTAGTACATTTATATGATCAATATAAACATTCGCAAGATTTGTATAATTGTATTTATCATAACTCTGTATGTGCTTTAAAAAATATATTGTGTTTAAATAAATGGTGCCGTGATAATAAAATTTTTATGAAATAAAAAAAACTTGTTTAATTTTTTATAATATGTTTACTATCTCTCCCAATCCTGTACAATCACGTTTATAAATTGCTTGCAGCATTAAAGCTATGTCATTTTATGTTTATAATTATTAGCATCAAGAACTAGTACTAAATAAATAAAATATGTTTCAAACTGAATATAAACCTCGATATGATATGTATAATGCATACAAAATACGTGAATTATCCTTTAATTATTACTGGGGGACGAATAATTCAAAGAAAAGATTAGTGATGGAAATGGCTGATGCTGGATTCTTTTATTACGGAAATAATCCATATGATAAAGCAGCATGTTTTTCATGTGGAGGTGTTATAGAAGATTGGGAGATTTATGATGATCCTTGGATGCAGCATGCTATAAATTTTCCACAGTGTTTTTATTTGAACGCTGTGAAAGGGGGGGAATATGTCAATAAGTGGCAAAACATCATCAAGAATTGTGTTAGTGAGAAATCTTTCATGTTGCATATATGGCAGCGCATCGAATGAATGATGTCATACAATATACATCTCATTAATGTAAACAAAGTGCATGAAGCGGTTCGCTATTTTGTTACATATTCAACGACATGTTTGGCTTAATGGTTAAGACCCTGGTCACAACTGAGTGCAATATTATAACACGTTCTTCAACTACAAAGACGAAGTGTCGTGGGTTCAATTCCCACACAGACAAGTTGATATTAGTTCTGGTCTGATTTTTTGTTTGAGTTTAAATGAAGTTTTCACAGTAACATTTAATTTAACCGCTGAATATTATGATCAAGAAACAGATTAAAATAATATGTTAGTTGAAGATTAAAATGTGAAAAATAGGGTATCCAGATCTCTGATCTGGATGCCCTATTTTTCAACTACTGATTGTACTCACTTTTAGAGGTACTTTCAGTGGTTCCCTTTTGCTTTTGGTATGTTATTGTATGGATTAAGATGGCATCCAAGGGTTCAGGATAAACAATAACAAGTGAAGTAAGTTAAAACTAACCAAAGTTTTAGTACTTATAGAGAAAACTTACTGCATGTTGCTTAAGGAAACAAACTAAACAAAAATATTTTTGAACAACAAGCAATTTTTAACTTACCGCCAATCTAGTTATCTATCTCATTCACCTCCATAGTCTAGAAAGAGATACAGCGCTTCTGTTTTGTGCCCAGTTTAAAAGGATTGTTCTTTACAAAATCGAGGCAAATATTATATCAACACGGTCAAAATCTAAGGTAATTATGGTATGTAGTTGTAGATACAATTAAAATTCAACCTTATTCCATCAATCTTAGAACCTACCACTTAGAACATCATGAAACGTTAACAGATTACAGTACTATATTCCATCAAGTCTGAACATGCCATTGAATACTCGTAGCCGTATGATTAGTCATGAATATTCACATGCATATTACTCCTAAGCTACGATCACACCACAATTCGTATTGAGATTGAAATGTTTCTTCATTGAACTCCTGTTATTGTATAAGCGCCTGGTACTTCTCTCTTAATATAAGGCTTTTCTTATATGTTATGTCGATAATAAAGTTAGGTCTATTATATAACAGCATCTTTGGAAAGAAGGTCGCATAAACAATAGAGTTGTGTCACCGCAGGCAATAGTTCAATGAACTTGCAAAGTTTTCGCAGTTCTTTTCGCGGATACTAAGTGTATCCTTTCTCTACTAGAAATATGTGCGCCTTCTCAATCTCACTGGGCTACCAGCTTCTGGGAGACCAGCAAGACCGATTCGCTAACGCTAATATGTGAAGTATGTGAAGTGTGTCTACACTTCACATACTTTATATCGCAAAGCTCTCGATGGACCAATTTTACATAATTATGTATGGCTCAGAGATAATTAGAGTTCGGTGAGTTGACGGTAAAATCACCGTTGAGTACTAGAAATTGTTTATTTCTAAAAGTTACAAAGTAGGTATAAGTTGGATGCCAATCCGGGCCAATTGCAATTTGTCAACTGCAGTCATTGTTCAGTGAATATTATTATATACCAATTAAGGTCGCATCGTAAGCAACCAAATCGTTGTACGTGAACCGCACACAATTATTGGGCAAGAGATTCTAGATAAGATTCGGGTGAAATATATATTAGCATGCTACCTATCACACGTAATATGAACCTATAATTACATTGGTCTCATCTCTCATCACACTTCGTATTGAGATTGAAATGTTTCTTGAAACTTTATAAGCGCCTGGTACTTTTCTCTTAATAGTTTGTTTCTGTCGCTTATATTGATAGTATTAAATGAAGATAATTTTTTTTTAGTTAATGACTCATCATCAATAGTTCATGAGAGTCCCGAAGGTATCACCTCTATTAAGAAGGGTTTGCCATAATCTCCGCCCTTGGTAGGTGGGTTAGAAATCGTAGCTTGAAAGGTTTCAGCACCAGAGAGCGCTGCTCTCCCTTAGATGGCTCTTAGTCAGAGTGTACGTTATCGCACACAGTAAATATGAATAGTTATGTATTTACCTTTAGTATTTCAAAAAATATTGATTTAGCACAAAAGCAATTGAGCTGGTTAGAGTCAGCATTTTCTCTGCAAAAATGAGACGAATCGCCAAAACACACATTGTGTAATATAGTAAAGTAACTTCTACAGTAATTAATTAGTCTGCCGAGTTTGACCTAATTAGTTACAAGTACCTAGTTACTAGTACAAAAAGTAGGTATAGGAAAAATTCGAACGCTTAGCCCAAACTTATTCAATATGTGTATGAATTCCTCAGCTGTAAATTATAAAACTGACAGATCTTTAAGCATAAAACCACGACTTCACTGGCGGAAATTCGCCCAACGAGGACGTTTCTTTCTATTTCATTTTATTTAGACAACATGGAAATAGGAAGCAATACTCGTTAATAATGTAGACGAAGCCTAAGCGATTATCATGAACACACATTGTACCAAGGATTGTTGATCCAAGATGCGAGGTATTGTTTCATTGCAGCGTGCGCACGCAGTTGATCAGGGAGATCAGTGAATAGAACGCAATGGAACGCAATCTGGGACAATGAATGTCATATAACACTTTATAGCTATATACGTGTACGTAGATATTACTCAGTAATAGCCATGTGTGTAGTTTGAGGTATCATTTAATTATTTGGGCATTCCAATCGTAATTCAGGTTCGTTGTTTGAGGTTTTTAGGTACCTTCTAAGTTTATTATTATTATCATCATCATCATCATCATCATATCAGTTGCAGGACGTCTACTACTGAACATAAGCCTCCCACAATGACTTACAGATAGGCTGGTTGGAATCGATTTGCATCCAGCAGCTCTCTGTGAAATTAATCAGGTCGTCTGTCCCCCTTACGGGTGGACATCCTACGCTGCGCTTGCCGGTACGTGGCCTCGACTCGAGAATGTTTTTGCTCCGGCAGCAGCAGCCGTCGGTTCTCCGCGTTATGTGCCCTGTCCACTGCCACTTCAACTTACTAATCCGCTGGGCTATGTCGGCGACCTTTTTTCGTTTACGAATTTCTCATCTAAGTTTATATAAACACGGTTGAATAGTATAAAAATTTCTGCAATCTTCAAAATAAATTACATAACCACGCCCTTTTATTTCTCAGATCTGTCTGATGTATACTCTCGTATACATTTACTTATAATACGTAGACGTCCAATTTTTACAAAGTTGTGTTATGGCTTTCATAATTCTAATACCTAAAAGGCGCTCCAGGCACGATTCCAGATTGCATACATCATGCTCGATTCAGAAATGGAATTCAAAATCGCTTGCTAAGCAGTTGCGCTTAGTATTGAACCAAAGAGACCTAGAAATTAAACCCGAAAATTCTTGTTTCGCAGTTACATTCGCTGTACGAGTCAGCGACTGTACATCACACGCACGCGCGCTTCATGTCAGCAGATTTTAGTTTATTAATTTCATTATAGTTATAGCAATAAATTTGTATTCAGTACATGTTCAGCACTCAAATACATCAGTACTCATCAATCATTAGTTTAGTTGATAATATAGTCGACGTGTTAGTTCAGTGTATCAATAAATATCATCTCACCGGACTATCAAGCGACTTATTTCCACCTAGACTCCAAGTTGTGTGAGAATCATTCAACAACTCATACATTCGCTCTTAGTTTTAACTAATAAAGCAGTCTTACAGATATAAATAAAACAAGAGAATTTATTTCTGCAAATAGGCTACAGGGCAGACCTTTTACACGTCAGTTTTATCAAGCTTTTTTTATACTATATAAGTCGACGTTTGACCACCATCTCGCCTGGTGGTAAGCGATGATATTGTGACCGACGATGGAGCACGACTACCTATGAGCAAAGATGAAGCCGATATTTCCTTCCTAGACATGCCGAAACAAACTCAGCCACTTTTTCATTCAGTAATTTTCACAATACACCTTCAAAATTATTATGTGCTATGCAATCATTGTTCTCACAATCTCATTCTCTTACATTAAATCGAAGTGAAAATTTTCCAATCAAAGATTTATCAAACTCCTCGATAACTCAATTGTCGCCCCAAATTACTGATTGACTATGAAACTTTACTTTGGATTCAATTACCTAATCAATCAATTGGGAGTAAAAACTAAACTTAGTTTAATTGGGTCAAAGATAAGTTTAAACAGTAAACTTATTTGTTTACGTTGTACCCTATTGCTTGTCATACTATACATTCATTCGCACGTAAAATCGTCTTTTCCTGCCCCGGATTTTTTTTCTATTTTAGTCCCTAAGGATAGTTAAACAGATCTTAAAATATGAATAGGTAAAAGACAAACTAAGAAACATTGACTGAATCAGAACTTAGTTCTTTTTTACCCGACTGAAGGAAGGGTATAAATTGTATGAACATTATGTTTTAATGTCGTGTTTGCTTTCAGATCTAAGACGCCCGATTCTCATTGGGTAGGGTGGGGGTTCGCAACCTATCAACAGCAAGTACCAATGTGACTTTTTCCGCACTATATAATCTTTCTAAAATTATTTAGACACCATTGACAAACGGTGAAGTTAAACATCGTAAGGAAACCTGGGCTTATAATTCTGCAATCATCAACCCGGATTGAGCAACGCTCAATCCTTCTTCGAGTGAGAAGAGGCCTTTGATCAGCAGTGGCCACTTATAGGCTGTTAATGTGAGTGTGTGAAAATCTGACACAAAGATTTAAGACCTTTAGCTTCACCTAGCGCAGTCCATTCTCTCATTTTCATCACTACTCTAAACAAAAGCAAAATAAAAACCAAATATTTTGCAACAACTGACCACAAAAAAGGGTCAATTAGAAACCTTACAGACCTAAACACATAAATAAAGGTGGAACAGAAAAAACTGCCTTCGAACCGTGGCCCGTGGGTAATATTATGAACTAAACCAGTAAGGTAGGGGGGAGGGGGGTCGTAAAAATGATAAATGTTCTCGCATTACGAGCGCACTGCACATGTGGCCAGCAATGTTTTTGTTAATGTCTACCTCGAATTTGAACATAGGTTTTGAGTGCTCAAGTGTGTGTGTGAAAAATATTTACAAAGGATAATATTAAATGGGTTTATTTTTTTTGCAGACTCTGTTTATACTGAGGGTAAATTAAGCGGTTTACGTTTTTTCGATGGAGTGGTTGCAAGAGAGATTGCTGATCATAAAGTCTTGTGTGCTTTAGGTCGTGCAAAATGAAGGACGATTTTCAATGTTGAAACTTCTAAGTGTCCTTAGAAAACCTATTAACTCGTCGAGTACCGGTTTTATAGACACAATTAAAGAACAATAGGTCGCGGTCACCGGTGACCGCTTGGTATTTGACAGTTTAAAAGAAAAGGACGCCCTTCTTTTTATAAAGCCGGCAATGCACCTGTGACTTCTCTGGTGTTGCGGGTGTCCATGGGCGGCGTTAATCGCTTACCATCAGGTGATCCATCTCCTCGTTTGCCTCATATTCCATAAAAAATCAGCTGGCTTGATAGGATATTTGAAAGAGCAACCAAAATAATGATCGTTCCATAATTATGTTTCTAGCAGGTGAGCCAACATTTCTATCAGAGTCACAGATTGGATGCAAGACACAAATTCCAACTC
The DNA here is from genome assembly GCA_902850265.1 of Spodoptera littoralis. Classification (NCBI taxonomy): domain Eukaryota; kingdom Metazoa; phylum Arthropoda; class Insecta; order Lepidoptera; family Noctuidae; genus Spodoptera; species Spodoptera littoralis. Next base: position 5,632,954 of record LR824555.2, on the reverse strand, counting down.
AGCATGACGGACTAAGGAGGACGCCTGTGTCCAATGATGAGGACAATGATGGTGGACATCTAAACCATTTTAATGAACTTCAAAAGCAGGTGCACATCTTATTTTTTTTTATTCTTAATTCTTTTGACTGCACGGTTGGTGCGGTGGCTGGGCAACCGGCTGCCGTGCAACGTCTCGCGGGTTCGATTCCCGTACGGAACAATACTAGGGTAAAACCGGGATAGATGCCCCACTTTTTGAAATATGCTTCTAATTTAAAAAATATTGGTTTTACATAAATAATACCTATGAATGTAACTAGTTTAATCCTTTATGTTTTACTGTGATTGGTCTATTTGGACCTATAAACTACCCATTTTGCAGATTTTAGCTTTTTGTAGACCTCCATTTTTGGGGATAGATGCCTACGGTGCAGGATAGATGCCCTTCATACTATATAAGTATTTTATGTTAATATTATTTATCTATTTTTTGTCTTTATTTTATTTGAAATGAAAAGTATTTTGCAGTTTTTAAAATCTTTTTATTGTCATTGTCATTATAGATAAGATAAATAAGATAAATTTTAATTAAAACTATAACAATGAAATTCTAAAAGTATTTGTTCAACAGTAATATGTATTTTAAATCCTTATTATTAAATATTAATACCTAATTAAGTTTCAACAAGCAAAATCATAAAAGTCATTCTTTCTTAAAATATAAATAACTAAATAAATATCATCATAATATTTAATCGGACAGTGCTTTAATTTTTCCACATCGCGAGCAACTATTTCTGAAAAGTGTACAGGTTTCATGTAACCAGTACTGACACATTACACATTGAATCCAGTCGGATTTAGACTTCGTTTGTTCATAGTTTTCAAAGCATTCTATGCAGTTAATTTATTTATATTTTAGGCCCATCCTGCCCATCAATTTTGTGTTCTTTACCAGAAAACTTTTATCCCCATGATTTTTCTGTCCATTTTCCCATAGCTGGCTGCAATTGTTCTGTAGTTCAAGAACATACTCGAGCACGGACTCCTTCTTTTATTTTGTATTTTCGTGGCATAGTTCTGCTATAATCAGTAAAAAGACCAAAAACTTAGTCAAAAGTAAATCAATATAAAGTATAAATACCTATACATAAACACATGAAAAATATATTAAAAATATACAAGGTGTTGTTTTAAAACCGCGTCATTTTCTAGGAGGTAACTCGGCTATCGATTCTGAGTCTGAATCAATAAAAAAATTTGTAGGTAAATATTTTTCATTTTTCTGTAATTTACGGAAATCGGTAATTATATATAGCGCGTAATTATAATAGCGTTATAACGCGGCTTAACACACACAAACTCAAACATTTAATTGATATTATTCCTAATTCCATAAAACTCGAATAAGAAGAATTGCTGCCACTTTTTATGAAATATTGTCCAACTTAAACGATTTACTATAGCCGTATTTTTAACTATTGACCCGAAATTTTCTCTTACATTGAACCTATATGACTTCTGTGATATGTCCCCGAGAAATGACACGACTTCAAAACTACACCTTGTATATTCAAAACACTTATAATACAATCAGGATATACATGGTGTATGGAGGGATAGACGCCCCTAGGGGCATCTATCCCGTTAAAAATCAGGGCAACTATCCTTTTTGGCAGGGATAGCTGCCCAAGTATTTTTTAAATAAATAAAAAAGAAAAAAGCGATTATTTACATCAAAATGTATACTTCATGAAACAATATATTGACGTAATAAAAAATATGGCGGAATTAATGTCTACTTAAAAAGTTATACAACAGCACCGCTTGACGGTGTGTGGCTAACTTAGGTGCGGGGTGCTTGCGGTTTTTAGTTATACGGTTGTTTCTTAATCGCGAGCTTAGGAAGTTAGGTTTTTAAGAAATGGGGCATCTATCCTACTGAAGCATCTATCCCGGTTTTACCCTATGTGTGATCCACAAATTGTTGTTCCGGGTCTGGGTGTCATGTGTATGTGGACTTGTATGTTTGTAATCGCACTCACGACACAGGAGAAAATCCTAGTGTGCCAACATTTAAAAAACTAAATTTTAAACTAATCTTCTAATTTTTATAAATATCTTTACTGAAATAAAGACCCTTTCCAATCCCACAAGCACGTGATACATCAACCCGTTCCCCACTTACAAATCAAGTGAACAAAAGCTCGCGAATTCATTTCAACTCGGAGCAATGTGTCCGAAGTAAAACGATGCGCGATTGTGCATAAGCAGTGCCATAATTCAAGCGGTTTGAACTGCTTGGTTTGAGCGAGGAGTTGGGAACATATTAGGCACAGGTTTTGCTTCAAACAGTTGAAGTTTTTGGTAGTTTTGGGTGTTTAGGGCTCAGATTTATGTGTGAGAAATGTTGTGATTATGATTGATTGTTATAAACTATAAGTTAAAGGTGTAAATTAAATCCTATTAATATTGGCAATATCTGGATGACTGATATATACAAAAAAATAAATGAAATACATAGACAGAATAGAAAAAATTAAATAGAACAAGCAAAAAATAGATAACAAAAAAATAAAAGAAACATTCGGGCCGACGATTAAACCCGAGTGTCCTGCCGTGGAAGGCATCTGATTTCTCGACTAAGCTATTTCAGTGTGATATGTCATGGGGAAATTATAAGCATCGTATTCTAATAAGGATTATCATTTAATTTTAAAACGGAAAAAACGACATTTTCTGAAAATGAAACCGCTCCCGAAACCTCCTGCATACAAAATTTTGGGGCAAACCGATGGAGCCAATTCCGAGATCGTTGATATGTATACAAGAATTGCTCATTTAAGGTATCATACTTTTTAAGCTTAGGAGACCGTTGGAAGTGCTCAGTTCATATGTGACGAGATCCCTCATGTTACAGGTTGCTCCGTGTCGACTACTTTGCATACTATTATAAAAACAAGATAATGTGTTTGGCAACAAGCAAGCCCTTTTTACAATGGACTATAGCTTATTAGTTGCATATTATCAGCAAATCATAACCCGTCAGATTAAGAGTAATTTATACCATATACCTGTCACGGAGAAGTTAACGGGTAACCGGGGCTCCGGCTCGACGTGCAGGAGAAGGAACGGGGTGGTTTTAAGTCAGTAAGAGTCTGACACTCCCTCCAGCCTCACCTAGGCGGGAGCAGTCATTCGATGATTTTCCCACCTTAAAAAAAAATACCGTATACCTATATAATATTTGTACCTCTATTTGTTCCTGCGAGGAATAAAAGCCCACGCCTCGCTTAATACCTTCATACGCTATGATATCGCTAAGGCATTGCGCAACTCATACTCAAGCTTGTTTTATTCATACCTTGAGATCTAGTCCAATCACTAGACAATAAGGTTACAAGCGTCTCTATTCAATGTTAAACAATAGTTTATATTGTGCTCACAACAATAACGTATGGGGAAAACGGTGTGGGTTAGGAAATAGAGTTAGCATGTAGTGGATGACCTATTTTTTGGTCTTAGTTGTTTTAATCCTGACTTGACTAATAAATAAAAATATTTATTAGTCACATATCGTTCTCGTAGGAATGTTTTATGAGTGTTCTGTTTTCCATTTACGTACCATTTTTTTTTAAGGCGGGAAAGTCATCGAATGACTGCTCCCGCCTGAGTGAGGCGGGAGGGAGTGTCAGACTCTTACTGACTAAAAACCACCCCGTTCCTTCTCCTGCACGTTGAGCCGGAGCCCCGGTTACCCGTTAGGATCTCCGCGACTCCGAATCGGCATCGGCCCTATTGGGCCCCATCTGTGGTGGTCGCTTCGCTGCCTCACGCGTCCCGCCTTCTCCTTAGCTAGCATGACTGCTTCGCAAAAAGAGGAGACGGCATCTCAGTCCCCCTCGCTCCGCATCATGGCCTGCACTAGGCCCGGACGTGAGAGGTCGCCATCGCCGATCACTTCCCTGAGGGCACGGCGGTGCTCAGCCCACGCAGGGCATTCTCCCACTGTGTGTTCCACCGTGTCCTCAGGGCGGTCCTCGCAGTGATGACACCCGGGCGTTTCCTCCCGCCCCATCAGACACAGGTACCTCCCGAAACTTTCATGTCCGGTGAGGACCTGCGTCAGGCGGTAGGTGAGGACGCCGTAGCGTTTCTCAAGCCACTGTATATTGACGTTATATAATATAACATTCGACATACGCTTTAAGGATCGTTTTTTAAATGACAAGTTAATTGCTGAGTTGAAGCCTTAAAAGACGACTATGACGATTTCAGCTACTTTATTAAGGATCTGAAGAAACGACAAGTAACACTACATATAATAGGACAATGAACTTGATTCTTTAAACATGATTTAACACCTTGAACGCCATGGGGGACAACGTATGGGCCACGCTAGCGGAGGATTTACCTTCAACGGTTTTCTGTCAGCAGTCAAAGTCTTAAGTGATCTTTAGTTTTGATTGTACTGTTTCGAAATAAAAATTATCTTAGTTTATACTTTTCTCCTTTAATTGTATCTAAAAAGAAGCAACCACAAGATAAGTGCAATAGTATTTGGCTCGTAGCTCAAAGATTTATTGCCGACCCCAATATAGTTAGGAAAAATGCCAAGTGAAATACAATCGTTAAATCTTAATTCTTTAATACCTAAGTCATTATGAAATTACTATACACAACGATGTCTCGTGGTTTTCAAAATTGTAGAAGAGATTCAGATAAGCAGTAGTAAAAGGTTTTTTATAACTGATAGTGGTAATGAATCACCATCATCAGTCGAAGCTATTATGAACTTAATATACGCGGAAGATGCAGCACTAAAAATTAATTGTGGGGGAGACATGCTTCGGCACGAATGGGCCGGCTCGACCGGAGTTATATCACGGCCTCACAGAAAACCGGCGTGAAACAACGCTTGCATTGTATTTCGTCGTGTGAGTGAGGATGTCGGAATTACCCCATCCCTTCCCCAATCTCCCCCAATCACTGAATCCTCAACAATCCTCAAATTCCTATCCTTCAAAAGGTTGGTAACGCACTTGTAACGCCTCTGGTGTTCCACGTGTCCATAGGCGACGCCGATTGCTTAACATCAGGTGATCAGGTGGTCTGCTCGTTTGCCGATTTGTCCCATAAAAAGTGCAACTGCCTCTCTGTGGTTGGTCACAGTTTTAGAATATAATATACTCAAGTCCAAACAGCGTTTTAAGTTACCATTAAATGTAGTGAATATTCAATTTTATTTATTTTGCAATACTGCCTCATTGGCCGAGTGGTCGCAAGTGCGACTGCCGGGCAAGGGGTCTCGGGTTCGATTCCCGGGTCGGCCAAAGTATTACTGGGTTTAAAACAAAATTTCAGTAATAGCATGGCGGTATATGGCAATAGGCTCACCCCCTATTACATGGGACTCATAACATAAATAGTGAAAAGTGGGTGTTACATTGTACAGTGGCATAATGTGCACCTCTGCCTACCCCTTCGAGGATAAAAGGCGTGATTTTATGTGTGCTATTTTGCAATAAAATTGAATGTCGACTGTCCATAAGCGATCAATACACCAGAGCCTGTTGATACACCAGTCGCGTTCCTAAACTATACAGCTATTGTTCTTACAATTGTAAAACTAGGTTTCGACTGGTTTCTACGAAATTTGTCTGAGTAAACAGAACTAGTCAATTACTTTGTAACTATTGTAATTAGTTAATTGTAACTTTAAAATAATTGGCAGTTAGAATGTAATCAAATATCTGTTTTCTTAATAAACTAGTGTTCGTGGTTGGAATTATATTTAGAAAGGGTGTACTGTGCCCTTTTCTGAGGCATGACATTTTAAATTAGAAACTTTTCGTTGATCCGCGCTCGTGTCAAGGAGTCATCAGATCACCACAGATGGGGCCCAACAGAAGACACCGAGTAACCTATCAGTTGGTGGGTAATCTATCAATAGTAATAATAGTTATTTTTTGCTTTTTACTTTTTTATTCTTATTTTTTTTAATTTATTTATTTATGCATAACACAGAGACAGTACACAGGAGAACACATATATAAATAAATTGGAGGTACATAGGTACTACATATTCCCGTAGGAATCTCTTCCTGCAGTCCTTCGACAGGAAAAACGGTAAAAACTAAGACACTGTGCGTAACATGATATGAACAAAGAAAACGAACAAAATTTACCAAAATTTAAGCCAATAAAGCCTTTTTGTTTGTTATTAGTTTTTAGGTTTTTGAAGTCGGTTTTTTAAACGCAGTTATTATTTTTTTTATTTTAACATTTGTAGTGTAAAGCTCCGCGGATCCGTTTTGAAAATCGTATTTTGGAAATTGGTTCACAAATGGCGGAGTAAGCGACAAACAAATAATAACAAAAACCAATAGATAACACATTGTGTCTCACGTATATCTATGTATGTTCCGGCCATGGGAATGGTTCGTACCATGGGTTAATGCCACTGTAAAATGTAACACCTACTTTACACTCTTTATGTTACGAGTCCCATGTAATAGTATGTGAGCCTATTGCCATATGCCGGCCGGGTAGACTCCGTGCTCCGTGCCGACTGAAAAACCCAGTAAAACTTTGCCCGACCCGGGAATCTAACCCAAGACTCCTTGCCTGGCAATCGCACTTACGACCACTCGGCTAATGAGACAGTCTATAGTTATACACAATAACATTTAATGATGTAATTTGAATGACAAGTTACTTGCTGGGTTTGAGCGTCGCCGTTAAAGTTTGATACTAATATGGCCTTAACGGAGTACTATCCTATTCCAAAGAAATTACTTTATATAATAAAAACACATTTTTCTCAGAATTAAGATAAATCAAATTAATACTCCCATTTTATTTTTAAACAATACCAATTTCTGGAATAATACCTCTTTCAATTTCGAGAATTTTTCTATGAACATCTTCAGAATTATTTCAACAAAACTATGTGCGTTTCCAAGAGACGGTCTTCTCAGAAATTGTAAATATGAAGAAAATTGTAAATATGAAGACGACTCGACTATTCAGTAGAAGCGCGACAGTCTCCGCGTCGCGGGTCGCGAAATGCTGCTCATGAATATGAGCCTCTAGCATGGCTTGAAACTAGTCGAGTTCCTCGTCAAATTACTACGTGAGTAAGCCGAAAACATAATAATTTATTTAGTATGTCTCACGAAAGTTACAATACAACAAAAGACGACTTCATTTCCATGAACGTAAACACAAACCAAAATAGACTATTTATCAAGCCGTTCACTTGTATCGATAATGTGTTTAGTTCTCGATACTCGATTCATACGTAGAAGTGAAATAACAAAATCGATTCGCAAGATTGATAATCGAGAAACTTGAACAATTCGGTGCAAAGGAAATAGGAACTACATGTACTGCACTCGGTGGTAAACTAAATAAATTGTTGTAGAACGAGAAAAATTGTGTGTTTATTTGAAAAGATGTTTTATTTCTTAAGTTTTAAGATTTAAAATGTCTCTGAGTGGAAATAAAGAAAAGATACATAATATACACCGTGAAATCTATTTCGTTTTCGTCCCGCAGCAAAGTAATTTGCCATTAGGAGTACTTTCGAATATAACATAACATCAAGCCTTTTATCCCCGAAGGGGAAGGCAGAGGTGCACACAGAAGTAACATCCACTTTTCACTATTTATGTTATGAGTCCCATGTAATAGAGGGTGAGCCTATTGCCATATACTGGGCACAATTCCAGACTCCGTGCTACTAGGATTTTTAAAAACCCAGTAATACTTTGCCCGACTCGGGAATCGAACCCGACACCCCATGCCCGGCAGTCGCACTTGCGACCTCTCGGCCAACAAGGCAGTGCTCCAAATACTTAGAAAAAATATCACGGACCAAAACTCTACTGCAATACACACAATTGTATCTTATCCTTTGAGGAAAATATACCTTAATATTATTTTATTACAATACATTTTTCACAGCTCATTACACAAAATGCGTCCATCCATGTCACCATATCTAAGCTTCATTCATATTATTCATGTTTTCTGATTAATTTTCATTTTTTCCACATAGTGCACCTGACAATGGTTTGCTTCAATGGAAACTTGTTATTTCCGTGAACAATACAGTGCGTCAGCTAATGGATGCGAAGCTGGACTGTAGGTTGTGGTCTAAGGCACAAGAGAAAGCTATTATCAAGTCTTCATCTTCTAAGAGAATAGTCGATGGTTTCACTCACACAATTAATCTTGGGTTGTTTACCTCGATTTTGTTATTTTTTGTTACAAAAAGTGCATTGACATCTATATATAGTTGGAATATTCCAAATGTGTGAACTGTCACGTCATAGGAATGTGACTATGGGGTACAACTCGCACAAATATGAGCGAAAGATCTGAAATCTGATAACAATGACTCATAATAGTTTGTACGTTTATAATGGCCCAACTATAGCAAAAACCTAAAATTAAGTTTAAGGTGTGTAAAATAAAAAAATAACTTTTTTATGACATAAGCCGGTAAACGAGCAGACGAATCACCTGATGGTAAGCAATCGGCGTCGCCCATGGACACCTGGAACACCAGAGGCGTTACAAGTGCGTTACCGGCCTTTTGGGGATTAGAAGTTTGAGGATCGTTGGGGATTGAGGAAGAGGAGGGTAATTGCTCCTCCGGTAACCTCACTCATACGACGAAATACAACGCAAGCGTTGCTTCACGTCGGTTTTCTGTGAGGCCGTGGTATCACTCTGACGAGCCGGTCCATTCGTGCCCAAGCATGGCTCTCTCACACTTTAAATAACTGAATTTTATTAATAACACCATTACACCACATCCGTTTACCCATCCATACTAAAGCCTTCTCTCCATGTTTAAAATGTAATGTGGTTCCTTTTTTCTTCTCAGCTTCTGAATTACACCACACACCATTTCATATCGTGATAGTGCATCGTGACGCACAATGAGTCATAACAGACCCATTATCTTGCTATCACATAAGAATAGACCGTATATCTTGTTACATATGACACAATTTATAAAAAGCTCGCACGGAGTTTGGAATTGTGGCCTCTCATTTCAATAGTAATCTCAGTAGTAACTGAGATTTTTAAAAAAAACTCATTAATACTTTACCCGACCCAGGAATCGAACTCATGCGACCACTCGGCCAAGGAGGCAGTCCTTCAGCTCCATCCAGTTCTTACAAGTATAAAACCGGGATCTTTACTTATCGCTATGCATTGGTTTCTTTTACAGACTCAGAAACGTAACTTCAAATATTAAATAAAATCAAAAACTATACTGCAGGTCATATTCGAGACCTCTTACTCAAATTGGTCACGGTCATTAACCTCTCGTATGTTGATATATGAGACATGAAAGAAAACATATTGTGTCTCGCATAGATCTACGTTCCGGCATTATCATCATCATCATCATCATCATCATCATCATCAACAGCTTATAAATCAAACTTATAATTAGAAATTATAAGCCCAGGGTTTCCTCACGATGTTTTCCTTCATCGTTTGTCAGTGGTGTCTAAATAATGTTAGAAAGTACATATAACTCGAAAAATGTCATATTGGTAATTGACGTTGGTAGGTTTCGAACCTGTCCCCTCATGCATGAGAAGCAGATGACCCGGAGGTTTATGACGCCCTTAATACTTTAACTGCCAAGTTTAAAATCGTGAAAGTCAAACCTCCACTAGCGTCAGGCACCGGTGACTGACGTGGCGCTCTAAGGGTTAAACCTCCGGCCCATAACGACAGTTTCGGCATACCACGGATTAAAGCATGTCTCTAATTGTTAAAACAATTTTTCTGTAACTTGTACCACAGTCTAACGTACTATACAATAGCGTATGTATGTAATTGAACCCAGTTATTAACTAGTTGCACTCATCTGTATCAATTGACATGAATTAGAACATTTGCGACTTTATTTGTTTCTGATTAAAGACTAAAGTAGCGTTTTACTTGATGGTAGATAGAAAAGCTTTAATCATTCTATCAGCCGTGGTGGGTCGACCACTGCTGAACATAGGCCTCCTCCAACATAGCTTTCAGATAGGCCGGTTGATGCCTGCATCCAGTGGCACCCTGCAAACAGCTCATATTAAAATTAAAAATGTAGCATCTCTGTTCCTCCAAACATAAACATACATGAACATATCATCACATGTTTTATCTCCGAAGGGGTAGGCAGAGGTGCACATTACGGCACTTAATGTCACTGTACAATGTAACACCCACTTTTCACTATCGTTATTATAAGTCCCATGTATTAAGGGGTAAGCCTATTGCCATAATAGCCACATTTCCAGTCTCCGTGATAGCACTGACAATTATTTCAATAAAACCCACTAATATTTTGACCGATCCCGGAATCGAACCTGAGACCCCTTGCCCGGCAATCGCACTTATGGCCACTCGGCCAACAAGGCACCTTTCCTCCAAAATTTGTATCAAAATCCCATCTAATAATATGAGAAACTTGGTTAAAAGGTTTTAAAGTAACTCTTTGTTGACATAGGAATACAACTTCCCCTTTAACCCTTGCACTAATGACCATTAATTTCAGCACAATATCTTCAAAAATCATCCTTTCTAATATTATAAATCTGAAAGTGAGTTTGTTTGTTTGTTTGTTTGTTCCACCTTCACGCCGTATCTACTCAACCGATTGCTTTGAATTTTTGCAGACGGAAAGTTAGAAATCTGGATTAAATAATAAGGTACTTTTCATCCCGGAAACATTTGATATTCCCGAGGGAAAACAAATGTATTGGTATAGATGGCGCTGTGTGTATTGGTATATGTCACATTGGCTTTTTATCCTTTTGTGACGCGAGCGAAGCCGCGGGTAAAAGCTAGTACTATTATAAATGCGAAAGTTTGTATGTCTCTCTGTTTGTTACGTCACGTCAAAATGGCTGAATAGATCGGGATGAAATTTGGAATAAGGGCAGATTATGGTCTGAAAGTTATTCTAGGTCGTGGGTTAGGACCTTGGGATAAAAAGTAGCCTATGATAACACGTAGGCTACTTTGGAGAACGCGCGCGAAGCTGCTGGCAGAAGCTATTACTTCATAAAATCTCAAACTACTTATTTATCCTAGGTTGTTTATATTGTCGTGGGATGCAGTGGTGTCCTTTCAAAGTCAAAGCATTTATTTCAATTAAACCATAGTTTGGTGCTTTTGAAACGTCAACAAATACAAAATAAATAATAGTCTGTCAGTCAGTCCGTCAGTGAAACTAGGTGAAGCTAGGTGCTCATTCCAAAAAGTAGATTCGAATGGAGAAGAACGAGCAAGAAACTCCATTCGTTACTCTTTTTAAAAAAAGTATGTTCTACAATGTCTCTGATACATATTTTAATACTGTACGCATATGTAAGAACAATGCAAAGACACGCTTGACGCATTATACTAATAACTTACAAAAATTAAAAAAATAAATAAATAAAAATTACTTAAAGTCCAACATGGTGCTCACATATGCATACTGACAATCCATAGAATTAGTGCTTCTATACAAGAAAAGGAAACTCTTTGTTTCAATAAAGAAATGCTCGATGCCATAAGGAAACTAGATTGTCTACATTAGAATTAAAGTGTTAAATTTTGTATTAAAATACCTACTATTGGAATTTAGCTACTGACTACATTTGAGTATTGTCCAGTGGAGCCGAACCAACATGCTGCCAAGCATTCTTATCTTCAAGATAATCTGTCAGTGTGTAGTAGGCTTGATTACATAATTCGCGCTTAATATATGTTTTAAATTTACTTTCACTGAGATCTAGTATGCTATTTGGTATTTTATTATAGCATTTAATACCTAACCCCATAAAGGATTTCTGTACTTTGGACAGTCTGAATTGCGGTATAGCTAACTTATTTTTGCCTCTAGTATTAAAATTGTGTCTATCGCTTCTTTTTTCAAACAATTGCCTATTTTTCCTTACATACATTATATTTTCATATATATATTGACAGGGCACCGTTAAAATATTTATCGTTTTAAACAATTCTCTCAGCGATTCGCAACGGCGTAAGTTATATATTGCTCGGATAGCCCGCTTTTGTAGAATAAATATTGATTCTATTTCTGCAGCTCGACCCCACAACAAAATGCCGTACGACATAATGCTGTGGAAATAACTAAAATAGACAAGCCTAGCTGTATCTACGTCCGTGAGCTGTCTAATCTGTCTAACTGCAAAAGCAGCTGAGCTCAATCTCCCCGAAAGCGCCTTTATATGCGGACCCCATTGTAGCCTATTGTCTAACGTAATGCCTAAAAATACTGTCTCGTCGACAAATTCTAACTTTTGACCGTTCAAAACAATATCACTATCGTTACTACGCACGTTTGGTAAACTGAATTTAATACATTTTGTTTTTTTCTCATTAAGTGCTAGATTATTAATGGTGAACCAATTATGCACTTGAAGAATGGAGCTGTTTACGTCGTCAAGATTATTTGTACGTCGATCTATTTTAAAAATTAATGATGTATCATCTGCAAAAAGCACCATTCGTGGTTCATTTTTAAATATAAATGGCAAATCATTTATATAGACTAAAAAGAGAAAGGGACCCAATATTGAACCTTGAGGAACGCCCATATTCATCCCAGAGCCCTGCGAGTTAATACCGTTAACATGAACCTTTAACTGTCTCTCTTCTAAATAAGATCTCATAAGACGGAGCGCAGAGTTTCTTATCCCGTAGTGATCTAATTTCAGCAAAAGTGTCTCGTGGTCAACGCAATCAAATGCTTTTGAGAGGTCACAAAAGACACCAATAGCATCCTGTGCTTCCTCCCAAGCACCAAATATTTCCTTAATCAAAGTGACACCGGCGTCAGTTGTACAACGACCTTTAGTGAAACCGTATTGTTGTTGGTGAAAGATGGAATGTTTATTAAAATGATGAAGCATCCGAGACAGCATCAACTTTTCAAAGACTTTGCTGAGAACCGGCAAAACAGACACTGGCCTATAGTTGTTAGGTTCTTTAGTGTCACCACTTTTAAATAGTGGGATAACCTTACTATATTTCATTAGGTCAGGGAAAACACCGTCATCTATACATTTATTGAAAATCACAGCCAGATATGGCGCTACAGTTTGGATAAGTGACTTGCAAACTATTACCGATAAGCCCCAAAGATCCTCCGTAGATTTGGTCTTGATTTCTTTAAAAACTTTTATAATTTCTAGAGGATTCGTATATCGAAAACTAAAGTCGTATTGACATGATTCTATGTTGTTCTTAAGCAAAGTTACAGATAGGTTTGCTGATGACTTTAAATGTTCAGTTGTTTTAATAGGTTAGTAAAAAAATTTTCAAACTCCTGGGCTACATCTACGTTTGATGAAATCTGTCCCCTTTCGGTATTTAAATTAAATTCTGAGTTTCTTAATCTTTTCCTACCAGTCTCGTGGTGTATAACTTTCCAAGTAGTTTTTATCTTATCATCAGACGATTTTATTTTATTACTAATATAAAGACGTTTCGCGACTCTGCATACTATTCTAAAGGTTTTTGAATAAGATGTTACATACTGGTGAAATTGGGGGTCGTTTTTGTACGGTTTCATTCCATAAAGTTCAAAAAGTCTGTCCTTCTGCGAAGATGTAATGTCGCGGAAGGAGGCTGCGGAGAGGGAAAGGGAAATTGCAATTTCTCTACCTTCCTGCAGTAGGCGCACCGGGCGTCAAAGGCGAGCAGAAATCGCTCTCTTTCGACCCCCCTAAATGAGTCCGGGGACGGTGGACTTGGGGAAGTCCCCTTCATCCCGTTGTAAAGGACCCGAGACGGTGGCGCGCGTTGTGTCCACGCGCGCCTCCGAGACGTTGCACGGAGAAGACCAACACCTCACTTCTCCGTGCATCTTGAGGTCTGGCAAGGCAGGCCGTCACGAGTTCGGGGGCTGCGGATGAATGTGACTCCCGCACCCTCGTACCCACGTGTGAGACGGGACACCGGGGTGGGTTTTAGTCAGTAAGAGTCTGACAGTCCCTTTCGTCCTCCCAGGTGAGGGGGCTCCATGAGGATTTCCCACCTAGGGGTTAAAAAAAAAGGTTGTTTATATTGTTAGCGTCATTAACGTATGTATTTGTAAAACCTCATTTTATAAAAAATCGATTTTGAGATTGACTCATGATAACACAAGTTTAAACCTTAGTGGATTTTGGTTGCTATTTTACATGGACAATCCTGTACTTATTGTAAATACGATATTTGCTTCCATTTTATTTCTATAAACCTAACGTTTCACTATGAACTCTTTGTATAAATATTCTACAAAGGAAAAACTGTCCCCGGGGGTATGATAGTGAAATAAGATTCTTCTTTATTGTAGCGCAATATTTCTTTCGGTCTGCCACGATAACGCCTTTAAATCATAGTTTGTAAAGGTTATGCATTATTCTAGATTTATTTTGTGACTCGTCGGATGAAGTCTTTCGTGTGGTGAGTAAATAAAACATTTTTGATGGCTTCATAGATATTTTCGCACGTAGTTTTTTTGGTATGGTGTTGGAATCGGATGTATAATATTTATGTATGATATTTTGGGACCGAGTTCAGAATTTCTAGACTTTTCTTTGGAAGTAGCTAAAGAAGTGATTGACAAAAACAGAAAGAACATGAAAGATTACTAAATCTAAATGGTAGGTGATACTCCCTCAGACACTGCACTGCTCAAATTAAAACACCAATTGAAAAGAGTCCTAATTTGAACAACTATAAGGTTTAGTCTAGCTTACAACTATTACTCCCGCACACAGCCAAAACTACTTAAAACCATATCAGACTCCTCACATGAAAAAACGATAAAAATCTAGTGCCCCACTACCTCAAACCCAATGGAACGCTAAACGCGACCCCATAACTTATTCAGACCGTATGTTTAGACTAAATCGAAGACACTACCAATAGAAACAATTGTTCCCTGAACATTTATAGTCAGAAGTTCCAGAGAATAGGTTAAACTCAACGTATACGGTGCAATAATGGCCAACAATGTTCACAATTTCAAATCCACAGCACTATGGAAGGAGATGCAGAAGGTTCAGTGGGAACAAGCCTTAAATATAAAACTAGGTATGGTATCCCTTGAAGAACTAAACCCAGGTAACGATAAGGCGTATTGCACGGTAATTTTTTTTATGAGATAAGTCGGTAAACGAGCAGACGTATCACCTGATGGTAAGCAATTGGCATCGCCCATGGACACCTGGAACACCAGAGGCGTTACAAGTGCGTTACCGGCCATTTGGGATTAGGAATTTGAGGATTGTTGGGGATTCAAGGATTGGGGAAAAAGGGGGTGTAATTAGGCCTCTGGTAACCTCACTCACACGACGAACACAACGCAAGCGTTGCTTCACGTCGGTCTTCTATGAGGCCGTGGTATCAGTCCGGTCGACCCGGCCCTGTCATACCAAAGCATGGCTCTCCTGCACTTAAACTGCTTTCAGTCTTAGAGATTGTAAGCTTGTTTACCACTTACACTACTACACATCTCGACTCGCATGCAATTGTTTTTAATTATGTTCTAAAGGTACTGAAATGTCTACGTACTTCTAGACTAGATCGAGGAATTTATAGACTCAGCATCAAGAACTTTTTGCGATATACAGCTGCAAATATAATTATAGTAACCATTAATCCTGTAAAACTGCTGACTGCCTCATTGGCCAAGTGGTTGCAAGTGCGACTGCCGGGCAAGGGGACTCGGGTTCGATTCCCGGGTCGGGCAAAGCATTGCTGGGTTTAAAAAAAATTTCAGTAATATTAGGAGTCTGGAATTGTACCCGGTATATGGCAATAGGCTCACCCCCTATTACATGGGACTCATAACATAAATAGTGAAAAGTGGGTGTTACATTGTACATCGGCATAATGTGCACCTCTGCCTAACCCTTCGAGGATAGAAGGCGTGATGTTATGTTATGTTAATCTTGTAAAACACTAACAGCAGCTGCTGTACTCTGCACTCTAAGACTTTCGATCTTTCTGGAACTTCTCTGTCTCTTGCCCTAAGCTATGCCAGCAGACATGCAATCTCATTCCGTTTGCGATTACATAAACATGTAATACAGTACAATGTAAAGGAAAATGGAGTCGGTACGGGTTAGTCGATAAAACGCGAACGAACGACGTACCATTCACAATTCCACATCATCTATTAGAATAAAGCTAGAACAATGTTTATTTATGTTTAATGCAATGCAAAATGAATACAGTGTTTACCGGCCGATTTCGATCATGGTGGCCTATCTATGTAACTATACTAACCTACACAAGACGTACTTTTTGCTATGTATCCTTTTGTACTTTTACGACGATCACATGAGCCTAATTGGCGAACATTAGGCAACAATGTATTTTAAACTGTTTCGTTTTAATACACAAATAATAGTATTATTCGAACCACAGAGGGGTTCTTCGTCATAAGCTCACTCTCGAGTGAGCTGCGCGACGTCGCCACCACCGGGCACGCTGCATGAGAAAGAACCCCTTTTTGGTTCGAAATTAGTAGAGCTTTACTCCCGCAGTTTTAGTTAATTTAGTATGTCTCACGATAGTTATTTATTTAAATTATTTGCCCACGAATGAGCCCAAGCCTCCATAATGCACGAGGTTTGAAATTGTTCTTGGTAGATGACATAAGGCCCATTTTCCTTACATTTCTAAATCTTTTGTAGAATCAAAAGTTTGGTGTCAATGCTAAAAATCTAACTACTTATGTTATTTATTACCAAGGTCAATTAGTTTCCAATAACTTTAACACGAAAATCAGTAGTAAGAAAAAACCTTGACAATAGCCATATTGTCAATTAAACCATTTGCAAATCAATCAATAGATTTTACACATCATAAAATTAAATATGGTTTATAATTTCAACGTAAACTTATGTACGATCAGCGTCAAAAGTTGATGAACACCTAAATCGGTCAACATGATAAGCGCCAGAAATATATTTTATTATAGACTGTCTCGTTAGCCGAGTGGTCGCAAGTGCGACTGCCGGGCGAGGGGTCTCGGGTTCGATTCCCGGGTCAGGCAAAGTATTACTGGGTTTTAAAAAAATCTCAGTAGTAGCACGAAGTCTGGAAATGTGCCCGGTATATGGCAATAGGCTCACCCCCTATTACATGGGACTTATAACATAAATAGTGAAACGTGGGTGTTACCTCTGTGTGCACCTCAACCTACCCCTTCGGGGATAAAAGGCGTGATGTTATGCTATGTATAATTATCTTGTGTTGCATTTAAGCTGCTTGCTATGTTCGCCAATTTAAGTATAATACGGTGTACAGCGATTAAGACAATCTAAATGATAATAATACATACCTAATTGATACGATCTTTAAACCTTCAAGAAGAGAGCGTATTCCTTTTTAAAGAGCCGGCAACGCACCTGTGACTCCTCTGGTATTGCGGGTGTCCATGAGGGGCGCTGATCGCTTACCATCAGATGACCCGTCTGCTCGTATGCCTCCTATTCCATAAAAAAATGTGGTCATCAACTTTTGATGCAGACTGTACACACATATTACTACACCTAACTTCCTAGTTCGCCGGAAAGCGGTTATAATTAGAACAACGGTTTTTATAACGCCATAAACCACGGCATAGTTAATAATAACTAGTTGGACGTTATTCTCACGAAACTGATCGTTTTTATCAGAGTTTCCCAGGAAAACTGATATAATAACGTTGATCGTTGCACAACTCTTAATTTGGGTCATGTGAGATGTATTGTGTTTGATGGAAACTTTGTAGATTGTATTGTATGGTGGTTTTGGGGTTCTGTGCAAGGGTGATGGAGAACTTGTTGCTTACTGCCAGTATAAGTAAAACTTCTAAGCAATATTTTTTTGTTTTTATGGCAGAAGCCGGTAAACGATCAGACGGATCACCTGATGGTAATCAATCGGCGTTGCCCATGGACACCTGGAACACCAGAGGCGTTACAAGTGCGTCACCGGCTTTTTGGGGATTAGGAGTTTGAGGATCGTTGGGGATTCAGGGATTGGGGAGATTGGGGAAGGGGAAGGTAATTGGGCCTGCGGTAACCTCACTCACACGACGAAACAACGCAATTGTTGCTTCACGTCGGTTTCCTGTGAGGCCGTGGTATCACTCCGGTCGACCCGGCCCATTCGTGCCGAGGCATGGCTCTCCCACACTTAAATATAAGATTTAAGGTTCAATATGTTCATGACAGGCTATGAACATTCATAATCTATTTAGTCCGTCAGCTAGGTAATAAAAATATATTTATCCTTACTTTTTTGTGATATAACATGTCGAACACAATACTTAGATAAAACTAATCAAAGTTCAGCAGTGGGAGTTAATTACGTCATTTCTACGTATATAACGAACTTAGAAGTGACATTACGCGATATTTCGAATCGTCGAAAGTAGGTCTTGTTCCTGTAAGAAAATAAAAAAAACTTGTGAAATTGTTTTAATATAATCTATAAGATGGATATTCGAATTAAAATTTGTTTTTACCCTATTTGTATCTTATTCAGTTGTTTAAGTAATGTAGTGATCTAATTTCTTTTCTACTGGTTGTGCCTTATAGAAGGCATTTCTTTGGACTGGATATAATGCTGGCCGATACATAAAATTTCAAAAATTGAAACCCTTATCATGGTTTCTTCGATTCAGAAATCAAAACAGAGACACAAGTCAAAGTTAAGGTATTTATTTTAATTAGGGCCAATTTTTCAATACTCAGATACATTTTAACCGAGAAAAAACTTTCAATATTTTTTAAATACTTTTTTAAAATGAAAAAAAAATAATGATTTTTCCATACTAAAAACTGTTAAATGACAATTTTATTCTACAGTTAAGAATTAACTGATAATTGAAAAAATAAATAAAAATGGACCTATCGCATGTGGGTTGTTTACTAAAGATTTATTTTCTGAAAGTGGTACAGAACCACTGCCCGACTCGTACTTAGCCGATTATTTCCAGATATCAGAAGACTAGGGAAACATACCCAAGTAAGAAGCTATAATAATTAACGAATATAATTTGTACGTATTGAGGATATTAATTTTCTGCACGCGATATTTACCATGGCCGATGACTAAAGAGGTTGTGTGAAACATTTTAGAGCTTTATTATCTCATGTTTTGTCAGTATCTAACTTAGAATATTATAAAATAGAAGATGTATTTGGTAGGTGTTACAATCAGTCAAAAAAGTCGTTTTTCCAATGATAAAAGTAGTATTCAAATCGCTTTTCTGGTTTTAGAGCCTATTTAACGGAATAGAAAACTGCCTGTACTGGTGCCTATTCATTGGTCGATTCGTAATAAAATAATATGACTACTGACTATGACGAAGCATCAGTGATTCATGGTAGATGTCCCACCCACACGCATAAAGGAAAACTCTTCGCATCAAGCATCCTTGTGCGTACTGCTAAGGAGTGGAATTGTTTGCCAGAGTCTGTATTTCCTAGGTGTCTTCAAGGCCCTAGTGAATAAGTTGCTTATTGGCAGACATGCGCCATCGTAGGCTGCATCATCGCTTACCACCAGGCGAGAGAGTGGTCAACGTCGGCCCATCATCAACAGCATGCATTAAAAGCGGGCGTCATAAACCATCTTGGCCATCTTCGCCACAACTACTCATAGAACTTTGTATTCACTTTATTTTAAAACCCTTTCCTTGTTTTAACTAGACCAAAAATACAGGAATGGCACAGAAAATAAAGCCAAACTTTTTAATTCAGCCATCACACACCAAATTACTGTGTTAATCATCATTTCATTTAAAATGCACTATTTGTGCAGTCGGCTCGCTTCGTTAGCGGCGAGGGAGCGCTGTAATGTTTGTTTTTAAAAATAGGGATGTCGAGCTGTAATGTGTTTTAATTTGGATTAGATAGGTATGCACGGTTGGTACGGTGGCTTGGCAACCGGTTGCCGCGAAATGTGTCGCGGATTTGATGCCCGCACGGAGCACCTCTTTGTGTGATCCACAGATTGTTGTTCCGGGTCTGGGTGTCATGTGTATGTGAACTTGTATGTTTGTGGTTACAGACCTCTTACCTTTATATGTCATGTATAGGCTGGTGAAAATAATTGTTTTTTTATAAGTTTTAGAAAAGGTGTTGGTAATGGGCATAAGACTTCTTAAAGATTAATCAATGTATTATACCTTAGCGGTGTAAGGGGATCTGTTGATGAGTTTGTTTCCGAACCTAACGGAGATCTTGTATTTTCCCGGAGCGGTGGGCAAGTACGACACGGAGACTGTTCCGTCTTTGTTGACATGGCATGTGATCTAGAAGAAGACCATAAGAACATTCATGATAACAATATTAGTATGTGGTGCAAAATTTAAAAATGTGGCACAATATTTAAAAATGTACGCATCCACGATACAGGATAACACCCTAGCGTGGAAAAATGTTTAAAACAAAACTAAAAAGAAAAAAGTAACTATTATTAGTACTGATAGGTTACCCACTCACTGATAGGTAAGAAGTCGGTGCCATAAGTTCTATACAAAATTATTCATTCAAACCTTAATAGATATCTAAGTTGAAATTTTGTGACCATTAAGTTATATCATATGAGCTTATGCCGCTGACTTCTAACCTACCAGTAGATAACCTATCGTAGTACTAATAATAGTTATTTTTTGCTTTCTAGTTTAGACTTTTTGTTTGTTATTAGATTATTTTGTATCCTATAAGACCCGCAGGTGATGCCGCTAGCAGAAGTTAATGAACCATAAGTATGATCTCTGATTTTTACTGATTGGTAAACGTAATAAAATATAATATCATTAAATTAGCTGCAGTTGTTCATATTATACGCACGTACAATCGCGATGATTAAGAAATTTCAAAAACAATTAATGCATTTAATTGACGTCTTAACCTTGAGAATTTCGTATTCTTATACACGCAATCTTGAACACTGTATATGGTTAATTTGCATCGGTTTTGTTTCGATTCTCAACAGCAAAAAGTTTTAATCAAAATAAAAAACTGTGTTTAAAAAAACCGACTTCAAAAACAAAAACAAATAAAAAGTACAAACTAAAAAGCAAAAGATATCTATTATTGGTCATACGTACTTACATATAGCTTACACACCCACTGACAAGTGAAAAGTCGGTGCCACAAACGAGCGACCACTCGGCCAACGAGGCAGTCTACTATACTTTCATATAGAAACCTTAAACACGTGGAATTCTTTGCCAGAGTCGGTATTCCCTGAAGGGTATAACCTAGATTTCTTCAAGACCCGAGTGAATAGGTTGCTTAAGGATCGACGTGCTCCATCGTAGACCGCATCATCGCTTACCACCAGGCGAGAACAGAACAAAGTCAAACGTCACTCCCATCAAATATATAAAAAAAGAAAAAAATTGCAGCATTGTGCAAACTATTCCTTATTCCTCCAATTTTATTTAAACGGTTCAGCTATTAAAATTGGCATACCTCTTAGCACTGAAGTATTTTGACCTTATTTTTGTGACCTACGATATAGAAATAATGACGTACGGGCTAATATATCGGTAGGAGAGAAGCAGTGGTCCATAAAATGGGAAGTAGTGCAATTAAGTCGAATCGCTCTTGATAGCGCGTTGAGCGTGGTAAAAGTGGGGATAGAAAACGGGGTTGTAGTCTGTTTTAGGAGAGGTAGCGATTTTATTATTGGTGAAATAAAGAATGAATTGTAGCCGCTAATTTACGATGACGACTTCTGTCTAATTTAGGCGTCGTGCCATAGATATTATTGGAAGCAAATATAACATACTAAATACATATTATTATGGTCTACCAGTAATTTTTTTATGGCATAAGCCGGTAAACGAGGAGACGGATCACCTGATGGTAAGCAATCGGCATCGCCCATGGTCACCTGGAACACCAGAGGCTTTAAAAGTGCGTTACCGGCCTTTTGGGAATTAGGAGTTTGAGGATCGTTGGGGTTTCAGGGATTGGGGAAGCAGCTTTGCCCGCCTTTCCGTGGGTTAAAATTAGCCTATGTGTAACAGATTAGGGCTGGATGCTTCCAAAACAAAATCAAAAACCGAGATAATTGGCGGGAACGCGGAGCGTCAAGCACGCTCATTCACTCAACGTTTTGGCGGCGACTGTTGACGCGAGCGCGGAGCCCGCCCGAGCGAGGCGTGGGCGGGGCTTCGAATTTTGAATTTTAGCGCGAATGGGAATTCACTACGTTACCACCATTTTTTTATCGTGCTCCAAAGGAGGTTTTTAACGTAAAGGTTATCTACACTATGTTTTATTCCAGATAATAATCTAGCCATATTCCAAATTTTATCTCGATTCTTTCAGTTGTTTTGACATGATTGATTAACATTTAAATATCTATACTAATATTATAAAGAGGAAAGATTTGTACCTATTTTTGTATGTTTGTAATGAATAGGCTCAAAAAGTACTAGGCCGATTTAAAAAAATCTTTCACCGATAGAAAATTTGAACAATGTAACCGAAGGTGTAGAAAAATGAGTCTTAAAATGTATTTCGTCGAATGCGCTGCCGAAACTATTAGAGATAGAACAAAATAATGTACAACAATATTGAAGAACATTATAATATCTACCTCTACAAAAAACTTCGCGGTAGCATATGTCCAACTATTGTAGTTATGTCACTACAACAATCCAAATTTCCAAAAATAAATAATTGTCTACCCCGTGCGAAACCGGGACGGAGTAATATAACAAGACGTGTTGTTACCCGGCACAAAATCGCTGCCTCTTATAATTTGAATACAGTCAAGTGCAGGCGACGTCGTCGCTCACTCGAATCGATCGTTAAGTTGCGTAATCGATGCATTCTCGAATGCTGTTTTGTCACGATTGTTCGTTATGCAACTCGCTTGCATTTTTAATCGTTATTTCTGTGGTATTGTTATGATTGCATGCATTTTGTATAAGAATCGTTCCCGTGATGTATGAGGCACATTTTCATTTTTTACCTTGGTTTACAATAATGGTTGTATTGTTCGGATGTCGAATTGTGGATGCCCATTCTTGAGTTGATGTAGTTGAAGTTATTTACTTGTGTAACTAGTCAATTGTATTGTGAACCTGATTGAAAAAGAGTAACCTATGGAGTTTCTTGCTCGTTCTTCTCCATAGGAATCTACACCTTGGAATGAGCAAATAGCTTCACTTTTAATTTTCTTTTTGTTGACGTTCAAAAGTGCCATTCTGGCCCAATTGAAATAAATGATTTTGACTTTGAATTTGACTTTGACTTTGTGTACCTACAAGTAAATAACTTGTGTAATATATTTATTTGATGTTATGTTTGTTATTATGATTTTCGTATCAATGGTTTGTAAACAAAATGGGAATAAAACTATAATATTAATAAATAGTATTAAGATATTTTTACTTTTTACTTTCAAAGTTCATTATTCACGTTTTAATAGGTTGTACAGAAAAGTACAGAGATTCTCTATATTCTGCAATCAACTATGCGACCTTATAAATGCCGAAATAATAAAACTAAATTACTGTTAAGAATAATATTAGGTACAGTAATCTCACCTCTAAACTATACAGGAATATAATAATCAGACAAAAAAATAAAATTTAATTCACGATTTATATAAAACATTATACGGTACAATACTTATTCATTGTTTTCAATATCCGAGAGCTAAGGATTCGATTTCAAAAACCAATACTGGTGTTACCGATTAGTCTATCCGTAATCGAATCAAAAGTACTCGATATTGAAGTACAGTGTTCCTTCAATTTTGTTCGCAAACAAACTTCGAAGCTTCGTGACTCACTCTTTACCGAGTGGGGTTTTGGGAAATCCTTTCTTAGTGTTCCGATACGGTGGGATAGAGACTTGCTTGTTTTAAGTTTTATGTTTTTCAATGTTTTTTTTTATGTAATTATTTTCTATGTATGGAGGAAGAGGTGATCTTATTATTACTTATCATCGGTTACGTTATATTAGTCCGGTAGTGAAACTCTTTTTTATAGTCATAACATAACATCACATATAACATAACATCACGCCTTTTATCCCCGAAGGGGTCGGCAGAGGTGCACATTATGCCACTGTACAATGTAACACCCACTTTTCACTATTTATGTTATGAGTCCCATGTAATAGGGGGTGAGCCTTTTGCCATATACCCGGCACAATTCCAGACTCCGTGCTACTACTGAGAACTTTACTTTTTTATAATTATCTTCTATACTTATAATAAATCTGTAGAGAGGTCAATTCTGTACATAAAATATATTTAAAAAATAACTATCAAGGGGTGGTTAGGGATCGCTACTGATGCCAAAAATGCAATCAATAAAATTTGTCTGTCTGTCTGTCTGTATGTTCGTTATGGAAACAAAAACTACTCGACGGATTTTAACGAAATTTAGCACAATTACTCTTCATACTCTTGGGTAGGTTATAGTATACTTTTCATTACGCTACGATCAATAGGAGCAGAGCAGTGAAGGAAAATGTTGGGAAAACGGGAGAAGTTACTCCATTTTTTAAGCTTCCGTCGCGTGTGCAGGCTTATAGGTTAAAGCTACATAGAAATCATGTATGACGGAAATATTGTCCTTAAAATTATATAAAAAATATTTCTCGACAGCATATGTCTATCTTTTATGGTTGACTCACAATAACACGTGAAACTCCCGATAGCTTAGCAATTCGGTGATTTCTGATTGTATTTGTCTACTCTAACGTTTACAATACTCATTCATAGACTTTACGCTGTAACTGAAAGGCGAATGGTTGAAATTAGCGTGACTCGATATTATAAATGAAAATATGTCAGTTTATGTGTATGTTTGTTACTCAGTCATATTAAAACGACTGAAGGGACCGGAATGAAATTCGGAACAGAGGTAGATTATGGTCTGAAGTGATACATAGGCATTTTACCCCTGGGATCGCGGGCGAAGCCGCTGGCAGAAGCTAGTAATAGAATATATTAATTAAAATATTAATTTCAAATCTATTAACAATTAATTAATCTTATTTTATTTTTATTTTTTTCAATGAAATTTAAAAAATGTAATGGATTTGAATATTACTATTACAATCTAATTATTTGCTAAAACCATAATATACATTATTTTTTAATTTCTTTTTAATGCATGAACACTATTACTAAAATTGTAGAGGTATTATGAAAAGCAAGAAATAAAAGGCTTTTTATTTTATTTTTTTATTTAATATAGTATATTAACATAATTTATAAATTTTTAGTTGACCCCATCAAACTACTGGCGTAATTTTAACACTATTTTGTAACACTTTCTCTACTTTTGCGGGAAGGAGATGTATCTTGAAGCGACTAGAAAGAGACTAGAAACTTATCATAATGACTTTTACAATCCTCTTTATCTATACTAATATTATAAAGAGGAAAGATTTGTACCTATTTTTGTATGTTTGTATGTTTGTAATGAATAGGATCAAAAAGTACTGGGCCATTTAAAAAATTCTTTCACCAATAGAATGCTACATTCTTCCAATTTGACATAGGCTACATTTCATTTTGAAGAAAATTAGGAATCCTTGGTAAAATTTGAACAATGTAACCGAAGGTGTAGAAAAATGAGTCTTAAAATGTCTTTCGTCGAATGCGCTGCCGAAACTATAAGCGATAGAACAAAATAATGTACAACAATATTGAAGAACATCATAATGTCTACAAAAAACTCCGGAGTAGCATATGTCCAACTATTGTAGTTATGTCACTACAACAATCCAAATTTCCAAAAATAAATAATTGTCTACCCCGTGCGAAGCCGTGACGGGCTGCTAGTCATTAATAAGGAACTCATTCTTTCAAACTTCAATCTCTCCCATTCTACTAATACACCAAAGAATATTAATATACCAAAGACTATCAGAACAGAAATGACAACTTTTAACAGCGAGCCGTCCGAGCCATCTCAGTTAAGCTTATCGGTACAATACGAACTAGCAACTGAAGTACTTATAGTTTTTAACTCTGGACTAGAAGTTTGTAAAGACGAAAATCTCTGGGAGTTCCAACTTATTGCTTTTCTTCTCGATAGCCGCTTACTTCACTAGTTTTATGGTAAGTAGCTCAAGTTGAGTCGTTGGACTTTTTGAAAAATTTTCCAACTCGGTATTATTGGTCAATATTCGTGTACTGCGAACGCATTGAGGCACAGTTTTAATAGGTATAAAGTTTTATATTCGAAGATGTTACAGTTCTTTTCTTTTAAATACTTTTTTTTGTTGGTCGGTTACTTGCAATTGCTGCTACGTTTTTATAATAAGAATCGTAAGACACACAAATTTAACTAAAAATCGCGGATTGCTTACGTGAATATACTGAGAAAAGCTCTACTAGTTTCGAACCACTGAGGGGTTCTTCCTCATGAGCAGCGTGCGCGGTCGCGGCGATGTCGCGCAGCTCACTGGCTGGCGTTGGCGCTCGCCTCGGTGTTGCTACTTGCGCATCTAGCCTAACGCGCCCTCTGCCGGACACCACGAGTGTTTGCTTCCAACTCCGACAGCAGCGCGCCGGACGATGTTGACGGGCATGGTACGTTCACCAGCGGCGCGGGTAGTGGGTTCGATTCCGGGATCGGCACAAAGTCAGTGCTACATATAACGCTTACTGTGTCACACTCCAGACTAGAGACGCTGCGGATCGACGTAGACTCCAAGTTTGTTGAAAAGATTTACTGAATTCAATTTTTTCTGTGCAACGGGACTTTGTGCTAGCTGTAAATAATTGTGATAACGAGTATTTGAATTGTAATCCAAAACTCGATACATTTCTTGTAACTCAGCTGATGTTTTGGATATCTTACCAGTAGGCAGCGCTGGCTGGCCGCTTGCCATCAGATTATCACTGGATGCCCTTATCTCATAAAAAGGTGTTCAAGATTGAACATAAGAAAAATACTCAATAAAAATAGTACTTACTCGTCATAAAATTCATGACGTACAAAATTTATCATGAATATTCTTTCAAATAGGTAGTATTTTAAAACCTAGATATTCCGATAAAGACCCATTTAAAGGTAGAATAAATCTTAAACAAGAAACTCAAGTTTATTTAAAGCGAAAACTGGGCTAGAAAATATTAGAGAAAAGTTAAAAAGACGAGCGAACTAAGAAAATGCATTATACGGAACTGAAATTTAACATTATCGGCTTACAAAACTTTGGTTGAAACTAGGATCGGCGATACCGACTATAGTCTAAATATTTCAAGGAAGTTTTGCATTTATGGCTTTGCTACTAAAGTTTATAATGGTTTAAAGAAAAAGAATTATGTACGATACTGCGTTGAAAGTCGTAAGATATAACTTAGGTACGATATACGTGACAGAGAGTTCGGAAAGTAACAGATAGGGTATGGAGTTGTTCGGGAAGTTTGTCACGGTAAAAAGAACGTTATGTGCAAGTTATAGTGGATAGTATGGTTCGTTGTATTGTTTCTCATTTCTTTTTGTCTTCATGTGATGCAGTTGAGGAACTACCACATTGAAAGCAATATACTGTATTGTTAGAGTTCAACTGATTCCGGCCACCGTAAGCGCGGGCCTGCGGACGGCGAGCACGGGTGGCTCCCCGTCCGACCAGAAACAGACCCGAGCGTACGGCGCGTCGCGTTCCGCGTGCGCCTCAAAGAGCCATCAGACCACCACAAATGGGGCCCAATAGGGCCGATGTCGATTCGGAGTCGCGCAGAACCTAACGGGTAACCGGGACTCTGGCTCGACGTGCAGGAGAAGGAATGGAGTGGTTTTTAGTCAGTAAGAGTCTGACACTCCCTCCCGCCTCACCCAGGCGGGAGCAGTCATTCGATGATTTTCCCCCCTTAAAAAAAAACTCGCGTAGCGGGTGAACGTACCGTGCGATTTAACATTGTCCAACGCGTCGCCGCTGGAGTTGGAAGCTCGTGGTGTCGGGCAGAGGGCGCATTAGGCTCGCAACGCAAGTAGCAACACCGATGCGAGCGCCAACGCCAGTCAGTGATCTGTGCGACATTGCCGACCGCGCCACTGCTCATAAGAAAGAACCCCTCTGTGGTTCGAAACTAGTAGAGCTTTTCTCAGTATATTCACGTGAGTAATCCGCGATTTTAGTTAATTTAGGTTAGTTCCCTCCATTTAAAGCTTAGAACATACGTATTGTAGATCAATAAAGGTCACTCAGGCATATTACGCAAATCCATTAAGCAAATTGTTGGTTAACGCTACAATGAATCTTTCCTTTAGATAATCATTTCCAGAGGATAATATTAGCATCTAATTGATTAAGGGCTGTAGGAGGAAAACTTGATAACATTTTCGAAAAAGCTCTTAATATTAAAAGCAAGCAAAAGATAAAGTCAAAGTCAAAGCATTTATTTCAATTAAACCATAGTTTGGTACTTTTGAAACGTAAACAAATACAAAATAAATAATAGTCTGTCAGTCAGTCCGTCAGTGAAACTAGGTGGAACTAGTTGCTCATTCCAGAATGTAGATTCGAATGAAGAAGAACGAGCAAGAAACTCCATTCGTTACTCTTTAAAGAAATATATATAAAAAAATAACAAATTATAATTATAATTCTTTTTTATTGTTCGGACAACTTAAGTTCGTTTGGTTAATATACAAACAACTTATAAAACTATTGTCGGTACTTAAAATTATCAGTTACAATTAAAACATAACAGACTGCCTCGATAGCCGAGTGGTCGCAAGTGCGACTGCGGGCAAGGGGTCTCGGGTTCGATTCCGGGTCGGGCAACGTACTTACTACTGGGTTGTTAAAAAATTCTCAGTAGTAGCACGGGGTCTGAAATCGTGCTCGGTATATGGCAATAGGCTCACCCCCTATTACATGGGACTCATAACATAAATAGTGAAAAGTGGTTACATTGTACAGTAGGATAATGTACACCTCTGTCTACCCCTTCGAGGACAAAAGGCGTGATGTTATGTTATGATGTAATTAAAACATAACGATCTTACGCCATAATAGCATGCAGGTGTATCCAATGTCCCTGTATGGTGTTGTCCCATTTGTCTGCTATAGTGTTCAGGATGCTATTGGGGCAGACATGCACCCTATGCATAATTGAGGCACAACGATGTTACGATGTGTTTAGATTTCATAATGAAGGTGAAAGTATCCATTGCTATACGCTGGGTACAATTCCAAACTTCATATTAGTATTGAAAATTTTTAGAAAAATCGAAAATACTCAAATAATCTACCCTATACGAAATCAATTTTGATACCCACTTCCGAAAAGATATCGTGTAGTAAGAAAAAAATCCGTAGATGAAGAAGAAAATAATGAATATTATTGGGAACTCAATAAGTATATCTGTTTACAATTACATAAAGTCTTTTTTTAAAGGGGTGAAAATCATCGAATGACGGCTCCCGCCTGGGTGAGGCGGAAGGGAGTGTCAGACTCTTACTGACTAAAAACCACTCCGTTCCTTCTCCTGCACGTCGAGCCGGAGCCCCGGTTACGCGTTAGGTTCTCTGCGACTATTACATAAAGTCTTATACCACTAACCAACAATTAAACTGTCAAACACCGCGAAGACACCGGTGACTGCAACCTATTGTTCTTTATTGTGTCTATAATGATGGTACTCAAAGGGTTAAATCACTTCCTTACTAACATTCTTAATACTTTTTCTTTTATTCCTCAAGATATTACAAGCTAGCAGTATCTTCATCTCGCAACCCTTTAAGACGGCAATCCCCGAGTGTCATATTTATTAGCTACTAACGCTTTACTCGCGTTTTCTTAATTTGCATAGTTTTTAGTCCTGTTCCTGGCAGATGAGGGTATTAAAGCTACTTCATCATCTTCAGCAGCTTATAAATGTCCACTGCTGAGCAAAGCCTCTTCTTACATAGAGAAGGTTAGAGCATTTAATCACCACGTTTGCTCAAAGCGGGTTGGCGATTTCAAACTTATAATTAGAAATTATTAGCCCAGGTTTCCTCAAGATATTTTCCTTCACCGTTGGTCAGTGCTGTCTAAATAATCTTAGAAAGTACATAATATAACTCGGAAAAAGTCACATTGGTACTTGCCGTTGGTAGGTTTCGAACCCGCACCGTTGTGCATGAGAAGCAGGCGTCTTCAACCTTCGGGCCACCTCTACACTACTTAAATGCTTGATATGTTTTATAACTATTCACCGGTATCGTCGGTATAGACCTCAATAAAACATTTCATTTTTAAGTTTAATTCCTCCGTTTTTTATTAAATCTACTAAGTGCTGTCGCCTTCTTGTAACATTAGTAGTTCTCAATATACCTGAATAATAAACAAAACATTATTTACCGAAATTCACGTTCCGAAAATACCTCCTAAAATTCCATGGGCGAACTAAAACTGCGAGGCACTTACGCTAAATATATCGAAACTTAGACGATCCTGTTCGTCGATTTATTGGGCACGGTTTTCGCACCAAAACTTTCGCGAACTCACTGTACGAAGGCGTAAATTCAATTTTAATATCGCCTGAATGCCAATTGGGAACGTTTAAAGTAATAGCTTACAAATAACTGAGTTATAGTAAGTCACAAGTTAATTATTAAGACTAACTTCTGTAATAATAACTGATTCGCTAAACTTTGTGTTGTGATTTGTTACTGATTAAGTTTATCCAGTTGTTTGATTTTCGATTGTGTTTTGTTAAAAATAGAGTCTAAATTGTTTCTTCTTTTATTATGTTTGTAAACTGTTTTTTGTAGAACAAATATTTCAGTATTATTGTTGCAAAAAGTACCTTTTTGCGATGATTGTCTGGAGAGAAAAAATCGAACACCATTTATATGGCTACCAAATTCCGGGCAGTTTTAATTAATATTCCAACTGCTGTAAATCGAGATTGTAAAGAGAACGTAACCTACTTACAGGTCCGGAATTCAAACAGATAAATACCACATCTGCATTCAGTCACGAAATCGTTCACCAACAAGAAATCGTGATGAAAGACTAAATCAAAATTAACATAATGGGGTAGACGACTAATTTTTATTTTAATGTCTGTCTGATAGATTATTTAAAAACATTAGACACGTATTTTTTATTTTCTCACAGAAACGAATAGTTTCGAAGATATATTGATTTGAAATGTCGCGTGACGTCACTTCTCAGTACATTTTATACTAAGGAATGACGTTTTAGCCCCCACTCCTAAACTTTGATTCGTTTTATCTAAGTATTGTTTTATTATACGACAAAATAAAAAAATACGTGTCTAATATTTTTTCATTACCTAACTTACGGACTAATTATATTTTTAATTTTCATACCCTGTCATCATCCCCATTCCAGCCAAGTCTATGCTAACGTGGAACTAAGTACGAACTTTTTTGGAAGAGGATTTGCAGCCAACGCAGTTCCTAATCCATTCAAAGAGAGACCAGGAGCCATGTCCCAAAATCCTATAAAGAAACTAGCCGTAGACCGCATTGCGGAGAATGGAAAAGGAATAAAACGTTTACGCCTTCACCTCGCGATTGTTAAATATTTTATGATCCCGAAAGATTTAGGCCTGTCGTGTCACACCAGGATATTAACACGAGTTTTTACGGCGACAAAATTGGTCTTAGAATTTGTTTTTTACAATGGATCGTGTAACGCGAATTGGCCCTCGATTTAAGGTGGGAATAGCGAATGAAATTTTCAGTATACGTGTTCTTGAATAAGTAATTTTGTAGTGTTTTGACGCATGTCAGGTTTCTTCGTGTTTGAAGAGCTTATTCTTGTTTAGCGTATACTTTGCAAGGGTTTTTAAATGTAAGTTTTAGACTTATGGTAGTTTGTTCAAGAATCTTATATTATTCAGTAATGGATCTTGATAATTTGATAGAATGATAATGATGGTTATTTTAATAAGAATCCATTGTATTGCTTGGTCTCATGGACGTATGTACATATTTATGTATGTAGGTAAGTAAGATTTATGGTATGGGGCGAGTTTAGTGTCAACAATAGGCACAATTCTAGACATCGTTTAGCTTAAAATATTACACCAGTGTCGTAGATTTGGTGGTTGTAAATGCTAAAGAAGATGTGTCTGGTTTGATCTTTAAATGTATGGATGTAAAATGTGTGTTTATATGTATGTAAATACACACGTCTACACATCGAGCTTTACATAACCAGTATAAACTGAACGTTAAATGTGCTGAACGATGATGCGATGCGACACCAGGATAAACTGGTTTTGTATAGATTGATGTGTGCCCGTGTGTATATATATGTATGTATTGTATGTACGTGATATGTCTAATAATTGTTGAGTTCGTAAATACCTACCTATTTATCAATTAATTTTCTTTTTCGTTGTACACAACTCGTCTAAATATTTCTTTTGCATTACATCCACCCAAAGGTTGTATGGTAGAAATCACTGTAAATAATAGGACAGCTTTTGCGCCTAACATTAAAATTATTTTTTATTTATGTTTGTTATTTTTTTTTACGGTACTATTATTAATGGTGTACAATAAAGATTTGCCACACAAACACTTGCCTATTTTCTAGAGAGTCTCACGGTTTTATCAGCAACTTAAAATAGAACAATAACCCCAAAATCATTGCTGAAACATACACACATTACATTCACAAACCCCTTAAATCTTCAATTTAATAAAATGATTCCCTTATCCCTAAAGGATATACTTCAAAAGGTGAGGTTTCCCGTACTTTTTCTTTTTCACATCTAAATTCTCTGAGATTGCATCCAATGATCACCCCATATTTGTTTCTCAGCTTCAAAGCTAACGTTATTTGGTAAAACGGCCCATCTGAGTAATTCTTCGCGATTTACGAAGCCTTTTAATTTTTTTTTTTTTAGTTGGTTTAGAGCGGTTTCAGATTAGCCTTTTGTTGGCGATTATAATCGGTCAGTATCCAATCCAGTTTGACGTTAATTATGTAGATGACAGCCGGAGGACTTTGAAATAATCGAAACATTTAAAGATAAAAGTTTAATTAATTTAAAATAATTACATTAGTTTTATGTGGGACTTGGACGATGCTAGTACCAAAGTGAATTATTTTATTAATACATATTATAGTCTGAATTAATTCTACGTAAAATACAGATGCAACATCAGCACTGTGGAAATAAGTCACGAGGCGGCGACACGAGGAGTCGACTCAGCATATTGGGTATTGCAATATTCCGTAAATGTGTCGCTTTGTGCGTCAATGGCGCTGTTCAATGGATTTGGTATAGACAGGGCATATAACACGTTTCTTGCCCAATCAATATAGCCATGTTTGTTTTTATTTAGAGCTGATTTTTGCACGGTTAGATTACTTTTTTCAGAGGAATTATTTTGTTTTTTTTTTTTTTGTTTTAAATAGGAGCTTCTCAGTTTTTTGTATATACGGATATTTGTGCACGTTTTTTTTTTTATGGCTTAATTCGGTAAACGTGCATACGGATCACCTGATGGTAAGCAATCGGCTTCGCCCATGGACACCTGGAACACCAGAGGCCTTAAAAGTGCGTTACCAGACTTTTGGGGATTAGGAGTTTGAGGATCGTTGGGGATTCAGGGATTGGGGTGATTGGGGAAGGGGAGGGTAATTGGGCCTCTGGTAACCTCACTCACACGACGATACACAACGCAAGCGTTGCTTCACGTCGGTTCACTGTGAGGCCGTGGTATCACTCCGGTCGAGCCGGCCCATTCGTGCCGAAGCATGACTCTCCCACACTTTATATCTATTATCTTGCGATTCGCTGAACCAATGTTTATACGGTTTTCAGAAAACACTTAGGAGAAGGTATATTATCTAACCTATGGGTTTTATGTCGGTTTTCTCTAACGTGGTTTATAAACGAATTGTTTTGTTCATTTTAGCTCGTGTACGTATTGTTAATACGATCGTATACCCCTATCCGACGAACATGTCGCGGAGAACGTAACGGGTAACTGGGGCTCCGGCTTGACGTGCAGGATAAGGAACGGGGTGGTTTTTAGTCAGTAAGAGTCGGACACTCCCTCCCGCCTCACCCAGGTGGGAGCAGTCATTCGATGCTTTTTAAAAAAAAATACCTACATAAAATCACGCCTGTTACCCCCACAGGGGTTGACAGAGGTGTACATTCGGCAGGTGTAATGCAACTGTACAATATAACATCCACTTTTTATTTATAATAAGGGGTGAACCAATAATATACCGGGCACAATTCCAAACTCCATGCTACATTTAAGAATTTTTTTAATAAACCCAATACTACTTTGCCTAATTCGGGAATCGAACCAGAGACGCCATGCCCGGCAGTTGCACTTGCGACTACTCAGCCAAGGAGGCAGTCAACGATTGTAGAGGTATACCTACGCTCAAAAGAAACATGTTAATCAGTAACTACCCTTCGAAGTTTTTAGTACTCCATCTTTTGTTTTTTTTTTCTTTATAGGACCATTTTGAAGGGTTGTGTTGGTAAAGTTTTTAAATAACAAGTTTATTTCAGTTAAATTTGTGTCTAGACCTATTTATCTGGGGTGTTTGTACCTAGAAAATTTGTTCAGGTATTGTTTTGGCTCGTGGCCTTAATTTGACTAGACTTAGACTATTTTCTATTAATTAAAAGGGACGAATATCTACTACTAGTTGTACACAGGTGTTTCAAACGTACCGGTGTATAGAGTTAGGAAGTTTGTTTTTTTTTACTACGAAATATTTTGTACGATATCTGTAAGTTTCAGATATTTTTTAATAGCTTATTCTTTATACTAAACTAGCGACACGCCCCGGCTCCGCACGGGTGCAATACGCATGTATTATACATATAGACCGACCTTAAGAATCACCTTATCCTTTAAAAAAACCGCATCAATATTCGTTGTTCGTAGTTTTAAAGATCTAAGCATACATAGGGACAAACAGACGGCGGATAGCGACTTTTTATACTATGTAGTGATTTTTATAGCATTAGAAATTCTTCCCATGTGCTAAAATACCAAAAACTCTTCTATACCCGAAGGGGTAGGCAGAGGTGCACATTACAGTATTGCTACTGTACAATGTAACACCCACTTCTTCCTATTTATATTATGAGTCCTATGTAATAGAGAATGAGCTTGCCTATACCGGGCACAGTTCCAAACTCCGTGCTACTACTGAGAATTTTTTAAAAACCCAGTAATACTTTGCCCGACCCGGGAATTATACCCGAGACAAGGGACCCGGCAGTCTCACTTACGAACTCTCAATCAACGAGGCAGTTATATAAAACCAAAATGAAACATTATATTTACATAATAACAACGTAAAATAAATCCACCCTTTAAAATAAACAACGAAAATTAAAAAACTTAAATGACTCGATTTAACACGTACAACACGAAAGCCACGTTGATTTCCATAAATGATTTTGGACCAATCAAACAAATGAGAACATGCATTACTGATTCGCGAGCATGTGATTAACATATCGATAAAATTTATCGAAAACTTCCCCTGCATGCGACAATGACCCGTATTAACCAATCCATTGTTATGGTTCGCCTGACAAATTGCGGTGCACGCAACGTACGGTGTCGAATAGATTTTTGCGTTGCACCAAAATTGAATTTTTTGTATTTTTTGCTGGTATTGAATTTATTTGTAATGGATACGTCGAAATAGATTCATAATTTGTGATGCTGTGCTGGGAATTCAATGCCTTAGTTTCAAATATTCTCTTTTATAGAAGGAGCATTGGTTATTGTTTTTGACAAGTTTGTTTTTTTTGCTAGTACATAAACTGCTTTTTTTTGGCATAAGCCGGTAAACGAGCAGATGGATCACCTGATGGTAAGCAATCGGCGTCGCCCATGGACACCTGGAACACCAGAGGCGTTACAAATGTGTTACCAGCTTTTTGGGGATTAGGAGTTTGAGGATCGTTGGGGATTTAGGGATTGGGGAGATTAGGGAATGGGAGGGTAATTTGGCCTCCAGTAACCTCACTCACAGGACGAAACACAACGCAAGCGTTGCTTCACGTCGGTTTTCTGTGAGGCCGTGGTATAACTCCGGTCGAGCCGGCCCATTCGTGCCGAAGCATGGCTTTCCCACACTTAAACTTAAAAAAACAATGTATATTTGTGATAGACTGCAAAGTCGGTATTGTAACTACTAGATCCAAATATGTTTATTATTCATATCAAGTTTGAATAGTACATTGTTTGAATTTCACACAGACGTCTCCTTGAATTGTGAAGTATGAATCAACCCGAAGTAAAATCAATCTATACATATAATAAAATCGTAGAAAAGTCAAAACTGTACATTGAATATTGTTTTAAAAGAATACTTGGGGCGTGATCTACTGTTGATACTGAAGCCAAAAATATGGTTTATAGAATATCTGTATGTACACACCTACATATGTCCGGGATGATCTCAAAAAGTACTGCATGGATTTACTTCAAATTTTGTAGGTATGATGATTACTAACAGGTCAGGTCAACATATAGGCTAATATTATCAAGCTATCATGTACGCTTACCCTGTGGTAAGCGCAGTAAATCACTATTCCACGCGAACGAAGTCTCGGGCACAGCTAGTAATAAATACAATAATGAGAATGTTTATATCAAAGCTAAAATTTGACCCAGCAAAACAATTACTCTTTATTGTGCAGGCACTGATTTCAGTGCCCTTTCTCTAAGGAGTCTAAAGACACAACGAATCCACAGCAACAAAAATAAAACCAAAATATCTAGGATATAGGTATCAACCACAAACCTTTATTTACTTACATATTTTATTTTGATTTAATTTTTTTATGACCTCTGTTATTTTATTTCTTATTGTAACTATTCATTTTGACTTTTATTTATTAATTTAAACTCGATTATATGTTACATTTTGATATTAGATATTTGATGATAAATGTCAACTTTATAAAAAAAAATGATAACTTCATTTATCAAATGTTACTGTACCCTTACGGGGTCCATAAATGTATCTTAGCTTTAAGCGTATTGTAACACCTTATTCACATTATGGTATGCAAAAAAATGAATATGAATATGAATAAAACCTATACAAAAAATCTGAACAAAAACAACAGTTTACTTGTAGATCGAAGCAGTGACAATATGCCCAGGAATATTTCCCTTTGACCCAAAAAAAAGCTAGGAAAAAAAAACAATACAGACAAACGATTCCATTCCGATAACAATGCAATATGGAAGTCCCAAAAAATGTACCGAAACCTATAGTATTGGAAGCCGAATGGCATCTGCGTCGCTGTTTGTATTGCCACTAAATCTTCTGTATAACATGAAGTCAGATGGGGACTTTGTATAGGAATGTTATGTTATGGGAGTGTAGTCATATTATTAGGAAAAAGAGTGGCAAATACACGAAGAAGAGATTCACCTTACAATTGTAGGTTTTGTGGAAGGATTGTGGCAAATACCGAGAAAGGGGTGGTAATTTACCTCTTATTATTTATAATCTATGAGTTACAGTAATAACATACTGTAATTAAAATTTCATGACTATCTGTCATTATTACTTATACTGTATTATTATTACTTAGAGATACCTATGTAAGAATCGTAGCAATTAGCGTTCTGCCTACCCCTGTGAAACAGGTGTGAGGTAATGTATGTATATAATATATGTTAAACTATTCCTTAGTAACGATTTTGTTCTAAAAACAATTGCTAAGGTCTGAGCTAAGTAACCATTAAATGACTCTGAGTATGAAGGTAATGGACTATTTTGGTTGATTAAGTATTTATTTTAAGCATCTTGACTGCAAAAAGTCTTTATACTACTGAATAAGTAGCAACATAGAAGGTACTTGCAAATGTCTCTTCCGCTCGTAGTTAATACCCAGATGACATAAATCATCTACTTTAGATAACACCTACCAACTCTAGTGTTGCAATAGACTATCTTAGAATCGAAAAAGTTACACAGGATCTCCCATTTAATACATTCACATCCCATAAACACAACGACAACGCCACAACCAATACAAGCCTTCTTCACTATCAACTAGGTACTTATAAAACCGCCCAAAACTAAACCATCCATTAACCAAACACAGATAGTTACAGAACAATCTAAAAGCCAGCACTCGAATAGAAAAACAAGAACTTTGAAGCCAGATTACCTAAAAACATAATATAAATCGCAAACAATGGATAGGAGTTAGCACCTTCAATGTGGGTACAGGTAGGGAGACGAATTTGCATGTGTTAATCCCATAAGCCCCTTTCAATTCAAGTTAACGACTCAGCTACAGTTTGATCGGCGGCATTAACGGGTCGGTGGGTGACATCAACGGGTGCCATTAAAGATTAAAATTGAATGTGTTAATAGAATTTCGTGTTGGATTTAAGTAATGCGTTTGGGATTATTTTATTAATTGAATTGATTTTTTTGCGTTACGATTTTCTTTTCTTTGCGAAGCTATGTTTGATGTAGAATGTAGTGCACAGCTATTTAGAATTTAGAAAGAAAAAAGAAAGAAAGAAAGAAAGAAAAACCATTTATTTTGATACGACACAGAACAAGAATTTGGAAACACAAATAAAGCCTATGGTGCGTTGCAGCGCAAAAGGCTGGAGCTCAGCTTAATACCGTGGACTTATTAATTATATGATAATAATTTGTAGTGCTTTAACGTTTTTTTCGCTTCTTAGTGCCTATCATTGAGTTGAATGTTTGTGTGATAATCAAGATGTGTCTACGTGCTGTATCAAATTGTATAAACTTTAGTTTACCTACTTGAGGAATCATTTGGATTAGCGTTTTCAGTAAGAATAGTATTTATCAAACCCTTTTTTTTTTTTTTTTTTAAGGGGGGAAAATCATCGAATGACTGCCCCCGCCTGGGTGAGGCGGGAGGGAGTGTCAGACTCTTACTGACTAAAAACCACCCCGTTCCTTCTCCTGCACGTCGAGCCGGAGCCCCGGTTACCCGTTAGGTTCTCCGCGACTCCGAATCGGCATCGGCCCTATTGGGCCCCATCTGTGGTGGTCTGATGGCTCTTTGAGGCGCGCGCGGAACGCGACGCGCCGTACGCTCGGGTCTGTTTCTGGTCGGACGGGGAGCCACCCATGCTCGCCGTCCGCAGGCCCGCGCTTACGGTGGCCGGAGATCGTCCCGCGATCCCCGACGCCGGTGTGTCCTTCGCGATGGCTGGGTTGCGAGGAGGCAGCGCTTCGCTGCCTCACGCGTCCCGCCTCCTCCTTAGCTAGCATGACTGCTTCGCAAAAGGAGGAGACGGCATCCCAATCCCCCTCGCTCCGCATCATGGCCTGCACTAGGCCCGGACGCGAGAGGTCGCCATCGCCGATCACTTCCCTGGACACGGCGGTGCTCAGCCCACGAAGGGCATTCTCCCACCGTGTGTTCCACCGTGTCCTCAGGGCGGTCCTCGCAGTGATGACACCCGGGCGTTTCTCCCGCCCATCAGACACAGGTACCTCCCGAAACTGCCATGTCCGGTGAGGACCTGCGTCAGGCGGTAGGTGAGGACGCCGTAGCGTCTCTCAAGCCACTCCTCAAAGAGGGGACTTACCGCTGCGATGGCAGCGAGCCCAGTCCTCGGTTGCGACAGTCGTTGCTGCCATTCCGCCATGAGATCGCGCCGGAGCTCATCCCGCCACGCACTTATCTGGCGCGGCAGCGGAGTTTCGCCCCGGCGACGTGCCTCCGCGCGCATGCTGTGCACGCGCGCGAGCACCTTCGCCTCCAGATCCCACGGCGGTAATCCGGCAAGGAGGTTCGCCGACTCCCCAGAGATCGTGCGGTATCCGCGGATCATTCGGATCGCCATGACCCTCTGTGCCATGAGCAGCGTCCGAGCGGGACGCCGCAACAGGTTAGGCGCCCAAAAGGGGCGCCGTAGAGGGCCATGGACCGCACGACCCCGGCGTATAACCTCCGGCAGGAGGCGTTTGGCCCCCCGAGGTTGGGGAGGATGCGTTTTAAACGCAGCCCCGTCCTCTCCAACTTTGGAGCCAAACGTCGGAAGTGTTCTATGAAGTTCCACCGACTGTCGAGGACGAGTCCTAGGTACTTCATCGTCGTCTCGACGCCGATGGTAACTCCTCCGCCGTTATTTGGGACCCACCCGGAGGTGGCGCGTTCCCGCGGCCATGAAAACACATGGCCTCGGACTTGTGGAGCGCCACCTCGAGTCCCAACTGCCGGATTCTCTCAACGACTGTCGCAACCGCTGTCGCCATTAAGTCGGCCGCCGCCTGGTGTGACCTCCCGTGCGCCAGCACCAGGTATCGTCGGCGTAGCATATAGTGCTAACGCCGTTCGGGAGGTCGGTGCGCAGCACCCAGTCATAGCCGATGTTCCACAGGAGCGGCCCCAGAACCGAACCCTGTGGAACACCGCGTGACATCTCTCGCCGGTTCCACTCGCCCCGTGACCGGGGTAGCTGACGGACTGTCCGTCAGGTAAGCCTCGATTACACGACGGAGGTAGGTAGGCACCGATGATATCGGAGTGCTCCAAGATGCAGTCAGGGCAGGGAGTTGAAGGCGTTGGCGCTGTCAGAGACACACGCCATACGACCTACCCCTGGACACTGCAGTCCCCGTCGTGAGGTCTCTGACGCGCATGATGGCGTCCACCGTGGAGCGCCCTCTGCGGAAGCCGAACTGGCCGTCCGACAAGTCCGGCCCAATGTCCGTCAGGTGCGCGACGAGGCGGTTCGAAATGATTCTTTCGAAGACTTTCCCCACCTCGTCGAGCAACACTATGGGCCGGTACGCGGACGGAGAGTCCGCAGGGCGCCCCGTCTTCCGCACGAGGTATCAAACCCCTTAGATGTAGTCCAACGTAATCATTCATATAACTACGTCCCAAAACTCAAAAAAAAAAAAGTAATGCATCCTAAAAATCATTACTCCTATTCTTAATCTCTTTGCAAACCAACAAATATGGCCAAAAATATTCACAAAAAACTTCACTGCACAACAATAAAATTTTCCAATAACAATTATCTCGAATAGCCAATAAAGATAATTCAATAAAGAATCAAAAACGTCCATCATGTTCTTTTTAAAGCCACTCATGCTGGCATAATCGATCGTAGTCATTGCTTATTCAGATGTCGGTACAACATTTGCATTCGAGAGCTTCAATTCTGCTCTGAACATTCGTATTGGTATTTTTATTTAATTCGCACGATGTATGTATGTATGCCGAGTGGTCGCAAGTGCGACTACCGGGCAAGGGGTCTCGGGTTCGATTCCCAGGTCGGGCTAAGTATTACTGGGTTTAAAAAAAATCTCAGTAGTAGCACGGAGTCTGGAAATGTGCCCGGTAATGGCAATAGGCTCACCCCCTATTATATGAGACTCATAACATAAATATTGAAAAGTGGGTGTTACTTCTGTGTTCACCTCTGCCTACCCCTTCGGGGATAAAAGACGTGATGTTTTGTTATGTTATGTATGTATGTATGTATGAATGTTTATAAAATTTTTGTTCGTCTGTCTTTTGTTTAGCTTTGTATTCGATTTCGGTCTTTCGTAAAAGGATTTTAAGGTCTAATTTTTTATGGCCCATAATCCCGAAGAAGACTCGTGAGCTGGTGAAGGTAATCGATCAAGTAGGTCGTGTAAGAAGTATTTTCTTGAATTCTCGTAAGCATTGGGGGCAAGATGGTTTATTATATATCCGACTAATCGATATTTCAAACAATACAACCTGGAGTCTGAAATAGTGTCTGGGATTGGTCTTCCACGACCACGATAATGTGACTAAAAACAAAAGTAATGAAATGTGGGTTTTTTTTTAAGTATACGCGTCTTCTATCTCGTCGGCCAGTACTAGACATGTATCATACAAACGATTTCAATCATAATACGCCGGCTACCAACCTCTTTAGGGAATAAAATCCATGATTTTATGTTCGTAGGTCCCTGACCAATCTACGGGTAACTGCGTATGTTCATAAAATCTGGTAATTGATTAACGCTTGTATCGGACGCGTGAATGCTGAATCAAGTTTGCTGTATTCATTTATATACCTTGATGACTTTATTGTTTACGTTAATAAAGTCATTAACTTTATGTTTGAGATTAATAAGAATTTTAATTGAAATTATTTACTTACTAGCTTTTACCCGCGGCTTCGCTCGCGTCACAAAAGGATAAAAAGTAGCCTATGTGATATATACAAATACCCACAGCGCCATCTATACCAATACTTTTTTTCCCTCGGCAATATTTATTTTTTCCGGGATAAAAAGTACTCTTTTATTTAATCCGGACTTCGAACTTTACGTCTGCAAAAATTTAAAGCAATCGGTTTAGTAGTTACTGGGTGAAAGTAGAACAAACAAACAAAAAAAAAAACAAACTCACTTTCTGATTTATAATATTAGTAAGGATTTGGTAAGTGCACAGGTGCAAAGGTTGGATAATCATTTTATAAACGACGTTTAAAAAAACCGAATTGAATGTCATCTTTTTCAAAGTCAGTTATTTAAACTAAACCCTACTTCTAAGTATAAGGAACAATTTTCCGAA
Source organism: Spodoptera littoralis (assembly GCA_902850265.1). NCBI lineage: Eukaryota > Metazoa > Arthropoda > Insecta > Lepidoptera > Noctuidae > Spodoptera > Spodoptera littoralis. Next base: position 5,590,411 of record LR824555.2, on the reverse strand, counting down.
AACCGCATTTGATTCAACCAATTGCGCGATAATTGCGGACAAACATCATACATACATACATAAAGATATAGTTACATACATCTATACTTTACCTCTATAATATTATAAAGCTGAAGAGTTTGTTTTTTTTTAATGTTTGTTTAAACGCACGAATCTTCAAATTACAAGTCTGATTTGAATAATTATTCTTGTGTTGGATAGCGCATTTATCGAGGAAAGCTATAGGCTATAACACATCCGGCTACGACCTATAGGAGCTGAGCAGAGTGTGTGAAACCGCGCGGAAGTAGCTAGTACATATATAGTATATACAGGTTAACCTGAGAACCACTTTCTTTTTTTGAAGTCAATTAAAAATGTGAAATAATTAGACTATCAAAAAGGCCCCCCGTTCTTAATCATTGTATTTGGAATAAAATTAATACTAAAGAAAAGTTTAAGTCCATTACGGGAGTTAAGTAAACAAGTTAAAAAATTATGTGAAGACGTCATTACATTATTAATAACTAGCGACCTGCCCCGGCTTCGCACGGGTTCAATATACACCTTCCTTAAGAACCACTAAAAACCACCTATTTAAAAAAAAACCGCATCAAAATCCGTTGCGTAGTTTTAAAGATCTAAGCATACATAGGGACAGACAGACGGCGGATAGTGACTTTATTCTATACTATGTAGCGATTATTTGTGTTTGGATATAATTTGACATATGATCTCATATAATATAAAATGTGTTAAAAATGTTATTCAACTGGTTAAAATATTGAACAATTTCGTTTATAACTCCTACCTTTTTTCTGCAGAGCAATAAGTTGCAGCATAGAGTTAAATAGAAAATAAAAATAGTGCTAACGGGAAAAACTTAGGCGTTAAGTTCTTTTTTATTTTTTCTTCCGTATCTCTGTTTTCTTTTATAGAAAGTGGATCTTTAAGCACTATTAGCAACGTGAATAAAATTTGCACATTTTATTCCTTTTTACATCCCGTTAGCGTTGAAGATTAAGTTACATAATATAAATAGAAAAAGCATCGCTTGAACAACGTTTGACTGCTCTATAATGAAAGTAAATAATCTTCGAAGGTATATATTATACTTAAAGACAGATGAATTCTATTATAACTTAACCTTTTTTGACCACTTACGAAGCCATTACTTCTGCAAAATAATTGTGGTTGTTAAAGTCAAAGCATTTATTTGAATCAATCCTTAATTAGGCATTTTTGAAACAACAAATTGAATTGTCCGTCAGTCCATCTATCAGTGAAGCTAGGTGTTAATTCCAAACCGTAATATTTGTTTCAAAGCTTAGTTAACACAAGAGTGGTGTAAGGTGTTATGATCCTAAGTATGTGAGGTTACTAAGGGTCCAATACCACTTCTGTCCCAAAATACCATTAATACTTTAATACTATGATCTTTATGTTGCAGTGTGCCGATCTGTCGACCCAAAATATATCTACATAAAGAAAAGAAAACAAAAATGTACTTTGTACAGTCTAAATACGAGACATATTATAAACAAAAATGCCACATTTATTTTAAAAAGTTTGTACGTAAAAAAGCATACATACGGCCGAATTGAGAACATCCTCTTTTTTTTGAAGTCGGTTAAAAACAATTTAAGTATAACTTCGATTTATTAATTTGCATTGTATACTATCGACATTGATTTTGTAATAGGTACAAGTTTCTACTAGTAAAACAAGACTTCAATAAACCGTCCAAGAAGGAAAATACTTTAAAAATTCACAACTAGAGATGTGTGGTGCTGAAAAGAATTTGGGTAAAATTAGAAAACTTGAATAAACTTGTAATTTTTTCCACTATACTTCTTCCTATGTAGTACCTAATTCTTCTATTAGATTATCAATCACATTATTCACGCCAAAATGGAATAAGAAAAGAAGGACTGAAAAAAATATTTTTATCGCTAGACGGAACGACAATTTCTCGAAGCATTACTTTTTGTTACTTGTAAATATTAATTGTTGGATTTGGTATCAATGACTATGTCGCTTAATTCCAAAAACAAATTAATTTTCATCTTTGCACGAGGCTAGTAAAAACATTAATGTGGAAACAAAAGAAAATCTAATCTTACCAATACGAGTAAAATGTCTAAGGATTGCTATTTACAATTTACCCAATTTTTATTTTTACCACCGACCTTCCCCCTCTCTATTCACAAACGCTACGCCTCTTCCCGTACAAGTCGGGAACCTTTTATTTCCCGAGTTTCGACCTCTCGACTTCTAATTCACTTAATTCCATGTACGCCAATGCAGACTGTTCAGAATCGTATGTTCGTTCGTGACCAGAATTTTCTATTGAGTTTTTCACCTGTACGACCATTATTTTTGCTTCTTTAATCAGTGCGATGTCTTGGGTCGTTGGATTTGCGTTCGAAATACAAATGTCTGCGTATGTTAAGTTTTTTTAGTAGGCTGTATGATTATGGAGGTTATTTATGTGAATTGGGCCTTTTTGTTTCATTTTTAGTATTATGTTTTTTTTGCTGCAGGTTTAGGATTTAAAGTTAAGAACTTGGAATATACTTGATTTTACATGCTTTTTTTAATTGTTTGGAGTGAGTAGGCCGTTATTTTTGATAAATTTAGAGTTTATGGCTCTATTTAAACTGTCAAACACCAAGCGGTGACCGCAACCTATTGTTCTTTAATTGTGTCTATAAATACGGTACTCGACGAGTTAAAGCAATAACTTATCTACGTTGCTTAACTACGTTGTATTACACAATTTTGTATGAGAGTGACGTGGACTTCACCGTATAAAATACTAAGTTAATAAATGTAAATCTACATAATATCGTTTCATTGTGAACGCCTGACGTTGAGTGACTAGACATAATTAATATTCGTAAAAAGCAAGACATTATGTAACTTTAATAAAACTAAAAATTACGAGTTACTCACGTAAATATATTGAGAAAAGTTCTACTAGTTTCGAGTCACAGACGGACTCTTCTTCGTAAGCAACGTGCGCGTCGCGGAGAACCTAACGGGTAACCGGGGCTCCGGCTCGACGTGCAGGAGAAGGAACGGGGTGGTTTTTAGTCAGTAAGAGTCTGACAATCCCTCCCGCCTCACCCAGGCGGGAGCAGTCATTCGATGATTTTCTCCCCTTAAAAAAAGCAACGTGCGCGGTCGCGGGTGACGTCACGCAGGCTTCTAGGAGAGCTTGTCTCAGTATATTTTTGTGAGTATCTTGTAATTTTTAGTTAATTCATTATGTCTCACGATAGTTATTATAAAAAAGTTCAATAAAAATGTCCAAGGATAAAGAACTCTTCTACTTTTACCAATAAAGTTTCAATTAAAAAGAAATCCAAAATACAGCGCGCGCGGTCCGACCGCGCATGCTGCTCATGAGGAAGAGTCCTCTGTGGTTCGCAACTAGTAGAGCTTTTCTCAGCCTCGTTGGCCGAGTAGTCGCAAGTGCGACTGCCGGGCAATGGGTCTCGGGTTCGATTCACGGGTCGGGCAAAGTATTACTGGGTTTTAAAAATCTCAGTAGCAGCACGGAATTTGGAATTGTGGCCGGTATATGGCAATAGGCTCACCCCCTATTACATGGGACTCATAACATAAATAGTGAAAAGTGGGTGTTACATTGTACAGTGGCATAATGAAGGCGTGATGTTAACCTGCGATTTAACTTAATTGAGTATGTCACACGATAGTTATTATAAATTTAAAATCATTATAGGTATGCACGTACTCATCATTTTATGCTAAACCACGTTAATTATACTAGCTTCTACTACATAAACATCAGAAGCAAGTTCCACTTTGCTCCTCTTCACATCCAACGCCATCTCCCCAGAGTGCTATACGTTTAACATAATAAATCGATGGATAGCTTCAACTTCTACCATGACCGAACACCAAACTGGGATCTCAATAGTTTCCAAGTCCATCGCCATGGGATTATAGTACTAAAGTGAATGTTTACAAGTATCTATTTTGGTTAAATTATTAATTTGATTGATTTCACGTGGTTCGTTAGTGTGTAATATTATTAGAATGTTTGTTAGGTTTTGAAGTTAATGAAGGATTGTTTTGTTATTATTTTTACCCGACTACGGAAAAGTAATAGGAGGGTTATGATTTTGACAGGCTATGTATGTATGCTCATCTGTTCTCTCGTAACTTCTAAACTACTTATCAGAATTCGACAAATGACATATCATTATAAGCGTCTTAATTGTCTGCTGGCTAGATATGAAGCTAGATAGTGAATATTGTATACTTCAGAATAGTAATGTATGATATTATTGTAAAGGCATCTTGGTAGAGTCTACTGTATCCATTTATTTGCAACTACATTACCAACTTTGTTCACTTCAGCCTTCTGAAAATCTTCTTTTATACTTTTTCAGTGTCGTTTTTTGTCGTAGTTCGGTTTTAGTTATTTACTTTTTATTATTAAGATTGTTGTTCTTTTTAACTGAAACAAAATTAGATAATTACATAGTAGTACAGCCTTTATAATTATTTATTAATAATAAAGGTACATGGTATGCCTTATAATCTAACGCTATATCCAACAAAACTATATATAAATAGTTTGACTGTTGGATCTTCTATATTTAAATTACTATTTAGTATTATTATTATTTATTTTTGTTGCCTTCTTTACAACTTTCTATTTTATTCCTTTGTCGATTCCCTCACTGCTGAGGATCGTGACTCTCTCTGATTTTGCTCACTAGATGTCACCACTTATCTCGTTCCGCTGCTTGATGCATTGCAACATTCATGGGTATCTCCAGCTTCTTAGCTATTTAGTCAGACCATTGTATGGGATTCCGGCCTCTCAGTCTCTTTGCTTCTACTTTACCGGTCACTATTTTTACAAAAAAGTAGATTAGGGTTACTTTTTATAATCATTTTCGAAGCGTCAAACATTAATTTTATAATCCAGGAACCAAAAATAAAACCTCTTTTCCTCTAGCTCCATTTGCAACCACTAAGAAAGAACCAGTTAATCAAGCTGCGCATATAAAAATACATCTCCCAACCAAATGACTTCCCACTAGTCATAAAATTAATACACAAGCATTTTATTTCGACGCTTGATATAATAAAATTTATTATGATCAAGAAGCTCTCATGGAGTCGTAAACCCGACTCCTGACATTAGCATTATATCGATAAAAAGTTACTCGAATAAAAACTTTGTTTGTACGATTTATTCGATTTTTTAAATCACCCTCAATAAGATCTGGCTATCAATCTTAACGAGGGATGAGATCAGAATAGACTTTTTCTGTTTTATCTATAACCTTTAGCCTAAATTTTGTTTTATGACTTCCACCTAGTTTTTGGTCTAGACTTATTTAATAAAATTAACAGTTCAATCATAGTTTAGTGCCTACAATAAATCATTTTGTTTTATTCGCTTTTGGCTTTTGATTCGGTACAATGTAACTGTATTTAGATTTTAAAAATATTCGTAGATAAGAAAGTATAGATATTGGGATTATGCCGAGTTTTAAATTAGCATACATAGAATACGGCAAGCCGTTGGTAGGTTTCAAACCCGTTCCAGTTCCAGACTGGAACATTGGTACAAGTACCAATGTGACTTTTTCCGAGTTATATCTACTTTGTAAGATTATTTAGACACCACTAACAAACAGTGAAAACATCGTGAGGAAACCTTGGCTTATAATTTATAATTATAAGTTTAATATCGCCAGCCCGCATTGAGCAAGCGTGGTGATAATTGCTCAAACATTTTCGGTTCAAAAAAGGCCGTTGGTCAGCAGTGGCCACTTACAGGCTGTTAATGTGATGAATGTGAGTGACATTGCTAGCAAAAACTATCAACATGAATTTATAAATTATTACAGATTAAGATATAAAAATTCCTGTACTTTATAAGATACATCTCAGCTCTGTGCATTAAGGTTCCTCTTGTACTCGTAAAATATGTGAAAGTTGTGTGAATATAATATTCTTAGAAGCCAATAACCATACGGTTATGAAAATGCCGTAATGGCAGTCTGAGTAGCTATGTACAATTTTAGGGATATTTAGTGAAACAAGTGAAACAAGTGAATTTATTTCTGCAAAATTAAATAGGCTACAATGCAGCACTTTTACATGTCAATTTTATCTAGTTCTATGAAGTTTGTGTGTGAATTTGATATAATGTAATCCTCAGTTATGAAGGATGACCACAGATGGGGCCTAATAGTGCTGATGCCGATACGGACCCACGGAGGACTTAACGGGTTGCCGGGGCTCCGGCTCGAAGTGCAGGAGTAAGAACGGGGTGGTTTTTAATCAATAAGAGTCTTTGAGAGAGAGAGAGAGGGGAGAGAAGTCATTCGATGATTTTTCCCCTCAAAAGAAATAAAATTATAAAGAATACAAATAGTAAGCAGTATTAATTTATGAGATGTTTAATTACCTTATTGACTTTCTTGTAAAATTCTTATTGTGAAGTTTTTTATTTTCGTCTTCTATGGGTCTTATCCACAAAGCTTATATTATGAACTTATTCAGGCACCTAATATTTACTATTCTAAGACAATTATCAAACATATATTACCTCACACCTTTTATCCCCAAAGACTTACGCAGACAGGTGTTTATTACGACACTTAATGCAGCTGTATAATGTAACACCCACTTTTCACTATTTATGTTATAATTCCCATGTAATAAGGGGTGAGCCTATTTCCCTACATTATCTTTTTTACATCTTAAAATTTTTGATATTTGTTCTATAAAGAAACTACTGGTTGATTATAATGATTCAATTTTATACTTTAACAGACTTTCCAAAATGATGAAGTTTCTTAATTTGATCGATGTGTTTTTTTTGCTTGTTTTGAAAAGCGAACACCTATTGGTAATAATATAATATCTTCTTCTAATAATTAATTTGCGATACGTCTAGAGGACACATTACGTCACTTGATTCTGTAATTGGTTCGTCTGTCTAATAAGATTCAGTGTATTTATTTTTTGATATTAGAGTAAACTTGTTTTGGAGCTAAAAGTTTAAATTCAATTTCACGTGTGTGCCAAGTCTGTGATTAGAAATAGCATATTTCTGAGAAGTATATTTTCTATGAACTCTTTAAAATATAATTAATCAAACGTGTAATTAAATTATTTATATTGAATTATTAAAAGAATTTACTGACAATTTTGACATTAAACTAATCAATTCAAAGTAGAAGAAAAATAGCATTCACATTTTCTTCTATAACTTCATTAATACTAATAATTGTAACACCTATCTTTGTCAAAAAGGGTATAATGTGGGGTGAACGGAACCCTGGTCAAATTGATAATTACAAAATCTGTTGTAACATTAAGTTAAGGGAAATTGATTTTCCAACAGAATTTGTAGATTGTGCTAACAGGTTCTGTGCGAATGTTCGTCACAAAATGATATTAGATGAAATGTACAATAAAATTGTGTGTATACTTACCGAAGCTGCCCAACATCCTAGTAGTGGGGGTGCAAAACGGGGAACAGGGGTAAACGTGTTGTAGGTTGGAATAGGCATGTTAAGCAGGCTCACGCGAATGCCCGGCTTGCTTTTCAAGTCTGGAGTGTAGCTGGTAAACCAACTTCTGGTCATTTGTATAGACACATGTACGATACGAGAAAAATGTTTAAATCGAAGTTAAGATGGTGTCAGAACAACCAAAACCAAATAAAAATGGATATTCTAGCCGAAAATCACAAATCCAAAGACTTTTCAAGGTTCTGGAAAAACACCAACAGGTTGAATCCCAGGCCGGGTGAACCCGTGAGTGTGGCGGGGCAACATGAACCTACAGCTATAGCTAATTTGTTTGTGAAACATTTTAAAGTCGAGTCCCCGCTTGGTCTATCATCGCAGGCAGTCGATGCTGAGGATTCTTTTACGGACTTAAATGTCAGGTTTACAAAGAAAGATGTTGCTTCCGTTATAAAAAACATGGTTAGGGGGAAATCGCCGGGGCATGACAACCTCAGCATCGAGCACCTGCGATATGCGGGAGTTCATCTACCCAGGGTGCTGGCGATGTTCTTCTCGCTCTGTCTAAGCCACGCTCATCTGCCAAGCGATCTAATGAAAACTATAATTGTACCTATTTTAAAGAATAAGACTGGAGACACGTCAGATCTAGAAAATTATAGGCCTATATCTCTTGCTACTATCATGGCTAAGGTGCTGGACGGTTTGCTTGATAGGCATATGTCAACCCGTATAGATTTGCATGACGCGCAGTTTGGTTTCCGACCAGGACTTTCCACAGAAAGTGCCATACTGTCTCTCAAGCATACTGTTCAGTATTATACGTCTAGGAAGACGCCTGTTAATGCGTGTTTCCTGGACCTTTCCAAAGCTTTTGATCTGGTGTCGTATGACTTGCTGTGGCAAAAATTGTTAAATGATACAACGGTGGATAGGGAAGTTATATCAATGCTAAGATATTGGTATTGGAATCAAATCAATTGTGTTAGGTGGGCCGGCTCGTTATCGGACGAGTATGGGCTGGAGTGTGGAATGAGACAGGGCGGATTGACCTCGCCTCGCCTCTTCAGTCTGTACATAAACCGGTTGATCGCCGAGCTCAGCAGCACCTATCAAGGTTGTTATATAGATGGAACATGTGTCAACAATATTAGTTATGCAGATGATATGGTGCTGCTGAGCCCATCGATCAGCTCAATGATGAACCTGCTAAATATTTGTGAAAAGTATGCAGAGGCCCATGGGCTCAGATACAATGTAAGGAAAAGTGAAGTATTGGTATTTAAGGCAGGCACTAAAACGTACCCGATTGCAACACAGCTGAAACTTTGCGGAAGTCCTCTAAAGCAAGTCACATCTTTCAAGTATCTGGGCCACTGGGTTTCCGAAGATCTAAGCGACGGCTTAGACATAGAGCGTGAGCGCAGGGCGTTGGCTGTCCGCTGCAATATGTTGGCCCGCAGGTTTGCAAAATGCTCGACTGACGTTAAGATAACTTTGTTTAAAGCGTACTGTCAGTCATTCTATACGTGCGGTCTGTGGGTCGACTACACGCGGAGGGCATACAACGCTCTGCGAGTTCAATACAATAACGCATTCAGGGTGCTGGTGGGGTTGCCGCGGTACTGCAGTGCCTCTGGCATGTTCGCAGAGGCAGGCGTTGATGGTTTTCATGCCATCATACGAAAACGTTCTGCCTCAATTATGCATAGGGTGCGTATCAGCCCCAATAGCATCCTGAAGACTATAGCAGACAAATGGGACAGCCCTATACTGGGACATTGGATACGCCTGCATGCTATTGTGGCGTAAGTCATGTTTTAATTGTAACTGGTAATTTTAAGTACTAAAACTAGTTTTATAAGTTGTTTGTTTACTAACCAAATGGATTTAAGTTGTCCGAAATAAATAAATAAATTAAAAATTAAAAAAATTAAATTAATATCAATATGTCTTTGAAGAAAAAACAACTAATAAAGGGTCGATTTTCAATAAATTTTACCCGGGTAATAGAGGTATATTTGGCAAGTCTTCCATACTAAAGACTGTCAAATGACAATTTTATTGTATAGTTAAGAATTTTAAGTGTGGGAGAACCATGCTTCGGCACGAATAGGCAGGCTCGACCGGAGTGATACCACGGCCTCACAGAAAACCGACGTGAACCAACACTTGCGTTGTGTTTTGTGGAGGCCCACTTACCCTCCCCTTCCCCAATCTTCCCAATCCTTGAATCCCCAACGATCCTCAAACTCCTAATTCCGAAAAAGCCGGTAACGCACTAGTAACGCCTTGGTGTTTCGGGTGTTCATGGGCGACGCCGATTGCTTACCATCAAGTGATCTGTCTGCTCGTGTATCGGCTTATGATATGAAAAATAACTTGAGTTATTCTTTCCAACGTATCTCTAAAAACTACATAAACGTGATAACCTAATAATATACAGGCATCAATAAAGCCGTCACCATCAGACCTCCAATTTGTCTGAATACAAAATCCGCCATTTTTTCAATCTGCCAATAACATTAAGATCTTAAGATCTCGCAGATTAATGTAGGTACAGAACCATTACTCAGGTTTGTTTTAATTTTGATCGAAGTATTTTTTGTGGTTTTATTTCAAGTGATGCTAAAAATCTTGTAGCTTATACAAGCTGTCATTCACTGCCATGTCATTCACGTAAATTGAGTAAATTGAATGACACACATTCAATTAATATTTCTTTTACAAATCAATTACAAATTGTGAGTGTTTTGAAGCTAAAGGACTTTCTAGAGCCTTAAACATTATTGAGTGGGTAAAATAGTATTTACTATCATTATTTGACTGCCTCGTTGGCCGAGTGGTTGCAAATGCGACTGCTGGGCAAGGGGTCTCGGGTTCAATTCCCGGGATAGTAGTACGGAGTCTTGATTTTTTTTAAATCTCAATAGGAGTACGGTGTCGAATGGTGCCCGATGATACCTAATAGGCTCACCTCCTAGTACATGGAACTCATAACATAATTAGTGAACATTGTACAGTGGCATTAAGTACCGAAATGTGCACCTCTAGTCAGAGGTAGTCACCCCTTCAGGGATAAAAGTGTTAAATGAAATATAGGCCAATTTGGAGAATAAATTTAATATGAAAATATATATTACTTTATTCAATTACAAAAATTAATCTATGAAGCGTCCAACCTTTCATCAAAAAGGCGTGATGTTTTTTATGTTATGTTAATATTAGAATCAGTTAATCGCAGGCCACGCTGGCGCGACGCTTCTTGCGTCTGCAATGAGCAGGAAAAACAATCACGCCACTAGCGGTCCCCGGTAAAAACCCCATGATTATTTTTCCCACTCATCTCTAACATTTTGCGTTAGCATCAGATACGAAGTTAATAAACTATGGCCATATTTTTATGGCATTAACAAACATACAATGAAAATTTTTATATATTCTACATAGGTCTTTCTATTTCCGTACAGAAAAACAAAGTTTCTGTAGAAACTCCAATTCATCGAAACCCACAGTTATTTGTACTGGCATCGCATGCGAATTGTTTCCAGTAATTGAGATGCAAGAGTAGGAATGCTGTATCTCAGTTCTGGTGAATTAAACGTAAGGCAATACTCAAAGCGCGTCGATTTTGCGGTTTTAGAGAATCCAAGGAGAATGTTTCGAAGCATAGAATTGTTCGTAATTTGAGATATAGATAGTTAACAGTTGTGAATGTCAATTTAGATTTTGGAATTTCGTTTTAGACGTTGTTCGGATTTAATATTGAAATTCTGGAGCAAGATCGTTTTTTTATTCAATAGAAGGCAAAAGAGCAGACGGATCACCTGATGGTAAGTGATCGACTGATCGCAACACCAGAAGAGTCACAGGTGCGTTGCAGGTCTTCTAAAAAGGAATACGCTCTTTTCTTAAAGGTTGTTGGTCGTACGTCTGCTAAAATTATATCACTTAGTTATTAGCGATGAATAAAAATACACATTTACTTAGGACTAGCTGATGAGGTTCGGAGTATTGATAGTAGTAATGAACATATCAGTTAAGTAATTGTTTCTTAAGACAATTTTTGACCAAACAAACTACATGACGTATCTATTCTTCATTTTTTAAGGGGTAAGCCGGTAAATGAGCAGACAGATCACCTGATGGCAAGCAATCGGCGGCGCCTATGGACACCCGGGTTACAATAGGTGTTACAAGTGTGTTACTACCGACCTTTTGGGGATTAGGAATTTGAGGATTGTTGGATTCAGGAATTGAGGAGATTTAGGAGGGAGGAGGGTAATTGGGCCTCCACGTCGGGTAACCTCACTCACATGACTTAACATAACGCAAGCGTTGTTTCACGTCGGTTTTCTGTAAGGTATCATTCCGGTCGAGCCGGCTTATTCGTGCTGAAGCATGGCTCTCCCACACTTACACATTTCTCATTTAGACCAGTCCTATTTACAATACTCTCACACGTACCCAGCCCAACCAAAAAAAAAAACTTGAATTCATTTAACCCCCAATTCGACATACAAAAGTCATCACACAAACAATTCAGACCCTTCAATAAAACTCCATTAATTTGAAATTCCCTTCAAAAGCGTGCGTGACATCAAATACCGAATTCCTATTGACATTAACAAGGTCGAAATGCTTTAGCTAAATTCGTACGAATAATTTTCTTCGGCAACTCGTTAGGTGAAGTCTGATGGGAATAAAATTGATGTTGATACAGGTCTTCGATTGACACGTAATTCGAAATGAGCCTAATCTGCATATGTACACATTGGAATGTACTTCATACGGCTACACATGGAAATGAACTAACCAATTTATCATGGTCTAGCTTTATATGATGTGATCATATATTCGACGGTCAGTTTATATTGGTTAGTGTAGTTTGATGTGCTGTGTGTACGTCAGTTAATTTTGTCGAAGGGTTTCTGTAGTGTTTGCGTGTGTATGTCACCTTTATTGTAAGGGTAACAGACTTTACTTACCTCTGCTTAAGTTGTGTTTTCTTACGTTCGCTCAAGTAGTCCTTCTTTGCAATTTGAGGCTTGTGGCCTTTGTGTGTGTGCGATGAAATGTACTTAGACTGTTTGTTATCGTTTTTAAAGTTAGTGCTTTTGTTGAAATTCAGTTTTAAAGGACTGGTTAATGTACTTGTAAAATGCTGACATTGAGTCGAATCCAACTAACTCAAAGTTCACCTTAACTTACTTCGGAAAATGTCTAAAGAAAGAAAGAACATGTTTTCTTAGATAATTCAAACTCAGTTCACAGAACTTTCGATTGTTTTCCGTAATACTATTTCGATATACATAACATCAAGCTTTTTATCCCCGAAAGGGTAGGCAGAGGTGCAAACAGCGGTAACACCCACTTTTCACTATTTAGAGGTATATTATGAGCCCCATGTGATAGGGGGTGAGCCTATTGCCGTATACCGGGCATATTTCCAGACTCCGTGCTACAATTGAGAATTTTTAAAAACCTTTACCCAACCCCGAAATCGAACCCGAGATCCCTTGCCCGTCAGTCAGTCGACACTAGTTTTCATTTAGTCAGTTTTTCAATACTAGTATAAAATAAAAACATCAATCGACAATAAAATTAATACTCAAATCAAAAGCTAGCTTTACAACATAAATTCTCTAGCAAACAAGTTCTGCACGTACCCGAATAACCTACAGCATTAATACCTAACCCTGAGACTGCCTGAGCAGTACAGAATTGCCAACGTATTCACAAAACTCAAGCATTTGATTACAAAGAGATTATTAAACAGGAAAATGGACCAACAGGCTGACACAAAACAAGATAAAGTTTCAATTATATAAATTGGAGGGTTAAAATTTCAAAGTGACGCCGGCGGGTGTTCTTTATAGGGTTAAGATGTTGACGACCAATTAGTGGGACCTATTAAGATATTATTCTTTCTGGTACAGTGTCTGGAGAACAGTTTTAATTGATGCGAGTGAGTTTTGTAAATTATTCTTTGGTTTTGTTTAAAAATAGTACCTCCTTTGTTGACTGCCAGTGTATAAGACAGAATAAAAAATAAACATTATGTCTCTGTTGATACGTTGTGGCATACAAAGGGTTAAGATTTGGATCTGAAACAAGTGTGGGAGAGCCATGCTTCGGCACGAATGGGCCGGCTCGACCGGAGTCATACCATGGTTTCACAAAAAACCGACGTTAAACAAACAACGCTTGCGTTCTGTTTCGTCAATTTTTCTAAATCAATCCTCAAATTCCTAATCCACAGGAGGCCGGTAACGCACTTGTAACGCCTCTGGTGTTCCGAGTGTCCATGGGCGACGCCGATTGCTTTCCATCAGGTGATCCGTCTGCTCATTTACCGGCTACAACCATATAAGACAGCAAAATATGGTTATATGAAGAGCAGCAAAAAAAAAATAAAAATAATAAATTCTTCACCAATTTTAGGGTGTAACGAAAATGGCGGCAGCACTTAATGAGGTTCTCAATTCGGCCAGTATGTTCTTTTGTTTTTTTTTTCTATGTATGTACACTGATTACGCTTAGGTTTCTAGACCGATTTGAGTGATTCTTTTTTTGTTCGACGCCTACTTTGGAGCCATATTATTTTTCCAGATTTTTTTAAGTAAAAACGTGGGTACGTTAGGATTCTCCCCTGTGTCGTTTACAAACATACACATGACACCCAGACCGGGAACAACAATTTGTGTATCACACAAAGAGTTGTTCCGTGCGGGAATCGGACCTGCAACACGTTGCGCGGCAGCCGGTTGCCCAACCACCGCACCAACCGTGCAGTCAATTAATTGATTTAGTAGTTTTTATTTTATAAGCATTATAAGTACTAGAACAATGTCGTTTATTTTTCACAATCCTTCAGAGATTTGTACGTCGCTTATTAATACCGGTAATATATCAATAACATTTTCTCAAATAAAGCGTAAAAGCTATGTCTATAATTGCACACAATTAAGGCCTTTCAGTTCATTTACATTAAAACTCATAATCCATCAACTTTAAGACTCAAAATAATATTTTATTTCGAACTTTTATACTCTTCAAATCCATGGGCTATCCAAACCAGAAATCTCAAAATAAACTGTTCGTCCACTTGTACTTCCGCGCTCAGTTGCACTAACGACCGGTAGGCCAGTCAGCAAGAAAATTCAATCATTAATACCCCACTAGGGTCGCGGGCACCGTGGGTTCTTTTCATAGAAACTACAAAATAATTGATCCATTGCGAATTCCTCGTTATTCGGTTGGATGCCATTTTTTTCTCGATGCTGTGTTGATGTCAGTCTTAAAGGTTTATTTTTCTTTGATAGTCATACATTATGAGAAAGGGGTGAAAAATATTTTTGATAAAGTATGTGGTAAACAGCTGAATGAATGCAGATAAAATTAAGCAAAAAGGTATACTTTTTTACCAGACAGTCTACTTTGTACGCTAATTACTAAGGTTTGTAATGGAATACAAATAATGAATCTTATATAAAAATACGTTAAAATCCACTTACATATTATATAGTAAAGTAAAAACCACTGTAACTGCTTAATCTGACGTAAATGACTTTGATAGAGAAAATTTCTATAAATAGTCACCTACTTTAACATTTACAGAACAGAATTGTTAATTATTATAAAATAAAGTTACCACTAGAATACTTAAAGTCGATTTTCGTAGAAACGTTTAATTATTACACGAAATTAAGTCTTTGATTTCTTAAAGAGGTTTTTTTGTAGAAAATAATTTATTTTAAATGACCCTTAGAATAAGAGTAATGATTTTAAAACATTTATTGGTTCTGCCGAGAATTAAAACAACGCCCTATAACATTTTAAGGGCGAAGCACTATTAGTGTGTTGTGCTGCGTTACTTCGTTGCAACTCCGTTTGTGTCTATTGCGAAGGATGAACTGAGATCCCGCTGCCACAGTGTCCTGCGCTGCATAGGTCGTCACAACCATGGGGAGGCGTGTAATGCGTTGTTCCGTTGCCACAGACACAGCTTAAGCAGCTCTCCGGCTCGACGTGCAGGAGAAGGAACGGGGTGGTTTTTAGTCAGTAAGAGTCTGACACTCCCTCCCGCCTCACCCAGGCTGGAGTAGTCATTCGATGATTTTCCCCCCCTTAAAAAAAAGGAGCGCATCGCACTAAGCAACCCAGGACTTACCTTTAGCTCAGCAAATGCAACTGTTCGATCAAAAAGGAAATATCATTAAAGCAATACTAAAGATAAATTGGTTTTATATTAATTCGGCGAGGAGAACTAAAAACCACATCATTAGTGAAATCACTTCCATGAAATTTAATTAATGAAATGATACAAAATGGTTAACGGTATGTAAAGTTTAAAATTATTTAACAACCAAGAATACGTTTTAAAATTAATTGGTTCGTAATTTAAATACTTATTATTTCTTTACTATTAAAATTTTGGATTTTTTTTTTGTATATTTGATGGACCGACGTTTGACCACTATGTCACCTGGTGATAAGCGATGATACGGCCTACAATGGAGCACGTCGTCCTATAAGCAATATATTCAATCGAGCCTTCAACACACTCAGAAAATACAGACTCTGGCAGAGCATTCCACTCCTTAGCAGTACGCACAAGGAAGCTTGATGCGAAGTGCTACGTGATATCTTCCATGAATCAGTGACGCTTCGCCGGTTGTATTGTTTGAATGAGTGTTGGTCACTCAATGTCGCCAAAATGGTTTTATAAAACTAGATAAAATTTGCCATGGAGATCTATTTTTCTAATCTGGAGAAACATTTGGGCTGTTTTTTGGCCTGATAATGTGGGCCAAGCCGGTGTCTAAAGCTAGTTTAATGCAAAAGTGTGTTTATTAGTTTTATCATGTCGTAACCACAATAGAGTATTTTATGGTACGATTTTTATAGCTAGTGATATTTAGAAGGCTGGAGAGACACATAGGCAAATTTTTAACATAGTTTAATGTTTTTATTTAACACGCGTTGTCTCAGCTATAGATATTATAAAGGCAAATTAATGTTAATAATCGTTATTATGTTTTCGGCTTACCCACTATTAAGTTATTATTTGACGAGGGCGGCGACGGCGACGGCGTCCTCACTTACTGCCTAACGCAGGTACTTACCGGACATGGGTGTTTCGGAATGTACCTGTGTCTGAGGGAGGAAGCCGCCGGGTGTCATCACTGCGAGGACTACTCGGAGGACACAGTGGAGCATATGGTGGCGGTATGCCCTGCATGGGCTACTCCGGGGCTCCGACTCGAAGAGCAGAAGTACGAACGGGGTGGTTTTTAGTCAGTAAGAGTCTGACACTCCGTCTCGTCTGACCTAGGCGGGAGAAATCATTCGATGGAATTACCCATTTAAAAAAACACACGACTTTTAATTCTATGATAATTATCTTCGTATCGGCGTAAAACTATGGTGGGTATAAATTGGACAAAAAACCGCAGTGTCCACGTGTATCGGGCGTTAATGTCAGCACGTGTGTCGTTTCCATCGCGTTAACGATTCAGCGATACACTGAATAAAGGTGTGCCTGCATATGTGCGTTTAATTTTTATAATTTATATTCAACTGGGTTTTGGTCTCATTTTTCCACGGGTTTATTGTTAAGGTATGTAATATGTAGCTTACTCGTGCTTGTTTTATGGGAATTCTCAACTAGTTTCGACGAAAGGTGGAGCCCTTAGTTAAGTTGTAACTTGTAACTGCTGTGCTATTAAGTTGTAACGAAAAAAAATTAGCAAATTAAATGCAGTTTTCAAGTTCTTTACAAATAAATGCAACAACAACCTTCACCATGTCTAATCATTGTTCATTTGATATAAATATTAATATACAATCGTTATTCGCCATAGTAAATTACGAAAAGAAAGAAAACGTACCTTCCCCTCAAGAAATATAATTTTAAAAAGGTTTTTTTTTTAATATTAAAGATTATTTCTCCACGGACTCTAGGTCCGTGCCCTTGTCATACAGTTTTTTAATTATAATACATCTAGTCTAAAAATTAATAAAAATAATTTTAAAAAGGTTAGATACCTATATTTGAAATGAAAACTAACCGTCAATATGTCCACCACCTAACTATTCACTGTCTGTGATCTCCACACAAGAACGCGCCTGTGAACAGTGACATTTTTGCTATCGCTCTGCTAAACTATGAACCGGATTTTTTGGACCATTTTCAGAATTTCCTGCCCATTCTATACCAGTTTTACGAATATGTTGCCGTTTCAATACGGTTTTTGTGTTAGAATGTCTATTTTTATTTGATGAAAATATTTAGTTGGTCCTTTTGTCCGCATAAAAGTCTGATGAAGTGACCAATTTTGTTTGTTTTTATTATAAAAACACTATCTAGGTATAATTACCTAGAGCACAATACCTCTATAATGTCACACTACTTTATGTGTCAATTCCATCAACAACATTTTTGTTGTAGATTATAATGTGTGTACTCGTTCGGTTATGCTAAAAATATTGATTTATGTTAATAGGCACTCAATACCATAACGTCCTTTTTTATAGCATAAGCCGGTAAACGAGCAGACGGATCACCTGATGGTAAGCAATCGGCGCTACCCATTGACACCTGAAACACCAAGGCGTTACAAGTGTGTTACCAGCCTTTATGGAACTGGGAATTTGAGGATTACTAGGACTAGGGAGGGAGATAATTGGGCCTTCGGTAACCTCACTCACACTACGAAACACAACGCAAGCGTTTTCTATACAATTTTTTATGAAAATTAAACACTAACATATTATTCTTTCTTATACTCTTGCAAACGCTTAAGTAACGAAGTATGGATGCTTATTACATCAACAGCCTATAAATGCTAAGCAAAGCCTCTTCTCACACGGAGTAGGTTTGAGCACTAATTACCATTCTTGGCTCAAATGCAGGTTGGCGATTTCAAACTAATAATTAAAAAATATAAATCCAGGTTTCCTCACGATGTTTACCTTTACCGTTTATCAGTGTTATCTAAATAATCTTAGAAAGTACATATAACTCGGAAAAAGTAACATTGGTACTTGCCGTTGGTACGAATGTCTTAAACCTACGGACCACCACAACATGTTATATTATGCTTCAGTATGAGTCTTATCTACTTGTTGATTTCTATATACGTCTGATACAAATCCTAACCTAAACTAGATAGTCAAATAGCGACTCTATTAACATTCTCGTAAGTATCACTATCTATTCAAGTATACACATAATCTAGTTAGATAACCTAACAGTGTGTGCTTACTTGGCCTAATGCAATGTGTCGTCTGAAAGCAATTTGCTACACCGCATGCGGTCTTTCTTTCATTACTGCCACCCATCTGGGTCCTTTCGAAACTTCCACAATCGCCCCAATCTATTTTCATCTTTGTCCTTGAAAATATCAGGTCTAAATTCGGTTGTGGCAATTTGGACGTTACTGTCTTCTGGTCCTAAGGTAAACGGTTAGTTCGGAAAGGGTGTGCTGTTTTTAAAGTGAATTATTTTAAAGGAATACTTAGTAGGGATGTAGGGAGTTCGATAATATACGATTTTGATGCTCGAGTTAATATTTCAGGGGGTATTTCGTGGGTTGTTTAGTAGGCTTTCCGTATATTAGGTTGGAGGGATCGTAAAAATCTGTATGTACGTGCATTTTATACGTTTTTTATTTCATGGGGTGAACGAGGATTCAATAAAATCGTTCTGATAATGTTAAGGTTACTCCTTGATATTTTATTGCTGTTTTTTGTGGGGAAGTTAAGTTTTTATGGAGTATGGAGTTACTAATCAGAACTGACTCGTTCGGTGGGTGGTTGTCAGTGTTACTGCTGCGTAAGAGGTCTTGGGTTCAACTGCTGCTTCGGGTAAAGTTTAATTTAAGTCACTCTGATTTTTGGGTGAATAAAAGATGTAGATACCTACTTTTCGTCAGTTATTCTATGACCTATGTAAGAAAGGGCTTTTCTTTTGTCAGTATCTATTTTGTAAAATAAAATATACATGAAATTAAACCTAGACATTTTGCTAACTGGTCGTAATTACAAGTACATAACATACTATGAAAGTCAACGACAAAAAATACACTTAGCACTTAATATTATTTTTTTATCCCCAAAATTAATCACTTCCTTATTCACGATAACGCTACGTTTTATAATAATAAACCTATGTAGCACGTTGTCACGCTTGTCACCGAAATTTTAATTAACACAGACTGATTGACATTGATAAAATTAGACGCTTTCATCGCCTTCAGCGCTTTAATGATGCTGAACGATAAACTGTCTAAATAATATTAGCTTTAGGTATGGTAATGGCAAGTACCAATGTGACATTTTCCGAGTTATATGGACTTTCTAACATTATTTAGACACTACTGACCAACAGTGAAGGAAAACTCGCGAGCGGAACGCGACGCGCCGTACGCACGGATCTGGTTCTGGTCGGGCAGCGAGGTAC
This sequence comes from Spodoptera littoralis, assembly GCA_902850265.1. NCBI lineage: Eukaryota > Metazoa > Arthropoda > Insecta > Lepidoptera > Noctuidae > Spodoptera > Spodoptera littoralis. The sequence goes on along the minus strand of LR824555.2, from coordinate 5,570,437 downwards.
CTGACGGTGGCAGGAGATCGTCGCGCAATCTCCGACGTCCAGTGTATCTGCCACGACGGCTGGGGCGTGACGAGGTACGTCCTTTTAGGCGCCCCGCCTCCTCCTTGGCTAACGTGACTGCTTCACAGAAGTAGATGACTGCATTTCTGTCCCCCTCAAAATTTAAATCCCTTAGACTCTTAGAACACTCAATGGAAGAGCAGGGGTATTGACAAAACGTATTCTACTATATCCTTGCCACATTACTTAACAAGTACCTATACTCAATACTGATATTCTGAACATCTCTCGTGACAGTCACCTTAATTATCGCTAAATTCTCCCTATTCATGACGTCACTATGTACGAGTAGCAGTACTTCTCATTGATTGCGTTGGTGCGGTGTTGCCAATTAGTCCTTTTCAATCAGCGCCCTGACGCTGTAAGGTTTATTTAGCCTTTTAAAAGGGATAATTGTCATTGGGTGTTACGTATGTGTAAGTGCGTGTAGTTGTGTAAAGTTGTGTAGTGATAGTATTGATCATTATGTAATACGATAGTATGAAAAAACATCTTCAAAATATGTTCTCTCATCATCATCATCAACAGCCTATAAATGCCCTCTGCTGAACAAAGCCTCTTATTAATCACCACGCTTGCTTAATGGGGGTTGGTGATTTCAAATTAGAAATTATAAAGCTTTGCTCACGATGTTTTCCTTTATCGTTTGTCTGTAGTGTCAATTATCCTAGAAAGTACATATAACTAGGAATAATTCGCATTAGTACTTTCCGTTGATGGGTCTCGAGCTTGCACCTTCATGCATGAGATGCAGTCGTCTGAAGCCTTCAGACCACCACGACCCCTAAATGTTATGTAGGTTGAGTTAATGCAACTATGGGTACAAAAATGACTAATAAGTGACGTGTAACAGAGTACGAGAATAATTTCTATAAGCAAAATTTCAGACTCGAAGTCATTACGTAAACACTGTAATTCTAAACTATTTTAAGAAATAACACTAATGACGTCATTATAGCAAAATACGCAAAACGCATATATTATTTGTGCGATAAAAATAGATTGAATACGATCTAAAAATGTCCAAGAAACGTATTTTTGCAAATACACCTGGACCTTTTCTTTTAAATGACATCAGAAAAAGAGCTGAGCATTGAAAAGGGGCGGCCTACAATTCGCATTTCTGTTCCCATATAAACAAAACCAATAAATAACTCCACGGACAAAAATATGCCTTTACAAAGAACGGCGGAAAGGGCAATGTTTTTAACATCGTCGAAAACATTTAAGGTTTCCGTCCATAATCGTGCACACACTAAGCGAAAAATATCGAATTTCAATTTTCGGACCAGAACGCCCATGTTTCGTCCCAAATTCCATACAAAAACCCTTTTTGGAACGGTCACAATAGATTCGTGACAAGGAATTATCGGTTGGAGCTTGACGACCCGAATGCTACACCACAATGAGCTCGAAGCTGGATTTTCCATGTGGAGCTCGGTCAGGTTTTTTTGAAAAACCTTTCGAGTTGTTGTTTTCTGTATAGATTCTAGATTAGTTAGGAATAGTGAAATGTAAAGGTGTGAAGTGTGAATAACATTTAAGACCAAATTATTTTTTTAGTAACGAACAAGAAAAAAATGTTTATTTATAAATTATAAATAACCTTTACTTATTTATGTAATTAATAATGAATTTCGTATTAAAGGACCAAAAGCTTTCAGTCTAAATATAAGAAGGACCAAATAAAATTTCAACATAATTTTGAAACAAACAGTAAAATCCTTTGGGCCAACTAAATTTTGTTCCAACCTCCTGAAAGTCATATTCAATGTATTAATTAAATGTAACACTAGAGGGTTTTATTCACATACTCTCCTTTCAAACAATGGACTTTGCGAAAATGTATTAAAATACACCCTCTACTTATATTTGAAGGAACAAAAGGAACAATTTCACACTCATGAACATTAAAACTCACACACGTATATGCGAGTAAATGAAACAGACGCGTAAACTCACACATTAATTCTGGCTAGTGAAAAAGGTACAATCATAAACAAAAGAGGAATATACTAAGCTTTCGACAAACAGGAAAAATAGTTCCACAGAATGGCCGAACAAAATCAGAGTTCGCTTAGTTTTTCCATTACAAGTTCAGCACGCAACCAACGGATTACATTGCAATATTCTATTTTTTCAACACTCTTTTATTTTATTTGGCTTTCGGCGAATAGTGTTTTTGTTCGTGATTATACTAGATTATTATGTGTGTTCTTGGAGTTTGGTTTTATTTGCACGATTCTTTGTGTTTTTATTAGTGAATAGTTTATTTTGCTTGTGCTATATAGCTTGGTTATTTATTTTGTCATTATGGAATAAAGTTAGTGTTTTTGGGGCCATTTCTTTACCAGTTATTATGATTGTGTAGTTTTATTTTTAGTGTTTTCAAACTTCTCACTTACGTTTATTTTGAACAAAATACGAAAATTTTTGCTAATGAACTATTCTTATTTGGTCAATAACGTAGTCTATTGTGAAAATATCAACAGAAAATTAAAACTACCAAATTCGAAAGCGCAAATAATCCTTAACGTTTGACGGGTTCGAAGCAAGGATTAGGAATCTAATCTCGATTCACACTATTATAAAAAGTAGAATATATACTGTTATGAAATGGAACTTTCAATTGAAAGTCATACAGAAAATCTAACGTTTGCCAGCCAGGAATTTCATATCCGCGTCGGAAATCCACTTTGATTGTGTGGACTGTAGGATTTTGAACCAAAAAATTTCAAAAATGTGACATTCTATGATGGTCATAAACATCTGTGTGTTAAGATTCAATTTCCAGTGTTTAGGTTATCAGGTTTTTGGATTGGGTGTATCAGATTTTGAAGTTGCATAAGTGACTTCATCTTTTTGTTGCTGTGTAGTTAGTTAGTTGTTCAGTTAGAGTTATCAAAATAAGTATTTTATGTGTACATAAATGCTCATTTACATATTAAGAGAACTGACATTACTAAGAATTATGATTAATAATTAACGTTAGAGTTTCGATATTTTTAAAGCTAACTTACAATAGAGTATATATTGCAGAGCTATGTTTTAAGTGTGGGAAAGCCATGCTTCGGCACGAATGGGCCATCTCTACCGGAGTGATACCACGGCACACAGAAAACCAACGTGATCAACACTTGCGTTGTTTCTTCTTGTGAGTCAAGTTACCGTATACTTTATCTCCCCCCCCCCCTCTCCAGTATCCCTAATCCCTGAAACCCTAACAATTCTCAAATTTCTAATCCCCAAAAGGCTGGTACCACACTTGTACCGTCTCTCGTGTTCCAGGTAACCATGGGCGACGGCGATTGCTTACCATCAGGTGATTCGTCTACTTGTATATCGGCTTATGCTATAAAAAAGCAGGTAAGTTATGTTATGTTATGTTATGTTGATGTAGCATCTAAACACTAAGTTAAATAGCTATCCCATCAAAGTATGAGTATATAGCGTGTCTATATTTTAGATTATTTTATTAGTTCATTTGTATTTTTTAATAGGTTCTAGTACCAATTGTGCAGTATATAGGAAACAATAAAAAACTTTAATAGCCTATAGCTATCGAAACTACAATAATTTGATTCTATCATAACACGAAATCAACTCAATAACCAAACACCAATAAAATCAAACGAGGATTTAAAAACAACAATTTTCACAGCTCATAGGTACACAGGAAAATAGAAAAAACAATTTTTTCATACAACTTTCTAGTGATACAAACTATAAAACTATCGTCGTAAAAAATCAAATGCTGAAGCAAAAATAATACGAGTAGTGAATTGAGTCAGTTAGTATTGAGAGTGCAAATGAAACATAGAGTGGCTAACACGTCAACCTACCCAATCCGTATTTTTTTCATTCAATTCCCGACTCTATATAAAAAACGATAAAGTTGAAAATCAAATAGAGACATTTGTGATATAGGAATAGCTTGACCTGCAGCGGCTGGTACTATACATAGGCGGGAAAAAATAAGTTTTTAGATTTGAAAACTATTGGAAACGTTATGTAGCCTTTTTTCAATCTGGTTTTTTTAAACGTTCGTTACGTGTTATTCAAAAAAGTCAGGCGTAGTTTATTTTATCTGAAAAATATATTAATTTATTCTCTCTCGACTCTACTGCTTAGGACATAAAGTCTAGTTTACCCTTAACTAACACAACTTTAAAATCTTGTAAGAGGATTAAAGCACATTTCATCAAAAATATTCTATATAAATTTTACCAGCCATTATATAAGATGTCCTTACATTATTATAGTGGACAAACACGTTAGTTTTGCCATCATTATCCTTTTATAGCTTTGTAACTAACTACTAAGATAAATTGGGTACAAGTTTTATCATTTGGTCCAGTTTTCGCTTCCTTGTTATTTTTTGGACAGTTTATTTTTCGAGGAGTATTTTGTCGACACAAATGTTGCTAATATTTTTGTAGGGTTATAACATAACATAACATCACGCCTTTTATCCCCGAAGGGGTAGGCAGAGGTGCACATTATGCCACTGTACAATGTAACACCCACTTTTCACTATTTATGTTATGAGTTCCATGTAATAGAGGGTGAGCCTATTGCCATATACCGGGCACAATTCCAGACTCCGTGCAATAGCACGGATCAGTAATAACTGAGTTTTTTTTTTTAAAACCTAGTAGTAATTTGCCCGACCCGGGAATCGACCCTAGACCCCTTGCCCCCGAGACTCAGCCAACGAGGCAGGCCAGAGAGGCAGAAAGCAGATTTAAAGGTAACTGATGATTAAAGGTCAAAAGGTAGTGAATATAATGATATAGAAATGATATAGAAATGATATAACCCTACATGCCTGCCATGCCGACTGCCTCGTTGGCCGAGTGGTTGCAAGTGCGACGACAAGGGGTCTCGGGTTCGATTCCCGTGTTGGGCAAAGTATTACTGGGATTTTAAAAAGTAGTAGCACGGAGCCTAAAATTGCTCCTTAAAAATTATTATTATTAATTTTTAGTTAAATATCCCAATAGTACTTTGCCCTACCTGGGAATCGAACCCGAGAGACCCTTTGCCCAGTACTCGTATTTGCGCCCACTCGGAAAACGAGGCTGAGGCCCTATTACATGAGACTCATAACATAAGGGAAAAGTCGATGTTACATTCTACAGTGGCATTCAGAGCCGTAATGCGCACCTCTGACTACCCCTTCTGGAATAAAAAGCGTGATGTTATGTTATTTTTATCTTACAAATCCCATATATCAGTTTCCCAGTCCGAGTTCAATCGAAAATCGTTATTATCGGGTCTCAAACCAAAATTCTCTAACAGAAGATTGCCAACGGTACCAGGAGCAAATAATAGAACGGTATTAGAGCGAAAAATATCACGTGAAATATATATTTTGTAACACCCTATGGCCTTACAATTGCACTGTAGGCGCGGTTGGTACAATTTATAAGAAGAAGGCAACGATTCTTTACTTTTTGGTCGCTTAATTATTTGGTCCTTCGAGTCGACGGAAAAAATTTGTTGTATTCCTTCGAGTCATTTAATTTGTGACTAGGTTAAATAGTATTTGCTTCTAAGTCTTCTGTATGCTATAACTAATTTTAAGGGCATTTATCAATAGTGTGGGTGCTAAGCGTGGGAGAACCATGCTTCGGCACGAATAGGCCTGCTCGACCGGAGTGTTACCACGGTCTCACAGAAAACCGACGTGAAGCAACGCTTGCGTTGTGTTTCGTCGTGTGAGTGAGGGTTACTGGAGGCCCAATTACCCTCCCCTTCTCCTCCCCAATCTCCCCAATCCCTGAATCCCCAACGATCCTCAAACTCCCAATTCCCGAAAAACCGATAAAGCACATGTAACGCCTCTGGCGTTCCAGGTGTCCATGGGCGACGCCAATTGCTTACCATCAGGTGATCCGTCTGCTCGTTTTCCGGCTTATGCCATAAAAAAAGTTCCATCACTATCCAATAGCACTTAGATGTTACAGTGTAATTCAAAATCTTGATTAACATCATTCTTTGCTCATGGACTTGGCAATAGAGTTTCAAACATGTAAGCTTCTTTTTGAAAGGAACGTTTGTTTCTTGATGGTATACAGGTTTGTATGCAAGGCAGGTGACAGGTCGTTTCTTAGTACTGTTGTGTGAATTTTGTGTGGTTATTCAATATTTTTATTTGTCACCGCGAAATTTTCAAAATTATTCTCAAATTGTAATCCAAATTGAACAAGCAGTTGAAAATGAAAACAAAATTGTAACTCGAAGAACTAATAATATTTTTTTAAAAATTAATCCGTAAAGATTAAATTAATTTTGATGCAATCAAAACTATTGAAATTGAAAAAGTTACAATGGATTCAGCTTTTTTAAGAAATTTGAAGTCCAATGAGCAACATTGAATGAAAAAGTTGGCTAACAAATTATATTTGATGAGTTTTTGCTAAGCCACGAAGAAAATGATTAGCTTTGAAATGCGTAAGGTGCAGATTCAGAATTTTCTACAAAGGTGAATGTTGTTCAAAGTGAGTACAATAATATTTGCTAATGAAACTAAAATTAATTATTCACCAATTAACACAATAACTACAAAGGTTGGTTCTGTTTGTGAACTTTGAAGTATCTTTGTAATAATAAATAGTTATAGCATTATTTAAATTCCAAAAATTGAATTAGATTAGTTGAAGGGAAATTTCTTACAGAGATATGTATGATGTTACTTATAATTTGAAATTTAGCAGTGTCCATATAACAAAAAACGACGTAGGACAAAATAACAGTAATGAATTTAAAAATTAAATTATCATTTACAAAACTTTTAATTTAAACGTTTTAAAATTTTACTGACCCCATTATTTATGCATTCACATTATCTTTCGAAATTTTTGGTTTTTATTTTCTAAAGGCTCTAGTCCCGGGCTGTGTGAAAAGCTATTAAAATGGTAATAAACTTTTACATGGCTAAACTTTGGCGCTTTTTTTGTTAATTACTCTAGTCTAGTTCTTTTTTCTGTTACTTCTTCATCCCTGCTGGCTCCTTAATTACGATGTTTTTATAATGTAGAATAATGATCATTTCAACTGAAATGTTTACCTGGATAGCTACAGACACCTCATTAAATTAAATAATTATTTAATACTACAAACATCTAGTCTCTTCAATTGTTACAATAAGTAACATAACATAACATCACGCCTTTTATCCCCGAGTAGGTAGAGGTTCTTAATGTCACTGTACAATGTAACACTCACTTTTCACTATTTATGTTATGAGTCCCATGTAATACGGGGTGAGCTTATTGCCATATACTGGGCACAATTCCAAACTCCATGCCTACTACTAACATATTTAAAAAAACCCAGTAATACATTGCCCGATCCGGGAATCTAACCCGAGACCCCTATTCGCACTTTCGACTAGGACAACGAAACAGTCAAAATAACTAAGTACATATGTAGACAGAGTTTAAATGCTAATAAATACGTGAAGTAAATTTCGATTTACATGTCGTTTATCAATGCATTTGCAATCCTTACCCGAACAAATCACTTCAATCACTCACGACCAATTTCCTAAAAGACGTTATCTACATCTTTATCACCATTCATCTTCACCCCTTCACCACCATCTTCCGAAAATTGTCACCTCATACATTTTTTACAAGCAGTGCAAATGCAATCTGCCCCCAAACACGATTAGATTTATCGAAGCATCCGTCGCCCGCTTCTCACAGACGCATCGCCACATTAGGAATTCGCTTCAGGTAGGAGTTTCAATACAGAAAATTGAGTTTCTCAGTAAAACCTTGGAAGTAAAATATTTTCGGACCAACCAGGTATCGCCTTTGGGGCAAGATCCGCAAATTATTGATGTTGTGGATTGAATAACGCTTCAAGTTCACGAAATGAGTGCTCATCTAATGTCGGTATTTGAATTGGTTTCATCTAGATCAGTAGGAATGGTTTCGTTTTCTGAATCTTGTATCTATGTTTGCTTTATTGCAGTTTTGATCAATATTTTCTTATATCTTATACTACCTATTATATAAAGCGGTAGAGTTTGTTTTTTTTGTTTGTTTGTTTGAACGCGCTAATCTCCGGAACTACAAGTCTGATTTGAATAACTCTTTTTAGATAGCGCATTTATCGAGGATGGCTATAGGCTATAAAAAATTACCCTACGATCAGTAGGAGCTGCTGCTGCTAAAGTAGCTAGTAGTATATGAAGATGATGAGAATATGTTTTACTAGCTTCGGCTATGATTCGGCTACTGAATGGCAGGGTAGATGGGCACCTTCTATTAAGGGCCGCCACCTATATCAGTTCTTCCCATCCGTGCATGAGCGGCTGGAGAGGACATGGTTGGAGGTGGATCACTGTGTTGCCCAATTTCTTACTGGCCACGGCAACTTTAAAAGCAAATTGTTCTCATTTAAACTTGTTGATTCACCATGGTGCCAATGTTCGACAGTGGATTTGCAATACGAGCAGTCGGCCCATCACATACTCTGGGAGTGTGATCTCTGGCAATATGAACGTAACACTATGTTGAATAATTTAATTGTTTCGTCAGGTGTAGCTTATTATACGGACCTTGTGGAATCTAGAACAAATTTCCGTGCGTTTAGGCGTTTTTGCCATACCTATTATTGGAAGCAAGTATAACAGCTCACACATAGGACCCACTTAGTTTTTTAGTCAAATTTCCGTGGTGCTTGGCGACTGGGCTTCACCCAGTTGTACAGTCTCTTCTTTGTGCCTTTAGGCTTAATTCATTCTGTCTCCTGCAGAAATTCACCGAGGGAAGTGGAAACTATAGTTTTTTCTTCTCCTCTTATAATATCTTCTGATTCATTTCGTTGCGGGAACCAAGACAGTTACTCATGTCCCTGGGACGCGCCGGACTTCAGTGTTCCGGTGTTTTCATGGTTGTATCTACTGTAGATCCTGGCTTACAGGAGTTGCAGCGGTTTTGGGAGGTTGTGGCGGGCTTGTCCCATTTAAAAAAAAAAAAAAATAGCTTTGGCTTGCTGCTTCACCAGTATTCCTATTGGATAAAATATTCCTGACCACAATCCGTCTCTCCCTCTTTCACCCCGATTCCTTCAGCCATTTTGTCATGATTGAGTAACAAATACTGACTGCCTCATTATTCGAGTGGTCGCAAGTGCGACTGTTGGGCAAGGGGTCTCGAGTTCGATTCCCAAGTCGGACAAAGCAACACTGGGATTTTTAAAAATCTTGGTTGTAGCACGGAATCTGGAAATGTGGTATATAGCAATAGGCTCACCCCCTATTACATGGGACTCATAAAATAAATAGTGAAAAGTGAGTGCTCATTAAGAGCCGTAATGTGCATCTCTGCCTACCTCTTCGGGGATAAAATGCGTGATGTTATGTTATGAGTAACAAATAAACACACAAACTTTGACGTTTATAATATTAGTAATATAAAATATTTTCCGGAAAACACTTCGATATTAGTAAATCATAAATAACTGAATCGTGGAATTATATCATTTCTGCACCTTAAATAGATGATAAGCATCTTCCTCATATCTTTAACCAAAGAAGGGAAATCGATTGATCTTTATTCCTATTTTAAGGAATAATAACAAACGTGTGGATGTTACTGAGACATAAGACCCTGAACAGATTTAGAAATATCCCAAATCTTTCGAGTACATACTCAATACAACGCTAAATTTATCATCAAATATCTTTGTTCCTGACAAGTTACAAATAAAATCCAATATCAATGGAAAATTTACTGGAACAAGGGCAACAAAGCAATTCTAGAACAAAATAATGTTATCTAAGATCCGAAAATGTTTGTTAACAAAATCGAATAGAATGTTCAATAAAATGAATGTTTAATTAATTTTATTTTGTAGGTATAACAACGATTCGAAAAAGCAATTATAAAATTAATGTCGGTCTTTTGTTAAATAAAACCTTTGTTTATATGTTTATCGAATTTAATAATATTGAATATTATTTTCCTACTTTTTACACAATCAAATAAAATATTGGGTCCGTGTGATCTAGGATTTTTATGGGTACATTGAATTACAGGTCAAAAAGTGACCAAAGAGGATCTAAAGATGATCCTGGAGTCCATGAACGGATTAACCGGTAGTCTACTGTGTATTTCAAAATTAAAAAGTGAACATGACGTTGTGACATTGAACCCTTGTCACCCAAAAATGGGATGCATTGACTTTTAAATTTTTAACACTATCTTATCATACTTTAATATTTTATCTCTGCAAGATACTGTTTTAATGTTTTAAAAGTTGTTTATAGGATAAACTATGCTAACGAACCAATTATTTACTGACATATTCGAATATTGACATTTTCCCTAGTAAGCAGGCGACGTAAATAAGTGTGGGAGAGCCATTCTTCGGCACGAATGAGCCGGCTCGACCATAGTGATACCACGGCCTCACAGAAAACAGACGTGAAATAACGCTTAAGTTGTGTTTCACCGTGTGAGTGAGAGACCAATTACCGAGCCCCTCTTCCCCAATCTCCCCAATCCCAGAATCCCCAACAATCCTCAAATTCTTCATCCACAAAAGGTCGGTAACGCACTTATAAGGCCTCTGGTTGATTTCTTACCACCACGTGATTCGTTTAATCTTTTACCGGTTTATATCATAAAAAAATCGTTGGTGTTTACTTTTCCCACAAAAATAAACACCAAAGAATATCAAAAATACACCAGCTAATAGTCAATGCTATGTAGTTTGCATGTAACACGTAGGAATACCAAATACATTACGGATTCTAGGCGGGCCAGTTCGATACAACGTCGCTCCGGGCTACTGCACCGGTATTGATATGAAAAATACGATTGTATGTGTGTTCGTTCGTACGAATAAATGCTGAATAAGAAATGGAAAATGAACGTATAAATGGTTTAGTTTGATATTTCCTTTTGCTATTCTATTATGTAATTTGATGTGGTGCTTTTATGGTTTGGAATTCATTAAAGGTTTTAAAGATTCTTCGTTTTTAAACTAAAATGGTTTGCGTAAGATTTGTGTCGATGGACTTGTTACTACGTTATTTGAAACGGATATTAGCTATGAGATCTATAATTTACTAATAGAATAGTAAAAGGTTACATTTTGTGTCAGTTTTCCTTGCTTTTTTCTCATCTAGTAGTAAATTGGGAAATTAAAAAGATAATTAGTCCGTAAGTTAGGTAATGAAAAATATTAGACACGTATTTTTTTATTTTGTCGTATAATAAAACAATACTTAGATAAAACAAATCAAAGTTTAGGAGTGGGGACTAAAACGTAATTTCTACGTACAAAATGTACATAGAAGTGACGTCACGCGACATTTCAAATCAATATATCGTCAAAAGTATTCGCTTATGTAAGAAAATAAAAAATATGTGTCTAATGATTTGAAATAATCTACCAGACGGACATTAAAATAAAAATTAGGCATCTACCCTATTACCATCGAAGCTTGGAAGCTTACCTGAAGGTATTTTTGCACAAAGGGGTAAGTACATAAACGATGTGCTCCATCGTAGACCGCATCGATCGAGATAGTGGTCAAACGTTGGCCCATCAAATATATAAAAAATGGGCTATGTACAAGACAAACTTGCTAGTTACCGGGGCTCTAGTTCTAAACAGGAACAGATACGGGGTAATTTTTAGTTAGTCAAGAGTCTGACACTCATCTCGCCTTTCACAAGCCGGGAAAGTCATTGAACGATTTTCCCCTTCAAAAACCGGAACAATAACAATTCATACATATCAACGTAAGTACGTAGGTAGATAGTACAATATCAAAGTACAAATCCAACTAGAATTGAAAATGAAAAATAAATTGAACATAATTTAAATTTAATAATGTGACAATGAAACCCACGCTATCCGTCTTGTTTCGAGCGACAGACGGTGAAATAAAGGGTTCATTGCACCCTTGAGCATATTGCCAACCTTCCGATAGACAGTATGAGTCACTTTATAAAGACACTTTGTTACAGTGTGAAGTATTTTTATGAAAAAAATCTTATGAACTAAAACTTTGTATAATAAGTTTTATCAGGGGTATGCAGAGGTTTCTAGGTGTATAAGAATGAACTTCTCAAGGAGAAAAATCTTTCTCAAAATCATAATTTTGTGATAATCGGAGACAATCGAAAGAGTGATCCACTGCTTAACACAAGCCTCCTACATCTTAATGAGAATATTTTTGCAGGTAAACTTAAGTGTAATAGTAGTAAAGTTCTTTGAAGAGTCAAAAAATATGTTACCTTTTTTTTCTCATAACGCAAAAAAGCAAAAAAATAATCATCGTGAGACATACTGAAGTAACTAAAACTATCGATTTACTCACGTAAATATACGCGCAGCACACTGCTCACAAAGATGAGTCCCACTGTGACTCGAAACTAGTAGAGCTTTTATTAGTATATTTTTTTTAAAGGGGGAAAATCATCAAATCACTTCTCCCACCTGGGCGAGGCGGGAGTTTCAGACTCTTACTGACTAAAAACCACTCCGTTCCTAGTCCTGCCCTTCGAGACGGAGCCCCGGCAACCCGTTAAGTCCTCCGCGGCTCTGTATCGGCACCAACCGTCAGATAAATATATTTACATTAGTATAGTAATGATACTAAAACATACAAAATCGAGGTCTATAATACTCAAAATACTTACCTAACACATTTATCACTACACCAAACAAATCCATAGCCTCTAAACTGCATAACTAGACAACAATAATGCTAAACACCTACATACCACCTCGTCTCAATGCTATTCAGAAAGCTTGATATATGGCCTCGGGAGCACAACTCCACATCGCTTCGCTGTTTTCTTGCTGTCAGTCCTCATAAGCCCGATTTATGTACTTTTACATACATTTTACAAAACTAAATGTATTTTTAAGTGAGTTACGTGTCACGTGCTAGATTTTGTTGCGAGATTTATCATGATTTTTGAGTAGATACTGGTGGTACTGTTTTCAGTTGGTTTTGGAAGACGAGATATTTTTTTTTCTATGATACCACTTTATTTTTAGTTTGGAATATAATATAATATAATATAAGTACTTAACTTAAGGTTCCTCTGGAAATATGATACTTATGTTAGCTTTAAGATTTTTAGCATTGTGAAATTTGGAGGTGGTAATTTTTAACCGGCTTCAATAAAGGAGGTTCTTGGTTGACCTGTATGTATGTATGTATGTATGTATGCATGTATGTATGTATGTAAGAGATTATTTGCGATGGGCGAAACCAATTTTGTTGCGGTTTTCAGAAAGGTTTTGATACACTGAGACAGGGCCGGATATAGGGGTCCAGAGGCCTCGGGGCAACAAAGGAGTGGAGGCCCCCTTGCCCCAAATTATTTTCCAGATTGAGATCGAGGACGCTCGCTTGATTTCGAGGACGCTCGAAAACGATCGAGGACGCTCGATTGATTTCGAGGACGCTCGATAGATTTCGAGGACGCCCGATAGATTTCGAGGACGCTCGAAAACGATCGAGGACTCTCGATAGATTTCGAGGACGCTCGAAAACAATCGAGGACGCTCGATTGATTTCGAGGACGCTCGATGATTTCGAGGACGCCGATAGATTTCGAGGACGCTCGAAAACGATCGAGGACTCTCGATAGATTTCGAGGACGCTCGAAAACAATCGAGGACGCTCGATTGATTTCGAGGACGCTCGATAGATTTCGAGGACGCCCGATAGATTTCGAGGACGCTCGAAAACGATCGAGGACTCTCGATAGATTTCGAGGACGCTCGAAAACAATCGAGGACGCTCGAAAACGATCGAGGACGCTCGATTGATTTCGAGGACGCTCGATAGATTTCGAGGACGCCGATAGATTTCGAGGACGCTCGAAAACGATCGAGACTCTCGATAGATTTCGAGGACGCTCGAAAACAATCGAGGACGCTCGATTGATTTCGAGGACGCTCGATAGATTTCGAGGACGCCCGATAGATTTCGAGGACGCTCGAAAACGATCGAGGACTCTCGATAGATTTCGAGGACGCTCGAAAACAATCGAGGACGCTCGAAAACGATCGAGGACGCTCGAAAACAATCGAGGACGCTCGAAAACGATCGAGGACTCTCGATATATTTCGAGGACGCTCGAAAACAATCGAGGACGCTCGAAAACGATCGAGGACGCTCGATGATTTCGAGGACGCTCGATAGATTTCGAGGACGCCGATAGATTTCGAGGACGCTCGAAAACGATCGAGGACTCTCGATAGATTTCGAGGACGCTCGAAAACAATCGAGGATGCTCGATAGATTTCGAGGACGCTCGAAAACAATCGAGGACGCTCGAAAACGATCGAGAACTCTCTACAGATTTCGAGGATGCTCGAAAACAATCGAGGACGCTCGATTGATTTCGAGGACGCTCGATAGATTTCGAGGACACCCGATAGATTTCGAGGACGCTCGAAAACGATCGAGGACTCTCGATAGATTTCGAGGACGCTCGAAAACAATCGAGGACGCTTGAAAACGATCGAGGATGCTCGATAGATTTCGAGGACGCTCGACAGATTTCGAGTTTAAGAATTGAAGAATACCAATTGTTCACATACTGCAATTATTTTTTTTAATGGTCGAGACACGGAATCGAATAGCCAACCTCCGAGGTTGCAGGCAAGTACCATCCCATTGAGCCATTGGGGTACTCCCTCAAGATGGGTAGTAAATTGGAAGTGCTTATCAGAGCCATTTGAGATTTTGATATTTCACTGATTGCCTGATTGGAGTGAACAAATATAGATCAATGATTTCTGTTTCTGTTAATATTTAAAATTAATATAATCAAATAATCATGTATGTATAAAGTACTTTAGGCTGTAGGTAAAGGCAAAAGCGAAAAAAAAAATATCAAAGAAAAGATGTTTACTAGTTGAAATTTGAAAGATTTTTCTTTCCGAAGTCTATTGTGGAGGCCCCCTGCTTGTGGAGGCCCCGGGGCCTTCGCCCCGGTTGCCCCCCCCCCCCCTAATCCGGCCCTGCACTGAGAAGAAAGTATTACTACACACGAAAGGTATAGGCATTAAGCATCACGCTTCGACCAAAAGCTTGCGTTGTGTTTCGTCATATGAGTGAGGTTACCGGAGGCCCAATTACCCTCCTCCCCTTCCCCAATCTCCCCAATCCTTGAATACCTAACGATCCTGAAACACCTAATCCCCAAAAAGCTGGTAACGCACTTGTAACGCCTCTGGTTTTCCAGGTGTCCATGGCGAAGCCGATTGCATAGGTACCATCAGGTGATCCGTCTGCCCGTTTACCGGCTTATGCCATAAAAAAGGTGTGCATGACGGGTGGTACCCCGCGGAAGTAGTTAGTTATCAAATAAACCAAAATAACACACTTACCAGCGAAACTTACAATCACTCAAACAAGAACCTAACGAATAAATTATACAACAACAACTTACTATACTCAATTAATATTCTCATTCAACTGATTGATAAGGGTCAAAACTTATGTCAATCAAAGACCTAATATCAAGTCAAAAGGTCAAGTGAAAGGTCATTGGAAATTTCTTCCCGAAGCTATATTGACTGAAGCCTTGGACCGTTCGTCTCAATATCTTTTGGTAGGGAGAAATATGGGAACGTCAGCTATATTTTATATTGGAGGTGATTTCGTCGAGGGCTAGTATTCAAAGAGTTATCTTATGCCTTTGAGCTAGAATATGGCGGTCGAAGTATATTATGGTGAGTCCGTGGAGAATTAATATGTAACATAATAAAAAAAGTACATTATGGTTGTCAACGTATAATAGCATAGCTTATAAGTATAGACTGCTCGGTTGGTGCGGTGGCTGGGCCGCGCATCGTGTCGCGGGTTCGATTCCCGCACGGAGCAAATATGTGTGTGATCCATAGATTGTTGTTCCGGGTCTGGGTGTCTTGTGTATGTAAACTTGTATGTTTGTAAACGCACCCACGATACAGGAGAAAATCCTAGTGTGGGGCAACATTAAAAAAAAAATAATAATTTAAGATAGCTAACTTAACATAAGACTTGTTAATTTCAAAAGGGGATGACAGAGGTGAAGAACAAGTAATATGAAAGAAAGAAAGAAAAACCATTTATTAATATGCTCTAACGCAAAATTTCTTTTCACCAGGTATGTCTATGTCTATGTATAAGTCTTACGTAATAGAATTCCATTACATTGAATTTCCGAAAATCCGGAAACTCGTTAAATAGAATTTAGCCTTATCTAAGAACCAGATTTTTTACTGTACAATCGTATCTTTTCTCTATTAATCCACCTGAGAATTAGAATTAGAATTTTAACATGATTGTGTCACTATTTTATTATAAGAGATGTACGAACAAAGTCACAAAAACTTTTCATGTTCAATTATGGATTCTTTAAAATATTTTTTATCCTTCCATCTCCATTCAACAACAACCCCGACCAGTATTAATTCAAACAGTGCGGAAATGAAAGCATCCATAATAATCTTATCTTTCAAATCCAAATAGTGAAACCTGTACTCATTCCGCGAATTTGTTAATTAAAAACCTTCAGCTTTTACAAGATTAAGCTTTATTCTGTGCGCATAAAGAACAATTTTGCTAATCAAGGATTATAATAGAGAAAAATGGGTGTCCCCTCTCATCGCGAAAGCAAGCCAATTGTAAGATATTAGAGGAAATTCAAGGCTGCCTCTTGAGATAATAGATGTTCATATTTTGTTCTTATTTACAGAAAACTGCTTACTCGTTTTTATTTTTGTGATTTATTAAGGGAAATTACTGATTCTAGAAATATACACCAATAGTAAGAAGAACTGTTTCTCAAAGTTGATTTATGTGATTATTATTTTTCGTTGACAAATATTTTTATTCCGCACACATCACGCCAGTAGCCTATAAGTGGTCACTACTGACCTGACCAAATGCCTGTCCTCACACGGAGAAGATTTGAGCATTAATCACCAGTGTGCGTTGCCAATTTCAAACTTATAAAAAACTGGCTACTTCCGCGCGGTTTCACTCGCTCTGCTCGGCGCCTATTAATAGTAGCGTAATATTTTATAGCCTTCCTCGATAAATGGGCTACCTAACACAAATTCAAATCGGATCACTAGTTTTGGAGATTAGCGCGTTCAAACAAACAAACAAAAAAACAAACTCTTCAGCTTTATAAAATTAGTATAGATTATAAATTATAAGCTCAGTTGCTGCTAAGCTGTTAGGTTGCCTGCAGTGGACTTTACGCTGTAACTATAGGGCCGATGGTTGAAATTAGCTTGAACCGATGTTATAAATGTGAAAATTAGTAAGTTTGTGTGTTTGTTACTAAGTCACATCAAAACAGCTAAAAGGACAGGAATAAAATTTGGAACAGAGGTTGATAATGGGCCTGGACTACCACACATGCTACTTTTAACCCCCTTTTTTAAGGGGAAAAATCATCGAATGACTACTCCCGCCTGGGTGAGGCGGGAGGGAGTGTCAGATTCTTACTGACTAAAAACCACCTCGTTCCTTCTCCTGCACGTCGAGGCGGGGCCCCGGTAACCCGTTAGGTTCTCCGCGACACTTTTAACCCCTAGGAACGCGTCCGAAGCCGCTGATAGAAGTAGTTCTTAATAAACGAAAATAACCAAGACAAACCTAATCACCAAAAACATTTAGTTCATCTATACATATAATATTCACTATCCCTTTGAAACCCTACAAAGCATTTTGACTCTTAAAGGCATTGTAATAAACGAAAAATTAGGTAGACATCAAATAGCAGTTCTAGAACGTCCCCGTCTCCCGTAGGTGTGATTTATCTCAATAATCGGTCCGAACTGAACTACCTCTATTTGTTTGAACATGTTCCAATTTCCTAAGACCTTATTTGGAAATTTAATCTAGGTTATCTTGTCTGGAATTTAATGTGCTGTCAACTATATAAAGATATTGAAAAAGCTGCAAAATCTAAACCGTTTTAACGAAAGAATTCAGTGTACTCGGCGTATAAGGTCATCAGGACTGAACGATTTATGGTAAGCAAAGAAAAAAGCTGTCCTTACATGTGCATGTTAATGTACAGAGAACCCCGGGACAGACTGATACGCTTAGGCACAGTGAACCATGGCCTTAACACAGTGAAACATGGCTTTGGTCCAGTGAACTACGGCCGTCACACAGTGAAGTACGGCCTTGGCACTGTGAACTATGGCCTTGGTACAGTAAACTATTGGCTTGACACAGTTAACCATGGCTTTAGCACAGTGAACTACGGCCTTAGCACAGTGAACTATGGCTTTGGCACAGTGAACCATGGCTTTGGCTCAGCGAACTATGGCTTTTTACCTTTCAAACAGAAGTTGTCTGAGCCGTAGCGGAGCTAGGTAGTATTTTGCTCAGTGTTCTTTACTGAGAATTCTAAAAATCAATACAATGTGTGATTATAACTAGAAGGAGCCACAAACTAAGATAATACACAACTAACTAGAAATGTGCTATATTTAATCTTTAATCTGTAGTGTAAATCAAGGCACTGAAAATCATCTCAACCTACCCTAATCTACAAAATTTCTTCAAGCAAATTCTAACCTTTAATACTTACGATAAAGTTCAAAATGTAATACACAGTTTTGGGATATTTGGGTAGCTATACATGCTGGTATCTCTACAATCAAGGGCGAGTAATTATCCGAGTTTACTTGAATACCGTCTGCACGGAAAACTCAAAATGTTCTACCTTTGATGTTTAATTAGAGAGCACGCATTTCTAACATGGCCGTCTGATGGTCCAATTCTGAAAAACAGGGTGGTGTGCTAATGAATAGATGATAAGTGATTGCCACGTCTTTTTTATTTAATTCAAAAAGTTGATAATATATGTAATTTAAGTCGTATTAGATATCTACTTTTTTGAAGGGGATAATCATCAAATTGCTTCCACCGCCTTGAGTGAGAGGTGCCAGAAAGAGCATTAGACTCTACTTACTGCCGCCCTGTTTCTACTCGTACTTTGAACAGCTCTTAAGGTTGCATTATGTACTCTGTTTTAGAAAATAAACAGTTAAGATTATGTTTGGGCATGTACTCTAGTTTTAAGTGTCATTATACTACAACTGAAAGCAGAAAGCTTTAATAAGGGTTAAAGTACTGAACTTATTTCCAAAACTAAGAAAATAATGCTACAGTAACATTTATAAACCTAGACATAGTTTAAACAATTTTGTTAACCACACTTCCGTTGTGAAAAGTATATAAATATTACCCAAAAAATATGATAAAATCACCGCTCAACAAATCCCGTCTCTAAGGACCACATATCAAAAGGACCAAAAGTGGATCATGCAACGTGTAAGAAGGAGGTTTTCAAACATTATAGCATTAAAGCGACAAACAAGGAAGAGTTGTTTTCCTTTGAACCCCATTCCCCAAATTATACAACGACCTTCAAAGTAATTTTGTTTGGTTTCAAAATAAACAAGGGCTGATGTTATCAGTAAATTGGTAATAATCTATTTATTGGTTTTAAGAGTATTCTCGAGAATACAAATTATATTAAAACCGCATGAATGATGATGAGCTTTTGATGTTGTTGTAATGATATGTATGGAGTTTTTATATTTACGTACCTAAACATAAAAGACCTTGGACAGGTATTTATTGATTTGGTCCTTCTGTTCTTTGTGGTCCTTTTGACGTCCTGATTGAAACATTAAAGGATGACTATGAAGTATTACATAACATCGCATAACATCACGCCTTTTAGGGGTAGGCAGAGGTGCACATTATGGCACTGTACAATGTAACATCCACTTTTAAATATTTATCTTATAAGTCCCATGTAATAGGGGGGAACCTATTGCCATATACCGGGCACAATTCTAGACCCCGTGCTACTACTGAGATTTTTTTTTAAAACCCAGTAAAACTTTGCCCGGCCCGGGAATCGAACCCGAGACCCCTTGCCCGGCAGTCGCACTTGTGACCACTCGGCCAACAAGGCAGTCATTTAATTATGTTATTCAGAATAATTTATGGAAAGCTACAATGTAAAATTTACTTAGGATTAGTGGAAGCAGGAAGCAAAGGATGTTATTCAAAATCACAAGTACTTTAGTTGGAGGCTTTAAATAATATATCGTTTATTAATTAGTCCGGTTTGAGCCGGCACGTGTCGGTCGAATTCCTGGTAAAGGAAGTTTTATTGAATGTTGTGCTACTAACAATCTGCTGACAGTTTCTTCAACGTACGTAGGATAAAAATATACTTTCACATAATTTTATAAGTAAGACTGCCTCATTGGCCGAGTTGTCGCAAGTGCGACTGCCGGGCAATGGGTCTCGGGTTCGATTCCCGAGTCGGGCAAAGTATTACTGGGTTTTTCAAAATACTCAGTAGTAGCACGGAGTCTGGAATTGTGCCTGGTATATGGCAATAGGCTCACCCCCTATTAAATGGGACTCATAACGTAAGTAGTGGAAAGTGGGTGTTACATTTAACAATGGCATTAAATGCCGTAATGTGCACTTCTGCCTACCCCTTCGGGGATAAAAGGCGTGATGTTATGTATGTATGTTGTTAGTAAGTTGATTACACGATTAATATCCTGGACATTATTACCCTACATTCATATCCTAGACAGGACTGATGTCTGTAAGTTGATAAAGCGAAAGAGGTATGTAAGAATTGGAGCAATTGGCGTTCTATGATCTTAGCCTATCGATCCTAGCCCCCATGGCTAACAAGCGTGAGGTAATCTATGTATAAACATTAATTAAAATCGCCAATATGCCTTGAGCAAACCGTGGTAATGAATTCTCAATGTCGTTACTCTAGTCTATGTGTAAAAAGTCTATCGGCCTGCAGCAGAACTGCCTGTTACGCGCTGATGACAACGGGACATTGAGCCAATAAGACTCATAATAACACAGGTTTCTGTCAACAGCACTTAATATTAAAAAAAAACAAAACAAAGCTAATCAAAGTCTCGTCAAATCATCAATTATCTTTTTTTTTGTTATCCGAATGACGAACGGAAACACGAAAACTTTTTTCTTCCTTCCTTTTTAGATTTTTTTTTATGCCAGGAATCTGCATTGACTCAAGGGAGCCACCAATCCCGAATATAATTAAGGAGTTTTTATTTTTAAAAGTTAATTTATCGTTTTATACTTCAATCACAATCATGTATAAGATTTACCTTTTTTAATATGTTATTTTCGTTTAATTATGTTCCAAAAACTACATTTTCCTAGATTTTATTAGTATGACTTCGGGTCATATAATATGTATAATAACTAAAAATGGCGAGTTTCTCACGAGAAAATATACGTACTGAGAAAAGGTCTACTAGTTTCGAGCCACAGAGGGGTTCTTCGTCATGAGCAGCGTGCACGGTCGCGGCGATATCGCGCAGCCTACTGCGCGGCTTTTAGATTTTTTCAGTCTATTCACGTGACGTAACCCGAAATTTTTAGTTATTTAGTATGTCTCACGATAGTTATTAATAAAAAATAATAATACAGTTACATTAAAATTGAGTCAGCTATAATAATTACTTTCGGGGATGTGACATGAAGGAGATGTTAAGCTCGACAAGTGTTCGTGTTTGGGACAATGAGGTTTTGAGAATGCTGTTATTCATTCCTGGAAAGCTAGTTAGAGATACATTCTTAAAAAATATAATGATTTGATGTTGACTTTTCCTTCGCCATTACTGAGAATGACTAGCTCAAGAAGCTTATTAACGCTGTCTAAAGTATTCTACATTAGAAGTAATCATTGTAGTACAATTTCAAAACACTATTACACAACAAATGTTCTTAATTAACAAGACTAGACTCTAACGAAGTAATTAACGTGATTATTGCTAGTAATTATGACTAAAGGAAGGGGTTGCTTTGGTCTTGGAGAATAATGTTTCATTGCTTTCAATGTTAGAGTGATTAGAAGATTACAGATGTATTGTTTTTGAAAGTTGTTCCTTTAACTACAAATCGCGGGTTACATAACATCACGCCTTTCTTCCCCGAAGGGGTAGGCAGATGTGCAAATTATGGTACTTAATGCAACTGTACAATGTAACACCCACTTTTCACTATTTTATGTTATGATGTCTCATGTATTAGGGAGTGAGCCTATTGCCATATACCACGTACAATTCCAGACACCGTGCTACTACTGAGGTTTTTTAAAAACCTAGTAATACTTTGCCCGACCCAGGAATCGAACCCGAAATCCCTTGCCCGGTAGTCGCACTTGCGACCAGTCAGCCAACGAGCCAGTCTGAATAAAAAGTTACGACATAATAATACCAACGCAATTTTATAAATGCATCCAAAGTAACTATTAAAATATCCTAAACGCACGCTATTTTCCCATAAAAATCACTCACATAAACATAATAACCCTAATTTCCAATTTTACTAAAATACCACCAAATAAATGCATTACCTATTCAAAGACTATGCACAATATATCTTGACCGCGAAAGACATTGAAGGGGAGATCTAACCTCAATAAATAACCAACGTCAAATAAATTATTCCGAGTGCGTTTGTGCAGGGCCCTGCCCACCCTCCAAGGGATACAAACGCGATACAAAGAGATGAATTTCAAAAATACCCTACATACATTTGATATTGGAAATTCTTGTAAAGATTGCATTCTCGGAAATGCTACTGCGTTCTCAAAAGAGGTTGTGACGTAGCTTTATATTTTTTTATTTTGTTTGCAAGTTATTTGTGTGTCGTAATTTATAAAAGGAGGATTTTATTAAAGCTTTTTTTGTATTTTCCTGTATTCATATTCATATCTTTATTTGCATTCCATAATGTATCTTAACCCTTTGAGTACCGTCAATATAGACGCAATTAAAGAACAATAGGTTGCGGTCACCGGTGTCCTCGCGGTGTTTGACAGTTTAAGATGTTACATTGACTTAAAGCTAGAACAAAATTATGGACCCTGTCGGGCACAGCAAAGTTAAAATTATAGAATTCAATTCAATTAATAACACATTACCATTTTCAATAATTATTAAAATAAATATGTCTAAGTAACATTAAATAAAATTAAGTCAAGGCGATGCATCAAGTCAATAATATTTCAAACAAATAATAACAATAATATTTAAAATCATCATGTCACATGCATGGAATTGAATAAGCGTATTATTTGTTTGAGTAAGGATGATGCAATTCCAAATTGAATACTTTTTGTTTAAATGTTCAAAATGGTACCTAATTATATTGAACAATTATTATTAATCTGTCAAACACCAAGCGGTCACCGGTGACCGCGACCTATTGTTCTTTAATTGTGTCTATAAAACCGGTACTCGACGAGTTAATTACTGAAATACATAAACATAACATAACATCACGCTTTTTATCCCCGAAGGAGTAGGCAGAGGTGCACATTATGCCACTGTACAATGTAACATCCACTTTTCACTATTTATGTTATGAGTTCCATGTAATAGGGGGTGAGCCTATTGCCATATACCGGGCACAATCCAAACTCCGTGCTACTACTGAGATTTTTTTTTAAATCCAATAATTCCCCCCTTGCCCGGCAGTCTCACTTGCGACCACTCGGCCAACGAGGCAGTCAAATACATTGTATTTTAAATGTCACTAATATTTGGATGTTTGTCCGTCAATCACGCTGAGAGCACTAAACGAATTGTGATGTCATATGGTATACAGGCAGGCTGATTTAGGTAAATAATACTTTTTATCCTGATTAAATATTCCCATGGGAGAAAACAGGAATACGTGGGCAAAGCCGTGGTAAAAGCTGGTAAAGAATAAATTCGAGTCAAATAAAAATATTTCTATTTGTACCACAGATTAGGTTTTCTTTTCGTTTGAGCATTTTTAAGATGCCCTTGTCGCCATTATGATCAGTTGTCGTAACTAATTGATAGAAGTGTACTTTAAAATATTTTCATTTTAATGGATTTTAAATTTTAAAATATTCAAAAAGTTTACAAATATAAAAAGGTGTTAATACACTCCATAGAAACGAATAAATGATTTAAAAATCCATTACAAATATCCATTAAAAATCACTCAGACTGGAGCAAAATAAACATAATAAATTTTCGATTGCCGAAAAAAAAATAGCGTTGCAAAAATATTTTTTACTACAAGCAACATTTGCAATTTTTCGAAATTGGAATGTTGGAGCTACACATTCCTTAGGTACGAACGAACTATTGCAATGGCGTCTATATCTATTTTTGAATGCCATCCGTGAAATTGCGTTCCATACGAAACCCCGACTATTATGTCAGGGGAGTGATTTATAAGTACAGCTTCGGCCTGCGCGGTCTAATATTGCATTTTGCTAAGGTTTTAATCTGAATTTTAAAGCGATATAAGGAAATGAAATTGAAAAAATGATATATGTTTACGTTTTAGATATATTTAAAATAGACAAAATAATTTTAGAAACTTTATAACACAAAAAATCTCGTGTGAATTTTCTATATGAATGCATTATTTTCAATCTAACTAGAGCAGTATATTTACCAGTCGAAGGCTGTCCAACGCACAATAAATTATTATTATTAACTACCCCTTTGTGATGAATAAATTAACAATTAATTATTCGGTACAAAAGTTCAACCATTAGCAAATATAAAAACAATACAGATTATATTTTATTTATTTTTATTTTATTTAACACTTCATGTATTACTGTATACAATGGCGGACTTAATGCCGAATGGCATTCTCTACCAGCCAACCATAGGGTGATGCAGAGAAGTGTTACAGTAGGTTTTAAAAGAAGTTTGCATCTGTTGAAAAAAATAAAAAAATGAGGGTGATAAATGACGTACATATAAAGGTATCCTAGTACATAAACTACATACATAAATATGAAACATAAAAATATGTAAATAATTAAATATCTATATATATATATATATATAAATAAATATATAATGGGTTTATATATTTCATATAATTGTATATATAAAGTTTCTGAGGAGGGTGTTAATTGAGACTCGATTGTGTCAGTTTGTTCAGAAGATATTCTCTGACTTTAAATTTAAAGGATAGCCTACTGGAGGCCGTCCTGATATCCGTGGGCAGCGCATTCCACAGTAAGACTGACTGAATGAAAAATGACGAGTGGAGAAAGTCGGTTCGGTGTGAGGGACCTTGGAGGAGGAGATTGTTTGTGGAACGGAGATACTTATTGTGGTTGGTACTCACATATTGAAAGTAGGAGGCTAAATAGCTTGGAGGAGTGGGGGAATTAAGCAGGGAGTATAAAGTGGTTAGTGCCCGTTGTTCCCTGCGTTGACGTATGGGCAACCACTTTAGTTGCAATCGGTATGCAGAAACATGGTCGTATTTACGCAGGTTGAAAATGAATCGAATACAGTTATTCAGAAGGCGGTCCAGTTTATTGATGAGATCTGCATTCAGGTCGTAGTAGCAAACATCAGCATAGTCAATGATAGGGAAGACCAAGGAACGGACAAGCACTATCTTGGTGGAGGACGGAAGAAAATTTTTAAGGCGATACAAAGACCGAAGCGTGCCCGTCAATCTACCTTTAACTTCCTGCAACGTAATATAAATCAAATACCTACCACAAAAAGTTCTAAATCATTCCACACAATTACTTAGAAGGATGAAACAAGAAATAAATCTAAAAGCAATTCTCTCCAGAAAAATCTTCGTTAACAACAAAGCAAAGAATAATGATAACGATTTAAAACCACAGGGACTCAACCAGACCGTTCTAGACCATCGTATAGTTAAGATAATAGATCTAGGTATTTATCTAGCTACGTCTAATATACCGGAACAGACTTATTTCTGTCGCCAAAGGATCTCGACGAAATAGTTCGTGAAGCTAAAGAGGCGAAGGATTTCTTTAGGGTTCTGTATCCATAGTGTGAAAACCCTAGGAAACCTATAAGACTTTGCAGTCGGTCTGTCCGTCTTGTACACACGGCCACACATCAATCTATACAAAACCAGTTTATCCTGGTGTCGCGTCGCATCATCTTTCCGCACATTTAACGTTCAGTTTATACTGGTTATGTAAAGCTCGATGTGTAGCCGTGTATATCAGGCTGTGTTTCATGTAAGTACCTTAATAGCTAGACAGATAAAATTTGAACAGAAGATGCCACTATATAGCAACCAGTACTAAAAATGCCGAGTAA
The DNA here is from genome assembly GCA_902850265.1 of Spodoptera littoralis. NCBI lineage: Eukaryota > Metazoa > Arthropoda > Insecta > Lepidoptera > Noctuidae > Spodoptera > Spodoptera littoralis. The sequence goes on along the minus strand of LR824555.2, from coordinate 5,544,196 downwards.
CTCACCTAAATATACTGAGAAAACCTCTACTAGTTTCGTGTCACATGGGAACTCTTCCTTATGAACAGCGTGCGCGATTACGGCGACAAAGTCCCTCTGTAACTCGAAACTAGTAAAGCTTTACTCAGTATATTTACGATTGTAGCTCGTCATTTTAGGTCAACTCTTTTTAAATATGTATTTCGTACAACAAAGGTAATATCAATATTATTACTTGAATATGGTATCCTTCAAAAAGTCAAAAGTCAAAAGTCAAAATCATTTATTTCAATTAGACCAGAAAGGCACTTTTGAACGTCAACAATAAAATTAGAAGTGAAGCTATTTGCTCATTCCAAAGTGTAGATTCCTATGGAGAAGAACGAGCAAGAAACTCCATAGGTTACTCTTTTTCAATCAGGTTCACAATACAATTGTCCAGTTACATAGTTTCCTTCGTGTACACGTCCGACTCGCACTTGGCTGGTATTTTTTCAAGCCTGTCTTTAGCTTTATTATAAGTAATGGGTGCCTTAACTTCTAGTGTTTGCTCCATTTGGTTTTCTGTATCGTTTATTTTTTTTTGTTGGTATTATTTTTTGTGTGGTCTTTAGAGCCACTTATTGGGCAATGGTCTAGCTTTAAATTGCTTTTAGACGTTTTTTGTAGTCCGTTGTTACCTTTGCACAAATCTTTTCTGGTTTTTCTTTTAAGGTTTTGCTCATTTCAGTTCGGCGTTACATTGCTGTAATGATTTCTTGTCGTTTGTTCTATACAACTTTACAATTTTAAAATTATTTCTTGTTTATTTTTTCAGTATATGTCTTAAGTACATAATTTTTTAAACATTGCCCCACACTAGGATGTTCTCCTGTGTCGTGGGTGCGTTTACAAACATACAAGTTCACATACACAATGACATCCAGACCAAAAACAACGATTTGTAGATCACACAAAATGTTGTTCCGTACGGGAATCGAACCCGCAACACGTTACACGGCAGCCGGTTGCCTAGCCACCGCACCAACCGTGCAGTCAATAATATACAGCCAAATTTATCAGCATCAGCAATTAAGAATAATAAGCCAAGGTATGACGCAATTATAACATCTTAACTTCAGTGGAAATAAGGCCGTCGTTCAGCATATCACGACAAGTAACAAGATCAAATAAAACAAAGTCAATTTTAAGAATAAAAATAACATCATCGACAAATCTAGTCCAGAAAGGGTCGTGACATTTGAAATTTCTCACAGAATGTTGTCTAATAGCGTGGAACAAGCAGCTAAGTGGCGCAACCACAATTTATTTACGGGTCGTGCCTACAACACAGGACACATTTTTCTTAAGTCCACCGTCAAAAGGTTGGGGCGTAAACATTCCTTTGGCCGTGAAAGTCGAATTTTCTATTGAGAAAAATCGGGAGACTCTCACATCAATGTACTGTGAACCATTATGGATTATGGAAGCGAAGTTTATGGGCATTTAGTTTTGAAGTAGCTTTTCCGTAGTGATTTTAAGGATTTTGTCTTTTGGGTTTTTTCGGGGCCCTTCATTTTTAGCGTGTATTATTTATATGTTAGGTAAAAAATAAATTTTTATATAGTAGTGATTTTATATTGCCATCGGATAGAACATTCAACTATGTGTTCCACATTCGAAAGATGTCGGTTAGTTCGCAATCATTATAAGTGACTACTACATTTGCACGCCATTGTATACGGGAAACATATTCCGAACTTTTTTGACTACCAGCCGGTATCTTACATGCTATTGTTTATTGTATGTACACATGTGTTTAAGCAAATAAATAATTATGATGTTATTTGATTTGTAATGTCACATTTCAATGTTTCAAAGTGTTGGAGGACCATGCTTCGGCACGAATGGGCCGGCTCGACCGGAGTGATACCACGGCCTCACAGAAAACCGACGTGAAGCAACACTTGCGTTGTGTTTCGTCGTGTGAGTGAGATTACAAGAGGCCCAATTACCCTCCCCTTCCCCAATGTCCCCAATTCCTAAGTCCCCAACGATCCTCAAACTTCTAATCCCCAAAAGGCCGGTAACGCACTTGTAACGCCTCTCGTGTTCCACCTGGACACCTGTCCATGGGCGACGCCGATTGCTTACCATCAGGTGATCTGCCTGCTCGTTTACCGGCTTATGCCATAAAAAAAAAATGTCACAGTCAATAGACCGAAGTAGACAAAGCTCGTACCATTCTACTGCAGTCAGTTCATACTCTGAAACTGAAATTATGCCCAGTAATCCACATAAAACACTCATAAAAATTTAAATAAATATTATGTCACGTAGCGAAATTAGGTGCTCGTATTATTAAAATAAACAGGTCTTAAAATAACCTCTTTTCCTATTCCTATTTCAAACAGAACTCATTGCAAAAAGAGGTCATTATTCCCACACTATAATCTCCTACCTATCGCGTTGGAGGTAGAGTGAGCACATTTTTCATCGCTCGTAAGGCCCATGGGACCGCTTTAGTTTCAATAAGAACGCGCGATAAGAGGCCGGCTAGGGTAAAAAGAACTATGATGTATTTCTACGTGAAAGAACGGGTAATCTGATAAATTACATAGTTAGGCTTAGTAAAAATGTGTGTTGGAGATAGCTAAGAGTTTCACAGGATTTTTCGTAGACTGTTTTGTAAAAGGTTTCGTTTTTGGTCCTAACGACTAGTAGTTTGTACCGAAGGACCAAATGGTAATGATACGACAACATTCCTTTTTGTTAATTTCTAGAAAAGTACAAAGACATAACTACTAAACCATGACAAAATAAAACCTTATTAGATGTTACGATCTAAATCTAACTTGTTTATCATGCACATATACATTTTACGTTAACTGTAAACCACTATATAGAATTATTGATTTCTCATAACAACATAACATAACATCACGCCTTTGATACCCGAAGGGGTAGGCAGAGGTGCACATTATGGCACTTAATACCACTGTACAGTGTAACATCCACTTTTCACTGTTTATGTTATGAGTCCCATGTAATAGAGGGTGAGCCTATTGCCATATACCGGGCACAATCCAGTATCCGTGCTACTACTGAGATTTTTAAAAACACAGTAATACTTTGCCCGATCCGGGAATCGAACCCGAGACCCTTTGCCCGGTAGTCGCACTTGCGACCACTCAGCCAACGAGGCAATTATTGATTTCTCCATGTCAATAAAAACAAAGGATTTTAACATAATACCTAAAAAATATTTTAAGGTATTAATGCAAACGAAGTAACATATAACATCTAACATGACAGTACAACATCTCTATACATACATTAGCTTTACTACTTCCCAAAATGTTCACCCCTAAACCCCAAAAACCCAATCGATACCCGCTGTTAACCAACCGCACTCTAAAACTATTACTCAACACACATAATATATCACAGCCCACTATTTAATATTAACAAGATACACATAAATCATAGGCTACCTACATAGCTAAGTATAAATTTATTAGCCACCATCCCTAACTTATGTTGAGTGGGAATTTAATCCAACTTATTGCATTTATAGAGTCCGTTCTGTTCACGAATATTGAGCCTCGATTTACGTGCTTGCCAAACTTTGGTTATTGATTTCCGATTTCAGTACAATCTGCTTGATTGGAGAAGTTTTATTCATGACTAGCTGTTGCCCGTGACTTCGTTTTGTAGTTGTTTTTGTACCGTTGCAGTTACTATGCCCTGTATTTGTCTATGAACTATCTGAACGTAGATTGGTAGGTAATGTCTTTGACATGAAGTCTTTTTTTTAACCCTTTGAGTACCGTCATTATAGACACAATTAAAGAACAATAGGTTGCGGTCACCGGTGTCCTCGCGGTGTTTGACAGTTTAAGGGGGGAAAATCATCGAATGACTACTCCCACCTGGGTGAGGCGAGAGGGAGTGTCAGACTCTTACTGACTAAAAACCACCCCGTTCCTTCTTCTGCACGTCGAGCCGGAGCTCCGGTTACCCGTTAGGTTCTCCGCGACGTCCTGTATTTGTCTATGAACTATCCAAACGTAGATTGGTAGGTAATGCCTATGACATGAAGTCTTTTTTTTAAGGGGGGAAAATCATCGAATGACTGCTCTGTGTCAGACTCTTACTGACTAAAAACCACCCCGTTCCTTCACCTGCGCTTTGAGCTGGAGAAGAACCTTTAGGTTTTCCGTGACTCCGAAACCTTCCATAATCTATTTAATGACGGTAGGAAACCTTTAAAGAAGACTAGGAAGTCTGAGTTTATTACCTCACTGTTACCATCCCATGTGGCTATTAACACCGATAAAGAAATAGGAAGTCCTCTGCAATAAAAAATATAATATATTTTCACAAAATATCGTTCGTTTAATAAATCGGTTTATCTGATTAATTCGACGTACAATAAACTAGTTTGATTTTGATATGATACACACAGACAACCTTAATTATATTTACCTACTAGCTATTGCCAGCGGCTTCGCTCGCCGAAACGTGTCTAAGTTGACATGAATTACGCAAAATAAGTAAATTTGCTGGTTGACTTTTAACACCTTGTGTCGGAAAATCCCAAATATCTTACTTAACCCTATATATTTTTACCAAAATAAAATATTGCATATGTAACTCATGAGTAATGTAGCTTCTGAATGGTGAAAGAATTTTTAAAATCGGTTCAGTAGTTTTTAAGCCAATTCGTTACAAACAAACAAAGTTTTCCTCTTTATAATATTCGTGTAGATGTACAAAGACAAAGGGACATGAACGCCATGATTGTTTACTAGATGCAGATGAAGATAGCATGAGACGTGTTTCGGTAACCGATGTTTGGGTCTCCGAGATTTGTTGATACTATTATGGTTGTCGTTTAACTAGTTTGGGTCTGTTGAGGTATAATAACGGTTAGAATGGGGATTTAAAACGTTGTTCATAAGTTCATAACATAACAATATACTATTAACTTGTAGAAAATTGTATTGTAATGTAGTGTAAGACCTACTTAACGCCAGTTTTTTTTAATGGAATAAGCCGGTATACGAGCTGACGGATCCCTGATGGTAAGCAATCGGCGTCGCCCAAGGACACCGGGAACATCGGAGGCGTTACAAGTGCATAACCGGCCTTTTGAGGATTAGAAATTCGAGGATTGTTGAGGATTCTGGGATTTAGGAGATTGGGGACGGGGAGGGGGTTTGGGTTACCAGTAGCCTCAGTCACACGACGAAACACAACGCAAGCATTGTTTGATCGTTTGCCTCCTATTCCATAAAAAGGAGCCGAATAAAAGACACCGTATCAATAGTAGATAATAATTTGTTGGGCTTTTTGATACTGACATTCTCATTTAAACTGTCAAACACCGAGCGGTCACCGGTGACCGCAACCTATCGTTCTTTAATTGTGTCTATAATGACGGTACTCAATGAGTTAAAGTGTAATCATTGACATGTCGATCGCTTTGACAATTATGATCGCCTACAATAGCATCCTGAAGATGTTTTTTCACAGATGGGACTCTTCCCTCTTACGCAGGTGGATTAGTTTCCAGACATACATGTCTCTATTAAATTAAATAAATAATAACATGAGGTTAAGTTGTAACTTCCAACACAAATGCTAGATACATATCTGAAAATAATTTGAATTACATAATTAAATATATTTTTTATACATAACTTATGCACTAAATCTTTATATATATAATTCTGTTGGACGTGTGTATGTCATTGAACTCCTTGTATGGTGCCCTGGATGGTTTTGATTTACAAATCAGCCCGGTAGATGGCGCTGCAGTCGATAGTTAGGTTATTTATCCTAAACGGCTGTACTAATTTGAATGAATTTTTGTTTATACATTCTAGTGGATATGTAGGAAAGCGTCTGTCGGGTCCGCTAGTACTTTTATAAAACCTTTTCTTGAACTTTAAAATATTTAATTCGTTCTTCGACCTCCAAATCAATGAGGCAATCTCAATAAAATGAATCAAAGTTTTTTTCGCAATCCCATTTGTTAAGTTCAGTTCATTCGTGCATTGGTGAGAATCAGAACTTGAATAGTTTTTCGAGTTTCATTTGATTAATCAAAGTTCATAAATTACTTGTCTTACACCCCAATCATCATCATCAACAACCTATAAATGCCCACTGCTGAGCAAAGCCTCTTCTCACACGGAGAAGGTTAGAGCATTAATCACCACGCTTGCTCAATGCGGGTTGTCGATTTCAAACTTATAATTAGAAATTATAAGTCCAGGTTTCCTCACGATGTTTTTCCTTCACCGTTTGTCAGTGGTGTCTAAATAATCTTAGAAAGTACATATAACTCGGAAAAAGTCACATTGGTACTTGCCGTTGGTAGGTTTCGAACCCGCACCCTCATGCATGAGAAGTGGGCGTCTTAAATCTCCGGGCCACCACGACGTTACACCCCAATACTGAAAGGCTACTCAAATTAAGTTGTACTTTAATATCGTGCTATTGTGGCGACACATGTCACAAGCCAACGGATGACGTCATAAAATCCTACATCGCACATGCGAAGTTTACGTTCGATTTAACACGGATAGAAAATACCAACGAGCAACTGTTGGGCAGAAAGCCCGCCAGGCACGATCACCTCGCTTTGTCGGGGGATCCTCCTTTTCTAATCTTAGGGAACTATACTCTCTGTTCCCTAAAGTGGTGTTTGTCATTTTAAATAGAATTTGTAACGATAGAATTATATTTAAGCAGGACTTCGAATTGAGTGATGTTCGAGTACTTCGACATCAATCAATTACTGTTGTTAGTTTTCTTTTTCGCAACTATAGCATATTTTTTTAATTACAATCATGTACAAGTAAGCAGTTGTGCAAATTACGGTACTTAATGCCACTGTACAGTGTAACACCCACTTATCACTATACATATATGTTATGAGCCCAATGTAATACTTAAAACCATAACATAACATAACATCACGCCTTTTATCCCCGAAGGTATAGGCAGAAGTGCACACAGAAGTAACACCCATTTTTCACTATTTAGAGGTATGTGTCTCATGTAATAGGGGGTAAGCCTATTGCCATATACATGGCACATTTCCAGACTCCGTGCTACTACTGAGATTTTTTTCTTAAAACCCAGTAGTCCTTTGCCCGACCCGGGAATCGAACACGAGATCCATTGCCTGGCAGACTAGACTTGCGATCACTCGGCCAACGAGGCAGCATTCTTAAAATCATTACTAATAATAGGTTGTTATACGAAAAATAATCAAATTTTAAACAAACTTATGCATAAATCCATCAGTATTCAGTTGCATAATATTACAGCCTTAATCTTTCGCCTGAAGACAATCTATCTAACTCAACTGTAATTGATTTCGATCACTTGACAAGACTTAAATTCTTTTAAAGATAGATGAAATTGGAAATCTGCATAAAATATGTAAAAGAAAATTTATATCTATTAGGTACCTATGTCAGTTGGTTTAGGTTGCCTTTAAAGATGTGAAACATTTATTTATTTATTAAACTTTATTGCATTTTCTGACAGTCGACCATTTTTTTAAGGGGGGAAAATCATCGAATGTCTGCTCCCGCCTGGGTGAGGCGGAAGGAAGTGTCAGACTCTTACTTACTAAAAACCACCCTGTTCCTTCTCCTGCACGTCGAGCCGGAGCCCCGGTTACCGGTTTGGTTCTCCGCGACGACAGTCGACCATTGGGTGGTGCAGAATGTTAAAGCGGTGGGTGCAAAATTATAAAAAAAAAGTATGAAGTAGAAAACGGAGTAGAAACATCTAGAGATTTTAACTAAAAATCATGTGTTATTCATCAAGCTTCTTTGTGCGTACTGCTAAGGAGTGGAATTCTTTGTCAGAGTCTGTATTTCCTGAAGGGTGTCCTATAACCTGGGTGTCTTCAAGGCCCGAGTGAATAGGTTGCTTATGGGTCGACGTGCTCCATCGTAGACTGCATCATCGCTTACCACCAGGCGAAATAGTGGGCAAATGGCATATATACTGAGAAAACCTCAACTTGTTTCCAATCACAGAGTTCTTTCTCATGAGCAGCGTTCGCGGTCTCGGCGATGTCGCGCAGCCTACTGACATCGCCGCGACCGCGCAGAGTTTTTACAGTATATTCACGTGAGTAACCCGCGATTTTTAGTTTACTTAGTATGTCTTACGATACGATACGATTACGATAGTTATTATAAAATACTAGAGATTTATCTCGATCTAAGGTCAAATAACCAAATTAGTAAAAAATGTGACTATGAAAAATATGTCACAGTTTTATTTCATCGTGGTATTTTATAGAATAGGAGGCAAACTAGCAGATGGATCACGTGACGTTAAGCTATCAGCGCCGCCCAAAGACACCTGCAACATCAGAGGAGTCATAGGTGCGTTGTCGACCTTGTAAAAGTAAATAGGTTACTGAAACTGCATGATTGGTGTGGTAGCTGGGCAAACGGCTGCCACGTGACGTGTAAAGCAAGTTCGGTTCCCGCACTCTTTTTGTGATCCACAAACTGTCGACACATTCAATGACACGAAATGGGGGAAAATAGTAGTAAAAGGCAACAATGGAAAAAATCTATTCCATTTAATTCATGTGTTTCACTAATTCCTTCGGTATCTTAATAGCTTCAATAAACCTTCGGAAAGCAAGAGAAACCAATACAATAATACTCTTAATATAAAAATTTTACTACGCAGTAATTATGCGATATATTCAAAATGCATGATTATTAAAAGGATTGCAAACCAACCATCAGCACACACATGACTGCATGTTCCGAAATTCATAACGTTTCAATGTTTCCAAAATAAAACTGAAATGTAGGTATTATGCATTTAAATTATACAAAATGCACTCACGAAATCAAATGATCAAATGATATCAAATGATCAAATTGAACCAACTGCTTTGATAGGTACACGTTTCATTCGTCTTCATACTGAAGAAATACAGAAGAAAAAAATTATAAGAAAATGTTCTTGCTCTGAAAACATTGAATAAGATTTGCATTGCAGTAGCAAAGATAATAATTTATTTGTACTTTTTACAAATACAAGGTACATACATAATCAGCTAAGAAACTTTAAGACTAAGGAGTCTCGATAAGGTATACGGTTTTTTTGGGACAAGCCCGCCCCAACCTCCCAAAACCACTACAACTCCTGTAAGCCAGGATCTACAGTAGATAAAACCATGAAAACACCGGAACATTGAAGTCTGTACACGGTTTACAAAACTATTAGTTCGTTGATATTCATAATTACTAATCTTTTTCCGAAGGCTGCAACTACTATGCACGCTACACACTGTACAGTCCGACTGCACTGTAGCGTGACAAAGTCTAATATACGGCAACATGATCACCCTTGACTACATCGGCCTTAAAAGATTACCAAAAACTAGAATAAACTAGAATAATCAAGTGTTTGGTAATCTTGCTCTGTCAGTGCATTAGAGTTGCCAGTACAATTCCTTCTACTTCGTCGCTAATGTTAAATGTTTTAAATATCCAGCCTTTATCATCCACAACCACGCTATTACTTCTCACAGAACGTTAGTTCCTAAAAGCCTCTCAAATACTCCTTAGTATTTAGCAGTACGCCTTTCATGTCATTGACTGTTACCATCATTTTAGTTACAACGGCTTAACCTTTTCCACGGCAATCCAGACAGAAAACTAGACATTGTGCTGCGACAATCTTACATTTGCACAAAGAATGATCGAAATCCAACTCTTTGGGTTTGAGAATAAGAGTGTTTGGAGCTGCGTGTGTAGTTTTGTTTGATGCCATTCACGGGATCTTAGTGCCTTTATGAGAGGAGTGTCCTTTCATCTCTCCTTTTTAACCCGAGGCAGCAATTATAGTTAGCGTACCTCGCAAGGTTATACGACGTTCCTTTGCCGTTTATTCATCGGAAGAAAAATATTCACGTTTTGAATTGGGCGAATTATTTGGGACCATTTTCGGATGTAGTGAAGCTTTTATGGTGTTTATTTATGTGTAAATAAAATAGACTTTTTATTAACTGCTTCTTTATTTAGTAACAAATATTATTAGTGTTTCTTGAGTTGGTTTTTATAATACGTTAATTATTATAATTAACGTATTTGAAAGATATTCTCAGTATTTCGAAATTTCTAGGAAATTTTGTCAAACCTTGCCGGTACAAAGTACCAATCCTGCCATATTCAGATAAACATTAGACTTACACTAAATTACATCAAACTTAAACAAAAATATCACATTCCCACAAAAACAAAGAAACAAAAGCCTAAAAATAGCAATAACAGAAACAAAATCACGTCGGGAAAAGCAACAAAGATATAGAGAAATCGAATGCGACACGACATCGCATTATACAACCGTGGAATCAAATATTCATACTGAAGCTGTCTACTGACAGAGAAAAGAATGCTCTTTGTTCGTACTTTGAAAAGCCGTGCCGGTTTTTGTTGATATAACGCCGTGGTACCGTGTTGAACTGAAATAATATTTATAGTAAATTGTACGAGGTTTTTGTTTCAAGATTGTGATGTAAAATAAATACTGTCTTTATGACTACTATGGCTAAAATACATTGGTTAGAAAAATATTTTCACATCACATCAACAGTCTATATGTGGCCACTGCTGAGCAGATTTCTTTTCACACGGAGAAGGTTTGAACATTAATCCCTTGCTCAATGCGTGTTGGCGATTTTAAACTTATAATAAAATTTTATAAGCCCAAGTTTCCTCAGGATGTTTTCCTTCATTGTTTCTCAGCGGTGTCTAAACAATCTTAGAAAGTACATGCCTCGGCTAAAGTCACATTTTGAACCACACAATCAACTAAACAACGCACAAATTCCCAATCAATATAACAATTGGCAAACTAGATTAAAATAAAATATTCAAGTTTTATTTTATTGTTTACTAATGAATTTGGACTGATCCAATTTATCGTGGCAAACCCAATTAATTGGCAAACGGATGAATGCCTGGCCGAGACAGTTTCCAGAATTTGATGTTACAAATACTTTTGGCATATTATATCCCACAATGAACCTGGAATTAGAGAAATATTGTTTGCGAATACATTTTATTGGCATTGTAACATGTGTTTTAAGTGTAGGAGAGCCATGCTTCGGCACTAATGGGCCAGCTCGACCGGAGTGATACCATGGCCTCACAGAAAACTGACGTGAAGCAACGCTTGCATTGTGTTTCGTCGTGTGAGTGAGGTTACCGGAGGCCCAATTACCCTCCCCTTCCCCAATCTGCCCAATTCCTGAATCCCCAACGATCCTCAAACTCCTAATCCCCAAAAGGCCGGTAACGCACTTGTAACGCTTCTGGTATTCCAGGTGTACCTTGGGCGATTGCTTACCATGAGGTGATCCGTCTGCTTGTTTATCGGCTTATGCCATAAAAAAATGTTCGATAGAGTATAATTATTATATGCCTGGTGGTTAAAAAGTTTTGTAGGGTGGTCTGTCTGAGATTCAATTTCTAAAAAAGAGGTATAAAGACTTTGGGTTCTTTGTGCCACACAACCTCGCAAAACCTACGTTGGATTTGGGAAGTTGTGGCGGGCTTACTCCTGTAAAGCAGGTGCTTATTTTTGAGGAAACCATTTGATAAATTCTCCCGTTTTGGGTTAAGCAAGAGAGTGTGAGACTCTTATTGATTAAAAACCACTCCATTCTTACACCTGCTTTGAGCTTAAGGTCTATAAAGTAGATATTACTATCATGAAACATTCACTATTCATGGATGGCACTGATCACATGGCATTCGCTGAGCCACCACCACCAATAGGCCAAAGACCATAGGCCATAGGCCCAATACGCTTGATGCCGATACGGAGCCATGGAGAACGTAACAGGTTACCGGGGCTCCTGCTCGAAGTGCAGGAGTATGAACGGGGTCAGTAAGAGTCTGACACTCCCTCTCGCCTCATCCGGGCCGGAAAAAACATTCGATAATTTTTCCCTTAAAAAAAAAACAAGAAAAAATTGCGGATCTAGCTGCATAGCTCTTTGAGGAGTGGCTTGAGAGACGCTACGGCGTCCTCACTTACCGCCTGACGCAGGTCCTCACCGGACATGGAAGTTTCGGGAGGTACCTGTGTCTGATGGGGCGGGAGGAAACGCCCGGGTGTCATCACTGCGAGGACCGCCCTGAGGACACGGTGGAACACACCGTAGCGGAATGCCCTGCGTGGGCTGAGCACCGCCGTGCCCTCAGGGAAGTGATCGGCGATGGCGACCTCTCGCGTCCGGGCCTAGTGCAGGCCATGATGCGGAGCGAGGGGGACTGGGATGCCGTCTCCTCCTTTTGCGAAGCAGTCATGCTAGCTAAGGAGGAGGCGGGACGCGTGAGGCAGCGAAGCGCTGCCTCCTCGCAACCCAGCCATCGCGAAGGACACACCGGGCGTCGGGGATCGCGGGACGATCTCCGGCCACCGTAAGCGCGGGCCTGCGGACGGCGAGCATGGGTGGCTCCCCGTCCGACCAGAAACAGACCCGAGCGTACGGCGCGTCGCGTTCCGCGCGCGCCTCAAAGAGCCATCAGACCACCACAGATGGGGCCCAATAGGGCCGATGCCGATTCGGAGTCGCGGAGAACCTAACGGGTAACCGGGGCTCCGGCTCGACGTGCAGGAGAAGGAACGGGGTGGTTTTTAGTCAGTAAGAGTCTGACACTCCCTTCCGCCTCACCCAGGCGGGAGCAGTTATTCGATGATTTTCCCCCCTTAAAAAAAAAAAAAAAGGGGGAAGAAAAATCGGTTGGGAATCGCATTCTGTGTTCTCTAATCTATTAACCCACAAATTAGCGTTACTTTCTAACTACAGAAATAGTTTTTTGTCATGCAAAATTGTAACTTATTTTAATAGTTTGAAGACCTATCAAGTCATAGCGTTTGCCAGTTAATCTCGTAACCCCTAACCCTATTCTAAAATTGGTAGCTAGTTAAACCTACTTTAAGTTATTCTAATTTGTTAGTTTGTGAAAACTTTAAGTTTTCTCTCCCTTTAACCCGATACTATAGTCAGAATTTTAATTAGATTCCAGATTTGACAATAGCTACTGTCATTTTGTGAAATAATGATACCACATATAATAGTGTAGTGATGCACACAATAATCGATAAACAATCAGTGTGTGTGTTTTATAATAAATGTTACAGAAAGTGACAGGATAGCGATAGCGATGACGGCGACATATTATAAAATAACTTATTACCATAATACATCTATCTGTTTTATTTGTCATGTTCCTTCATGATTACATTTTTTTATTTATTTCACACACAATTGTAAAAGAAACGTCTCAGATCGTTAATTAATCGTCAAAACTAAATTATCGGAATCGAATTAAAATTCCGAGTATAGTATGAGATCAAAATTTTAATTAAATTGTCAGAAACAAAATTCAGGTCATGATACGGTTTCTACTTCTACATAGGGGTGGTACCACAACCGAGACTTTTGTGAGGATACATTCCGTAATGGAAGATATTGTTTACGAATGTCAGTATTTTGCTATAAGTATTCTATTTATGTTAATACATCAACAACCTACATAGATATAAGTATAATTGTTACCAATAAAAAATTTTACGTTTTTGTAATGCCTATCGTAAGACATACAGAATATATTGAGAAAAGCTCTACTAGTTTCGAGCCAAAGAAGGGCTCGTCCTTTACCGTGCGCGATCGCAACGATATCGTGCAGCCTACTGATGAAGGGAATACTCATGACGAAGATGTGGCTTGCTCCTCTGTGGCTTGAAACTAGAAAAGCTTTTCTCAAAATATTCACGTGAGACTGCGACTCTAAGTAAAGATAGTTTTACAATATATTTTAAACTTTACTTCAACCTGATAAAGTTGAAAGTCATTTACAAGAATTTTACTGTTTGATCTAATTTCATGTGCTGTATTACTCTAATACGAAAGGTAAAATACAGTATAAACATGATCCTTTTATAGTGTGGGATAGTCATGCTTCGCCACGACTGAGACGGCTCGACCGGGTTGATACCACGGCCTCACAGAAAACCGACGTGAAACAACACTTGCGTTGTGTTTCGTCATGTGAGTGAGGCAGGCCAATTAACCCCCTCCCCCAATCTGCCCAATCGCCGAATCTCCAATAATTCTTAAATCTCAGGTCTGGTCGTATACAGGGTTATTCTGTAAAAAATAATTTATATTTCCTTTAATTATGTATGAATTTCTTAAAACATTTTCAGGTCTTTCTATAGTGAAACATTATTTAATATCTTTAATCAGTATAGAACATACGATATTTTTACTTTATTTCTATCCGATAGAAAAAAGGAAAGAAATCCTTCTATAAAACCTTCGACAAACGTTGTAGACGAAACCTAACAACTTGTAATTAGAAAGGATCGTAAAACTATGTGCTTGGGAAAATAAACGTTAACTACAAAGGATTTATGATCATTTTCGCGTAAATGCTGAAAATAATTTAGGGCTAAATGTAACTAGGTATTTATTAATGTTCTATTTTTTCTTATTTCGTTACGAAAATAGTGCTTATTGTGTTGTGTTATAGCACAATTTTGTATACGAAAATAATTTGCTAGGTTTTGTTTTCGTGTTTCGTTTTTTTAGAAGCAACAAAGTAGTACATTCGTAATAATCGAAGAAATCGATTATTACATTGTTTTTGTAGTAAATACAAATAATTAATATTGTTGTCGTGTAAGTTCTTTTTTTATGGAATAGGAGGCAAACAAGCAGACGGATCACCTGATGGTAAGCGATCAGCGCACGCAACACCAGAGGAGTCACAGGTAAGTTGCCGGCCTTTTAAAAAGGAATACGCTCTTTTCTTGAAGGTTTGAAGGTTCTGTTACATTGGGGCTCATAATATAGTCCCATGTAATAGGGGGTGACCCTATTGCCATATATCGGGCACATTTCCAGACTCCGTGCTACTACTGAGAATTAAAAAAAAACCAGTTATACTTTGCCCGACCCGGAAATCGAACCCAAGACTCCTTGCCCGGCACTCGCACTTGCGACCTCTCGGCCAACGAGGCAGTCAGTGGCCTTACAGTATTCGGTCGTAAAAAGCGTTCTATTGAGCATGCTCAAAAATGTTCAAAAATCGAGCGATTCGTCGTTCGAGTCGATTGGCAAGCATACTCGAAATGAGCATGCTAATACTTTATTTAACCACTACTCAAATTCAATACTTTTTTCTAACTGTCAAAATCGACAATTTTCTATGAATTATGTACGAGATTGTGAATTGTGACGTCACGTTTAAGCGTAAGTTTAGCGTTAAACAGCGTACTTACTTACACATTTGCTGGAAAAATAATAAAATCAAGTTGGTCATAAAATCAAAGTGTGATTATTTTTCTATAGTTATTTTATTGTGTCGAATTAATTAATTTATGATTGAGAAAAGTACTCAATTTTGAGCAACAATAACATACATGCTTCTAAGAGACAACTGCTCAATTGAAGCATGCTTTCGTGTTTAAAATTAGCGTATGTAATAGTACCTTTACATCATATACCTTCATACCTCGTCATCAGTACCACCCACAACTTACAATTTCAGGGAAGTGCGAAACCTTGAATTTATTATCTAACAAGGCTCCCTTTATCACGTACGTGTGCATATCAAGCTAAACAAACCAGTATAAACTGACCGTTGATTACGTAAAAATAACATACCAGGCCGTATCATGATAATCTGGTTACGTATAGCATGATGTGCGAGAAATGGTTGTTTGTTAATAATAATTATAGAAGAGTATAATAGTGCCTCTGATCACGTCACTTTGAAGTTTCCTCGAACTAATTAATGGATTCACGTCGATTATATTGTGGTGTAGTTGAGGATGCTATGTTGTCTAGTCATATGAAGGGAGTAAGAGACTTTTCTAGAACATTCTGAAATTATCTTGGTGTTTTTGTTATTGAAAAGAGTTTAAAACGAAGTATTAGCTTTAACTGCCTCTTTGGTCGAGTGATCGCGAGTGTGACTAACGGGCAAAGGGTCTCGGGTTCGTTTCTCGGATAGGGAAAAGTATTATTGAGATTTTGAAAAATTTTCAGTCGTAGCACGGAGTCTGGAATTATTTATTTTTTAATTTTATTTTAAAAGCTTTATGCACACAAACAAGTACATGGGTGGGCTTAATGCCGCAGCCAATTATGCCCGGTATATGGCAATAGGCTGTGCCCTATTACATGGGACTCATAACATAAATAGTGAAAAGTGGGTGTTACATTGTACAGTGGCTCTAAGTGCCGTAGTGTGCACCTATGCCAACCCCTTCGGGGATAAAAGACATGATGTTATGTTATATTAGAGAAAGCAAATAAAATTTCAACTCGTGCAATATAACGGCGATTTGGTAATTTACGGCAATTTATCTAAAACATACATAAATAATATTTTCTCTCTTGGCTATAAAATCAATTGTGTGGACCTTGAACCAGCCAACCCCATTAACTTATCTCCCAAACCCCAAGGTCATGTTAAGGCCTAAAAACCTAATCTAAGCCTCAGAAGTTTGACTTGAGACGACAAACGCCCCCTTATCGTAACCAAAGTGGCACTTCCACGTCTTACAAAGCAACTTTTAAGATAACACCAAAGACTCCCGTATAATTTTTGGCTTTCAACCAAATTTTAACTTTGATTCTTTGGGGATAAAGTGCTAATTTCTCTGCAGAGGTTTAGCACGCTTATCCACTTTCAGAGGAGTTAATTACCTCTAGAACACAACAACGTATGATCAATTACGTTTTGCGAAGATGTGATTATGAAGTAATTAGCGTGATTAGGATTATATATAAGAACGTTATAGCAATAATGATTGTGTTTAGAGCGAAAGGATTTGTAAAAGGCTTATAGAAGAATTATAGACTAAGTTCCTGTATTTTACTTTAAGTAGACTGAAATTTCCATTTAATACGAACTACATAGACTTTCCAGTACAAGATTCATTATCATCATCATCACCACCCTATAAGTAGCCACTGCTGACCAATAACCTCTTATTTTGAGCACGAATCGCCACGAAATTATAAGCTCAGATTTTCTCACAAGGTTTTCCTCGCCGTTTGTGTCTAAATACTCTTAAAGAGTACTTATAACTCGGAAAAAGTCACATTGGTACTTTACCGTTGTTAGGTATCCCGCACTCTCGTGTATAAGAAGCAGGCGTCTTGAACCAATGGGCCATCACGACTTAACAAGATTGCTTAAAAAAATATTTAAAAGGATGATTTAGAATAATATCATAGTTCAGGATACGAATTTGGATTAGGACATTACATAAAAAATCGAGACAGTTTAAAGTAAACATTATGATTCTCAGAAGAACTGATGCGAGAAGGAAACAGCAATGAAAGTAAGGACTCTTTCTGGTCTAATTGATGAAAAATGAGGTGTAGGATATCCGAGAAATAAAAAAGAATAAAGACGTCAAATGCACTTTATTAAATCTAAAGAATTGAAACAAAATCCCGATTTTATCCCATTCATAATTCAAATAAAAAATTGAAACACTTGTATCACAAATCCAAATAAAATTTCTAAAACACCTACACTAACAAGCTAAAGCAAAATCTCATTCTAGAGGCAAATTTTCAATAATAAAATGGATGAACGATAAAATATTCCGAAGAGTCACAGGTGGTACATTTTATTTCAATTCATTAGACAAATGTTCGGCATCTGTTCATATAATTGGGTTAGATATAATTCGGTTGATAAGGCTCTCTACTGGACGATATTGAAATTGGGGACGGACGAAATAGATCGATGATGTAATTGTGTTATCGGTGCATAAATAAGGTGTTTTTTAGGGTCTTTTTCATGTATAAAAAGTAGATAAGTGTAATGAACTAACCTCGTTAGTTGAGTATTCTCAAATGTAGCACGGAGACTAAAGGTCGCATATCTAATAAGCACATCTCCAGTACGGCTTAAGCGAGGATCGGGCACGGCTCCGGCACGGCGTTTTTGCTTTGGAAACTGGTTTAAAAACAAAAAGGTTTTTGATATTGACATTTTAAAATGTTATGTCATACGGCATACGATTCAAAGTTCATATTTAAATGACTAATTTATTATTTGGTTGTAGTTGTGCCGGGGCCCAGCGATGACTTTTAAGTCTTGCGATGACCTTTAAGTTATTAGATCCCCGGGGTCAGTTAAGAGCTATTGAGGCCTATATTCGGTTTTGAAAAATAAACTCAGTATTAGCACGGTCTGTAATTATGTGTTGTTGTATGTGATAACTAGCTGTTGCCCGCGACTTCGTCCGCGTAGATTAATGACTTCTGACAGAATTAATTAGAATTAATTCAGTGCCCAAGTAAGATTTACCTATTTTGAAATGATTTATCGTAGTTTCAATAAATAAATAATCCCGCAGGGATCTTACCAGTACAGTGCCCGATCACGTAAGGTTTGAGTAATAAAAACTATTCTATCGACTATTGTTGTACCGAATCTCTCTAAAATAAGTTCAGTGTTAGAGAGTCCTGGGGCATTGACGCATAGTTCCCGTTCCCGTGGGACATTTGTGATAAAAACTATCAAACGTTACCCAGGTCCCAAATCATCGTTTTACCGAATGTAATTCAAAAAGATTAAATGATTCTAAATTCAAAGGCTAAGAAGATTTATACAAACTCTCATTCCCTATTTTATCCCCTTAGGGGTGGAATTTATCAAAATCCTTTCTAAGGAGATACCTTAGAAAGGATTTTGCAAAGTCTCAGTCCGATCGGTTTAAAACTGGCAAAGTATCATACAAACTTTCACCCCCTATTTTACCCACTTTGGGGTGAGAATGTTCAAAAACCTTTCTAAAGGGACGTTTACGTCATAATATCCATCTGAACGCCGAATTTCAACCCGATCGGTATAAAACTGACAAAGCTCCATACAAACGTTCATCCCCTACATTACTCCATTGGAGGTGGAAATGTTCGAAATCCTTACTTGGGGATGTCTACGTCATAACATCTACCTGCATGTCGAATTTCATCTCTATCGGTGTAAAACTGACAAAGCTTCATATAAACTTTCACCCCCTATTTTACCCCCTTAGGGGTGGAAATGATCAAAATCCTTTTTTTCAATCCGATCGATTTAAAACTGACAAAGTCTCATACAAACTTTCATCCCCTATTTTACCCCCTTGGGGGTGGAAATTATCAAAATCCTTTCACAGCGGATGCCTACGTCATAACATCTATCTGCATGCCAAATTTCAACCCGATCGATTTAAAACTGACAAAGTCTCATACAAACTTTCATCCCCTATTTTTACCCCCTTGGGGGTGGAAATTATCAAAATCTTTTCACAGCGGATGCCTACGTCATAACATCTATCTGTATTCCAAATTTCAACCCGATCTGTTTAAAACTGACAAAGTCGCATACAAACTTTCATCCCCTATTTTATCCCCTTGGGGGCGGAAATTATCAAAATCCTTTCACAGCGGATGCTTACCTCATAACATCTAACTGTAGGCCAAATTTCAACCCGATCGGTTAAAAACTGACAAAGTTTCATACAAACTTTCATCCCCTTTTTTACCCCCTTGGGGGTGGATATTATCAAAATCCTTTCTTAGCGGATGCCTACGTCATAACATCTATCTGTATGCCAAATTTTAGCCCAATCTGTCCAGCGGTTTGGGCTGTGCGTTGATAGATCACTATGTCAGTCAGTCAGTCAGTCAATCACCTTTGAATTTTATATATATAGATATTATGCACTCAACATATCTAACTGATAAAAAGTGAGAGTTAAATTGTATGAGCACTTCTTTGGGGATTAAAAGCTGTAGTGCCCATGGACACACATTGTTGTTGCGTTGTTTCACGCTAGAGTTCTATGAAGCCACATTACTCTGGTTAAGGGCTCGTACACAAAACTGTGAGAGACGTCGTATCGCAAAATGTGTGAGCACCCTTTACGCATCGCAAGAACTTGTAAATTGATTCACATCGCGAATCAAAATCTTATCATCCCAAAATCTTCTTTGTTTCTTTTCCTGTATGTCCTAAGCAATAACAGAAGTGCACACTTATTTTTGCGATTCATATCACGACCTTGTTTTCAATTTAAAATACGTTTAGTACGGTTGACGGTCGTCGAAGGAATGGTCACTCTGGGAGACGCCTTGTCGTACGAAATCGCATCGCAGCAATTCGCATTATAATTTTTTGCGTTGCATTGCATCGCAGTTTAGTGTACGAATCCTTAGCCAGCTATTCCTATCAAATTATAGTGTGAAGCTCTCCTGTGTAAAAGTATATTTTATGAACAATTTTACATGACAACCTGTATGAGAGCAATTATACCTATATTGGCAAAACACGTTATTCCACACTTCACATAAATAGGATGTCGGTTTTACAACCTTTGTATAACAGCAAGGCTTTACCGTATGAGATTCACGTAAGCTCTCGAGGAAATTAAATTAAATGGTTAAGTCGTAAATCCGTTCTTAACATTATTCAATCGAATAAAATTTTGTATTAAAATAGCAATGAATAAATTAAGTATATGGTGGAAATAAATTTGGGTTTATAGACTTTACTGTGTGACTGTAGACTGGGCGCAGTGATAGAGTAACCGGTTGTTTTTTGCAAGTTAAGTTAAGCTTTGTTACAGGATAGACCGGTAAGCAAACAGATGACTAGCCTTTTGGGAAACTATCGGGCTCATCCAAGGACACCCTAAACACCACAGGAGTCGCGGAGAACCTAACGGGTTACCGGGGCTCCGACTCGACGTGCAGAAGAAGGAACGGTGTGGTTTTTAGTCAGTAAGAGTCTGACACTGACACTCCCTCCCGCCTCACCCAGGCGAGAGCAGTCATTCGATGATTTTCCCCCCTTAAAAAAACACCACAGGAGTTAAAAAGGAGTTGGGTCTCCTCTAACCTTATGCAGTTCGTAAATTATATAAACAAAGAGACAAAAGTAAATCTGTATTTGTTACATGCTCTACGAGTATATTATCGCCTAGATATTTAGTCAGATTTTTATTTTACGTTAGAGAAAAAAAAATAAAGTCTAACAATTGAATACACAGAATAATGAACAAAACATTTCGTAAAATAATTACACCCTTTACACTTTTCGTGGACTAAAAGGCGAAATATTTACCATATTATGTTGTTTAAAGTTAATTCAAACGAAATAAAACTGTTTGTAAACTTATTTCAGAAGCGAAATTCGTTTACGAAATTCTCTGAAATATAGGTCTTCATTTCTCACGATCAACGGCAACGCTAGCAATAATTTTGTAAAGGGATCGGCCAAAGAAAGTGTGGTTTTCAAAATAATTGGTAAAATGATAGCTTTAATTATTATTCCGAAAGTCTGGGTCCTTATTGTGTTAATTAATGAATTTAATCTGTAAATAGTTTACGGTTTCCTTCTATTAAGAAGAAATAATTGTCTTTGTTATTGTCAGGTCTATTTTTGCAATACTTCATTTGAAAAGAAACAACGTTGTGTTGTGTTTCGTCGTGTGAGTGAGGTTACCGGAGGCCCAATCACCCCCTCCCCTTTCCCCCAATCTATGAATCCCTAACAATCCTCAAATTCCTAATCCAGAAGGCCGGTAACGCACTTGTAACGCCTCTGGTGTTCCAGGTGTCGATTGCTTACCATCAGGTGATCCGTCTGCTCGTTTACCGGCTTATCCCATAATATAAATATTCATTATGTTCTCCCGGTGGACAAATGACTTGATAAGCAGATAAATGAAGGTCGAAGGTAGATATTGAATGCAAGTTGCTTCCAACAGCCTGCAGTTATTTTGGCAGGACTATGTTTAGTGTGATCGTGGTGGCCCTGAGGTTTAAGACCTCTCATGCATGAGGTCGCGGTTTCGAAACCTACCAAAGGCAAGTACCAATGTGACTTTTTCCGAGTTATATGTACTTTCTAAGATTATTTAGACACCACTGACAAACGGTGAAGGAAAAC
The DNA here is from genome assembly GCA_902850265.1 of Spodoptera littoralis. Classification (NCBI taxonomy): domain Eukaryota; kingdom Metazoa; phylum Arthropoda; class Insecta; order Lepidoptera; family Noctuidae; genus Spodoptera; species Spodoptera littoralis. Next base: position 5,522,198 of record LR824555.2, on the reverse strand, counting down.
ATTGTGACGAAAGCTGGGCTTATACTATCTAATTATAAGTTTTAAATTGCCAACCCGCATTCAGCAAGCGTGGTGATTAATGCTCAAACCTTCTCCGTGTAAGAAAAAGCTTTGCTCAGCAATGGGCATATATAGGCTGTTGATGATGATTGATGATGAACACTAATTAAATGTGTAAAACTAAAATATACATTAATGCCAATACATTTGTATTTCAACATTCAATTTGGCAACAAATTAACCGCTGTGTAGAAGATAACGTCGAAACTATTCAATCAATTTCATTGGAGTGTCGTATTCATTTCACAATCAACACTATCGAAGTGTTTGCAACTATTTTGTTATTGATTTGGCACCGTTTGATATTTTGTACACAAATTGTAATAGATAAGAAGGTAATATTTGTGTATTTAGTTCTAGCTGACTCGGCAATCTTCATTACATAACATCACGCCAATTATCCTCGGAGGGGTAGGCACATTACGGCACTTAAATGCCACTGTACAATTTAACACCCACTTATCACTATTTATGTTATAGGTCCCATATAATAGCGGGTGAGCCTATTGTCATATACCGGACACAATTACAGACTCCGTGCTAATACTGAGAATTAAAAAAAAACCCAGTAATACTTTACCCGACCTGGAAATCGAACCCGAGACCCCTTGCCCGGCAGTTGCACTCGCGAACTCACACAATGTTTCACATCGGTTTCCTGCGAGGCCGTGGTATCACTCTAGTCGAATCGGTCCATTCATGCCGAAGCATGGCTATTGCGGGGTATTCAAAAAATTTGGAAACACTGATAAACTCTAGTGATATTTTGCTTGACCTGAGTATCGAATCCATCTCGTTCAGCAGGTGTACAACCACTCGACTTTTGAGACGACACCATAGGTATAGCCCAATTGTAATAAAAGCGACCCCATTGCCAAACTTCTGTCACAATTCCATTGTAAAATCAGCGATCCAAACTTCGATTGCGACCTCACCCAACGAGGCGAAAGTCTGTAAATAGCGTAATTTTAATATTCTCACCTTTAAACATTACGCGTTTCCCTAAAACCGGTCAGTTCACGGAATTCCTTTATGCCTTACAACGGAATTTACATCTGAACCTTTTTCTATATTTAGAATATAATTCGCAATATAGGATAGGTTTCGGTGTTAGATAGTGAAATACCTGGGATGATATTACCTAAAAAAATATTTTAGAGGACCATGTATATAATGGGTTACAAAATAATTATAACATAATATCACGCCTTTTATTCCCGAAGCGGTAAGCAGAGGTGCACATAGAAGTAACATCCACTTTTCACTATTTATGTTATGAGTCCCATGGAACAGGGGGTAAGCCTATTGCCATATACCGGGCCCGATTCCAGACTACGTGCTACTACTGAGATTAGTTTTTAAAATCCCAGTTATACATTCCCCGATCCGGGAATCGAACCTGAGACCCCTTGCCAGACAATCACACTTGCAACCACTCGACCAACGAGGCAGAAAAAGATACTTCTCGTAAATATTTCTAAGAGTAGCTATACCTCCGAGCGAATCTCAAAGAGCCATCAGACCACCACAGATGGGGCCCAATAGGGCTGTTGCCGATTCGGAGTCGCGGAGAACCTAACGGGTAACCGGGGCTCTAGCTCGACGTGCAGAAGAAGGAACGGGGTGGTTTTAAGTCAGTAAGAGTCTGACACTCCCTTCCGCCCCACCCAGGCGGGAGCAGTCATTCGATGATTTTCCCCCTTAAAAAAAAGAAAAAAAAGAGTAGCTATATCTAGCTATAACAGAACAGTAAAATCCGCGGGGTTTCACTCAAAGGCCTTTCAGCCTACGGGCGCAATTATAAAGAAACCCTTTGGCGGCTGTTTGTCAACGGTGTCTCCGTAGATTTACCTTTTCTGATTTTGTATTTAGTTGAAGAATGCGAATTGGTGTAGGAGTGGAACATGTTGCGACTTGTTCATTGTCGTTTTAGTAATATTGCAGTTGGTTGGTAGTAAGTCGTGAGACTGTTGAGTAAAAAATAAAGATGGTTTTCATTCGTAGTTAGAAAAATAACCGAATCTTCTAGTTTGGTTGACTGCCTCGTTGGCCGAGTGATCGCAAGTGCGACTGCCGGGCAAGGGGTCTCGGGTTCGATTCCCGGGTCGGGAAAAGTATTACCGAGTTTTTAAAAATCTTAGTAGTACCACGGAGTCTGGAATTAGGTCCGTTATATGGCAATAGGCTCACCCCTGTTCCGTGGGACTCATAACATAATACATACAGACAAACAGACAAAATTTTCAAAAGCCATATTTTTAGCTTTAGTATCCATTGTAGATGACCCAAACATTCTTTTAAAAGATATTCAATGTGCAATTTTCACTTTCCTACGATTTTATTATAATTATGCACTAGCTATTGCCCGCGACTTCGTTCGCTTGAAATAGTGATTAACAGCTCCTCCTCCGCAGCTGATAGCGTGATAATATGTAGCCTATATGTAGACCCGACCTGTTAGTAATGTTCATGCAAAATTTGATGTAAATCCATTTAGCACTTTTTGAGTTCATCCCGGACATACATACAGACAATTCAGACAAAAATTCTAAAAACCATATTTTTAGCTTCGGTATCGAATATAGATCATGCACAAAGCATTCATTTAAAAAAATATTCAATGTACAATTTTCACTTTCCTACGATTTTATAGTTGTGTGAGTATAAAATACTGTTGTTTGTATAAAATAAAGATTTTCATTCAATGTACACTTTGATATTGTCATATTCACACATTTATATAACCTAAGAATCGATTTATTCAACCTTCAAAGGACATCTACCTACTTTTTCTTCTTTAACGATTTAATAAATCATAAAATATGAGGTCGATCATAATAAAAACTGGACCATTATATTATAAGCGCTATACCTATTTTTATGATAAATAAATAATTTAATACATAAAATAAATACATTCAGACCCTGTCCACATAATATTTTGCTCATAAATACTCCTATTTCATAGCGATTACTTTTTGCAAGACATGAATTATTTATCTGAAAAAATGTTTACCTAACATATGAACTTTAGGCATAACAAGTGGATGAAATATTGAATTTATAATCATCGACCCTTGTCAAAATCATGCTCATAGCTGCCTGCGATGGAGCTATGAAGATTCTAGAAGGTTTTATATAACATCGTGTATTTTTAGTATGAATCTGTAGGCAGATTTGTACTTACACTTCGTTATTTTGTTGATTAATAAACGTCACAGGTTATTAAAAATATTTAATAAGGAGATTATTTTTAGCCATAAATTCAGTATGACATTCAGGTTCTGTGTGACGTTTCAAGATTTTTGTAGTGTTTAGAAAACGTACAAAACTATAATACATTTTTAAACAACTAAACAAGTCATGCATTTGTAGTAGTGTAGATGGACATTGACCTTGTCTTTCCTTATCATTTTTCTCTTCGAGACACCAATAAAAATACAAAAGATGCTACGTTACAATAGGGATGATGACATGGTATGAAAATCTAATTAGTCCGTAAGTTCGGTAATGAAAAAGGATTAGACACGGACGTTTTTATTTTGTCGTATAATAAAACAATCCTTAGATACAACGAATCAAAGTTTAGGAGTGGGGGCTAAAACGTAATTTCTACGTATAAAATGTACATAGAAGTGACGTCACGCGACATTTCAAATCAATATATCGTCGAAAGTATTTGGTTCTGTAAGAAAATAAAAAATACGTGCCTAATGATTTAAAATAATCTACCAGACGAACATTAAAATAAAAATTAGGTATCTACTATCTACCTTATTGACTAATCACATTCGACATAATTATCCTGAACTCAAAGCAACAAACAAAAAGCATATCTCCTTTAAATCCAACGCACCAATTTTACGCTGCAAGCGAAACCCATCTCAAAGGCCCAAACAGGACCATTCAACCATTTTCTAAATATAAATACAATTGACTGAAATTTAATTACTTGGACCCTGGACACAGGAAACGGAAACTCTAGCTGTCGTACCGTGCAACCGGTCTCGACAATGGCTGACACCATGGGAATTAAGTTTATTACTTCGTTTAATGGTATATGGTGTTTTTATGGCGTCCTTAACCGAGTGTGGGGGTGATTTGTTTATGGTAGTTAGTTTTACACCTCATTTTAGTTGGAATTATTTTCAGCCGGTTTAGTTTTGAATAGGATGTTTAGTTATTTGTGTGATGTATGACCTTTAATTGATGATTGGGCTATGTAGTGAAGTTCTACTAGTAGATCATTTTCATTGAAGTGTTTATAGGTACCCGAATTTAAATTTTCTTCTTTCATTCGTTTCCATTTTAATCTAAATTTTGAAGCCAAAAAGTAAAAACGGTTATTTTAATATTACAAATAGACACTTCAATTTTATTTATCTGTATAGATTAACATTAATCCAACGATTTATTGTTTTGTTTTAGATTCAGACATTCAATTTCCAATTACAAGATACAGTGGGTGCAAAAACCAACTAGTGGTCAAGAGAGAAAAACAAAAGAAATGCAATGAATCAAGCTTAAAGAGTCAAGTAAACTTTCCAGCACTGTTTGTCTACCTTTAAGAACACTTTCATTTTGATAAATGTAGTCTTAAGCGGATGTGATAGAGACTAGTTAAGTTTGTACATGTTTCTAGGATTTATAGTACTTCTAATCTTATACATGTCTAGCATGTAAATATATTAGAACTATGTTGTATCTGTTGTTTTGCTAGTGGTCCTTCGATTCACAGAAAAATAGTATTTAATAGATGAAAGATATCCCGAATGAGAATTCTTAGTACTAAGGAGTTTTAAACTATGTACATACATAAAACACAAAAACAATAGAAAAATACGCAAAAAGCAATCACTACATAGTATAAAACAAAGTCGCTATCCGCTGTCTGTCTGTCCCTATGTATGCTTAGATCTTTGAAACTACGCAACGGATTTTGGTGCGGTTTTTTAATAGATAGATTAGTTTTTAAGGAAGGATTATAATGGATAATACATGCATATTGCACCGGTGCGAAGCCGGTTCGGGTAATTCATATAAAATATACGCAAAAACTGTCTTCGATATTTTTATACCGTTTTGCAAGGATTAGTAGCCGCAGTACAACAAACATCTGATAGATATGAGCTCACTGTTTATCAAAATGGTACTCAAAAGACCTAAAAAGCAGTTCTATGTACGTATTTATATGGTGGACATTCCACCTATTCGCACGAAGCGTTTCACGTCAAGCTTCCTTGTGCGAACCGCTAAGGAATGGAATTCCTTGCCGGAATCTGTGTTTCCTGACAAATATAACTTGGTTGTCTTCTAGTCCCGATTGAACAGGTTGCTCATAGGTAGTTCTGCTCCATCTTCGGCCACATCATCGTTTACCACTAGGGGAGATAGAGGCCAAATGTCAACCTATCTAGTAATAAAAAAATGAAGTACTATCATTTTATCACTACATAGTATAAAACAAAGTCGCTATCTGCCGTCTGTTTCTTTGTATGCTGAGATCTTTAAAACTACGCAATGGATTTTGATGCGGTTTTTTTAATAGATAGAGTGATTTTTAAAGAAACTTTATAGGTATGTATAATACATGAATATTGAACCCGTGTGAAGCCGGGGCGGGTCGCTAGTGCATAATATACATCGAAGGGCCACTAGCAAAACAACAGATACAACATAGTATAATAATACATAAAATGATATGTTGTCATGCCACAACAAGTGTACAAACTAAAAATCATAATAATGCTATCACAGTAATTTATCTAAATAGACAGTCTAGACTTTTCTCCTAGATGGTACCTATTAATGCGTCATACGAAAATTATCTAAATTACCTAAGAATAATGCCGAATAGAAAAACCAACAGGTATTCTGAAAAGGTCAGTCCATATAAGTAGATGTAGAAAAGATCAAGAGGATAATATCCTACTAATACTATGAATGCGAAAGTTTGAGTGTATATTTGGTCGCCCGCGCCTCAAAGAGCCATCAGACCACCACGGATGGGGGGCTCATTAGGGCTGATACCGATACGAAGCCGCGGAGAACGTAAAAGGTTACCGAGAATCCGGCTCCAAGTACAGGAGTAGGAAAGGGGTTGTTTTTAGTCAGTAAGAGTCTAACACTCCCTCTCGTCTCACCCGGGCGGGAGAAGACATTTGATGATTTTTCCGCCTGAAAAAATGTCTGTTTGTTTGTTACCCCTTTACGCTAAAACGGCTGAAGAAATCAAAATTAAATTTGAAACAAGGGTAGATTATGGTGTTATAATAAGCCAACGGGAACGCGAGCAAAGCCACTGGCAGCAGCGACCTTTTAATTATTGAATACTACAAACTTTCGAGGTCACTAACACAATTTCCAGTTCCCTATCAAGACTATTTAAACACTAATCAAAATTAAAATCTAGTCTAGAAAAACAAGTATGATTAATCGTTTCTCACTAGTCTACAAACTGGGCCTTAATCCACCTCACCTACATTTACCATGATTAGCAAAATACGACTCTATTTCGTACGTAATCAATACCAATTCAACTAGTTTAGACACTGCCGTTCTAAGATTAATGTTCTACTTTAAACGTAGGTGTAATAAGATCTATTTTGTACCAAACACTCGGTAAACCAAACTGAAAACGAACTCTATTTCCAACTCATTAAAGCCCCAATTTCCATGTAAACGATGCTGATTGAAGTTTTCATTCGGGTTACCGCAAGCTGTGCGAGGCGAAGAGAACAATTTTGGATTTGCAATTGATTTTAAACGGAATAGTTTACAATTTAAGGTTTTATATTTGTTGTCGGGTTATTTTCATAAAATTTTACATACTGTTTACTGTTTTTTCGTTAATTGAACTTGCAGTAAATAATAAAACACAATTTATTAGCAGCAATAAAGTAAGAAGTTTTATATTTTAAGCGACAAATAATTGAAATTAATTGTAACTAATATTTCATGAACTGTAAATGCGAATTACTTGTTAAATATTTTCTTGGTTATCCTCCTATGCCTCTAAATGCCTCTTTGTTATGTCATTTTTATTTCCATGCAGAATATATATAGTAAAATACTTTTAATGTATTGCTAGTGGGATATATATCTTAGGATCTGGAATATGTAATATATCCTAGTAGTAAAACTAAATGTTTTTACAACATAGTAGCTCTCGGAAGAAAGTGATGATAAAAAACATTTATACCTAGGTATTACATATATTATGGGGCTCATAACACTACTGCCATTTCTCTATTATACAGTCAGTAGTCATGAATATAAACCTCTAGTTTGGCTTAAAACTAGTCGAGTTGCTTGTAAAATAATAACGTAAATAAACAGAAAAACGTAATGACACAAATTGACTCTTAATTTTATGTATTTAAGTTTTATTTTCATGCCAAGTTATATTGAGTAATCCATTCAATAATAATTCAAAACATCATCGCACGAGCTCCTTAACAACAAAGCTAGACCAGGAATACACAGATACACATCAACCTATAACAAACCAATATAAATTGGCCCTTATATGGGCAGAAAGATTATAGATGACGAGACCATGATAAATTAGTATTGTGTAACTTAATGTGTACAACCAAATAGTTGGAACAGATACAACTATCAGAACCCAAAAGTTTCGCAATCCACATTTAACACCTTTGCCTGAGACGGGCAGAGTTGAATTGTTTAATTATATCGTAATGCCCACAGGTAAGGATCAAATTAATAGTAGTTGTGTGTTTGTTAGAAACCCGATTGAATGAGGGATGTGGAATTTGGGGAGTTGATTCCGAGTTTTACAGTTAGGAGCAAAGAAACGAAACCGCTACAACTTTAAATAATATAATTTTTTTTATAACAAAATGCTCTTGGGGGAAAATCATTCAATGACTTCTCCCGGTCGGGTGAAGTGAGACTGTCATATTCTTACTGACTAAAAGTCACCCCGTTCCTAATCCTGCGCTTCGAGCCGGAGCCCCGGTAACCGGTTAAGTCCTCCGCGGCTCCATATTGGCATCAGACCTATTAGGCCCGATCCGTAGTGGTCTGATGACTCTTTAACACTAATGGAAATTCAAAATAAAAATTTTTTGCTGTATGCAACGATTTATATTGTAAGGCGCGCGCGGAACGAGACATGCCGTACGCTCGGCTACATTATAAAGTCTTATAAATTAGTTTAAAAAAATACATTTTTAGGCAATAATGCAACCTACAACACTGTCCACATAATGCCATTAAAATATAATAGAAATAAAAACTAACAAATTAATCGATAGAGGCCAAAATTCAAATTCAATCAAACAGTAAATAAATAAAATAAAGGAAAAGTAAATAGTGCGCTGTGAATTTTTACAGTGAACACACATCAAAATCAATTCATATACATGTATATTCTATCTTCCACAATGAAATCGTGTGATTAAAATTCCAATTAACTCCTCAATTTCACATGAAGTAACATCAAACCAACATAAACAAACCAAAATTCATCAAAATGAAACAGTTTTTCATCGAACCATCAAATATTCGTTGATTGACCATTAAATAATGTCGATGAAGCATATTTTATTAAAAATCTGCTGCATATATATGCATTTTAAATGGAATCATGTACTAAAATAACTGTATGGTTGATTACTTCAATGCTGTGCCCAGTGGTCTAGAAACTAAGTTAAATTTAGTTATTTTCATAATATAAAATTACATCTTTTAATTTTTTTTTCCTGTGTCGTGGGTGCATTTACAAATACACAATATCACAAACACATGACCCCCAGATTCCTTGTCGCGGAGAACCTAACGGGTAACCGGGGCTCCGGCTCGACGTGCAGGAGAAGGAACGGGGTGGTTTTTAGTCAGTAAGAGTCTGACACTCCCTTCCGCCTCACCCAGGCGGGAGCAGTTATTCGATGATTTTCCCCACTTAAAAAAAACCCCTATTCCTTTCATATCAATCCCTTCAGTCGTTTTGATTTGAAGGAGCAGGACAAACCAACAAACAACCTTAAACAACAAACAAACTTTAGTGTGGGAGAGCCATGCTTCGGCACGAATGGGCCGGCTCGACCGGAGTGATACCACGGCCTCATAGAAAACCGACGTGAAGCAATGCTTGCGTTGTGTTTCGTCGTGTAAGTGAGGTTACCGGAGGCCCAATTACCCTCCCCTTCCCGAATTTCCCTAATCCCTGAATCCCCAACGATCCTCAAACTCCTAATCCCCAAAAGGCCGGTAACGCACTTGTAACTCCTCTGGTATTCTGGATGTCCATGGGCGACGCCGATTGCTTACCATCAGTTGATCCGTCTGCTCGTTTACCGGCTTATGCCATAAAAAAAAACATACAAAATTTCGCATTTGTATTATTAGTACGACTAGTAAGATCTTCTTGCGAAAGTATGTGACCATTAGTGCCACCTACATACAATAAACTGCTTCGCGGAACAGTGATTTGGACTAAGAAAATATAGCGGAGGTCAAAAACCAAGATCTCCAACAGCGACCTGGCCATCGCCTTCTTTAATTTTTTCCTTAAACTGTCAAACACCGCGAGGACACCGGTGACCGCAACCTATTGTTCTTTAATTGTGTCTATAATGACAATACTCAACGAGTTAAACTGTTAAACACCGCGAGGACACCGGTGTCCGTACACCTATTGTTCCTTAAATTGTGTCTATAATGACTCAAAGTGTTAAATCGTGGTCTGTTCCTAAAGAAGTCTGTATCAGGTTGCTCATAATATGTATTAAATATTCAAGATATTGCAATATATAATCAATTTCAATAACGCTCGTCCTTACAACTGACATTTTGACAGCCCTAGCTTAATAAGCCCTGTTAGCACCCTGAAAGATAACACCCAAGCGATTAACATTAATGATTAACGTTCTAATGCCGTGATCCAATAACGTTCCGTACAAATGCACCATCGGACGCGGAGTGTCTCAATAAACTGACGTCAGTATAATTAGCTCTATCAAAAGCAACGAATGGTGTTTCATTAACGGCTCAAAATGCTTTCGAAGGTGGTGGTGTAAGGTATAAGCGGTGATCGATGTTCATTTGTTGCAAGCAATCGTGTTGTTTTGTGAGATTTATTAAACTTACCGTTAAGTGAATATGAAATTTATGTAGTGGAATTTCAGAAACTGACGTGAAACAACGCTTGCGTTGTGTTTCGTCGTGTGAGTGATCTTACTTGAGGCCCATCATTATCATTATCCCCACCATTATCCCACTCTCCTTCAACATTCTCCCCAACCAATAAATCTCTCAAAAGGCCGGTAACACACTTGTACCGCCTCTGGTGTTCCAGATGTCCACTGGCGACGCCGATTGCTTACCATGAGCTGATCCGTCTGCTAGTTTACTTGGTTATGCCATAAAAAAAACAGCGACATCTTTAATTTTTTTTAATGGTTTGATTGATTTCTAGATAAAAACTTTAACGACAATGAATTTTTATTGCTGTCTTCAAATGGTTTTAAAGACTTTTATTGTAATTTCGGTACAGAATTCTGACTTAATCATGGAGCTATGATTTCTTCTTTTCTAATGACTCACATTATGACACAAAACATAATAGTAAAACTTATGGTGGATCCCCACCGCCCAGCGGCACGCGACGTCAGCAATACCGCCGGCAAAGACGCTTTGTATGCAGCATTCGCAACGAAGCCGGCAGCCTTTTTGTCGGCGATGCCGCCGCCAGCGGGGCAACAGTTTGATCACGGCTATTGAATTGATAAGAGTGGTATCATTTCATATTTGTTGTGTGATATAGTGCATAAAATGACTGATCGCTATTAGCTTACTACTCAGACCAAACCCCTACATGCCAGAGGCGGGTGATGAATACTTCATTACCACGGAAATAGGGTGAAGGTTGCCTTTTCAAACGTTTTTATTTGATTTACAAAACATGTTAATACCATCGCCGATATTTGATACATTTACATATATTGTTGTATGAAAAAATTGGGTCTATACGATTAAATTGTAAATATGATGTTTGATGTTTTTTGACGATTAGCTTAGGTATTGATAGTGGTATTAACTCCTTATTTTTTAGTAAGGATACTGCCTTGGTTGAGGAGTTGTTGGTCGAGAGGTCGTAAGTGCGACTGTCACGCCTCCTGCCGGAGGTTATACGCCGGGGTCGTGCGGTCCATGGCCCTCTACGGCGCCCCTGTTTGGGCGCCGAACTTGTTGCGGCGTCCTGCTCGGACGCTGTTCATGTCACAGAGGGTCATGGCGATCCGAATGATCCGCGGATACCGCACGATCTCTGGGGAGTCGGCGAACCTCCTTGCCGGATTACCGCCGTGGGATCTGGAGGCGAAGGTGCTCGCGCGCGTGTATAACATGCGCGCGGAGGCACGTCGCCGGGGCGAAACTCCGCTGCCGCGCCAGGTAAGTGCGTGGCGGGATGAGCTCCGGCGCGATCTCATGGCGGAATGGCAGCAACGACTGTCGCAACCGGGGGCTGGGCTCGCTGCCATTGCAGCGGTAAGTCCCCTCTTTGAGGAGTGGCTTGAGAGACGCTACGGCGTCCTCACCTACCGCCTGACGCAGGTCCTCACCGGACATGGAAGTTTCGGGAGGTACCTGTGTCTGATGGGGCGGGAGGAAACGCCCGGGTGTCATCACTGCGAGGACCGCCCTGAGGACACGGTGGAACACACAGTGGGAGAATGCCCTGCGTGGGCTGAGCACCGCCGTGCCCTCAGGGAAGTGATCGGCGATGGTGACCTCTCGCGTCCGGGCCTAGTGCAGGCCATGATGCGGAGCGAGGGGGATTGGGATGCCGTCTCCTCCTTTTGCGAAGCAGTCATGCTAGCTAAGGAGGAGGCGGGACGCGTGAGGCAGCGAAGCGCTGCCTCCTCGCAACCCAGCCATCGCGAAGGACACACCGGGCGTCGGGGATCGCGAGACGATCTCCGGCCACCGTAAGCGCGGGCCTGCGGACGGCGAGCATGGGTGGCTCCCCGTCCGACCAGAAACAGACCCGAGCGTACGGCGCGTCGCGTTCCGCGCGCGCCTCAAAGAGCCATCAGACCACCACAGATGGGGCCCAATAGGGCCGATGCCGATTCGGAGTCGCGGAGAACCTAACGGGTAACCGGGGCTCCGGCTCGACGTGCAGGAGAAGGAACGGGGTGGTTTTTAGTCAGTAAGAGTCTGACACTCCCTTCCGCCTCACCCAGGCGGGAGCAGTCATTAGATGATTTTCCCCCCTTAAAAAAAAAAAAAAAAGTGCGACTGTCGGGATTTCGGGTTCGATTCCCGGGTCGGGCAAAGTATTACAGAGTTTTTTTTTCAAAAAAGTCACGGTGTCTGGAATTGTGCCTGGTATATTCCGTAGAAAATTGTTGAAAATCAGCCCCATGAATTTGTTCATACAAAATTAAGGCAATAGGCTCACCCCCAATTACATTGTCATAAGTGGGTGTTACACTGTACAGTGGCATTTAGTGTCATAATCTGTACCTCTGCCTACCCGTTTGAAAATAAAAGGCGTGATGTTACGTTATGTGTGTATTATAATAAATATTTATTTTTGTTTTAGAAATTATTATTAAATCTTCAAATTCTATTTCAACTTTTAATGTAAATAACAACACCGGTTGAAAATGTTGAAATGGAATGAACATTAAAAAAAAAATGATTTTGCTTAAACTACATTTAGCTAATCATGTTAAAAATACTTTTTTATTGTACGGACGACTTTCTACAGAAACTTCTATCAAGCAATGAATAAAAACAAACTAAGCTTATTTTTTAAATCCAACGAGGTAAAGGTGACCACAATTTAAAATTATTTTTTTTCTTTCATATTTTTTGTTTACCTGACAGTCGTATAAAAATTCATGACCAACACCTACGGAAAAATATTTTACATTTTATTTCAATATGGTCACACTAGACGCCATATTTTAATTTTTAACCGACTTCAAAAAAAGGAGGAGGTTCTCAATTCGACCGTATATATGCTTTTTTTTTTTTTATGTTTGTTCGCAGATATCTCCGTTGTTTATAAACCGATTTTGAAAATTCTTTTTTTGTTAGAAAGGAGATAGTTCCAGAATGGTCCCATGATAAGGAAATCAGGATCTGATGATGGAAGACCAAGGAAACCGAGGGGAACTTTTAAAAATTATAGGGGTGACTAGGGCATTTGTTAATTTTTTCATTAAGTATTAAAAACCACTACAATCTGATAAAGGTCTGGAGCCGATCTGATGATGGAGCCGAGAGCCAGTTGAGGGAACTCCTCAACGGTTAACAGTAGCTACCTTGTGTTTGGGTTTGATTAATTTGTATTGATGAGGACTTTACACCTGAGTGGGGTGTAATTGTCAATAAGGGTCTGATGATGAAGTAGTACGATAGTTGAGGGAACTCCTCAACGGTTAACAGTAGCTACCTTGTGTTTGGGTTTGATTAATTTGTATTGATGAGGACTTTACACCTGAGTGGGGTGTAATTGTCAATAAGGGTCTGATGATGAAGTAGTACGATAGTTGAGGGAACTCCTCAACGGTTAACAGTAGCTGCCTTGTGTTTGGGTTTGATTAATTTGTATTGATGAGGACTTTACACCTGAGTGGGGTGTAATTGTCAATAAGGGTCTGATGATGAAGTAGTACGATAGTTGAGGGAACTCCTCAACGGTTAACAGTAGCTACTTTGTGTTTGGGTTTGATTAATTTGTATTGATGAGGACTTTACACCTGAGTGGGGTGTAATTGACAATAAGGGTCTGATGATGAAGTAGTACGATAGTTGAGGGAACTCCTTAACGGTTAACAGTAGCTACCTTGTGTTTGGGTTTGATTAATTTGTATTAATGAGGACTTTACACCTGAGTGGGGTGTAATTGACAATAAGGGTCTGATGATGAAGTAGTACGATAGTTGAGGGAACTCCTCAAAGGTTAACACTAGCTACCTTGTGTTTGGGTTTGATTAATTTGTATTGATGAGGACTTTACACCTGAGTGGGGTGTAATTGTCAATAAGGGTCTGATGATGAAGTAGTACGATAGTTGAGGGAACTCCTTAACGGTTAACAGTAGCTATTTGTGTTTAGGTTTGATTAATTTGTATTGATGAGGACTTTACACCTAGATGGGGTGATGGTCATTAAAGGTCCAATGACGAAGTAGTATGATAGCTAAGGGACTCTCAATGGTTAAGAGTACCCACCCGGTGTTTGAACTTGCATAATTTGTATTGATGAAAACTTTGCATCCATGTGGGTTTTGTATAATATAATATATCAAAGTACTAAACTAAAAAGTATAAAATAAAATTAAAAAACTGCGTTTAAAAAAACCGACTTCAAAAACAAATGACAAACAAAAAGTAAAAACTAAAAAGGAAAAAAAAAACTATTAGTGGTCATACGTACTTATAGCTTACACACCCACTGATAGGTTAGAAGTCGGTGCCACAAACCCACAATAAAATATAAAGTAGACAAAAGTCACAGCTGGTATAATCCATAATAAAATTGTAAACAGCTCAATAATGTTAGGTATCTATTAAGGTTTTAATGAATATATAATAATTAGGTTTAAAACTTGTGGCACCGACTTCTAACCTATCAGTGGGTGTGTAAGCTATAAGTACGTATGACCACTAATAGTTTTTTTTTTCCTTTTTAGTTTTTACTTTTTGTTTGTCATTTGTCATATTCTGAATTTTAATGCTGAGAATGACGTATGAAATAAAAAATGTCCTTACTTATTAAACTGGGTGTTTTTAAACGTATTTGATACACAAATACATACACATTTGACTGCACGGTTGGAGCGGTGGTTGGGCAACTGGCTGCCGCGCAACGTGTCGCGGGTTCGATTCCCGCACGGAACAACACTTTGTGTGATTCACAGATTGTTGTTCCGGGTCTGGGTGTCATGTGTATGTGAACTTGTATGTTTGTAAACGGACCCACGACACAGGAGAAAATCCTAGTGTGGGGCAACGTTCTTTTAGAACGGTAAAAAGATCTTATTACGATCAATAGGCGCCAAATAGAGCGAGTAAAAACACGCGGGAGTTGCCAGTAACAAAATAAGTATAATAGCACCCGAGAATATACGAAAATCAATTAACTATCGTATTCTATAACATAACATAACATCACGCCTTTTATCCCCGAAGGGGTAGGCAGAGGTGCACACAGAAATAACACCCACTTTTCACTATTTATGTTATGAGTCCCATGTAATAGGGGGTGAGCCTATTGCCATATACCGGGCACATTTCCAGACTCCGTGCTACTATTGAGATTTTTTTAAAAACCAACCTTTGTCCGACCCGAGAATTGAACCCGAGACCCCTTGCCCGGCAGTCGCACTTGCGACCACTCGGCCAACGAGGCAGTCATTTAACGTATTCTATATTTTATTTAAAATACTATTCAAACACCACAACAGAAATCCACTTAAACCAGCACATAAGATAAAACTTAACAATATAAAGCCAACAATACTCCAGATTACAAAGAGAAAGGAAGCGAAAAATTAAAGAAATTCAACTTAATACAAAACGCAAGAACAAATTGTACCACCCACGACTAAGCATTTCTCAGCTCCTCTAGGATTCCGCATACAATTTTGTTTCGCAATATGAGCCACGGAAAAGCATTTTGTTTTAACCCTGGAACTGCAAACTGGGTTAGATTTTGACCCCAGATAAAAAAGTAAGTTGGTAACAGGACTTAAAAATAAAATACACGCAAAAAATACACAGTGCATGATCTTGTGCGTACTGCTAAGGATTGGAAATATTTCCCAGAGTCTGTATTTCCTTAAGGGTTACCTATAACCTAAGTGTTTTCAAGGCCCGAGTGAATAAGTTGCTTATGAGATGACGAGCTCCATCGTAGACCGCATCATCGCTTACCACCAGGCGAGATTGTGGTCAAATGTCGGCTTATCAAATATTTATGCTATTACATAACATCACACCTATTACCCCCGAAGGGGTAGGCAGAAGTGCACATTATACCACTGTACAATGTAACACCCACTTTTCACTATTTATGTTATGAGTCCCATGTAACCAGACTCCGTGGTACTACTGAGATTTTTAAAAACCCAGTAATACTTTGCCCGACCCAGGAATCGAACCCGAGACCCCTTGCCCGCCAGTCACACTTGCGACTCGGCCAACGAGGCAGTCAGATTTATGCTATTAAGTCACATAAATACTACAACAGTTAAATTATTTTATTACTTTAGGTACTCTATTTAAATCAATTTCTAATCATATTAATGTCAACCATATTGAATATTCTTTCCACCATTACCTCTTGCATGACATGACAATTACATTTCAAGATAATTTCATGAGACAAAGTAATGAGTAAGGTAAATATGTACCCATGTTGCTAGTTCCAGGGTTGAAATATAAAACCTAGCCATACGTGCGTGGTGTTTCTGAAAATTCTCTCTTTCTGTAATGAATACTTTAAAAGAAAACAGATGTGTAAATGTTTTGAATTTTCTATTCGTAGTAATAAAAAGATTGTTGGAATACTTATTGTATTTAATTTTCTTTGCTAAAATTTCGCATATATTTCTATATCGAGCAATTTAAGCAATTTAATTTAATTAAAAATTTAATTATACCTCTATTATGGTGTCTTTTCGAAAGAATGGTTCGAGATAAAGCAACAAAGGGGCTACGGAAATATGAGTGGCTGAAGGGAGATAAGAGAAGAGAGGAGTGGCATAAGGAATTATGCTGCTCCAGCCGAAGCCTCCTGCATCCCTGGCCCGCAAGTGACTTTCAAATAGTTTCTTACCCTCCGAGCAGGATCACTGCTCTCGCGACATTCTGGATGGCCAATGAATATTAGAGGTATATAAATACTAGCTATTACCCGCGACTTTGTTCGCGTGAAATTATTCATTTTTCTTGTTAATTTATATTTTTTGACGCGACAACGTGTTGATTGGCTAGGCGTATTTGAGAGCTATAGTCAGAATTTTAATTCCATTCCAGATTTGACACGAGCTACTGTCATTTTGTGAAATAATGATACCACATATAATAGTGTAGTGATGAACACAAAAATCGATAAACAATCAGTGTGTGTGTTTTATAATAAATGTTACAGAAAGTGACTGCGATAGCGATATCGATGACGGCGACAATTTATAAAATAACTTATTACCATAATACATCTATCTGTTTTATTTGTTATGTTCCTTCATGGTTACATTTTTTTATTAATTTCACACACAATTATAAAAGAAAAGTCTCAGATCGTTAATTAATCGTCAAAACTAAATTATCGGTCAGAAATATTTAATTTCTTGATAAACTTTTTACGAGAGAAAAATTATAAACGAGAAGAATCGATCCCGAAATATTCCATTTCCATATCGAATAATTTCGCAACGTCACTATTTAGTACTTGTCATAACGTTGCAACACTGAAATTGTCAAATCTGGAATCGAATTAAAATTCCGAGTATAGTATGAAACGGAACGTTTATTGTCAACTCAAGATGGCAACTGCGGTTTGTCTGTCAGTGTCATTAAAATGAATTAATACAACGAAATAAGTTGTCGACTCCAAATCGATATTTTTTATATTTTATTATTCAGGTAATGTTTCGATCGAGTCTACCATACCCCTTGACGAAATTAATATAGATTATAGTTTTTATTAGTTGCCTTGAATTCACAATTTTTTTTACACATTTGATGGGCCGTTGTTTGACCACTATCTCGCCTGCTGATGAGCGATGATGCTGTCTACGATGGAGCACGTCGACCTATGCAATATCCTATGTTAGCAATACTTACGATATTAATACTCACTTAGAGGTATGTAAAAATCGTAGCAATTGGTGTTTCATTGGGAGACGTATGAGGTTACGATACGTCTGTTCCTTACCTATGTAAGACTTCATAATTTCACGTCAATATGAGGCGCCAATTTTATTTATTTATTTATTTATGAGCCGCCATCACATCAGACTCCATAATAAAAAAAAATCACAGCAAAACCTTGAGGGTTTTACTGACACTATTTAATATCAAAATTCGCAACAACAACACAGACTCTAGAATTAAACATCTATCTAAACAAAGTATATACAAAAGCATTTAAGCCACGATTCTCTTCTAAGACCAACCGCTGCGAAGTCGGGTGAACGCTCAGAATTGTTTTCTAGGGAATTTTAACGTGTAAAATGGTGGAATGTAGCCATAGCACGCGACTGTTCCGCTTTGCTATAGCATTCTTATTTTGTACATAGCTACACGTGAAACTGTGCAAATCCAGTATAAACTGGCCGTCGGATGTGCGAAAATATTATACAAAGCTAGTTCATGATAAATTGGTTTGTGTGGCTTGATGTGATCCGTACAGATGATAAAATGGTTTCTAAGATGGCTACGGAATCTCGCCACTCTGGTTTCGTGAAAGTTTTGGCTAAAATCGCTGTTTTAATGTAAGTGGAATCTGGTTTGTTATATTTGTTAATTTATTTTGCACTTCTTTATTTGTTGGTTTTTTTATAAAATTAATTGGTTGAAAGTCAAGTTATAGGATCGGGTGTACGTCTCGATTGCTGGGTTTGGTATTTTTTTTTATGGGATAAGCAGGTTAACAAGCAGGCTCAGATCACCTGATACTAAGCAATTGGCGTCGCCCATAGACATCCAGACCACCAACACCACCTCGATCACACGAGGAAATACAATGCAAGCGTTGCTTCACGTTGGTTTTCTGTAAGTAATGTGATGTTGGAGTTTTGTCAAGTTTAATAAATATTCAACTTGATAGTAGGACGGATACGGTCGTTGACAATGACTGGTACACACCACTCCGTACTATAGGGGCGCATTAGTACTAACGAAGAAATCTATAATATTTGATCTCTTGGCATGAAGCTAAGACTTCAGGTTCTGAACCTCAAGTCGTCTGCCAATCATAGAGATTATGACAAACTTTCTCAAATACTTCTAGCCTTTCGAATTCAGAAATAGAAAAACTTATTAAAATCTCTTAGCCTGACTTTAACCTCGAAAAGAAGCTGAATATCATACGCTCTGCTGCAGAGCGGATGCTGAATGCTAGTAAGGACAACTGCAGCAGTTGTCCTTACTAGCATTCAGCATCCCAGTCTCAAATAAATTATCAAAGTTGTGAAGTCTCAAATAACAATAGCGCAATGTTTTTATAATAACTATCGTAAGACATACTAAAAATCGCGGGTTACTCACGTGAATATACTGAGAAAAGCTCTACTAGTTTCGAACCACAATAGCACAACTTACTTGAAATTCACAACTCTCAAATACGTTTGTTAATTTTCATGTGTAGAGTAATGCTTCGGCACAAATGGGCCAGCTCGACCGGAGTAATACCACGGCCTCAGAGAAAACCGGCGTGAAACAACCCTTCAGTTGTTTCGTCTTGTGAGTGAGTCTATTGGAGACCCAAATACCACCTCTTGCTATAAACCTTGGACCCACAACAATCCTTAAATTCCTAATCCCCAAAAGACCAGTAACGCTCTTGTAACACCTCTGGTGTTGCTGGTGTCCTTGTGCGACGCTGTTTGCTTACCATCAGGTGATAGATTATACCACAGAGCAACTAGCATAACTTTTATATTTTTGTTGTTGTCGTTCAAGTGCCTTCTTGGTCTAATTGAAATAAATGATTTTGACCTTTTTTTATCTATCACCTCAATTGCCCGTTTGTCTCATAAAAAAATGAATAATCAAAGTCTCAAATAACAATAGCGCAACTTAATTGAAATTCACTACCGTCAATTACATTCAGTGTTTAAGTTACAGTTGGTTCCAAGTTATTTTATATTAAGTGCCGGTCGGATAGCTTGGAGCAAGTTTTAGTTCGCTCTGTTATGCTTCTGTCTTTGGAAGTTTTTTGTTTGTTTAACAGTGACTGTAGAAGCTGTTTTTGTTGTGTTTGTGATGATTGCCGATACGTATAGTAGAATTTTGGGATCGATAAGGACTATAAATTGTTAACAGTTTATGATCAGCTAACGTCATGTGTATGTGGACTTGTGTGATTGTACTTGCATCGACGACGAGAGAAGAAAATCCTCGTGCGGGACAAAGATTTTAAAAACGAAAAAAAAAATATCATTCAGATCCAAATCCACACACTGATCGCAATTTAAAAAGAAGTCGTCGTTTATCAGGTAACCCTACTGCACTGTCTTAGCAATAATATACTAGTAGCTTCCTCGCGGTTGCACCCGCTCTGCTTGGCACCTATTGATCGTAACGTGATGTTCTATAGCCTATAGCCTTCATCAATAAATGGACTATCCAATACATAAACATTTTATCTAATAGGACCAGTAGTACCTACATGAGATTTGCGTGTTCAGCTTTGTATAATAGTATACGATATGAAATGGGTCCTTAGTCAGCTCTGCGAGACCTATAAGACTAATCACATATATCACGTTTTCTATTCTGCCGTTACATAGTGAACATCTTTGGTATATAATATTGATGATGATAACGGCTGCGCCATCACACAGTTTTACTAACTTTAAAACCCCAATCATATTTTCTTGACCCCTGAAATCAAAGTGGTTTTCTCTAAATTTCTAAGAAAAAATCTCTGGCTCCCAATGTCATCATAAATACACTTCGAGCCAAACTAAACTGGCCTCTGCGATTAAATTGCACGATTTAATATTCTCTCTAATCCTCAGCGAAACATGAACATTGAATGTTACGTAGAATGTACACATAACTTAGATTAAATATTAGACCCAGTAGAACTTGTGAACTTACACATTGTTGCGTGTATTACCCAGCTATTTGCACTCCACTGTTCGTTATTAAATACATAATATGCAGTTGCCAAGTGTTCATTATAAAAGCAATTCATTTTCTCTCTGTATTTTAACATAACATAACATCACGCCTTTTTATCCCCGAAGGGGTAGGCAGAGGTGCACATTTCGGCACTTAATGCCACTGTACAATGTAACACCCACTTTTCACTATTTATGTTATGAGTCCCATGTAATAGGTGGTGAGCCTATTGCCATATACCGGGCGCATTTTTCCAGACTCCGTGCTACTACTGAGATTTTTAAAAACCCAGTAATACTTTGCCCGACCCGGGAATCGAACCCGAGACCCCTTGCCCGGCAGTCGCACTTGCGACCACTCGGCCAATTAGGCAGTCTCTGTATTTTGTTGGCTTTTAATCGTAAGGGGTCTCGAGTTCGATTCCAGGATTGGACAAAGTATTACTGAGTTTAAAAAAACATCTCAGTTGTAGCATGAAGTCTGCAATTGTGCCCGGTATATAGCAATAGACTCAATGCCAATAGACAATTGTCTTGCAGTGGCATGACAAGCGCGTTTCTGTGCTTCTTCTTCTTCTCCACTTCTTTTCTACTCAACTTAACTCAACTTCTTTACCACTATCTCAGCAAGGACAGACTTTAAGGCTATGGTAGTGGCGGCAAAATATTACGAAAAACAATGTTATGTACCCCAAATGATAGTTATGGCAACCCTTGTCCTATGCAAGGACACACAAAACAAGCCTAAAAACCTTGCAAAAATTTTAGTCTTCAAATTAAATTTTATTGCATTATAAAATTAAATGACAACTTAGTTAACAAAACTAATACATATGTATGTAACAAACAATTAAAAACATTGTATTCACAAACAATACAACAATTTTAATTGCAAATGATATTATTCTTAATTGAAATGTACGATATAAATACAAAACAAAATAATTTTTAATTGTTTGTAATGAATTGTATTGCTTTCACAATTTATTAATTAATGTTGTTGCTAATTGCTGATGGTACATGATTTTTATTTTAATTAAAGCAGTTAATGTTTGCATTAATTTCAATTGTCATTAATGAATGGTGTACATTTTGATAAAGTATTCAGTACTGCATGTTGGTGTATAGTTTTTATAATATTCTTGTGTGTCGTGTAGTATTATTGAATTCTTAGTTTCGTTTCTATGTAAATGTTTACTAGGTTTATATGTACTATCTAAGATTATCTAGACACCTCTGACAAACGGTGAAGGAAAATATATTGCTTATATTTTCTAATTATAAGTTTGTAATTGCCAACCCGCATTGAGCAAGCGTGGGGTGATCAATGCTCAAACCTTCTCCGTGTGAGAAGAGGCTTTGCTCAGCAGTGGCCACTTAAAGGCTGTTGATGATGATGATGATGATGATGACAGCTCTTTTGTGTCAAAGTATATTTTATCCCACCAAAAAATTCTGTAAAAAACACACAAGGGTACACAAGGGTACCCTTTTGAAGGGTTTTAGAATTTCGTGAGACTGAACCTTAGAATATTTGGCTGCACTGTTGGTGCGGTGGCTGGGCACCTGGCTCACCTGGCTGAAGTGCAACGTGCGAGGGTTCGATTCCCGCACAGAGCGACTCTTGTGTGACCCACACCGTGGGTGTCATATGCATGTGAAATTATTGTATATTTGTACGACCCACGACACAGGATAAAACTGCAGTGTAGGAAAGACGTTTAAAAAATAAATAAAAAAGAACACATTGAATACAAGAAACAAGACCCGAGACCTCTTACTCAGCAGTTCACAAATGACTTTTCGATGAACGAAGAAGTTACCGAAACAATTGACTTTACGAAACAAAAAATCGATTATAATCTTGACCTTACTTTCTCGATCCCGAACACAACATGAACACGTACAGAGGATAATAATCTTCACATCAATGGAAAAATCGCGATGCGAGAAAATCTTCGCACGTCCCCGTCTATTCGATTCATTCGATTGGTATTCGATGCATAATAATCGGTATGCGTTTATACGAATTCCATGCTTGCTAGCGATTCTATTCGATTCCGTGGCTTCGCTCGGAACCTTTTTTCGAACGCGGTCGGAATCAAGATGAGCGGGCATTAGTGATTATTTTTATGGTCGAAATGTTTAATACGTATTTGAATATTGGGAGTGGATTAGGGAGAGGTAAAAGGTTGTTGTGTGTGATGTAGGGAACATTTTGAGGTTCGTGGAATATTTCAGAGGAACGAAGTAAGGTAATTTTTGGCGTATAATTTAGTCAATATGTGCCTTTAGCTTTATCCGCAAATCCGCTGGCATAAATTCTCCACTAAAGGTATCATAGAAAGCCCCGCGCCATTTCCTCAATTCTTAAAATGGACTCAAGGAATATTGAAAACTGGAACTCGGTGATTACGATCCGAATCTAAAAACTCAATAATATTTTGTCTAACTTGCACCTGAATCGTAAGACAGGTTCATTTTGATTGATTGTTGGTTTTATCAACATAGAAATTAAACCTGGCTTACACCCACAATTTTTTCCTTAAAATGTGATATTATAATGTTATAGTTTTGATTTAATTTATAAATAGACTAAACAAGATCCCATTAACATCGCCAAAACAAGAAATATGAATAAGGTAAAATTACTACTAATATTCGTAACCTTATCTTATGGATAGGACCAGGATAACAGCAAATAATATAGGTTAGTTTAGCAGTCAGTTTAGTCCGAACTAATAGACTGCGAGTGGAACAAATTGTTTGAAAACAAAAGAAACGCGAACTAAGTCCGATGACATGGTTGAGATTTTTTGAAAGCGTCGACTTTTGTAGTGGTTTTGTTTTGAGACATATATTGTGGGTAACCATTGCGATGGAGAGTTGTTGCATTAGTGCTTTTTCACACGTTCCGGTTGCCGGGTAGCCGGTGCCAGGGACCCGGCGGCAAAGGGTACGGCCATGTACTGTAGCTTTCACACGTACCGACGTAATTTGTATACACTGCGCCGCCGGGTACCCGGTGCCGGCTCCCCGGAATGTGTGAAACGGTACTTAGTCAATAAAGTTCTAAGTGATCGAAAACAAAATATGTACCTAATAATATTTTCGGAACATGTATGCAACATTTCATAATATTCATTTTTCACCCTGAACAATCTATTGTCCCAACACATGCAATCATTTTATTTGTATTTAAAATGGAAATACAGTTTATTGGTAGACATAAATATTATACTCAGTATTAAAGTTTAAGCTTAAAATCATGTAGATATTTAAATACAACTTAAAATTAAAACCTTTCAGAATTTGGTCGATAGTCTTTTTTTTACCACAGGTAGATGAAACAACAACTTTTCTTCACAATATCTGTCTACTTCATATCTGTCATATTATAAGACTGCCTTATTGGCCCAGTGGTCACCAGTGCGACTGACGGGCAAGGGGTCACAACAAAGTAATACTGGGTTTAAAAAAATCTCATTAGTAGCACGCAGTCTGAAATTGTGGCATATGGCAATAAGCTCACCCCCTATTACATGGGACTCATAACATAAATAGTGAAAAGTAGGTGTTACATTTTACAGTGGCATTAAGTGCCGTAATGTGCACCTCTGCCGGAAGTGATCGGGGATAAAAAGGCATGATGTTATGTTATGTTATTACTTCATATCGTTTCGTTCTCTATAAATAAATATTTCTAGCAATATTCTTTCATCATAGGTAGGTACCACTTAAATCTGTTCCTCTTCGGTAACAACAGCACTTGTACTCACTTCAGCCTCTATCAAGCCATTCATCTTTAAGAGCTCTATTAAAGTAGCGTATATGTAATAAATCTTCTATGAAATATCGAGTGGCTTCTTTTAGGTTCTCATAGAATATGAAGAAAAGGAATAGGGGGTGGGCTATTGCCATATAGCGGACACATTTCCAGTCTCTTTAAAAAACCCAGTAATACTAGCCCGACCCGAGAATCGACTCCGAATGCCTGGTCCGGCAGTCGCATTTGCGACCACTCGGCTAATGACGCGGTCTATAGTAAGAATCATAAATAAAAATAAATTATATAAACCAACTTTACGGATCGAAACTAAAATTCTCAACAAGGAAGTTCAACTTCTATTACAGTACCGAGTTATAAAGAAATAAGTTAACAAAGTATCAAATTCACGAAAGCACTTCTATTTTCGTTTGCCAAGCTTAACTCAGTTGTGTCCAACATTTGATCGATGGTCCAAACTCCAATGTTGGCTGGACAAACATTCGAGATTTTATTTGCTACTTCAGTTGCTTGAAAATAGGGATATTCACATATTTATTTTGGATCGACGTACTTTACGGGGAAGTATGTTTTTTTCTGGTATTAACCTCTTCTCGGAAATTCGTATGGATTCTGAAGTGGGTATCTGTTTTATTTGTATATATATCTTGGTTGTTAACCGGTACAGATTGTAATGTAACATAATGTAGAAATAATTCTCCAAAAATATGGAGGAATGGGTGATACGATATCACCCATTCCTCTATATTTTGCTAAGGGACAGAACATAACAAGTCGCTTAATATTAGCCACTTAAGTTATGAGCCTTTTGTCCAATTATGAAAGTAGAAATTAAGCTAATAGTTCCTGAAACACCCTATTTATTTCAAATCGAAGAGTTCGCTGCGTCATGTGTAAATTATATTTACTTAAAAATTATCAAACATACTTTCATATAAAGATATTATAAAATTTAAAAAAACCTTAGGGAGGTTTAAGGTTTGATGTTTTTTTTATGGAATAGGAGGCAAATGAGCAGACGGCTTGACGCCCATGAATATCCACAACACCAGAGGAGTCATAGGTGCGTTGCCGACCTTTTAAAAAGGAATACACTTTTTTCTTGAAGGCTTGAAGGTCGTATCGGTTCGGAAATATAGCCGACGACCGTAACATGAATTTATTTCTTATTTCGATTTTATATTGTTTCAAAGCTACAAAATATAGATATATTTTAAAGGTAGACAATGTTAATTGTATGCTAATCATAACTAACTACGGCTTAGTACAAAATAATTATGTCCAGTAACACCATGAAGTTCGTAATCCCCATGTAGTCTACAAGGTGATTGCGACGAAACCGGTGATAACAGTTTTGGTGTTGACTTTATTAAACCTCAAGCGCTGGGCTGATGTTGTTAATTTTCAGTTAAAACTTTATTCATTGCGTTCCCTAGAATCTTTGGTGTTGGATCGTCGTAGATTTTATAATATTTGACGTGGATTTTTAACACAAAATTCTACAAATCCTACTAATAATATAAATACGAAAGTTTGAGGTTGTATGCGTGTGTGTTTATTATTCTTTCACCACAAAATGACTGAAGGAATTAGGATGAAATTTGGGATCTGGAATAACACTTAAGCCACTTTTATCTTTGGGATTGCGGGCCAAGCCACTGACAGAGTGTCGCGGAGAACCTAACGGGTAGCTGGGGCTCCGGCTCGACGTGCAGGAGAAGGAACGGGGTGGTTTTTAGTCTGTAAGAGTCTGACACTCCCTCCCGCCTCACCCAGGCGGGAGCAGTCATTCGATGATTTTTCCCCCTTAAACAAAAAAAAAGCCACTGACAGAAGCTAGTAGTTAATTAGTATCATAGATTCAATAATTACTAGGACTGCCTCGTTGGCCGAGTGGTCGCAAGTGCGGGTTCGTTTCCCGGGTCGGACAAAGTATTACTAGGGTATTAAAATTCTCAGTAGTAGCACGAAGTCTGGAAATGTGCCCGGTATATGGCAATAGGTTCATCACCCTATTACATGGGACTCATAACATAAATAGTGAAAAGTGAGTGTAACGTCTGTGTGCACCTCTGCCTACCCCTTCGGGGATAAAAGGTGTAATGTTATGTACATATAATATTAAATAACTACGTTTGGCTTGACATTTTTAATTTGAATCTCTTTAAAATCGAGCAACTGAAATCGTGGGCTTACATCATAATTAAATTTTAAAATGAAATGGAAAGATATCGATAAAATGAAATTCCTGGAGTAAAGAATTCTTTAATTCGAGAAATTGTACTTTCTGTGTATTGTACGGAGTCTATATTTCCTCTAGTATTTACAGATTGAAAGTTAAACAATAACATAACTAAAGCTGAATGATTCTACTAACACACCTAGCTACCTACCGCTTTAGAAATACTAACTTTTATTATCCTAATGATTTACAAAAACAACTTATTAAATCTAATTTTAGAACCACACAAACCCGAATCGCTAACAAAACAGAATCAAATCAACAAACAAGATTCTCACTTAAGTAAATATTAAGTAGCAAGGAAATCACAAACATAAATATATCTCTATATTTATTTTTATTAAACTTTTGATATGTACGATCGTCCCACATGTTCGATTTGTTGATACTTTACTGAAACTTATTTATATCAACATTGAATGCTTATGAGGATAATCAAATAGAATTTTGTGAAGTATTTTAATAACATTGATTTGTCAACAGAAGGAAATCTATATTTATATTATAACTTTTGTGAGACATACTAAATTAATGATTATGTTTTCCGGCTTACTCAAGTAATAGAGTAGTTGCCTAAATTTTATTTTAATGTCCGTCTGGTAGATTAATTTAAAACATTAGACACTTTTTTTTTCTTTTCTCACAAAATTAAATACTTTCGACGATATTATAATCTGAAATATCGTGTGACGTCACATTGCGCTACATTTTGTATCACTTAGTGACGTAACGACCTTCCAACTCCTTAACTTAACTCCATTTTATCTAAGTATTGTAACTTTATACGAGAAAATAAAAAATACGTGTGTAATGTTTTTTAATTATCTAACTCACAGACTAATTAGATTTTTAATTCTCATTCAATGGGAGCTACCCTATTATTTAACGGGGAACTCGACTAGTTTCAAGCCATGCTAGAGGCTCATTTTCATGAGCAGCATTCTGCGACTCTGTCGTGCTGCTACTGTAGCAGCGCAAGAAGAAAATATTGAAAGCAGAGGCCCAATTACCCTCCTCTTCACCAATCTCCCCAATCCCTGAATCCCCAACTATCCTCAAACTCCTAATCTCCAAAAGGCCGGTAACGCACTTGACTGTAACGCCTCTGGTGTTCCAGGTGTCCATGAGCGACGCCGATTGCTTATCATCAGGTGATCCGTCTGCTTGTTTACCGGCTTATGCCATAAAAAAAATAAAATGCAAAGTTACTGTTGGGCTAAGGTTAAGTTGGTGTAAAAATAAACACATGGGGTATTGCCATTGCAATGAATATGTAGGTTTTAGCTTTACCTAAAAATAATGGTTTAGTAAAGCCTGAAGACGAAAGTTTTCAACGAGTGCGTCCTACCTGTCATGACATACGGAGCCGAGACGTGGACACTAACAGTGCGACTGGTCCACCGAATTAAAGTGGCGCAGCGAGCTATGGAGAGGGCTATGCTCGGAGTATCTCTGAAGGATAGGATCCGTAACGAGGTGATCCGACAGAGAATTAAAGTTACCGATCTAGCCCAAAGGATTAGCAAGCTGAAGTGGCAGTGGGTCGGTCACATTTGTCGAAGAACCGATGACCGCTGGAGTAGACGTGTTCTAGAGTGGAGACCGCGTCTAGGCAAACGTAGTGTAGGGCGCCCTCCAGCTAGGTGGAGTGACGATACACGTAAAGTGGCTGGTAGTGGTTGGATGCGTAGAGCTGAAGATCGAGCTCAGTGGCGTGCCATTGGAGAGGCTTATGTCCAGCAGTGGACGAAAACAGGCTGTTGATGATGAATGGTTTAGTCACGTAAATTATTGAGAGAAGCTCTGCTAGTTATGAGTCATAGAGGGACTCTTCTTCATTAGCAGCGTGCGCGGTTGCGGTGACGTCACGCAACCTACTACTAGAGCTTTTCTCATTATATTAACGTGAATAAAACGTTATTTTCAGTTAAGAGTTATGAAATCCCATCAAAAACATTCTGTAAAAAACTAGCCAAGTCTCGATGGAGCTGCTAGTTCATCTCTAAAAAGTAATGAAATATAACAAAGTCGTGCCAAGTCTAAGGTTCCTTATTGCTATTTCGTTATTATTATAGTTAATGCTGTGTGACTTTGCCGTTGAAGGGTACACAAGGGTACAAAACCAGGTGTTCCATGACACCATTGCCCAATCTGTCGCCAGAACAGCGGAACAGAAAAACGTGGTATTAACCTACCCTTCAACGGCCAATTCATGCCCTCTCTGTATACCAAATTTCATCAAAATCCGTTCAGTAGTTCCAGCGTAAGTGACGGACAAACATCCAAACAACGAAACTCTCACTTTTATAATTGTGATTATCTCGTAAATACTTGATGTACATAATAGGTGAATTGAAAATAACATCTGCGTTGTAAGTCTACCCTAACCGACAAAGTCATTAAGGTTATATAGTTAGCTAAAATATTCATCTATTCTTCTATACTGGTTATAAAGACCTAGTACCTATTTTTGTATGTTTGTATGTTTGTAATGAATAGGCTCAAAAAGTACTGGGCCGATTTAAAAAATTCTTTCACCAATAGAATGCTCCATTTTTCCAACTTGACATAGGCTACATTTCATTTTGAAAAAAATTAGGGATCCTTGATAAAATTTAAACAATGTAACCGAAGGTGTAGATAAATGTGTCTTAAAATGTCTTTCGTCGAATGCGCAGCCGAAACTATTAGCGATAGAACAAAATAATGTACAACAATATTGAAGAACTATTGTAGTTATGTCACTACAACAATCCAAATTTCCAAAAATAAATAATGGTCTACCCCGTGCGAAGCCGGGACGGGCTACTAGTTAATAATAGTTCTATGATTACCAAACAGCCATACAATAACTGACTGAATTCCTTTGTCTAAAACACACAGCTGTTTGTAAACGAAGTAACCACACGTTTTCTCAAGAAACCCCTTACATATGGTTTTGTTATGAAACTCTTTGGACGACATTCAAAAACGAGAAACTTTACGATTGGTCGACATACGTTGTCCTATGATTCGGCAGTTTTTTATATTGTTACACGAAAAAGGTTTTAGTTTCATGATATTTTTGAAAACTATGTTATTATGAATTTTGAAATAGGAATTATTAATTAAAAAGAGATTTTTTTAAATATATTTGATAGACCAACATTTGTCCACTATATCGCCTGGTGGCAAACGATGATGCGGCCTACGATGGAGCACGATCGACCCATAAGCAACCTATTCACTCAGGCCTTGAAGGCACTCAGGTTATACCCTTCAGGAAATATAGACTTTGGCAAAGAATTCCACTTCTTAGCAGTATGCACAAGGAAGGTATTTTTGTGATGAATAGTGATAGACCTTAAAACTGTGATAATAAAGTTGAATTGTCTGCAGTTATTGCAATTGTATTACCACATCCACTTAGATTATCGGGATTATTTAATAATATGAAATATCGATCTGAAAATTATTTACAACTAGAAAGATGAGATTGTAAATAAGTTGGCATTAAGCATGGTTGGCGCGGTGGCTGGCCAACTGGCTGCCGCGCAACGTGTCGCGGGTTCGATTCCCGCACGGAACAACTCTTTGTGTGATCCACAGATTGTTGTTCCGGGTAAGGGTGTCATGTGTATGTGATTTTGTCTGTTTGTAAATGCACCCACAACACAGGAGAAAATCCTAGTGTGGGGCAAAAAAAAGTTGCATAATTCTAAAAAATACCAAAAAATATTTTGACGCATTAATTATGACGCTACATAACTAATTTCCAATTAAAATAGTACGCAATACCTAGACTAGACTAATAGCTTCATAACACTATTTTATGATTATTACGCCTACAAATTATAGAATATAGTTAGCTCATAATACTAATTCATTATATTAATAGGTAATCAGTAAACTAGCAAGCTTTTACAACGTATATTATTATTCACGGCTCCAACACAGCAATAAACTTTTCATTTAAATATGAACTTTAAATTGTATTTCGTATGATATATTTTATAACGTCAATATAAAAAGCTGTAACTGCGCAGACGGCGTGGCTCGCGCGTTATTATCGCGACCTTTTTGGTTTTTTTTTCCAAAACAAAAACGTCCTGCCGGAGCCGTGACGCAGCCGTGCCGGGGCCGTGCTTGCTATGTATGCGATGATCTTTTAAACGAATCTCTCCGTTGATTTAGCAGTGTGTAAGGGTCAATTTAAATTAGCGCAGGGTCGATGCCCATCGAAGAGTCTTTCCATAAATTCGAATAACGAATTCAACCTGTACAATGTAAAACTGTACAATGTAACACCCACTTTTCACTCTATTTAAGTTATGAGTCCCATGTAATAGGGGGTGAGGCACATTACCAGACTCCGTGCTGCTAATGTGTTTTTTTTTAAAACCTAATAATAAAAAGTTTAAAAAGTATAAAACTCAAATTATACCTTCTTGTTCTTGTAGTGTCGCATTAAACTGTCAAACACCAAGCGGTCACCGGTGACCGCGACCTATTGTTCTTTAATTGTGTCTATAAAACCGGTACTCGACGAGTTAAAGGTTGGTCGTCTGCTTTTTTAATTGGTCCTTAGTCGTTGGCTAAGCGGAAAATGTAGTTCGACTGAGCTGATAAAAACATAAATTGACAATATAATAAAACAAAATTAAAGATTGATAATGCGATGCTATAATGTAATAAATTAAATTAATTAAGAATATTTATATTTAATAATAATAAACTGTAAATGTATGGACCCAATATGTCTGAAATAAAAAGATCTTATTTTATTTTTAGTTTTATGATACCGGTTCACACTCGGATTGTACCTAAAGCATACTAATAATTCATTATTATCCTTTGATAAGTCGTTCATAAAAGAATGTAATTTTGAGCATTTACAATTCTTATCCATATTTCTAGAATCCAAGCAATTCTCATAGGAAGTTTAAATTCTGCATTACAAGTTTCGGCGTTGTAATTTTGAAGGGAAATTTTAGTTTTACCCATAATATCTGTTTAAGCTGTGGCGGAGTGTAGTTTCGTGTATTTAGTAAAGATATTAGCGCTGGCAACATTGTGCAGCGTTCGCAGTTTGAAAGTTGGCGGCCATGTTTTGATTTTGACGTTAAGTTGCATGCTACGTGTTGCGCGGTTTATAGACACGTAATAAAGCGTGTTTGGTCGTGTAAGTA
Source organism: Spodoptera littoralis (assembly GCA_902850265.1). Lineage (NCBI taxonomy): Eukaryota > Metazoa > Arthropoda > Insecta > Lepidoptera > Noctuidae > Spodoptera > Spodoptera littoralis. The sequence goes on along the minus strand of LR824555.2, from coordinate 5,490,105 downwards.
TAAGTATTGTGTTAATTTTACTCTTCCTCGTTGGCCGAGTGGTCGCAAGTGCGACTGCCGGGCAAGAGGTCCCGGGTACGATTCCCGGGTCGGACAAAGTAATACTGGGTTTTAAAAAAAATCTCAGTGGTAGCACGGAAGCCTGGAATTGTGCCCGGTATATGGCAATAGGCTCACCCCCCATTACATGGGACTCATAACATAAATAGTGAAAAGTGGGTGTTACATTATCCAGTGGCAATAGGTGCCGTAATGTGCACCTCTATCTACCCCTTCGGGGATAAAAGGCGTGATGTTATGTTATGTGTTAATTTTATTGCGTAAATGTTGTGATGTTGTGTACGAGTCTCGTATAATAAACTGGACACAAATTTGGCGTACACATATTGTCGATTACTGCAATCTCGGTGCCACACATAACACCCCGTGTTTTCCTGGAAAGCATAAATAGAACTAGATTAAAAACAGAATACATGCGAATAGGTGCGGTACATTTGTAAAGAAGTCTTTAACTTGGGTAACCTTTGACTTTCTTTTCATTTGTGAAATTGTTACGCAAGTCACGCCGATCGCTGTTAAGAATTTTCATACGGCAACGTTTGATATTTCTTAGAAGCGTATTTATTGAGTTAATTCTGTGACTTTTAAAATTAGATACATACATAATTGTAACCTTATATGTGCTTTCTTCCTTTTAACGACACAATTTACTATAGTTAGGACTAAATATTAGGACCAAGTCAGTGCTTCCTTATTTCGGTAAACGGTTATGTATCTTATCAAGGTGCTCCCTCACCGGGAGCATTCACGTGTAATGTAACATTATAGATTCGACTTTGAGCATTACATTACAATAATACCTACCTGACTAACGAGCATTTGCGTGTAATGTAACTACGAGCATTTGCGTGTAATGTAACATATTGATTCGACTTTGAGCATTTCATAGGATACCACAGCCTTACAGAAAACCGACGTAAAGCAGCGCTTGCGTTGTGTTTCGTCATGTGAATGAGGTTACTGGAGGCCCAATTACCCTCAACTTCCCCAATCTCCCCAATCCCTGAATCCCCAACGATCTTCAAACTCCTAATCTCCAAAAGGCCAGTAACGCACTTGTAAGGCCTCTGATGTTCCAGGTGTTCATGGGCGATGCCGATTGCTTACCATCAGGTGATCCGTCTGCTCGTTCACCGGCTTATGCCATAAAAAATCTAATTATTCAAGTCTACTATGCAATTTAAAATCTCACCCTTACTCATTCAATTGAATGTCTATCAAAAAATAGAAAAAGAAATTTAGCAACAATTAATTGTTTCTTTTCAGCTACTAACAAAGGTTGTAACTCAATCGTTCTATGAACTACAAATCACAGTTTAACAATCCAACGCTAAATGTCAAAAGCGTAAATAATCGTCACAATAAACAACAATTCAACATTTAGTCAAATACTTGGATATAAACCGGTCTGTTTGATCCGTTTCACTGTTAAAATGGTAGCACTTTATGAACCGTGTTACATTTGCAGTTCATTCACACCCTATTTTGTGATTACCAAGAGTCATTTTTGATTAACAAAGCTTAAAACTATTCAATCTGAATCTAGCGTTTACAATTTTATCAGCTGCAGTTTATATCAACCTTAAATCCTAAATCACAAAAGCGATAATTCCATAACATAGCTTACAAAAGATTACTACTATGCTAGCACGTTTTCCGTGTATCGTATAAGATTTATGAGTAACGTATGTATTTGGAAATCTGTTCCTCTAATTAAAAGGGGTATGTGTAAACATCGCTATTGTTGTTACACCTTTTCAAATAAGAATTAATTTATGTCGGCAAACTATGTGGTTTAGCCGCTAAATTTTATGGTTCATTGTATTAAATAAGTTCTGTAGTAAATAGAGCAGTTTCTGATGTGAAACTGCTGTTGTTCTGGGAATGATGACGTTCTGTTTTATACTGTATGGTTGTATGGTTTATTTGATGGTGAATATAGATGGTATAAAAGTAGTGTATTGCGATTGATAGGGTAAAACTAATTTCGGGGTTGGTCTACTAAGAGGACCCGGTGCCTCCTTCAGATGCGGATGGTGGCCACCGGGGACGTTTAATGAGGTAAAAATCCCACACTCCCTAGTATTTTTCCCCATAAAACTAGGCGCCTTTTTAATGGTTTGCTCCCGTCAACAAAAAAAACTTAAATATCGCTCACATAAATGCCCAGAGTGTTCCTGGCCACTATTCCGATCTTCTGGCATCCTTTAGCAATGCTCACCTTGATATCCTGCTGATTTCCGAGTCATTCCTTAAGCCTTCTCTCCTTTCCACGCACTATGTCCTGCCGGGCTTCGTTTTAATCCGCAATGACAGAACAGGCAAGGGCGGGGGCGGGGTCGCCATGTACGTCCGCTCCGACCTACCTTTCCGCGTGATTAGTGCGTCCCCGTCTACCTACTCGGAGTCGGCGGAGTATATGTTTGTAGAGATCACAATAAACATGAACAAAATTTTAGTTGCTGTCTTGTATAGTCCAAATCTCCATATCAACTATTTGATGCTCTTGACATGCAGTTAAATAATTTGTGCCCTAATAAGACCATATTGTAATAATGGGGGACTTTAATACATGCCTTCTGAAGCAAAATTCACGTTCACATAAACTCCTATCTCTTCTCACCTCTTTTAATCTTAGTTTACTTCCTCTTTCACCCACTCATCATGCTCCTAACTCTTCGCCTTCCTTACTTGACCTGATGATCGTGTCCTCACCTGATCATGTTGATGATCATGGCCAGCTGACTGCTTCATTTTCTTACCATGATTTAATATATTTATCATACCGCATCCGCACTCCTAAACGAAAACCTCGCTTTGTCAATTTGCGCAGTTACAAGCGCCTGGATCTGGAGGCGTTGCAGCATGATGTCCTCTCATTGACTGGAGTCTTGTGATTGATGCTGGGGACATTGATGTGAAGGTTGACACTTTTAACTCGATTATACACGATCTGTATGATAAACACGCACCGGTGCGTCGTGTGAGGATTAAACACGACCCAGCCCCGTGGGTTACTTCTGTAATTAAAGATGCCATGGGTCGTAGGGACAGGGCGAAACAAAAACTTAAGCGCAGACCTTCCGCTGAAAATCTAGCGAATTTCAAAATGCTGCGGAACCGATGCAGTCGTCTGTGTAGAGATGCTAGGAGGCGCTATTTTGAGGAGAACCTGGAGAAGCACAATTCAAGCGACGTTTGGAGGTTCTTGCGATCTGTGGGCATTGGTAAATCACCTGTTTCCGATGCCAACGACGTAGACCTTGCGGTTCTAAACGACCACTTCTCACTCTCCCCGGTATCACTCGACGGCTCCATTAAATCTGTCACCCTATCCAATCTTTCTAGTTTACCACTTCCTCCCTGTCTCCGTTCGTCCTTAGCAGTGTCACTGATGATGACGTGAGAAAGTCCATTTGGCGGTGAAGTCCTCAGCGGTGGGCAGTGATAAACTATGCTCTCGTATGTTTATCCCTATTCTTCATCTCCTCACTCCTATTCTTACCCACATCTTTAATTTCTCCTTATTTTCCTGTTCTTTCCCTACTGCCTGGAAAATGGCTCACGTTATTCCCCTGCCTAAAATTAACAAACCTTCTGTTCCCTCTCACTATAGACCTATTTCTATTCTCCCTTTTCTTTCCAAGGTCATGGTATGTGAACATATTGTTCACAAACAACTAACGGCCTATTTATCCAGTAATAATCTCATTTCCTCCTTCCAGTCAGGTTTTCGTCCTGGTCACAGCCGTCACAGCTTTGCTCAAAGTTACGATGACATTCGCTGGGCATGGATAATAAATCTCTCACTCTTCTTGTTCTGTTGGACTTCAGTTCCGCCTTCAATTCCGTAGATTTTGATGTCTGTTGGGTATCCTTAAGTCCAACAATTTCTCCTCTTCTCCTTATCCTGGATCAACTCCTATCTCCGGGGCCGCCGTCAGCGGGTTCGCCTAGAGGATACCTTTTCCGATTGGTGTGACCTCGCTGCTGGCGTGCCTCAGGGTGGTGTCTTTCTCCAGTTCTTTTTTCCATTTTTATTAACACCGTTGCCATGGTTATCACTTCTAATTTCCACCTCTACGCAGACGACTTGCAGCTTTACCGTCATTTCAAGCTGTCAGAGGTCGACTCTGCAATTGAAGCCATGAACCGTGACCTGAGTGGGGTCGATGAGTGGGCCAAATCCTTTGGCCTGCAAATCAACCCCCTCAAGTCCAAGGCTATGATAATTGGGGGTAGGTTTTACCGCAACGCATTGAGCATCTCTGCCCTTGATCCTTTGATCCTAAATGGCAATGTTATCCCTTACACTGATGTTGCCAAGAATCTGGGCGTGTTTATTAACTCTAACCTTTCGTGGGGTGAACAGGTGAACGAGATCAGTCGTAAAGTTCATTTCTCTTTGCATTCGCTGAAGCGTCTCCAGTCTCTTCTACCTCTGAAAACGAGGATCAACCTTATGCAGTCTCTGATCCGTCCATTGATCGACTACGCTGATGCTTGCTATTTGGATGCCACGGAGGAGCTTCTAAATAAACTTGAGCGCTTGCAAAATGTCTGTATACGCTTTGCCTTTGGTTTAAAAAAGTACGATCATATCTCGGAATTTCGCAAAAGGCTCAAGTGGCTCCCAATCCGACTTCACAGGAACACTCGCATCTTATGTCTTCTTTTCAATATACTTTTTAATCCCGATTATCCCTCTTACCTTCGTGAACGTTTTTCCTTTGCCCGCCCTCCTGAGGCTCTTTCCCGATCTCATCTTAAATCTAATCTTTCTGTTGTCTCACACAATACTGATTTTTACACCTATTCCTTCACTGTTCATGCAGTGCGACTTTGGAATTCCCTACCACCTAATATCCGTGATTCTAAATCCATCCCAATCTTTAAAAGACTCGTAAGGGAGCACTACCTTTCCTCATCTTGTTCAAATTAGTGTATGTTTATTTGTAATATACTCTAATATGTGTATTATTTGATGTGTATCTATCATATGTATGTATAGGTTTATGTATTTTATTGTGATCTATTTATTTAATACATTTCATGTCATGTTACGCACAGTGTCTCTGTTTTTTTCCGTTTTTCCTGTCGAAGGACTGCAGGAAGAGATTCCTTCGGGAATATGTAGTACCTATGTACCTCCAAAATATTTATATATGTGTTCTCCTGTGTACTGTCTGTGTGTTGTGCATAAACCGATAAATAAATAAATAAATAAATAAAAGGGTAAAACTAAGGAGAGAGACAGATTATTATCAATTTTCTTCGTTGAGGATAAAACCATGTTTAGGCCTGAAACCTTTACACAATAAAGTAATAGTTCTTTATTGGGTAAGCACACCTACCTAGGCGTTCTTCATCGTCAGCCACATCATTGCTTACCACCAGGCGAGACGGTGGTTAAACGTCAACCGATCAAGTATAAAATACGTATCTTGTGTAGCAGCGACAAAGTAGAATACTTCTATGACTTCCTCTATTCTTTCCGTGGGCGTATTGAGTCGACTAAGAGAGACAAGATACCTATTAAAGTGTCATCAATAAAATTCTGTAATATCAATGACATGAACTTTGTCAGTATGTATTGGGTTGTCGATTTTTTTTTTGATATTGGTATTTTTTTTTTATCTGAGAAAATCATCGAATGACTGCTCCCGCCTGGGTGAGGCGGAAGGGAGTGTCAGACTCTTACTGACTAAAAACCACCCCGTTCCTTCTCCTGCACCTCGAGCCGGAGCCCCGGTTACCCATTAGGTTCTTCGCGACTCCGAATCGGCATCGGCCCTACTGGGCCTTTGGGATTGGGATAAGCCGGTAATCGAGCAGACGGATCATCTGATGGTAAGAAATCGGCAACGCCCATAGACACCGGGAACACCAGAGGCGTTACAAGTGCGTTACCGGCCTTTTGGGGATTAGGAATTTGAGGATTGGTTGGGATTCCGGATTTGGGAGATTGGGGTGGGGGGAGGTTATTGGGCCTCCGGTAACCTCAATCACACGACGAAATATTACGCAAGGGTTGTTTCCCGTCGGTTTTCTGTGAGGCTGTGGTATCACTCCGGTTGAGCCGGCCCATTCGTGCCGAAGCATGGCTCTCAAACTCTCATTAGAATTAGAATGATGATTTAATAAGTGACAAAAAAGCAAGTACAGGGACTGTTTTACATTTTTACTGACTCATTTCTCGGACTCTTAAGAAGACTGTCAAAACATGAAGTTATAATGCAATTTATCACAAACCCACACTTCTAAAGGAATGTTTTAAACTGCAACTTTCTACCATATTATTCGCTTCGCCCCCTCCATTCATATTTCATTATTCCGTCACAAATTCCTTCCTTACAACGGCCTGCGTTTATTAAAAAAGTCTTCAGTACTTTTAATTTTAATATTTTCTTTCAAGCACATTACGAGTAGAAGTGCTATTTTGTGTCCGTTGGCTAAAAGAAGGTTGTACAAATAAAATTATGGGTTGACGTGGGAAATGCATTGTGGTAGTCAGTTGTGGTGTTTTTTCTCGTTAGTTCTATAATGGATTTTTGTCTGTATTTTTCGTTTTATTTTTTCTTTGGTATGCGTCTGTTTATTTGTTTGTCAGTTTTAATTAAGAATCTAAACATGAAAATTTTGAAATTAAACACGTCTACTGAGTTTCATCACCATGTCTAATATAATAATCTGTTTTTATTAGACATGGTGAAATTAGTAGTCTTAAAATAATATTGCGGCTCTTAATGCTACTATACAATGTAACACTATTCACTATTTATGTTATGGTCCCATGTAAAAGGTTGAGTTTATTGCCATATACCGGACACAATTCCAGACTCCGTACTACTACTGAGATTTTTTAAAAACCCAGTAATACTTTGCCCGACCCAGGAATCAAACCCGAGATCCCTTGCACGGCAGTCACACTTGCGACCACGCGGCCAACGAGGCAGTCAGTCCTTCGTCATAAATCTTTTTAAAAAAAACAAGATAAAGAATAAACATAAACAATATCCCACCATGTGTCATGTTCTTCTAAATACCTGACGTTTTTAAGGAAAAATAGGCGAAAATGTAAGGGTTAAGAGAATGTACTGTGGGCTCAAATAAAATCCAACGTCTCGACATGAATATGCAATGGATTACTAGATTTGACGTATTACACTTGTTTTTTTAAGTGTTCACTTGGTTATAAGAACAACTTCATCGCATAATGTTATTGGTAAGCGAGAGAATTAGTATTGTTTGATGAGTAGAAAGAAAGAAAGAAAGAAAGAAAGAAAAATAATTTATTCGCCACCGACATGGACCACCGAATAACACACAAAATAATAACAAAATAACATTGAAAAACAAAAAATAAAAAATAAAAATAAAATAAAATAAAAAACAATAAGAACAAACAATAATAACATAAAAAAACAGCAGTAAAAAATAAAACAACAATTAAGGCAGGGTGGCAGCATGTCCGCGACAAAAGGGCTCACCAACTCAGTTTAAGCTGGGCACAGTAAGTACCCAACACTGGTTTTCAGTTGGCACCCCTGCAGTGACGCACGGACGGAAGCAACGAAGAATAATTTTAAGGAAAATAAAATAGTTACATAAGACACATGTTAAAAAATATAATGATAATAATAAAATAAAAGGAAGAATAAAAACAGACCTCTAAGTATGTACATTGTGCGATAAATAAATGAATAAAAATGAGTATGCATACATAAACAAGTGTAACGTGTACCGTCACCGAAGGAAAAAAATAATAAAAATAAAATAAATTTATAAACTGTATCACGACAATAAAATTAGTGTGGGTATGTCGTGAAGCCATCGCGCAGCCGACACTCATTGCGCGAAGTTGAAGCGAGAGACAGGTCGGTATTTCGCCAGCACTGCGGCAACAAGGGGCCCAAGGGTGAGTTTTCGAGATATGCTACATTACAATAATACTGAAGTTAATATAATAATTATATAATAAATCAATATGAAAATGTGAAAACATAATTTGTGTACCCAGTTAAACAAAAAAGAAAAAAAATAAAATATATATATAGAAAGATAAGTGTTAGATTAAATAAACGAAATGTCAATATTTATAGATTCATTCTCAATTTGAGAATTAATAATAAACTCCTTGAGTTTTCGTTTAAAAGTGAATGGGCTTTGCAGGTTCCTGATTGGAGTACTACAAGCCCAATGTGTATATTAGCATCTTTTGTATACCAATTTAGGGGATTACAGATCTGTACTTTCTCTACCTACGCCAAACGACGAGTGCTTCAACCGTACTTACTTTACCTACCAAAAACATAACATCACACCTTTTATCCCCGAAGAGGTCGGCAGAGTTGTACATTATGCCATCGTACAATGTTACACCCACTTTTCGTGCGTGGCGGGATGAGCTCCGGAAGTGCGTGGCGGGATGAGCTCCGGCGCGATCTCATGGCGGAATGGCAGCAACGACTGTCGCAACCGAGGGCTGGGCTCGTTGCCATTGCAGCGGTAAGACCCCTCTTTGAGGAGTGGCTTGAGAGACGCTACGGCGTCCTCACCTACCGCCTGACGCAGGTCCTCACCGGACATGGAAGTTTCGGGAGGTACCTGTGTCTGATGGGGCGGGAGGAAACGCCCGGGTGTCATCACTGCGAGGATCGCCCTGAGGACACGGTGGAACACACCGTAGCGGAATGCCCTGCGTGGGCTGAGCACCGCCGTGCCCTCAGGGAAGTGATCGGCGATGGCGACCTCTCGCGTCCGGGCCTAGTGCAGGCCATGATGCGGAGCGAGGGGGACTGGGATGCCGTCTCGTCCTTTTGCGAAGCAGTCATGCTAGCTAAGGAGGAGGCGGGACGCGTGAGGCAGCGAAGCGCTGCCTCCTCGCAACCCAGCCATCGCGAAGGACACACCGGGCGTCGGAGATCGCGGGACGATCTCCGGCCACCGTAAGCGCGGGCCTGCGGACGGCGAGCATGGGTGGCTCCCCGTCCGACCAGAAACAGACCCGAGCGTACGGCGCGTCGCGTTCCGCGCGCGCCTCAAAGAGCCATCAGACACCACAGATGGGGCCCAATAGGGCCGATGCCGATTCGGAGTCGCGGAGAACCTAACGGGTAACCGGGGCTCCGGCTCGACGTGCAGGAGAAGGAACGGGGTGGTTTTTAGTCAGTAAGAGTCTGACACTCCCTTCCGCCTCACTCAGGCGGGAGCAGTCGTTCGATGATTTTCCCCCCTTAAAAAAAAAAACACTTACTTTTCATTATTTATGTTATGGGTTCAATATAATAGAGGGTGAGCCTATTGTCATATACCGGACACATTTCCGGACTCTATGCTACTACTGAGAATTTAAAAAAAAACCCAGTAATACTTAGCCCGACCCGGGAATTTAACCCGAGACCCCTTTCCCGGCAGTCGCACTTTCGACCACTCGGCCAACGAGGCAGTTGAGCATCAAAAGCAATTATATAAAAGAATCAACTTCGTTGACAACTTGACAAACAACTGCGCACCACACCACTAGGACAGCGGAGACCGCATATTATGGACACCTACGTGACAGTGCAGCGGTTTGTGGTCGGAGTATATTGTGGGTGCTGTTTCATATCACCATTGTGTCTGAACAGTGCCTTTAGCCAAACGCCACTTTAGCGCTTGTCTACAAAGAGAGTAGAAAACTAAATGTATGGGGATGACACTGACCAGTGTCAAAATTTACGTCAATTCCATATAATTTGGTTTTCTATTCTACATGTAGACAAGCGCTAAATGGCATTTGGGTACAGCCGCAGGATCGAGACTGGTATTGAATTATCTATCTATAAAATAAAAATGAATATCTGTTCGTTAGTCTCGCTAGATCTTGAGAACTGTTGAATCGAGTTGGCTAATTTTGGTTTTGAAATATTCGTGGAGGTCCATAAAAGGTTTAGAAGGTGAGAAAACTTTTTAAGGCACTAGGTACATAGATTGCCGAGTCAGCTAGTTTTTGGATAAAATCCATTATTAACTAGGTATGTTTAACTCCATTGGCTCAAAAAAGATTGAAATGTAAAGAAAACTGTATACTCTGCATCACAATCGAATGAAGACTAATCACTGGATCAAGGTACCGTTGGATAGATGTGATGGAGGCGGTTTTGATCGAGTAAACGTTAGAAATGTCTAATACTGAAAACATAGCCAAATTTTTTATAATAACTATCGCGAAACGTACTAAATTAAATAAAAATAGCGGGTTACTAAGTAACATGAATAGTTCGAAACTAGAAGAGCTTTTCTTAGTATATTCACGTGAGTAAACCGCGATTTTTAATTAACATAGCAAAGTCTCGTATCGAAAATATAAATCTAGAATCTGATGAATAAGTATTGTGATATAAAAACCCGAACTAATTATCACCTATCCTGGAGATCGCACTAAGTATGTTGTGATCACCAATTACAAAAGATAACGTAAAGAATTGATCACCATACGAATGCAATCTTTAGAAATCGTATGAGTACGGTAGTTGACATGTAGTCAAATTCAATACTTTTATTGAAATGTAAAAAAAAATCTATACTTTTCTATGAATTTTGTATTGGATCGCAACTTATGACGTCATTATATTTCTGCGTCAAAAAGCATACTTATTTCCTTAAAATTAGCGAGAAATAATCCTAATGTAGGTAAATTTTCAAATCAATGGATGAGAGTATGGTTATTTTTTAATTATTCATTGCATTGAAAAGTTGAAACAAATTATTTAAAACCAAGGAAACTACCCCATTTTATAAAACTAATATAATTATACCCATAAAAGTAAATGACTATTATCCCCACTGGCTTCAAATGACTATCGATTCACCAAGTTTCGAATAATAAAATGAAATTCAATGCAATCAGAATGATCGCAAAACTAACGGTGAAACTTATTGCAAATTTGAACTAAAATTAATCCATGAAAGTAAAGGGCAATCGCCTTTAGTTACATTCAGTGGTCAGATTAAATAATTGATAGTCCAAAGTTTGTAATTAATGTTGCGTAGATTTTATTTTTCAAACTGTTGCGGTCTGTTTATTTTAAATCTATTGCTGAATGGTAATATTATTTATTTTCACTATGTACATGAATTTATGTCTTACATCTTTTTTTATGAGATAAGCCGGTAAAAGAGCAGACGTATCACCTGATAGTAAGCAATCGGCGTCGCCCATGGACACCCAAAACACCAGAGGCGTTACAAGTGCGTTACCGGCCTTTCGGGGATTAAGAATATGAGGATTGTAGGGCATTCGGGGATTGGGGAGACTGGGGAAGGGGGTAATTGGGCCTCTGGTAACCTCACTTACACGACGAAATACAACGCAAGCGTTGTTTCACGTCTGTTTTCTGTGAGGGCGTGGTATCAGTCCGGTCGAGCCGGCCCATTCGTGCCGACGCATGGCTCTCCAACACTCTTTCTATCGCATATTACGTACCTTATCGACCCCTTCGAATAACATAATCCATAAGTTATAACATCAAGGCGCTATAATTGACCGGCGCTGCTGTGAATCTATTGGGTTACCGAGGCTTCAGTTTAAAGCAGGAGTAGAAATGGGGTGGTTTTTAGTCAGTAAGAGATACTCTCTCTTGCCTCACCCAGGCGGGAGCAGTCATTTAAAAATTAAACGAAATTAAGGAAAACGGGAAAAGCCATTGGATGACCTTCCCCTTTAAAAAAAAAGAAGCGCAACAATCAATCTTGATGTACCTACTATTATCTCCGTCTCCTTATTTGAGATATCCGAAATGTGACACCTTAGTGCGAGGTCTCTGGTGCTATGTTTCAATTGAATAATATTTTATTTCTATTATTGTGGTCGATCGTGGTATCTAAAATTTAGCCATTTATGATAAACGTGCTGTAAACAGTACTATTGAAATAAGTTCATTTCTATTTTCCTATTTATGTTCCAACTAGCAAACAATTTTGCAATTTCAACTCAAAATAATAAGCTGGAAAATTGGCAAATATTCTGTTTTGAGCACGAAAGTAGTACTTTTTGTATTATAAAAGCTATTAAATTCGTAAGTATCAAGATATCATTAACCTAGCTAATGGCAAACTATTACAAAAATCTAGACTTGAAACCGCTAGGAAATATTGTGACACTCAACCAGAATATACTACAGAAGTTCAAGTTAAAACTATTTGTGAATAAATTAGAATTCACATCTACGAGTCACTGATACTACGAGGTCGCTACACTTTACTACGATCAGTTACGAAATGCTACGAGTGCTACGAGTGCTACGACATGCGACACCGTATTTATTGCTTGAAATCAGTTAGATGTATTATTTCCTTTGAAAATAAAGTTTGACAATATATTCTAAATTATTATATTATAGGTCTTTTATCGGATAATACAAAGAATAGGCTTCTTTTTCTATATTTTTATCATATTTTGTCTTCATAGTACATTGTGAAAGAAAATTGCTTCACCTGAAGTGAAGTAATTTCAGAACATTTAAGGATTATCTATCTAACAGATCTATATTTTTTACATTGCTACTGAAGTAATAACAAGCCGAAACTGTGATATTAGTATTTAAATTCACACGTAAAACACGATAAAAAACCGGTTTTTGTGCAAAATTTTCACGACTAATAAACAATATTATAATTAATACTATAATATGTTTATTATAAATGAACCTTTTGTATCAAATCTATACAATGTGACTAATGAGTGTACATAAGATTTATTACCGGGGAAGCTCATTAGCTTATGTGATTTATAGTTGAAAGTAACGATGCCAGCATTTCGTATGTAAATTCCATTACAGTACTCAAAGAAAACTGATGTTTATTGAAAGAATTTGGGCCACTTCATTTGTATATAAATTAGGCAACAAATAAGATAAAATATCGCTTGAATTTTAACCTTCTCATTGAAAAGTACTTAGTACCTATGTGTATATGAATTCATTTTGTGAGTAACAGGCTTAACACTACGTAATATTATTTAAGTCTAGAGAAAGTTTATAGTTCTACATACTAATTAAATTGTATCAGTTTATCGAATCTGATTTGATAATAGATTTAATTTTCAGAGCAAAATTACTTTTTTCTTCTATTACCTGTCTTCTATTCTTTTTTCGGTTATTATCTTTTCTTTTCTTCTTTCTTCTTTTTCTTTTTTTTAAATAAACAAAAAGTTTATTATCGAGTTGAGCTAGATTCTTTTTTTATGGCATAAGCCGGTAAACGAGCAGACGGATCACCTGATGGTAAGAAATCGGCGTCGCCCATGGACACCTGGAACACCAGAGGCGTTACAAGTGCGTTACCGACCTTTTAGGGATTAGGAGTTTGAGGATCGTTGGGGATTCAGAAATTGGGGAGATTGGGGAAGGGGGGGGGGGGTAATTGGGCCTCCGGTAACATCACTCACATGACGAAACACAACGCAAACGTTGCTTCACGTCGGTTTTCTGTGAGGCTGTGGTATCACTCCGGCCGAGCCGGCCCATTCGTGCCGAAGCATGGCTCTCCCACACTTAAAATTCTCAGAAATAATAGGTACTTTTTTGCTTAGATTTATACCCTAGGTTGGTAGGCTAACTCTCCATCACATGGGGCTATCTTCATGACATGCATTAGAAAAGCGATTCATCGTGTAAACCTAATTTTAATTTTATTATCAGAATAACTGTCGGCCTCGTGGGCTGAGTTATTGCCTGCTGGGTACGACTGCCGGGCAAGAGGTCTCGGATTCGATTCCCAGATCGGGCAAAGTATAACTGGTATTTTTTTGATTATCGGTAGTAGCACGGAGTCTGCAATTTATGCCCGGTATGTGTCAAAAGGCTTACCACCTATTACATGGAACTCATAACATAAATAGTGAAAAGTGGGTGTTACATTGTACAGTGGTATTAAGTGCCATAATCTTCACCTCTGCCAACTCCTTCGGACCTTCGGGGATAAAAGGCGTGACTTTATGTTATGTTTTATCAGATTATTTAAAGTTAGTAGGCCGAAAACCTATTTGACAAGGAACTCGACTAGTTTCATGGCATACTAGAAGCTCATGTTCATAAGCAGAACTCCACCACAAAAGACGCGGGGATTGTAGCAGTGCTACTGCAAACTAACAAATAATTACGTAAGTAAGCCAAAGACATTACATAAACACTGACTGCACGGTTGGCACGGTGGCTAGGCAACGTGTCGCGGGTTCCATTCCCGCAAGGAACAACTCTATGTGTGATCCGCAAATTATTGTATCGGGTCTGTTAGTCATGTGTATGTGAAATTGTATGTTTGTAAATGCACCCACGACAAAGGAGAAAATCCTAGTGTGGGGCAACATATTTTAAAAACAAAAAAAAACTTCTAACTTTGTCAAACCAAGTTATGATAATAGTTACGAATAGACCAAAGAGAGAAACCACTCAAAATAATATTTAAATGTTTCATAATAATATCATTATTTCCATCACTAACAATAATGGAATTGGAAGAAGTTTTCAAGGAAAAATTGTTTGGTTTTTTCCCGTTTTCCTTCGGAAAAATAACACGTTATATTATCTACAACAGGGAAGGCGAACCTTTACACATTAGCGTGCCAATTACTTTGAAGAAAATTGTTTTACCATTTTATGTGTGCCATCGACTGATTATTAGGGTGAATTCATCTAATTCTGTGACTCGCCTAATAATTCGGTTTAGTAAATTTGGTAGAACTCTTAGGTTTCTAGAAAAAAATCTGATTATTTGTGCTAATATTCCTCATAAAAGACTGATTAAAACTCATGCGGAGACTGAATTAAATTAATTAATAATTTATTGGTATTTTATTACTCAAATGCCTTTGTCACGAAGTTAGATGAGTTCACCCTACTATTTACTGTCAATCTGTAGCAATAAAGTATACAGTTGGTATGGTAAACTCTCACCGTAATATGGCTACGTACACCTGAAATATTTAAGACACCATAAATGCGTTGTAGGTTTCTGATCATTCATCAGTTTTGTAGTCACTGTCGTGCCCAAAATGTTGTGTTCCGTGCCATCAACGGCACGCGTGCCAATGGTTCGCCATCCCTGATCTACAACTTACAAAATAACTGTGTGAGCAAAACTTCATGGAACTCCCTCGAAACTAGCTTCACAAAGGAGTTAGTATAAGTTAATGTTCCAAGTTTATTCTGGAACATTCTACAACGTTTTCCGATTCAAAATCGTGCGTCTGTGAGTTTTAACGCTATTTATGGGTAAAATGTTGTTATCATCAGAGGAACTTCGTAATTGGTGTTGATAATAACATAACATAACGTCATGCATTTGACCAAAAACCTTTCATAGAGGAGAAATATCATAAAATTCCCATGTCACTGGCAGATTTCTGACTTTCATAAACACAACATAACATCACGCATTTTATCCCCCGAAGTCGTAGGCAGAAGTGCACATTATGCCACTGTACAATGTAACACCCACTTTTTACTATTTATGTTATGAATCCTATGTAATACGGGGTGAGCCTATTGCCATATACCGGACACGATTCCACACTCCGTGTTACTACTGAGAATTTTTTAAAAACCCAGTAATGCTTTGCCCGACCCGGGAATCGAACTCGAGACAACTTGCCTGGCAGTCGCACTTGCGACCACTCGGCCAACGAGGCGGTTTTACTTTACACTACATAGTATATATACAATTTTATGAACCTAGACTTTCGCTATACACATCAGTTTCATAAATTACTTCGTACAAACAAGGCCATATACTGGGCACAATTCCAGACTCCGTGCTACTACTGAGAATTCTGACTTTCACAAAAAAAAATATCAATACCCCTCTATGCAATTTTATGACAAGGTGATTCAGTTAAAGACCTCAAAAAGGCCAAGAAAGAACTATAACCATTTTACTACAGACCCCTAATAACGACTATATAAAATAAACCCCGTCCTTTAAGATCACACGAGAATCGTAAAACAGTTGTTCCACTCAATCTAGACCTAACCAATATTTAATATGAAGTCGTATAAATGTTATATATTCCCTACTTTATCGACTGACTTTTGGGAATTTATCGAAATAACAAGCTTTAGTATATGACTACACATCAGGCTA
The DNA here is from genome assembly GCA_902850265.1 of Spodoptera littoralis. Lineage (NCBI taxonomy): Eukaryota > Metazoa > Arthropoda > Insecta > Lepidoptera > Noctuidae > Spodoptera > Spodoptera littoralis. Next base: position 5,473,923 of record LR824555.2, on the reverse strand, counting down.
TATCATCCAGTGTAAACTGACCGTCGAATGTCCGGGAAAGTTATTGAAAGCGAGATCATTATGTACTGGTTTTGTATAGCTTGACATACACGGCTCTTGAAACTACACAAATCATTACAATGATTTAATTAATAATCAACTTTATTATCTAAAAGGAAAGGTTGAAAATGTAATAAGAATATTTGGCAGATTGGTGCCTGTAAGTTGCTGAATGACGTAAGAACGGTGGAGCTAACCATGCGGGCGAATTTTCTCGTTTTATATCGATTTTATGGGGCCCCTAATACCTTTTGGGATGTGTGGCCAGCCTTTATTATTTCCCGTTTTGGAGGTCAGTAATAAATCATCTTTCTCGATAGAACCGTAAGCGATACATAGGTGTGTACCTATAATATGGTTGTACACCGGTTTTGGTCCTTTTATGTGATTTTGTGAATGATTAGGGATTTTTTTTCATTTCTTTTGATTTAAGTTCTGGTTTTGTTGCATGCGAATAAACAACTACTTATTTTAATAGTATTCAAGTGACACACACGGTGTCTCGAGAGTGTTTTGTTTCGTCAAAGAAGCCTGACGGTTTGCTCTGTATTGTCTTTCGCACCGAATCAGAATAATTTTATTGTTCAATCTTAAAATGTATGAGTCAGTTTTCTAAATAAAATAATTCAATCGTGACGAATAAAAGGAAAGAAAATTACAACGACACACAACATCTAAATAGCTTAAACCATAAAGCTTTAGTCACAAAATAAAACAAACAAAATTAAATTACACCATACTCAACAGCCAATACTGCTAAACAAGCAACTAAACAAAAAACCTACATCATAAAACTAAAATACACACCATCAGCAATAAAAACAACAAAACTATAGCTGCTTAAACACAACAAAGACCCCTTACCTTTGCCTAAAACGCAAACTAAGCGAGAAATTTCAGCAATATCTTCGCCATGTGTTGTCAAACATGCAATATAAGATGTATTGCACCGTCTTACGGCATCTCGTAAACCTCTAAGGGTCACCTAAGGGATATATTTCACTTGGAATGTGTCAGTGTAGTGACGTCCAACTCGTAAAGTCGTCTCATAGCAAAGCCCCGATTCTGTTGTACGAGCTAGTTCTGTAGAATCTGAGTGATTTTAGTTCTTCTTGATTTATTTGGATGGTTTAAACAAAATTTTGAATTTTTCTGCACTGAAAATAATTATGTGGTTTGAAGTATATCGTCACACTGAGATCGGCCACGAGCCGTCCACTACTGAATGTGGATGTGTCGTAACAGGCATTGCACCGTGGGGGCTCCAGAGCAGGTCTCTTATATAGGGACCAGTGCCTCCATACAGGTGTAGAGTGTGGCTACCGGGGAGGTTTTAGTGAGGTAAAAATCCCACTCCCACTAGTTTTTTATCCCCAAAAAGGTAGGCACCATTTGAAGGTTTCCCCCGTGGCCTAAAAAAAGAAGATCTGCCCTAATGAATTCCTCTGACTGCATCCAGTGGCCCCCATAAAAAGATACGAGGGCTAAGTCAATTTTTGCTTACAAAGACAACACAAACAAAAATTCCAACTTGGGTGTTGTCTTTGATGTACTTTTTTTGTAATTGCAAGTCACTTGTTAAGCAATATTGTTTTGAAAGGTAATACAAATATTGTACCATTAACTGGTAACAAATTAAATGGAAATGATGGGGTTTTTATAGCATAAGCCACTAAACGAGCAGACGGATCACCAGATGGTAAGCAATCGACGCCGCCCATGGACATCGACAACACCAGAGGCGTTACAAGTGCGTTACCGGCCTTTTGGAAATTGGTAATTTGAGAATTGTGAAGGATACGGGGATTCCGGAGACTAGGGAGTCTAGGGAGGGAGATAATAGGGCCTCCGGTAAATTCACTGCCACGACGAAACACAACGCAAGCGTTGTTTCACGTCGGTTTTCTGTGTGGCCGTGGTATCACTCCGGCTCATTCGTACCGAAGAATGGTACTTTTGTATGAACAAATTTTGGTGATTTATATCAGGTAATTGTGTACGAGTTAAATACTATACACTATACAATGACGAAAAATTAATACTCATCTCATTCAAACATTCTCCTTATAAAAAGAAAACCATATTAACACATGAACAACAGAATAGCCTCCTTTGTTAGACTAAAATTCCTTTCATTTGGCGCGTATGAATTATTTGAAGGTCATGTACAAAGGTCGTTGAACCCTGTTCTTAATTTATTTATTGTTGGAGATCCCTGATTTATTGAGCTTGCTTGTTCATGGCTGATAGAACACATGGTTTGTAATAAAATAAGTTACAAGCGAACTGAGAATAATTTGTTTAGTGGATGTGAAATTGCATCATTTGGTTTAGCATTGTTAGTTAGTCTTAATTATTATTTACATAGCATAGGGTAGACACATGCACATTACGACATTTAATGCCACTGTACAATGTCATACCCACTTTTGAGTATTTATGTTATGAGTTCCATGAGTTTAGGGAGTGAGGATATTGCCACATACCGGGAAAATATTTAAAAACCCCAGTAATACTTTGTTCGACCCCGGACTTGAACCCCAGACCCCTTGCCCAGCAGTTGTACTTGCGACCAATGGGCCAATGAGACAGCAGGCAATTATCATTTGCGTATAGTATATGTTTAGTAATTGTCATCATCAACAGCCTTATAAATGGCCCCTGCTGAGGAAAGCCTCTTCTCACACGGAGAATGTTAGAGCATTAATCACCACGCTTGCTCAATGCGGGTTGGCGATTTCAAACTTATAATTTGAAATTATAAGCCCAGGTTTCCTCAGGATATTTTCCATCACCATTTGTCAGTGGTGTCTAAATAATCTTAATAAGTACGTTTAACTCGGAAAAAGTCACATTGGTACTCGCCGTTGGTCGGTTTCGAAACCGCACCCTCATGCATAAGAAGCGGACAAAATTGAATGTCCTTTTAACCAGCGCATTGCAACAAAAGCATCTAATACTTAATACGACTCTGTTCTATCTAGGGATCAAAAAATTTGAAATCATTTTTCACTATAATTATACTCTATTTAAAGTTTTCCAAGACCTCTATGCTACATTTTTTTTTCTATCGCAGTTTTCGTTCGAGGCATTTGTCTACGCAGCCAGACTTTGCATTCCAAATCCAAACATTTGAAATCTCAAGGGAAATGTGGCTATCTGCGTTTGGTGATTAAAAAAAAGAAAAGAAAAAAACTAACCAAAAAGTTCGCGTCGAAAGAAGGCTCTATTTCACAGTACTATGGTTTTTTGAACAAAGAATACTGGTGTAATGAGAAGAAATCCACACAAAGGTTTTGTTTTCGAAAAAAGTTGTCTATTTTCTCAAGTTTTTCTTATCACAAGTAGTTATTATTTTGTTATAATCGTCAAAGGATTTATTACGATTTTATAAATAATATAACTATGTTTATTAGCTAAAAGATAAATAATATTCCTAAAGAAAGATTAAAGAGTTATCTGTTCGTTATACTATGATTAAACCCAATTTCATCGCGCCTTTGATTCTTTGTTTATCCTAAAAAAATCACTTGTTATAAGGTCTAAAATGTGACTGCCGTGCAAGAAGACTTAGATTCTTTTTGAATAAATCTCTTCTTGTTCTTGTATACAACTCAATGAGTTTTACATTATACAACTGAACGTACACAGAACAAAAAAAAATAACTTTAGATAATACAAATATACATATTATGTATAATGAATGATAAAATTATCACACCTCAAAATTGATTACAAAATCGCAACAAAATTCTAACCTTACACATACTAACGGTAACCAATGACTGGCGACCGTGAACGGCTTTCTCGAGGTAATCCGGCATCACGGTCACCGTGTCGGTTCGGATATGTAGCATCTGTATTTCGTATGTGGTCACACCGCATACCGCTACCAGTTCGGTGTACCTAGTCTGAATTAATTAAGATATCGGACTTGCTGACTACAGGTATATAATGTAGGTAGATGGTGACGTATAGTGTCGTATGTATGTGGCGTATAGTGACGTATATGTTGGGATTTAAAGGTTGAGTTTGTCAAGAGATTTGGGTTGTTTTCTGGGTCGGTTTTGGTGTGAATGTGATAATTAGGTATGTGCCTAAAATTATAAAGTAGGTATTATATCAGATACGGCTCCAAAATTAATAAACCTATGTTTATAGGTGTACATAATTTAATAAAAAAAACTTTATTAACTCAATGATATGACGCCCACAAACTAATATCAGCAAAAAAAATTCAAAAAATATTTTTAGAAGTATTAAAAAAAATGCCGTCCTTGATTGGGGACAACGGTCTCATGTGTAGTACTTTTCGAAGTAGTAACTGTTTTCGACACATAAGGTTCTAACGCATTATTTGCATTGATATCACAGTTTTTTTATGACGAACTGCGTATCGTAACAGATATTAACTAAATCTCTGCGGAAAATGTCTAAATCAATTGTGACGCGCCTATCTTTTTTTTGAAGGTAAAAATCATGCATTGCGTTTTCCGCCTGGGCGACTCTTTCTGGCTAAAAACCAACACGTTCCTAATTCTGCTTCGAGCCGAAGCCCCGGCGACCCACTAGGTTATTCATAGTAGTCGGGCATCTGTCCCACTGAGCCATCTCGATCTAAGGCGGTCTGATCTGCACTTTGAAGCACGCGCGTAACACCACGCACCTTACAGGTACAGGTCTGGTTTTGGGCGGCGATCTGTTCTTGCTACTATGACTGCTTCGCAGAAAGAGATGTTTTCCAGTTCCCCTTGCTTCGCACCACAGCCTGAACCTAAGCTGAACGTGGAAGATTATCGTCGTCGATCACTTCCCTGAAGACACGACGGTGGTCAACGTATACAGGGCATAATGCTACTCTATCCTCTGGGTGGATGTCGCTGTGACGACACCAGAATACAGCTGGAGGAAATGCCCCCTACTGCTGAATTCTGATATCGGATGCGACGCCTGGTACTGTAGGTGAACTTTTGCATCTTCGGTCTTGATGCCCATCAGATTTTAGAATATGAACGCGTAAAGATATGGCGGAATTGGTGATGCTCTTCGTGAATTAGCGTCTGTTGTCACCAAGTATTAGCTATAACTAAGTTTAGCCTATAGGTGACCTTTATGAATTGGAAAACAAAATACAAATCAGGTATAAATGTTTTAAAAATATACTATAGATGTGCCCATTGTCCCCATACGGGGACACCATCATTTTTACTAACTTTCCCCTAAGCGGAATTGAAAGTATAAGGATATTCTTCAATATTGTTTTAATTGACACTATAAGCAAGCAATAATGACAAAAAAGTTTTATAAATCTTCATAATAACGTACTACAAAACGCCTCTGCTTTCAATAATAATTCCCATTTCACTTCCTCTTGATAAAATTGACAATATGACCCCTTTTTTGTAGCAATTTGTCAAAAGTTCTAATAATTTTAGGAAAGTACACTACTCCTGATTATAAATACCCATGAAATGTGAAGATAGCTAAAATAATTAATAACCAGCGGGTAAAAGAAAACCTGTCCCCGTATGGGGACGGCGGGCCCAAATGGGTTAAATAGTATTTTTTTAAACAATGCGTTCGTTGTTATCTCGATTTTTCTAAAGGATTGGAATTAAATCAATGGGTGTCTTTAAATTCTACAAAGTTAATAAACTTAGTTAATCGAATTTAAGGCCTTATTTTCGACTCATAATACTATTAACAAAGTGTTAACATTGCATCAAAAATTCGATAACAAGATACAATTCAAATTACACTGCGACGTTATTAAAACAGAAAATATGTTCCGCAGCACTCAAAGTAAAACCTTTACTTGTGATATCTGAACTGTGACGAGTATACGGAAATGAATTCTTAGATGTAAGAACTGTATATGAAGATACCCCATTATCCAAAGCATTTACGACGTTATTTCAAAGAAAGATAGGGTTGAAAATGTGTATGTGTAAGTTAACGTAGTTTGACGAGCTGCTATCTCCATATTTGATCTTCAAATGCACGCAGGTTATGCAAAAATTATACTTTGAGAAGTTGTCAGTTTGCAAATTACTCGAAGGAGCAACGAAAAACGGAATTCAAGATCAAAAGAATATTTTACAGGAAATTATGATATCGTGTGTGTTATTAAAATGAGAATAAACCAAAATATTATTTACATATAATTATTCGCACGTGTAGATACTTACGTAATAATAATTAGGTATATGAACACAACAAAAATGCTTTAGGAATACCATATTTTGTTTACGTTTTATAGACCTTGTTTTTTTTTATATTTCTGGGGCTTTGGGTTAGGCGTTATCTACACTAATATATACTAGCAGTAGCTCACTTCTTTACAGAAGTCACGGTGATGACGTCACATATGGAAAATGTATGATAAACGTCACTTTGAGGTCAATTCCTACTAAACAATAATAGGTCTTAGACAATTTTGAATTTTATAATATACTAGTTTAGATCGATTATTCAGAAGTAGCCTATGCTAGAAAACAACCAACATGCTCCCCAGTTTGTTGAAATGCATGAAAATACATTATTTAAAACCGAACATTCACCTTCAAAATAATGATTTTACGTCCACAACAATAATTTTGGAAGGAAACGACAGCTAACAGAAGACATAGCATTCAACAATGCACTATCAAATTCCGTAAAATAATACTGAGGATTCATTATAAGACTCATTGTTCTGGTACAGCAGAAACCAATCCTTTTATTATGTCCAACTTATGATACGGTATTCAAGCAAAACCATTTTCTATTACTAGTGAATTTTTATTACTATGAAATGGGAGATATGGACCTAACAATGGAGGAGTGCCTAATGACTGTGTCAGAAAACCATTCTATTCAGAATGGAGTGAAATCTGACACGTTGAATATTATTCGGGGAAATTGGGTGAATATTTTTTAAAATTGGTTTGTATTTGTTAGGTGATTTTTGCTGATTTGTGGTAGAACTGACTAATTTGAGTCTCTTAACTGTATGTTTGATCAAGAAGGTAAATTACAAACCTTATGTTGTGGTAAAGAATCATCGGATATGTTAGTGCGACTGATTATACCGCCTCGTTGGCCGAGTTCTTGCAAGTGCGACTGCCGGGCAAAGAGTCTCGAGTTCGATTTCGGTCGGACAAATTATTAATGGGTTATTAAAAAAAAATCTCAGTTCGTGCACGGAGTCTGGAATTGTGCCCGGTATATGGCAATAGGCTAACCCCCTATTACATGGGATTCATAACATAAATAGTGAAAATTGTACAGTGGCATTGAAGTCCCATAACATGCACCTCCACCTACCCATTCAGGGATAAAAGGCGTACTGTTATGTTATAAAATTAGTAGAAAAATCAATAATGTTTTATTACCATATTCATTACTATGTATAGTAGTAGTATATATAGCAGACGCATGTTGAGAGGCAGTATAATTTGAGTTATTATTAGGAGTTAACTGACCTACAATATTTTAATTAATTGCGTGTGCCTTTTGTTGATTTTTTTTTTTACATACTTGGGTCACGCTTCGGGCGGTTAGCGATGTGTGCTCGGCACAAATTAATTTCGAAATGAAAGCAGGTACTGTAGAAAAAATTGAGTGTTTGTAATAATTATTATGTGTTTTTAAAGAGATTGGTGTGGATAAAAATATAGATAATTATCATGATATAATAACAAACAAAAAGTCAAAACCAAAAAGCAAAAAATAACTAATATTAGTACTGATAGGTTACCCACCCACTGATAGGTAAGAAGTCGGTGCCATAAGTTCCATACAAAATTATTCATTAAAACCTTAATAGGTACCTAATTTACAATTTTGTGGACATTAAGTTATATCATTATGATATGAGCTTATGGCATGCATATGAGCGACTTCTAACCTATCAGTGGGTGGGTAACCTATCAGTACTAATATTAGTTATTTTTTGCTTTTTGGTTTTGACTTTTTGTTTGTTATTAGTTTTTGGTTTTTGAAGTCGGTTTTTTAAACGCAGTTTTTATTTTATTATTTTACCATTTTCTAGCCCCACTCTATTTAGGTGTAAAGTCCTCATTAATACAAATTAATCAAGCTCAAACACAAGGTAGTTACAGTATACTGTTGAGGAGTTCCCTTAACAATTACACTTCTTCATCATCAGACCCTAATGAGAGCCCCACTCTATTTAGGTGTAAAGTCCTCATTAATACAAATTAATCAAGCCCAAGGTAGTTACTGTATACGTTGAGGAGTTCCCTTAACAATTACACTTCTTCATCATCAGACCCTTAATGACAGCCCCACTCTATTAGGTGTAAAGTCCTCATCAATACAAATTAATCAAGCCAAACTCAAGGTAGTTACTGTATACCGTTGAGGAGTTCCCTTAACAATTAACTTCTTCATCATCAGACCCTTAATGACAGCCCACTCTATCTAGGTGTAAAGTCCTCATCAATACAAATTAATAAGCCCAAACACAAGGTAGTTAATATAAACCGCTGAGGAGTTTCCTCGACTGTCTGTCGACTCCATCATCAGGTCGACTCCAGACCCTTATCTAATTGTAGTGTTTAAAATTCTTAATTGGAAAACATAGTAGACGCATTACTCCCCCATAGAATTTTCGAAAGTTCCCCTCGGTTTCCCTAGGATCCCATCATCAGATCCTGACTTCATGGAAATGGGACCATCTCGGGAGTATACCCTTTCAAACAAAACAAAAATTTTTGAAATCGGTCCACAAACGGCGGAGTACTGCGCGAACAAACAAAAAAAAAAAAAACAATCAGCCGAACATAGTACCTCCTCCTTTTTTTGAAGTCGGTAAAAAGTATTGAAATTGAATAAGTAGGTAAGGTACATATTTTATTTTCAGCCAAATATCTTTAACGAACCGGTAATCAAATAATTCAAATAAATCGAAATATCAACTACTGGTAAGATCCTTAGATAAGAATAGATGAGATGACTTTTTCCGAGTTATATGTACTTTCTAAGATTATTTAGACACCACTGACAAACGGTGAAGGAAAACATCGTGAGGAAACCTGGACTTATAATTTCTAATTATAAGTTTGAAATTTCCAACCCGCATTGAGCAAGCGTAGTGATTAATGCTCAAATCTCCTCCATGTGAGAAGAGGCTTTGCTCAGCAGTGGGCATTTATAGGCTGTTGATGATGACTGATAAGATCCAAATAAACCACATCCCTACCATACTAGATATATAAGTAACAACAAAGTTTGTGGCTCGACTAATGGTAAACATTATTTTCAGTGTAAGGACACATTTAACACTAGAGGTACTTACAACATAGGTACTTTATACATTTTGATTAGGGCACGGACCTCTTGGTCCCTTCATAGTCGGTCATGCCCTTGTCATAAGTCTTCTCCACTTGCCTATGTCCTTCTCTACGGGCTCTTGTCCGTGGAGGCAAAGGCGATAAGCAATTAATATTTACCTCTATATTAAACACTAGCAACCCGCCTCGGCTTCGCATGGGTGCAATATGGATGTATTATATATATAAACCTTTCTTAAGAATCACTCTATCTATCCATTGCGTAGTTTTAAAGATCTAAGCATACATAGGGACAAACAGACGGCAGATAGCGACTTTGTTTTATTTGGTACTATGTAGTGATTGAAGAAAAGGTACTGAGAACCTAACGGGTAACCGGGGCTCCGGCTCGAAGTGCAGGAGAAGGAACGGGGTTGTTTTTAGTCAGTAAGAGTCTGACACTCCCTTCCGTCTCACCCAGGCGGGAGCAGTCATTCAATGATTAAAAAAAAAGAGGTATCACGAGTGATTTATATACAATAACGCAGTTTCTAAAGAACTGACAACTTCACACTTCTATTAAAGACTACAAAATCAAATACCCAACAAAGCTGCTTCGTCTGAGGAAAGGATACATAACCAAACTCTAGACACGTTAATTTTTCAAAAATACAAAAGCCAAGGACAATCAAGCGAATCATATCAAAAAAGAAGTGACACCCGTTGTTAAAACAAGGTAATTTGTGGACCATAAATAGTCATACAAAATACAACGTCTGATTCAGCCGGGGGACATCAATCCAACTTTTTAAATTAAAGCGAGCAAAGAAACTCGGGATAAACGTGAAATGAAAGAAACACACTCAAGTTTTACTGAACAATTTATGGAATCGCCATTTTTTTTTGACGAACATTCCGTTTTCTTGTGTGACGTTCTGTATATTTATAATTATTATAAGAGGAAAATCTGCTTTAAGGATTTTTTTTGTTTGGTTGTCTCTTGAGTTTTATTGCAAGCACGATTGTGAGACTTTTTATTTCGAACTTTAAGTAGAATAGCATAGAATTTAGAATTGGTTTGTATTTAGAATATTAACGTTTATAGACGTTGGTTTTGTGATCGATTGGAAACATCCTGTCAGTATTTATTGTTTTCAGACCTTAACCTATTTACAGAGTGTGTTCAATGTTCATATTGTTGTTTTAAAATTAATTCCCACGTAACACTAATCCCAATGTAATTAAGACTTTAGAATAACATAATAATATACATAATTATGTATAATATTATAATATATATAATACTAGCGACCCGCCCCGACTACGTACGGGTGCAATACTTATGTAAAAATATCTACTACAAAATGTCCTCACCACGTTCACAGTTATTTTGTCATTAGACAATACAAAAATGAGAGCTCCGACAAACGCGTGCGATCATTGCAAATCATTAAGTGCTCTAGGACGTAGCGTGGCCATCAACGCCGCAACAAAACAACTTAAGAATCACTCTATCTATTAAAAAAACCGCATCAAAATCCGTTGCGTAGTTTCAAAGATATAAGCATACAAAGGGACATAGGGACAGAGAACGCGACTTTGTTTTATACTATGTAGTGAAGATATTACCCATTATAAACCAGAAGACGGTTAAAATACTATTATCTCAACAGTATACCTGTGACTTCTAAACAAAGACGTAGATATCCAAAAAACCAGTTCATGATCATTAATAAACAGTATAGAACTGATCTGGTCTGAAAAGATTTTCCTATCAAAATGTAAAATATTTTTATATGGAACTGAACTGAAAATATTCCATTTTTCGCTTCGAAACGGGGTAGGAAAATGAAGAGATTATACAGTAACTTAATCCCTCTTCTCCTGTTCATTTCACGATAAAAACAATACAAAATCAATTACTTGTATGGCACACACCTTTTTAATGAAATGATTCGAATGTTTAATAAAATGAAAATACGTAAAATATGTGTTTGAAAAAACAATAATTAAATTACCGTGCGGCTGGCTCAGAATCTAAATGATTTATTGAGTGATTGCCTTCGTTGTCTCATTTAATTCCGTATAAATATTATTCAGGAAATTCTTGGTTTAATTAATGTTAGTGATGGCTAGTAATTGCAATGTCGTTATTAAATAATGTATTGGGTTTGATGTGTAGTAAAAAGTTCCCCAAAAGTACTTTCGAATCACTGCTAGCATGAAAACTACACAAACAACCAACACTACTTATAACAGTTTTAAATTGTTATGTTTTCGGCTTACTTACGTAACAATTTGACGAGGAACTCGACTAATTTCAAGCTATGCTAGAGGTTCATATTCATGAGCAGCATTTCGCGATCCGCGACGAGGCGACTATCGTAGAGTAGCAGCACGACAGGCTTGAAACTAGTCGAGTTCCTCGTCAAATTATTACGTAAGTAAGGCGAAAACATAATAATTTATTTATTATTGCGCGCGTCACAAAAGGATAAAAAGTAGCCTATGTGACATATACCAATACACACAGTGCCATCTAGTTTTCCCTCGGGAATATCAAATTTTTCCGGGTTAAAAAGTACCCTATTATTTAATCCGGACTTCAAACTTTACGTCTGCAGAAATTCAAAGCAATCGGTTTAGTAGTTACGGCGTGAAGGTGGAACAAACAAACAAACTCACTTTCCGATTTATAATATAAGTAAGGATGTCTCACGAAAGTTACAATACAAATATAGCAGTCTGCACAGCTTTTATTTACAAAGAAAATATCGATACTATAAATTAAATCCATTAAGCCAATACGCCAACAAAATTGCAAACAGCGACAACACTTTATAGCTTTCTTAAAGAATTTTTACACTAGTCAAGTTAAGAAAATATTTCTATAGGTCGAGTTTAGTTGTAAAGTAACCAATCTGATAGTTGATTGTTTGATTTCTAGATCGAGCAGAGAATGCCATTGTTTTGTTATCCGAAGTATGAAGTATAGAATTGTACATAGCAAAAGAATAATTGGAGAATAGGTGTAACTAATTTATTTGAGTAGTTTTTTAGAAATAGCCAAAAAAGTCTAAACAATCCTTTTTTAGAACTTAAAAAATCTAATCCCCTTCCCCAATCTTCGCAATCCCTGGATCCCTAACAACCCTCAAATTCCTAATCCCTAAAAGTCCGGCAATGCATTTCTAACGCCTCTGGTATTTTAATTGTCCATGGGCGGTGCTCAGGCATTGCTGACCATCAGGTGATCTATCGGTTCGTTTACTGTTTACTTATCCTCATAAAAAACAGCATCTTGCAATGTGCAAAGACTCTAACATCGTTCAAAGAACGTCTCAATCGAGTTGCAATCCAGCTATTTCAAAAGCCATTAAATTATTTCCATCTTCAATGGAAGAAAAACTTAAAATGCTGTTCATCATTTTGAGGAAGTCGAAGGAAGCTTATACAAGACTTGTATAAACTGGAACCTGTTGCTGAATCGCTCGGTTTAAAAGATAGCTCTCTGATATAGTTTGTTACAACGATATGAACCGTTGACTACAGTTTGCTATTCTTGTAGATGCCTTTAGAGGTATATTGCTAAGTTAACTTGGTTGCAGTGTGGTTTTATCTGTGTAATATTGTTTACAGTTTTTTATTTTGAATAAAAAGTCTTAATTTTTATTTATTAGTCGTGTTATACGCCGCAGATGCAACCATTGCCCAAACGTTTTCTAATTCGATTAGGTGTCAAGACGTCAACATAAATATTTTGAACACTCCATATTATGCCAATCGCCAATAAAATTGACGATAAAAATCAGCTCTTAGGCTATATTATGTTAATAATACGATTTGCTATTTCCGAATTCTCTTAGAAATACCAAAAATACTAGAACTATGCCTGGTATAAAGAAGACTAAAAACTATCCCAGAATTATTTGCTTGGCCCAAAACCACCAGACCACCCTCCATTTTTGCAAGCATCGCCAAAAAATATTTTCATTACACTCATACATTCATACCACTAATCGAGTGTAGAGATGTGCTTGAAGGAGCTATCTCTATTGTAGATAAATTGCAGATCAATTTGGAACACAGCCAAATCACAATGGCAAGATTAAGTAAAGTTGATTTCTCTCTAGCACTGATACCGTATTGCTGAACCATATTCGTACTAAATAATACAATGGTAGAACATTCGCGATGATTCTGGCTTTCTCGGAAATTTCAGGAATATCTTAGTACTTAGTGTATTTAGGTAAGTTTTGTAGTATTTGATTGTTAGTGTTATTGAATTATTACTATTCATATTAGTTCTTAGGACTGGTTTATTCCCGGGCGTACGGCGCGTCACTTTCCGCGCGCGCCTCAAAGAGCCATCAGACTACCACAGATGGGGCCCAATAGGGCTGATGCCGATACGGAGCCGCGGAGGACTTAACGGGTTACCGGGGCTCGAAGTGCAGGAATAGGAACGGGATGGTTTTTAATGGTAAGAGTCTGTCACTATGTACGGGGTGTAAGGTCGTAGGTAGATATCAAACGCACCTTTCGCCTGACCCAGGTGGGAGAAGCCATTGGATGACCTCCCCCTCCCCTAAAAAAAGGACTGGTTTGTTGGACAATGTTGTTTTTGGCCGACACCCGAACTACTAGAAGAGTTACAAGTGCGTTGCCGGCATTTTGGAGGATTGGGGATTCGAGGATTGTGAAGATGGAGTTGGTGGAGAGGGGTAATTGAGCCTCCGGTAACCTCACTCAAACAGCGAAACACATCGCAAGCGTGTTGTTTCTCTAAGGTTTGCTGTGAGGTAGTGGTATCAGTCCAGTCGAGCTGGCCCATTAGTGCCGAAGCATAGTTCTTCCACACTTGAGCAAATACAATCTTTTTACGCGCCAAAAATCTTTTGACCTCTCTGGGCAAAGGCCAAAAGTGTGATACGTTAAGACTTAAAACAAAGAATTAATGTACTTAAACGTTTTTAATTAAGTTCACAAATCTCTAAAACAAAATATTTAGCTCTAACAGATGTCTTTTATAGTTCTAGTATGACTAGAAGTAGTTTTAATTTACACAGAGCTTCAGTGACGGTTTGCAATGAAAGGTGAACTTTTAATGCAATATTTATTTAGACTGCTTTTTGTTATAATTTATTTAATATTAGAATTGTTGTAGTTGTTCACAACGAGTTGGGATAGTGTTGGGAGAGTTTAATAAATTGTCACTTATTGCCACTTCAGTTTATATTGTAGTACATAAAAAAATCCAATATAAATTACAAATATAACATAACATAACATCACGCCTTTTATCCTCGAAGAAGTAGCCAGAGGTGCACATTATACCACGGTACAATGTAACACCCACTTTTCACTATTTATGTTGTGAGTTCCAAGGAATAGGGGGTGAGCCTATTGCATATACCGGGCACAGTTCCAGACACCGTGCTACTACTGAGAATTAAAAAAAAAACCAGTAATACTTTGACGACCTGGGAATCGAACCCGAGACGCCTTGTCCGGCAGTTACACTTGCGACCACTCGGCCAACAAGGCAGTCAAATTACAAATATCTTTAAGCATAATGTCTTAAATACCAATACAATATCATAGTAATACTTTACTGTAGGTATTTTAGCTTACTATATCCATTCACGAGAGATGGGCATAATGTATCAAAAAAATAATATTTATAACAAACTAGCTTTTACCCGCGGCTTCGCTCGCATCACAAAAGGATAAAAGTAGCCTATACCAATACACACAGCGCCATCTATACCAATTCTTTTGTTTTCCCTCGGGAATACCAAAATTTTCCGGGATAAAAAGTACCCTATTATTTAATCCGGACTTCTAATTTTACGTGTGCAAAAATTCAAAGCAATCGGTTTAGAAGTTACGGCGTGAAGGCGGAACAAACAAACAAACAAACTCACTTTCCCATTTATAATAGTAAGGATTCTAAAACCTTATTCATTAATAACACAACTATTTACAATACACCTTTTCACATACGTCAGGGACTAAACGTGGTACACACAAGGTTGACGCTCGATATAAAAATATTTGAATTCAACACAACACATCGACTAAACAAATTCAAAAACCAAATTAAATAGAAAAGGTTCCAAAACTACAAAATACTTTTAATTTTTTTTCTTTACTATACATTAAAATTCACAATAAGAATGAAAGTTGATATTCTGTGGCTGAAAGCGTACTAAAATATTTGAGAATTTTCGCTTTTTATGCCAGCGCCAGACATTTGTGCACGTGTTATTTCTTATAAGGGCTACATTTGACGAATACATGTAGCATGTCGTACGCTTGACGCGACTTCGCTGCAACGAGGTCAGAGTTTCAGGCGTTTCCTTGCAAGATGCAAGCATTTACCTTTTAATCTACATGCATTCATCAATTGACGAAAACGTGTGTATGACGTGCGATTACATGGATAGTAGTTTTTGCATAGTGTGGTACGGACATTTGATGCTATTTTGCCACGCCACATTGTGAGAACATGTATATCATACTCATCTATATATTAATAATTTCGTCAAGGGGTACGGTAGACTCGACCGAACATTAGTTGAATAACAAAACATAAAAAAATATCGATTTCGAGTCGACAACATATATCCGCAATTTTCGGATTACGGATATTATTTCGTTGTATTAATTCATTTACCTCGTTGAGGACCGTCATTATAGACACAATTAAATAACAATAGGTTGCGGTCACCGGTGACCGCTTGGTGTTTGACAGTTTAAATGACACTGACAGACAAACCGCAGTCGCCATCTTGAGCAGACAATAAACGTTCCGTTTCATACTAGCTCTCTAATACGCCTCGCCAATCAACACGTTGTCGCGTCAAAAAAATATAAATTAACAAGAAATATAAATAATTTCACGCGAACGAAGTCGCGAGTAACAGCTAGTATACAATAGTATACAAGTGAGCACATGTCTGGTGCTGGCATTAAAAGTACACGTTCGCTCAAGGTTTTTTCATCTTTGAATTTATTTTCAATATGAAGACAAATAAAGAACATTCTTGTTCTTTCACAGAATATATCCGAGACATTTGAAATTTATTGCTGTTTATAAAACAAAGAAAACGTATTGGAATTTGCATAAGTTATATATAAAAGTGTCGTCTCGAAGTTAGTATTGCAAATGAGAATCTTTTGCTAAAAAATATCGATATACCTTTCCACTACAGTGTTTTAATACATATTTCTAATTTTAGTACATATTAAATGAATCATTGATGTCGTCCATAAAGCAGTTACGTAATGGGTAACGTCACTAAGTAATACTTTAAATCATAAAATAATATCAATCCCACTTTAAATTATTTAAAACAGTAAAAAACTACAAAATTACAGCAAATAAAAAGTTCAACTGTTTACAAAACACCAAGCTCAAAATCGACAAAAAAAACACTTGTCTAGGCCTTTAAGCCGGTAAGCATTAAAACTCATAAAACTGACACTGACAAGCATTCAGACTGTTCACGGTGGAAGTACAATGGAAGAGCAAAATCCTAATTAGTACCGAACACTTCTAGGTTTTCGGAGCAAGGAAAATTTCAATGGGACTGAGAGAATGTCTCGTCTAAAATTTTTGCAAGAGCTCTACCCCTTGTAATAACAAAGCCAACTGTAATTGTCTGACTGTCGTATTCTTCAAATCTTAGAACTTGGAATGCTCGGCCCGGATAAGCCACTCGCGGTGGGATAACAGAAAAAATGCTCTTTTCTACATTTTTATGATTTTTGTAAAGTACATCGTGCGCTTGGTTGTACGTAATTGGGTATGTTTCTTGATTGTCTTCTTTTGTGAGGAGGATGTAGAACGAATTTGGTTGAACTGTTTTTGTTGAAGTTTCTGCCCTTTGATATTTGTAGCCAATTAGACCAATTACCTGTTTTGTAACGGCTGTCTTATAGACTTTTAGTTTCTGTTTAAAAATAGTAAGTTTCATATATTTTGTTTATTTACTATTCAGTCTGTACTTCTAGGCCTTAGTCCTCTGGATATTGGAAACAATTTATATTTTCTTCACACATTATGACCTAACCTAACATTTATGCTTCTCAACGTTTTCCCGGAGGTTTAAGACGCCCTCTTCTCATGCATGAGGGTGCGGGTTCGAAACCTACCAACGGCAAGTACCAATGTGACTTTTTCCGAGTTATATGTACTTTCTAAGATTATTTAGACACCACTGACAAACGGTGAAGGAAAAACATCGTGAGGAAACCTGGACTTATAATTTCTAATTATAAGTTTGAAATCGCCAACCCGCATTGAGCAAGCGTGGTGATTAATGCTCTAACCTTCTCCGTGTGAGAAGAGGCTTTGCTCAGCAGTGGGCATTTATAGGCTGTTGATGATGATGAACGTTTTACAAAAATAGTAAATAAACCGACAATTTCAATTCCCTTTCAATTTACCTACAAAAACAAAAAAGCCCTAACTGATTCTGTTTCAAAGGTAAATTACTAGCTGTTCTCGTTATTCGAGTATAAAATTAAACGGGGTCACTGTTATGGCGTCAAAGTGAGTGTATAATATTAGGCGCACTGAGTTCACGTTAATTAAAAAGAAATTGCGCCCAGCACGCGCTTTGCTTGGGCATGCGGCTTTTTTCCAGAAATTAATAATTTTCAGCTAAAGGGTGTGTACTTGTACACTGTACAGGTTGTTTTGGAGTCTCGTACGTTAATATTTAGCCTTTAATTTGTTTGAGAGCTGTTTTTGTAGTGAATATTTTAATGACATAATGGTAAGCTCTTTGTATCTGTTTAATAGCTTACTTATGAATGTGATTATCTATATTGATAAAAATGAATTTCCGTTCATTAGTCTAGCTAAAACTCGAGAACGGCTGAACTGGTTTGGCTGTTCGTGGAAGTCCAGGGAAAATTTAAAAGGTGAGAAAATAAAATAGGCGATACGAAATTTGTCAGGTCAGCTAGTTTTTTTTTATTTTTTCACAATACACAGGAGAACACATATACATATAAATAGGTTGGAGGTATATGAGTACTGCATATTCCTGAAGAAATCTCACCCTGCAGCCCTTTGACAGGAAAAACAGTAAAAAGTAAGACACCGTGTGTAACATGATATAAACAAATGAAAGAAAAGTTACCGAAACTAATTATCGTTGATATTTCAAATACTTTTACTAATTTATTTGAGCAAAAAAGATTATTAAACTTGTGTAACACTGAGTGATGGATGATAAGAGAATGCAATAAAAAAATAATAACATAAAATCACGCCTTTTATACCCGCAGGTGTATACAGTGGTCTACATTGCGGCATGTAACTATTTATGTTATGAGTCCCATGTAATAGGGAGTGAGCCTATTGAGAAGAAAGAAGTTTATGAATAGAAGTATTGTGAAGAAATTAATGAATAGAGTAAAAAATATGGTCAAAAATAATGTCTGAACTGTTGAAGGTGACAACTAACTACGTTATACCAAAAGCCTTTAACCAAAAAATTGTATAATATACTTCTTTATGCAGTAGTGAAAAAACGTGTACCATTTTATCAATTTTCACGGGGAATTCTTTTGGGCTTAAAAATTTTTGTGGGAAATATTTTATGGAATTTCTTGCGTACCCTTTCGAGTGGGATATAGGGTCTCTGAAAATCGAGTTGAGATTTCCCTTATGGGTCCCTTGAGTGGCGGTAGCATAATTTTCTGGTATGGGGTTCAAAGGATGATTTTTATAAAGAGTATAGGTATTTTTTATTCAATATTCACCTTTCTTGACAATGTCATTTTTCTTGCCTAAATTACTCGACAATATTGAGCAAAAATTTGTCTAAATTGTAATTGTATAATTTTTTTTCTTTTTTTTTAAACGTTGCCCCACACTAGGATTTTCTCCTGTGTCGTGGGTGCGTTTACAAACATACAAGGTCACATACACATAAGGATTTCAATTTGTGGATCACACAAAGTGTTGTTCCGTGCGGGAATCGAACCCGCGACACGTTGCACGGCAGCCGGTTGCCCAGCCGTGCCAACCGTGCAGTCGAATCGAAATTGATTTTGATCAAGTGACTATGAAATGATGATTATGTCATTTTTTATTATGCAGGCTTGCAGCGAACCGCGGAGAGTGGAGGTCACTGGTGCGACAAAAAATATCAGACTTTCAGATTCGTCGGCTTACAAAGCTAGATGGTAAACGTGACGAAAACGAAATAAAAGCTCGACCACCAGCAGTAATTCACTATAACTATGTTTATGGTGTTCTCACGTGACCACTCTGTGGAAGAATATTTATAAACAAAGGTGGATTTTCCTTCCACGTAAGAGCCCATGATAGACGCCATTAGTCACGAAACGGTCACCGTAGCCGAAATCGGCATAGGAGGACTATTATTACATTATGAGAATCGAAATAATGACGTAAAAAATCTTGTATTAAATGGTAGATTGGATTTGGGTCTAGATTTTTGGATAGGTTCAAACCATTTCCAAGGTCAGAAGTTTGGAAATGGGCTTATTAGATTGAATACATACGTCTTTTGGGCTACTTAACAAAAGACGTGATTGAAATTCTGTCTTGAAAATCCAAAATAAGTAAATCGAAAACATCAAACAAAAAAATACTAATACACATCCACACAAAGGGATTTGCAGAGAAACTTAATCTTCTTAGAGAACAACTACAAATGGGGCGTACAAGTGAAAATATTAGCAATCTTTCAAGCGAGTTGCAAGATATTGTCTAAGAATAAAGGGTGGAATGCGATAGTCATCTGTCAGGACTTACGACCTTTTGTAAGTAGACAGGCTTTGATTGTGCTGTTGTGGAGCAGTATCATACGTATGTATGTATAGAGATGGTATTGTTATGTGAGCTGTTTGTTGGTTTTATTTTTTTATTATTTTACTATCATGGAAAAGGTAAACAGAGTCTCGTGTCACGGTGTCCTACCAAATATAGATCCAGAGCCCGCGGGTCCCAGACACACCTCATTCAATAAAACCTTTTTTTTCTACGCTTTCCCCTAACATACGGAAAAACAATATAAAATGAGGTAGGTCTGGAAGCCGCGGGCTCTGGATCTATTAAGTACTATTTAGATACTATTAAGACATTTTTGCTGCAATTTTTAGAGGTTGTATCATAATCATGTTTAAAATTGACCACAATTTTAAATTACCACCTATCTTTAAACTGTTAAAATCACATAATAATAATTTAACTGGCTATAAGTATAAATTTGAAGCTGCAATAACTATAGAGACAAAGGATAATACGATTGATGTTGCGTATATAATGAATGAATTCTGCTAATTTTGATTTCATGGTTGTCTACCCCAGAGATAGACAGGCGTGACGACCATACTTGCTCCTATGAATGAAAATCATAGCCAATAGTACTATACCCCTCAAATAATAAACAACAAAGAACATTATGCTATTTATAGCCACAACACCGAGACCAATTTAGTCATCAGACTTGCAAATCAACGCCTATCAATGAAATGTATACAGAACTTGCCTTTGCTAGCAGGTTTGCTCACGCTCTTTCAATTGACCGTGGGCAGAGCCACGAAAGATTTTATTATTAGTCACATTATAATCAACATACTTTATTCAACCTTCACCTGCAGTTTTCAAGGTAGAAAATTGCGAAATGCTTCATTCAAACTTCCACATTTTAGTGAACTGAGGGAGAGGGTTAAAAGAGATTAAAAGTATGCCTATGTTACTTTCCATACCTTCAATAAATAATCACTACATAGTATAAATTAAAGTCGCTTTCCCTGTTTGTCCCTTTGTATGCTTAGATCTTTAAAACTACGTAACGGATTTTGATGCGGTTTTTTTTATTAGATAAAGTGATAATTAAGAAAGGTTTATATGTATAATACATGCATGTGCGAAGTCGGGGCGGGTCGCTAGTAAATAAAAAAGTAAATAATCTTTATTGATGATAAAATGAGCAATATACAAAATATTATTTTAAAAAGCGATGTACACTTCATTCAGTGAGATGCCTGTACTAGGAAAGCCCTGTATCACAGGCGAACAATCAATAATCTATACTTAAAAAAATCAGTCAATTCATAACTTTGTTTTGTCTTGAAAGACGGACAAACAGACACAGTCTTACACATTTACAATATAAGCATGATAATCCGTTGTCAGTTCCAATGACACTGATGCTCAATTGTTCGACAATTACGTCACGGGAAGCAATCAAGTCGACCCTTTCAACTTGAGGGTCAATGTTCTGAACGTGCTGTTTGACAGACGTGGTTATGGGAGATTTGAGTAAGTCAATGTATAATAATATATAGTTTTTTTTAAGGGGGGAAAATCATCGAATGACTTCTCCCGCCTGGGTGAGCCGGTAGGGAGTATCAGACTCTTACTGACTAAAAACCACCCCGTTCCTTCTCCTGCACGTCGAGCCGGAGCCCCGGTTAAATAATATATAGTAGGATAATGAGATCGATATTTGTTTTGCCTTTTAAACTCTTGTCAAGTCTGACTAAAAACCCATTTAGGAAGTATAATAGAGTACGTTGCTGCCTCGTTGGCTGGGTGGTCGCAAGTGCGACTTCCGGGCAAGGGGTCTCGGGTTCGATTCCCGGGTCGGGCAAAGTGTTATTGGATTTTGAAAAAATCTCAGTAGTAGCACGGAGTCTGGAATTGTGCCCGGTATATGGCAATAGGCTCACCCCCTATTACATGGGACTCATAACATAAATAGTAAAAAGTAGGTGTTACATTGTACAGAGGCATAATGTGCACGTCTGCCTAACCCTTCGGGGATAAAAGGCGTGATGTTAAAAAAAAATAGAGCACGTTATTCCACAAATGTATTGAGTGATTAAAATAACGTGGTCTATAGATATTTATAATACCAGAGTGATCGCAAGTGCATTGCCGACGTCTTAAGGAGGAGCTATCTCTTTTCTTGAAGGATTGAATGTCGTATCGATCCGAATGAGCTCTACTACAATAACATCGATCGATTTACAAACTATCGATAGCATCAATATCTACTGAACATCTGCTGCCTTGCAATTTTCAAAATATATCTGTTTTCAGCAGTGCGTATGCATCCTTGATATTATCTTGGTTAATAACTGTTGTGTATTTTTTATCTGTGCAAATAGATTACTGGCCACTTGTGATGATAATAGTCTATGCTTATATATTATCTATGTTTTTTTTGAAAGGAATAAAACAGTGTGCTAATGGCGGTCTGCAGTTTTAGTTGTTCCTGCATGTAAACATTTTATACAACAATAACCTTAACCGCCATTTAAAAACAATACAGTTTCCTTTATAAAATAATTAGATTAAATTCACTACAAGATTGTCTACTACAATAGTTCAGATTCCACTGGGAATGTACTGTGTTTCTAGTTGACCTATGTTGCAGTCGAGTTTTGAAGTTTGTACTAGACCACAGAGTGAAATCACGCAGTAGGCCAATTTTAAGTCAAATAATGGCTAAAATAAAGAAAAGCAACACAGTTTTACCGACTTTACAAAAAGGGGAGGTACTGATTGTTTATTTTTTTTGTTTGTTCGCGCATTACTCTGCCATTTGTAAACCGATTTCTAAAATTCTTGTTTTCGTTGAAAGGGTATTCAACTTATACAACAGGGTATACAACTTAGGTACACTTCTAACCTCAGTGGGTAGGTAACCTATCAGTACTAATGATAGTTAATTTTTTTCTTTTAAGTTTTGACTTTTTGTTTGTTTGAGTTTTTGGTATTTTGAAGTCGGATTTTTTAACGCAGTTTTCTATTTTTTAGAACGACATTTTTAGGTTGAAATCGTCAAAAGTTTTCATAAAAATGGTTTTAATTTTGATTTAATCCTATGTATGTACATATGCTTTATAATAGACTTTTCGTTTATTTCATTGACCTTAAAATTAAATTATAATTGGCAATATAATTTAAGTATTGTATTATCTGTCGAACGTATCACAAACAGTTTTATGAATACACAAAAATAGTGATGATTAAAATTGTATTCTACCTAAACGAATTAAAGTTTGTTATTGTATAACTGTTGATTTTACTCTGTGACAAGATGCTGTAGTGATGTGAAGATGTAATACCCTCATGACCTTTATTAAAACTTTGCAGAAACTAGTTGAATGTTAGTGAAACTTCTGAAGGTTTCTTAGTTAACTTTGCAATGTAATTTTGTCTAACTCTTGTTGATTTTGTAGTCAAACGAGACTGTAGATTGCTGGGTTGATTCTGAATTCAAGAAAAATTGGATACTAGGCCTTGTGAATTAAGACAACCACATGAAAACAATATTATTATCTTCACTATACATAACATAAAATCACGCCTTTTATCCCCGAAAGGGTAAGCAGAGGTGCACAATATACCACTGTACATACAATGTAACACCTACTTTTCACTATTTATGTTATGAGTCCCATGTAATATGGAGTGAGCGTGTTGCCATATACCAGGCACAATTCCAGACTCCGTGCTACTACTGAGAATTTTTAAAGACCCAGTAATACTTTGCCCGACCCGGGAATCGAACCCGAGACCCCTTGCCCGGCAGTCGCACTTGCGACCACCGGCCAACGGGGCCTTCACTGAATCACTAATAATCATGCAAACTGGAGTGAATAATTTTCAAAAGTAGGTACTTTTATGTTTCTAATAGAAGTTAACAACTTTGTTTCATTCAATGAATTACACAATACTTGCTTCTGTCCGTAACTTCGTATGCGCAATCCCGTATTTTCCTGGTCATGTAGGATTTTGGTTTTTCGGGAAATCCATGGTTAAAAAGTATCCTATGTCCATCTTCTGGTTCTAAGCTACTTCCTCGCCAATTTTCATCCAAATCGATTTAGCTAATCTTGAGTTTTAAATAATGTAACTAACACGATTTTCTTTATATAATATATAGATATATGTACCTATATATTCCTAAACCACGAATCCCAACGTCAAATAAAAATAAATACTTTTACGACACGTCATGTCAAACTTACCATATTTGTAGCAAAAAATAAAATGTAATAAACCTGAATACACTGAACTTTAAACTTCAAAAACCACTGGATATTCAGATATCCATATAAACAAGCGATTTCCCCTCAAAATTTCCAATAACGCTAGGGTAGTAGATATTTGCCTAAAAACCCATACTTATCGTGATTTACCTTTATCCCTGAGATTTACAAAACGCGATGTCATCAAGGAAAGGTTCTTACGTCGACAGAATTTAATCTAAGCTGTAGTTGGAACAAATTTTCAACGGAATATTGAAGGCATTTTATTTTGAGAGCGATGACCTTAGTAAATTAGATTATTTATTTTTAGGGAGATTTCTCACTTTATACCTCTTAGCAGTACTGGGTCAAGTTGTGTTATTGATTTTGTATACTGTAGATATCTATGGTTTTATAATAACTATCGTGCGTGACATTGCCGCGACCGCGCACGCTGCTCATGAGAAAAAACCCGTCTGTGGTTTGAAACTTGTTGAGCTTTTCTTAGTATATTCACGTGAGTAAACCGCGATTTTTAGTTTATGTAGATATCTAATTTTTTTTCAGTCATACTGATCTCTCAGTGTAGTGTATTAAAAATAGTAAGTATTTAAGAAGTTTGAGAATTCCATTAATATTTTTGAAGTTACCCAGAAAATTTTGCTAATTTAGACATAGCTAGCATACGGTGAATAACATCGAGAGGAAACCTATGGATTTAGAATCGCAAATTACAGGGTGAAATCTAGAATTCGTCGTGAGCAAGCATAATGACTACTGCTTATTTCCATCTCCGTGTGTTTTATACACACGGCCTTTTTTATGCCGGCACCACACATGTGCGTACTTTTTTGTTCATATTAAATTAGTAGTGCCTGTGCCACATAAACTGAAAAAAAGTGTACACGTGTGTGGCGCTGGCATTAGTAACAGGTAACAGGAGCTATTACCTACAAACTAACGAAGAGGTAATATAAATTCGGTAATACAGTAAAACAAATTATAACATAATGTACGTAACTGTGATCTATCTCATTCAAAAATAATATTTGTAAGATAAATTGGTTCATAATAACAATTGTATTATATTAGAGTACAGAACACGAATTGTATAACAATTTCCAAGTATTTTGTCACCTCGAGGAGAATTGTTTCATCAGAATAATATTGTTGTAAGGCAAAATTCATGGAATTACCTGAAATATTGACTAGGGACGTGAAATACACGTAATGGTTTTTAAATATAACCTAAGATATAATTCAATTATTATATTTTTCGGTTTGCTCACCTAAATATGTATGTGACGAGGAACTCGACTAGTTTCAAGCCATGCGAGAGGCTCATATTCATGAGCAGTATTCCGCGACCCGCGATACGGTGTCTGTCGAGATGCAATGTGAGTAAGACGAAAAACATTATAATTAATTTAGTATGTCTCATGCAAGATATAATATAAATAAAGTATAATGGGCTAAACTATTGTCTTCATAAAATCAATCACCTGTGACACAGGAA
Source organism: Spodoptera littoralis (assembly GCA_902850265.1). Lineage (NCBI taxonomy): Eukaryota > Metazoa > Arthropoda > Insecta > Lepidoptera > Noctuidae > Spodoptera > Spodoptera littoralis. The sequence continues at coordinate 5,448,060 of LR824555.2, read as the reverse complement.
TATTCCTAGTATAGGCATATTATTTTTATGATCTTGTGGCTTAGTTAATACCTCTATATTTTCGTACCTAAGTTGACCAGTGTTATAATGAATAAAAATTATATTTATTTATAACTTGATGTGTGAACTCTAATAACCTATTTCTTGTGATTCATTCTATTTACAAGTATTCCAAAAGTATATCCAACCTGACGTTAATGTTACTAAACATTTCGTTCCTGCAGTAATCGTATATAATTCGGTAACAAAAATATGAAAATATTACAAATCAGTGTAGACTGAATTTGTAGACAATTTTGATTTCAGTAAATTATTAAATATAAAAACATCGTCGGAGGCCTTAGGACGAGTTTGATTTTGCATTCGGAACTCTGATTGGCCGGTTCAAATGAACCAACCAATCAGAGACCTTCGTATACTTTTAATGTAAAAAAAAAATCGCACTGAGAAAAATCGTACGGCCTCAGTACTACTTCTTACCAAAGCAAACGAAATTTTTCTACGAACATAAGAAGCGAAGGATTTACTTAATCTCAAAAGTGAAAGGTAATGAGAAAACAAATAAAGATTTTGTGGAACATTCTAGATTCTCAAATTCTTAGTACACTATCAATTTCTAATATAAGTGTCAAAATGTCATTAAGTAAATGTTAGAATGATATTTTTTAAGTGAAGATTTAAGGCTCGATTACTGAGAAAGAACATTAAAATGAAATTTATTAGCAGACAAGGGCATTCAGTTTGACGGAGCCCAAATATTTTTCTTAGTAAAACAATATCGAGACGTTATGACATTTTTAATGAAGATTTATGTAGTTCACTTTCTATCTGTTCATGATAAGAATAATTTAAAAGTTTATGATAATAAAATATTATTTGATGAACCGACGTGAAGCAACGCTTGCGTTGTGCTTCGTCGTGTGAGTGAGGTTACCGGAGGCACAATTACCCTCCCCTTCCCCAATCTCCCCAATCCCTGAATTCCCAACGATCCTTAAACTCCTAATCCCCAAAAGGCCGGTAACGCACTTGTAACGCCTCTGATGTTCCAGGTGTCCATGGGCGACGCCAATTGCTTACCATCAGATGATCCGTCAGCTCGTTTACCGGCTTATGCCATAATAAAAAAAAAAAATTAATCGTGGTAGCAACTTTGCTAGCTGATTACTTACAAATTTACGCGATATTTGAGTTCAAAAATAATTTTGTAGCAAATCTTTTAACAAAATCCAATCATAATGTAATTGGCATGTATTTCCTACATAATCAGCAGTGAACTCATGATACCCTTGTTATTACAGATGTACTTACTTACTCAGGTTTACGGCGGGTAAGAGCCGCGGAAGGCCCAGCGAGTTGTGAGGGCTCCAGCGCAAAAAGCAGGAGTCAACTGCATCGTCGCTTACCACCAGGCGAGACAATGGCCAAACGTCGGCCCGGCAATATAAAAAAAAATTGTATAGTAACGGGGTAGTTTTTAGTCAGTAAGATACTGACACTCTCTCGTCTAATCCAAGGCGGGGGAAGTTATTGGATGATTTTCCCCCCTCAAAAATAAAGGTCTACGCCAAAGACCTTTGACTTACCGTTAGGTGGCCAGCGAAAAGGAAAAAGTCTAAAAATTAAAGACCAATCGGATGATTTGTCTTCAATTTACTTCTTGTGGATACGAGAAGCAAATTCCTATACAGTAAAATCATTTCCAAAGAATTAACTATTATTAATACTGAACATGGCTTGGTCGGGCAGATAGTAAAAGAAAAAATTAAAAACAGAAAAGAAAATGACAATAAAAAATTCTTGACACGGCACTATGAACGAATGAATGGGCGAGAACCACTAGATATAGTCCGCTGCGCTCCCACTACATCGCCCGAAGGCTGGAGCAATCCATTTACCAATCTTTTATTGCCTCCAATTTGAAAGCATAAAGCCTTTGATATTTGATTTAGAAACGAAATTCAGTTTATTAATGCTGACTTTAATAGTGGGAAGGTGAATTCGCGAATTGAAATAATTATTTATTTGGACAATTATTTTATTTGGACAATATTCACGTATGACAGGATCCTCACGGAGTACAGTATTGTCAAAGGAACCACAGTATGCTGATATAATAATAATAGTATAATTAAAGAGTGATATAGAAACGCTTATAAACTGGTGAAATAAATAATAGGTCTTTATCTATGAAATTGCTGTTCTGCAGTACTGGCCATTTCAAATAAAAATACTTTTTGTTTTGCTAAGAATTCTAATTTTAAATTAATTTTATTTTAAAAACATGATTGATGTTAAATGTTTGAATTCTGAATCTGGTATTGTCTGGGATTTAATGAGTCGTTAACCGCAACCTACTGAATGTTTTTTTTTCTATTTGGCCCAAACTTTTTAGTAATCAATGTCCCATAAATTGTTAAAATATCATAATCATAAGAACTACCACAAAAGAGTATACATAGCAACATTTTTACAACCAGTCATTTCAATCAGACAGACACACACACACCCTAAAGACTTCCTCAATTTTGAGTGTACCTACTAACTAAAGCAAACACAAACAATACCTAATCCAGTTCCAACCTCAACGAAATTGAACAAAACCGTTAGGACTGAACCAACAAAATATCGGAACAAAAACATGCAGAATTTCACGGAACTACGTCAGACGATTCAGGTTCCGGCACGGAATATCGCGGGAACGAAATTTGAAATTCGATAGCAATCGCCGTCGCCGGACGTCACCGACGTGTCCGGTTGCATCCGGGCCGGACGAATCGAACTAATCATTCGGTAAGTTTGACGGAACAGATAATTGAATCGTTATTTTTGGTTGTTTATCAAGTGGTGGGACTTCCTAGCATAATTTTGGGTCAATGTGAACTGAAGTTGCTATTAGGTACATTGACCATAATTTTACTGACGGATTTCGTTTTGATGATAATATTTTTAAAATACTAAGGACTACTATTAACTCGTCGAGTACCGTATTTATAGACACAATTAAAGAACAATAGGTTGCGGTCACCGGTGACCGCTTGGTGTTTGACAGTTTAATATGTGTGAGTGTGTGATAAGAAGAGTGTTTTATTAAGTTAATTAGTGGTATTAAACTGAACATCAGAATTCTAGATTACATACGTATTATCGAGTTCCAAATATTAAACCAATGATGGTTCCAGTGTCAAACTAAGAGTTTTACAACTGAAAGCAGTCACATCTGGTATCAAGAACGAATATAAGCTAACTACGCGTATTTTAAAACTGTTGTTTCTAGTAGTAGATACAGCAACCGTATTCTCTATCTTAATAAATTATATCCATATAAATTATATTATACACCGGAGTGAAGTGATACTACTGAAAACTGGCGTGCGCTTGCGTTGTATTTTGTCGTGTAAGTGAGGTTATCGGAGGCTCATTTTCCCACCTCCCCAATCTCCAACATTCCCCAAAAGGCCAGTAATGCACTTGTAACGCCTATGGTGTTTCATGTGTCCATAGGCGGTGCCGATTGCTTACCATCAAGAGATCCATCTGCACGTTAACCGGCTTATTCCATAAAAAATATGTAAGAAGCTCTTAAGTTGATTTTCATTTACTTTTAAGCATAACAAAGGACTGAGGGATTATATTTAGCAAATATTCAAAATATGTCTGAATCCAGGTTCAAGGGGCTAGGGTGATTGTATAGACCTTTTTATTTTAAGAAATCTCGGAAAATGTTTTCGTTTAACTACACACAAGCAATAACCGGCTTTAAAGATATAGAGTTATGGTTTATTTTTCTCGAAGCTCATTTTGAGTGTTTGTGTAACAAAAGCAAGTCTAACTTTCTATCAATTACATTCTGTGTGTGTTTTTTGTTGAGTATTACTAAAAATATGGACCGAACTTTAAAAAAAATGTTTTCGATAAGAGTGTGTCCAGTGTTTAGCAGTAGGCCAAATGCCTTTTAAATGGGATACATAACATAACAACTGAGGAATGAGTTTTATGTCAGAAATGAGAACCGTTGCCAACCTATCTTTTCGAGGATTCTAAACTTATTGCTTCATAATCCTGAAGGGTTATAACTTGGGTGTCTTCAAGGCCCGAGTGAATAGGTTGCTTATGGGACGACGTGCTCCATCTTAGACCGCATCATCGTTTACTACCAGGCAAGATAGTGGTCTAACGTCGGCCCATCACATATATAAAAAATAGTCAAATTTTTAATCACTTCTTAACGTCAGGTAAAAGTTACGAGTTACTCATGTAAAAATACTTAGGAAAGGTCTACTATGCAGTTTGATAGTAGTATGCTGCGCAACATTCGCGGGACGATTTCCGGCCACCGTAAGCGTGGGCCTGCGGACGGCGAGCATGGGTGGCTTACCGTCCGACCAGAACCAGACCCGAGCGTACGGCGCGTCGCGTTCCGCGCGCGCCTCAAAGAGCCATCACACCACCACGGATGGGGCTCAATAGGGCTGATGCCGATTTGGAGTCGCTGAGAACCTAACGAGTTACTAGGACTCCGGCTCAAAGTGCAGGAGAAGGAACGGGGTGGTTTTTAGTCAGTGAGTCTGACACTCCCTCCCGCCTCACCTAGGCGGGAGTAGCCATTAGATGATTTTCCCCCCTTAAAAAAAAATGCTGTGCAACATCGCCGCGACCGCGCACGCTGGTCACGAGTGACTCGAAACAAGTGGTGCTTTTCTGAGTACATTTACGTGAGTATCTCATATTTTTTTGTTGATTCAGCATATCTCACGATAGTTATTATAAAAACTTCTTAACGTCATTAAATAATTAATAACATAGAATTAAATAAGTACTTCATAGTTCATAGTAATTGCACCTTACCCAATGCAACTATTTTGTGTTGAACTACATACAAATGCATTCACTTCAATCGTCACCCCGCATTAAGTGCAAAGTGTAATTCGCATCAAATGAGGGACTCGGAATAGGATTTGCGAATTAGACCCAATGTCCTGATTAAAGCATCGAGAGAACCTGGATTGAGAACAAAGTGGGAGAACGGTGGGTGAATCAAAATTGTTGAGTTTTTTTTTAAAGGATAATGGCTAATAAGCTATTTTAAGTTTCGTAATGGTATACATTTTTTCACGAACTTCAAAAACCTAAGGAAATTTTCAGTTTAAATTATATGAGTGTTTGCCCGCGATTACTTTATTTTATCAACCGACTTCAAAAAAAGGAGGAGGTTCTCAATTTGACTGTATATTTTAGGCGATTTATAGATTGAAATTGTACACAACAATAACATAACATAACATCACGCCTTTTACCCTCGAAGGGGTAGGCAGAGGTGCACATTATGCTGCTGTAAAATGTAACACCCCCTTTTCAGTATTTATGTTATGAGTCCCATGTCATGTAATAGGGGGTGAGCCTATTGGCCATATACCGGGCACAATTCCAGACTCCGTGCTATTACATACTGAGATTTAAAAAAAAAAACCCAGTCATACTTTGCCCGACCCGGAATCGAACCCGAGACCCCTTGCCCGACAGTCGCACTTGCGACCACTCAGCGAACGAGGCAGTCATTCACATTGTTCATTTCTAGATGGTGGTTAAAAAAATAACATGAGTGCATTGCAAACCAAGCTAAAAATTCTTTAGTTGTGTCACTATTTTCGTAGACCGTCATAAATTATGATGTTATGTGTACCTACCTACTATAAATATCAATAAAGAAATCAATCAGCTTCAAAAACAAGTCGATTCGAACATTTTGCTGCAGTCGAACAAAAATCAAATGTAATTTCCATTGGAACAGAAGAGACTCGCCGTAATCAAAGTTCCAGCTCATATCGACAATGGTACGAACCCGTTTGAAAGAATTCGCTCCCACAGCACTATCAGAACGAATTTCGTATGTGTTTAATTTCGATTCGATTTCTTTCTTATTATTTTTTTTCTTCACTTACATTTTGATGAAACTGTGTGTCGGCAAAATAGAGAATTTTCTACATTAGATCTGATTTTGAATTTAGTGTTGTTAGAGGCTGTTTTGTAAACCTTTTGTTAATTATATTGTGTGTTAAGTGGGTTTATTAATAATGTAATTGTTTCTTATATATTTCTATTATGGGATAAGCCGGCAACTGAGCAGATTGATCACCTGATGGTAAGCCATCGGCGTCGCCAATGAACACCCGAAATACCAGAGGCGTTTCAAATGCGCTACCGGCCTTTTGGGGATCAGGAAATTGAAGATTGTTGGGGATTCAGGGATTGGGAAGATTGGGTCTTCTGTAACCTTAATTACATGAGGAAACACAAAGCAAGCGATGTTTCACGTCGGTTTTCTGTGAGGCCTTAAAATCACTCCGGTAGAGCCGGCCGATGAGCCGGCATTCTTGCATGGCCGAAGCATGGCTTTCCCACACATATTACGTTTTCTTTGACTTTTAACTGCGTGTATGTACATAAATGGCAGTGAAAATAGCGAAGAGTTTAATTTATAATACATTCAAATCATAAACTTCAATATATTAGACATATCGACATATCGATTATATTTAATATGTTAGATATCATGGCAAAATCCGGTGAACGTTTTTACGATTAAAAATATATCATTGTTACGTTATTCGATGTGCAGTTGCTAAAAGTAATATTCGACTTGTTTCTTTGTCAAATTAAAAAGTGAATCTTTTAAATTATTTAAAAGAAATTGCTATATTTTTACCTACCCTGCAGAGGAAAGACAGTCTTACATTATGACAATCCAGTTAAATCTTAGTCTAAAATCGCGTGAACACAATGAGAAATCAAAACACACATAAATACTGAAATGAAAAGATGTCTCAGGTTCAAGGTCATCGAACTTCGTTGGACAGAGATTTTAGTTTGGTTCATTGCATTGTAAAAGATATCATAATGAGTTTAATGGCCGGAATTTTATCTCCTACTGAGAATAGAATAAAATCATTAATATTTTATTGTTGGTTGAGAAAAGCTATTTTCTAGAATTTGAACTTTTTGATTAAACAAAACGAAGATGTATTTTCAGAATGAGTGAACCGTGGTTTATCTTCAGAGGGTTCACCATACCCGATTCCTATTTTTTGTAAATGATAATTATGACGAATGCAGTAAAAGAGCTATGGTTTTCCCATGGCCTAACTTATTTCGGGATCGACGAGCAGATGATGGTAAGATCCTGATGGTAAGCAATCAGCTACGTTATGGCCACTAGCAAAAAAGTTGCTTTTATGCTGTAGGGCGGCAAATGAGCGAACAGAATATCTGATGGTAAGCAATCGACGTCGCCCACGGACACCTAGAACACCAGAGGCGTTAAAAGTATGTTACAGGCCATTTGGGGATCAGGAATTGAAATATTGTTGGAGATTCGGGGATTGGGGAGATTGAGAAAGGGGGAGGGGCGGTAACCTCTCTCACAAGACGAAACTCAACGCAAGCGTTGTTTCACGTGTTTAAGTTTTCTATGAGGCCGTAGAGACACGGCCACATAGAAAACTCTAGAAAACTGTTGTACTCCTGTCGAGACGGCTGACGATTCGTGCCGAAGCATGGTTCTCCCACACTTAATAGAAAATCTTATTAGGAAAAAGTTAAGATAGTGAAATAATCAGTAAAATTAATCTCTATACTCAGAAATACCAGTTGCCTATACTAATTTAGAAGCTCTACAATTCAGAGATTATCATCATTACTATGCAAAGGATTGCAATGCCATTAGTCTGGCTATGTACTTGATATAATATGCAAATATGCAGCTGGTAATACCTGCTGTTACAGGTGGCACGTAATTTATGCTAGCAAACATCATGACTGGTTTATGTCGACCTTTTATGAAAGGAATTTGTCACTTAGTGTTTATGTCTTCTTAGTTATTTGTTAATGTGGTGGTAATTGTCTCAAGCTACTTATTTGATGGCGATTAATGTAGAATAGAAGACTTCGTTCATAAAGTTTTGAGTAACGGTAAGAAGGGGTGAATAGAAATCGAAAGGTAAATAGGGACAGAAGAGGAGTGAATGGATACTATAAAGAATTTTCAAATGAGTCAAACGAGCAGACGTATATCTGATGATGAGCCATTAGGGTCGCTCATGGACAACCCTAGATGAGTTACAAGACGATTGCTAAAACTGACATAACGTAACAATTAATGTGAATCTCTGCTCACAATGTCAAGAAAGAAGATGACGTAGTATTTATAATAATATTTCAAAGAAACACACATATCAATATTATCGCTGACGCCAACACAATCAATACAACGAAAACTTAAAAAATAAATTCACAATCGTAAACAACAAACGTATAAATTGTCGCCGAACAACAAGATATTTCACAAATTCACAAAATATGAAACAAATTGAGGAAGTCACGTCAAAACTTGTTCAATAAATTGGATCAGTTAATTGAGGTGTTAAATACAATGGATTTTGTAACCCCCAGACGCTTTTCATTAATCCTAACTGTGGTATTTACATACTGCCTTTTTGTTTGGCAGTAATTTTAATACATATTTCAAACGCATTAAGGTCTTAAATATAATATAAGAAGGTAGAGAGCCGAGCCGAAGGTTGAGTACAATGTCTAATGTAGTAGACAAAAATGTAGTCGAAAAAAGTAGTATACAAAAACAAGGCGATGATGATGTCAATGATGTAAGGTAAGGGCTGCTGTCCACGTACCCGCAAGGCATACACACGCTTTCATCAATTGACGATTGCAAAACGGATACTTGCATCTTGCGTAGAAATAATCAGAACTCTGTCCACGTTGCGGTAACTTCACTTCAACCACCACGTCATGCGTACCTTAATGACAAATATGCAGAAGCCAGCGTCATTTGAAGGTTGCATGCATTTGTCAATTGACGCAACGTGGACTACTGTAGGGATACTGCCCTAGGTCTTATTTAAGACTGACCCAAAATGGTTAGTTTCAAGGTCATTTGTGTATTCATAAAATCAGGATGATTGGTTGTTTCTCTATTGTAGTATAGTTGACTCCTGCTGAGAGCTACAATTCAATCAGATTTCGTAATTTAACAATGTCCAGCAATCAGATTTCTAGATAATCTAGAAGAATCTAGAACATCATGGCTACACATCCTCCAAAACAGTGTGTCCAATAGAAACAGCGGACTTTTCGGATAATGACCAGTTTTCGCTTTTGAACCGAACAATAATCGAACTCGTATTAAATAAAGCTATTAAAAGTTACCCAACGAGACCCGGTTCATGCCCCGTGGTATATTTTTGGGCGTATCTAAATAATGTAAATATACAGGTAGAGATTTCGGTGTATTGACAGAGTTTGGTACACAACGTTACTTTTTTTGTACCCACAATGTTTATCAAGTCATACATTTTGAATTTGAAATTGCTTTGAATATAGTTAAAGGTAACGACGTTTGTAAGTGTTTGTTACTAAAAATAAGTTATAGCTGAATTTTATATGGACTTCGATTTCTTTTCATATGTAATTTCAAATTGAATTCAATGCCTTCATGAGATTATACTCGTATCTCCACGGTGTTTTTATTTGTCAAAATTAAACCACCATCCGAAAAACTTGCAGTCTTTCCATATTTTGACAATGATGCTAACATTCTGTCGGAAGAAGTAACCAGCTATAGATCACAGGAAGACTCTATTATTCTACGGACGATTCCTTGTCACTCACGTGTCCTTTGTAAACATAATTCAATAGGAATTCATCGGTTCAAGGTCACACAAAAATTTGTTGAAAACAAATTCTCCACTACGTGGATCGCCAATGATCAAAATGGTGTTCAAAAGTAATAAAAAACCCTTTCCGATCATACATAAAAATCTCCAAATATGTACAAAAATCATCGAGAATGCAAATTGAAAATACATTTCTCGAACCAAAATACTGACTTTAAACGATGCCATTCCATGGTCGTTAGATGAAATATTTTTTCTGGTTCCCACCACAATTCCGGTCGACCTCGTTTAAAAACCTATCACGCTTTTGAAAAATATAAGCAAAACAGTCCATGGCTACAATGTGATTTCTACGAAAACCTTAATTCTGAAGCATTAAGGGTTATTTTTGCTGGGTACTGTCAGATTTTTTAACTCTTTTGAGGTATTGTTTTTTGTATATTGACAGTTTGTTGGTGAAAGAGGTACAATGGAATTAAACAAAGGGTTGTATTTTGATAAATAGAGGTTGATTGACGTACAAAATTGGTGATTTATTTTCGCAGGATTTTCAGGTGCTTTAACACTAGAAAGACGGAAAAAATCATCTACCTACAAAGACGGCGAGCGGTCAAATGACTGCTCCAAGTTTTTTGATATTTTTTTATGTTTAAGTGCTGTAAATGGTAACTATTATATTAAACATGATATAATATACTGTTAATTAAGTAATACGTATAGAATTTCTAATTTTATCATTTTGTTTACATTACAAAAGCCGCAAAGTGGCTTTTTGCAATTGTCGCATTCTTTATGGGTTTTGTGTTTGCATTTGTGTATATAATATTTTGGAATTTACTGGATTTTGTGCAGAAGATTGTGAAGTAAAAGATCTAGACTCTTCAGGCAAGGATTCAGTTTCAGAGAGTCTTCTTCAATTTATACTTTGCTTCTAAGTTCACCCCCTGAACTTAGTATAAATAGCCTTAGTTTCATGTAATATTCTACATTTTCCTATACCAAATGAAGGAATTATATCTAAAAGGAAAATTATCTAAATTATGTTATATATATCTTTGCTAGGTCTCAAATATGAAAAAAAAATGTATTTCACCTTTGAGATGCTCCTAACATTTTGACCAGTATTTGCAAAAAGTTTCACAAGACGCATCTATATCAACGGATTCATCGACATTTTACCACTTAGAGTAGATGCCATTTGAGGTGTGTACAAGATACAGTCGATAGTTGTGAAAAGACCTTGATGCTCAGGATCTTCCAAACTCCTTTCACAGCCTTTATCACTACCACAGCAACGATTTCAACCACGAGAACCCGACCTGTCAACGTCTGATAAATTTGCTCGAAGTATCTGGTCTTTCAGGTCACTTCCGTCCGTAGGGGAATTCGAATTCGACAAGTAGTACCACATAATCGTCGTCGCTATCACGTTTTGTATTTTTGGAGTCAAAATCAAACTCATCTTCAAAAATATTTTGGAAGTAACAAACATTTTTTCATTTTCAAGACTCCAACACGTTGCGACCACAAACTACTTTCAATAATTTCGTAAAAGTTCACAGACACTTGAAATGATACGGTCTCATTTGATAAACAAACTATAAACAATGAATTAGTGTATATAATTTGTATTCTACCCTCTCATATTACACTTATAAACACTCATTGGTTGTCAGCAGTCAAATGACTGCCGCCGTCTTTGTCGGTAGATCAAGATTTTAAATAATAAATAAAAGAGTTGTGATTTATTTTCATACATAGTTGCATTTAACTAGTAAAATAAATAAAAGTCATAAAGTCTCAGTTTAAAAACTCAAATAGATTTCAAGTTATTCAACATTTAAAATCAAATTGCGGTCAAATGACTGCTCCCGTCTTTCTAGTTCGTTGTTTTATTTATTGTACATTTTGTTTCTTTGCCAGTAAAAGTAAATACAAGTCATAGAAGCTTTTCTAACAGTGCTTTTCAATTATAGGAAAATCTTTCCGCAGTTGGTTCAGGACTGGATATTTGTCAGAAATTGGACAGAAGCGCTGCCTGATCAACAGTGACCCAATTAACAAGCAACCAAACATCAAATACGACATACTCTTCTGTGTTTGCCATAAGTAGTTCATGGTGATCATAAATAACTTAACCTTTAACGCAAGATCTGTTTGACATAAAGGCGATTTAAAAAAGTACCAAACTATCGAACATCAAATCACGATGTTTAACATTGCAGTCATTCAAAATAAAAAATAGCTTTAATTCAACTAGCTTTCTGCCAGCGACTTCGTACTCACAAATGGGTGATTCTCAGTTTAATGTCGCTGTAGAAATTTAGCGCTATTATATCTTAGTGCTACTCTACACTCCCCAGGAAAAACGCATGGTAAATTTCAGCTCTCTACGATCTGTAGTTTCGACTGTACGCCGTCAGTCAGTCAGTCAGTCAGTCAGTCATTCAGTAACGGAAGCGTTTTATATTATATAGATTGTAAGTTAATTGAAAACAGTAGGGAAACTTCAATATCATCAACGTTAAATCTTTATTAATTTCCTGAACATTTCAACAACTTTTGATATTTGATTTCGAGTCTCGCCAGTATAACGGGTCTCTCCAGTTACCGGTTCCACCGAATGTTAAAGAACGACAAAGTCAAAAGTAAAGATGGAGTCATGTTGAAAGCGATTGTTCAAGGCAATTTAATTTTTTTGTATTCGATTTACAGTTTATTTTCCTTTTCCACGGGAATACGAGGTATTCATTCACAACTAACGACATCTTAAGAAGTAGTCACTAATGAAAATTGTCTTAATATAATCAGATCAGTTCGACAGCACACCTTTCAGAGTTGAAATAAACATATCCTGCAGCATATAAAACCAAATTAGAATCTTGGGCACCGTACCTCACGGTAGCGATGAGGAAAATGTTTTCTTTGATACTTTATGATTTATTTTCATTATTATTTTTTTCATTATTATTATTTTTTAAGGTGTAAATATTTTAGTTTTAATTAGAATCTTTGACAAGCTTTTCGAAATAAGATTTTAATTATATTTCATTACCAATGCAATTCGTGTCATGACTGCTGACACACTAGGCAAAATGTTTTCCATTACTTACTCATAAACGCTTTATCTTTCAACACATTTAGTATATCTCGCTTCGCTCACACTTAGACCTAGCCAACCCTCGTGAAATAATTACGCAAATGTTCCAAGTTAAATATTTCTTCGAATTTTATGCGCTTTGATGTTTTGCTTTGAAAATTGACTTAAGCTTGCTTAAATGCATACGATTTTCCGTTTCATTTAACAAGTACACTATGATTTCAATTGAAAATTTAATCAAGATTTGAAAAGAGCATTCGTTGAGTTGGTATTTATAGTTCTGGTTAATAATTTAAACTAATTTTGAATACAAATTGAGTACTAAAGATCTTGATTTCGTAGTAACTTTTAAAGGAAACGGTTTTGGAAATCAGTGACCATCGTCATCATCATATCAGCCATAGGACGTCCACTGCTGAATATTGGCTTCCCCCAATGACTTCTAGATAAGCCAGTTGGAAGCGACTCGCACCCTGCGACCTTAATCAGATCGTCTGTCCACCTTGCGAGTGGATGTCTTACTCTGCGCTAGCCGGTACATAGCCTTCACTCGAGAACCTTTCTGCCGCAGAGGCCTTCGGTTCTCCACGATACTTCAACTTCTCCACAACTTCAGTGGCTGCTTCTGTGCCCTGCCCACTGCTACTTCAACTTCCGAAATCAGTGATGATAAAAGGAAAATTCAAATTGAAGCTCTATCTTATTAACGGATTACCTACAAAGAAGGAAGGTTCACATTTCAACCTGTATGGTTTCTTTAAAATTAAACTCATAAATACAGAATAGAATAAGCGGGTAGAGGTATCTTATACTCATGATTTTTGCTAAGTCAAATTCAACTTTAAATCTATGATATAAAGTCATCATTGCAGCTCCCGTAATAAAAATATTATAACCTAAAGAATACAATGCAAAACATCTCATTTGTCATGACAAAACAAAGATTAATTTCCATTCACAAATGCCTAAGTAATTTCAGAATTGTGTTTACCTACTACACGTGGAAATATATCTAGCGTTAAATACAAGAATATACGTCTAGGTTCTGAGGGCCTAGTTTTACTTTAAAACGATTGACACGTACGTATAAGACAGTCAGTGCTCCGATTCGCCAGGTCTAATTAACCATCTAATCAGAAGGCTGAACTCGGTAACGTTTAAAACATAAAACAATCTTGAACTAGGCCCTCAGTGTTAACTATTATACGGCCCACTCGTGATACGCCCACTCCACGTTTACAAAAGTAGGGGCCAGTGCGTGGGCCTAAATAGGCAGTGTGTTAGGTAGATACTTTACTAAACATTCCTGTATTTTACAGTATTCTTTATACACGTATGATAAGAAAATATTATGAATATATTTAGACGAGTTCTATATACAATGTAATTGCGGTGTTTAATTTCTCTGAAGAGTGTTTTTGTGGTTGCCTTACGCGTGATTATTTATACTTTACGCCAGTTATATTGTCAGGGTAAATCTTCGCTACAAAACTGCACTTTCAGATTCATACTTCTATGCTACTTAGAAGTCTGAGATCTAATAACAAAATATACTTTATTAATGTTTTCGGGGTACTCACGTAACTGTTTTGGCAAGGAACTCGAATCACGACAGAGGGCGCCCTGGGCCCGTACCGTAGAATCGAGTAGCCACGAAAGTTTTAATATAATCATACTTTTTGAGATAAAGAACAGGTAACGTAAAACGTATAGTAGTTAGTAGCTATAGTTATTTCCCAAAAATGTGGATTGCTCAATATTTACGATAAACACTACTCAATACTCAATCTAAATTAAAAGTAATAATCTAAACAAAACTTTATCTCCTATCGCCGCAACAAAATCGGTTCAGCTAATCACGAGATAATTACGCACAAACATACATGATATACAAGGTGTAGTTTTGAAGCCGTGTCGTTTCTCGGGGGCATGTCACAGAAGTCATAAAGGTTCAATTTAAGAGGAAATTTCGGGCCAATAATTAAAAATACGCCTATAATAAATCGTTTAAGTTCGACAGTATTTCAGAATAAGCGACAGCAATGTTTTTTATGGGAGTTTTATGGAATTAGGAATAATATCAATTACGTATTTGAGTTTGTGTGTGTTAAGCCGCGTTATAAAACTAGTTACAAGACGGCGGCGTGTAGTTCGCACTTACAGATTTTCGTAATTTACAGAAAAATGAAAAATATTTACCTACAATTTTTTTATTGATTCGGACTCAAAATTGATAGCCGAGTTACCTCCTAGAAAATGACGCGGCTTTAAAACAACACCTTGGATATACAGGTCAAATTGAGACAACCTCCTTCTTTTTTTTAATCGGTGAAAAATAGACCTATTTTTTCACTAATGAGTATCTATGTCAAACTATTTCAAAGTCAAAGTCAAAGGCAAAAGTCAAAGTCAAAATCATTTATTTTAATTAGACCAGAAAGGCACTTTTGAACGTCAACAATAAAATTAGAAGTGAAGCTATTTGCTCATTCCAAGGTGTAGATTCCTATGGAGAAGAACGAGCAAGAAACTCCATAGGTTACTCTTTTTCAATCAGGTTCACAATACAATTCTCTAGTTACATAGTTTGCTGCATTTAAAGTATAATCCTTGTTACAACTGCACTACCAAAATGTTCTCCACAATATCCAAAGCGAGGAAGTTCTTTGAAATATTATCGTTAACAAAAACTACAGCTACAAGTTGGCTAAGTGCCCACTTATTAAGCTTCGAGAACAATGTGTTTGCGTACCACACAAACTTGAGGGTTAAAGATGGCCACCGGAAGTTTGGAGGGAGCAAACATGGCCGCCATCGTTTCCGGTTTAAGAGTTCTATTGACACGTTGATTGATGCGAGTGAAATTGGGTGGTTGTACTTTGTATTCATTTGAAATTAATGAAGAATGATAAAGTTCTGTAATGATTGAACTAAATTTTTCTACTCGTTTGATGATAGTGTTTTCAAATTCTTCGTAGGAGCGTGGAGAGAAGAATTTTGATTGGTGTTTTGCAACAACGTATATCCAGATATTTTTCATTTTTGTAAAAATCGTTGCCCCAGTCTAGAATTTTCTCCTGTGTCATGGGTGCGTTTACAAACACACAAGTTCACATACACATGACACCCAGACCCGCAACAGCAATCTGTGGATCACACAAAGAGTTGTTCCGTGCGGGAATCGAACCCGCGACACGTTACACGGCAGCCAGTTGCCCAGCTACCGCACCAACCGTGAAGTCAAATATATTGAGAGAGTATTTCCATGATTTTGAAGAGCGTAAGAGACCTAGTGCAGCATGTATTATTTAAAATTTTAAAATCTTCTAATTACGTACAATTTAATACTTTTATTAGAATAACGCCCTAATCCTGAAAGGCTTAGGGCGTTATTCTAATAAAAGTTTGTTCATTATCTTAAAAATTTACTTGAAAATATTCTAAAATTAAGTTATTCATAAAATTAATTAATGAAAGTGCGATTATTTTTAATATTTTATTGTATTGAACAGTCGAAATAATTTATTTTCGATGAAGGCAAGTACCCAATTCTTTATATCAAAATGAATAGTACAAGCTACCTACTTAAAAAATCAACTTTTTAACCTCATAATAATGATGGAGATAGAACTCTAAATTAATTATTAAGCCTCCAGAAAGTGCGTTATAAGCGTTATGCCTCAAGTTTTAATGGAGAAAATTTTTCTTTCACTCCATGGGTAAGTAGCTGAGAAGTTTTTACAACAGCCGTCTTTTTTGTAACCATTTTAGGTTATTAAGGACATTGGTCTGGTTAATTATGATCCTTGCTTTTGGTATCTAACAGGGTTCAGCTTTCAGTAAAACAAGGTTTTGATGGATCTGGAGTTTTTGTAGGGAGTCTATCAGCCACCTTTATTTTATTGTAACGCGATGGAAATCCTTGTAGACTTCGCACATCGTGAAGACGACAGGGAGGCTAGAATCTTACCAGCTATAATCACTTTGGTGTTCCTCCTGTGCTTTCAACTGTAATCCGGAATGCCCTTACGGATTTTGCAGGTCCTGACCCACCACTATGTTTACGGCAGCTCCCGCTACGTAGCAGCCCTTGAAGGCTACTTTCTTTTCTCGAGTGGCGCACGTGGAACCCTACGCTAACGTCTAATCCCGCCCATATTACTATTATCCATCTGCTATAACATATAGAAACTTATAACTTCAACAATCTGAATTTATACACAATAGTAATTTTTTTGTAAGTCGTTTTTAGTTTTATAGATTTAAATGTTTTATATTAGTAATCTGAATCTTCAATTCTTCAGTTTATAATAAATTAGAAGCTACTTAACTCTTTACCTTTTCAGATAAGTAGTATAGAGTTATCAATTATTATAGATTCGAAAGTATATATTTGTTTAATTTTCTTCTCTCTTCTTCATGCTATATCTACACTACAACCATGCGTGAAATGTTCTATACAAATCTACTATATAAAAATAAGTCGGGTTTTCCTTCCTGACGCTATAACTCCAGAACGCACGAACCGATTTCCACGGTTTTGCATTCGTTGGAAAGGCCTCGGGCTCCGTGAGGTTTATAAAATACAAAACAAAAAAAAAATGTTTCTTCATCTTTTAATTACCAAACGAAATGTTACATTAAACGAAGCCATCGGTGGCGAAACGGAGTTCGCCGGGTTTGCTAGAACTAATATAGTTTCCATGCTATGCTATTGAAATTATGTACACTTGCATAGTTGAGAGTACGGAAAAGACATAGGTCCTTCTTTTTATGAGTTTCCGTGTGAAGTTTACGTGGTCAAAGCTGATGTTAAAGCTAATGATCTACATATAGTTATGTGGGCTTCGCCAGAACGTGATAGTAAAAGCCAGAAACTTCGATATCAGAAACTTATCAGCACTATTCTTGAGTAAAGGAGGAAACCTTAATCAGCTCGCTGAATACGCACTAAACATAATACCTAACAAACTAATTGTTTCAATACACTCAGCTGTAAACCTATATTCCCAGTTAGCAGAACTTCAAACT
Organism: Spodoptera littoralis; assembly: GCA_902850265.1. NCBI lineage: Eukaryota > Metazoa > Arthropoda > Insecta > Lepidoptera > Noctuidae > Spodoptera > Spodoptera littoralis. Next base: position 5,430,240 of record LR824555.2, on the reverse strand, counting down.
ACATTATTAGAACTTGTTCAATAATGTCCTAAATGTAGGTAACACGGTATCTCTCTTCGCAATTCATCAAACCAAGTCCCTCAAACATTTACATTTCATTAAGGCACAAACACTATTCATATGTACTAACAAGATCAGCTTATCGTACTTAATAGATAGCTATAATCAGTTTGGTCCTTTCGTGCTCTCAAAGGTCGAAACTTCGCGATTTTGCCGAGTGAAACTTGAGGTGTTAAACGGATTAGACTTTGTACGAAATTTCTGGGCTGGTTCATTAATCGGGTCGAAGGAGGGCAAGAGGAGATAGAGCTTTTTATAGTTTGAGGGTTAAGTGATTTTGTATTGGTTTTTGTGGGAGTTCCAGATGGGATTGGGTCGGAACGATTATTGGAGGTTGCTGTTGGCTAAGTCGTTTGTGTATGTAATTGTGTTTGTTAAAATTTATCGGTTGAGTTACTCGATAGAGTGATTTAGTTGTGTTTTGGTTAGAATTTTTTATGGGCTAAGTCGATAAACGAACAGGCATATCACCTAATGGTAAGCAATCGACGTCTCCTTTGTACATCCGGAACACCAGAGGTGTTACAAGTGCGTTTTGGGAATTAGGAATTTGAGGATTGTTGGAAAATAAAGCCTTATAGTGATGGAATGTAATTGCAATTTTCAGCAGTTATTGGTATCACGTACGTATAAATGAAAAGGTCTAAGCGGATCCAATTTAAGACAAGCTACTTCAAAATTTTGATCTTCTAATTCCAAAACAGACAACTAAACCAGCTATACGTATTGGTCAAATATACCTCAATATAATAATCACAACTTTGTTCCTCGAATATCTACAAAGATAATACATACATCTACGTACTTTAAATACCCACTACTTCTTCGTACTTGAAGATTTCATACGAAAAACCTAATAGCTGTAATCTGATGATCGAAATCAAGAGCAATAACAATCGCATCTGCAACTACTAACCTTCCAAAATCATAATCCATAATATTCAGAACTATACCACACAAGTTAAATCTTAATAGTTAAACTTACTAATCCATCTTAGTTCAGAAATCAATAAAATCCATTAACTCTATAACAGTTAAGGTTACTCTTACAGATCTCAGAGGTTAAGTTAAAACTATATTTCTAATTTTTCGAAAGGTGTTACTTACTTACTTACTGCTTACTTACTTATTTTTCGTTTACGACCTTTAAATTTATTTTTTAAAAGTTTGTGGGCTAATGACGTATTATTTTTGGAACTTACGAATATTTTAATAAATTAAAGTCATGTAAAGTATAATATTATAATTTTTTTATTAGTATAAATATAATTTTAATAAAATAAAGTCATGTAAGTAAAGGTTTGATGGCAAAACGACAAAAGAACTCATTGGTTTAAGTTCTTGGATGAAAAACATTGTTGTGTACTTGTTCATACTGATAGGCTTTTCAAATTCCAAGGAATAATATAAAATCTGGAGATGTCCTGTGTATTTCAAGCTCGTTCTATATAACATGTGAATACACATACTGCCTCGTTGGCCGAGTGGTCGCAACTTTAAGTACAAAACATGAATGTGGTGGTCGCAAGTGCGACTGCCGGGCAAGGGGTCTCGGGTTCGATTTCCAAGTCGAGCAAAGTATCACTGGGTTTTAAAAATTCTTATGAGTAGCACGGAGTCTGGAATTGTGCCCGTTATATGGCAATTGGCTCTCCCGTATGGGACTGGGGACTCATAACATAAATAGTGAAAAGTGGATGTTACATTGTACAGTGGCATAATGTGCACCTCTGCCTACTACTTCGGGGATGTTATGTTATGTGAACTATATTATTATACTCTGTGAATTAAAATGTGATCGTCCCTCGAGATAGAATTGCTTCGACTTTTTAAAAATAAATTGGTGGCGAAGTCATTAATAATTTTCGTAGTTAAAATTTTACATACGTTTTTAATGCAAGTACAATGAATGTTGGTTCAGATCGTAATAAAAACATAACTTCAGTAAATAATAAGTTAATCAGTTATAAAATTAACCGTCAATTTTCTTTTAGTTCGGTCAAATACAGAAATCAAATAGATGGGAATTATCCTTGATCATTTGAGTTTTATATTTTATTAAATTTCATTGATATTTAAGGTCATTCGGGTGCTAAGCTCACTGTTATTTAATATGTGATAATTTGACTGCCTCGTTAGCCGAGTGGTTGCAAGTGCGATTGCTGGGCAAGGGGCCCGGTTTCAATTTCTGAGTCGGCCAAAGTATTACTGGGTTTGTAAAAAAAATCTTAGAAGTAGCACGGAGTCTAAAATTGTGCCCGGTACATGGCAATAGGCTCACCCTCTATTACATGGGACTCATAACATAAATTAATACTGAAAAGTGGGTGTAACATCACATTTAGTGCCCTACTGTGCACCTCCGACCCCTTTGGAGATAAAAGGCGTGATATTATGTTATGTTTACGTGTAGGTAGTATAGTCGAATTATTAGGTTAAAATCTAATCGTAATAGAAGGAATTAAGGCAAAAATAAAAAAAAAAATGCAACGAAAAAAAAATTATTTTTCTTACATAGATTGTAGGTAAAGCTTGTGTTTGTCTCGTCAAAGACTTTTAAAACTTACTTGTCGACAGTTTTCAATCGAATACAAACCTTAAAGCAAAAAGAAGTAGGTTGAATATCTATAAACTACTTACATATTAGGGCGGCTAAATGTTAAGGTACCGAAACATTGTCAGAGAGCAATATTCATACTAGTACTAGTGTTATGTATTTAGCCAGTCAGTGACCTTCGACTATCATATACATACACACAGGCAGCAGGTCAACCAACACTTTTCGGTCCATTCTCAACTCTATAGTTTAGGAATGAAGTCGAAAATCCATTGACAAATTGGTGTAGGTTGACGTACAGGCTACACATATAGACCATCTCACAATGCTTGACTACCTGACCTTTTCTTTTAACAAAAAGGCACGTGTATTTATCAACGAAGGCTACCTCATTGTGTAGCCTATTTCAGACGTCTTTCATACATTCATCATATTTTTCTTCTCATGCAAGTAGGTCGAGGATTACGGAGAATTGGCCAAAAATATGTATATTGGGGACAATCTGATATAAAAATAAACATTCCTTCGGAAATGTTAAGCGTACGTGCTATTACAAAATTTATCAATGAAGGAAGTTGATCTTGAATGAATGAAAGCTAATAATATTATGTGGTTAAGTATATTTTGCTGAATTCATTGAATTCCTGACTGTACATACAGAATTAGAGAATCGACATCTTACCCAATGACGTCGATGATATAGAGATGGTTACGTTAAAATATGTAACATAACATCACGGCTTTTATCCCCGAAGGGATAGGCAGAGGCGCACATTACGGCACTTTATGCCACCGTACAATGTAACACCCATTTTCAATCACTATTCAATTTATCAGTTGCACGTAAGGGGGTGAGTATTGCTATATACCGGGCACAATTCCAGATTCCGTGCTACTACTGGAACCTTAGTAAGTAAGCCTTACATTGCCGGACCCAAGAATCGAACACAAGACCCAAAACATGTCCTGGCAGTCGTACTTACGACTACTCGTAACTCGAGGATCCTGTAGGAACACGGCAGGCTTTGACCCACCGCTACCCATGTTGAGGCCTTAGGAGACTGCTTCCCTTGTTCAAATAGTGCACATGGAGCACTACGCTAGCACCTATTCCACCTACAACTTTCCTCAACTCTACAATTAAACCTAAATCTGTAACTTGCACTAACTGTGCTCAGTAGTACCTGCAACGCATAACACAGCTCTGTTGTTATTTAAATTACATACCGGCATCGCGAAGTTAGGAATGCGGGCCAACTTTAGATCATATCGATTCCTATCTGTCTTGGTGAGCTTTGTGTACATGACAAGAATTACGAGCTCTAGGCTTGATTCATGGTTGATAAAAATATACCAATGATGTTTTCTAATCATGATGATCTTTACCTTAGAGGTTTTGCCATGATCACCACGCTTTGAAGACGGGTTGAAGATTGCAAATTAAAAAGTTTAATGTTAATAAATAGTGCTACTGCCTAGACCCTGTCAAATATCCTCAATCTTCAGATTAGGGATTAATCTTCAGATTAGGGATTTGGCCTATCTCCCAAATGGCCAGCAATACACGTATTATGCATCACGTTTGCTGGCTTATCATAAAAAATCTGTAGTCCCTAAATTGGTTCTAAAGTCAACCGCAAGAAAAGTGAGTGAATACATAGAGTCAGATTGCGCCAGACCATCCACAAACAGAGAGAGATGGCGGGAGATCGGGAGGAAAGCTGTATCGGCCACCAACACAAATACGGCCGCCTCAACGTGACCATGACCGCTCTGCTAAGAGCGAAACGACAGAGAAGAAGAAGACACAGAGTATGAAAATGAATTTCAATCAGAACCATTCACAACTAGAATCAAAACCTCAAATTATTTGATTCATTACGACCTAGCTTCGAACCTCGAAGGACATTTTCCATTTCTAAACTCTTAGGTAACAAATTATTCAGAATTGGAATTCAATCACGTGTAAGTTCACGTTATATAAACTACTTTCTGGATAGTGAAGAATAGTTTACGATTTTGGTATCAAAGGCAATAACATGGTAAATATTCATTTCAGACGATCTATATTAATAATTTCGTCAAGGGGTACGGTAGACTCGATCGAAACATTACATAACACACAAAACATAAAAAAATATTGATTTCGAGTCGACAACATAAATAATATATCCGCAAAATTCTGATTACGGAGATTATTTCGCTTTACTAAATTCATTTTAATGATACTGATAGACAAACCGCAGCCGCCATCTTGAGTAGACATACGAAAGACATCTTGAGGAGACATAGAAACGTTCCGTTTCATACCAGCTCTCAAATACGGCTTGCCAATCAACACGTTGTCGCGTCAAAAAAGTATAAATTAACAAGAAATATGAATAATTTCACGCGAACCAAGTCGCGGGTAACAGCTAATACATATGTAAATATATCATGCCAATCTCACTAGTTGCAAAATTGCGACCAGGATAAAAAAATGCAGGATGTACCCATAAAAGTGTCAAATCAAACATCAGACTGACGGATTGTGATAGAAAAATGTCACCGGTTATCTTCATGTAGGATGCAATTGAATCAACGAGAACTCTTAGGGCGAGAACACAACACTGCGTTGCATCGATACATTGCAAACACTTGTGACGTCACATACGTACCGTAGAAATAAACATTGCGATGCTGCATCTTACAAAATATCCACAATAAAATAACATAGCATAATAACATTACGCCTTTTACCGCCGAAGGGGTGTGCAGACGTGCACATTACCGTACTGTACAATGTAACACCCACTTTCACTATTCATGTTTATTATGAGTCTCATGATAATAGGGGATGAGCCTATTGCCATATACCGAGCACATTTCCAGAGTCCGTCCTACCATAGAGATTTCTTTTAAATGCTTTGCCCGACTCGGGTATCTGACTTGAGACCCCTTACCCGGCAGTCACACAATACACAGTCATAAAATAAAATAGACACATTATTACGTAATAGAATTGCTTACGACAAAATGATGTATTTGTCAACCCGTATTTCATATCGACCTTAAACAATCTTATCTCTTCTATTTTATTTGATCATTTATATCCATAAACCAAAATAAATGTCAAACTTAGAAATTGACACAAACTTTTGATATTTTTTCAAAACTTTTATGAGACCTTTGTTTGATATTTCTATTCATTCAATTTAATAGGGCAATATCTGTGCCATTTATTTTATCAAGAGGGTTGAGCTAATAGTAAGCATCTTGTCGCGTGATGTCGTCGTTTTTGCAATGCGTCGCGCCTCGTCGCAACGCAATGTTGTGGTCTCACCCTAACATAACTATGCATTTGCGTCGATACTGTATATTATCACGGTCCAGTAACTATGGAGGGGTGAGCAGATATTAATGTCAGTAAGAGTAAATGAAGCTTTGCTGGTGTAATATTTCAATTTTGAAAATGGGAGTGGTTTGATTTTTGATGTATTGGGTTTTTTATTTTTTGGGCTTGGTCTATTTTTATGGTGCTGTTCTAGTTTCAAGCCATGCTAGAAGCGTATATTTATGAGCAGCTTTTAGCTACCGTCGCTCTAGCTAGCTAGCTAGTCGAGTTCCTTATCAAACAATTACGTGAGTAAACCGAAAAACATAATAATTCAATGTTTGCATCTTATATGGACAGTTATAGGCCCTATGTTCCCTGGATGGAGAAGAGGTCTGCATAGATCTTCCATATCGACAATTCAAGCTATCTGACATTACTCAGAATGTTACTACCAACATGCTACTGACTACCAATATACAACCAACATGCTACTGACTACCAATATACTACCAACATGCTACTAACTACCAATGTACTACCAACATGCTACTAACTACCAATATACTACCAACATGCTACTGACTACCAATATACTACCAACATGCTACTAACTACCAATATACTACCAACATGCTACTGACTACCAATATACTACCAACATGCTACTAACTACCAATGTACTACCAACATGCTACTAACTACCAATATACTACCAACATGCTACTAACTACCAATGTACTACCAACATGCTACTAACTACCAATATACTACCAACATGCTACTAACTACCAATATACTACCAACATGCTACTAACTACCAATATACTACCAACATGCTACTGACTACCAATGTACTACCAACATGCTACTAACTACCAATATACTACCAACATGCTACTAACTACCAATATACTACCAACATGCTACTAACTACCAATGTACTACCAACATGCTACTAACTACCAATATACTACCAACATGCTACTAACTACCAATATACTACCAACATGCTACTGACTACCAATGTACTACCAACATGCTACCAATAGACTAACAACATGCAACCAATATACTACCAACATGTATTTTAGGCATAGATAGATACAAGACGTTTTTACTACAAAACTCCACTGCTATGTTTCACCCAAAACACCCTGAAACGGATACAAACCGACGAAGCAACAAAAACGGACTCAATATTTCAAGTTTAAGCCGAAATATGAACTTTAAAACCTTCTTAAAGTCGTCTGGCGAAACTCGAAGAACTTGCTTTGTAAATTCGTTGATAGATGAGAGTTCCCCACCAGTTTTGCTTCTCCACCTTTCAACAGGATTTCCGACTTTAAGTTGTTATTTGTTAAATATATTTTGCCATGTTCCGCATGATTTATTTGGTTAGGTTCTATGATTTGGTTGCTAACGTTTTTTGGGATATTCTTGAAGTTTTCTACTTTCGAATTTTATTTTCTGAAATTTAGAATTTTGTATGAATGTATGTCTCCATAGACAAATTTTAATGGTATTAAACTCTAGTTGAATAAGAGATATCAATGTTTCATACATTGACACCGATAGTTACTTAACTCGTCGAGTACCGGTTTTATAGACACAATTAAAGAACTAATAAAAATAATAGGTCGCGGTCACCGGTGACCGCTTGGTGTTTGACAGTTTAACAAATAAAATTAAAACTTCATTTTATATTAATAAGTCTAAACATTCTCATTTCAATTTATGTTGCCCTATGTATGAGTCTAAGGCAGCAAATATTCAAACTTGAAAATATTAAGAGCGGGAGAAACATGCTTCGGCACGAATGGACTGGCTCGACAGGAGTGATACCGCGGCGTCACAGAAAACCGACGCGAAACTACGCTTACGTTGTGTTTCGTCGTGTGATTGTGATCCCTGGAGGCCTAATTACCCCTCCCCCCAATCTCTCCAATCCCTGAATCCCAAAAATCCTCAAATTCCTAATCCCTAAAAGGCCGGTAACACACTTTTAACGCCTTTGGTGTTCCAAGTGTCCTTGGGCGACGCCGTTTGCTTAATATCAGGTGATCCGTCTGCTCGTTTACTAATTTATCCCAAAAACAAATATTTGTCTGTATGTCAGTTCATGGAGTTTGTGTTTATTCAGTTTATGTCAGTTGATGGAGATATTTATACATTTTAGAATGAGTTCTAAAATGAATACTAAATTTAATACAATATGAAAAAGTATTACTATGTAGCAAACGAGCAAGTAACACCACAGTTACTAGTAAACGTACAGAAATCCAATCCTGTAATAGATAACATTTAGTAATTACATCAACCGACCCGGAAATTGAATCCAGGTCCTCACGGCCATAGTCTATTATTAACATTTAATAAATTATTTGAGTCCAGTGTTACATGGCTATCAGCTTTTGTAGTTCCAAAGATAATCCTTTATCAAACTTTCGCTCCATCATTTTGTTACAACAACCTTTTTGCTGTCACAAAACTGTCAATTCTCACTATCAAGAACCTTAACACAAGAGTATACGGTACATTTTTAAGGGTTTGAATAGTTTTGGAAATGTAGTTATAAGTTTGTCGTGTTGCTAGGGTTGGTCGCCAAAATTGGGCTTCGATTTTCGACGTGCTAAATATCGGTAACTCAAATTATTTTTCAATCAAGCTAGCTTGTGGGGTACGTTATAATATTGGCATCATTATTTATGTGTTATAGTTTTGTTGTTATATAGAAAATAGATCATGATTGTAATTTGACGGCACGGTTGATGCGATGGCTTAGAAACCGGTTCCCGCTCAACGTGTAGCGAGTTCATAAGAGAGCAACTCTTTGTGTGATTCGCAAATTGTGCTTTCAGGTTTGGATGTCATGTGTATGTGAATTCGTATGTTTGTAAACGCACCCACGACACAGGCAAAAATTATAGTGTGGGGCAACATTTTCTTAAAAAAAGAACTTGTAATTTATTTTATGCGATTTTCCAGTTGTCTGAGTTATGGCAGTCTCACTAAGATATTATCATCAATTTTCTCATGTGAGTCATTTTAACTTATAAAAATATATTAATGATGTCATTTAAAAAATTTAAATAACAGTAGCGAAGTGAAGTTTGCTACTGAATGCTACTCTTGAATATGAATATAGCCTCTAACATGGCTTGAAACTAGTCGAGTTCCTCGTCAAACATTTACGTGAGTAAGTTAGAAACACAATAATTAATTTAATATGTGTTACGAAAGTTTTAATATAAAACTACCGTGTTGATGAACTGAAAAAAATGTTCAATATTTTAGAACAAAACATAGTATTCTTTCAAGGTGACGGTAAACAACAGACCTACAGCACTTCACAAAACACTAAAAAGCACCTTACGCCCTCAACATAAGAACGAACCTGAACACCACACAATAAACTTGATGGCGTGCAAAATTAGGAAATAAAAGTTATTCATATAATAAAGTATGGTATAACAAAGGCAGGTGCATCTGAAATCGGCGTTTTACGGTTGAGTATAATGTGAGCCGTCAATTTCTCTTTATGACCCCGTCTCGCATCGCCAGTGCGGGTGACTAGCGGAGCGGTTCGAGGGTTGGTTCCTAATGACAGGGTGTTGCAATTCAATCATAATATTGTGAAAATAAAGGGTGTGTAATGGAATTAATAAACGCATAGGAATTTATTGTAGTTGGAAAAACTTGTATTATAATGTGCATAATTGATGGTTGGTTTTAAAGTAAAAGACAAACTTAGGTTGCCATATGAGGATAGAGATCGATTTTTTTATAATATTATTTTTTTATGAATGATATGCCGACGTTTGACCACTATCTTGCCTGTTGGTATGCGATAATGCAGTCTACGATACAGCACGTCGTCCCATAAGCAACCTATTCACTCGGGCCTTGAAGACACTCAAATTATACCCTTCAGGAAATACAGACTCTGGCAAAGAATTTCACTTCTTAACAGTGTGTGCAGTCTAAAATTTTTGAAGTGTCGAATAAGGCGACACACATCTTACAATCATGTTATGAATGTCGTCAGGTGGCGCGCACTATATTTCATTATAGGAACAATAGAATATAATTTTGAGTAAGTAAGAGCTTACTCTTATCAAACTCTTTAGTCTGACCCATATCTAGGGAAACATTTGATGATTTTCCCCCCTAATATCTTTTCGTAATATTCATAGTATTAGCATTTGCAAAACAAAGCACACTAACAGACTGCCGAAAATGTCAATCTAAGATCACAATGCAAATATCGCTTACACAAACCCTCGAACACTGGCACCCCAAAATTTAAAACAGCGTACATTATGATCCGCCGCGCCGCTGTATACAGTATAGGCGTACATTTTCGAGGCTTTTTAACGTTATTACAAGTATATAAAGGTCGTCTACTAGAAACCGCTAAGTTTATGAGTTTTGCGACATTCCATAAAATCCGTGTGACCTTCACAGGTTTTCCTCTCACAATAGAAATGTCAATGGTAATGAATTACGTTTGCGAGGCTTGGGACAATTTATTGAGCGAGCTGTAGGTAGGGTGGATATCAACGTGTTTGTTTGAAATCTTTTGATGTTGAGAATAGTGTGGTTTATTGGAGTCTAGCGTGTTTTCGTGGGTTTAGTATTCGTGTGGACTTTTGGGGAGTTATTTTTGGTTCATAATCGTACTTAAGAAGGTAAGGTTGCAAATTTTGTTGGTTAGCCTGACTCTTGGTTTCCATCAAATCACCATAACATCGCGCTTTTTATCCTCGAAGGCGTAAGCAGAGGTGCACATTATGCTACTGTACAATGTAACACCCACTGTTCACTATTTATGTTATGAGCACCACGTAATAGGGGGTGAGCCTATTGCCATATACCGGGCACAATTTCAGGCTCCGTGCTACAACTGAGAAATTTTTGAAACCCAGTAATACTTTGCCCGATCCGGGAATCGGACCCGAGACCCCTTGCCGCACGAGGCTTTCCAATTTTATTAATTACAGAAAGGCTGCGATTTTCAAATTTCTCAATAGTTATACAGAGCGTATATATAAAGTATATTACTTAGTATTATATACTAATGTTATCATAGGTTTGAAATTGAAGTGGATATAAGTATTTGGAGGAATAAAAAAGAATTCAATTAAACGCCAGATAATAATGAGCACAGTAAGTAAAATTGTATCCACAATATTAATTTAGACACCAACCTAGAAGGTAAACATCGAAAATAAATACTTTAGATGTTGTACCAAAATAAAATTAACTCCAAAAAGCCGCAAGCGAAGCTTAACTTCGAGAGTAACTGTTGCTAAGCCAAAATTACTTTATCCCAGACGATAACATGTAATCACCTTCAATTACTTATCCATCGAATAAGAAGACATATTAAAGAATAAAACCAGGCAATATCTATACATATAACTAGCAGCCCGTCCCGGCTTCGCACGGGGTAGACAATTATTTATTTTTGGAAATTTGGATTGTTGTAGTGACATAACTACAGTAGTTGCACATATGCTACCGCGGAGTTTTTTATAGACATTATGATGTTCTTCAATATTGTTGTACATTATTTTGTTCTATCGCTAATAGTTTCGGCAGCGCATTCGATGACAGACATTTTAAGACTCATTTTTCTACACCTTCGGTTACATTGTTCAAATTTTACCAAGGATCCCTATTTTTTTTCAAAATGAAATGTAGCCTATATCAAATTGGAAGAATGTAACATTCTATTGGTGAAAGAATTTTTTAAATCAGCCCAGTACTTTTTGGGCCTATTCATTACAAACATACAAAAATAAGTACAAATCTCTCCTCTTTATAATATTAGTATACCTCTAGATAAAATCGTAGAAAAGTCAAAAGTGTACATTTAATATTTTTAAAAAAGAATACTTGGGGTGTGATCTACAATCGATACCGAAGCTAAAAATGTGGTTTTTGAAATTGTTGTCTGTTTGTTTGTCTGTATGTACATATGTCCGGTATGATCTCAAAAAGTACTACATGGATTTACTTCAAATTTTGCATGAATATTACTAACAGTTCGGGTCAACACATAGGCTAATTATCACACTATCGCTTACGGGACTAAATCAATTCTGACGGCATTCATTACCGTAGAATATCCCTTGATTAAAACTAATTCAAAAGCCTAAATTCTGCAAGACTCATTATACTACGCGTATGAAGTCACGGGCAACAGCTAGTATTATATAAAAATCTATTTAGGTCTGCCCATATTGACAAGAACGTCATTATTATAATCACATTCGCTCGGATTTTGGATTTCCGAACAGCCGTTCGCGTACAATGACCTAAAACCGGCCATGCAAATTGGCCTCGCGAACCAGGCCTATTTGGTCCTGTCGAACGGAATTAAGGAGCGGATGCCCAAATTAGATTTTATGTTTAATTTGCCTGTGAATCTGTGAATGTGTGACTCTATGATTTTGTTTTGATAACCGCCGGTGGCATTACTGAATCGTATATGTATTTTTAATCGACTTTAAAATAAATAAAGAATGTTCTTAATTTGACTAATATGTAACATTTTGATGAAGTTTTCAGAAAAGTGTTAGTCACACTTTTTGTTTTAAGGAGGGGAAATCATCGAATGACTACTCCCGTGGGTGAGGCGGGAGGGAGTGTCAGACTCTTACTGACTAAAAACCACCCGGTTCCTACTCCTTCCGGCACTTTGAGCCGTTAGGTTCTCCGCGGCTCCATATCGGCATCAGTCTTATTGGGCCCCATCCGTGGTGATCTGATGGCTCTTTAAGGCGAGCGCAGAAAACGACGCGCCGTACGCTCAGGTCTGGTTCTTGTCAGGCGGCGAGCTACCCATGCTCGCCATCCGTAGGCCCGCGATTACGGTGGCCGGAGATCGTGTTTGTTACACTTAGGAGAATGATTTAGTAGGTATATTAAAAACCGACTTCAAAAAAAGGGGCTTGATGTCGGTTTTTTTTATTTAGTTCATAAAAGAATTACACAGTAGTTGAAAGAGAGAATTGAGATGGTGGCCGAACGTCAACCTATCATGTATAAAAAAACTCTCAATTCTCATTACACTTCATAACAGTCAATTCAACCAAAAGAGCAAACAGCAACGAAAATGCTACAAATTAATTGAATAATTCTAAATTGACCATTAAACAATTAATTATATGAAAAACGGTTCATAAATAATTTCATTCCCAATATCCTAACAACACATGTTTTACCAAAAACCGCAATTTATAGCCTGTTCTCTATAAATAAATGTATTAAGTAGAACTAAATACATTTAATCATAACGCTTTTGTGTCCAGATTTTCACACTCATATATGTATAATTGTTTTAAACAGCCGTATTAGTGTTTTAGTTCAGAGGTTATGAATAAAATTACATAACATAACATCACGCCTTTTATCCCCGCAAGGGTAGGCAGAGGTGCACACAGAAGTAACACCCACTTTTCACTATTTATTTTATGAGTCCCATGTAATAGGGGGTGAGCCAATTGCCATATACCTGGCACATTTCCAGACTCCGTGCTACCACAGATATTTTGAATAAAATTATAAATAGAAAATGTGTCATTTTCTGATTATGACATTTTCTTGCGTCATGTTTAGTCGTGAGTGAGGTTACCGAAGGCCTAATAACATATCTCCCCAATCTCGGTCGGTATAAATAAGGTCGGTAACGCACCTGTAACACCTATGGTGTTTCTAATGTGTATGGGCGACAGCGATTGCTTACCACCAGGTGATCCGCTAGTGCGCGGATCGAACGAGTGCGTTTACTTATATTCCATCAATAAAAATGATAACGTATACACATAAAATTAGTTTTTTCTGTATTTAATTCACTAACAAACTTAACTAACCTTTAATCTTTCCCCATCTCTTAAGGGAAATAAAGTCATGAATTTTCTATTTAATAATTTAACATAATTACCAACGGGAAGAGGTCAGCTAATTCATATTATAATAAATTAAACTCAAATTAAACTAATTATGTTTCTAACTGCGCAGTTTCGTTGGAGCATATAATTGAAATGTGGAATCTAACTTGTGATTAGCTGTTTATAATGTTTTATTGATAATTTATTTCTGAATTAATTTTCTATTCACTTCGGTCGCAGTGCAGTGTGTTTTGACAGTAGGCTAGTGTACTATCGTAAGCACAGCAGAACATGGTATCCATCAGTACCTACTAGTTTCCCCAATCCCTGAATCCCCAACAATCCTCAAATTCTTAATCCAGAAAGCCTGTAACGCACTTGTAACGCCTCTGGTGTTCCAGGTGTCCATGGGCGACGCCGATTGCTTACCATCAGGTGATCCGTTTGCTCGTTTACCGGCTTATCCCATAAAAAAAATCTACTAGAATGACACATTTGTTCATGTCACTTGTTTTGGAGCGTTTTTTTTCAGGGATTGGGGAGACTGGGAAAGGGGGTATTTTGGCCTCCGGTAACCTCACTCACACGACGAAACACAACGTAAGCGTTGTTTCACGTCTGTTTTCTGTGAGGCCGTGGTATCACTCCGGTCGAGCCGGCCCATTCGTGCCGAAGCATGGCTCTCCCACTTAGGGTTTTTTAAAGTCCTTATTTTTTGGACCACTGAGATGATAAACAAGCTCGCGGATATGTCTGTTTATCGGTAAAAAAGTAATTCACGCTTTATTGAATAAACCACATCAAACTGTTTAATTTGAAATTGTGAAATAAGTGTTATCATATCACTATGCAGTTAATTGACCGTGATTTGAATCACCACATAATAATTATATCCCATTTTAATAGAACAAAGGTGGAAAATTGTATATTTTTATCATTATTTCAGTACCAACCCCATATCAACACCATAACAGCCCTCTATCAACCAAATTAAATTACTAGTCATAAAATCATAGAACGTAAAAATAAAAGCACAAATTAATTAACATAAAAACGCAATTATTTCCTTTACAATCTGCCCTACGATCTCTTAAATACACTGATGACGTTACTCTTACATATACTAACACAGATTTAAAATAAAATGGAGGTCGCAAAATTTCGCTCATTTTTAAAAATGTCGTGAGACATAATAAATTAACTAAAAACCGCTGGTTGATTATACCCAGAAAAGCTCGTGAACGTACCGTGCGCTTCAATATCGTCCAACGCGCCGCTGCCGGAGTTAGAAGCAAACGCTTGTGGTGTCCGGTAGAGGGCGCGGTTGGCTCGCAGTTCAAGCAGCAACACTGATGCGAGCGCCAACGCCAGTAGATAACAACGCCAACATACATATATTCGTATTACTAATATACTTTTAATTTTAAAATTATAATTATGGTGTTATAAACTCATTGCAAAAATCTCAAAAATTTAGAAGAAAGTATATCACACACAAATATATAATATTCAAAGCACCATCCAGACAAACTCATATCGATGTAACCTACGTAGTCAAAACTAGAATCGTATTTAATTAGGCGCGGCAATGTTAGGTTATTATTATAATTGTACACATAACCAGCCGTTATCACGCTACCTGCTTGCCTTTGATATTGATACACGCTAGGGAATACATGTTCCTTACGTTTTGGATACGGCATGTTGCGGAAAATTTTGTTGTAATGTATTATGATAAAAAAACCCATATGTTACAAGGCTTTTCACATCTCTTATGAACGATTTCAAGGTCTCGGCATAGTAACAGATTGGAATTTAAAAATAATGAATGTAAAATAAAACGACTATTTGATATGAAATTAATTTTATTTGCTCCCAACTGAGATACAATTATCCAACATTTTTTAGTGAAACATTTATACATAAGAGAGAGACAGGAGCCCCAAACTAAATCAGAGATTTGTATTATAAGCCAATGTATATATTTATTTATTTATTTATTTCTTCTTCACAAAATACAGTGAATGGCGGACTTAATGCCTTAAGGCATTCTCTTACAGTCAACCATAGGGAAGTGCAGAGAAATGAAGTGGTTGATGCGAAGCCAGAACACAATAATAAAAAAAAAGTTATGTAATATGTATACTACAGACATAAATACCTATAGAATAAATATATTAATACAATATTTTATAAATAGACATATACATACCATATAATATATACTACTAAACAAATACTTATACTGCATAAATACTACAATATATTATATAAAAAAAGAAAACGTTGTATGTGTGTATGTATGTGCCAATGATCATTTAAATTTTACAGAATCTTATAACTGGTCCTGTTTTGAGGATCACGTAACATTATAAATAACATCAGAGCTTTGTTGTTGTTAAAAATGAGATAAGCCGGTAAATGAGCAGTCGGATCTACTGGTGGTGTCACAATCAGTGTCGCCCATGGACACCTGAATCGCCAGAGGCGTTACAAGTGCGTTACCGGCTTTTTGGGAACAAGGAACTTCAGGATTGTGGGGGATTCGGGGATTAGGTATAGGGGAGGTAGGGGTAATTGGGCTTCCGGAAACTTGACTCACATGATAAAACACAACACAAGCGATGCTTTATGTCAGTTTTCTGTGAGGCCGTGATACTACTCCAGTCGAGCCCGTTCCATTCGTGCCGAAGCATTACTGTCCCATATTCTCACACTTTTGGGTTTGTGTTCAGTCTTGTAAACCACGTATGGTTTTTTGACGAACTCTGTATCTTAAAAAATTTCGCATAAAACAAATTAAATAAATAACATCAATAAAATAGACGATAACTTCTAGTTGTAGTAGTTTTAACAAACTGCGGGTATCATACAAACAAAAGAATTTCCACTTTCAATTCGAAATAAGCAAAAATCGAACTTAAATTTACAAATACAGAGTACATTTTTCGAAATAATTGAGTGAAATCATCGTAGTGAAACAGACACTCAGTTATAACTTCACATTAATATCGGACTCACTCAAATTCCCCAATAACAAGTTGATCCAATATAAAGCGGACAGCAAATAAAATTATCTGCGTCTGAAATTCATGAATCTATTAAAAATATTACTGAGCTATGCCACCCGACTTTACTTGGTTGTTTTCAACCCTTGTTTCGTCTGACCAAATATTATTTATGTCAAAAACATTTTACGACATCAATTCAGGTGATGAAGTTCATTTTTTTATTAAATCGTGAACAGACCTAATAATATTTTTTACGTAATTATATAGTACAATATTCTTGGTTATATACTTTATTAGCCAATGCCAGTTGCTTCGCTCGCGGTCGCGTGGAATAAAAATAGATTATGTGTAATTTCATACCATAATCTACCCATGTTCCAAATTACCAATTACCTTTTTAAGAATCAATAACCCTACCAAGGATATTGACATTTCAGTCACTTCAAGGCTTGAAGTTTTTAATTATTTAAAGCATGTCTAATTACTCCAGACACGAGCATGTCTTCTTTATAAAAAAGAAAAGGTATATAATCTCATAATTGGGTACATTATCCCCATAATTACCTACTGTCATTAATTTTATTTTGTAGAAACTATCATAATATGGGTACAATAAGGGGCACATCCACCTGACCACTTATTGTACATTTGGTGGGTCTTGCCTAATGACGAATAAATTATTTTTCTTTGTTTGTTTCTTTCTTCTTCACTTCTAAGTTAATGTTTGCTTGCACCTGATGAGATCCGCTCTCTAGCCTCGCCCCATGACCTTGATTTGACTAGGCTGGCGCCAGCGCATGTACCGAACAGCATCGTAAGCACCATTGAATAAGGGATTACACAGATTGTGTCGGCAAACTTTAAAGTTATCACTTTTCTATTAGTTGAAACCTTTATTATTTATAACCTTTATTCACACTCAAGCAATATAATTTAAAATGATCAGGCGCATCTGCCCTCTACGGTACATAATTATTAGTCGTTCAAGCCTAAAAATACAAACAAGTTCGTCCTAGACAAAAAAAAAACGGACGAACAAATACCAAATTTTCGAAATCAAAACGTATCTACAAGATACCATAGCAACATATCTTATCAAAAATATTCCAACCAGATGAAAATATTCTCAGCATTGATCATACATCAATACCCAGTAAATACTTTGGAAAAAAATTGCACAAACATCGTGTTAGAGCAAGATCTCAGAGCTCCCAGTCCTTACTTGCATTCTGACGGACAAGACATAATTATAATATCTTAGTGTTAGGAAATACATTGCTGATACATAACTTTTACAGAGAAAAATCGTCAAGGATGTTTGTGTGTGTATGTGTGTGTGTGTATGAGAGAGTGAGAGAGAGTGAGAGAGAGACTCTTATCGACTAAAACCACCCCGTTCCTACTCCTGCTTTGATACA
This sequence comes from Spodoptera littoralis, assembly GCA_902850265.1. Classification (NCBI taxonomy): domain Eukaryota; kingdom Metazoa; phylum Arthropoda; class Insecta; order Lepidoptera; family Noctuidae; genus Spodoptera; species Spodoptera littoralis. Next base: position 5,411,983 of record LR824555.2, on the reverse strand, counting down.
CAGCCCCATTAACCCGATAAGTCAGCACCATAGATGAGAATTGACCGTCGCTTGGTCTAAGTTAGTAGGTATGTATTTTTTTTTAAGGGGTGAAAGTCATCGAATGACTGCTCCCGCCTTTTTTTTTTTTTTTTTTAGGGGGGAAAATCATCCAATGACTTCTCCCGCCTGGGTGAGGCGGGAGGGAGTGTCAGACTCTTACTGACTAAAAACCACCCCGTTCCTACACCTGCACTTCGAACCGGAGCCCCGGCAACCCGTTAAGTCTTCCGCGGCTCCGTATCGGCATCAGCCTTGTTAGGCCCCATCTGTGGTGGTCTGATGGCTCCTTGAGGCGCGCGCGGAACGCGACGCGCCGTACGCACGGGCCTGGTTCTGGTCGGGCGGCGAGTCACCCATGCTCGCCGTCCGCAGACCCGTGCTTACGGTGGCCGGAGATCGTCTCGCGATCCCCGACGCCCGGAGTGTCTCTCGCGACGGCCGGGTCGTGAGGAGGTTCGTTCCCTCACGCGCTCCGCCTCCTCCTTAGCTAGCATGACTGCTTCGCAGAAGGAGGAGACGGCATCCCAGTCCCCCTCGCTCCGTACCATGGTCTGAACCAGAGCCGGACGCGGCGGTGCTCAGTCCACGCAGGACACACCGCCACCGTATGTTCCACCGTGTCCTCCGGGCGATCCTCGCAGTGATGACACCCGGGCGTTTCCTCCCGCCCAATCCGAAACAGGAACCTACCGAAACTTCCGTGTCCGGTAAGCACCTGCGTCAGGCGGTAGGTGAGGACGCCGTAGCGTCTCTCGACTGCTCCCGCCTGGGTGAGGCGGAAGGGAGTGTCAGACTCTTACTGACTAAAAACCACCCCGTTCCTTCTCCTGCACGTCGAGCCGGAGCCCCGGTTACCCGTTAGGTTCTCCGCGACAGTAGGTATGTATAAGTCCACTGTACACACCGATACTAACCTTTTTAATTAAAAAAATAACTAATACTAACCTATATAATATGTTTTGTCCATCACAATATAGAGGTACATAAGTTACGTTGGCTGGCTCTGCGATCTTGGACTATTATTACTTTTTGGAAGATCCCGTGTTTACGTATTGTAGCTAATTCGACCTACTCGTAATCAATTCTAAGGACATTCGGAGTCGCGGAGAATCTAACGGTTAACCGAGGCTCCGGCTCGACGTGCAGGAGAAGAAACGGGGTGGTTTTTAGTCTGATACTCCCTTCCGGCTCACCCAGGCGGGAGCAGTCATCCGATGATTTTCCCCCCTTAAAAAAAACCAATTCTAAGGAACAATTGGTACATAGAATAGAAATGCCAACTTAGAAAGCTTAGGAAGTATTTTGGTGTGCAATTAAGGTGTTCTGTTATTTAGTAGCTAATATGTTTAAAATGAATCTAATTGAATAGGGTACATGCCTAATTTTTATTTTAATGTCCATCTGGTAGATTATTTTAAATCATTAGACACGTATTTTTTATTTTTTACAGAAACGAATACTTTTGACGATATATTGCGCGAAATTTGAAATCAATTCCTCTAGGTATTGATTTCAAATGTCGCGTGACGTCACTTTTATGTACATTTTATACGTACATATAAATGGCGTTGTAGCCCCCACTCCTAAACTTTGATGCGTTTTATCTAAGTATTGTTTTATTATACGAAAAAATACAAAATACGTGTCTTATATTTTTTCATTACCTAACTTACGAACTAATTGTATTTTTAATTTTCATACCCTGTCATCATCCCTATTATATGAATAAGTTTTATTTTTGATCATGAAAAATATTATGTTTTGATTGAATAAAAACTTGAATCTGGGGTAACGTGAATGGATTTGAGAATTTTGATAAATGGATTAGTCATATTTTGAAACAGAAAAATTGCCTGTATATTTTATTCGAGATTGCCTTGATTAATATTAATTCGAACATCAGTGTCAATAGGTGTACTAACAGAGGTTCGGTATATCGTATATTTCGTCACGCCTTTGATGAAAATACGTGGGAAGTATTGTCGTGAATTTCTATAGAATTTTATTCGAAAACGTAGACGTCAAAAATTCGTTCCAACCGTCCTGATCAAAAGCATTCCCATCACAAACCGTAATAAAAACCTCGTCACCGAAACGAATTCAGAAATTTTCGAATCTTAAAAACTCCCCCACAACGCGAAAGCAACTATCTCCCGAAAAATCCATCAGTTGATTAATAGATTCTTGGAACGTTTTCCGGCATTCCGAGAATTCCAAATCTCGAACATCGAATGCCGTATTCACTCTCTTCGCACTTCCACTCCCCCGTCGAATTGGGCGTCCCTTCGAATAGAAATGTGTTGATTATTACAAATGGCCCTATTTCGTGATTCTACGCCAGGTATTGTCCGATTGTTGGCTTATTTCATACCTGTTTGTTTATAAACGTTATGATGAGCTTTTCGACTTTCATTTCCTTGTCAATATTAGATATAGTAACAACAGGATTCTCCTATAATTCAATCAAAGTAAAGCCATTACTTGGAATGGAGATTTCCAGTGATTTATTATTTGTTTACACAACAAACAAAGTGGGATGAAGTACAAAGGAATTTTTCTACTAAATTCTGGTTTGTTGCGATAACAAGGCTTTGGATTTTGCGTAGTGCGATTTGGAATTTATATTTGGTATGATTTCGAGTAGTGTCTTTGTTTGTGTGACATACATTGTAAATAAGCAACCATTGATATTCAACTGATTAAAAACGGTACGCCTACGTGTACATTCGAAAATTGAGTTAAGAAAAGAATATGTTGACGTCTTTCCTTTTTATTAATGTACAGTAAAGCTTTTTGGAGTATCAAAATATGTGCAATGTTTTGATAGAAGGCTCACCCCTTTAAACTAATACAACTACCAATTTCTATCCACTTATTTCCCTAATTGCTTAATTATAACGTACAAACACGCAACCTTTCTTTAAAAAAGACAACGAAGACTTAATAACCATTTAGTAAACAGTAATCCATTTTTATAAAATCCGTTTTATTTGATCCAGATTATTTTTCAAGTTGACTCGTGTCTCCGTTGGGACCGTGAATGCAGGTAAACATTTTACGGCCCATTCGAAAGTTGGCAGATGTCGTAAAATGCATTCAAAATTGAGGATTGCAAGTTTGTCTATAAAAACTTTTTGAGTGAGCCGAACGCAGAATTATTTAATGATGGAAACATGAATAGTTAAGTGGGTATAACAGTGAGTTAAGTAAGGATAATGGTAATGGTGTATATGGAGATGTAATGGGACATCTGCGTTGTTTAAATACTTTTTCTGAAGAGTTACTGAGTTGAACATATTTATCTTTTGTGGCGACGTACATTGACGTTCCATCGACACAAATCCTACATCGTACATGGCAATAAACATAGATAGAAAATCCCAACGAACAACTGTTGGCCAGAAAACCCGCCAAGCACCATCACCTTGCCTGGTCGAAGAATCCTTCTTTTCTTAGAAAACTTAACTCTCTGATTCTTTAACTTATAATCGCTGAAAGGGATAAAAGTGTAAATGTGCAATGAAACACCCACTTTTCATCCGTGACGTTGTGATCGAGGATATACCTACTGACATATTACACTAAATACAATTCCCGGACCCGTTTAAACAAAAGGATGTTCAATAAAATCAATCAATCTTATTATACATCACCCGACCTAAAACTCAGATTAAGAAAACCTTTTGCTCGACATTTGACCAAAATAAAATAAAACACTATAAAAAAAAACAAAATAAAATCGTACAATATATTCTAGTATTTACTTTTCTATGAATAGGTATATTCTAGAATCTACCTCTAGAAGAACGTGATGTTGTCTCCTTTCGATTTCAAGATAAGAAATCACGAACTACTGGCAGCTTCGGTACACCGCAGGACTTTGCTAGTAGAACTCAAACTTTGGATAATGTATCTATCTGAACTTTGAATCTGGGGGACGAAGTATTTGTGGTTTTAGTTGTATAAGCAACTAAAACACAGCTTAATATTTAAATTAATGGAAATGCTAAAAAAACTTATAAAATTGAAAAACACACTTTTTTCTATTAAACCTAATTCAGACTATTTTTAACCGACTTCAAAAAAGGAGGAGGTTATACGTTCGGCCGGTATGTTGCTTTTTTTTTTTGTATATATGTACGCGCATATCTCTCAGATGCGTGAAGCGATTTGCAAAATTTTTATTTTGTTGGAAAGGGTATACTCCCAAGATGGTCCCATTTTCATAAGGTCAGGATCTGATGATGGGATCCTAGGGAAACCGAGGGGAACTTTCGAAAATTATATGGGCGAGTGATGCGTCTATTATGTTTTTCAATTAGGATTTTTAAACACTACAATTTGATAAGGGTCTGGAGTCGACCTGATGATGGAGCCGATAGACAGTCGAGGGAACTTCTCAGCGGTTTATACTAACTACCTTGTGTTTGGGCTTGATTAATTTGTATTGATGAGGACTTTACACCTAGATAGAGTACGGCTGTCATTAAGGGTCTGATGATGAAGAAGTGTAATTGTTAAGGGAACTCCTCAACGGTATACTGTAACTACCTTGTGTTTAGGCTTGTATAATTTGTATTGATTAGAACTTTGCACCTATGTAGATTTATAAGTACAAAACGGGTATATGTAGCTTTACACTGAAAATGATAAAATAATAAAATAAAAACTGCGTTTAAAAAACCGACTTCAAAAAACCAAAAACTAATAACAAACAAAAAGTCTAAACTAAAAAGCAAAAAATAACTATTATTAGTACTGATAGGTTACCCACCCACTGATAGGTTAGAAGTCGGTGCCATAAGCTCATATCATAATGATATATCACAAAATTGTGAATTAGGTACCTATTAAGGTTTTAATGAATAATTTTGTATGGAACTTATGGCACCGACTTCTAACCTATCAGTGGGTGGGTAACCTATCAGTACTAATAATAGTTATTTTTTGCTTTTTAGTTTAGACTTTTTGTTTGTTATTATAGACTCTGTATATCCTAAGAATTTTTATTTAGCCGCAATATTTTGGTCGTTTCACATCACATCAACAGCCTATAAATGCTCACTGCTGAGCAAAGCCTCTTCCCACACGGAGAATGTTTGAGCAGTAATCACCACGCTTGCTCAATGCCGGTTGGCAATTTCAAACTTACAATTAGAAATTATAAGCCCAGGTTTCCTCACGGCGTTTTTCTTCACCGGTTGTCAGTGGCGTCTGAATAATCTTAGAAAGTACATATAACTCGGAAAACGTAACATTGGTACTCGCCGTTGGTGGGTTTCGAACCCGCACCCTCATGCATGAGAAAGGCTACCACGACATTCAATTCAAAACATATTGTTATGTTCAAATTATATTAATGTTGGATCATTGTAATGACAGGACGGCCTCGTTGGCCGAGTGGTCGCAAGTGCGACTGCCGGGCAAGGGGTCTCGGGTTCGATTCCCGGGAAGTTTGAAATCGCCAACCCGCATTGCGTGGTGATTATTGCTTAAACCTTCTCCGTGCGAGAAGAGGCTACTTATTATAGACTGTTGGTGATGTTGATGATATTTTACTTTTCGCACTAGCCCTTTGCTACCAAATTTTATCACCAGTCACAAAGCACTAAGCAGTCTAGGCAGAATGACTGTACTTAAAACTTCATAATTCATAATGCGGGCTATTTCATTACCTCATGAATATTATATAGAGTAATACACACTTTGAAAGCGTTAGGTAGCATTTTGAATCAGATACGGGTCATTAATGTTCTTTGGTAGCAGTAAAAATTATACGTTCATAGTACCTTTATACCTTTCTTTTTTAAATTATGTGGGTATAATAGGGTACATTTATGGCACAATTACAGTGTTTATGACAGCTTAAGTGCATTTGCTTTTAATAGTAGAGCGACCAACTTGTCTATGCGGGTGGAAAAATTTGTAGTACTGAAGCTAAATAAGGGTAACACTAATCGATAGTACTAATAAATTGCTAAACACAGTTTTGGGTGTGATTTCAGAAGTGACCAAAAAATAAAAAGCGTGACCTTATGTCACGCTTTTTTAGCCCCGAAGAGGTAGGAATATTAGGGTACTTAATGCCACTGTACAATATAACACTCACTTTTCACTATTTATGTTATGAGTCCTATGTAATATTTTTTTTAATTGCCGCACACTAAGATTTTCTCCTGTGTCGTGGGTGCGTTTACAAACACACAAATTCACATACACATGACACGCAGACCCGGAACAACAATCTGTGGATCACACAAACTGTTGTTCCGCTTGGGAATCGAACCCGCAACACGTTGTACGGTAGCCAGTTGCCCAAACACCGCACCAATTGTACAGTCATATAATATAATATAATAGGGGGTATGAATAAAAAACAGGTATTTTAATTTACAATTACGAAATCATTTTGTTGTTCGATAATAGTCAAATCTTGTGAAAGGACACAGAGATCGTCATCAGAATGTCATCATCAGATCAACAAGGATAAGTGACAAATTACATCAAGAACATTAATTTATTACAAATTGACTTCAAGCTAATATTTATTAAAGTAAATCTATTTTAATGTTCTGTATAACTTTGGAGAAAAACGAGGAAGACGGTAAGCTACGAAGGAATGAATGAATATTCTTAGACCTTTTATATTCTGAATAACGATGACTCTTCTGGACTTTAAAAGAGACGGACCTCTGAGTTTGTTTCTACATTTCTTCTCAGAGTAGTCAGTTAGGAAATGTCGACCTCATCGTTCGCTTGATAAAATTTACGTGTAAAAGTGCTGCTTTGTAGCCTATTTGCAGAAATAAATTCACTAGTTTCACTTGACGCGAATGTAGAAAAGAAGAATAAAAAAATATATTTAATGAATCTAGAAACACGACTAACTGCATTATTAAGTTGGTTTTATAATAGGTAATTCATTTTGAAATGTTGAATTGACATTTTAGCTCAGCGCAATGAAGCGTAGTAAATACGCTATATTTTATTCTAAAAAAGCAAAAACCGAATCATTTGGTTTTACAAATCGTAAGCGATATTTATAAATTGAATCATATTTTTTGAGTGACTAATCATTTATTAAATGTGAAATGTGTTATAAAATAATGATAACCATCAAGGCTCTGTGTTAAAATATCTGGATAGCAGCTATGTACCAGATCTAAGGACGTAATTTGTGTGGACTATCTGTCGCTTAAGTTTATCGAGTACAAATCGGATAATGACAGGGTATGAAAAATAAAAATATAATTTGTCCGTAAGTTAGGTAATGAAAAAAATATTAGACAAGCATTTTTTTATTTTGTCGTATAATAAAACAATACTTAGGTAAAACGAATCAGAGTTTAGGAGTGGGAGCTAAAATGTCATTTCTACGTATAAAATGTATATAGAAGGGACGTCACGCGACATTTCAAATCAATATATCGTCGAAAGTATTCGTTTTTGTAAGAAAATAAAAAATACTTGTCTAGTGGTTTAAAACAATCCACCAGACGGACATTAAGATAAAAATTAGGCATCTACCCTATTATCGTTATTTTTCTTCTCCTCTAAGAATATTTATTTCATTGCGGGATTCAAAACAGTTATTCATGTTCCAGGGCTGCACTGTTCAATGTTCCAGCGTTCTCATGATTGTAGGTCCTATCTTACTGGAGATGCAGCGGTTTTGGGAGGTTGTGGGGGGCTTGTCCCAATAAAGAAGTTATCAGGTAGTAATTTGAAGATAGGTGATGCAGGCCCTTAGTATTAGAAACTATTCGTAATTTTTTTTAAGAAGGGAAAATCATCGAATCACTTCTCCTGGGTGAGGCGGGAGAGAATGTCGGACACGTACTGACTAAAAACCACCCCGTTTCTACTCCTGCAGTTCGAGGCGGAGCCCCGGTAACTTTTTACGTCCTTCGCGGCTCTAAAGACTCGTACTTACAAAGAAGGTTTTCATTATTTCATTCAGTCCACATCAGCATCTAAAGCCTACTGTTTAGAGAGATAGTCTACTGCTTCTGGATGGATGAATGGATCTCATATGCCAAATCAATCGTGTAACGTGTGGCGAACTTCAGTAAAATATTATATAATAGAGTTAATTCTTAGGACCAATTTTTCAATCATCCGTTAATTAAGTAAAACCGCGGGTTACTCACGTGAATATACTGAGAAAAGCTCTACTAGCCTCGAACCACAGAGGAGTTCCTGTTCCACCAGTGCCCAGTGTACTGTAGTGAGTACATTCACGTGAGTAACCCGCGGTTTTACTTAATTTAGTATGTCTCACGATAGTTATTATAAAAACATCCGTTAATTGACAATTCTCCCATACTAGAAACTATCAAATGTCAATTTTGTTCTACATTTAAGAATTATGATATAACCGATGATTGAAAAATCGACCCTTAGTCATACTAAAAATACTATTCTGAGAATTTTATAATGTAAAAACGTATTCTCTTTTTATCCTTACAAATTTTGCTGTGAAACCAAATAAACATTATATTATTTTCTAGGTATTCGACGATCAACACGCCGAAATGGAGATCACAAAAGCCGCCATATTAATACCAAGTTGGTATAGCAATATCGAATATCAAACGTCAGTAATTATTATGATAAGCTACAGAGGTACAAATAACAAAGCCTCTGGAGTATAGTTTGACTAATACGAAGACGGAGTGTTTGACAACGATATCATGTAGATAGCCTTCAAGAACAATCATTCGAAACTTTATCATAATATTTCCCTGAAGGCGTGAGTTACTTTAAAAGATTTGCAGCTCTGTTCTTCTGTAATAAAGTCTGATATCTTTTGGCTAGTTTGGTATAGGTTTATGTGCTGGTGTTAGTTATTTAACAATCAAGGTTGTTACTTGCCCTCATATTATGGGACATTGGCACTTCGTAGTAATCGTCTATAATAACGAATACTTCGTAGTTTCTTTTGTTGGTTCCTTATTACATCGTGAGCACATACAATACAATTATTTTCATCGTTTTTTAAGGGGGGAGTGTCAGACTCTTACTAACTAAAAACCACTCCGTTCCTACTCATATTTTGAGCCGAAACCCCGGTAACCCGTTAGATTATTTGCAGCTCCGAACATTATTGTCATGCTAGTCGTTATTGTATTAAATATCTAGACTAGATTAACCAAATTATATAGGGCGTACAATTTATTTTTAGTATTCTCATTAACTGCAATGGTTGGAATTGTGTATTTGGTTTTATTGGTAACTACATAGCTTCTGCGCGCGGCTCCGTCGGTGTTCCCATCAGCGTCGGATAAAAAGTAGCCTATGTGTTATAGAGCATAACCTCTATTCCAAATTCACATCTATGTCCGATCAGTAGTTTTTGCGTGAAAGAGTAACAAATAGACACACACACATGTACATGTACATACATCCTCACAAACTTTCGCATTTATAATATTAGTAGAAAATAAACTGCCTCGTTTATTTTCTACTAATATTATCCGAGTGGTCGCAACTGCAACTGCAACTGCCAGGCGAGGGGTCTCGGGTTCGGTTTCCGGGTCGGGCAAAGTATTACTGGGTTTTTAAAAAAATCTCAGTAGTAGCACGGAGTCTGGAATTGTGCCCGGTATATGGCAATAGGCTCACCCCCTATTACATGGGACTCATAACATAAATAGTGAAAAGTGGGTGTTACATTGTACAGTGGTATAATGTGCACCTAAAAGGCGTGATGTAATGTTATGATGTTATGTAGAAAATAGGATAGGATACTATGAAAACTAAAATTATTCGCGGTATACGGCTATTTGTACACTGTAAACCCATGCCAGTTCACCGATCATAACCTAATATTTTTTATCGATACAAATCAAAACATTTACCCAGAATATCCCACAAAAACTAATAAATCATACACAAACAAAATTTGTTTGCAGATCATCAACAGTTCGACCAAAAAAATTGCGCACAAGCTAAAACAAAGCGCGTTACTTTATTATGTAAACGGAGCGCTCGAGTTAGACAATGGCTATCGAAGATTGGAGCGAACCACTCGTTAGCTTAGAGGTTTTGATTGGCGTGGTTGGATGTGAGTTTTGAGACGTAGCGGTAGCGATTTGGTGCTATTACTTGATAGTAATAGTGTCAGGTTTTTAATTCCAGGGAATAGGTAGATACCGGTGTATTTTAAAGTGCTTTTTCCTTTTTATCTTAATTATTTACTCTATTGTAATTAAGAGCCCTTTAATGGTCAAGACTCAAATGATTTTCAAGATGTCGAGATGTTGTCAAGTTCACAGACATTATAAAGTAAGAAGGTTGTTCAAATTCAAAGCATTTATATATCGGCATTTAGGTAAAGCTAGATATACTGTATCAAAGATTCCCATACAAACAGACGTGCAAAATACTCCATGGCTATTCTCAACGCCATCCATGCATCGGTAAGTGCCAAAATTTGGACCAAAGCTATCTCTCGAAAACTTTGAAGTGGTTTTTGTCTTGAACACCACTTGACGTTCAGTCTACCGTCAACCTGCATTGTCTGAACAACTTAAATAGACCTTTTATAGTTTCTAAACATTGTCGGGTCTCCCTATAAACAGTTTTATGGATATCCACTATAAAACGAGTATCACTACCGGGAAGCGACCTTGTGTAATTCTCCCCTTTTCCCAATGTCTTCAATCTTCAAATTTGTAATCCCCAAAAGGCCGGTAATGCACTTATAACGTTTCTGCTGTTCCATGATTGCAAGCAATCAGCGTCGCCCATGCTCGCTGCATGCATGATCCGTCTGCTCGTTTACCGGCTTATATTACATAAAAAATGTTAATTATACACTTCTGTAACGTCTAAATTTATTTGTCCTTCAGTCGATCTGTCAGTAAAGCAGTAGTGGTGTTTAGTAATTGGTCGCCACACATAGACATTTGGAACACAGGAGAAGCTACAAATGCGTTGCCGGTCTTTTGAGGGTTAGGAATTAAAATATTTAGAGATCTGGCGTTAGAGTATTGTCTTTTCTTCCGAAGGAATAGAGTTTATTTTCCTCCACTCGAAAAACTAACTCAAAACCTCTTGCTCGTCAGTCACACACATACTCATCCAATCACGAAGTCCATTACTAAGTATAACTCGCAATATAACACACAAATGTCTGTGGTATTATATTAGAACACTTCTACCGAATTCCTTCTAAAAGTCTTTTTTTTTAATCTCCTTAATTTTATTGTTTTAGGGGGTTTTTATCCGTATGGATACGTCAACCCCATCGTACCTTATCTAATTAAATATACTCTGTAAATGAAAGGGAGTCATTAACAAGGTATGAAATAAATAAAAGAAAAGTTATGTCACTCTTACCAGTTCACACAATCCCTTTGCTATCTTCGTTTTAGGATTTGCTAAAATGTTTTGAACTAGCCCAATATCTAATTTATTCAACTTATATTTTCTTATTAATGATTCCCTTTCATTATTGTTCCTGGCACATTCCATTAGCAAATGTTGTACGTCCTCTACTTTGTTGCATAATTCGCAATTAGGTGATGCAACCTTCCCCATAAGAAAAGCAAACTTCGCCGATGGATAGTGCCCAGAACGCAGCCTTAATGCTAACTTAACATAATTTCGACCCAAACCTGTATCCTCAAACCAAGGCACCCGAGGAAGCTCATTCTGAATTGTTTTGTACCAAATTCCTTTTACATTTGATTTTTCATTAAAATAGTTCAACCATTTGTCATAACAAGACTGCTGGAATTTGGAACAATATTCCCAATAATCCGGAGTATACGGCGTTTCATTTTCCATCTCAACAGCAAGTTTCGACAAGTGGTCAGCCTCCTCATTCTAAAAGTCAAATGCACGACGTCCCTACATTTAGTTGTAACCTGTTTTTATTATTTCTACTCGTCCTGCCGACATGCTGTCTCCGTACTTACTCTACTAACTCAAGTTAAGTCTAGTTTATATTATTTTACGACAGTTACAAGCTTAAACTTTCTTCTAGTTTTATACTGTTAGCCTTGTTTTGTTAGGAAGAGCTATAATTTAAATGGGTTTCGAATAAATAGATTGTGAATCGATTGTAAGCGTTGGTTTGTGACTGACTGTCTAATGATTGATTGGTTAGCATGAGGTTTCATCACTAAAGAAGTAAGTAAGTACAAATCCAGCTCATACGAAGCCGCAGAGGACTTAACGGGTCACCGGGGTCATTCAGGAGCAGGAGTAGGGACGGAGTGATTTTTATTCAGTAATAATCTGACACTCCCTCTCGCCTCATCTAGGCAATAGAAGCAAGTAGATGATTATCCCCCATTTATTTTTAAAGCTAACGATTATGACACGAAATATTGATTTTTGAACTGTCATTGACAAATTCAAAAATGTTTATTATATTTACTAAGTTATTTTATAATTAGTTTTATAGATCTTCACAGCACATCAACAAGTGTGTATGCCTATAAGTGGTCACTGCTGACGAAACGCTTCTACTCACATAGCAAAGGTTTGAATATCAATCACGATACTTGCTTAATGCGGGTTGGCGATTTCAACTTATAACTAGAAATTATATGCCCAGGTTACCTCACGGTGTTTTCCTTCACCGATTGTCAACGTTATCTAAATAATTTTAGAAAGTACACATGACTCCGAAATAGTCACATTGGTACTTGCCGTTAGTAAGTTTCGAACCGAGAATATAAACGAGAGGTATACACGAAAAGCGAGCGTCATAAACCTTTGAATTCTTTAGCGACTTTTATAGATTAAGGGCCGATTTCTCAATCATCAGTAAATTCTTAACTGTAGATTTAACTTGACAATTGACAGTTCGTAGCAGGTACGGAAAAATTGACAAATATTCAAAGTTATTTCTCAGTTAAAATTTATCAGGCGTTGGAAAAATCAACTCTAAATGAGAATATTCTAACTACAGTCTAGTTTAACTGTAATCAAAGTATTCCTTTTTACAGACATTGTCAATGATACTTCATCACATGACTTCTATCGAACGACATGTTAGATCCACAACTGACTAAATAAACAGCATAGAAACAAATTATCAACTAATGTTTACATACCAAATTAATTTAGTCAAAAACAAATCCAATATAACCAGTTAGATGGAATGATAACACAACATTATATCTCGCCTTTTATCCCCGAAGGGGTAGGCAGAGGTGCAAAGGTAACACACACTTTTCACTATTTATGTTATGAGTCCCATGTAACAGGGGATGAGCCTATTGCCATATACTTTACCCGGGAATCGAACCCCAGACCCCTTGCCCGGCAGTCGCACTTGCAATTTCTTTAATTGTCAGTAGTAGCTCGGAGTCTGGAATTGTACACGGTATATGGCAATAGGCTCACCCCCTATTACATGGGACTCTTAACATAAAACTGAAAGTTGGGTGTTATATACATATTGTACAGTGGCATTAAGTGCCGTAAACGTGCGTCTCTGTCTACCCCTTCAGGGATAAAAGGCGTGATGTTATATATGTACTCTTTTTCGCAGAAACCATTGTCAAAAATACTGATTAAAAGTAGATATTATTATCAGGAAGGAATATGCCTACACATGAGGAAAAATTCGTATTGTTATGTTTATCGTATACCCAAAGGCGAATAATAATTGTTCTGAGCTCGCCTCCCACTGTTTTAATGAGAAAATAATAGCGATACAAATAATAGTGATATTTAATGAAAGCAATATTATTAATAAGGTAAAAGAAAATATGCTTTAATGATAATAGTTATTAAGATTTATTTTCGTTTGACTTATTAGTGAGCGTCGAAATAATTAGTGTACGCTTTATGCTGGCAGAAATTCAGATGCAGGACAATCACATATTTCCTTCTGTATTACAGGAGTAATAAGCGTATTACAGAGCACAATTGCAGAGTCTACAAACTGTACAACCACAGTCGATTATAAAATTAATTTTTAAAATATTTAGCTTGAGCCAAAAATAAGATTCAAACTTCGACCTGCAAGCAGAACAGTAAATAATTATAACTAAACTAAGGGTTCTACTCCCGGGTCGGGTAAAGTATTACTTAGTTTTTTTTTAATTCTCAGTGGTAGCACGGATTCTGGAAATGCGCCCTGTATATGGCAATAGGCTCACCCTACCCTTACATGGGAATCATAACATAAATAGTGAAATGTAGATGTTACATTGTACAGTGGCTTTAAGTGCAGTAACTTCTGCCTACCCCTTCGGGAATAAAAGGCGTGATGTTATGATGACTAAGTTAAAAAATACGACTTGAACATCTTCCTTTTTTGAAAACACACGAATAACAAAAACGTTTAAAATACGTACGAATAACAGGTCAGAAATACACATCAAGATCAGTTCAGGTCGATCTTGGACAATCACCTATACATACACACATACAGGTCAAAATTAAAACCTTCTTTTTTGAAGTCAATGAATACCGATCATTTGATCAACGATGCACTCCAGAAGAGAAAGTCTGGACAACATTCTTACTTAGAACATGTATCAGAGACATTTAAAAAATAAAAGCTTTGCCCCACACTAAGATTTTCTCCCGTGTCGTGCGTGCGTTTCCAAACAGACAATTTTACATACAACAAGACCCGAAACCACAATTTGTGGATCATACAAAAAACTACACCGTACGGGATTCGAACCCGCTTCACGTTACGCGGCAGCCAGTAGCCCAGCCACGACGCCAACCATGCAATCAGTGACTATTGTAAAATAGACTTTTAGAGTAACGAATGGAGTTTCTTGCTCGTTCTTCTTCACTCGAATCTTCATTTTGGAACGACCGCCTAGCTTCACTGATGGACAAACTGACAGACTATTATTTATTTTATATTTGTTGACGTTCCAAAAGTACCAAATTATGTATTTATTTATTTAAAACCTTACCTAAATCTATCATTACAGTTTTCTCCATTGCGATAGTTTAGGCCTTAACTATATAACTGAAACTATCGTGAGACATACTAATTAATTATTATATTTTCGGCTTAAGCCTTATATTCATGAGCAGCAGCATTTCGCGTCGCGATTTGCGGAATGCTGCTCATGAATATGAGCCTCTAGCATGGTTTGAAACTAGTCGAGCTCCTAGTCAAACAGTTACGTGAGTAAACCGAAAACATAATAATTACCAAATTATTAATTGAAATAAATTCTTTTGAGTTTGAGTTGTTCTTAAGAAGGCTATACTTTAGGAGATTGCCCAGTGTTAATTATTTACTAAGTTTACCGATAAAAAGTCGCGTATGAGGATTTACATGACCCTGAGTCAGAAATAGAGTACTCATATCTGACGAGCGTGTAAGGCTAAAAGTATGGACGTAAAGTAATCCAATCACATATGAAAGGCCTGTTTTCATCAATCCTAGAAACGTGAAGGCTTTATAAATCAAACACATATTTATTTGTCAATATAGTCTCTTAACTCGTCGAGTACCGGTTTTATAGACACAATTAAAGAACAATAGGTCGTGGTCACCGGTGACCGCTTGGTGTTTGACAGATTAAAACAAAGCAAGGGAAAATAAAATAAAAATTACCCAACAGCAAAGCAAACCGGAAAAATCATTAATTATCCTAACGAAATATAGGTACGCAAATATATTACACGGGATGTTCAAAAATGGATATGTTATATAATGTATTTTGATGAAAGGCCTCATTCGTTCAAATTACCCCCTTTGTAAAAACACAGTGGTTTCATAATCTGTCGCTCACATCAGTATTTAAATAGCGCGAAACACAATTTTATTTTTCGACCTCCTTGGGCATGCGCCGTAAACTCCAGACCGTTTTTCCCGGTTGTACTGTGCACCCACACTTAGAAACGCGTAGGTGATCGGGCACGCACACAGTAACAAAATTGTACCGCGACTCAAATCACTGACGCGAGTCTAGGATCACTCACACATTAGCGGGAGCTGTTTGTACATCGTGTACGGATGGGGTTCCACTCACACAATGACAGTGCAACCCTGGCGATGCTGTGTTCGTTAGTTAGTTATCCGCAAGGTGTCGTACGGACCGGTCGTGTTGTTGCGTTATTTGACGGGTGACGTACGTCGAGTGCAACGGGATGTGACGTCGCGACTCGTAAAACACGAAATATCAGAAAGTGATAAGATTTATGACACATTATCGGGGATTCCGGTAAAAGTTTGTGAACAACTTTGTGTGTACTTAAACTTTGTTTCGGCTTATAGTTTGAGTGAAGTGTTTAGTGTGGTGTACTGTTTTAGTGGAAATTGTAATAAACAGGAAAGTTTTGTTTTATGCTGTCTTGACTTCGAAGTTTTTATATTTCTGGATTTGTCAGGTAAGAGTGTGATTTTAAATTTTTTTTGTGTATAATCCTGTCACCATTTTGGAAGATTATTTGCCGGATTTCTAATTAATCTGTATTAAATATACATCATTATTTTCTTAATTAAACCATTTTTAAATGCACTTTCCAGGTTGAGTGTGCATTTTCAAAACATTGATATTCAAAATAAAATATATTAACAATAAAAATGTATGAATATTAAAAATCTCCCATAAATATTACCGCAACATATTCAGGCTTTTAAACCACGACAATTTAATCCCTAAAAGTCATAACCATTTTATACACAAAACAAATTAAAAAACTATCATTATTTTCGGTAAAAATGAATCGCGCTTGAAAAATAATGATTTAGTGAGCACTTAGTTTCAAAATGAAAATTCACAAGTTACTGAAAGGAGTTTATCATTCGTGCAAACGATTTTACAAGCAATTTTCAGCACTTTCGAAGCACTGACATTATAACTAATGGGTGCGGTTAAAGCAGCATGTTAAACCGTCTCAAAGAACATATTACGTTTTCATCGATTTCTTACAACTATCAATTTTTCTTGAATCGCTAAGAATTACTTCAATGTACACCGCTTAGGTAGATTTTATCGCGATTCGCGACCGACACGACTCGTAAGTCGTTCTAATTATTATTACTTTTGAAATCTAAACTATTACTATTGTCGTCACTTTTAATTAGAAGAATTTAGTACTTCTATTTAGAGTTGAAGGCTGCTAACAAGTTTAAATCTTATTTCTTTATTAATTTAAAGTTGGAACTCATTTGCATTATAAAAGTTGTTGTTTCTCGTTTGCGTTGTCTTGGAATATTTTTCGTTTAATTTTTGTAATCAGTTACAATAATGACATGTAACAATATATTTGTAACCCTCTGAAGAGGATAATCAGAGGTGAACTATTATAACTATTATACAGATATGTACGCTTGTACATGTACTATTCAGATTCAGTAGACTCAGACATCAGTATAAGAGTGGCTCATTCCTAAATACCAGGTACAGCTACGGCTTACGACTTCATGGAAGTATTGAGAATTTTTAATATCCTAACCATCATTATTTTACTAAATATACCTGACACTGTGAAAAACATTCAGTATCACGATCTTCTAAACTAATTTGATAGTTGATTTAGATTCGAAACAATCTGACAAATGATTTTCTTCAAAAACAGTCAATGACTTCACCCTGTCTTGCGGCACTTAGTAACGTAACAGGCAAAAGGTTTGAGTTTAGGTAAGCAGTGTCTAAATATAAAGTTCTGTGTATCATTTCGCAGATTAATATTAAAACAGATCTTTTGATAATTCTCTTTACTGGATAGATGATTATGGAGCTAAAATTTACTGAGAATTTTTAGAGATTGGCTTACAAGTTATTTATTTTATTTATACACAATATCAATGCATTGATGAATTTGTATAAGAAATTCATTCTTGGGTAATTTCATGGGGTATTTCGTATCACTTAATAACAAAGGTACATAAGTATCTGTAACTGGGTTATTTGTATCGGTTTATTGTTCTATTGTCCGTCTGAGAATAAGCAGTTATCGAAGCTCAGAAATGTCTGCAATGGTTATTATTTATTTAAAAATATTTGTGCACACAAATAAACATATGGGTGGACTTAATGCCGCAGGCATTTTCTACTACTCTGACTTTTGGGTGAGGCAAAGATATTAAAGGTGTAAGTCTCGCGTTACCAGTTGCCAATTTATTCTTCTGATGTTAGAAATGTCTTGTTGGTTCGACAGGAATGTTATAGGGCAGAAGAGATTTATGGATTTGTTTTAGTACACGATGATAATAGAATTTCATTAATAAGCTTTTAACTATAAGAATAGAGTCTTAAATTGTACGACAATATCATGTTTGTCGATGACTGTTACTGGGTTCCGGATTAGTACTTGAGTATTGGTAGGTTCTAAATTTTAATCATAAGATGAGGTCTAAAACAGCTTAAAATACGTATACACGTTACATTAGGACTAGAAATTTAACTGAAAATGGGACTTTTGGGAATGGAAACTCGATGTATGTATGTATATTTAAGAATGTATGTATATGGATATTTAAGTGACCAGAACTGCCATGGCGACACAATGCCTAGCCAAAAAACATCTGATTATACAGTTTAAATGTACAAACTTGACATTAATAGTTTTGATAATGAAAAGTCCACGCTTTTGGCAAAGACAATCTTTTCAAATGAGATTTTTTCTTCACTTCCCTGGATAACTTAAATCAAAATGATTTAGAAGTTTAATTTTAAATGATATCGCATTTCTGTCGTAATTTTGGAGCGGTCGAATAGATGGTTATGGTCTTGACTGTATCGACCGCTAGGTAGAAGGAAGCCATTTTGAATTCACAGATTTTTGACGTTTTGAGAACAAAGTTGGATTTGACACTGTATTAAAAAGGAATGTTTACCATATCGGATCAAAATGGGTTTAGTTTTGTTCACCTATCGATTTCTTTTGGGAATATCTAGTTTTTCATTTCGGAAAAAACTAAAACAGCTGCGAATTAACTAGCGTGCTTACATGACTACAAATACATATGAATGTTATAAATAAAGAACCATTAAAAAATTAAGATACTGTTACAAATGCTTTAGAATAGCATTTTAAAAGGCGTTCTATAGAGCATGTTTAAAAATGTTCCAAAAATCGAACGCCTGTCGATTCACAAACATGTTGTCTGAAATGAGCATGCTAATTTTGAGCAAAATTCCGACACACATGCTATTAAATGACAAGTGCTCAATTGAAGCATGCTTTCGTGCTTGAAAGTAGTATGTGTAACAGTACCTTCAATTAGTCAGCTCTATAATTATAGTCTACACAAAGGAAAAATCGAGAGTTTAGACATGTGGGTTTGACTGCACGATTGGCGCAATAGTTGG
Organism: Spodoptera littoralis; assembly: GCA_902850265.1. Taxonomy (NCBI): domain Eukaryota; kingdom Metazoa; phylum Arthropoda; class Insecta; order Lepidoptera; family Noctuidae; genus Spodoptera; species Spodoptera littoralis. The sequence goes on along the minus strand of LR824555.2, from coordinate 5,392,682 downwards.
GCAACTGACTGCCGCGCATCGTGCAGCGGATTTCATTCCTGCACAAAGCAACTCTTTGTGTGATCCACAAATTGTTGTTTCGAGTCTGGGTGTCATGTGTATGTGATATTGTATGCTTGTTAACGCACCCACGACACAGGAGAAAATCCTAGTGTAGAGTAAATATTTTCTTTAAAAAAAACATTATAAAGGAGAAACTGTATGAAGATATTGTTGCTGTATAAAGAGAAATTTCTTCAAGTATTTTACATACAAATTGTTCGAAGCGTCTAGACATGTATTGTACCTTTCGATACTCATGATCGTCTCATATAGCTAATCAAAATGTATGAGATAGTCATACGTAAGCTTACAAATATTACGTGATGAAACGTGACGAATAAATATCGGGGATTATTATAGGAATGAAACAGTTTCAGGGTGACAGTTACTTATCCTCACGTGGAATTCTGATCATATTATACAAGTAGTGATTTTATTTTTTTCTGTATCGCACAGCAAAACTGTGGAATGATCTGGCGTCGGTGGTATTTCCGAACCGATACGACCTTAAAACATTCAAGAAAAGAGCGTACTCCTTTTTAAAAGGCCGGCAACGCACTTGTGACTTCGCTGGTGTTGCGGGTGTACATGGGCGGCGATGACCGCTTACCATCAGTTGATCTGTCCACTCGTTTGCCTCCTATTTCATAAAAAAAGTTATTAAGGTAAATACAAACGTTTCTTCAGATGTTATGTGTATTCTTTTGCATTTCGCGGTGTAAGCAGCGGTCTATTTTAAAAATTATTTACTTTTATAGAGACACAATTTCAGATTCCATTACTGTATATAAAAATATATTATATGGCTGCCTCGTTGGCCGAGTGGTCGCAAGTGCGACTGCCGGGCAAGGGGTCTCGAGTTCGATTCCCGGGTCGGACAAAGTATTACTGGATTTTTTTAAATCTTAGTAGCACGGAGTCTAGAAATGTGTCTGGTATATGCCAATAGGCTCACTCCCTATTACATGGGATTCATAACATAAATAGTGAAAAGTGGGTGTTACATTGTACAGTGGCATTAAGTGTCGAAATGTGCACCTCTGCCGATGTTATGTTATGTTATAACAATATATTATCAATTTGATTCTTGGGTATAATATGTAGAGGGCATAATGTTCGAAGATGAAAAATCAATCAATAGGTACTTTGAACCCGGCTACCAAATGATACTTCAGCGACCACTAGACAAACGAGTTCAATTAGAAAATGACTAAGACAAGAGTTCATAGATACGACACAGACAAAGGGATGACGCCGACACGTTACTTTCATTTCGTTTTTTTATTTCGTTCTTTAGGACTTAAGAGAAGGGATAAATCTTCGACAACGTTTGTCAAGATGGAAACAAGGACTAACAAGCTAAGTTTTTATGTACAATGGGAATTATATTTTAAGGTTTAATGATGTGACAAATTCATCTTGTAGTTGAAACATGCTTAAATTTTAGTTATAAATTCTATGTTGCATTACAATTATAACATAAATATTGTTAACATATATTATTATATATATTATAATAACATATTATTATTGTATGTTGGGAAGTTGTGTGCTATTCGATCGAGAACAATTAATAATGCCGATCAACTGGATTCATTCTTAGATTGGGCAAGTAATACTTCAGGTTTTTCCATTTTTGTTCCCTATATACGACAGTACTGCTCACCTCTATTACATGGGATTCATAATATAACTGCAACTGTAGATTTGTGAGTCTAAACCATCCAGGGCACCACTCAAACGCGTACAGAAAAATTCATTTAAATTGGTCAAGCCGTTTAGGAGGAGTTCAATGACATACACACGTATAAACGTACAGCAAAATTATGTATATAAAAATTATACAATAGAAATATAATAAAAAAGTGGCAAAATATCGTTGTCCGAAAATGTTTTCATATATTTTTATCGACTTTTTCGGTTTCTGTTGCGGTTTTCTCATTCACGTTCCCAGAAACAATGCATACACGCCACCATGGTGTTTAATTAACAGGTGCCTTGATTAAACCGTATTTTCCGAAAATTGGTTTAATCAGAGAACCTTTTTTTATCGAAAACTCAACTCTGTGATGTGTCGAGTAGACTCGATTATTGGTTGTTAGTTTTGTGATATAATATTAATATTTTAAATGTGTCAAGTTATTATTCACAAATAATAATACTGTTCTATAATTTATATACATACGTATTGATGGCAAAATAAATAAATCTTTGAGTATCATCAATATCAATTATTGGTATCATCATGTTATAATACAAATTGTTTCAATAATTTAAAATGGCGAAAAAATTGCCGAGCACATTTTCGTCAATGTAATTCCCGTAAACATCCCCTTTTGAATTTAGTAATTCTTAGAAATAACATATTCTGTCACTATGGAATCAAAAGTGAAAGAACTCTGTGTGACTTCGTTCCCATTTCTGAGAAACAACAGACAACTTTACTCTCAAAGATATAATATATGTACAAATTTTATTATCAGCAAAAGTATTTGAAACACAGGTAAGAAAATACGAATTGATTCAGAACAGAGACAATAGCTATCGTTACTTTAAGTTGTAATCTTTTGTGGAATTATTTGCCTGAGTCTTTATTTCACGAAGGGTCTTCAAGGCCCGAGTGAACAAGTTGCTTATGGGTATACGTGCTCTATCGTAGGCCGCATCATAGCTTACCACCAGGCGAGATAGTGGCTAAACATCAATCCCACATAACATACATACATACATCAACAGCCTATAAATGCACACTGCTGAGCAAAGCCTCTTCTCACACAAAGAAGGTTTGAGTATTAATCACCAAGCTTATTCAATGCGATTTCAAACTTATCATTACAAATTATAAACCCAGGTTTTCTCACAATGTTTTCCTTCACCGTTTATGTTGGTGTCTGAATAATCTTAGAAAGTACATATAACTCGGAAAAAGTCAAATTGGTACTTGACGTTGGTAGGTTTCGACCCCCACCCTCATGCATGCACGAGAAGCTGGCGTCTTAAGCTTCGAGCCACCGTGACACCCCGACCCCATAATTATGTACACTAATAGCATAAAGAGGAAAGATTAGATTTTCTGTTTGTTTGAATTGAATAGGCTCCGAAACTACCGAACCGGAAAAATACTTTTACTGGAATCCTACTTTATGGATGATGATCATAGGTTATATTTAATAAGAGAAGATAAACGGAATCGTTTGAAAATTTCAATAATGTAACCCAATGTGTGAAAATGCTACCAAAAAACTCCTTATATTGCTTAAGCCTTCGACTGCCAATAGGAAACTGTTTTCAAAGACTAATAATAGTATTCAACTGAATCAGAATCAGGGGATTTAATATTATAAAAAAAAATAACCAACCAATAGTTACTGTCTCTACACTGAATCAATTTTTATTTTCTTGTCTGCATAGCAAATAAAATTGGGCTGGTTAAACAGCACTCACTTCCAAAAAGTATATATCACAAATATTTCATTACAATTCCATCGTTCATTGACATTTAATTAGCCTTAATTAAACCACCGTTGTAAACATAGGACCTCATATAAATCTGCTTCGTTTGCTGAGATATTTTTGGCTGTATGTGGAGTCAAAAGACCGACATTATATTTATACTGATGGTTAGGTTGGTCGACGCTTACGAACTCATGACCTTATTTTTCGCTGGCTACTAGTTGGAGATACTAAATAGCTGGCGTTTTGGTATCTATTTTACGGATGGTGAGATAAAGTCCCTCGTAGATATCTTGTGGATGAACTTGTAACTGCATCTTATACTATGTATGTCTAAATCGTTAATAATTTCTAAAAAGGTTAGGTACAACCGTACAGGTAGATAATACATAACATCACGCACTTTATCCTCAAAGGGGTAAGTAGACGTGCACTTAATGCCACAATATAATGTAATACCCACTTATCACTATTTATTGTATGAGACCCATGTAATATGGGGTGAGCCTATTGCCATATACCGGGCACAATTCCAGACTCCGTGCTACTACTAAGATTTAGTAATAGGAAGGGAGTGGCCCACTGCTGGATATAAAAAGGTTTATAAACTGCTGAGTATAGGCCTTCACTGTTTTTGACATATTTCTCAGTTTCGAACCCCATTTTAAAGATAATAATCCTACTAACTATATTTCAAGCACAAATTTTAGCCACTATAGTAAAGAAACCCACTGCTAAAATCACTCTTTGAGTGACCAGACCAAAACCAAGATCCCTTGTGACCATTCAACCATTGAAAGTACAAGTAACTAGTGGACCGAGTTTAAGTCTAACTATTGGTGCAGAATCGATCGTCAAACGCCTTTGACACGAGACCGGAGTGTTATCTGTAACTGAAGTGAATTTACTAGTTTCGTAGTCCGTGCATTGTGTATTGGAAAATACGCCTTTTTAAAATAATTTTAAGGTTGAATTTTTATAAGTTGATTGACTGTATAATTTATCGTAAAGAGAGTAAGAGTTTTTAAGTGTTTTGTGTTTTTTTTTCTTATTAAATGGTCATACACTAACCCAGATAGGGACGTAGAAGTCCCTGAAGAAAAAATGGTCGACAGAATACTTTTCAATATTTATTTTAAGATGCGTTTTAGTTATGAATGACTGTTGTGTAATTGTTTTTATTGTTAAGAACTTTAAAAAAGTATTCTACTAAAGTAAGAAGTTTCGAAACCCAATAGGAGGAAAATAAAGGGTGTTATACTGTGAAGTGAATTTCCAAATCCCACTCGAGTGACCGCACTTAATTGCGAAGTGATCGAATTTCCACCGAATCCGAATTCTGATACAATTTTTCCTGCAATAAATCGTATCTAGTAGGTATATACCTACTCGTTGTTATGACTTTGAATTTTTTGCAGTGCTTTTAATGACAAAAATATTAACAGAGAAGGTAATATTTAAAAAAAATATATGTGGTATGAAACTGGAACGAGTGTTATGAATGGTGGTAGAATTTTTCAAACACCAATATATTTTTACGAAATCCTTACCTTACTACGAGTAAGGACAGTTATCCCAAGATAGAATGACTATCAAACGCCTGTCTAGCTTCATGATTTTTGTTTCTTTTTGGGATTTTTGATCGGGAGCAGGAAAATCTGTCTAAAATATCACTCCCTCGAGAATCGAGACAGAGGAATATGACATCATCGACAGCTTGTGTATTGTACGTACGTACACAAAGCACCGCTAATTAGTTGCAGCGCTACACATCGACACAACTGTCATTTACACAGTGTACATGTGTGCGTAATTTCATATAACTGTATATAAAAATATTCGTCCACCACGTTCACATTGGTATTTTCATTCTTGTGTCGGTATACGTATTTTTATAATTTAATGCATAGGTAAGGTTAAAACTATTTACAATCATTGATATGACCCGACATTTTCACTGTCATTATCGTAGTGCTCGTGGTCGATTGGTTAATGAGCACGCTTTTATCGTCTTTCAAGGATCAATGATGTGGGTTCTATTCCAGCTAAAAGTTAATTTTATTTTACCTTGTTATTTTTCATTTTTTTTTTTGTTTTTTTGTCATAAAATATAAATATCAGGCTATAAAAGAAGCAAATGAGTTGGTAAATAAAACAATACTATTTTTTATTACAATTAATTTATTTATTATACAAATATGTTGTTTTATATTCAATATTTATATCTAATAATTAATTATACCACATGTTAAGTTTAAAGTTCTTTAAATCATAATTAATAGATATGACAATAAACCTCATAGTCGAATCGGGAAATATCATGCGGTACAGCGGTAATACGATGGCAGCAACATTTTTTATTAAGTAGGTAATAAACAAATATACAACATTCTTGTTTTGTAATTTAATAATATAATGTATTATTAAATTACAGTTTTACAGTAATAAACAAGTAAAACATGTAAAAAATTACATGTAAAATATTTCTTGAAATGGGCGACTTTTTGTCGTTTGAACTTCCATTAATTATCTATTTTACGACGGTTGTTATAAGGTTCAATATTCAGTGGGCTGTATGATAGTAAAAAGAATGTGACGAATGCTATGGAACGATTTTAACTTTCATGACCTTTAGAATCAGGGAAACTTTAAATTAATTGAAGATGGGCGTAAATATAATATGTCAATCAAGTTCGAAAGCAGTTAAATAAATTTGTTAATGAAAAATTAAAGTGAAGTGAATAAACATGTTGAATAGAAAGAAATTATGACAATTTCTAACCACAAAACAATAACATCACTCACCGTATGTTCTAGACAGCATTTTAATATTCTTAAAAAAATTAAACATTATTTTATGTTAATTTTAATAAAGGCAGAGTTTGACAGGCTCAATAATTGATTCCGAAATCAATACAATCACTGATCCTACAAGGCAGAAGGTTGCAATTCGTATACCTTTCTCCATCTTTTCTTCACAATATTTTACGCCCATCCTTATCCGACTTGAAAGTCTTTTCGTCGCTCAATATGATTACACTGTTCGCCCAATCAAAATTAATAAAGTCCTTAGCAAATTCTTAGCGCTTTTGCTGGTGAACCACAGATAACTATATTTTCTTCTCTGGCTTCCTGCACCTTAAACCAGAATGCAGGTGTCTCCGTACAGTTTGTATTAAAACATTCAGTGCTGTCGCTGTAGTGCGGGTTGGCAGGAACGGATCAGCCATGTGCCTGGCTACGATGTCGTAGTGCCGAGCCGATGAATTTGCCTTTGGTTTAGGCCCACGTCGACGATGTTTAACGTCACCGGTCTCCGCATATCTGTGCACCCATAACTGCATGGATCTCCTCTGTTGATACCAAACAAATAAGTATTTAAAATACCAGGAAATACTTTACAGGAATTAAAGTTACTTAAAAATAATAATAAATATAAGTAAACACAATGTTAGAATAATAATTTATAATTAAGTAGTGGCGTAAGGAATAAAAATCCCTAACCAGATATGTTTTAAAGAAACACTCCTAACAAAAACAAGTCAAGTTACAATACAATTAATAATAAATTATTAATATATCTTTATAATATTGAACTTCATAATAAGTTGCAATAATTATTTTATTCTAGTGCAAAAATTGATAGGTGTGTCGAGTTACAAAATGAAATAAATATTATTTAGAATAACAACGTAGTATCTTATTTACTCACCGATATCATTAAACGCCTTGCTATTTCAGTTATTGTTAGTTATGTTTTGCTCATGCAAAACAATGGTTTCAGCCTTTTTAAATGTTGATAGGTGTTGGAACATCTTGTAAAAATAAAAATAACTTTGCACACGAATATAAGTAGTGTAGCAATAAACTATGAAATCCTCATAAATTGACAACTAAGAACGCAATTATTTTGTAAGTCGGGTGATTTGAAAAACATGTTTTAAATAGTCGGTAGTTACTTCATAAGCGTGTAAAATAAAATGACTCGAGATTTCTATGGTCGCCACAAACATTGCAAATATACTCAGGTATCGAACCATTAAGAAATCACAGTTAATTACTTTTTTACTGTTTTTATCTTATTTAAGTTGGTTGAAATGCATGAAGCAAATGAGATTATTCTAAATAATAAATAACTAGAACTAAAATATAAATAAAAGATATTATAGGTATAAATAAATCTAAAGTATTTACTATTAAAATTAACATAAGATTTAGAACAATAGGAAAGGAAAAAAAAGAAAAGATTTAATTGTTTCTAATTTTTCAAATTTCAAATATTTGATAAATTAATTCTAAAACAACATGTGAATGTTGGAATCGATCCGGCGGCACTTTACTTGACAATTGGAGGCGATAACCATTGCGCCAAGCGCGCTGTAGATGAGATCATCGAAATATTTTATATCATTCAGTAACATAAAATTACAATGAGAAAGCACTATATTTATATGGGTATTGTATAGCTCGATCGTTCATTATTTTTGATTTCGATTTATTCAAAGTTTGTTATGAGTAATTTTATCTTTACCCTCGTTTTTATTTAAACTTATTTACTAAATTATTGCGTATACCGACACAAAAATGATTTTTAAATACCAAGATGTGTGTGATAGACGATTGTTTCTATACATATCTATTGATATGAAATTACCCACACATGTATATTGTGTAAATGATAGTTGTGTCGATGTGTAGCGCTCTAACTAATTAGCGGTGCTTTGTGTACATTCATTCATTTATAAAAATGTACGTAGTTTTACAAGTATACATATATTTTTCTTAGTCGTATGCTTTTGACTGTGCTGTCGTTATCATGCCGGTTGTCAGTCACAGTTATGTGTTGCTCTTGTGATACGCCTCTACTTTGCACATCTTTAGTGAGAATAGTCATTAATACTGGTCTTTATAAGGTCCGTCCACTACGTTGGAGAACGTCCACGAGTTTTTTTTTATTTTTTAGGAACTTATGAATCAGTTCACGCCAGTTCCATCATAACTTAAACCTATTAAACAAATGTCAGAAAATAAAATACATTAAGGACTAGGAACTACTAACACAAATAAAAACAAGTGAAATAAACAAAAAAAAATTCTTATAATACACATGTCCTTGTGCCCTCGACATTTCGTTGTACCAGAAGGTCCATCACACTCATTGTATATATGGAAATAGTAAATTAAATTATGGAATTCCCAAAGCTACGTTAGTATGTTTGGGTCTGAATCGATATTCCAAAGATCCTTAGAGGATAGAATATACGTTTTGTCAAAGGATTGAGCACTAGATAGAAATCTCAATAGAGCACTTTAATCTGTTTAGGTCCGTCCAAATAAAGTGAACCTTTTGGAAAGCTGGAGGCTGGAATTTCAGATGGAATGTTTTGATAATCTTAATGATCGGTTCCAGTAGATTTTCGTTTTTACTTCTTTTTCGGGCTGTCTTAGAATCGTAGGTGGTAATGTGTAAGTTTATTCTGTACTTAATATTGAGATAACATAAGTCTAGAAGACTAACAATTTTTTGAATCATGTACTATTCTTCAAGTTTATATCATTTTAAATTTGTGAACAGTACTTATACTTTGTACTTACTGTTATGTTGGTGAATTGATTAATTATAGACGGATTTATTATACTTGGATTTATTACAATAATGTGCAGGGCGCACGACACGTGTACACACACTTAGACTATGACAGGTAGACAGCGGCGTTAATGACAAGTGTTCTACCTTATATAACACATTATAATGAGAGGGCCACTACTTACTAATTAATGATGTACAATGTACATACATGTAACACTTACTGTCAAGAAAACAGCTCCAGTATACAAATTTGCTAAAATATTTAAGATTTGGCTCAAAAGATTGAGTCACTATTCGTTATACGTTATCTGATACAAATATTCAACTCACTACCAATAATATAGAGGTAGTAATGTTTTGTTTATGACCCACTACAACCAACTTTTATTATGTAAAAGCCTATCTTTCAACAAAATTATTATACAAACTAAGAACATCCTCTATAATACTACTTAACATGGAACGTCCATGTTCATCTTTGACCCCTCAAAATCTGTTCTAATTTCATTTTACCCTAGTGATGTCAGTCGTCTACGTTTATCTTGTATTCAGCCTCAATTTGTGCTTTATCTCAGCTGTAGGTTACTTAAGGTCTCATATCGCTAAGTGGTTTCGCTTCTTCAAGCACTTTATGCTTTATTTACTTGATGTATCAGCATTAGTCTTGTTAAAACACTGCTTAAATTTACCATCTCCAAAATCTGTTTTAGCAAAATGTTTTCGCTGCTTTTCATCATTTTATTTGTCATTAATCTTGTGAATTTTATTCTTTTGGTTATATCTCTGCGATGTTTTACTAGTAAAGATTACAACTATAGAGTTGTTTTGGGGTATTATTTCAATTATAAATATTAGTTTAAGTGTGAAAATTATGGGAAATCTATTTTATATTCATAAGATCTATAGTCTCACAGTCCATCATAATATAACATCACGCCTTTTATTCCCTAAGGAGTACGCAGAGGTGCACATTATGCCACTGTAGAATGTAACACCCACTTTCCACTATTTATGTTATGAGTCCTATGTAATAGGGAGTGAGTCTATTGCCTTATACCGAGCACAATTCCAGGCTCCGTACTACTACTGAGATTTTTTTTAAAACTTAGTAATACTTTGCTCTACCCGGGAATATTGCCCGGCAGTCGCACTTACGACCAGTCGGCCACCAAGGCAGTCGCTCACTGAAAGGCTATTGACGATGATGATGATATTATCAAATGTAAGTTCATAATATAATGTACTTTTATTTCTTTTTATTACCTATTTATTACATCTTACGACAGATTTGAGGCTATAGCAGATTTCAAACCAAACATTTGGTCTATATCTCCAACTTGTTTCACTTGCCAAATAATTCAAAGTCTGCGATATTGTGGGCGTTGTACGGGATGCACAAAATCGGTCACTACTGACATATTACCCCGATTTGCCAACTGAATATTGGCAGCAACTTAAACTCAACCCACAGCTTTGTATAAAATTAATAATTTTATAAATACTCATCCAATTTCTTACGTAATTGAATCGAAATTAAAAAATATTTTCCTCTTTCATTCTGGCTTCTTGCTTTTGAAGTATTTTTAAGTAATTACGTATTTAATTTTTTGTAATGTTAAAATGAAATTAATGTTAAAATTTTCCATAAATAAAGTTGAATTAGCTCCTGGTTGCGTAGGTATATTACACATAACTTTTCGTCAACAGTAAGTCCTGTAATTACAATACAGATGACCAGCAAAACCTTAAAACTTAAGATGTCAATAATGAAAGAATAAACTTTAGTCCAGATACTTGATATTGAAAGGTTAGTTGCGTGGGAGAGCCATGCTTCGGCACGAATGGGCCGTCTCGACCGGAGTGATACCACGACCTCACAAAAGACCGACGTGTGAAACAACGCTTGCGTTGTGTTTATGTTACCCGAGGCCCAATTATTTTCCCCTCTTCCCAATCCCTAAATGCCTATCAATCCTAATTCATAATCCCAAAAGGCCGGTATTTAATTGTAACGCCTTTGGTGTTCCATGGGCGATGCTTACCATCAGGAAATCCATCTGCTTGTTTACGGGCTTATCATATAAAAAAGTCATACCGTAAAAAGAAAAATATTAAATATGGTATTAACACTAAAAATTTTTATTTCCATTTAATTTTTTTACTCAGACTTTAAATTTTCTAATCCCTTCTTTGACTAAAGTTCTAGATGGCTAACCACTGAAGCAATGAAATAATCTACACATAATATTTAAATAACTCCTAACATTTTTCACACCTTAGTATTCAAATCCACAATATTGCTCAGTCATCGTAAGAAATTTCGTTATTATAGTTCTGTGAGCGATGAAAGTGCATACAGACGCAACGTTCCATTTTCACACTCAATTTGAAGAGCGGATCTCGTAGACGGCCTGCAAATTGCATAGGATCCAGCCGATGACTGTTATGATAGTAACTTCAAATGCAATGGACTTGACTGATATTTGAGTATATGGTTGATCGAACAGATCTCGAGTGACTGCAGTTCGACCTTTAATATGTACCAAGTATGGGCTAGTAAATCAGCAGTTTTCGTTATGGGTTAAAGAGGAATATAATTCTTGTTGCGAATGAAGAAGATATTTTTCTTAATTTAAAGTGAATGCCACGTTAGTCGAGTGTTTGCAAGTGCGACTGGGCAAGAGATCTTGGGTTCGATTCCCGGGTCAGGCAAGGTATTACTGAATTTTTTTTTAATCTCATTAGTAGCACGGAGTCTGGAATTGTGCCCGGTATATGGCAATAGGCTCACCCTCTATTACATGAGACTTATGATATGTCAATGTCAATAGTAAAATGTGGGTGTTACATTGTACAGTGGCATTATGTGTCGTAATGTCGATCTCTGCCTACATGCCTACATAAAAGGCGTGATGTTATATTATATGTGTAAGGTGAATATTGAGTGATATAATAAACAGATTGCAAGGAAAAGCAATTTGGGATAATTTTTAGAGGGCTAAATTGAAAACAGATACAAATGAATAAAAAATCGGCTTTTTGCACGTATTTTAACTGCTAGCAATATGAAGCCAAATATTGGCAAAAATTTATAACACAATCCCACATATAGACCTAAAGTTAAGACTGAAACTAAATTACCTAATGTTACTAAACTATACTAATCTAAGAAGAACGTACTACAATCATTTTACGAAGTAGACCGAAGAGAACCGAAAATTTACGAGATCTCATCTTCTAATCTACTTCAATCATGTTAGCCGATACATACATGAACACACGTAACGTTTTATAGAAATTGAGGAAATACTAAATAAGCTGCAGAATATCTTTGGTTCGAAGCAATAACCATTTTTATTCCTCTCCCTGCTCCAGTTCTTACTGCAAATGATGATAGGGACTAACCAAGTGCTGAGTATGTTACATCTTATATTCTTTTATGGTCCATCATCTGGACTGGTTCGTTGGACAAGTGTCATGAGCGACAGATGAACATTTGAACATGGAAATTCATTTTGGAACAAAGATGGGGATTTCGTGTTAAAAATTTTTAGTGCAGAAGAATAACAAAAAATCATTTTTAAAAAGACGTTGCCCTATACTAGCATTTTCTCCCGTGTCGTGGGTGCGTTTATAAACATACAAATTTACATACATATGGCATTTAGAACCATTTTTACATTATATGATTATACAAAAAGTTGCCCTGAGCGGGAATCATACTCGCTGCAAGGTCGGTTGTGCAGCCACCTCGTCAGCCGTGTAGTCATATTGTGTCCAATATAAGCTGAACGGTTTCAACTTTGTTACTTAAGATGTGGAATGTATATAACAGAGAATGGGTTTCGTTGGATACATTTATTCACATAAAAATCAACTTATTTCTATTAATCATGTTCGAGATAATATTCTCTATTGAAGTTTCAAACAAATTAGCTCAAAAGTTGAAATTATTGACAGTTTATAAGCAAAATTTTGATAGAAGAAAATATTTTTTGTAATTTAAGTTTCATTTATCAAACTATACCTTTTTGACCAAGTAAACATCGACATTGGGACTAGACCCATACTAAAAGGATATACAATACATACGCCTGCTACGAAAAGTCTATAAACTATAGTTTCGTACTGACGACTTTAGGGATAGCGTTCATCCTAATGAACGGTATCCCCAACACAGAGATTCCGTGATTTGGGTTCGCGTAACTTCGGCCCCGAATCATAAGGGATCGCCATAGTGGTATTTAAGGGAATTCTTCGTTTTCCTCTTCAATTTATGTTAGAGACTACATTCCTACCTTTTTGGCTGAGTGAATGTATGTACAACTATTGAACACGTAATATTGGTTTTGATATTTAGATTTTTTGACCTTGTCGTTGAAAATAGTATTAACGCCACAGAGTTATAATAAGGTGTAATCGCCAATAATGGTACATCTCTCATTGCAAAAATTAAAATCTGTTTGATTGATTCATTAACGGCCGACATTAATATCCTTACGCCCGAATACGGAAAGGCTAGTACACAATTTAAAGTTGAGTCATTCTATGATAAACGCCCCTAAAAAAAAGATTATTTAATTTTATAATAACTATCGTGAGACATGCTGAAACCAACTGCAGCGCCATCTGCCGGGCTGATTTGTGAATCTAAACCATTCCCAGATCCCCTTGAACACACACAAAAAATTTCATAAAAATCGGTCCAGTCGTTTGAGAGAAGTTCAGTGACATACACACTCACAGAAGAATTATATATTATATAAAGATAGAACAGACAGAACTTTACTTAAGTGCAACTTCAAATTCAACGACTAATGATTATTCCGGTGTATGTAAGTCGAAAATCTGTGAATTAAGGTCCACTTTTGAACACAAACAAAAAAACAAGTAATTCATTGAGACCAAAGTTCACAAATATCTATGTAGATGTTTATAACCAGTACAAAATGAAGATACTGTAGCCATACTTATACTCACCCCTTTGAAAATAATATAGTGGCACTAGATATTATGTCGACTACATTGCTATTTCCTCCTCGTACAATGTTATTTTTTAATTTAGTTGCGGGTTCCAAGGCGGTTTATTCATGTCCATCGAGTTTCAACGTCTCGCTACTATTTCTTGTTATTCCCCTGTTTTCTAGGTTACAATAGTCGTTAGTATTTATTTTATGTAATGCTAACAGATTGATGACAGTCCTGGTGGCCTGGAGGTTAAGACGCCCACTTCTCATGCATGTGGTAGTGGGTTTAAAACCTAGCAACGGCAAGTACCAATGTGACTTTTTCCGAGTTATATGTACTTTCTAAGATTATTTAGACACCACTGACAAACGGTGAAGGAAAACATCGCGAGGAAACCTGGACTTATAATTTCTAATTATAAGTTTGAAATCGCCAACCCGCAGTGAGCAAGCGTGGTGCTCAAACCTTCGCCACATGAGAAGAGGCTTTGCTCAACAGTGGGCATTTATAGGCTGTTGATGATGATGATGAATGTTAACAGAATATAAATCATCAGTTTTTAAATATTCCACTGCTAGATAGAGGTCATATACTTGAAGAAATAAAAAAGCCATCTATTAAGGTACTTTATTATACAGCCAGGATATAAATAAGAATAAAAAAAATGTTGCTAACAGCTACTTCAAATTCTTTTTTTAATATTATAAGTCCAGTCCTTACCATGGTTGTTTTTACTGTATATCAGTGATGACTGAATACACCTAGAATAATAACAAAATAACTTTGGAATCAATACAAAAAAAAAATTCATTGATAAAAATCTCCTCAACATTTTTACAAAGAATACGAATCTTTCTAAAATACTTTCGTCATTAGTAACATCACGATTTGATTCGTAGTTTATTTTATCATCAAATAAAGCATACGGTCTATTTCAAACCAAGGAAATTGATGGTAGTTACACTATAATTTTCCATAGTCGACTTGCGGTAAAAGCTGCGGGCATTTTTTCTTTGAATTCATCAATGTTTCATGACTAATCGAGGCTTTCTGTTAAGGCGTATATCCTTGTATTTGGCCTATAATCTTATTTGTAAAGACATGAATAGTTTATTCATATTAAAAAAGGATGTATTACAGTTTATTTTTTTGATATTTGATGGGCCCACGTTTGGCCACTTTCTCGCCTGGTGGTAAGCGATGCGTTCTACGATGGAGCACGTCGACCCATAAGCAACCTATTCACTCGTGCCTTGAAGACACCCAAGTTATATCATTCAGGAAAAAGAGATAGGATTTAAAACAGTAGGAATAACTAAACACTGTTTAGGGTAGCAAACTATGAAAGTAATAATGAGGAGATAGGTTAATATGAGAATTGTAATTATAATCATCACAAACAATATTCTGTGACAGTACACTGACGAACTGAATGCCTTTTTTATATAAGAAAGTGTATATAATCGCATAGCTTTGCAGGTGGAGTAAAGACCAATGTTTAGATTTCTTTTTCTTTTTTTATAATCTAATTTTTATCACAATTCCAGGAACTGGAGTCTCTGTTAGGCGTAAATACCTGTAATACAAATGTCTATCAGAGACTGCTACTGCCCGAGTTCTATTAAATGTATGGGTGATAACAAAATTATTCTAATTTGTCATCACAATAAAATAAAACCGTATCTTTACAGTAACTATCGTGAGACATACTTAAATTAACTAACAATTTCGGGTTCCTCACGTGATAGAAATACAGAGAGTAGCTCTACTAGTTTCGAACCACAGAGGGGTTCTTCCTTCTCATGAGCAGCGTATGCAGTCGCGCAAACCTACTACTAACAAACTAGTTGTAGCTTTTCTCAGTTTATTTACGACAGTACGCAGTTTACTGGCTAGCGTGGGGGCTCGTATCGGCGTTGCTACTTGCTTACCTCTATGATTGGAAACTAGTGGCCTCTATGGCTCACGTGAGTAACCCGCGATTTTAGTTCAAACCGTGTCTATTATAACCAAAACAAGAAGAAAGGGTTTTACAGTCATATTTGTCACTATTATACCAACTGGGTAATATGTATGATTAGAAGTAACAACTCCCTTTAATAATTATTAGTTCTTTCAGTGTGATATTGAAATTATAAATACTACCTCAAGCTGTATAGTAATGAATGACTGTGGTAGCCTAGTAGAAAATTTCAGTAATTATAACAAAATAGATATGGATGGTCGTAGATGTAAAATTAAATGTCAAGGTGTTGACATTGGAATAGAGTAGGAATTTAACATAACATAACATCACGCCTTTTATGCCCAAAGAGGTGCACATTATACCACTGTACAATGTAACACCCACTTTTAACGAGTCCTATGTAATAGGGGGTGAGCCTATTGCCATATACGGGGCACACACCCAATAATCTTTTAAGAAATATCCTTAAAAACCTTTACGAAATTTCTGTCCAACCCATTTTGTTTTGTGTTTCAACGCAATATTTTATTTATATTGGTTTTACGTAAGTAATACATCAACGTATAAATAACTTATGAGATATTTTGTTTCCCAACCTTTCGCTGTCAATGTTTGGAATTTGTTATTTTAGATTGCTTATCGTAAGTACTTTTATTTTTATCTTCCGCATGTTGATATTGGTTTCGTGTTTGTGTAAAATGATCAAAGCTGCTTCAAAATACCGAATTTTCTTGTGTGGATTTAAAGGGGTTACTATTTGCCTCTAATAAGAAGAAAAACGTCGTAGTTGCCCGGAGGTTAAGACGCGTGCTTCTCATGTATTAGGGTGCGGGTTCGAAACCTACCAAAGGCAAGTACCAATGGGACTTTTTCCCTGTCATAATATATCAAATATAAATACATTCTAAGATTGTTTAGACACCACTGACAAAACGATAAAGGAAAACATCATGAGGAAACCTGGACTGATAAATATAATTAAGAGTTTGAAATCGCCAACACGGAATAAGCAAGCGTGGCGATTAATGCTCAAACCTTCTCCGTGTGAGTCTTTGCTCAGCACTGGGCTGTTGATGTTGAAGAAAAAAACAGATACAGTATAAATTCTTATTAGTTCAACCATTTTACCTATCATAAGTTGATTGATTTACTACTTAATATTAATAAATATTCCATCACAGTTACACTAGCCCATGTAAGCGATAAAGATAAAGCATAAAGTTATATTTCCTATTTGACAAATGTAAAAGAAAATCTAGAAACTAATATTAGAAAATATTTAACTATTTCAATAAGTGATAATGTAAGTACAAACGTCATAGGTAGGCAGTTCAACGTTTTTGAGTGATAAATGACGTAGCATTCCTAATTCAAATTCCGAAAGACACGCTATTACTTTCAAATTAAACAAACTAGTTGTCATAATGGAAGTTTCCTGAGACGTAGATACTAAGACAGCAAAGAAAACTTCTTTCAATTAACAGCTGTATTTTCTTTTACACTAACTATTATGAGCATTATGCTTCTTTATCTCTACAGAGCCCTGCTTGAAAAGAACTTTTTCCCAGCAACAAATTACAGTAGAAAAAGTGAAGCTGAACAGTCGATTTTTCTCGCTAATGGATGGATCTATCTTTTATACCTTCAAAGGAATCAATGGTAATGTTAAGTAGTTAGTGTTTGCAGATTATAACAAAGAGTTTGCAAATAAGTAGTTTATATTTGAAATATTTTATTAGATTTCAGTTCTAGTTCCATTTTTAAAAGTAAGCCGTTTATGGTATTTGTTCGATTTTTAAATGTCAATGTTTGTTGATAGATTGTATTTCATTTTATTAAAGTTAAACTGTTACTGTTATAAGACTAAAATACTTCCTATCGATTTATTGTCGAAGAAACAGCTGGAGGTGTATTTATTTAATTATTTTATAATTTGGGTACAGAAACAAAACAATGATCAAGCTCTGGGAATATAATGTGGGTCCAATATCATATTACTAAATTGAATACTTATTATTATTATTCGGTGAATTATTTTTGCTATTTTCTGTTTCGGGTAAGTAATAAAAGAAGTAATATTGTATAACATAACCACAAAAGTCTAGTATCTTTCTAGTGGAAAGATTCTTAGTAATTATAACTTTGTAATTAATCTAGATGGACAACGCCTACGGTGCTCAAGAAAGTTATGACACCGCTCAAAGATGATGAATTTGACGAAACAAAATCTCCCTTTTACGCCCCCCTTATCTCAAAAAGTCTAAATGCAAAACACCGATTTGAAATGTCCAGATTCGCCATAAAGATATGTAAATAAGGGACTTAAAACTCCTCGCTTTTGGAACGACTGTTGAAAATTTTACTTTGAAACTTTCAGGAATCGCTTGTACAAGTTCGTTCTACAGAATTCACATCTAACATACTAGAAGTCCTATCAAAAACAACCATCGGAGCTACGGCTAACATTGCGTTACCATAATGAGAATTTAATTGCTTCCTACCTCAGCTCACAACTTCTGTACTATCAGGATCTCTCTCCTTATTAATATTAATTACTAGTTTATATCCCTTGGCAAAATCGATATCGTTGACCTAGATAAATTATCTGGCAATTAAGGTAGCCTTTTCTATAGATAGACTAGCATCCCTGATTTGCAATTCCAAATCTATTTTTGCTTTGGCTCTGTGTTTGTGAATGGAGTTGCCAGTCGCTTTGTTACCTCTATTTTAGCCAAGCTCCAGCACAAGAGTAACTTATGTCAATACTTCGTTATCGATGCTTTAAAAAATGATATTGTGGTGAGTGGTGACACATATTCTACGTCAAATGACAGCATGACACTTCACGCACATAGACGATGAAAAAGAAATCAACGGATGACGTCACAAAATCCTACTTCCCACATGTGAAGTTTACATGCGAATTAACACGGATAGGAAATCCTAAAGAACAACTGTTGAGCAGAAAGCCTGCCAGGCAGTCGAAGGATCCTCCTTTTCCGATCTTAGGGAACTTTATTCTCTATTCCCTAAAAGATAAAATCAGCGAATATTTGGTCAAAGACCCTGGTAGACATTTCTAGATTCAGAAGAAAATGAGAACATAAATAGTTACGCTAATGGCTGCTTCTGATTGGTTTCATATGATAAAACCACACTTACCCGTCTCTAAAGTTTCGAACACGATTCAACTGTTTAGAGGTAGTTTACAATGTTTTTCTCATTTACTAGTTAATACAAATGTAGCGTGGTAAGACTATTTTTTTACATTTCAGTCCCTAAAATCTTTTGTTACCTTAGCATAATATTATCATGTTCTACTAGGTCTCGTGCGAAATCTGCTCGTTTATCGGATTATCCCATAACAACAAATGACACACGATCCTTGACGCTTTCCTAAAACATATTTCTATTGACTTCAACAAGGACCACTAAAATTTTCTATCTCTTTCCCATTTTTTGTCTGACCATCTCCCTAGACGGTCACGTCAACGACAAATCAAATACTTAAAAAAATCTTTGAAAAACTAAAATTAACTTTTAAATTACATTTTGTTGAAACCAGAGTCCTTAAATTGGGACAATTTTTGATAAAGTAAATTGTCAAGATTTCTTTTACTTCAGTATAATAATAATCACCTGATACTTTTTGAATTTTGTTTACTACGAAGAGAGATTGAATATTTTTTCATTTTTCGGAAAATTTCTTGGTAGCAGCACATTGTCTTTTTTTGAAGGAGGAAAATCACTCCACCTGGGTGACGCGAGAGGGAGTGTCAGACTCACAGATATACTAAAGAAGATTTGAACTCATAAAATCAATTGAGATAATATTTGTATACTTACTAACTACTAACTTTCAATGTTTCAGTAGATCGACACTGTATTACCAGTTGAACAAGCCCTTTAACTTTTCTTCTATCAAAACAATCATAAAATATTTAAATAATAAATCTACCCGAGGTTTTTTATTCCATCAAAAAACAGGCTGCTGTCAGCTGTCACTGTCCCACTTCGTGTCAAACGTCATTCTTGTTAGGCGACGAACACAAGGCTGGTAATAAGGCTGAGCACACACATTATACAAAGCATCTTACATATAAGTATTTACGTATGTTTAAATGTATGTCTATGACATCGAATCTTGCAAATAAGTTTTGATGCAACCTATTCAATTGAAATTCAGTATGCACGCCTAGTTTGTATGACGTTAAATGCACAAAAACTAGTTTTTATAAAGATTTTAGTTCAAAATTATTTCCGCTTGCACTTATTGGTGGAAATTCTGGAATTTCTTTCAAGAATTTGATTGACAGTGAAGTGTTGTTCTAGAGCCTCCTTTTCCGAATTGGCTTCTTCATTCAAGTGGTTTAGACGATGGAAAATAGGGAAGGGGAACGGAATTCATGGGGTTTTATTGAAGATAAATGGCTTTTGAATTTTGCTTATTTTCTGTCATTTTGTTACGTTGTTTGGTTTTCGTATTATTTTGAATTACATTTTGTTAAAACCATTACTTTATCGTAGGAGTCTAATAAAATAAGTATAGAGGTACTTAAACCAATAATTCTTCTCAGAAAGATGGCAAAATTAAGTAGATGTCCCATCCACACGCCCGAATCGTTTCGCATCAACCTTTTTTTAAACAGTAACGCAACGAATGGAGTTTCTTGCTCATCATCAACAGCCTATAAATGCCCACTGCTGAGCAAAGCCTCTTCTCACACGGAGAAGGTTAGAGCATTAATCACCACGCTTGCTCAATGCGGGTTGGCGATTTCAAACTTATAATTAGAAATTATAAGTCCAGGTTTCCTCACGATGTTTATCCTTCACCGTTTGTCAGTGGTGTCTAAATAATCTCAGAAAGTATGTACATATAACTCGGAAAAAGTCACATTGGTACTTGCCGTTGGTAGGTTTCGAACCCGCACCCTCATGCATGAGAAGTGGGTGTCTTAAACCTCCGGGCCACCACGATATACTTTTCTCACGTTTCTTGCTCGTTCTTCTTCATTTCAATCTACATTTTGGAACAGACACCTAGCTTCACTGACAGACAGACTGACAGACTATTATGTATTTTGTATTTGTTGATGTTTCAAACGTACCAAATTATGGTTTATTTAAAATAAATGCTTTGACTTTTAACTTTCATTTCAACTTTTGCTACAGACTAATAAGCAGTCGCTTAATATAACCATAAATAATAGATATTATAGCTTGTTAAAAAAAACACAATGTCTTATAAATGACTAACATTTGCACCTAAGTGCACAGCAGATGTTGGAAATTAGTTTGAAATTATTACTTACACTTTAACGGCTGCGAGGCATAACAAAATATTATTTTAATTACTTAACTAAAATGCATGTGAAAACAGATCAAAATTACGATTAACATTCCGAGAAATTCTAAAATGTATTTTACGATTACAACGCTTAGGTTTAGATTAAGAAATTAGAGATGTGTATTTAAAATTCAAATCGAAATCAGTAGGGCTTAAGCTAAGCTGAGACATATGTGGATCTTAAAATAACTAAGACATAAGGGTGAATTTAGTAAATCATGATGAAAATTATTCGTTATACAAAGGTGAAATTAAATAGGGACTTGGAAAGTCATATGAATGTACCTTTTAGTACGTGATGGATTAGCTAGGATAATTGTTATTGCATATCGACTTTTACCACTTACAAAATTAATTAAAATGATTGAGTATTAAATTAGCAATTTACTTGTAGTGCTAAGGTTAATTAAATATGAATTATTTTTGAAAATTCTATTAATTTACTTTTGTTTATCACTTGTATAACTGTTTTGTATAATCGTCATATCTGTTAAAGAATGTATTTTTTTTATACAACTAACAACATACACAACATCATATCTTTTATCTTTTATCCCCGAAAGGCAGAGATGCACATTACGGCACTTAATGCCGCTGTACAATGTAACACCCACTTTTCACTATTTATGTTATGAGTCCCGTGTAATAGGGGGTGAGCCTATTGCCATATACCGGACACAATTCCAGACTCCGTGCTACTACTGAGAATTTTTAAAAACCCCAGTAGTACTTTGCCCGACCCGAGAATCGAACCCGAGACCCCTTGCCCGGCAGTCGCACTTGCGACCACTCAGCCAACGAGGCAGGAACTTGGCTAGTTTCAAACCATAGTAGAGGCTCATATTCATGAGCAGCATTTCGCGACCCGCGACGCGGCGTATCACGCTGCTATTCTACTGACGAGTTCCTCGTCAAATAATTAAGTGAGTAAGCCGAAAACATAATAATTTATTTAGGTATCTTTATAATCTTTAAAGATTCCATTCCAATCTATTATTTCTAAGTACGAAAGGTAATTTAATACCCCATCCCTTTTAGTTCCAGCACAATACATTTTCAATTAGCAACCAAGGTACTAGGAGCTCAGAGAAAAACAACGCTAAGGTAATTGGCTGAACAACTTTCGTTCGAAAGCAGAACTAAGCTGTTGCAAATAATGTTTGCTTGCACGGGAAAATCACACTAAGTCCTTTAAAATTCAATGTTACTGAATAAATTTTCGCTTAACAATGTTATTTTGTGGTTCGGCAGCTACTTTCGTTGTTTAAACATTTATTTTGTGTACCTAGTTATAATAGTTTTTTGGTAGTTCAAGGCACTTCATATCTTAATGTCGATATTCAATATAGTAGGTGTATAATTTGGTCACGGCGCTAAACTTGTCATCTGCTGTGTGGCTGAATAGTAAACATACTAATACGGGATATTTTCAGGGAAACATCCCTTAAGTTTTTTGTAGAGTACACAAAAAGCATTTGTATGTAATTAACATTATCACAAGGTCGAAAAATTTTTCGAAGAACATTTTTCTATACTAAACATACTTCTATACTATACTAAACATAAACGCGGGGTCATAAATCGGTGAAGAATCTTAACACCGCGATTTAGAGAACGGACCATACCTAACAACGCCATCTAGTTTTTAAGTAGGAACCAATTTTACTAAGAACTAATTTAGTAGTAAGTAGGTCTCCTCCTCCTCTACATAAGAGGCTTTGCTGTAATCTTTGATTTATTAGCAAGCGAGTAAGATATTGCAATTTAAAAATGTCTGGTCCATCAACGTTTTTCAGTCAGATTTTTGTCCCATGTTTAGTTTTCTTGTCTAATCTTACCTATGACACAAACGAGTAGAGTAGAGGTAGTTCACTGTCGTCACAACATGGCTAACTAATCTCATTACAGTTAGCCCAAAGTCACAACTGATCTGACATCAACACCAACAATCTACAAGTAGCAACTGCTGACCAAACCTTCTGGCACAAAGAAGGTTTGAGCATTAATCGGCATGCTTGCTCAATGCGGGTTGGCGATTTGAAACTTATAATTAGAAATTATAAGCCCAGGTTTCCTTACGAAGTTTTCCGTCAAGTGATATTACAAAACATTAAGGGCGAAAATCTCGCCTTGTCAGACTCTTACTGACTAAAAGCCACCCTACTCCTGCCCTTCAAGTCGGAGGTCCGGCAACCCGTTAAGTCCTCCGCGGCTTCATATCGGCATCAGCCCTATTGAGCCTCTATCCGTGGTGGTCTGATTGCTCTTTGAGACGCGCTGTACACTCAGGTTCGACATTGTAAGTCTATCTCTATGTCTATCAAAAATATCTCTATCTCTACCAAAAAATGTCGAATTGCACAGAAATCCGTATTCTCAGTCAAAATAGAAACAAATGTCACGAAAATGTCGAGTCGAGTGAAGATAATGTTACCATTATGCAGAATCGCACGTTCCATTTTAGGTAGTTGTGAGTGAATGAATGATTTTGTCATAAAACGTTCACTAAACCTAATTATTTAAGTTAAAACGGAACGTTTAGTGCAAAAATATTCAGTTTGACAGGACAGTTCCAGTTGACTGTCTGTCAGTGTCACAATTTGGATCTGTAAGCGGTTGTTTCATATTACAATAAAATTATGAAGCAGAATTATTTACCTTCGTTTTTAGGTCTATTTTTGTGGTATCCTGAATTACAGGAGCCAATAGGTCTATTAAAACTCTGATTAAATTTTTATTTAATCTAAAGTTTTTAACAACTTCGCTATCGCTCAAGTCCAAAATATCGACGACGGGATAAGTGCGCTGTTGCCGCCGTGTATTGGCCAGTCGCTCGCCACTTTCCAACATCTCCAAGATAAAAATATTAATAAACTCGTCCATGTTTCAAGTTTCAAGTCCAATCGTGGGTACACAAATTAAAGACTGTTATTTACGCGAAGGTCGTCGTTTCAAGAAAACACAATACACAAATTGAAGAGTCTATACTGAATTTCCAATGTTCATACTTATAAGATGCCAAGCCGTATTTTACTTTAAAACGAAAGAAAAGAAAACACTGTACAATTCGAAACTCAACGAATTCACAGAAATGGCGTATCTCAGTATCTCTACAATCGACATGCCATCTCTACTGCTCAGAAGCACTCGACATGAACTCTAACGTTAGCCTTCGACAAATGTCGCATTCGACATCTCCAGAATAGCAACTTTTAAAATTTGACGAAAAAATGACGTCATTAGACATTTTTGTCGAGTTCGACATCATCTCTAAAGCCGAGAATTGGCCCCCTGGTCGGACGGCGAGATACCCATGCTTGCCGTCCGCAGGCCCGTGCTTACGGTACAAAACAGTGATAACATTTCTATCTCTATAGACTAGAATAACTGACTAGTTTATATCGAGAACAAGTCTAAACTTGTTAGCTTAAAAGCTTATAGGTCTAACTAACTTAATATCGTTATGTATTTTTCACTGTAATACGCTGATTAATCCAATTTCAGTCTTGCCTAGAGGTGATATGGTTCAATATTAAATAATAGTGTCGTTATAGTCGTCAGCTTCTCCTAGGACTAACTGTTTAATAGGGTTGTCAATTAATCGTGTCGTTGGATGAATATTACATTTTATTATCAAGTTATTTTATTGTGATATTTATTTACCTTAGTTTATTTCATTGTTATTCTGTACATAATCATAATTATAGTGAACGTTTAATTGTTTGTTTGTAATGAAGTACTAGTAGTAGGGGAGCCCATGAAGGGATTTCGGTAGTTACTCGAGCGCGTCAGATTAACATATGGGGAAAACCTAGTGTCATATTGAATATACCCACCATATATCCGGTCTGTATAGAAGGGGGGGACGAAAAATTAAAAAAAAAGTCTGACTAGATAAAGTCAGTTTCGTCAGATTAAGGGAAGGTAGGTCAATACCATGCTAAAGGAAGTGCGTTTGAAAAATCTGCCCATTCCAACTTGATTTGCAAGAGTGGGGGGATTTTGAAGGGTTCTCGTTTGTACTCTCCAGAACATTCAACCCCACCATGAAAACTGGCAGATTAAGAGTTTTTCATTATTAAATATACATGGAGTATGTACACTATCAATATCTGACACGCTCGACCACTAGAACAAAAGTTACGATTAACAATTTCAAAGATCTGTGGATTCTCCCTTCCCCCACCGGTGGAAGAAATTGTTACTAAACCATTTCTTCTTTCTATCAGCATATCTTCAAAATCCAGTAGGTTCCAACGACGCTCAAGTAAATCCAAATTTAGCATCGTGGGCTCCCCTACTATAGTCTTTGAAAGTGATATACAGAAGTGGATAAAACCGATTATTAATAATATATTAATTTTTGACTAGCTCACCCGGCAAATTTTGTATCGTCTAATTCTTTTTTCTCATCTTATAGACCTTTTGTGGACTACCACGAATATTCCAAGTCCAAAATGAACCAAATCGATTTAGCTCTTTTAGAGTTTTAGCGAGACTAACGTATGGAAATTAGTTTTTATTTATATAGATTGGTTACAAAATATGCTAATGGATACCATTTCATCAACAGCCTGTTTTCGTCCACTGCTGGACATAATGGGTTCTCCAATGGCACGCCACTGAGCTCGGTCTTCAGCTCTACGCATCCAACTACTACCAGCCACATTACGTATATCGTCACTCCATCTAGCTGGAGGGCGCCCTAAACTACGTTTGCCTAGACGCGGTCGCCACTCCAGAACACGTCTACCCCAGCGGTCATCGGTTCTTCGACAAATGGGACCGGCCCACTGCCATTGCAGCTTGCTAATCCTTTGGGCTACATCGGTAACTTTAGTTCTCTGTATATGGGGACCATTTAGCTAAGTTTATTTTTTCTTTCTTAAGGAAAACCTTAGTTTAATATAAGACAAACACCTAATACATCACAATATTAGTCAGTCTAGCAAAGAAACTGAATCCAAAAACCTTGAATTTAAACACTTTTAACCACAAAATTCAATTCACTTATTCATTCAAATAAATTAATTCAACACATATTATAATCGTAGCTTTGAATGTGAACTGAAACTGACATTTGGGCCAATGTTGGACGACCCCTTGGCACAACGACCTCTTGTACAAATGGTCTAGTGAACCTCTAAAGTGTGGCCAAATACTGACATACATTGCTGCGTTTGAAGCTTTATTATTGAGAATATTGACACTCGAACTATCAATGGTGGTTGAAGTTTTACCAATAAATGGTTGGTGCAAATAATTGGTCCAAATTCATGATTTTTATACTTACAATTCAGTTTCGGGATACGCGTTGGTTTTGAATATGACTGTTGAGATCTAGCTCGATATAGAACCATTGGATATTTTTAAATACAAAGCTACTTTAATTAAATAAGTGATCGAAGTTAAGAATTTAGCTCTTTGTTCACTTTCCACTATGAAAGAAAAAAAAGACCGATAAATAAGTGAACAATATTTTTATCAAAAATGTATTCGAGAAAAACATTCAACCTATTTGCTTACGTACGTAAAAAAAAACAATGTATATACCAAATTAAACACCGTTTTATAATATTTCTAGTACAAAATGTAAACAAAGAAAATTAACCATAAAAATCCTACTCATGGTGCAAACAAACACGGGGTTTGAACATAGCTACCGAAAAAAAATATTTTGACAGCAAAACAAGGAGGGCTGCGGCGAAAATTATGTAGGTCGGATTCGTGAATGTTTTAATATGGATTTTCAAACGGGTCGCCAGTTATTTTTTTTTTTTGTACTAACAGATTCTTTGGCTTAGCTGTGTAACTCCTTTATTGGTTTATAAAAATTATTGTCAACACTCAGGCCTACATGGTGGTTCAATAGAAGTGGCTTTTAATGATGTCAAAAAATGAGTTATTTAAAAAAAATAACATATTATTGATGATTCATGTTTTTAGCACACTTCATGATCTTATGTTACGTGCTCCATCGTAGACCGCATCATCGCTTACCACGAGGCGAGATAGTGGTCAAACGTGGGCCCATCAAATATATATATAAAAAAAACGTATAAAATATCTTAAAATATCTTGTACCAGCTTCTGCCCGCGACTTCGTACGCCCAATCCCGTTTTCTCCTGTTCCCATAAGATTTTCAGGACTTTTTTCTATCATAAGAACCTTCTCCTGACAATAACAAACACAAAAAAAAAATCAGCCAAATCGGTTCAGCCATTCTCAAGTTATAGTGTGACGGGAAACGGGTTTAATTTTTATGTATTATTATTATAGATACATATATAGAAGTTTATTTTTTCTAAGGATATTGCTATTATTAACTTTGTTTAATGTAAGTAGTTTATCTATCACATTAGGTTAAACCTGTAATGATAGATGTAAGTGTGATGATAAATAAATAAACAATAAATAAAATCATTTGTAGGAACACATTTTCTTGATAGACTCAAAATTAATTTCCTTCTTACAATTTCTTTGTAAGCTCAAATTTAAAATCGATTTCAAGGCCAAACTTTAATACAAACTAAATCCCACCCAAAATTAGACATTTAAATTTTAATTTCAATTAAAATTCTGTCCAATAGAAAGGTGTAGCATACTAAATGGTTTCAATAAAATATCCAATAACTGAGTAGAATGTAATTTAGAATATCGCTCTCAATCTGCGCTATCCAATCACAGCTGCTATAATTAAATCAGCAGCTGTCAGTTATATTAAAATGGGGTTTTAAAATGGCTGTGTCGTTAGTTGCGTATAAAACCGTGTTGGATTCGGTTCCTGGAAGATATTTATTTGGGTATTTTGAGGTTTTTTTATGGAATAGGAGGCCAACGAGCAGACGGATCACCTGATGGTAAGCGATCAGCGCCGCCCATAGACAACAGCAACACCAGAGGAGTCATTGGTAATGAGTTTTGGAATTTTTTTAACAAAATTATGTGTAATCGTATTATTTACCTGTCACAATATTTTTCGTTGCTTCCGATCGTGCGTCACTGCAAGGGTGCCTACTGAAAACCAGTGTTGGGTACTTATTGTGCCCAGCTCATACTGAGTTATCTTAATATTTATGTTTGTATATTTGGTGTATCCTGCTAAATGGCAAATCAATTATTATTCTTTTTTCTTTCAAATAACACTGGTAACTTTGTGTTTAAATGTGGTCATCTGATTTTATATGCTTTGCAAAATTTTTTAACAGAAATGCATCCATTTTAAGTCAATAAGCTTATCTTTTATGTTTTAGGACTTATCATTATCATCATCATCAACAGCCTCATCATCATCAACAGCCTATAAATGCCTACCGCTGAGCATAGCCTCTTCTCATACGGATAAGGTTTGAGCATTAATCACGCTTGTTCAATGCGGGTTGGCGATTTCAAACTTATAATTAGAAATCTTGTCTTGCCGTTGGTAGATTTCGAACCCGCACCCTTATGCATGAGAAGCGGGCATCTTAAACCTCCAGGCGACCACGACCCTCGACTCATAACATATTTGTTGAAATGTGGAATAAACATTTAAAGCTATACAAACCAGTTTATGCTGGTCTCGCATCGTAAGATCTTTGTACATATACATGGTCAATTTATATTGGTTTATCATAGCTTGATGTGTCTCTGTGTATACTCAGCCTCTGTGTCTATTCAGCCCTTCAAGGAATGTTCATTTTAAACTAATTACAATTTAAGGGTACCATAATTTTCATTTTAATAAAACAACACTTGAAGGACTTGTATTACTTCAGTATAAGGATGAATAAAACAATATTGCTTGTTATGTTCTTATTAAAATGTCAATAAAGGGTGGAAAGCATGGGTTGTCGTATTAAAACCTATTTTAGTAATAAGTCGGTTCTCATTGTATCATAATGTAATATTATGACAATATTACGTTTTGATTTTTTGGGTTCTTGGATAAAACGTATGAAATATGTCCATCTCCCTGGTTCTAAGATACTTTGTAATCAATTTTCATCACAATCGATTTAGCCGTTTTCGAGTTATGTTTAATAGTGTAACTAACGCGACATCTTTCATCATTATCATCATCAACAGCCGGAAGACGTCCACTGCTGGACAAAGGCCTTAGCCCTCCACGTCGACACGACATCTTTATCTATCTATATCTTCTATTCTATCTTTATAATAATATAATTTTGCTGTCCATATGTATGTCATTGAACTCCTCCTAAACGGTTTGACCGATACAAATGAATTTTTCTGTACGCGTTTGAGTGGCGCCCTGGATGGTTTAGATTCACAAATCAGCCCAACAGATAGCGCTGCAGTCGGTGTCTAAGTTAGTTATCCTAAACGGCTAAACTAATTTAAATAATAAATAATAAAATTTATTCATAATTCAAAAATGCAAAATAAAAAATTTGAATGAATTTTTGTTTATACATTCAAGTGGATATGCAGGGCAACGTCTGTCGGGTCTGCTAGTATTCTATAATATATTCTCTATTCTATACATATAATAAAATCGTAGAAAAGTCAAAACTGTACGTTGAATTTTTTTTTTAAATAATATTTAAG
Source organism: Spodoptera littoralis (assembly GCA_902850265.1). NCBI lineage: Eukaryota > Metazoa > Arthropoda > Insecta > Lepidoptera > Noctuidae > Spodoptera > Spodoptera littoralis. The sequence continues at coordinate 5,362,762 of LR824555.2, read as the reverse complement.
GTGTGATCTACAGTCGATACTTAAGCCAAAATTATTGTGCTTTTTAGAATTTTTGTCTGTTTGTCTGTATGTATGTCCGACATGATCTCAAAAAGTACTGCATGGATTTACTTCTTTATGATTGTTTGATAACAATGTAATATGATTATTACTAACAGGTTGGCTCAACATATAGGCTACATATTATCACGCTATCTACGCCTACCCCTACGAGATAAGAGCAATACATCACTAAACTCGCGGACACAGTTAGTTCCCACATAAAATGAAATATAAATCTATACCTGTAGTATACATTTTTATTTCATTTGATATTATACAATTCTATATTATTTTGTTCAACAAAGTATAAATTATATTACGGAGTACCGAAATATTCAGAACATTTTGGGTAACATTTAACAATATTTTACTTAACTCATGAAAATCATAACTACACCAACTTAATTATTGTAGGTAGCTATTCAGTTGATTATATTATTTTATTCATTCAACTTTTGTTTAAAACACAAACAAAACAAAACAATAAAATTTTGAACCAGTTTAATAAATTCCAATTAAAAACAATATTACTATCTAATAATAACACAGAAGAATAAAATTAATTTACACCGATTCTTAAAAATACGTCTCAATTTTTAAAACAAAACAATTCTCGTTCCTCTTTGAACGGTGGGAAACGTAAAAAATGAATCGTTCTTTTGCGTCTTCAAAATGATAAACATCTTCCTTCGAATTCCACCTCGAATTTAAAAACAAAAAACATTGTGAAAATTGTCGGGAAGGAAAGTAAATGAGGTAAGGAAATTAAATACATTTCGTTTAATTGAAAGACGCTGAGAAAAATTACTTTTTCATGCTAATGATCATAGAATTTTTCGGCGCTAGTTCGAAGTGATTTCATTTAGTTTGGTGACGATAATTTGCGGTGTAAATTGATTTTTATAAAAATTAATTAATTTACGGCGTACGTAATTTGAGTAATTATTAGCTAGGTCTTTTTTGTTAGATAAGGTTTTGTTTTTGGTGAATTGAAAATGTGTTTATAAGTTGTAATAAGGTATAATAATAATTTTAAGTGTGAAAGAGCCATGCTTCGGCTCGAATGGGACGGCTTAACCGGAGTGATACCACGGCCACACAGAAAACCGACGTGAAACAACGCTTGCGTTGTGTTCGTCGTGTAAGTGAGGTTACCGGAGACCCAAATACCTACCACACTAATCTTCCTAATCTCTGAATCCCCAACAATCTTCATTCCCAATCCCCAAAAGGCCGGTTACGAAATTGCGCACTTACCACTGGTGATTCAGTCGCACTTGCGACCACTTGGCCAATGAGGCAGCAGGAGGCAACTTAAATAAATAATCTCGGCTAAATTCTATACTAAAACACGACGTCGACTTTCTCCTATTAACAAATCAACTAAGCGAGTTACTTAGTCATATAAGGTCGAAACTACTAGACTATGTAACTAACTTCTTCGAACAATTTCTAGAACATTCGACCATACAACAATAATACCAAAAGTTATCCTTTAATTTTCAAGGTTTCTCAACTAACAGTATACCTATTTGTTTTCATCAACATAATGTTTACTTAAGTCTGGTATTCTAAGTACAATTAAGGTCAACAGTAGGCTTTACTGTATTTGAAAATAAACTTTGAGGATGATGATAAAAGATTCATTATTCAATGTTGTAAAGTTCAGAGATAAAATCGTGATGCTAGAATATGCTAGTGTGGGGCAAGAGAGAGAAAGAAAATCACAGTATTCTTAAAAGTGAAAGAGAAGAATGTACTTATCTCCTTTTCTTTTCTTTAGATCTCTTATGATCTGATATGCGAATACCACATTGGTCTAATGGTCTCATATCCCAGTAATCAATAGTCTCGAATTAATTTTCTAGGTCGAGTATAAGATTAACATAACATCACGCCTTTTATCCTCGAAGGGGTAGGCAGAGGTGCACATTATACCACTATACAATGTAACACCCACTTTTCTCTATTTATGTTATGAGTCCCATGTATTGGGGGTGAGCCTATTGCCATATACCGGGCACAGTTCCAGACTCCGTGCTACTTCTGAGTATTTTTTAAAAACCCAGTAATATTTTGCCCGACCCGGGAATCGAACCCGAGACCGTTTGCCCAGCAGTCGCAATTGCGACCACTCGGCCAACGAGGCAGTCTAGTACTAGTAGTTGATACAAGTAAAAGAATATTAAGGTTTTTATGCTTTTCTCGGGACTCAAACAATAGGTGATAAAATATAACTATAAAAATACTTCAGTTCTGTCTTGCTCTTTATGAAATAATAGGTTTGGTGTCCCACTTTACAATGACCGGATGACCCCAGTAATATTTTAAGTGCCCAATGACGCTTAAAGTTTTTATGGAGGAGTATTCCAGTTAAGTCAGTTTTAATTGTTATAACAAAGTTAAGGCACCATTAAGTAGTAAAAGATAATTTTATAATGTAACATGATTTTTGATAATTTTTAACTCAAAAATGTTTAGAAATAAGTTTTTGTTTTTCTAAGTTATAAAGGGCGACTTGTAAATCGACGTATTCCTCTTGGAAGGTGATAATACAACTAATTTCCTACATTATTAGCTCTGAAGTCGTGGGTTTCTATGTTATTCAACATTTTTTGTTTTTGTCAAAGAATCTCGTACTTACTACAAAAACAAAATGTTCATTCATGTATTGACAACAAATGAAAACTAAAATCGCTTAAATTAAACCAGTAGTTTACCGGATTTTTTGACCAAAACCAAAAAATATTGAATATCAAGCGTGGTAGAGCCATGCTTCGGCACGAATGGGCCGGCTTGACCGAAGTGCTACCACGGCCTCACAAAAAACGGACGTGAAGCAACGCTTGCGTTGTGTTTCGTCGTGTGAGTGAGGTTACCGGAGCCCCAATTACCCTCCCCATCCCTGAATCCCCAACGATCCTCAAACTCCTAATCCCCAAAGGCCGGTAGCGCACGTGTAACGCCTCTGGTGTTCCAGGTGTCATGGGCGACGCCGATTGCTTACCATCCGTCTGTTTGTTTACCGGCTTATGCCATAAAAAAAAGAATATCTTAGAAACTGGCCACTGAGATACGTCGAGTTACAAGTCAATATGTATAGATATAATTGAATTATTTAGAAATTAGTAAATCAGAGTCGAAACTATACTTGTAACAGTCCCAAATAATTATTAGGAAAACAAGAACGCCTAGTTAATATTTATTCACCGCAACGATCATCATAATCAAATACTCAATACTTAACTAAGATTCGATATTTTTTTAATAATACAAATAAGCTAATGTATGACTACAAACCTGACAATATGTGTATATGAGATTATTAAATAAAGTAATTAAAAAAACCTTCCTAACGTACAACAGATATTTAATAATTATTAAACAATGTTTCTAAGAAACAACTGTGACCATTTAAACTAGAATTATGTACACGCAAGAATAACGAAACCTTGAGTGTCGCCAAAGGAAATAATGTGTATGTAAATGCATGAAGTTGTTGGAACAAGAATTTGATTTAGTAACAGGAAATTTAGTTTTGCAGAAGCAACTATGAAAATTATGTCAATTATTACTTTTTAGTAAATATTTTAAAGTTAGAAGATTAGTTCGTATCTAAGTTATTATGTAAGATTTTCTTTTGAAGTGTTATGTTAATAGATAGGATGAATAGATATGATGTTCGAATTGGATTATAACATCAACACTTTGCTACTCAAGTCGTTACAAGTGCGACTGTAAAGAATTGGATTTTTGTTTTGATTCCTGGTCCAGTAAAACATTATGGGGTTTTTTCGGTTTTTCAAAAATTCTCAAAATTTTTCAAGAGTTTAATTATAATAATTTTCGACTTCAAAATCCTTAACAGCATGGAGTCAAGTCGCCAGTTAAATTTAAAAATAAGCAAGTCAAACTCAATCCACCATAGTAACTAGTAGAATTTTATCTAAATCCTAAGCATAAAGACTCAAAAACTGTTCCACTCTCACAAATTCAATTCAACGATAGGATTTCAAATTCCAAATACAATTCACCAAACAAACAGGACTAAAACAACTAAAACTCTGTTCTTTTCAAACAGCTTAACTTACTAACTCAAGGCTTAAAGCGCCATAAGGTAAAAATATTGGACATAAAGAAATTCACCCGCGAAATGGAAGCCGTATTTCTCAGAGGATCGAGATGAAATTTGGTTTATAGCTTTGGTCCAAATCTTGGCTAAGCCGCCGGTGGACCGTACCGGACTTATACACATAAAATGGACTTGCTTTAAATTTTACGAAAAACAGTCGCAAAGTTTGCTTTACTTCGTAAAGTGTGCTGTTTCGGGGATTTGATTTAATTTTACATTAAGTTTGTTTTTGAACGTGTATCATCATCGTCATCATCATCAACGTTTTTATGGCATGAACCGCTAAACGAGTAGACGGATCACCTGATGGTAGGCAATCGGTGTCGGCCATGGACACCCTGAACATCAGAGGCGTTACAAGTGCGTTACCGGCCTTTTGGGGATTAGTTTGAGGATCGTTTGGGATTCATGGATTGGGGAAATTGGAGAAGAACAGAGGGGTAATTAGGCCTCCGGTAACCTCGCCCATACGACAAAATCGATGGTGCGATCTCGAAATCTATCAACGGCAAGTGCCAATGTGATTTTTTCCGAGTTATATGTACTTTCTAAGATTATTCAGATACCACTGACAAATGGTGAAGGAAAACATCGTAAGGAAACCTGGGCTAATAATTTCTAATTAAAAGTTTAAAATCGCCAACCCGCATTGAGGAAGCGTGGTGATTAATGCTCAAACCTTTCCCGTGTGGGAAGAGGCTTTGTTCAGCAGTGGGCATTTGTACGCAGTTGATGTGATGTGTGATAATGAATATCGATTATAAGCAAGCTTACGTAGGAATCAAAGCTAGAACCCTTATCAGGTTCACGAACATTTTACATAGATACATTAGGCAGTCAAAATGTTCATTAACAAAGAACAATACATCATACCCACTACAATCAGTCTTAATCGAAGCTAGAATCTTGATCATCCTTCAGAAATCATTATCGTAATAAACTACTTAGTTAATTTAATAAATTGAGGACGATCCACTCAATTCAATCTGTCAACTTGTAAGTGATTGAGAGGACAAATAAATGAAAAACACTCATATATATTGGAGCTGAATTAGGTCCGTTGTACCCTCTTGACGTCGTAAAGGAATAAGTAGGCGTTTTAGGGTTTTCTGTGGAATTATTTTTCGTGAGCGCAATGTCATGTCTCCTATTCCCTAAAGTATACTCCATAATATTGTATTAGCTAATATTATTATCCAGTTTTACTAAAAATATAGTGGAGCTATTTTTTGACTGCCATTTGAAGAATGGTCTCAAGCGTTGCGTCCATGTGTCTGATATTTAATATCAGATTATATTCTTAAGTCGTTTAAATTGTTGTTTTGGTTTTATAAGGATTTAACATTTTTATGTTTGCATCACTTCCATCACCAGACCGTGACCGTCCAGTGAATAAGCATTTCTTTAAGAGGCATAACATTACATCCCCCCTTTTATCCCCGAAGAGGTAGGCATAGGTGCGCATTACGGCACTACCTCTAAATGGCACTGTACAATGTAACACCCACATTTCATTATTTATGTTATGAGTCCCATGCATCAGGGGGTGAACCTATTGCAATATACTGGGCACAATTTCAGACTCCATGCTACTACTGAGAATATATTTAAAAAAACCCATTAATACTTTGCCCGAACTGGAAATCGCGCCTTGCCACTCTTGCGACGACTCGGCCAACGAGGCAGTCAATTCCTTTAAGAGATAATTTGGCATTATTTTCATGCTTGGCGGGCGTCTTGAAGATTGCAGTTGAAGAGGTTCTGGTATGTTAGTAAGGTCAGTTGGTCTTTTCAAATGTGTAGTCCCTTAGTCATCTCTTGCGAAACATACTTCTATATTCAACATCTTCTATAAAAGCTTCTCTTTCAGTATATTTCCTGGGTGGTGATAGGTATATTGTTCTTTTTCTATGACGTCTTCCCAAAGCGTATTATCTCCTAAAGTTCAATATTTTAAGATAAAAATTTATAGTGACCGGTCGTAAAAAAATATAAATGAGTTTATATCCTCGGGAGAGTGCTAGAATTACTGTTCGAAATCATTCCATCTCAGTTTTTTCGATTGAAAGCCATTTCCAGTTCTAAGGTTGTGTTCACATTGGTGAAATTTTACTCTAAAATAAGGTTTTAAAATCGAATGTATTCAAGTATGACTGCACGGTTGGTGCGGTGGCTGGGCGACCGGCTGCCGTTCAAGGTGTCGCGGGTTCGATTCCAGCACGGAACAACACTTTGTGTGATCCACAAATTGTTGTTTCTGGGTGTCATTGTGTATGTGAACTTGTATATTTGTAAACGCACCCACGACACAAAAGAAAACCCTAATTGGGGACACTGTTTAAAAAAAGTGTTTATCGTTATATGTAAGTGATAAATAAATATACAATTTCTCTACGTCTGCATACAGATTATACACAGGCTTTCAAAAATCCCATTTATACTTAAAATGCATCGAGATTTATTTATATTAATAGAGTTGTTCAAGATATCCTTACCTCTCATATTCTAATGTCTTTGTTTTTGTTAATGGAAACTCCTATGCAGTTTATTTGCTTTTTCTGCCACTTTAGAGTATTTAAACAACAATCAAATACTCTACGGCTACGTCTTAGTTTTACGCTCTTTAGAGAGTGGATCTCAGATCTCTTTAGAGAGTGAATAGTATAAAAATATACTGGGCGGTCAACAAACAAAATTATACTCCAGTGCAAACAAGACCCAAACAGAAGCCGTGTTAACATTTATCCGATCTTCAAGGTCAGCTCCCACGCAAAAAGGACGGGATAAATCTTTCATTTTTAGTATTGATATTCTTTAATAAGATTTAGAATTTAGATTTTGTTAGATTAGTCTTTTTGACGGCTGTATTTTTAGTACGAATGCTTGAGAGAAAATTGAGAAAATCTATCACGAATATTTCTTAACTATTTCAAGTTCGTCTCAAGTGTTTGAAAGTGGATCTCATTTTGTTATACGTAAAATGTTACAAAGAGATATAATATTCACAGTCTAAAGAGTCATTGATTCCATGTCTGCGATTCTGAGCACTGATGTAACTATGATAGCGTGAAAATGTATGCTACAGATAAGGTATCAAAGAAATCGAAATAAATTTAAGGATTAAAAGGGATTTGATGAAAAATAAAGTTAAATTTTTTGAATTGTTTTTTTTTTAGTATGTGCACAAATGCAGAATTACTGCTAATATTCTTTACTAGATTTTGGTCATTTGGGAGGCATACGAGGGCCCGAAGCCAACTGCGCAGAGGCGCTTTAGACAATTTGAATCTAAATGCAATGGGACACAAACCGACGACTATCCCTGTATGCACTATAAAAATGCACCCAAGAACTGGGTGCTTACTCTTGAATCCAATTCCGATCGATCGACATTGACATTGTGAAATTTCGTACTCTTGAGTTGCAACACTAGCACCCATTGCATCCGTATTGCGTGGATATTGAATGAACTAAATGGTATTGAATTTGGTTTTATATTCCGTACTCTGAATGCTATTTTAACAGCTACGATAGGGGTTGTATAGTTTTGACATTGGATAATTATTGAGATGTTATTGGATTGAAATTGCATTGACATTGAGATTGGATTCAAGAGTAAGCACCCAGGTCCCCGGTTAGTGTAAAATTAATGTAGATAATAGAAAAAAGGTAAAACTATGAATGGGTTGCAATGAATTGTGGACTGGTAAATTGGAAATGTCGTGGTGGCCCGGAGGTTTAAGACGCCCACTTCTCATGCATGAGGGTGCGGGTTCGAAACCTACCAACGGCAAGTACCAATGTGACTTTTTCCGAGTTATATGTACTTTCTAAGATTATTTAGACACCACTGACAATCGGTGAAGGAATAACATCGTGAGGAAACCTGGACTTATAATTTCTAATTATAAGTTTGAAATCGCCAATCCGCATTAAGCAAGCGTGGTGATTAATGCTCAAACCTTCTCCGTGTGAGAAGAGGCTTTGCTCAGCAGTGGGCATTTATAGGCTGTTGATGATGATGATGAAATTGGAAACTATGAATGACTTGGGTACCTGCCGAAAAAATTTCAGTTCGTAAACCTATCGAGTATGAAAAAACTAAATTCTTGTAATAATAATAATATGAAATAAACATTTTATTCCTACAATTCTTTTGAAATTACTTTTTATTCTATTAAGAAATTCGAATAGTAGTTGTATTTTTTATTCATTTTAATAACTAAGACTTTAAAATGTTGATCCAATACCTTTCCTAATACAGACACCGAACTTTAATTTCAACTCAAACACAATCAAATCACCAACAAGAATATCTCTAAAGATAACACGCTATAAATTTTAATTATAATTTCTCAGAACATTAAAAAGCAATAAGAGTTAATGAAGGAATATCTATTGTTGTTTTACAAAGACAAGAGCTTGCTTCTAATGGAGGTACGCGGCGTTATTAATTCACAATGATTCTTTTGTAACCGTCTCTGGACTAGACTTGGGTAGTAACAGGTCAACATAATACCTGTTGTATTTGTTATCGTTCCATAAAAATAACATGGCTTAATATCTCTTATTGAATAACAGCTAGTTATTTTACTTATCACAATACAAATTCTGCTTGGTGTCTCTGTTAATTCCATTATTTAAGAAAATGACACAGGAGGTTGTTATTTGAACAGTGAATTAAGCACGAGAACAATATTAATTGTGGCCATCTTTCTATTATCTGTAAAATACCTGTTACGTATGTATCAGTTAGAATAACTGTTGTCTTTTGTATCTGTGCAATAACAGTTACTTATACCTATTATAAAAATATGCAGCATTCCAACTCTGGACTCGTCTTGAACGAAACAAAATGGGGCGTTTTGCAATGCAAACGTAATGAGTAGCATCGTTTTTTTAAGTTCCGTAAGTAAAAGGATGCTGCCACGCTTTAAGGCTATTTTCCCTCTGTTATTTCATCCTAGACACTTGATTCTTGTAAGAACTGAGTACTGCTAAGGAGTGGAACTCTTTGCCAGAGTCTGTATTTCCTGAAGGGTATAACCTGGGAGTCTTCAAGGCCCGAGTGAATAGGTCGCTTATGGGATGACGTGCTCCATCGTAGACCGCATCATGCATTACCACCAGGCGAGATAGTGGACAATCGTCGACTTATCGAATATAAAAAGAGAAAGAAATCTTCAATGACGTAAAAAGTGTAATGTTCACTAAGTAGTACTCGACTGATTTAAATTTAATTTATTTTTTCAACCAAAATCAAGTAAACATAATATAAGGGGTGTACACTTGCGGACACGTTTGTATTTGTACATAATTATTTGGTAACCGACATACAGCAAATTTTTAGGCAGTAGTTAAGTACAAACGCGTATTTTTTTTTTAAGAGGGATATCTTCGAATGACTTCTCCCACCTGGGTGAGGCGGGTGGGAGTGTCAAACTCTTACTGATTTAAAACCACCCCGTTCCTACTCCTGCACTTCGAGCCGGAGCCCCGGCAACCCGTTAGGTTCTCCGCGGCTCCGAATCAGCATCAGACCTATTAGGCCCCATGCGTGGTGGTATGATGGCTCTTTAAGGCGCGCGCGGTACGCGACGTGCCGTACGCTCGCAATAGGACGCTACAGCAAGCTTAAAAGATTTCAGTCGCCCGTTGTGTTGACTGAGACATAAGTTAAAAATTATAACATACATAACTATTTGATTTATTTAATCCTACAAATGATTATGATGGAATTACTGTAATAGAGTGCATGAATAAAATAAACATAGCGACAAAAATGCAGAATAAAATATGGCCGTGTTGTTGTTTTCCACAATAACATTAATATCCATCCAACACAAACAAAGTCAAAAAAGGTGTAAAGCAAAGAGACATTATAGCTTTATGCCCTTTATATAGATCATTATGCCTCCAAAAACTTCTACCAGAAGATCAACTTCGATTTAACTCATCTCATAAAAACAGAAGAGTATTAAAAAAATGTAAGGAAACAATCATTGACCATTTCTTTAAGCTGAGCTATAAAGCAAAATGGACCATAAACTTGACTGGATACAGTATGCTTTATCTTGACGGCTTGTGGAAGGGGGGGATGAGATTACTGGTGTTGTTTTAATAGGTATATTTATTAACATTAAGGTGGAAGATCAAGGAAGATACCGTCCTTTTTAGAGCAGGATTAAAATCCGCTTCTTTATTACTTTTTAAAGGTGCCCGTTACCTTGTGTTGATTGTTTTGCTAGAAGATTACAGAAAAATATTTCTTCAAGTTATTGCTGTATTTTTCTGATGAGGTTTTACATATTGTATTCAAAAATCACTATAAATATATTTATTAGTAAAACAAAAATTTCGTAATACATTGAGAGTAAGCAACAGCAGGTACCAATGTAACTTTTCCGAGTTATATGTTATGTACATTCTAAGATTATTTATGCACCACTGACAAACGGTGAAGAAAAACATCATGAGTGAACCTGGACCGCCAACTCGCACTGAGCAAGCGTGGTGAAGAGGCTTTGCTCAACGGTTGGCACTTATAGGCTGGTGATGATGATGAATACTAGTAGTTAGTTCGAAAGATCATTTCAAATTTAACATTACTATTGTTTTAGAATATTTTCATCGCCTACTCGCTGAAAAGTTTCACTAGACTATGGTCTTACACAGGTTTAATAACCAAAATACCATTGCAAAGAATTCAGTTAAATTATTTGTACCAGAACCATTATTCGCGTGTTTCGGAGAAATAAAAGATATCCAATAGCCTTTTAAGGGTGAAAACCTTTATTCTCTTTGCTACGGCTTAACCGTAAAGAACGTATCAATTTTACAAAGATTTCTTTGAGTGTGATAGAAATTCTAGGAAAATTACCTATATTTACAAAAGCCTCGTCGGCCTCACGCCTACGCAGATACAACAAGAAAATTCTCTTGAAGCTAAGAAGGACAAAGAGACATAAAACAGTATTTGTTTTGCATCCATTCTGCTTTAACGGAGGCCGTATAGAAAAAAAATAACAAGACTATTATTATCTTCATCGGTCCGAAAGACCAAAAACGTGATGTGCTTTCATACGCACGATATTGGTCCTTTTAGTCAGAGAGAAACAAGCAAACAAATGGTATAATATCCAAGAAAAAATAACCATTATTCTTAAAAGAAATATATTCCTCTCCAAATAAACCTCTGTAGATATTTTTCTTTCCAATAACATAGTATATTGGTATATTGATATTTTTTTCTCGCTGTATCACAATGATATTTATTGACACGTGCCGTCAATAAGATAAAAATTTATCTTCTTTGTGATTCGTTGGATGTAATGAAGTTTAGAAAGCTACGGGCCTTGATCGAAATTGATTTTGATAGGATTTTTCTTGCTTTTTGTATAACAATATCAATTTTATGTTAGGTTCTTGACATGTTTTAGATGGCCTTAGCTGTGTTTTATGATGAACCAAATCTAGACATCTATTTTATGAGAATGTCTTCAAATAATAGGAGACTGCTTCTGAAAAAGGTACTTTCGTATGAATGTGTATTAGATATTATATTGATGAATGAGCTCAGTGGCGTGCCATAGGAGAGGCCTATGTTCAGCAGTGGACGAATACAGGCTGATGGTGATGATTGATGAATGGAAAACAAACGGGAGAAAATAAGATTAAAGAAAAATATGAAATGTGATGATCTAATAGAGAGGATTAAAAGAGACAGTCTTGTTTCCAAACTTAAGCTTATTGATGAAGTTGATGCAGAAAAGTAGAGGATCCGGTTCTAATATCTACATCCCTGGTCATATTTTTTTTATACAACTGATGTTTACTACATAAAGTGATAGAAAGCAGATACTGCTGCCTATAGACGTCTACAATACCAGAGTTGTGCAGGTCTGATCTTATAATATCTCTTTAGATAATAATTGCTATGTGTTTTCATTCAACACACCAGCATCCAAATATTTAATTATACAAAGTTTATCTGCCTGCCTCATAAAGCCAAGTGGTCACAAGTGGGACTGCCGGGCAAGGGGTCTCAGGATCGATTCTCATTTCGGATGAAGTATCACTGGGTTTTTTAAAAATCTCAGTAGTAGCACGGAGTCTGGAAATATGTCCGGTATGTGGCAATAGGCTCACCCCCTATTACATGGGATTCATACGATAAATAGTGAAACGTGGGTGTTACATTGTACAGTGGTATTAAGTGCCGTAATGTGCACTTCGGGGATAAAAGGCGTGATGTTATGTTATGGAAAGTTTTAACCATATTTTTTTCTTCAGATTGTTTTCATTTTTAAAAAGGAAAATTTTAAAAGTCAAATCGTTTGAACGCCAATGATTGAACAAACTGATATCTGTCCCTCGGGTTACTCTCTTGAGTGACTTGTCCAAAGCTCTCGTCTCAGTTTGAAAGAAGACAAATTAGTCCCGAGCGGTTAGAAGCCGGTCTAAAGAGGTCACCTAATTATTTTGATAGACTGTCTAACGCTCACAAAGTACTGACTGACGACGGTGTTAGCGGGTAAATTGTTCGAGTTAGTTTTTTGTCATTTTGTATTACTAACTAGATTAATCAGTTTGGAGTTATGGACTTTATTGTTTTTGTGGTACCTACGATTGGTTTTTGTGAATACTTATTTTACAACTTGGCCTGTCAATTAAGATAATCGGTAATGCGGTGTTCCGTTTGTGAATAGTTGTGAAAGGCGTAGTAAACTTTTTTTAAGTAAAATAATTATAGCATCACGCCTTTTAATCCCCATAGGGCTAGGCAGAGGTGCACATTACGACACTAAAAGGCCACTGTACCATGTAACACCCACTTTTTACTATTTACTTATATGCCTATTGCCATATACCGGGAACAATTCCAGACTTCGTGCTACTACTGAGATTTTTTTTTGAATATCCTGTTATACTTTGCCCGGCCGAGTGGCTGCAAGTGCAATTACCGGGCAAAGGGTCTCGGATTCGATTCCCGGGTTGGATAAAGTAACACTATGTTTAAGTGTGGGAGAGCCATGCTTCGGCACAAATGGGCCGGCTCGACCGGAGTGATACCATGGCCTCACAGAAAATGATGTGTGAGTGAGGTTACCGGAGGCCCAATTACCCTAGTCCCCGTCCCTAGTCCCGATCTCCCGAATCCCCGAATCTTCCACAATCCTCAAATTCCCAAAAGATCGGTAACGCACTTGTAACGCCTTGGTGTTTCGAGTGTGCATGGGCGGCGCCGATTGCTTACCATCAGGTGATCCGTCTACTCGTTTACCGGCTTATGCTATAAAAAAAACTCAATAGTAGTACGGAGTCTGAAAATGTCGTATATGGTAATAGGCTACTACATGGGACTCATAACATAAATAGTAAATAATAGGTGCTACATTATACAGTGGCATTAAATGCTATAAATGTGCACTATCCTCGGGGAAAAAAGGCGCGATGTTATGTTATGCAAACCAATTATTATTTTGATAAGAGCTATTTGAATCACATTAATTATACTCAATAAATGACGTACGCAACAAAAGAATTTGTTGCTTGGAAACAAACGTCAAATGTTCCGAACGTAATTACAATACAAATTCGATTAATTAAATATGCGAACTGTAATCCTGTGTCCTTTTAATTAGAGTTCAAATTAGTTTTCCATTTTCTGATTGTCATTTGGTTTTCGTTCCATATTGCGATTACAGTGTAATAATGATTTTGATCCGTGAATTCGTTTATTTTATTTTTGCTTGCGTGAAGTATTTTTTAATATACACAATTTCTATTTATAATAGAATTCGTTTTTAAGCTGGGTACGTAATGGCGTACAAAATAAAATAATAATTTATTAATGTCTGATTTTTAATAGACTTTTCCGAATATTTTGATTGCACGTATATTTTTTTTATAGTTTTTTTTTTAAAATAAGTCATCTTTGGGACGGCTCGGCTAAATACACATACAAATGAGAAGTATTGAAGAATATAAAACAACGATGACGCCCTTATGAAGGACCCGCTTCAAAACAAATTCCTTTCCATCAACGTACCTCAAGACAATCAATGAAGCGCCACCGCTTCTGATGGATATCCCACCTACACGCACAAAGCGCTTCACTTTAAGATTCCTTGTGTGAACTGCTAAGGAACAAATTTCTTTGCCAGAGTCTGCGTTTCCTAAAGGGTATAACTTGGGTGTTTTCAAGGCCCAAGTGAATAGGTTGCTTATAGTCAAAGTCAAAGTAAAATCATCTATTTCAATTAGACCAGGAAGGCACTTTTGAATGTCAAAACAAAATATTTAAATATTAAATAATGAGAAAAAAATGTCAGTCTGTAGGTCAGTCCTCTAGTAAAGCTATTTGCTCGTTCTAAGGTGTAGATTCCTACGGAGAAGAACGAGCAAGACACTCCATAGGTTACTCTTTTTCAATCATATATCATATTATGCTCCATCTTAGACCATATCATCGCTTACCACCAGGCAAGAAAGTGGCCAAACCAAATATTAAAAACAAAACCAACATAATATATGTAGTGAATTTTGTTAAATCCTTCAACAGATCTTAAGAGGTATTAGTTACTTAATGTTATGTATATTTTCTCACACATGACGTGTTAAATCTATAAGTAAACCTGTGCTAAGCTGTCACGTATTTGGATCGAGGCAATCAACATCAAAGCCAATTTTGGAAGGTTCAGTAATACTTCGTTGAGATCCTTACGAGGTATGAATTTTCATGAATGTAATCTTAGGCTTAGGTAGTAGCTGTTCATTATTTGACTACCTATCAGATGTTATTGGTTCGGTAGTTTGGTTGAGTGAGTGGATAACAAAGTGTCAGGTGTACGGTCAAGGTCGAATAAAATTACAATGGTTTTTTTAATGACAACACTTTTACTTTTTTAATGACTACGGTGGCTGGGCAACTGGCTGCCATGCAACGTGTCGCGGGTTTGTTCTCGCACGGAGCAACTCTTTGTGTAATCCACACATGGTTGTTTCGGGTCTGGGTGTCATGTGTATGTGAACTTGTATTTTTGTAAACGCACCCACGACACAGGAGAAAATCTTAGTAGGGGGCAACGTTTGAAAAAAAATGATATGAGTTGTATTATTGTGCTTTCATAATTATATTCAAATAAATATCTTTATTTTAGTTTATTATACTTTTACAATGTTACGTTGGCTAGTTGAAGCACAAAAGTGAAGTGAAGTAAATAGGTTGCTTATGGGACGACGTGCTCCATTGTAGACCGCATCATCGTTCACCACCAGGCGAGGTAGTGGTCAAACGTCGGCCCAACAAATATATAAAAAAGTATCAAGTATTTTTATTCAGTACCTCATTAAAATTTATGTTATGGAGACATAGTATCTATCGAGTTGAAGTTCAAAGTAATTGTAGTATTGTTTTTATTGCTTAAACAGGCTGGGATGTCAGTAACTACGTAGGCGGTGCCTATATTAAACTATTATACATTTTTTTTTTATTTGATGGGCCGACTATTGGCTACTATCTCGCCTGGTGGTTAGCGATGATGCGGTTTGCGATGGAGCACATCGTCCCATAAGCAACCTATTCACTCGGGCCTTGAAGAGACTCAAGTTATACCAACCTTCGGGAAATACAGACTCTGGCAAAGGATTCCACTTCTATTATGAAGGCAGTTAAAATACTCGCCCACTTTTAAAAGAAACCAAACAGAAATACTATTTTAATAAGGTAAATTATTAAGCGTTTGTCTAAAATAGCAAAAAATTAATAAACATTATGAACCTTATATTCTTTATCAAAACTCTTAAATGAATAATAATATTACCTACTATAAACTCGAAAATAAATTCGTTCATTAAAATTTAACGAGGTGACACTAAATCAAGATGAAAAGAGAGATAATAATTCAAAATAATATTTCTGACTCTATACAAAATATCCGAACGTTTCTTTGACTAAACTGTCTCATTTAAGGTCTTTCAGTAAGATTATTAGCTTTTTAAGGTTAATTGTAACAAATGGTAGATTATTTTATAAACGAACAGGACGAAGTTTATCAAACTGATATTTAGAAATGAAACTGGCAACGATAATCATTTAAGTTTCTAACCTACTTTTTTATGGCATAAGCCGGTAAACGAGCAGACGGATCACCTAATGGTAAGCAATCGGCGTCACCCATGGACACCTGGAACACCAGAGGCGTTACAAGTGCGTCACCGGCTTTTTGGGGATTAGGAGTTTGAGGATCGTTGGGGATTCAGGGATTGGGGAGATTGGGGAAGGGGAAGGTAATTGGGCCACCGGTAACCTCACTCACACAACGAAACACAACGCAAGCGTTGCTTCACGTCGATTTTTTGTAAAGCCGTGGTATCACTCCGGTCGAGCCGGCCCATTCGTGCCGAAGCATGGCTCTCCCACACTATAAAAAGGATGCTCTGAGTTCGACATCTATGTATGTATATATGAATGTTTGGGTGCAATTACCTCGCGATTGACTGAACTAATTGTTGTTTATTAACATATTGTCAAAAAAATTGTAAACCACCCTGTACACACTTTTTTTTTAAGGGGGGGAAATCATCGAATGGCTGTCTCCCGCCTGGGTGACGCGGGAGGGAGTGTCAGACTCTTACTGACTAAAAACCACGCCGTTCCTTCTCCTGCACATCGAGCCGGAGCCCCGGTTACCCGTTAGGTTCTCCGCGACACCTGTACACATTATAGATTCGACTGTTTACTGACACTAACATAACATATCATCACGCCTTTTATCCCCGAAGGGGTAGGCAGAGCTGCACATTATGCCACTGTACAATGTAACACCCACTTTTCACTATTTATGTTATAAGTCCCATGTAATAGGGAGTGAGCCTATTGCCATATACCAGGCACAATGCCAGACTCCGTGCTAGATCTAAGATTTTTTTAAAACCCAGCGAGACAGTCACTAAGTTTACTAACACTAACACAATTATTAAATTATGAACATTATTAACACAGAAGTTAAGTATCGATACAATACATAAAATAATGGGTTCTTTTTCGTTTATTTTTTTTTAAAGAACACATTTCATTGATGTCTTTTTTAAAAAGAACAAAGTATCAAAGACGGTTTGCAAGAGAAATGTAAGTAAAACAATTGAGAAACAAGAATATCACTGTAAACAAAACAGTAACTGAAAAATGAAGATGCTTTTTACAAAACAACGAAAACTCTGTGAACATTTCCGTTTAGTAACTGTTTCTTGTTGGGCGAGTTACTGTTTTTGGGTACGATTGTTAATAATAAAGCCACCCTTGTAATCTTACGGTATAATTTTAGTTCAATACATGTAAATTCTTTTTTTTTCTGCCTCATAGCAACCTGTCCTGTAGCAGTGACAATATGTAAAGCCTCTGTTATGGTCTGTAACTTATTGTTGGCGTAGAGCGCTCCTACTGGATGATTTATCCCATCTCAGAGCTCTTTCTTTCATGTTGAGAATCTTATAAGATTCTCAACTGAAACGAACAGTCTTACATGGTGCAATCTGCCCTCATCGTTCAAAGCCCTTGCTAGTTCCTTACAGTGTTTCTTGTGTCCGTTCTGGTAAATCAGGCTCAGTTCAGAGACTTCTTGTTTCATCGTCATCATCATCAACAGCCTATAAATGCCCACTGCTGAGCAAAGCCTCTTCTCACACGGAGAAGCTTTGAGCATTAATCACCACGCTTGCTCAATGCGGGTTGCTGATTACAGACTTATAATATATTAGAAATTATAAGGTTTGCTCACGATGTTTTCTTCACCGTTTGTCAGTGGTGTCTAAGTAATCTTAGAAAGTACATATAACTCGGAAAATGTCACATTGATACTTTCCGTTGGTAGGTTTCGAACCCTACCCGCACACAACCCGCTTCTCATGCATGAGGGTGCCTCATGCATGAGAAGCGGGCCTCTTAACTCGTCGAGTACCTACCGTATTTATAGACACAATTAAAGAACAATAGGTTGCGGTCACCGGTGACCGCTTGGTGTTTGACAGTTTAAACCTCCGTTTAACAGGCCGACGTCTTGATTTACCGTTTTTATTTACATAACATAACGCCTTTTATCCCCAAAGTGGTATCAGAATCCCAAGGGGGTTTTTATCACAAAAGGTGACAAAAAAGTCTACACGCCTGTCAAATTCAAAAGTGTACTTAGAACGCAAATTCACATTTCCCTGTTGTTATTAATAGCAATATGCATCGACCTATTTAACTAATCGTGTTTGGTTCAATGAGTTTACCAATTAATATGCAACCTGTCTTGAGGTTCTGCTTTACGTTTTGGTTGCCATATATGGAACATGTATTAGATAAATCTTCTGTAGATAACTGCAATCATTTCAGGAAATCAGGTCGCTGCAAGACTACGTAAGAGGTATCACCATAGTTCCCACGTTTGGCAGGTTTATTAGAGAAGGCTATTATTATAAACTCATATATTGTTCGTGTTTTATTCTACCATCACTTCAAAGCTTGAGACATACTCATCTGCACTCACTTCTTCTAAATCAACGACATGATCTACATGACGTCATTATAGTATTTATATATTACACACCTCATACGATTTTTCCGTCCTCTCTCCGGTAAAACATCCGACATAATTTAAATGAGCTGTTTTGATTGGCTGACGGAAATAATAACAACCAATCAATTCACTTGACGTGAGTCTGAACTTGACGAATTAATTTGAAGTCTTCTGGGAAATCCGGATCAAGTTTGAAATAATATTATGTTGATGAAATCAAAGTTTATCAAATCAACGCCTACAAATGTTTTGTTTATATTGTAATGTGATGTAATAATATTCAATTGAACAGCTTTGGTTGAAGTATCTTAAGCCGTCTCAAGAAGTGAGGTACCTTTATAGGTTGTCTCAAATAGAGCGTAGTCTAAAATTGTTCTAAGTGTTTCTGAATTGTGCTCATACGTAAGCAAAAAATTAAAAGTGCCACATATTAAGATATTAGTTTAATTCATTAGCTTTCACCACAGTCATGTACATAGTCGTTGTAGAGAACTCTTTGTTAAAAACCTCTTTTTTAATTTAAAATTAAGCGCGAAGCGCTATAAGAAAATTTAAAAATCGAAGCCCATGCCTCGCTCAAGCGGGCTCCGCGCTCGCTCCAACAGTCGCCGCCGAAACGCTTAGCGAGTAAGCGTGTACTAAAAACGCTCCGCATTCTCGCCAATTTTCAGTTTCTTCAATGCATTCGAACAACATCCAGCCCTTGGCGCTTACTCTTGAAACCAATCTCACTGTCAATGCAGTTTTTAACCAATAAAATCTCAATAATTATTCAATGTCAAAACTATACAACCACAATCGTAGCTTTTAAAATAGCATTCAGAGTACGGAATATAAAGCCAAACTCAATACCATTCATTCAATATCTACGCATAACGGATGCAATGGGCGCTAGTGTTGTACGACATTTCACAATACCAATGTCGATCGATCGGAATTGGATTCAAGAGTAAGCCTTTTATCTGCCACAGTCGTTATGAAAAAAAAGTTGGCATTTGTATAAAGTATAATTTTAAGAATACTTTGATTAAGATCATTGATGACAAAGTCCAAATATTTTTTTTTTTAAACTTTGCCTCACACTAGGGTTTTCTCCTGTGTCGTGGGTGCGTTTACAAACACACAAGTTCACATACACATGACACCCAGACCCGGAACTACAATCTGTGGATCACAGAAAGAGTTGTTCCGTGCGGGAATCGAACCCGCGACACGTTGCGCGGCAGCCAATTGCCCAGCCACCGCGCCAACCGTGCAGTCAATATAAATATAAATATAAAATGTTAACTAAGAAACTAAATTCAATAAATACTAAAGAATTTTAACACAAAAATAAACTTTGTAACTTAATAAAATCAATTTATATTTACAATGTTGGAACTAATCCCTTTAATATTTGTTCTGTTAATAAAATATTTACGGGTTTTATCGTCCTATAAACCTGCTAGTCACATAACCAATTTAATCTGCCGGCCTTTGATGGCTACGAATCGTAATAAAACTGGATTAATGTTTGGTTAACAGTTCTTATTCGTTCAGTATCTTCTTCGTCTCTAAGGAAAGAAAGATTATAGCGGGAATTCCAATAAAAATTTACATAAAAGATTCAGTTTAGACAGTGTGAGTTTTTGATCCGTTTTTCCTTGTACCGTGACATGTGATCCGATGGGAATTTGGTATGTTACGTATTGACTATTAAGTGTAAGATGTTGTTATTTATTTTATTGAGAAAAATGTAGAGTAATAACATAATATAACATCACGCCTTTTATCCCCGAAGGGGTAGGCAGAGGTGCACATTATGTCACTGTATATTGTAACATCCACTTTTCACTATTTATGGTATGAGTCCCACGTAATAGGGGGTGAGCCTATTGCCATAATATACCGGGCACAATTGCAGATTCCGTGCTACTACTGAGACTTTTTTTTTAAAACCCAGTAATAGTTTGCCCAACCCGGGAATCGAACCCGAGACCCCTTGCCCGGCAGTCGCACTTGCGCCCACTCGGCCAACGAGGCAGGCAATGTAAAGTAATATTTTTTTTTTTATTGCAGGTAAGGGATCCAATCCAGAATACAGACAGTTAATACAGGTAAATAATCTTCTCTATCTTTCTGCTCTTGGCAGAGCGGTCGTGGTCACCTTGAGACGGCCATATTTGTGTTCGCGGCGGATACTGCTTTCAAGATCATCTCACGATCTCCCGTCATTTTCTCTATCTGGCGCTCGTAGTCAGACAAAGGATATCCAATAGCCAATAAAATTATAGTCGACCTGGCTTCAGGAGCTGATTCTCTCTGCTTTTTAAAAGTGTTTTCCGTAAATTAGGTACTCAAAATACATTTTCTTCGAAACCTTTTTTCCTCGAAACACGTAAATATAATAGATTACACATATCACTCATCTGCTACACCACCCAATGTCAAAAACAAGTAATTACTCACCACATTAAAACAACATGAGCCTCTACTTATAAAGTAAATGAAAATAATTTAACATTTTCTTACTTATTCCTTTGACATCTCACCGAAACTCTTTCATTAAACTTCTAGAAACTTCTTGGAACTAACTCCAATTATCTTTATTTGTACACTTTAGCGGTAATGTAAATAAGTGAATTTTCTACTCAGAATTTATTACGGCATATTTATGATGAATCGTCGTCGTCAATTTGAAGTTTTATCAAAAACAGATTCATTTTGGCTTTAATGGAACTTCCTAGAAGCTCCTTGTGGTGTCGATAAAACAAATTTACTGTTGTAAATACGTAAACGTATTTATAGAATCCAACACTTTTAGGATTTACTCTTAATCAATTGTGTTCTAGGTAATATCAATATATTACTGCCTCGTGTTGTGATGTGAATACGAGACGTAATCATAGCTACATATAATTAGTTAAATACATTTAATCGTAGTTATTAATCAGATCACAAAATAGTTGTTAACTATGCCCAACACTGAGTGCCCGACTCTCCCGTATATCCCCAAGTGGTCACCGGTGACCGCTCTCCACTAATTACATTATAGACTTTATTTCCAATGTTTAGAGACTACTTTTGTATGAACAAATTTAGGGGATGATTTTCAACAATTTTCAACGGGTGAAGTTTCTCGCAGCTCCGGCTCGGGCATCAGCCCTGCTAGGCGCTATCTATGGTGGTCTGGTGGCTCTTTTAAGAGGTGCGCGCGGAACATGACGAACCGTATACTCGGGTCTACAGAAAGCCTAGTATTGCCTAGTCCTCTGATTGGTTGGTCCATTGGCCAATTAGAGCGCCGAACGCGGTAATGCTTCGATCTGGTTAAACGTTAGACAAAGTCGTCAACAAATCCTCAGGATAAGACATGAAAAATATTTGAAGAACAAAAAAGCCTAGTTCTATTTTATCCGACCTGGAAATAAACCATAGGCCTTCTGCTCGGTAGTCAAATTTGCGACCACTCAACTAAGAAGACAGTCTAAGAAAAGTAAAGTTTAATAAACCAAATATTAAACTATTACGAAGATTTGACACACATATCCCACCAACCCATACCACTTTAAATAGCGCACATTAACAAACAAATAATTCACAAATAACAAAACTTTACCGTGTCAAGGCTTAAATTTGAATTTCAATAGCAACGCCTGTACAAAGAGAAAGGCAATCAATGGACCAAAACAAGCTATCTATAGGGTGTTCTTATATCTCTCCGGTCTTTTGTTCTGCGGTATTAATAAGGGCATCGTTTTTGCCTAGTCATTATTGATCGTCTGATTTCCCCCAGTCATAGCTCTAATGCGCCTTCCCTTTTTATCTTTCGTGTACATATGTAAGGGCTAGTCTGTTATCTTGTGATTTGATTTCGTGTTTACCTTTGCTAGTTGTTTCTTTATATTTAGTTGTATGATGTTTATAGTTGTGATTTTGAAATGATTTTCTAGCCTTCATAACATGACGTCACTCCATTATGGTCTCTTAAGGAACATGCATCTACAAAATGTAATACCCAGTTTCACAAACCAAGTTAATTTAAACTGAAGTTAATAGTTAATTTAATCGGTATATGATAATGATAACGGGCCAACGCTTGCAATGTGTTTCGTCATGTGAGTGAGATTATTGAGAAATTCCTAATCCCTAAGAGGTCGGTAACGCACTTGTAACATTTCCGATGTTTCGCATGTCCGGGGGCGGCGCCGTTGTTCCTTACCATCAGGTGATCCGTCTCCTCGTTTACCTACTTACTCCATAAAAAAAAATCAGGCTTCAAATTAATTAATAAGAATTATGTAAAATCCGATAACGTCTTAAATACTATAAATACCTAGGAATTAAACGTCCTGTTCTATCACATTATTTCGCTTACAGACCTTTCATATTTTCTAGTCAATACTAAAATCTAAGTCTCTTATGCTGGAATACTGAAACATTACTGAATTTTAAGTCGTGCTTAAATATCGTACCATCTCTGTCGTTTCACAAAGAGTTAGTGGTGACAGAACTATACTTAAGCGTGACTTAAAATTGAGTAAAGTTTCAGTATTCGGGCATTAGTTTAGCAGGTGTCATTTTAGGAACATGCTTGTATATAAACCCGCATTGTCAAAGTAGAACGAACGAGAAAGGTTTCATTGACACCTTTATTATATGTTACTGGCAAAAAGCTTCATCTGACCTATAAAAGCCGTTCCGCGTCAATAAATACGCTGGAGATCAAAATCAATCAGAAGTGTAATTGTATTAAAAACCGTATGCCTTTGTGACATTGAATTGAAATTGCTTTAGCAAAGCTTTTGCATTCTTACTTTTTTTATGAGATAAGGGACAAATGGGCAGATTGATCATGATGGCCAAAGACCAGCGTAGACTCCATTTTTTTCTGTCGCGGAGAACCTAACCTCGGGTTACCGGGGCTCCGGCTCGACGTGCAGGAGAAGGAACGG
Organism: Spodoptera littoralis; assembly: GCA_902850265.1. NCBI lineage: Eukaryota > Metazoa > Arthropoda > Insecta > Lepidoptera > Noctuidae > Spodoptera > Spodoptera littoralis. The sequence goes on along the minus strand of LR824555.2, from coordinate 5,339,090 downwards.
GGTGGTTTTTAGTCAGTAAGAGTCTGACACTCCCTTCCGCCTCACCCAGGCGGGAGCAGTCATTCGATAATGGTCCCCTCTTAAAAAAAACTCCATTTTCTGGGGGGGAAACCATTCATTGATTGATCGCTCTCCATCATATTTATTGATGCTGATTCGATCCGTACTGAACTCTTTGTGTGATCCACAAATTGTTGTTCCGGGTCTGAGTGTCCTGTGTGTTTATACACGTACCCTCGACACAGGAGAAAATCCTAGTGTAGAGATATACATATTTAAAAGTACCTTACTGAAATCTTGTCTGTAATGCTAAATACCTCTTCATCGACAAATGTTTATTTATTATTTCATTTCACTACTTTTGATGAATTCTAAGTTTCAATTCCATTGAAATACTTGACATTTTCCTACTTTATAATAAACCCAATCTGTCTTAAAATAAAAATTTCAATTTAAAAATCATGAACTTCCATCGAGAACCGAGCGCCCACAGAAATTCTTCGTTTATAACGTTAAATATATTCTTATACTTAACAATTCTGGAACAGTTTAAAACAATCAAAAGCGGTAAAATATTTTTCAAGTTAATTAAAGTTTCTGATATTAAAATCTTCTCATTTTATTTCTACTTTCACTCGGTCGCTCTATTTGCGTGGTGTAAATAATAAGATTTCATAATAATATTTTTCTTTTCCTGATATCCTGTTCTTTATTAACATCCTTTAAGTTTAAATCTTGCCATATGTACATAATATGTGCATTTTACAGCAGATATTTTTTTTTAATTCGTTGCCCCACACCAGCGTTGTCTCCTATGTGGTGGGTGCTTTTACAAACACACAAGTTCACATACACATGACACCCAGACCCGAAACAACAATTAGTGGATCACACAGAGTTGCTCCGTGTGGAAATCGTATCCGCTACACGTTGCGCGGCAGCCGGTTACCTGCGTAACATAATCATAATTTTCCATCTTATCATTATATATTTTGAAATCGAAAATATATAACAATTAGTTACTAAGCGAAAGAAAAAGCATTAAATAACACAAAAATAATGATTAACTTGTACGACTTACTAAACTATTCGATGTTATTCGACTAGTTTCAGGCTACACACGGAGCCCATAATCACGCTCGTCGACATGCCAAGCGTTACTAACTCCCTAAAGGATATAACAAACAACCTTTAAAGTTTATTTGCTTGCATGTTTGTCCGTCAATCACGTTGAAACTACTGAACGCATTTTGATGAAATTTGGTATACAGGTAGGGTATAGATTGATATACATAGGTGATAGGATACTTTATATCCCAATTAAATGCTGGCATAGGATAAAACAGGAATATTCTACGCGGAAAACAGCTAGTTTAACATATTTCCCATAGTTATATTACAAGTCATTCGGCATAGCGAACTCCTTTATTTAGCATTCGAAGTGTTTCGGCTGTTGATGATGATAATAGCCAACGAAGCGAAGAAAAATGTAATTTAACGACAAAGACATTAAGGAAAAAATGCAATAACAACTGCAAAGGGTGACTTGTAGGACGTTGGCTTAGGACTGTCGTAGACAGGGGTCGAACATGGGTTTAAGTGGACGATTGATTTGACTCGGCACGTGCGAGCGTCGATGCTTCGAGTAAGTTTAATGCTTTCTATAATAACATTTGTGATCCAATCAATAATAACCATATAGGGATTGTGTTTGAACTGAGGCGATTCTTGAATGCTTATGAGTGTATTAGATGGGCGATTTATGTCGGAATACTGAAACGTTACTCAATTTTAAGTCGCGCTTAAGTATAGTTCTGTCACCACTAATTCTTTGTGAAATGACAGAGATGGCACGATATTTAAGCACAACTTAAAATTGAGTAACGTTTCAGTATTCCAGCATTGAACTGTTGATTTTTGATAATAGATTAGTAATACAGTAGGCTTGGTTTGTCCTGCAATTACGAGATTTACACAAAGATGCAAGATAACGTAGGATAACGATTTTAATTATAATAGATTTAGTGGGTAGGCATAGTGGACATATATTATAACTATATAGTATACATATAACTAAATTTATTACAGAAAAATGGATTAACATTTGGGAATTGTTATGTAATTTGATATAAGTGGGTTATGTACAGCTGTAATTGGACTTCAGGTTCGCTCACTATTTATAATTAAGATTGTTGTGTACGATTTCAATCTGTCGTCTGTATCTGTACTTATGTAAAATAAATAAATAAATAAATAAATAAATTACCGCAGATTCGACTTTCGCAATAAAGAATTCTGTATGTGATTTTTAAAGCAATGCTTTTGCATCCTATTGTATTTTCTTTCTTTTTTATAGAACGTTGCCCCATTTTAGGATTATCTTCTGTATCGTGTGTGCGTTTACAAATTCGGAACGACAATGTGTGGATCACGCAAAGAGTTGTTCCGTGCGGGAATCGAACACGCGACGCCTTACACGGCAACCAGTTGCCCAGCCACCGCACCAATCGTGCAGTCAAAGTTTAGATGAGATGTGTACCTATTTATAAACGCCTCCACGACCCAAAGGAAAATCCCTATTTTTTTTAAGAAATTAAAAATATTTTACTATTACATTACATTCCTGTGAGTTAAGAACATAACAGCAGAAACATCCATTTAAAAAAATACTTAAATAATAAGAAGGTACAATAAGAAATTGAACTCAAAGGAAACTGAATCTCCTGACTTACACCACACAAAGTTACGCAGGGAAAATGTAGCGAAATGATTTGGCAAGCGTCCAAACCTCTGCTACCTACAGCCTTTGGGTTTGTCGTGTTTATTATAGACTACTTCTTACAACCAGTTGTGGCCTTTTGAAGTAAATGTTAAGTATAGACCTCAATTGGTTTTTTGAAAAAGAAGAACTATTTGAATCGTTGATCGGTTTTCATTCTCGGGTTAGACTAACTGGGACGACTGGATACATTCGCTTAAGCAGCAAAGAGGTTAAAATGGTGTCCGGAGTATGGCAATAGGTTCGCCGACTGTTAATTGGATTTGATGGTCGTGAGAATGAGATGACATCTATTGTACTCAAATCACCTCTGCCTACTTTTAATGAATTAATCTGTGATTTGGTTCTAGTTTATACGAGTAACATAATCAAGTTACTATATTCCATATAAATGTTACTATGAATGTTCTCAACACATCGGTTGATTTTCTTCTGACAATCTTAATATGAACAATTCATTATATTATATAAAATTATTTTGTTACTAAGTACTTGACTGACTGACAGACAACGCACAGACAAAACTTCTGGACCTAGGCAGATGACTGTTCGGAGCGGTAACGGGATCATAGCGCTATCAACATTTTATAATAATGTAATTCATAATTAACACGAGTTGTCCCAACGCTCGATAGATGGCGTTAGGATCGAGATAGATGGCGCTATGGTTTCGTTAACGGGATTTATATAGGGTACGGGCAAATATCGACGCTTCCTACGCATAAGGTCGTAACGCTAAAAAGTCATTTGTTCAGGAGAGCAGTTTTAGTATACGATAATGATAAAATTTGTTGTGAAAGATTTTTAACAAATATTTTTATACGTACCTAACAATTGTTAGTTAAATAATGCATTCCCAGGGGCTGGATATTATAAGGAATTGTAATTACCGAAAAAAACTAGTTTTTCTAACTTACGACCATATACTTCTTAAAAAAAGGTCGTATCTAAATGTTACGACTGTATGCTTCTGTAAACATGATAAAAGCAACACGAATAAAGTCGTAAGTTTGAATTACGACCATTTGCGACGTTGAAAGTATTGTATCTCTATAAAAAAGGAGTCGTAATAATGCACTCAATGAATAAAAACCACCTTAAAATTTTAACGTAAATCAATTTTATTACAATTACTCTCATCATAGGAACATAATTAAGTATTTTTAAGTCAAAGTTACATTATTATAGTGAATAAAACTATTTTAGAACAATAAAGAAATGAAAAAAAAATTAAATTTAATTAATTACGAAACGAAAATTTTAGTAATTATTAATTAAGAAATGAAAACAAAATTAAATTTTATTAATTTTAAAAATAGAAGGTAGGATATTTGAGACAAACTGACAACTGAATGCATAATACAATACTAAAACTGTATGCATCATAGGGGGTAAAAGGAACGCTCTCAAAAAACGCCAACAGGTGACGGTAAAACACAAGTTAAATTTTTATAATAATTGTCTTTTATGTCATAATAGTTATAATCAATAGCTCAAGGCTGATATTCCATGAATAACATGTTAAACACCATTACAACAATTTTTATTAGCGTTTTCGAGAGCATTTTGTTTACATCCATATATTATTTATGTATAAGTAATCCAAAAGGAAAAATTCCGTAAAAAACCGTAAATCTCGATGGAGCCGCTTGTTCATCTCTAAAAGTAATGAAATCTAGACAAAGTCTTGCCAAGTCTAAGGACCTTACTGCGATTTCTTTATTATTATATTAATGTTGTGTGAATTAGGAAAATTGGCCTTGTATACCCTTCAACGGCCAAGTCACACAACATCAACTATAATAATAAAGAAATTGCAGTAAAGAACCTTAGACTAGGCAAGACTTTGTCTAGATTTCATTACTTTTTAGTAATGAACAAGCGGCTCCATCGAGACTTGACTAGTTTATTACAGAATGTTTTTGGTTGGATTTCACTTCATTTTATAGAAACTTGACTACCATATCTCTAATACAGCTGAGACCTGCTGTTGGTTCTTCATCAGATTCTTCAGAGTTTCGATTTTTGACATCAAATTAAGCGGCCCATCAAGTTGAATATTTTTTGTAAAGATAGTATACTACAGTCATGTCCACTTTATTATTCATCTCTTATCGTTTGGTTGGGCTCTTGCGATTTCTAACCACGGTCACGAGGTACTCCTAGTTTCTGCCGTCTAATTATATTTTGTAGTTATAAAAATCTGTAACATTTATTAGATCCAAATAAAGGTTAGCAATACTTAATAAGTAGTTCTCTTACGTCTACACTCAACATTTGTCTTAGAAGGATACTTCTTAGTATCGCCTACTTCAGTGTGGTTGACAATGTAATGCTGTTATTGACAGTGATACCCATTTTCCTAAAACGAACTAAACTGTTCATGTATGTACATCAAATGGCGTTTCAGGCTACGGGTACCTGGCCATGGTGGTTTTAAAATCTTTCCATCTCTCTGAACTCCATTCCTACTGAAATACGCTTTTCATTAATCTTTTAAACATTCTTGTTTAATATCTTTCCACTCATGACAGTGATGTGATGTCTACTTGCAACTCTAGCAACCGGTGTATTTTTAAGAATCTAGACAAAGTCATCTTCTTCAGACAGAAGAGTCTTGACTTGAAGTGTTATTGAGCTGTGGTGTATTGGGTCTAATAATACTTCTACAAAAAATCTCAGCATAACAAATAGATGATAAATACTAGAGACGAAATGGGCATTGAAAATAGTTATTTAGGAAGGGCATGATTGGTGTTATATCCAGTGAAAGTTCTATTATGTCAGTTGATTCGTGTAAAAATTCTTCAACACATGACTCTGAATCCTTAAGTGCTGTAGTACTATTGTTGTATTGGTGATAAAATTGAGGGTAACGTTGCGTCGGAATCATTTATTACCTCGGTAACACTTGGTATAAAAATGTAGTTGATGCTTATCGTACTTTAAATAAAAGATTGTCCAGACATTGTCTTCCAACCCACTGGTTCAGCTTCAATCGGTACCGGCGATTCTAAAATTGCAAGTTTTCAATTAGTCAAAAAGCACACACAAGTGACAAATACAAATTTAGAGAGTTATACCAACAATTAACATAAATCAAACATAATATTTTATTGTCCAAAGCGATAGACAGAGTTCAGAGAAATTAGAGATAGGAGACATTATAGTATATATTCTGCGTCATGAGAGTTTCGAAATTGAAAAACCCGATAATCGGGGTTCGAAACCAACACCTCGTGGCCGGCAGTCATACTCGCGGCCACTAGACCAACGAAGCAGTTAAAAAGTTTATTTTTAATGAGATTTTAACTACATTTTGTAAAGCAGATAATCGTATCTTGTTTTTTTAACGGAGCATAAAGCCGTATGTCTATGATACGTCTTTGTACGTTTATTTATTGTTATATTTAAACATCGCATATGGTCGTAAGTTTAAGTTACGACTCCTAGAACAAAATGATTGTGAGGTATAAAGTCGTAACTGACAACTGTTAATGTTTGAATACAGCGCATGTAGTCGTAACTTATCAAGTTTCGACGTTATGCGTCGGAAAGGTCATAATTTTTTTTTTATTTGTTGAGATCTATTTAACACTTTCACATACTAACTATTAATTTTGTAATGCACATATAAAGTAGTAAAATAAATATATTAAATGAAAAATTAGTACAACTTACCATATCCAAAATTTTCATCGACCGTTACTTCACAATTTTGGTTTATTTCTTCATTTAACACGAGATTCATAATCTTGGAAGCACGTACGCTACTCATTTTATTATAAATATTACTAGTCCTCCTAAAACTACATCAACAATATCACAAAAATCGACAGTTTTATTTTAAAAAGTAAACTTTTCCACTACTGACATACGACGTAACATTGCGGTCGGTAGGTACTCTGCTCTGATTTGCCGGCCGGGCCCAATCGATCCGAGCATATCGTCGGAACAATCCACGCGACTTTATGCGCGGGAGCGTTTAAATGTTAAGACCATTTTCCATTAGAAAACTCGTGTTCCATATAAGATATTGAAATTTGGATTTTAGTAAATCATGCTACTGTTCAAGATTGTTGTAATAGCCCAAAAAAACTATTTTTGTCAAAAATAATGTTGCGACCTTCTGCGTGGGCGCCATCGATATGTTGTGCGGTGTGAGCAGCAAGCATTGTAATTGTTATATTATACGCGCTTAGTATAGTATATAAGTACAGTGTATTATTTCATCCATCCTCTCTAAGTCGATCTTCATTCATGGTCCTTCGAGCCGGATATGAACCAGAGCGACCTATGGATTCTTGGGACACTTGAAATTTATGTCCCTTGAAGAGTGCGTGTTTGTTATATTTGTCTGTGTCTCCCGACAAATATAACTTCAAGTCTACAGTGAATATTTTGCTTATAGGTAGGCGTGCTCCCTTGTCGACAAGATTATCACTTTCCATCAGGCAGATGATGTACAAATGTCAACATAAATCTAGTATAAAAAAGGACAAAACTAAGATAATATTTTTCGAATTTTCACGGAAATGGGAACAACGAGAAACTCCTATTTCTGCGTACGAAGTCACTGGCAGAAGCTAGTTAAATATAAACGAAAATACAGAATCCAAGGTTCCAAAGAGACGTCTTGATTTTCAAAATACTCTCGTTATGTCAGTTATAACTATCAAAGATCTAATGTTATTTAAATTCCTTTGAGGCAAGTATATTTTTAGCTCCACAATCAGAATGTTACGTTAATATTATATTCACATTTCATCTTCAAATTACTTGTAATGACCTGAAGTTTCAAAGGTTACGACTTCAAAGATAAAACATAGTTAAATGTCCTGTGACATTTATAGCTTGGATTTCAACTGGTTGTTTTTTGTTAATCTTTTTCATAGTTATCTTTTTATATAATAATACATGGTTGAATCGATCTTTGAATTCTTAACTATGGAATTTCGAAGAGAACTTTAAATGGACATCTTAATCTAAATAACTGCAACTTCTGCGATTGCACGGTTGGCGCGTTGGCTGGACAAACGCATTTCGATTCCCGCACGGATCACCACTTTGTGTGATTCACAAATTGTTATTTCGGGTGTGGGTCCGATGTGAATGTGATATTTTATGTTAGTAAAAGCATCCACGATACAGAAAAAATCCTAGAAGTATAACGTGTATTAAAAAAAGATGAATATAAAGAACCTCTAAGTATCATGAGTTTTCAAAATCATACCTATGAATATAACCCTTGAACTCTTTAGAAAAACACCATAACTCCATATAAAATTATGAATACAAACAAAATGTACAAAATAAACCCAAAGTCCGCAGAAAATAAATTACAAAAACCCGCGTGAATTCTCGAACCTACAAAAAACCAATTAACACTACATAGATCGCCAAAAAAGGTAACGATAGATTGAAATGCTTGGACAGGGTAAAAATCCATTTTTAATTTTACTTTCACTAAAATTCAGTTCAGGATTCATAAATAAAATTCATTTCTTTTTTTCGGAGAAATAGTTTTCTGATTAATGGGTTCAGTTTCGGCCCGCCTTTGTCTATTACTACGTTTTTTAACTTCTTTTTGGTTGCCAGTGTGTGCGTGCTTTAATTATTTTCCGTCATTATAACAATGAATATTTTTCAAGTTAATTTTATGTAAATCTCTTTTTTCTTCTTTGTTCTAAATCTTAGTTGGTTCATTAAACTTGGCATGAATAATATAATTAATTATCTGGTTTGTAGAGGTCCATCAAGTATACCGGTAGTACAGGCAATTGCAGGTCAACCTATATTTTTCTGTGTTTTTTTTATGGGATAGAACGATAGACTAGACAAGTAACCTGATAATAGGCAATTGGATCCGCCCATGGATACCCTCAAAATTAGAGAAGTTACAACTGCGTTGTCAGACCCTATGAGAATTTGAGATTGAGAGGGGAGAAGATTAGGCTTTTGCTAACTTTTCTCACACTGTAAAATACACTGCAAGCGTTGTTTCACGTCGGTTTTCTGTAAGCCATTGCATCGCTCCGGTCGTGACAGCTCATTCGTGCTGAAGCGATGGTCTTCAATATTTAAAGTGTTTTATGAGATTTTGAACGATAATATCATTTTGATACCAGATCGACTTAGACCCTTACTGACCTGGACTTTCCTGCACCTAAAATTCTTGATTAGATTTTTAAGAATAATGGCTTGAATTATGACTGAAAATCCAATGAAAAAATTATAAATTATAAATTATAAATCCGAAAGATCATCCTCTCCATTAAATCCAGGGCGGTGGGTTGTGACGGTATATCGCGGTATATGGTCACAACCATACTCGATCTTCTCCTCCCAACCATAACTCACATGGTTAACTATTCCCTGTACTCCAAAGTCTTCCCATCCTTGTGGCGTAAAGCCTATGTCCGTCCTCTTCCTAAGATAACCAATCCTACTCTTCCCACACACTTCCGTCCTATATCAATTCTTCCCTTCCTGTCAAAGGTGCTCGAGGCCTGTGTCCATAAGCAACTTGCTGACTACATATACAGTAACTCGCTTATAAGTCCATTGCAATCCGGATTCAGGCCCGGGCACAGTACTGTAACCGCTCTCCTTAAAGTGATTGGCGATGTGAAGGCAGGGATGGAGGACACCAGGATCACAGTATTGGTTTTGGTGGACTTTTCGAATGCCTTCAACGTGGTCAATCACGACATTTTGCTAGCTATCCTATCCCATCTTTCCGTCTCTGATGGTGCGCTGGATTGGTTTTCATCTTATCTTCAGGAACGTCAGCAATTGGTCCAGGTTGGTGAGGCTTCGTCGAACTGGTGCCATTTAGAAGCTGGGGTTCCTCAAGGCGGAATTCTCTCTCCTCTTCTATTCTCCATCTTCATAAACCTTATCACTTCCGAACTTCAGTGTGCGTACCATCTGTATGCCGACGACCTGCAATTGTACTGTCAAGTCAAGATTGAGGACTTACCTGATGCAGTTGCGAAGGTGAACGCGGACTTGACTGCCATATCTAACTGGTCTGGGAAATTTGGCATTAATGTCAACCCGAGCAAGTGTCAGGCGATAATAGTAGGTAGCTCACGCACTTTGTGCAAGGTTAACAGTGCAACGGTACCGCCAGTCCGGTTTGACGGTGCGGTCATTCCATTTAGTGGTGATGTCAAAAATCTTGGGTTGCACATCGACGGCAACTTAACCTGGCGTGCTCATGTTACTAGTGTCTGTCAGCGAGTCACGGGGACGTTGCGAGCCCTGTATCGGTTAAAAAACTTCCTTCCGTCGTCGACCAAGGCGATGCTTGTTCAGTCCTTGGTTTTTCCCATAATTGATTACGCTGATGTGTGTTACTACGACCTGAATGCAGATCTCCTCAATAAACTTGACCGCCTTCTAAATAACTGCATTCGATTCGTTTTTAACCTGCGTAAATACGACCATGTCTCTGCATATCGGTTGCAACTAAAGTGGTTGCCCATACGTCAACGCAGGAAACAACGGGCGTTAACCACTTTATTCTCTCTTCTTAATTCCCCCACTTCTCCTAGCTATCTATCCTCCTATTTTCAGTTCATAAGTGCAAACCACAGCAAGTATCTTCGTTCCACTAATAATCTTCTTCTACAATGTCCCACACACCGTACCGACTTCCTTCACTCTTCATTCTTTGTCCAATCCATTCTGCTGTGGAATGCGCTGCCCACGGATGTCAGGACGGCAACCAGCCGGCTTAGTTTTAAAGTTAAGGTTCGTGAGCTATTGCAGAGGGAACAGACAGACGCATCACGTACTTAATTTATCATTTTGGCGATTGTATTTAATATATATGTATATAAATATATATTATATGTAGTTTTATTCCCAATTTATTTATTTACTTTTATAGTATTGTTATCTAGTAATATTGATAATGTATCTTATGTAATTTATATTATACCTATATATTATACGGATATATGTTTGTATTTACAGTTATGTATAATCATGAATTTATTTATATAGATTTTTCTGTGTCACATAAACCATTATACCTATACGCCTACTGTTGCACATCTCTGCATCACCCCATGGTTGACTGTTAGAGAATGCCACCCGGCATTAAGTCCGCCATCGTATGTTTGCTATACAGAAGTGTTAATAAATAAATAAATAAATAAATAAATTAGTGCATTTATGTTATAACTTTCGTGAGATATACAAAATTAATTATTATGTTTGTCGGCTTACTCGCGTAATGATTTGACGAGGAACTCGACGAGTATCAAGCCATGCCAGAGGCTCATATTCAGTAGCCGCACAGTAGTCTCTACCTACCCCTTCGGGGATCCCGAGCGTACGGCGCGTCGCGTTCCGCGCGCGCCTCAAAGAGCCATCAGACCACCACAGATGGGGCCCAATAGGGCCGATGCCGATTCGGAGTCGCGGAGAACCTAACAGGTAACCGGGCCTCCGGCTCGACGTGCAGGAGAAGGAACGGGGTGGTTTTTAGTCAGTAAGAGTCTGACACTCCCTTCCGCCTCACCCAGGCGGGAGCAGTCATTCGATGATTTTCCCCGCTTAAAAAAAAACCCTTCGGGGATAAAAGGCGTGATGTTATATTATGTTATGTATTTTGATCTACTAGTGTCTGTATTTACTGCCAGTTAGTATAATGTTTGAAAGTTCTAGATTGTTATGGTTGCTTGTGATAGGTTAATAACGTTTAGTAACGAGTTTTAAACTTTAGAAGAAGGCTCTTTGTGATGAAAGTAATTTGCGAGAATATCTAACAACTTTTATTTACCTATTCAGTCTTTTACGACTAAATAAAGTACTCATATTAGAAGAATTCATTGGTGTTTTAAATTTTATGATCGTAAAAACATGTTAAGCTATTAAAAACTTACTTTACGCAGTTTACCTGAAAGTTATTAGGCTTGTGTTTAATTTAATAGAGAAAAAGGTTTCCCAGCTTTCTCTAAGAATTTATTCCTATCAAAATCTGAACCTCTGAAACAGAATTAAGATAAATCTTTAATAAGAGTTACGAGTTACTCATGTCAATATACTGAGTACAGCTCAACTAGTTTTTCAACTAGAGGGACTCTTCCTCATGTTTGTTTATTAATTCAGTGCCTCACGATAGTTACTTTAAAAATATGAATCTTGTTCTAAAAATTGTTATTTTCGTTTTAGAAAACTAATAGTCTTTATTGGAATTCGATAATTTTAAATGACGTAATACGAGAAAAGTGATAATAAAAACTCGAGAATGGTTTAACCGATTTGGCTAATTTTGGTCTTGAAATGTTTGTTAAAGTCCAGGAAGGTTCGAAAGGTGAGAAAAAACATTGTAGGCAGTACGAACTTTGCCACGTCAGCTAGTATGAGATAAGTATTAAAACAGTGTTTTCTGAATAAACCCATTGTCTGTTTTCGTCGATCAAGGTTGTCACAACACAATAATACTAGACTACTTATTACATAGGTTAAGCCTCTTCCACACGCATACATCAGGATTAAAGCCCGATCTACCCAAAAACGCCCTTGAAAATCGGTACAAAACAAGGTGGAAACAATTTGGAGCAATAACGCCGGGCAGGGTCCCAATGTTGTACACATATAAATTACATCAATTAATATTGGCCCTGTTTACGCACCCCTATCAGGCACCGCCGTCAAAATCATTGTGAACGTGCAATAAATTTGTTTTTGTCTTTTCAACTACAAAAGGTATAGCTATGCGTGGTTTGGTCGGAGATAGATAGGAATTTTGCTGTGTAGTTCGCCTATAAATTATCATGGATAGATTGTTGGATTTGGTTCAAATTTTAGGTTAGCTGTAGCATTAGGAAGATTTTCTTTTGAACGAGTGCTAAACAAGAGGTTTGAGCAGTCATACTGAAGAATATTTCGTATCATCAACAGTCTCATTATAAGTGGCCACTGCTAACCAAAAGTCTCTTCTCACACGGACAAGGTTTAAGCATTAATCACCACGCTTGCTCAATGCGGGTTGACGATTTCAAACTTATAATTAGAAATTATAAGTCCAGGTTTCCTCACGACGTTTTACTTCACCGTTTGTCAGTGGTGTCAAAATAATCGTAGATTATTTTAAATCTTAGTTATTACAGTTTAAATAACTCGGAAAAAGTCACGTTAGTACTTGCCGCTGGGGTGCGGTGCCAGAAGACCTCCCCGTGGTGCACCCTGGGTGCGGGCGACAGTCTCCCTAGCGGGGGTGATAGGGTTGGAGTGACTGTCGCCCGCAGCAGACTTCTGGACTGGGCGGGCGAACCCGATAGGGTTCTGGAGGCGGCGGGCTGTGTGCGGAGGCTCATAGCCCGCGCTTCCGAGGGGCGTTTCTCCGCCCGTCTCTCTGGACATAGCAGAGAGCGTGGCGGAGAGGCAAAGGCGGTGCTCGTTGTGCACTCACCCTGCCAGCGAGCAGCATCGGGACTCAAGCTGTCCCCGATTGCAGCCGTCGATATCGTAATCCGTAAGGAGGTCACGGTCATGTTTTGTGACTCTGAACGGGACGAGGGTCTTGGCTTGGTCGCCCGGACCGCGAGGAAGATAACCTCTATAAAAAATTCCTCCAATACTAAGTTCTGGTGCGCGGCGAGAGTATGCATGGCTGAGGAGTAGTGTCAGTCGCGAGCGCACCCCCAGCTAGGGGACCAGTGGAACCTCTAGTTGGGAAACAAATGAACACTTACCCAGGTACAGGGGGCACTGCCTGGGTGGACCGAATATTTCCCCCATACTCGTGGGAACTGTATGGAGAAAGTCAAATCAAAAACAAAACCACAACTGTCGGAGGAGGAGAGTGCGGGTGAGCTTGGCTCGCCTGCAGTAGCAGGAGAAGGGAGCCCAAGTGGCTCCGGGACTCGTGGTGGGGCGCTGGACTCGTCCAGCAGGCCCCACACACGGGAGTCTAGTCGAAGGGGGTCGGACTCAGAGTCCGACACAACATTGGCGGAGCGGCTGAGCGTGAGCTCGAAGGGCTCACGACGCCGCGCGACGGGGACGTTCAAACGCCCCAGGCTGGAGGAGGACAGTTTGTCCCCGTCCTCCGGCGCTCAGGAGGCGCCTCCGCCCAAGGTCCCCACGGCGGCGCGGGGTAGGGGCGGCAAGAGCAGCGGTCGCCGGAAACCGGCACCAGCTGCCTGCGCGGAGTCAGCCGAGCAGCTGGCCGCGGAGGGCAGGGCTCTCTCAAGCGCTGCCCGGTCGGAGTCCTCTGCGGCCGAGATGTCCGGCGTGGAGATGTCGGAGGGCGAGCGCGGCTCTGAGAGCGAGAGCTGCTCCGGGGGCCTCCAACAGGCCATTACGGCGGAGCTCTACAAGCTGGCGATGGGGAAATCCCAGCCGGTTAGGCTCCGCCTCCTCAGGGCGGCGGCAGCCACTATAACGGAGGCGGCCTTGGAGCAGTGTGCGGTGCCCACTGCGGGAAAGGTGCGCTCCGACCTGGCCGAGATGCGGCGAGAGCTGGCGCGCTTGGCAGCCTCCAATGCGGCTCTGGAGGCCGAGCTGCGGACGGCCAGGGCCGAGCTCGCCGCTGCTCGCGGCAGTCGCCCCCAGCCCCCGGCGGAGGCCGACGTAGTCGGACTGCTGCGGGCGGAGTTGGCTGCCTTCCAGCGACGTTTCGACGTGCTGGAGGGCAGGCTCTTGCGCCCCCCACTCGCGGCGAGTCAGGTTGCCCCCGCGGTCCCGCGGTCGTACGCGGCCGCTGCGGCCAAGCCTTCGACCTCGGGTCAGGCTAGCCGCAGCTCCCAACCGCCGGCAAGGGCGCGACCGGCTGCCCCAGCGAGGGCCTCGGCGCCCCCGCCGGCGCAGACCCCAGCTGCGCCGACGGCGCCAGCGCCCGCAGGGCGCAAGGAGAGGAGAGGCGCTCCAGCCCGGCAGGCTGGAGTTGCGGCAGCGGTGGTGGAACCCGCCCCGCGAGCGGAGGACGGCGGCGGGTGGCAAATCGCCGGCGAGGCGAGGAGAGTCGCCAGGGAGGGCCGGAAGCGCCGCAAGAAGGCGCAGCGGCAGCGACGGCAGCAGCAGCGCAGGGAGAAACGCGCTGCTGCCTTGCTCCTCGCCCCTAAGACCGCGGCTGTAGTGATTACGCTGCAGCCCGAGGCGGTCAATAGGGGCGTCACTTACGGCGACGTCCTCGCCAAATTGAAGGGGGCGGTATCTCCTGCGGAGTTCGGGGCGCCAGACGGGTTCGCGGTCAAGGTGACCGCTACCGGAGCCCGTCTTTTGGAGGTCCCCGGCGCGACCAGCGGCCCATCAGCCGACGCCCTGGCCGAGAGGCTTAGGGCGTGCCTCGGTGCGGACGAGGCCCGCGTGTCCAGGCCAACCAAATGCCTGGATGTCAGGATCTTGGGCCTGGACGACTCCGTAACGGAGAGTGAGGTGGTGGCCGCTGTGGCCAGGACGGGAGGGTGCCCTGCTGACCAAGTTAAGGCAGGCGCCATCCGCCCGGACAACTCGGGGCTGCGCACTGTTGTGGTCAGCTGCCCCGTCACAGCGGCCAAGAAGCTGAAGGAGGGCAAAAGGCTCTTGGTGGGATGGGTCTCGGCGCAGGTCAAGCTGCTCGAGACCCGGCCTCTGAGGTGCTACCGCTGTCACGTGGGGGAGCACGTGAGTGTCAAATGCACCTCGGAGGTGGACCGCAGCGACTGTTGCTTCCGCTGCGGTCGGCCCGGTCACAAGGCCGGCTCGTGCTCCGCCCCGCTGCACTGCAATGCATGTGCGGCGGCTGGCAAGCCGGCCAATCACCGGGTCGGGAGCAAAGGCTGCTCCCCTCCCGCCAAACCCAAGGGCAAAGGCAGGCCCTCCGCCGCCCCTGCCGTTTCCGCCGCCGCCGCCGCCACTGCCACCGCAGCCGCCGCTGCCGCCACTGAGGAGATCGGAATGGACTGCCAATAATGGCCCCATTCCGCCTCCTCCAGGCGAACATCAACCGCTGCGCCGCTGCTCAGGATCTCCTGCTCCAGAGCATGGCGCAGTGGTCGATCAATGTCGCCGTGGTCTCCGAGCCGTACTTTGTCCTGCCCAGGGATCACTGGGTGGCGGACCTGGACGGCTCGGTGACCATCATCTCGTCGGCCGCCGCCGGTACCCCGACTCTTGAGGCTCCTCAAAGAGGCCGGGGTTGTGTCGCAGCACGGTTCGGAGAGCTCGCTGTGGTGGGCGTGTACTTCTCTCCGAACCGAACTCTCGCCGAGTTCCACAACTCCTTGAGGGAGTTGGTCACTGTCGTCGTCGGGTTCCGTTCCCTCCCCGTGCTCGTCCTCGGGGACTTCAACGCCAAAAACTTGGCTTGGGGTTCCCGGTTCACCGACGTCCGGGGTAGGATGGTGGAAGACTGGGCCCTTGAGACAGGCCTAGTCGTCCTGAACCGGGGTTCTGTCCCCACGTGTGTGCGGATGCAGGGCGAGTCGGTGGTGGACATTTCGTTCGCCAGCCCTGCTCTGTCACCGCGTATTGTTGGCTGGCGCGTCATGGAGGAGGTGGAGACGTACTCCGACCACCGGTATATCCGGTTCGACGTCTCCGCCGAGTCCGCAGACCCGCCGGTCAGACAGGCCCCATGTGGCCCGCGTTGGGCGCTGAAACAGCTGGACCGGGAGCTGCTCCTGGAAGCCGCCATCGTGCAGGCCTGGGTGATACCACCGGTCAGGCCTGCCGACGTTGACGATGAGGCCAAGTGGCTCCAGGACGCCATGTCCAGGATCTGTGACGTGGCGATGCCCCGGATCCGGTCGAGGCAACAGAAGCGCCAGGTGTACTGGTGGTCGCAAGAGCTGGCGGCTCTGCGCAAGGCGTGCACTACTGCGCGACGCCAGTACACTAGGCACCGCAGGCGCCGTATCCGTCCTCCTAATGCGGAGGCGAGAGAGGTGGAGTTATACGAGGGATACAGGGCGGCGAAGGCCCTCCTCAAGGCGGAGATATTGCGGGCCAAGGAGGAGGCCCGCCGAGAGATGCTGGGGACTCTGAATAGAGACCCGTGGGGACGCCCGTACCTGATGGTACGCGACAAGCTCCGTGCTTGGGCTCCCCCGCTCACTCAGAGTCTCCGGCCAGAAGTCTTGGAGGAGGTGATTGGCGCCCTGTTCCCCCGACTGTGGAGGGGCTTCACCCCTCCGTATATGACTCCGCCCCCTGCGGTGCCCGACGCGGGCTACAGCGACGACGACGATGACATCGTCCCAGAGGTGACCGAGGCAGAATTGAGAGCGGCGGTGCGCCGGATGGGCGCCAAGAACACCGCCCCAGGACCCGACGGCCTGCATGGCAAGGCATGGGTCCTGGCCTCAGAGGCTCTCGGGCCTCGATTGATTGGTCTCTACAGCGCATGTCTGGAGAGAGGCCAGTTCCCGCTTCTCTGGAAAGCGGGCAAACTGGTCCTCGTGCGGAAGACGGGGCGCCCTGCGGACTCTCCGTCCGCGTACCAGCCCATAGTGCTGCTCGACGAGGTGGGGAAAGTCTTCGAAAGAATCATTTCGAACCGCCTCGTCGCGCACCTGACGGACATTGGGCCGGACTTGTCGGACGGCCAGTTCGGCTTCCGCAGAGGGCGCTCCACGGTGGACGCCATCATGCGCGTTAGAGACCTCACGACGGGGACTGCAGTGTCCAGGGGTAAGGTCGTAGTGGCGGTGTCTCTGGACATCGCCAACGCCTTCAACTCCCTGCCCTGGAGCTGCATCTTGGAGGCACTCCGATATCATCGGGTGCCTACCTACCTCCGTCGTGTAATCGAGGCTTACCTGACGGACAGGTCCGTCAGCTACCCCGGTCACCGGGGCGAGTGGACCCGGCGAGAGATGTCACGCGGTGTTCCACAGGGTTCGGTTCTGGGGCCGCTCCTGTGGAACATCGGCTATGACTGGGTGCTGCGCACCGACCTCCCGAACGGCGTTAGCACAATATGCTACGCCGACGACACGCTGGTGCTAGCGCACGGGAGGTCGCACCAGGCGGCGGCCGACTTAATGGCGACAGCGGTTGCGACAGTCGTTGAAAGAATCCGGCAGTTGGGACTCGAGGTGGCGCTCCACAAGTCCGAGGCCATGTGTTTTCATGGCCGCGGGAACGCGCCACCTCCGGGTGGGTCCCAAATAACGGCGGGAGGGGTTACCATCGGCGTCGAGACGGCGATGAAGTACCTAGGACTCGTCCTCGACAGTCGGTGGAACTTCATAGAGCATTTCCGACGTTTGGCTCCAAAGTTGGAGAGGACGGGGGCTGCGTTCAAACGCATCCTCCCCAACCTCGGGGGGCCAAACGCCTCCTGCCGGAGGTTATACGCCGGGGTCGTGCGGTCCATGGCCCTCTACGGCGCCCCTGTTTGGGCGCCGAACTTGTTGCGGCGTCCTGCTCGGACGCTGCTCAAGTCACAGAGGGTCATGGCGATCCGAATGATCCGCGGATACCGCACGATCGCTGGGGAGTCGGCGAACCTCCTTGCCGGATTACCGCCGTGGGATCTGGAGGCGAAGGTGCTCGCGCGCGTGTTTAACATGCGCGCGGAGGCACGTCGCCGGGGCGAAACTCCGCTGCCGCGCCAGATAAGTGCGTGGCGGGATGAGCTCCGGCGCGATCTCATGGCGGAATGGCAGCAACGACTGTCGCAACCGAGGGCTGGGCTCGCTGCCATTGCAGCGGTAAGTCCCCTCTTTGAGGAGTGGCTTGAGAGACGCTACGGCGTCCTCACCTACCGCCTGACGCAGGTCCTCACCGGACATGGAAGTTTCGGGAGGTACCTGTGTCTGATGGGGCGGGAGGAAACGCCCGGGTGTCATCACTGCGAGGACCGCCCTGAGGACACGGTGGAACACACCGTAGCGGAATGCCCTGCGTGGGCTGAGCACCGCCGTGCCCTCAGGGAAGTGATCGGCGATGGCGACCTCTCGCGTCCGGGCCTAGTGCAGGCCATGATGCGGAGCGAGGGGGACTGGGATGCCGTCTCCTCCTTTTGCGAAGCAGTCATGCTAGCTAAGGAGGAGGCGGGACGCGTGAGGCAGCGAAGCGCTGCCTCCTCGCGACCCAGCCATCGCGAAGGACACACCGGGCGTCGGGGATCGCGGGACGATCTCCGGCCACCGTAAGCGCGGGCCTGCGGACGGCGAGCATGGGTGGCTCCCCGTCCGACCAGAAACAGACCCGAGCGTACGGCGCGTCGCGTTCCGCGCGCGCCTCAAAGAGCCATCAGACCACCACAGATGGGGCCCAATAGGGCCGATGCCGATTCGGAGTCGCGGAGAACCTAACGGGTAACCGGGGCTCCGGCTCGACGTGCAGGAGAAGGAACGGGGTGGTTTTTAGTCAGTAAGAGTCTGACACTCCCTTCCGCCTCACCCAGGCGGGAGCAGTCATTCGATGATTTTCCCCCCTTAAAAAAAAAAAAAAAAAAAAAGTACTTGCCGCTGGTAGATTTTGATATATTATTATTTTACACAGGTTATTGATATTTTCGTGTAATTATGTATTACTGTTTTATGTGATTCTATAAAATGTTATGCTGCTTCTAAGAAGACAATAAAATAGCTACTTCATGTATTAGTAACATTCGCCTTAGTCTCGAAGCCAGATAGAATACTTCAAGCATGCTTGCATACACACACGCACATACATTATACGCATAATGAAATCTATTACAAAATCTACATAGCATTGTAATTACCTTGATTAATGACCTATGCAGTACATTATTAATGCTCCCATCATATTCTCAATTACGCTACCTAGACGGTTTGACAAATGGCTTTAATCAATTATGAGATATATCGCTTCGTTGGGCTGGCAAAGGAAGTCTTGTCGTTTGGATGTTTCGATTTTTTCCGAGATTTGTTTTTGCAAAAAAAGTATTTAGCTCTCATATCGTCATATCTTGTTCTAGCATTACTTGTAATGAATGTCTTGGGCTTAAAATTAATTCTCATTAAGTGTTAAAAAGCCATGCTTTGGTGTGAAAGGGACGGGTCGACTGGACTATACCACGGCCTCACAGAAAAACTACGTGAAACAACGCATGCGATGTGATTCGTCGTGTAAGTGTGGATTTACTGTCCAATTGTCTTCCCAATCCCCGAAACCACTACAATCCTTAAATTCGTAATCCTCAAAAGGCCGGTACCGTACTTGTAACACCTCTGGAGTTTCGGGTATCCGTGGGCGAGCCGATTGCTTACTATCAGGTGATCCATCTGCTCGTTTACCGGCTTATTCCATAAAAACACATAATGAAGATGGGTTGATGGTATTCAAATGAGGTGCCAAGCTATTTTGAATCATCGAATTCAATAAGTAATAATATTTTACAAAATAAAAAAGATTCCAAAATCCACGTAAACATTTTCACTAACGTCAGGGTCACTTAAAAAAAAACTTTCGTGTTCCCAGAACCCTCAGTACACAAGCCTGATAGGTTTTTGTTTTCATTTTATTTCGTTTTCCGCTTCTCCGGTCAGGTGGTGGCAAATGTGACTCTTGACAGACAGACGGGTAAGCGATATAATTTGATTGTGTTCGTCTCATGACAGGCCGTTTTAATACACAAAGACCAAATAGGATAATGATAATTATGAATAGGTGCTTCGTGTTTCGTGGTATTTTTGTAGTGTTTTATGTAAATGTTTGTTTAAGTGTTACCAAGTATAACAGCCATTTACAATACAATTACAAATTGCTGGACTTTGAGACTCCTTAATAAAAGAAGGTCTATCATAATTTTTACTCTTGCAAGGTGGATTGGGGATCACCGACTTCGAAAACTATAAACTAAAATTTAATTAGTCTTGTTACTAAGTATCTACCCACCTCGAAGAGCCATCAGACCACAGCGGAGGACTTAACGGGTTGCCAGGGTTACGGCTCGAAGTGCAATAGTAGGAACGAGAATGCTGCTATTTAGTCCGGAGCTCCCCCCGGCAATCCGTTAAGTCCTCCGCGACTCCAGATCGGCATCAGACCTATTGGGCCTCATTCGTGGTGGTCTGATGGCTCTTTGAGGCCCTCACGGAACAAGACGTGCCGTTCACTCGGGCCTGGTTCTGGTCGGGCGGCGAGCTACCCATGCTCGCCGTCTGCAAGCCCGTGCTGTGTAAGTGAGGTTACCGGCAGCCCAATTACCCCCTTTTCTTACCCAATCTCCCCCAATACCAGAATCACTAACGATCCTCAAACTCCTAATCCCCAAAAGGCCGGTAACGCACTAGTAACACCCAGGTGATCTGTTTGCTTGTTTGCCATAAAAAAGGCGCATACTTACTAGTACCATCCGGTGAACAAAAATGCAGTAATTGAACATTAACAGTATTCTAAACAGTCGGAAAAGTATGGTATTACAGATGTACTTTGATTAGGGTTACCACTGACCAAGACGTTACGCAATCACAAACCTGAGACTTATTAACCTAACAGTTGAACTTGTGTTCACTCAATAAAGGAGGTAGTGAACAATAGCCTTCAACTCGACAACCCTAGGCACGAAAATGAGCCCTAACTTAGCTAACAATGTAAAAACTACGATTAGACAACTACAAACTGTGTAAAAAACCCAGTCAACTTCTCTAATAGAATTGTTCTTGAAAAAAAAACTAGATTTAGTTTAGTACACGAGGACCAAGCAAAAATGTTGAAACAATTTTTAATAATAATTATGTAAGTACTTATAAGAAAAACACGAAAAGTAACATAACATAATATCACGCCTTTTACCCCCGAAGGGGTAGACAGGGGTGCACATTGTGCCACTGTACAATGTAACACCCACTTTTCACTATTAATGTTATTAGTCCCATGTAATAAAGGGGTAAGCCTAATGCCATATACCGGGCACAATTCCAAACTCTGTGCTACTACTGATATTTTTTTAAAAACCCATTAATACTTTGCCCGACCCGGGAATCGAACCCGAGACCCCTTGCCCGGCAGTTGCACTAGCGACCACTCGGCCAACGAGGCAGTCAGGTCAGAGTCTGTACACGAAAAGTATTAGTAAAAAAATGTCATGTGATTGTAATTTTAAGGACATGACGATATTACATTCATGCGCGAGCGTGTTATGAAAGAGAGCATACTTTCTGTCTTTCTCTTCCGATGCTGGAGGTGCGGTCAGACGTGCGCTCGCCGAGCAAGATGTTTTAGTTACGATGTTAGAACTGGTTAAGGGCTGGGGTACATAAACACGATACGATGTCGTGTCGTACCAGGATGCGGCGTTGTTTCACAATGCAACGTCGCGTCATGGGAATCTGCGACGAGCATCGAGGAAAACTACGTCATCATAACGATACACGGCACATTACGGCGTCTAGTGCGGTCTATTTCTCGAAATCAACTACGGCAATTCACCCTGAATTGTATCAACGGCGTCGTATCGTCTTTATGTGTCCCGGCCCTACATAGTATATATTTTTGAACATAATGAATACTAACAAAGGCTCTAAGTTAATATTCAAATAATATATCGTGCTAAAAATGAAATAAATAGAAGACCTCTTTACAAATGTTGTAGTTAATATAGTATAATACGCTTTTTGTGACGATGTATCTTACATTTCCCTGTACAACACTAGGCGATAGATCGGTTATATTATTACACCGTCATTCTCTCTGTGGTTTGAGCAATATTGCTAACCAACAGGTCTGCCGCTTATACTGGAGCTTCACACGTTTATTATGCTCCAGTGAGTGTGAGCGAACTTGGTCCTAACACGATACCAATATACAAAATTTAGCCATCCTGGTTCTAAAATATTGAGCAAAAGTCTTTGGATTCAGTAACATAATGGATCTGAGACAAATCGTCACTTATTATAAAAATATCGTGTCATCAAAGAAATACAAAATGGCGATTTCTCAACAAACTAACGATTGTTTGAACATCAAAATGTGCTTGACCATCGCACTCATTAATAAAGCAATTAATAACACCGATTTACTAAAGTGAAGTACTGAGGAAAGCTCTAGTTTCTAGTCACAGAGGAACTGTTCATAAAGAGCGTATTCCTTTTTAAAAGGCCGGCAACGCACCTCTATCTCATCTGGCGTTGCGGGTGTCCATGGATGGTGCTAATCGCTTACAATCAAATGATCCGTCTGCTCGTTTGCCTCGTATTCCATAAAAAAGCGTGTATGGACGAGGTGACGTCACGCAGCCTACATTTCTCAGCTTTCACGTGATTAAACCGGTATTTTTAATTAATTTACTACTCACGATAGTTATAATAAAATCATTATTGATTTAAGAAAATCGATACAAAATATTCAACAAGAAAATTATCTGCAAGATAGAAACTACCAAAGGATGTCTAATACAAAAAAGAATACACGGAACCAATGTCAGCTGTTCACGAAACTTGGCTAGTGGCTTGCCCCACTTGGCAGCTCACGATGGTTCATGTTTCCCTTTTATATGTACTACCATCTAAAAGCTATCGCCTTGTATTAAAGTGGCTAAGGGTCATTCAGAGCAATTGACTACAGAATATAATGCGTTTCTTTCTATATTGTGGTTTATAAATGATTTTATTGGACTTGATATTCGATAGTGCAGACAGATTGGTAGAATTTTCGAATCAGAAGAAAAAAATATGCATTAAATAAATGATAAAAAAATTGTGTAAATTAAACAAAGCAATGTTACGTTATACCGGCCACACACGTTATGGCGAGGTCCCATTAGTGCGAAGAAACGCAGCACAGACGCAGCTTACAGTATACTTGCTCAAATCTAGACTTGCACAAGTATATTGTAAAATTTTTCTTTAAACTGTAAAATAGTAGTAATCAGAGAATATGGGCTTAAAATAAATTGATTGAATCTGTTATCGTCCTGTTATGTATACATATGAAAAACCTCTTTGTAACTATTTCCCAATTCCCAATTTACTCAGAAATCGACCTGTAATAAATATAACAGAGTCATAACCCAATTCTATAAACAAACACATTTAGTATCTCACTAATTAGTTTTACTTAGCCGTCTAGTTCTACGATGGATTACGTCGGATTCTAATGAAAGACAGACAATTAAAACTCCATAAAAGAACGGCAAATTAATGGATGTTAGTCTGCTAAACAATTTAGTTCTATTAGTAAAACAATTTACTAAACAAAATTACGACCAAAAATTAGAACGTAATTTTGTTTATATGACTTGTTTGAAATTAACTGGAGGCTAAGTTATAATCCACAATTAGAGCTAATTCTATATTAATAATGTTTTATAATATCTACCATGTTATAATGCTTGTGTAGTCTCAAAATTTTGAATCCGAATTTTAGGCTAGGATGATTATATAGGTTGCACCTTATTTTTGAGGGGAGAAAATTATCCAATGATCTCTCCCATCTTTGGCACGGCGAGAGGGAGTGTCAGGTTTTTACTGACTAAAACTACCCCGTTCCTACTACTGCTCTTCGAGCCGGAGCCCCGGCAGCCAGTTGGGCCTTCCACAGCTCCATATCGGGCATCAGCCCTACTGGGCCCCATCTATTGTGGGTACAGGTTGTACCTACCAACTCAACTATAAAGGCCCACCAGGGCCCGATAACCATGATCAGGAACTGACAAACTAGTTCAATAAACTCGTGTTTAATAGGATAATTAACACGTTAAACGCCATGGTGGTCACCGGTGACCGGCGTTAGCGGAGGATTTACCTTCAACAGTTTTTTATTGGCAGTCAAAGTCTTAAGTTAAATAAGAATATATCTGTGCATAATAATTTAAATTAATCTATGACAGGGACGTTTGTCTAATATTTGAAACTTTCATTAAAACTTGAAAGTTGCCTGCGACTTCGTCCGAGTAGAATATGAATTTTAGGACATAACTTTCTTTGATTTCAGTTTCCCAAAATAAAAGTAACCTATTGTTACTCCTTAATATATCAGCTACCCGTCAAAATCGGTCAAGATATTCCAGAGATTAACTAGTACAAACAGACAGACAGACAACAAAAATAAAAAATGTTATTTTAAATGTGCATGGTATGTATATTCATATGCATGTGGTAATAGGCGGTTATTTTAATATTACAAACTGGCTCCTCCAATTTGATTTATATCTGTTTATATCAATCTATCAGGAAACAACAATATTTTTGACGTCCTTTCATCTGCATAACCCCTATTCCTTTTATTCATATCGTTCATCAAACAATCCTGACATTCGTCTTGGGGTTGTTCTGTTTTCCTCTTTTAGTATTATGCATCGGCTGTCACATCCATCATTCTTTATGTCACACGCATTTCATTCCTATACCAACGTAGTAAAGTTCACTATCCTAAGTGCATTATCGAAATTGCTATGAGTAGGTATGTCTGTCTAAAGGTGAATATAGCAAAGTCGATTTTGGACTAAAACAATGCGGACATAGTATAACTTACAAATAATCGAAGCACTAAAATGTCAGTGGATTGTTTACGTGTGCGTGTGTAATGAGTTACCACGTTGTCAGTCTTAAGAAAATGACAGATGTCCTTCGTGTCAATGTGTGTATGTTCTTCGTGTAAGTATATAGTAGTCAGGTGCCACAGTCGTTGTTTCAAGAGACTGTGTCCACCTCTTTTTCAACGTCCTAGGATTAAAATGTATACACGGCCATACATCACACATCAATCTATACAAAACCAGTTTAACCTGGTGTCGCGTCGCATCATCTTTCCGTACATTTAACGTTCAGTTTACACTGGTTTTGTGAAGCTCGATGTGTAGCCGTGTGTACAAGAAAAGTAATGAAACTCCACCCTTTCCAAATCAATGACTTCCATTAATCTTTGACTACCAATCAAAAACTATTGAAGGCAAATCCTCCACTAAAGTGAACCACAGCTGACCCCCATGGCAGTTAACGTGTTATGGAAAGCTTTGGATAAACAGAACCCATCCATTAGACTCTCTATTGACAGAAAATACAAACAAAACCGCATACCAACACTAGTACACATACACAATGATAACCAACTTTGAAGTTTCCTTAATCACCATTACGTGTTAGAAGGACAAATAATGATGATGGGAACGATCTTTGATTTCAGAAATGACCCATGTTTTGTTTTCGAGACGTATCAAGCTTTGTGTCACCCAAACACGGCTCAGTCACGACTCCCGCAATATCACGATTGGATAATTACTCGTGTAGCCGACAGTCCGAATAGAGCTTAGGTCTATCGAAGGATCTAGATTAATGTCGACGTGCATCTACGTGACACGCAAATATGGGACGTACGTGGACG
Organism: Spodoptera littoralis; assembly: GCA_902850265.1. NCBI lineage: Eukaryota > Metazoa > Arthropoda > Insecta > Lepidoptera > Noctuidae > Spodoptera > Spodoptera littoralis. Next base: position 5,313,073 of record LR824555.2, on the reverse strand, counting down.
GAAATTGGCGGTTCAGGATTAGTTTTGGAGACAAAATGGCGTAATATCTGTCATGTTTGCTTGCAGTTTAAGTAAACAGTTTTAAACTGTTTACAGTTTCGTTTGATCTTTTTGTATGGCCGTTCTGGTTTATCACTAGTGTTGTACTGAAGTTATATTGAGTAGGTATAGCATGGTTTTGTGTATCTTCTTTATTGAAGAAGAGAATTAGAAGAATTATATTTTTAAATGGAAAGTATTTTCAGTTTGGATCCATTTACCCAATTATTCAATAATGTGAGTAGGGATCTAATACCTTTAGAAATTTAAGTGAAGTATATTACACGTTTCCTTGGCGATCAAATACATAATAATATGTATTTATATCACATTAAGGTTTAATATGGACGAAATCTTTACACCATGTTAAAGGGGATCTCTAGTCTTAAACATAAACCATTTTGGGGTATAACCAAAAACAACGCGGACTACGGTTCTGTGGCTAACCAAACCTACATTAAACGATGACCGTCGACCGGCGTCATCGCCCGTAACTTACACTAAGAACCCTGGCGATAAATTTGACAATTTATA